>OX336389.2:893752994-895049924 GCA_946902985.2 Meconema thalassinum
CAGCATTCTCTAATTTTGATAATAGAATTTCGTGATTTACTGTGTCAAAAGGTTTCGCGAGTTCAATGAATCACCCAGCTGCTATCTCGTTGCGGTCAATGCTTCCCTGAAGCATTGAAATAAGATCGGTAGTTGCCAGTTCTGTACTGGAGTTCTCAAAAAAACCATATTGGGCTCTATAAAAAAATGTTATTCTGTAGAAACTTCACTAGCCTCACCTTAACAATGCTTTCCAGGTAGTGTGGATATTGGCAACTCAAACTAACACTTGGGGCGCTGCGGTCGGTCTGTATAAGTAGGGTAAAAATACTCAATAACACGCGTATGATATGGAACACTTTTTATTTTTCGGTTATAATCAGTAAATGTGGTCCATAAAATAATGTCAGTGTTATTTTTACTTGTATATATGTATAACTGTGTGATAGACGTGATTTAATCTGTGTGTTCCACTGTATTTTGTGTGCCAATTGTATATTATCAAGCATCGGTTGTTTGCTGGTATTTGTTTTTGAGCAGTTCGAGTCATGGCGCTGTTACGTTTAAAAGCTATATTTGAGTTTGCTCACTGTACCATAGACTCTAGAAATTATTTGCTGCTTGGTAGGGCAAAAGGATGATTTTAACTTGTATTAAAACTCGGTGGATACAGGAATTGCTTGATTTGGATGGTTAGCAGGTGGGTTTGGTGTTCAATATCGGACTGGTAGCAGGATCTCGCAGAGTAAATATTTACTCTGCGAAGTCAAATTAGGCCTATATGACTCGTAGTGGAATGGCTCGGATATCGCAGAGCGAGGTGATTGCGGTTGGTAGGGTTATTGTAAATGAACTAGGCCGCGGGGAAGGATACCTGACTGATGAAGCTTGGCTGTCCTCGGCTGGTGTAGGCTTGGCTGTCTTGGTACAGCTTGGCTCGGTGAGACTGTGCTTGGCTGTCTAGGTGCGGCTTGGCTCGGCGTAATAACAGTGGACAACCCGCCCTGTCGTCAGTGAGTGGTCCATCCCACTCCTGTTGCCCATATTTATTTGGTATCGTCATCTTTAGTCTATTGCTATTTGCATCTTTTGGAAAGTGATGAAAACTTATATCCGCAGCCCTCTTATATATCGACTTATAGCCATAAACTAAGCAATATACTTTGCTTTTACTCATTTTTCACTCTATCAATGAATAAAACGTATTACATATGTATAAAGACACGAAGAATTTACGAAGAATCTGCTTATCAATACAAGAAACCATATACAAACAGTCACCAGGTGACAAATGTACCCTACATGGTAAGTTTCTCATTTTTACCGCTAGATGTCATATCAGATAGCTGGAGTTGCCAATAAGTCTATAGTTCCCTGCATCACTTGTATTTCCTCCTTTGAATTTTGGTGTGACTTTAGCAATTTTTAGAGCTTGTGGTACTATGCCACTAGTCATAGATTCATTAATTATAGTAACAAACATCGTTATTAGTTGATCATCAAACGTTTTAACCACACTAGCCGAAATCTCGTCTATACCACAACTTTTTATATTTTAGATTCTTAATTATACATTTAACTTCAACGTGATCTGTTGGATACAGAAAGAGTGATTCTGACTGGTAAGTAGCATTATGACTTGTACAGTCCTGGTCAGTTATCTGGGATGCAAGATTGCTGGCTGTGCATGTAAAATAGTCATTGAACGAGTTAGTAATCTCCTGTTTATCTGCAACGACCATGTTATCTATCATAAGATATGTGCAAGTTTTAGAGCTATATCTTTTGTTATATATAATTTCATTCAAGATTTCCCATGTTTTCTTTAAGTTTTTATCATACAAGTTTAGCTTTGTGAGTAATAATCTGCTTTTCGTTTTCTTTTTAATGATGTTACTGCATTTCTGCACACAATATATTTTTCTTTTAAGAAGATATTATCTTTGTATTGCCTGATCTTGAGTTTTTGGTGTTGTGTGTTGCGTCGCCTAATCAATATTATCAATTCAGATGTAATCCATGGACTTGAATCGTCTGTATTTGACAATATTTTCTGATTTTTGGAAGTGTGCTTGCCTCTTTTTATAGTTCCTTGAATTTGGTCAATAAAAGCGCTGTACATGTTGTTGATCGTAATATCCTGGCTAGTTTGTGTGACATCATTATTATCGTTTGTTTCGATTCTCAAGTAGTTCCAACTTTTGCTATCATTCGCCACCGTCAACGACTAACTCGTTCTGAACTTTGTTACTGGATGCCACCGCAGTGGGCTCCTGGTGACGAGCGTTGGAGCCTAAGAGCGTTAGTCAAAGATAACCTATAATTTAGCTTCGCATGTGTGTGATTGGTGGAAGGTTCTTTATCGTGTCATGAATCTGTGACATGGGACCGCCGGCTTTGTTTCCCCTCCGAAGGAAGGCATACTGAGGAATTTTTAACGCTCTTAAAAAGATCGGACGACTTCGGCCGGGTTTGAACACGCGACCTGGGGCATAGAAGCACAGCATGCTACCAACTACGCGGCCGAAGCCGCCAACAGAGTTCGGCATTACTTCCACTTACTTGTGCCGGGCACCTCTCTGTCATCTTTCCTATCGACCTCCCTTGGTCAACTCTTGTTCTTTTCTGACCCCGACGGTTGTCGGCCTAGGGTTGTCTTTTACTTTCCCGCCTTAATAGCCCCTTGTCACATCTTTTCTGATCCCTCATTCTTCGAGGTGTCAGTGTTCTCTTCATATCTCCTGCCTTCTGCTCAAGGCCCTTAAGGAGACAGGGTGTGTGTAGCCCCACCACTTCTGGTGCACCCTCGATAGTGCTACACCCTCAAGGGCTCACGGCTGGTGTGTTCAGGAGTTGGCGACGCCGAGGGATTCCTGAGCTGGGTCTGGGGTTCCCCCCCCCCCCTTTTTTTCTATCGCCTCTGGGGCGGTCCCTCGCCTCTTTCACTTTACTATCTGCCTTTTATGGCTCTCCTTGCATCCAAGTCCCTCAATCCACATTCTTCGCGGGTTGAGGACATTTCTTTTCCTGCTGTCTTTCATTTGCCTTATTGTCCTTTTGTTTTCCATTTCGTCTTCTAGTCTGTAAGTTGTGTATTCAACATTCACCGGAAGCTGTTTCCCGATAGTGAGAACTAGATTTTCCTCACTAGGCGGTTCATCTAAATCTTTCAGCCTTAACATTTGTTGGACAAAGAATTCTGAATATTTCGTGAGGTTGGTACTATGGTATTTACGTGAATATAATTCCATCCTTAAGCTTTGCTGGTACGAGGGACTCCAAAACTTCCTTAAAAACGCCTCCTTGAATTTGTCAATCGTTACACCAAAGAAGTATTTTCTATCTAAATTGCATTTTGTAAATATTGTCAATTCAAATAACAGTACAGTAAGTAAGTAGTTAGTTTTAGTTGTAAGTAGGTAGTTAGTTTGTCTATTAGATATATGTCATTGTTCTATTAGACTGTGGTGTGTGAGTGTGTCTGGTAGCAGTTGCATTGTTTATTAGTTATAGTTCATTCTTTCAGTAGACTGTGATGTGTGAGGGTGCATGTGAGTGTGCCTGGTGACAGACTGTTTTAGTGGTAGTATTTGTTGTTGGTGGAACTTTAGTATATATTTTTTTTGTTAGTAGAATTTTGGTATTTAATTGTTAGTACGGTAGAAGGTTAGTATTTTTGTTAGTAGAATTGCTCTTTACTTATTCTGAAAGGGAGTAGAAGCCTTTCAGAATAAATCAAATCTTTACTAGTCTTAAAGACGGTTAAGATATTGATAATATAAGCCAAGTAATGGCTACACTGCGTCCTGCTGCACGGCTGAAAGCAACGGGAAACTACAGCGTATGCTATTCCCGAGGATATGCACCTCTCTATGCATAATTACATGTGATGATAGCCTCCTCCCTTGTAAAATTTCAATCCGGAGGTAAACTAGTCCCCCGTTCGGATCTCCGGGTGGGGACTACTCGAGAGGGGGTTAACATCACAGAAGTGACAAAGAGGAAATCTGACATTCTACGGATCGGAGCGTGGAATGTTAGAAGTCTGCTAGGAAGTGGAAGGTTAGAAAACTTAGAAAGGGAAATGGATAGGTTGAGGTTGGATTTGGTTGGGATTAGTGAAATGCGCTGGCAGGAAGAACAGGACTTTTGGTCAGGAGACTATAGGGTCATTAGCACTAAATCAAACAATGGCCAAGCAGGGGTTGGCCTCATATTGAGTAGGAAACTTGGACAGCGGGTGGAATATTATGAGCAATATAGTGAAAGGATTATTGTTGCAAAAATCAATACTAAACCTACCTGCACCACAGTGGTACAAGTCTATATGCCTACCAGTCAAGCTGATGATGAGGATGTTGAAAAGGTCTACGAAGAAATAGACGAAATTCTGAGGTAAATCAAGGGTGATAAAAATGTTATAGTAATGGGAGATTGGAATGCTGTGGTAGGAAAAGGGAGAGAAGGGAAGATAGTAGGAGATTTCGGATTAGGTGAAAGGAATGATCGAGGAAGCAGGCTGGTAGAATTCTGCACCGAGCATGAATTGGTCATAGCTAACACCTTATTCAATAACCACAATAGAAGAATATACACATGGATGAGACCAGGAGATACAGGGCGTTACCAAATCGACTTCATTATGGTCAAGCAGAGGTTTCGAAACCAGATTTTGGATTGTAAAACATATCCTGGTGCTGACATAAACTCTGACCACAATCTGGTAGTAATGAAATGCAGATTAAAGTTGAAGAAACTGAAGAAAAGTCAAAAGCCAAAAAGGTGGGCAATAGACAGACTGAAAGAGAAGGATGTAAACGAAAGATTCAAGAAGAGTATAAAGGAAGGACTAATGAAAAACCCTAAACAAACTTCAATTGCAGACGAATGGGCACTTTTGAAGAATGAAATAACAAAATCCGCAAAAGAAAACATTGGTAGGAAAGAAAGAATAGGTAGAAAACCGTGGATCACTCAGGATATACTAGAATTGATGGATGAAAGGCGGAAACACAAGAATGTAAGAGATGAAAAGGGGAAAGCAGAATACAGACGTCTGAGAAATGAGGTTAACAAGAAGTGCAAGGAAGCGAAAGAAGAATGGTTGAAAGAGAAATGTGCAGGTATAGAAAATTGTCTGAAATTAGGAAAAGTAGACACAGCTTACCGAAGGATTAAGAATACTTTTGGGGAAAAGAAGACTAAGTGCTGTAATATTAAGGACACAAATGGAAAGCCTCTAACAGATAGGGAAGAAAAGGTTGAGAGATGGAAAGCTTACATAGAGAGTTTGTATAAGGGAAAGGAGATTGAGAATCATGTAATGGAAAGGGAGGAGGAAATTGATGAGGATGCGAAAGGAGATTTAATATTGAGATCAGAATTTGATGGAGCTTTGGAAGACTTAAGCAGGAACAAAGCACCAGGCATAGATGATATACCGATTGAGTTGCTATGCTGCATAGGAGATGAAGGTCTGATCAGGTTATTTCACTTGGTATGTAGGATTTATGAGGCAGGTGAGGTACCCCCTGATTTCAAGAAGAATGTAATCATCCCTATACCAAAGAAAGTGGGAGCTGACAGATGTGAAGATTACCGTACAATCAGCTTGATTACTCATGCTTCAAAGATCCTGTCTAGAATAATTTACAAGAGGATTGAAAGCCAGATAGAAACGGAGTTGGGTGAAGACCAGTTTGGTTTCAGGAGAAATGTAGGAACAAGGGAAGCTGTACTAAGTCTTAGGCTGATTTTGGAAGGTAGAATAAGGAAAGATAAGAGAACGTTCATGGCTTTTGTAGACTTAGAAAAGGCTTTTGATAACGTTGATTGGACTAAATTGTTTGACATTTTGAAATCGATGGGAATAAAGTACAGGGATAGGAGGGTGATATACAATCTGTACAGAAACCAGACAGCAGTCATTCGAGTTGAAGGACATGAGAGAGAAGCTGGTATTCAGAGAGGTGTAAGGCAAGGCTGCAACTTATCACCAATACTTTTCAATCTTTACATTGAACAAGCAATGAAGGAAATTAGAGAAAAATTTAAAGTGGGAGTGAAGATTCAAGGAGAAATAATTTCAACTCTGAGATTTGCTGATGACATCGTCATCTTGGCCGACAAGCCTGAGGATTTGAATGAGTTTATGAATGGTATAGACTCCGTCTTACGGAAAGAATTCATGATGAAAATTAATAAATGTAAGACAAAAATACTGGAATGCAGCCGAAATAAATCAGAAACCTCTATGGAGATCAAATTGGCAGGTGAAAAGCTAAAGGAAGTAGGAGACTTCTGTTACTTAGGAAGCAGAATAACCAGTGATGGACGAAGCAAAGAAGATATACAAAGTAGGTTGGCTCAGGCAAAGAAAGCATTTCTACAAAAAAGGAATCTGCTGACATCGAATATAGATTTAGGTATTAGGAAGTCATTTTTGAAAGCCTTTGTCTGGAGCGTGGCGCTCTATGGAAGTGAAACTTGGACTATTGGTGCAGCAGAAAAGAGGAGAATTGAAGCATTTGAAATGTGGTGTTACAGGAGAATGATGAAGATCAGATGGGTAGATAGGGTTACAAACGAAGAGGTATTAAGACGAGTGGGAGAGGAGAGATGTTTCTGGCGACTGCTAATAAAGAGAAGAGATAGGTTGGTAGGACACATACTAAGACACCCAGGAATAGCAAGCTTAGTTATGGAAGGAAGGGTCGAGGACAAGAACTGTAGGGGTAGACCAAGGTTAGAATATGTTAAACAGATTGCCTCGGATGTAGGGTGTCGGAGCTATGTAGAGATGAAACGATCAGCTCAGGACAGGGAGGCATGGAGGGCTGCATCAATCCAGTCAAAAGACTGAAGACTCAAACAACAACGTTAACCATACAATTAGGGCTAATTGACGAATTGAAAATTTTGTTATGAGAATGGGTTCTTTTATATGGCCAGACAGTGTCTGTGATGATTATATTGTGGTCACTTATGTCTGTATCCTCATTGGATATTGTGAGCTGCATTTTGTCATTGTTTACTACTACATGATCGAGAAGAGTTGATTATTTGTCAGTCGTACGTGTTGCATATATTTTGTTACGCAATGTGAATCCATAGCTTGTTAAACATTAAGGTATCGCATTTTTAGGAGGTCGTCAGTAAAAGTGTTAATATTTGTGTCACCTATGAAAAGATAAGGAGTATTGTTGGTCTAAGAGAGGAAATTTTCCAAAGATGTTAGAAATAACGCTGCGTTAGGTCTCGTTGTGTTGTGTCCTCCTATGATGGATAGATTGTCTGGATCGATTTTACCGGTTGAGGTGTCTCGCCATATCTCCACCCAGATTAGGCTATGGTTCAATTCACACTTATTAATTAGTTTAAAGTTCCATTTTATGTACATATAACCCCGTCCCACCTCCTCTCATATCATCTCTGGGAGGTAACACACCAGAGTAGTTGTTTAAGTTGTAATATTTAGCCTCGTTGCTCTTAATCCAGGTTTCAGATATAACCAAGACATCTACTTCACCTAAAATATTCAGGAGTATTTCCAATTCATCCAGCTTATTTTTAACACTTCTACTGTTATGATACACAATTTACAGTCATTAGTGATAGTTTTACATTGAATAGTGTAGTCATGCACACTCACAAATTTTAGTTCTCTGCAGTTGGTAGGATTGGAGTTGTATACCTGGTCCGTCGTTATCGTCATGTTGTCTCCGGGATGGTCTTCTACTGTTGGGTAGTTAAGAAGAGTTGTTATTACTGGAGGGGCTTCCATTGACAGGCTGAGATATCTTCTTAGCTAGTTCGCTCTGAAATGTACGGATGTCCTCCATGCTGATGATGCGAAAAGTGCTTCTATTTTAGTCTTTCTTCACAAAGATTTTACAATCCTTCGTCCAAACATATTTACAGCCATGTTGCAGGAGGTCTCGAGATTGTTTGTGCAGATATTTATTCTGCGACGTCAGGTGTTCATTTATATAAACACTCCGCGACTTTGCCTGAATCCCAACATCAATGGAAGTCATTCTCGGCTTGAATTTCTTAGCCATTAATAGTTCGTCTTTTATTAAATGTCTACAGAATTTTACCAGCAAAGGAGGCGGTAGTTCTGATTCCTTTAAGTGAGTCTGTGGCACGCATCAATGTCATTGGTGTTTATGTCTACGCCTAAACACTTTCCAATATCTTTCACAATTTCCACAGTCTTCTCGTTGTTAATAAGAGGCAGTCCATGAATTTCGAGGTCATTCCTGCGAGCATATTGCTGGAGCTCTTGATTTTCAACTCTCAGTTGTTGTATCACACTGTTATTTATATCGCGCTCGTTTGTTAAGTACGAACTTCGTTTCGCAGAACGGTGATTTCCCCCAAAGCTTTGTTGAAGTTTTTGTAGTTCTAACTTCATTCCATCAAAACTCGCAGCACAGAACGATACCGACCTTTGCATCTCCTTTTGTTCTGACTCGATTGATTCAATTTTAGTGAGCCCGATGTTGATTTGATTAATAACACTTGCGAGGTCGTTGAGGTTAGGAGCATCACTATCTACATGTTCTTTGGCGCCTTCACTCACAGTGTCGTCACATTGTCCACAATACCATTTACTGGCTTTAGAGGATATTAGATTTTTAAAGTCTTTTTTATTAAGTTGTACACACGTTCTGTGATGAAACTTACCACATTTTCCGTCACACACGATATAATCTTCTTTCTGTGTAATGTTAACTTCGCAGCTTCTACACATTGACTTGCAATTAGACGCCTTCTTGTATTTAATTTTGAGTTCCAATTATGAAGTGTAAACCCACCACCAGAAAGAAGAGATGTTAAAATCTATACAAACAAGAAGTGCATCAGACATACTAGGAAAAGAATAAAGAAAATTATCTACATAGAATGCGGTTTTCAATACCTCGGAGGCAGGAGGATGAAACAGACGACCATCTTGTTCAGCCAACATGTGAATAGATCGGATTGCGGGAAGAGCGGAAGGCTTAAGACCATATATAACAGTTCGTAAACAAAATATTTGTATAGGTGTGGAATTGTCGTCTCGCCCCAAAATTCTATGCAAATAACGCTGTTCTGAATTTACTAGAATGTGCCTGTTCATTTGTTTAATGCCAGCGAGGACAGCAATGGGAAAACAACGAAAATTAAGTAAAACTGACGTGAGATCTGTCTGAATAGGAGGTCCAGAATGCAGAGTGTCATTGAGAGAAACACCATTAGCATCTGGAGATGAACCATTAAAAATACTCTTATCTGTTTTCGGGTGTAGGAATTTTTCCAAACTGGATGATGATTAGGATAAACTATTTCTTTAGGAGGATTATTAATTACTTCAGATTTAGGAACTACATCCATGTGATTCGCTGATTCGTACTCTTCCATGCAGGAAGTATACTGAGCCTTTAAGGAGGCATCTTTCATAAAACGATTTTCAATTGCAAATAAAGCTTTGAGAGCCCTGGAATGTGAATCTGTTATTACAGAGGGGTTAGAAATACGAGGAAGAGTTACTAAGAATCTGCCTTCAGCAGTGCGAGCAGTGGTTTCCTTGTACAATGTTTCACAGATCACATTATTACAAGGAGGAGGCTAAGTGGCTTGAATATCCTCAATGTCCCAGAAAATGAAAATCCACAGCCTGCTTCCAGTCTCCGACCGGGACAGGAATGGAATGAATGAAGCCCCCATCTAGCGGCGAGGATATGAACTGTGCCGGCTGCCGAGGCCTGACGCACTCCTCTGGGGCAATGATTAAATGAATGACAGATGAAATGAAATGATAGTGGAGAGTGTTGCTGGAATGAAAATTTGACAGGGAAAACCGGAGTACCCGGAGAAAAACCTGTCTGCCTCCGTTTTGTCCAGCACAGATCTCACATGGAGTGACCGGGATTTGAACAACGGACCAAGCGGTGAGAGGCCAGCGTGCTGCCGCCTAAGCCACGGAGGCCCTCAATGACCCAGAAATTAGTTAATTCTTGAATTAAATCAGTACCAACAAAATAACAATAAGATTTCTGTTGAACGGGGTTGTGGTATATTTGCCCAGTGGCTATCCAAACAAAATCAGTTTTACGAAAGGAAATATCAGGAGCAACTTTAACCCTTTCCGAATGTAAACATTGCCAAATGATGCTAGCTCTTAAAAATAATTTCTATAGATGAAGCTCTGTTGAAATTTGGATTGACAAATTGCAAAAAATGCGGAATATTCCATCTATGGACTGATCAAGAAGTAATAGGGGTGTCATTGCCCAAACCTCTCAAACTCTTCGGACACTGCGTTTCGAGGTGTTGGAGCATCCTGCGTACAGTCTCGATCTCGCCCCAATGGATTACCATCTGTTTGGTCCATTGAAAAGTGCTCTAAGAGGCCATCGCTTCAGTTCCGATCAACAGGAGAAGGACGCGGTGCATACGTGGCTTGCTGCGCAACCAGAAACCATTCTTTGCAGAGGGTAACAGCAGTCTTGTGAAACGGTTGACCATGTGCATTGAAAAACAGGGGGACTATGTTGAAAAATGTAATCAATATAAAGTATGTACTCTCCTTGTAATAAATTATAAGCATTGATTGCAGATACTTATTGACTGACAACAGGAAATGACATTCCATAGATAAGACGTGTTTTCATCAGGAGCAGTTCAGAAGCTAATTCCGTGTGTATACAGTGCAAGTGTAAATTATATTACAGCATATGCGAATTGATTAACGTGTCCACTCATCATATAAGTGTTAGCAAAAGTTTCCTCGCACGATTAAATATAAAATAACAGGATATTTTCTATGTTTGGACTTTGTGACAAGTGCCACCATATGAGAAATCGCTATAGAAATATCAAGAGTTTACAAAGAGCATATTTTAACAACAAACCATCGTGAACGCCCTATAACAAAAATAACATACAACCATCATCTTTGGCACATGATAGTGACTCATACTCGTCAAAAATTAGCCATCTGTCAGAAGTGTAATAAGGCGTTCGTAGCGAATCATTCCGGGATGAAACCATTTAACAGCAACTACGTGGGAACAAAGACAAAAGGATGTCTGTTAACAAACGGCGACAAAGCAGAAGACCAGCGAGATTCGAACACTCTGATTCATCCGACACATATGGTGGACAAACGAGCAGAAGGTCACGTAAAGAAGTTAACGAAAAAGGAATAAAAGAAATGTTTACAGCCATAATTACCAAATTGAGAGACATTCAGAAGACAAATGAAGATTTCAAAAAAGAATCACGGGAAGAATTACACTCCATAAAAGACGATATAAAAATAGGGCGCAACAAATGGAAGCTAAGCGCGCAAAGTTAGAAAACAAAAATAACACGGAAAACAAGACACGGGAACACCTTCTGACGACAGAAGAAAAAGTGAAATTCCTGACAGAACAAGAAGAATACAGGACACGCAGATATAGGAAAAATAATATCATACTAAAAGACAAAGTTTTGGGGCAAACAGAAGACAAAGTCTAAATAGTGGAAAAAGCAAGAGAGATAATAAAAAATCTTGCGAAAGATACAGAAATTGTAAACATCAGCCACATTGGGCAGGATAAGGACAAAAGAGGAATAGTGGGAATAACCTGCAAAAGCTTCAAAGACAAAATGGGAATTCTAAAACAGAAGTCCACTCTAAGACGAAGAGACACTTACATAGTGAAGACTTAAATATAATGCATATTTAAGTCTTCAAATATTTTATTTCTTCAGCTCTGATATAGCCCAGTTGAGGAAACTGATGGTCATATTTTGTAATAGTAGTCTGTCTGGGTGAACAAGTATCTTGTCACTGTCGCCAGCTAGAACAACGGCCAGGCTAAATTTAACCAATTCTAAGAAGGGGGAAGGCAGTTGCGAGATAAAAGTCCGTTGCTTATTTCAAACGAGAGGTCAGTTGATTTTCCTTGCCTTGAAGAGGAAAGAAAGGGAGCGCAGAGTCCAAGTAAGGACATAGCTAATGACTGACGTCATATAGTGGGAGGAGTCCACCAGCTAAGTGTTTCAAATTATTTGAATGAACAGCCAATAATATAATGATGCTATTTTTCGTCAGGAAGGATATTTGCCCGCGAATTCAAGAAATGTGTGTTGCCACGATGCGAATTTCTGCACGCGAGTGTCATTTGAAAGTGCTAATTTTTACGAGTTGATTGAGATGTGTCTGAAGTCTGTGAGACAATTATTAAGAATTATTACGGAGTGATGTTCCCTTCCACCAAGTTTTGTGTTAAAACATATAAATACTACGGTCTGTGAACAGACGCTACACTTGATTTTATAAATCTGAAACGTTTATAGGGTGAAACTCTCTCCGAGGACGAGGCACTCTGGTACGTATACATTTTGCGAGTGCGATGGTAGCACTTAGGATTTGCAAGTTTAATTGTGTTGTGTATCGCGCAACGTGTGTTGTGATAATTAATTTGTATTAGGTGGACACAATTCCATCGAAATGTATAAGTGAATTAAGTAGCGTATTACGCATTCTAGCTAGTCGCCTAATTAATAATAATAACATTTTCCTACAGCAAGATGTTCGCCTAAGAGATGGAAGATCTGAACAATGTTATTTCATGTGCCATGATGGTACGTATGATGGGATAAGTCATCGGATGGACGATGGCGGGGGTGTCGTCAAGGCACCGGGCAAAGCTGCAAGTGATGAGTACACGCGGAATCACGCGCAATGTTGGGAAATTTGTAAGTAAATATTTTTTGATTTGCTATGTTTTAAATGTAAATTCTTTCGCTGACATAATTATTTTTCTTAGCATCACGTGACAATTTGTTGTAAATATTAGATTTGTGTGTGTTTTATTGCGGCTTTTGCCATTAGCTTATTTTATTAGAGTGCCTGCTCTCATGTCGCGTTGCGCGCATGAAAGCATGGGACTAGTGAGATTATTTACGGCTGAAATGTTAGATAGTGATGACAAATGTATCTGTTTTAAATGTAATATTAGACTTGGAGGGAATTTCCCGTCTGTTTGATTATGATTGATCAGGCAAATGCTAGTTTATTTTGTTATGTTTGGTGCAACGTTGGTTGCCACAGAAGGTAGTCTGCCTTACTGTATTCAGTTCATTAGTCTTGTTTGTGTAATCTATTCTTGGTCTGAAGTACGAGAGGGGGACATTTGGTCAAGCCTTATGAAGTGTGTGTGCTATGTGTGAATTCTTCGATAGTGAGCAGGTATGGACGTGAGATCCAGTACTGTTGCTACTATATTATTTTCCAGCTTACGTGACCTGCGGGGGCGTATTTGCTGATGTTTGAATCTGGATATCCCAAGGGGTATTTTTCAAGAATGTGATGGTATTGATTTTTCTTTGTCTCGCGATTTCAGGAAGCCAAGTGAGGCTATCATCGAGAATCCAGGCCTGAGGCTTGGGTATTTTTGTCTGCACACACTAAAAGCACAGTAGGGAGAGCTTGAGCGACCTCAGTACTCAGATCTGGAATGTTGATATGCAGTAGCGTGCGCGCTATGTATTCTTCGTTGTTAATGAGTTAAATGTCTTTCCTGATAAATTATAATATTTTGAATTAAGTGGGAAGCTATTCATGCCATTAATCTAACTAATTTCCGACCGTATTGATCGAAGTGTAATATTTTTGTTTGTTCACCTGCTAAGGCATGTTCTTATTTTTGCTGTTGTTGCTTGGCTAGTTCATGCCAAGATTTGTAAATGTCACTTTGAGGTTGCATACGGCAAACCATATGTTCTTGCATGTCACGTGATTGCCTTGTGTTCATTTGTAGAGCTGTAAGACCGCTTAGTTCGGCTGCTGATAATTGTAAATATACAATTCGTGTATTATTGATTGATAATAAAGGGTTAGACTATGTCAGTTTGTTTATTTTAGTATTAGCAATTTCGTGTATATTCCCATAATTGTCGTGATTTCTAACCCGCAGAACGGGAATCCATGACTTAATGGAATGGTCGAACGCGAATGAATTCTCGTCTAGTACTCATTTACTTTAGTTGTCCGACAGCGCACACAACACATAAACATATTTCTTTTTATGTTTGTATTTTATTCAGTGTAAATTTCTCTTAAGGTGACATTTTGGTTCATCTTGTATTTTACAGCTGTCTGAGCTGAGTTTGTCTTGATTTAGTTATTTTGTGGATTGACGTTTTGAGTCAGTCATTTGTTTTGACGGCTAACACGGTTTGACGGCACTCTGGTGACAAGTATGGGCGGGACTTTCCGGGTCCTTGGCTGTCTTGTTTACATAGTGTCGGATACCTGGAAGTCGCATGTGGGCTACTGGGTTACTTGCAGGTCACTTGTTGCAGGCAAATGACTCATGGCTACACATAAGGGTGGAATTAAATTATTGTCTTTTTAGATGATTCTGGATTAAATTGTTATTTGTTTTAACCTGTCATGTAAATTATTTGTAATTATAAGTTCCCCTATGAATCCTGGAAAATGTAAGTTGCACGTTTCTCCTCATACTACTCCTTATGGACCGATCACGACCCCGAATCTAAGTCTTGCGTAGTGCTTCTTTTTCTAAGGGTACATAAGGGATACTATGTCGCCGAGCAACGTGGGGCATGAAGATATATACCCGACAGAGCTTTCGTGGCGATTTTTTTTAGTATATTTTGTACAAGGGCGCAAAGTGTGGAAACTGTGGAAAGCAATATGGAATGGCTAGACCAGTGGAAATATTTTGTACTTGTAATTAGATCACCGTCTCCCACAAATCCAACCCCTCGTCCTCGTCGTAGGACGTGGGCAACGTAATCAAGTAGGTGATTGCCTGTAGGGGTGAAGTACAGTGGGGACTTTGTGTGCCTCAAGACCGCTACGGTAGTTGTGAAGGCCCTACAGGAACCTTGAAGAAATTACGGCTAACGGGGCTCTGGTGAAACAACTGCTGCCTTGTAGTTTGGAGTTGGTTCTTCAAAGGCTAAGGGAAGAAACCCTGACAAAAAATCAGCCTGGTGTCTCAGGCTTAAGGTGGCAGCCCCTCCAAGGCACTCGGAGGCAGTGGGTTAATCACTCGCTCCTCTTAAATAAACTGATTACTGAAACTGGAGCGAAATTACAAAACCGGACGGATAACCTGATGACGACTTTTGGCAAGAAAAGGACTACGAAAATAGGTTTCTGGAATGTGAGGATCTTGATGGAGAAAACCAGACTGAAACAAGTGACACGGGAGATGAAGAACTATGGGCTGGATATCCTAGGATTGAGTGAGGTGAGATGGCCAGTATTTGGTGAAATACAGACAACAGATGGAATTACATTTCTCTATTCTGGGGGCGATGAAGAACACAGGGATGGAGTAGGGTTGCTGCTCCACAGAAATACAAAGAGAAGTCTTATGGAGTGGAAGCCAATTTCTAGTAGGCTCATGTTTTCTAGGTTCAAGACAAAGATCAGGAATGTGATCATCAACCAATGCTATGCGCCTACAGAACAATCGGAGCCAGGGAAGAAGGAAGAATTCTTGCAGGTGTTGAGCTTGGCCTTAATATCCTTCCTATAATTTATATTGTCCCGGGTCTGATCGGATATCCATTCTTTCCGCAGGTAGTTCTTGTACCCGAGCAGCATATCACTGATTTCCACGAATATATTCTTTACCTCGGTCCACACAGTCTCCACATCCTTCTCTGTCTCTGTTTGCCACAAGACAAACAAGTAAGAAGGCCATTCTCATTGTTATGGGAGGCTTCAACGCGAAAGTGGGCTCAAACAATGAGGGGTTGGAGCAGATAATGGGTAAAGATGATCTAGGTGAGATGAATGACAATGGGGAGAAATGTACGTAATATTGCGCCAGTCAGGATTTGGTGATGGGTGGTACGGTGTTTCCTCATAGGCGGTGCCACAAGGTCACCTGGGTGTCTCCTGATCAAGTCACAGAAAATCAAATTGATCACATCGCGGTGAGCAGGAGGTTCAGATGAAGCTTGGAAGAAGTTAGGAACAAGAGAGGAGCAGATGTTGGTAGTGACCATAATCTTGTGGTTGCCAACTTCCGCATGATGATCGTGGCAGTCCGCCGAAAGTTTAACACTCGGCACAAAAAGTTTGATGTGGGCAAGCTTAAGAACCAGCAGAGATTGGACCAATTTAAATTGGAGCTCAGAAATGAATTCCAGGCGTTGGACTCCGAGACAGAGAAGGATGTGGAGACTGTGTGGAGCGAGGTAAAGAATATCTTTGTGGAAATCAGTGAGATGCTGCTCGGGTACGAGAACTACCTGCGGAAAGAATGGATATCCGATCAGACCCGGTACAATATAAATTATAGGAAGGAGATTGAGGCCAAGCTCAACACCTGCAAGACTAGGCAGCAGAAGGCTCTCACACAAGCAAAGTATTCAACAGCAAACAGGGAGGTAAAGAGGAGAGTGTGCGGAAGGATCATAGGAGGTGGATTGATGATCAGGCGGAGAAATCAGAAGAAGCGGCAAGAAGGGGGGACGTTAAGGAGCTCTATGGCATCACAAAGATGCTTTCGAAGAAAGGTTTCAATAAAACTAGGCCTGTGAAGAGCAAGACGGGCGAGATCCTCACGACGTGTGAACAGCAGCTGACTAGATTGAGAGAACACTTTGCGGAGGTTCTTAATAGATATAGAGGACCAGAAAGTAAGCAGTGAGGAGAAGATGAAGAGGAAGCAGAAAGTGACCCAAGCATCAGCCTTGACTCCACAACTCAGGGAGAAATACGGACAGCGTTGAAGCAGATGAAGTGCGGGAAGGCACCAGGTCTTGATAATATCCCAGCGGATGTATTGAAAGCAGACCTGGATGTTACGATCAATCTGCTGCACCCGCTGTTGGAGAAGATCTGGAAGGAGGAGAAAATACCAACCGACTGGAAGAAGGGGTTGATAGTCAAGTTACCGAAGAAAGGGGACACAACAAATTTTAACAACTGGAGGGGTATCACCTTGCTGTCCACTCCATGCAAAGTGCTGGCGAGAGTCATCCTGAATCGCATAAAAGACTGCGTAGAAAAAAGGCTTCGGAAGGAACAGACAGGATTTCGACAACATCGCAGCTGTGTGGATCTCATCAACACCGAATCATCCTGAGCAGAGTGTGGAGTGGCGGGATACCCTTTACCTCACATTTGTTGACTACGAGAAAGCTTTCGACCCCGTAAATCAAAGGATCACGTGGAAGACCCTCGAGGAATATAAAATTCCAACAAAGATCATCAGAATCATGGAAGAAATGTACGAAGGGTAAGAGTGCCAGGTTCTTCACGAAAGAAAATTAACAGAAAAGATAAAGGTCAGTTCCGGAGTGAGACAGGGGTGTGTCCTTTCTCCCACTCTGTTCCTGTTGGTCCTGGATAGTGTGATGAAGAAGGTAATGGAAGGACGGAAGAGGGGTATTCAATGGGGTATAAATGACAGGCTTGAAGTTCTGGATTTCGCAGACGACATTTGTCTTATGGCACAACGGTACCGAGACATAGAAGATAAGTTGGGGAGGTTGCAGAGAGAAGCAGAACGTGCAGGACTGATGATCAACACCATCAAGACTAAAGAGATGACGATCAATTCTGACGTCACGACTAGCTTGACAGTCAACGGAAAGGAAATTGAGCGAGTTGAGTCCTTCCTCTACCTTGGAAGTATAGTCACAAATGATGGGGGAGCAGAGGAAGATGTTCGAAGCCGTATCAGGAAGGAAAATGGTGCCTTTGTCCAGCTCTACCCCATCTGGAGAAATGGAAACATTTCCAGGAAGACCAAGCTCAGCCTTTTCAATAGCAACGTAAAGTCGATTTTTCTCTATGGCTGTGAAACATGGAAAGTCACAAAACCGATCAACAACCAGCTACAGGTGTTTATTAACAGATGTCTGCGTCGCATCATGAATGTGAGGTGGCTGGACATAATCTCAATGAAGATCTTTGGACCATCACCAAACAACAACCGATTAGCATCCAGATCAAGGAGAGGAAATGGCTCTGGATTGGTCACTCACTAAGGAAGCCGGACGGAGCTGTTGAGAGGGCGGCGATAGACGGGAATCCTCAAGGCGCCAGGAAACGAGGTCGACCTAAGAAGACCTGGAAGAGGACGATCGAAAATGAAATTGCAGAGGTGGACAAGAACCGGAGTCAAGTGAAGAGAATGGCCAGGAACCGTACTGCGTGGAGAAATTTTGCCAAGGCCCTATGCTCCGGAAGGAGCGGCAGGAATTAAGTAAGTAAGTAAGTAAGTAAGTAATTAGATCACCGGATGTATTAATTTTATTAAAGTAGTTTAAGAGATGTGTTACCGCTATGCATTTTTTTGATATGTAAAATTATGGAGATTGTGTAAAATTTAAATATGGAACATAATAGTTGGATTGAGATTTTATGGTAAAATATTAGATCATATGTTCCAGGCGCCCAACCAGTAAAATTAGATTTGTTTACGGTACCTTTTGTCATCGTCCTGTATTTCTCTGTGAATTTTATATTTGTGTGTGGAGATGGCATCTCTGGAAGACATAAAGGCGGTTATCGAGCAGACAGCAGCTCGTACCCAAAAACAATTGGTACAATTAAGGAGTGATATGACCAACGAGATAGAAACACAGTTAGCAGAAGCTAATAAGAAACAATCTAATGAATTAAGTACTCTATTAGAAACACAGTTAGCAGTCCAGAGTGAGAAACAATCGAGTGAATTAGAAGCACGATTAGACACTATCAGCGCGAAAAACACAGAACAACTAACACTCAGGAAGAACGAAACACGGAGAAATTAGCAGCACTTTCAGTAGAGATCAATGACTATATTAAGCAACAATTAACATTATTTACAAACGATGTCGAAACTAATTATAGTAAATAATTGGCGGAAATTAAGAAGATTGAGGACTCGTTTAGCGGCAAATTACAGAATTTAGATGACATTGTAATGGCTAAACTCAATCAAATTGAGAACGCATGTTCAGTAAACAGAGCCGAAATAAAGTTGGCACGGGACAAATTTGAAGACAGATTTAACAAGTGGTACAAGGACAAATTAGCACAATGGACGGAGACATTAGTGGCCTGGTTATAGAGTTAAGTAAGTTAGAGCTCACATCAGGGAATCGATGGAAGGAATTAGAGGAGGAACAACAGGTGTTGAAAGAGACCATTGAGCTAAATAACAACTCTGAGTTAGCGAGATTGACAACTATAGAATCAAATCAAGCTAGTACTAACGAAGATAATATGAAAGATAATATCAGAAAAGACTGGAACAAATTGACTGCGGAATCCAAGGACGAAATGTTAATGATGATTAAACGGCTAGGTGAAAATTGCACCAGGATACAAGCGATTGAGGAAAACATGAAAATTAAGTTTCAAGGGCATAATTATCGTCTCATAAAAATGAACTGAAGTCTATGGAACGAGGGACCATACTTGCTTCGTTAGATGATAAGAATCAGGAGGTCAGTATAGATAGGGAAGTCATGTCAAACAATTCAGACGCAAGCAGGAGCCCAGGCACAGTAAACACGCAGCTGTTTAGGAATTGTGAAGGTCGTGCGTCAACACCGCAGGAAGGTCAACTACCTACCCTAGTCGTACAAATACTTATAGCCAATGCATTTCGCCCTAATAAATTTATTCCGGACACAGGGACCACCCCAAAATCTTTCCTAAAGGAACTGGACGATTTCTTTATAGACCAGAATTTAAGCCCTGAACGTCAGTTAAAGATGCTAGAGAGGTATCTTGGAGGCGCTACCCTTATTTGGTTTTTGAGCTTCCGCTATACGTTCGAGACAATGGCTGGATTTAAGGAATCCTTCTTGAAAAAGTTCTGGAGTTCAAGCCACCAGCAGAATTTAAGGTTAGACCTGTACGCAAGAAAATATCATACGTCGCAGCAGACAAAGTTCGCAGAGTATTTTACAAGGCAGATGCTACATTTGAGAGATTTAGATAACCCGCCTAATGAACAGGACATGATAACGACGATAAGTAAGCAGCTTCCCGTTAACGCTCAGCAATTCCTAGCTGCGGCTAACGTGAGTTCGGCGATACACGCGAAAGAATTGTTACGTCATCTCGATGGAAACACTGACCAATTTCACAGGAGGGACAGGAGAAAGGTTGAAACAGTAAACACGGAAACGTCGTTAAGCCACAAATAGCGCATAACAAGTATCAAGCAACTAACACTGGGAATAACCCGTAGCGAGGTAATGACTAGGGGAACGAAAGGAGATTCCAGCCGCGATACTATGACACCCAGAAAAACAGATCTTATAATGACGGCAGATATAATCAAAGGAGATATCGGCAGGAGCGTTTTTACGGAAGACAGGAGACACCGTATAGAAGAGGAAATAATGATAATAGATACAATCAAGGATGGCATGGAAGACGTTATGATGATCAAGCCGGTGGAAGGAACCAGCGGTATCACGAAAATTCCGAACCACATGATGACCACAGAAATTGGAACCGAAGATACGAGGAGTCGCAGCGTCATCTCGACGAATTGCACGCCGCAGGGGAGAAGAGAATGGCCGCTGGGAACGCATAATGGATAAACGCATAAATCCAGATACTCACATGGAGGGAGACGGGGCACAGAGCTTATTGTTGCAACAGGAAAGCCAGGAGAAGTGTCGGCCACATCAAAATTGGGCCGGCATGAAAAAAAGCACAATAATTGATGAAAGAGACAGCCTGAGAAGTGGACGGTGTTTTGAAGAAGATGGATGGATTGTTGCCAGTATTATTGAATGGATAGCGAGACCGAAGGATTGCTTGGAGGAGGTCATTAAACCACAGAACGATACAATGAACAACAGTTACCTGTAATATATGCACGAATCAGCGGTTTGGAATTAAAATGCTTAGTCGATACTGGGGCTCAGGTAAGTCTAGTATCTGAAGCTTTAGTGCGAGAGGTAGGGCGGAATTATGATGTACCCATAATTCCGGTCCCTCAGGTGTAAGTACGGGGCGTTATTCCTGAGTGCACCGTGACTTGTAAAACACAGACATATTTAGAGCTGGAAATTCTGGGGCACACCTTTGCTCAGACTTTCGTGATTTCGCCAAAGCTCAATTTTATTATCATACTTGGATCAAATTTTATATGTGAGTATCAAGCGGTTATCGATCTACACCAAAACACTGTCAGCTTTAGAAATATTGAAGGAATGAGGAATGTTGGGCTAAATATGGATGAAGTAACCACAGGTAGTGAGGCAAGTATCTGGTTGCTCGAGGCTATTAACGAGGAAACAGAGGAACAATTACTGGAGCTAGACACTGATGACGTCACTACTTCAATCGTGGAACTGGAAGCAGAAGAAGAAGAAGAAGGAATCGAGATCTGGGCATTGTTGGCTGAAGAAGGTGGCAACACGGACGACTTCGAAGAACAACTACAGGAGAGGCTGAGAGGAGTCCAATTAAGGGGTGCAGAGAAGGAGAGACTTGAACACATACTCAGAAAACATCGGAAGGCCTTTGACACTGTTCCTGGGAAGATATTAAATTTTAAATATTCAATGCAAGTGGATGATTGGTCCCCATTTAGAAGCAGATTGTATCCAATACCTGAAAAACACCACAGTCAAATTAAAGAGATAATTGAAGGAATGCTACAGGCTGGAGTTATACGGAAGATACCCACACCTTTTCTTAATGCAATTTTGGCTGTCGCCAAACCCAATGGTTCTATTAGACTCTGTCTGGACGCAAGAATGCTCAATATGCGACTGTTGCCAGAATATGACCAAGCGCCGATAATAAGAGACGTCTTAAAAGGATTTAGAGGAATGAGCATATATTCTAGTGTGGATTTGACCTCGAGCTTTCGCCATATTGAGTTAGATGAGAAGTCCCAATTGTTGACTGGTATCTTGTTCGACAATCAGACTTTCACGTTCTGTAGAATGCCGTTTGGTGTCAAAACAGCTGGATGTGCCCTAATAAGAGCCTTAGATCGTAATCTAACTGATGAGGTTAAAGAGATGACTATCAGGTACATTGATGACATATTGTTGGCCTCCGACACTGTTGAAGAATATATAAACAATTTGGATAAACTATTGGAAAACCTTCGCACATCAAACTTAAAAATCAACCTCAAGAAGTCTCACTTCTTCAGGGACGAGATACTGTATTTAGGCCATGTGATTGATAGGGACGGTGTGAGACCGAACCCTGCCAAAATAGAAGCAATTAAGGATTTCCCCACACCAACCAGGGTAAAACATGTTCGTGCTTTTCTTGGTGTTACGGGATTTTTCAAGGAGAATTGCCCGGGGTACACTGAGACGATAGCCCCTATGCAGGAACACCTCAAAAAGAATAATAAGTGGTTTTGGAATGACAGTTTTGACAAGTCCTTCCAAGCTACAAAACTTCTATTGCAAAATTTTATTAAACTGGGTTAGCAGATTTTAGTCGCAAGTTCGTGATCCAAGCTGACACTTCATTTGTAGGCATTGGAGCCATGTTATATCAGGAAGATCCGAACAAGCTGCAGAACCGGTCTTACCTAGCATTTGTAAGTCGCAAATTGCGCAAACATGAAGGTAATTACACTGTTACAGAACTGGAGCTTCTGGCTATACTTCACGCAACAGTGGAGAAAGATAGTATTGGGTTACCCCATAATAATAAGAACGGATCATAAGGCTCTAACGTTCTTATTCAAAACTACGATGCTCAGTGAACGGATTACCAGATGGTCAATTTACATCCAGCAATTTGACCTTGTTGCGTTGCGTGCATGAAAGCATGGGACTAGTGAGATTATTTACGGCTGAAATGTTAGATAGTGGTGACAAATGAATCTGTTTTAAATATAATATTAGACTTGAAGGGAATTTCCCGTCTTTTTGATTATGATTGATCAGGCAAATACTAGTTTATTTTGTTCTGTTTGGTGCAACGTTGGTTGCCACAGAAGGTAGTCTGCCTTACTGTGCTCAGGTCATTAGTCTTGTTTGTGTAATCTATTCTTGGTCTGAAGTACGAGAGAGGGTCATTTAGTCAAGCCTTATGAGGTGTGTGTGCTATGTGTGAATTCTTCGATAGTGAGCAGGTATGGACGTGAGATCCAGTACCGTTGCTACTATATTATTTTCCAGCTTACGTGGCCTGCGGGGGCGTATTTGCTGATGTTTGAATCTTGATATCCCAAGGGGTATTTTTCAAGAATATGATGGTATTGATTTTTCTTTGTCTCGCGATTTCAGGATGCCAAGTGAGGCTATTGGAGAAAGTTCTGCCCTAAAACTTCCCCATACGGGAGAACGCGAAGTAGGTTTAAACTTAACCAAAATAGCTACTGTTAAACAGCGAAAAGACTGAAGCGGTGCGGTGCAATGGGCATAAAAGTACATCAACAAAAGTTTAGTTAACAAGATATAAATGATATTTATTGAGACAACAATTTTCTTTAAATAACATTAAAATGCACAATAAATGCACACAACTGGGATATGCAGAGAATAATTAATGTTAAATCTTAACAAATGGAGAGGGTCTGGAGATAGTATCCTGATTAATGATGGAAAAACCAATGTTAAGAATTGCCTAGATTTGAGAGAAATTGGAATTGAAATATAATTTGCATATTAATAAAAGAACCATTAAAAAAGATGAAATGTATGATGAGAGTAAAATATTCAATTCTTTATCAAGTTTGAACTTATCTTCCAAATTGTTGAGCCAGCTCCATAAAAGTTCCAGTTAGCCTAAAACTGTTTTAAAAGTCCACCGCGGTTTCTTCGGGGGGATGGCGCTCAAGGCCTCAAGATGCATATTCCGAAAAGATGAATATTCAACTCTTCTTTTCCCTTCTGGTGACGGTTTGACACTGGTAGTGTCCAGGCGGTGACTGAGTATAAGTCGACATTGGGTGCGGCCGGGAAGACTGCTGCTTCCTCGAAGTTTAAAGTGAGATACACCATCTAAGGTGAAACTTGCAGTGTGCTGCGGCTGGCAAACCTTCCTGTCCTCTTGAGCGATGTATCAGAGTAGAGGCCTCGTGACGTAGCAGCGAGGTGAAGCAGCGACTGGCAATAGTGCCATGTGGTGTGGCAGCGTTGATCTGAATGACGATGTGATCAGAATGATGATTGATCAGAAGTGGGATGGAGAACACCAGCAGGTGGCGTCTTAAATAGTGATCATGGAACAATCTCGAAGGCTGGAGATTGCCCGACCAGACAAAGACCTGCCATTGGTCGAACGAAGGTCAGGGTGACGTCAGTCGGCCCTGCTCAGCAGACAACAGATGAGCCAGTAGATGCCGTGTATGCCGTGAGTGAGGAAGCTTGAGGTAGCTAGCAACTGGAACACTCGAGGTGAGAGCTATGATATCTATGAATAGGTGCTTGATAACAAGATTATGCATTTGGTTTAAGCAATTAGTACATTTACAAAGAAATAATTACCATTCGGGGATCTCGGTAACAAGAAACAAAATTTGACCGAAAAATGGGCCAAGCTAAACATTGAAAACATCACGAAAGTGATCATGCTCCGAGAACTCCGAATGAAAACAAACAAAAGAATTAGTCAAAGCAAAACATGGTTAACAGACGAGGAGAGACTAAGACTCGAAAGGCAAAACAGAGATAGCAGAGATGGGTCTAGTATAAAGACCTTTACCAGTTAAAACATCAACAACTCTGACGCGTTTATCACGGCCAAAGTGGCAGTGAATAACTCTGCCTAGGTTCCATACGAGAGGCGGAGATGGGCCTCGAAGAAGAGCCATGTCCCCCACTCGTACATCTGGTTGAGGAAGCCGCCATTTCTCACGCCTATTTAGCAAGCTGAGATATTCTAACTTCCATCGGCGCCAAAAAGAACAGCGCAAAGATTCTACTTTTCTCCAAAAGATAGGTAGGTTAGGATCACAGCGTCGAACCAGCAAAGGCGGAGTAGCAGCAAGCGAACAGTCAATCAGGAAGTGACTGGGTGTTAAAGGTAAAAGATCCTAAGGATCGTTTGAAAGAGGAGTCAGAGGTCTGGAATTTAGAATACCTTCAACATGAATAATTAAAGAGTTGAGTTCCTCATAAGAAAGTATGGTAGGACCAAGAGTTTTCTTAAGCTGTCTTTTAGTAAGTTTGATGCAGGATTCCCATCGGCCCCCATGATGGGGAGCATAAGGCGGGGTGAATGCCATTTGAAACCTTTAGAATAGGAAAAGTTGGAAATTTTTTCTTTAGCAGAAGGGGAACTTAACACTTTTTTCCAGAGATCAGAAGCGCTTACAAAAATTTTTGCATTATCTGAAAAGACTTCAGATGGGACACCCCTTCTAGCAGCAAATCTAGAAAAGACGGCCAAAAAGTAGGATACCGAAGCGTTCGTAACCAACTCAAGGTGGATAGCTCCCGTCACCATACATACAAATAAAGAGATGTAAAGTTTACCTAAAATTTTGCGCTTAGATGAAGAGGGATAGATCTGATATACGTAAGGACCAGCGTAATCGATCCCAGTAAGAGCGAAGGGCTTACTAGGTTCTGAACGAAACGGAGGTAAATTGCCCATAATCTGCGTGGCGGGCCGTGGTTTAACCTTAAAGCAAGGTATACACTTTTTGACAACAGAAGAAACCTCATGAACGCCATTGATTATCCAGTAGAGTTCACGAATTAGACAGAGCAAGATGCGAGTGCCAGCATGAAGGTGTTTATAATGAAACTTTTTTATTATAAGGGTGGTGATAGGATGCTTTGAAGGAAGGATGATGGGATGCTTTTTCCCATCCTCACAACTAGACATAGCTAATCTTCCACCCACACGTATCATGCCGTCCTGGTCAAGAAAAGGAGTAAGAGGTAAAAGCCTGCTGGACTTGGGCAAATCTTTACCACTTATAAGAGCTTGCCTTTCAGGAGCAAATACTTCCTGCTGAACAAGTAACAAAATCTTGCAAGTAGCGAATTCTAACTCTACTCTGGTGAGAAAGGGTTGAGGCTTCAATGGTTGATCAATTACTAAATATCTCCATCGGAAGATATAAGGCACTACACGAATCAATTTATCAAATGAAGAGTATCTATGAAAAAGACTAGTCGAAGTAGAAGTAAGATGCGACGTGACAGGATCATTACGGACATCGGGTATTTCTTCTGCAAATTGATTAGCTAAGCGAGGCCAGCAAGATGATTCCTGACTTAGCCAAGGAGGACCATTCCAGTACAGGTCTGAGGAAATCAATTTTTTAGGCGTGCAACCACGTGATATTATATCCGCGGGGTTTTCACGGCTAGGAACATGTCTCCATGGTTCAGAATGGGAGACTTCATGAATCTTAGAAACGCGATTTGCCACAAAGGTATTCCAATGAGAAGAAGGCTTGGAAATCCAAGCTAATACAATAGAAGAATCGCTCCAAAAAATGTGCGGGAAAATTTTAACTTTAAACTGACATTTAGTTTAGTAGCTAATTCTGTTGCCATTAAAGCAGAGCATAATTCTAATCTCGGCAATGATACCGTTTTAAGTGGAGCAACTTTTGATTTAGCGCACACTAAATTAGAAAATCCAGGGAAAGTGGCTGAGGAACGTCCTACTATGTATGCACAACAGCCATAAGCCCGTTCTGAACTATCAGAAAATACATGCAGGTCATACTGCTGGCATAAGGGATTAGAAATTAAAAGGCGGGGTATAGAAACCTTGGAGAGATCCAGCAAACTGCTGCGATACTCTAACCATTCTTCTACAAGAGGAAGGGGGAGATTTTCATCCCAGTCTGATTTTAATGACCAAAGCTTTTGCAAGAACATTTTTGCAACAATAACTATAGGAGCAATATATTGCAAAGGATCAAAGATCTTTGCGATTTCTGACAGAACTTGTCTCTTAGTTACAGGGGGAGATTCTGAGAAATGTACCTGATAAGAGAAGGTATCAGAAGAAGGACACCAAAAAACACCCAATGCTTTTACGGCTGCTTCATCAGTAGGAATAGCAACAAATTCATCAGCTGGGACCTCTGATGAAAATTTTGATATCAATTCAGTAGAATTTGAAGTCCATTTATGGAGCGGAAAACCACCTCCTAGGAGCAGGGATTTCAAATCTTCGCACACAAGGAGTGCTTCAGAAATATTAGGGAAAGAGCACAAGAAATCGTCAACATAAAATGCCGTTTTTAATGACTCAGAAGCCAAAGGATGATACAGATGACCATCTTGCTCGGCTAACATGTGGAGAGACCGAATCGCAAGAAAGGCTGAAGGCTTCAGGCCATATGTCACAGTCTTCAATCTAAATACCTTTATGGGTTTGGAACTCTCATCGCGCCACAATATTCTTTGCAGATCTTGCTGCTCGGAATTTACGAGAATTTGCCGGTACATCTGATTAATATCTGAGATTACAGCAATAGGAAACCGTCGAAAATTAAGCAAAACAGAGGTGAGATCTGTTTGAATCACGGGACCACATTGTAAGGTATTTAAAGAGACTCCATTGGAATCTGATGACGAGCCATTGAAAACTACTCTTATATTGTCTTGTGTTAAGGAATTTTTCCATACCGGGTGATGATTTAGATAAACTATTTCATTTAAAGGACGGTCAATTTCTTCTGATTTAGGAATTACCTCCATGTGATTGGATGATTCGTATTCCTCCATAAAGGAAGCATACTGAGTTTTAACAGAAGCATCTTGTTTGAACCGATTTTCAATAGCAAGTAGTGCCCAAAGTGCTCTGGAATGCGAGCCCGTAATGGCGGGAGGATTAGGAATACGTGGAAGAGTTACTATAAATCTGCCTTCAGCAGTACGGACAGTGGTTTCCTTGTATAACTTTTCACAAATTTCGTTAGAAGAAGAAGCAGTAGCCTGAACATTCTCAAGATCCCAGAACTTGGTTAGCTCTTGACTCAAATCGGTACCAACAAAATAACAATTCGATACAGTTTGAATAGGATTACGGTATATTTGGCCAGTAGCGATCCAACCAAAATCGGTTTTGCGGAAGAAAACATTAGGGGCAATTTTTACTTTATTGGAATGAAGACATTGCCAAAATACGCTTGAGCTGAAAAGAAGCTCTACGGGCGAAGCTCTGTTGAAATGAGGGTCAGCTAGCTGGACAAAATTCGGGATATTCTAACTTTGAATAGGATAAGAAGTGCCAGGAATATTGTTGCCTATAGACTTGATAATCAAACAATCTAATTGCAACTGCGTACCAAGATTATTAGAGTCCTTCAAATCCACTTTAGCAAAGCTTAAGGATTGCGATTTAGAGCAGTTTATTCCTGTGACCTCTATTGAGGTAGGATGTTTTGGGAGGCCTAACTTTTGTACCAAAGATTCATTAATAAAATTGTTGGTAGCGGCATTGTCTAATAATCCCCTGACAAATACCCATTTCCCGTGAGAATTTTTCAATAGAACCTGCACGGTAGATAATAAAACCTGGACTTTGCCAAGCGAGGTAGAACTTTGAGCATACGACTGCGCACTGTTTTGAGAAGTCTCAGAATTAGACTTGGTATTGGAACTGCTTGGTCCTGATAACCGTGATCTTTCATGTCTGTGCAAAAGGGAATGGTGTCTAGCCTTACAATGAAAGCATAAACGTTGTGAACGGCAATTGTTTAACATATGCGTTCCTGACAAACAGTTGAAACAATGTTTTTTGTTCGTAATGAACTTTCGTCTTTCATCTACTGATAAAGATTTAAATTCATCACAATTGTATAAATTATGCGATTGCTGACACAGACCGCACGTTTGCATTTGGTTAGGTGACCGAGCATCAACAGGAAGAGCCTGTGATCTTAAAATTCTTTGATTAGAACTCCTAACCTTATCTTTTGAGAAGGCTTTTGAATCTGAACTACTAGTTTTTTGATTAGCTATGGCGGAAAAGACTTGGCTTCTAGCCTTCAAAAAGTTGATAATCGCCTCATAAGTGCATTGCAAATTCTGGGAAAGTTCTGTTTCCCAGGCTTTTAATGTATTTGCATCCAATCTTGCAGAAATGAAGTGAACTAGAAATAAATTCCAGTGATTTACAGGTTGGTTTAAATTGGACAATGCTCTGACGTGTAGCTCTGCAGTATCAATCAGCTTACGAAGTGATAAACTGTTATCTGCTTGCACGTTAGGTAACTCGAATAAGCTTTGTATATGGCGTTGAATAGATAAACGAATATTCCCATATCTATCCTTAAGAAGAGTCAGAGCAACTTCATAATTATCACTGGTCAAAGAAAGTGCTTGAATCAGGTTAAGTGCGTTGCCTTGAACTGCCAGACGCAGGTAGTGAAATTTTTGAATTACTGGTATAGAAGTATTCTCATGTACTAAAGAATTGAATAATTCAAAAATGGCTCCCATTCTATGTCCTTACCAGTGAATTTGGGTAGTTCTAATTTGGGTAATATAATGCGTGAGGAAGATGTAGAAGATGCTGCAGAAGTTTGATCTTCTTGTTTTTCTTTTAAAGTTAAAGCCCTAATAAGCTGTTTAGTTTCAGCAAATCCCTGATAGTATAATTTTTCAACTTCCAACCTATCACTTTGCTGGTCCGGATGCTGAGTTTCTATACTGCATTGTATCTCATCATATTTCTCAAAGGCTTGTTCATAATTCTTAAGCCTCTGCGAAATTATGTCAAGATTACGCTCTTGGGGTTCAAGCTCCGTTAAGAAAGTACGGAACCGTGTGAGCTTGCCCTTACAAGAGGCTCTGGCGTTGCTGAGTTTTTCATCAAGGTTAGGCATGTTAAAGGTTGTTTGTTACTCACGTCAATATTGGGACTTCGAGTACTGGAAGCCAGAGGATGACAGCTTGCTAGGTAGTAAGGAAGAAACCGGCTTAGCTCACGTTTCTCTCCTCCTCTGCTGAACATGCGCCTCAGGCTGAAACTTACAATGTGAATTAGTGTTGAAACACAATGAACAAACATTATTAATGTGAAATTCAAGATATGAAACTTGTAATATTCCCAGGGTGCAACAGATATGTTTATCCCGGGTTTCGGCACCAAAAATATGGAGAAAGTTCTGCCCTAAAACTTCCCCATACGGGAGAACGCGAAGTAGGTTTAAACTTAACCAAAATAGCTACTGTTAAACAGCGAAAAGAGTGAAGCGGTGCGGTGCAATGGGCATAAAAGTACATCAACAAAAGTTTAGTTAACAAGATATAAATGATATTTATTGAGACAACAATTTTCTTTAAATAACATTAAAATGCACAATAAATGCACACAACTGGGATATGCAGAGAATAATTAATGTTAAATCTTAACAAATGGAGAGGGTCTGGAGACAGTACCCTGATTAATGATGGAAAAACCAATGTTAAGAATTGCCTAGATTTGAGAGAAATTGGAATTGAAATATAATTTGCATATTAATAAAAGAACCATTAAAAAAGATGAAATGTATGATGAGAGTAAAATATTCAATTCTTTATCAAGTTTGAACTTATCTTCCAAATTGCTGAGCCAGCTCCATAAAAGTTCCAGTTAGCCTAAAACTGTTTTAAAAGTCCTTCCACGGTTTCTTCGGGGGGATGGCGCTCATGGCCTCAAGATGCATATTCCGAAAATATGAATATGCAACTCTTCTTTTCCCTTCTGGTGACGGTTTGACACTGGTAGTGTCCAGGCGGTGACTGAGTATAAGTCGACATTGGGTGCGGCCGGGAAGACTGCTGCTTCCTCGAAGTTTAAAGTGAGATACACCATCTAAGGTGAAACTTGCAGTGTGCTGCGGCTGGCAAACCTTCCTGTCCTCTTGAGCGATGTATCAGAGTAGAGGCCTCGTGACGTAGCAGCGAGGTGAAGCAGCGACTGGCAATAGTGCCATGCGGTGTGGCAGCGTTGATCTGAATGACGTTGTGATCAGAATGATGATTGATCAGAAGTGGGATGGAGAACACCAGCAGGTGGCGTCTTAAATAGTGATCATGGAACAATCTCGAAGGCTGGAGATTGCCCGACCAGACAAAGACCTGCCATTGGTCGAACGAAGGTCAGGGTGACGTCAGTCGGCCCTGCTCAGCAGACAACAGATGAGCCAGTAGATGCCGTGTATGCCGTGAGTGAGGAAGCTTGAGGTAGCGAGCAACTGGAACACTCGAGGTGAGAGCTATGATATCTATGAATAGGTGCTTGATAACAAGATTATGCATTTGGTTTAAGCAATTAGTACATTTACAAAGAAATAATTACCATTCGGGGATCTCGGTAACAAGAAACAAAATTTGACCGAAAAATGGGCCAAGCTAAACATTGAAAACATCACGAAAGTGATCAGCTATCTTCGAGAATCCAGGCCTGAGGCTTGGGTATTTTTGTCTGCACACACTAAACGCACAGTAGCGAGAGCTGGAGCGACCTCACTACTCAGATCTGGAATGTTGATAAGCAGTAGCGTGCGCGCTATGTATTCTTCGTTGTTAATGAGTTAAATGGCTAGCCTGATAAATTATAATATTTTGAATTAAGTGGGAAGCTATTCATGCTATTAATCTAACTAATTTCCGATCGTTTTTATCGAAGTGTAATATTTTTGTTTGTTCGCCTGCTAAGGCATGTTCTTATTTTTGTTCTTGTTGTTTGGCTAGTTCATGCTAAGATTTGTAAATGTCACATTAAGTTTGCACACGGCAAACCATATGTTCTTACATGTCACGTGATTGCCTTGTTTTGATTTGTATAGCTGTAAGACCGCTTAGTTCGGCTGCTGATAATTGTAAATATACAATTCGTGTATTATTGATTGATTATAAAGGGTTAGACTATGTCAGTTTGTTTATTTTAGTATTAGCCATTTCGTGTATATTCCCATAATTGTCATGATTTCTAACACGCAGAACGGGAATTCATGACTTAATAAAAGGGTCGAACGGGAATGAATTCTCGTCTAGTAGTCATTTACTTTAGTTGTCCGACAGCGCACACAACACATAAACATGTTTCTTTGTATTTTTGTATTTTGTATTTTATTCAGTGTAAATTTTTCTTAAGGTGACATTTTGGTTCATCCTGTGGTTTACAGCTGTCTAAGCTGAGTTTGTCTTGATTTAGTTATTTTGTGGATTGACGTTTTGAGTCAGTCATTTGTTTTGACGGCTTACACGGTTTAACGGCACTCTGGTGACAAGTATGGGCGGGACTTCCCAGGTCCTTGGCTGTCTTGTTTACATAGTGTCGGATACCTGGAAGTCGCATGTGTGCTACTGGGTTACTTGCAGGTCACTTGTGGCAGGCAAATGACTCATGGCTACACATAAGGGTGGAATTAAATTGTTGTCTTTTAGATGATTCTGGATTAAAATGTTATTTGTTTTAACCTGTCATGTAAATTATTTGTAATTATAAGTTCCCCTATGAATCCTGGAAAATGTAAGAAGCACGTTTCTCCTCATACTGCTATTTATGGACCGATCACGACCCCGAATCTAAGTCTTGTGTAGTGCTTCTTTTTCTAAGGGTACAATTGATAGCGAGCTAACAATGAAAGAAAGAGAAATAAAAGCAGGACTATTACAAATAGCAAGAGAGGAAGGGGAGAAAGGGAACACGGAGGTGAGAGTAGGCTACCAAAAATACTACTAAATGGGCAGTGGAAAGATTGGAAATATGCACTAGCAAAAAACATGAACAACCAAGCCACAGCCCAACGGAAACCAGAGAACAGCCCCTAAATTTACGAACCGATCTAATCCTGGAAACAGTAAACCTAAGGTCTCTAGGAAACGATGAAAAGGAAATAGATCTACTAAATGCAATCAAGAATATCAGAATAGACATTTTGGGAATGAGCGGAGTGAGACGCTTAGGGGAAGAGATAATCGAAAAGGAAAATGGGGACATCTTTAGCTACAGCGGAGAAACTAAAGGGCAGAAGGGCGTGGGATTCTTAATCAAGAAACATCTAAAAAGGACATAATAAAGTTAGAAGAAATATCAGAAAGGATTGCCCTGATATCCATAAAGATTGACAATAAATTAAGGACAATAATACAAACATATGCTCCCACGGAAGCTAGTACAGGGAAAGAAAGGGAAAACTTTTATAACTTATTAGATGATACAATAAACAATCACAAATCAGACAGGTTAGTTATTATGGGAGACCTAAACAGCAAGATAGGTCAAAAGGAATCACATGAGGAGGTAGCTATGGGACCATATGGCTACGGACGCAGAAATGCAAGAGGATAAAAACTAATACCATTCGCCCAAGGACATAGATTGAAAATAGTGAACACTTTCTTTAAGAAAAGTCAATCTAGCAGATGGACATGGATAGCTCCCAATGGAACGACAAAAAATGAAATAGACTTTATTATGGTGGTCCAAATGAACGGAATAGTGGACATACATGCAGTAAACCGCCTACAATTCGACACAGATCATCAGATATTAAGACTAAAGATGAACGTCCAGAAGAAAAGACGCCATTTCATCAAACAAATAAGAGCTACTCCAGCGTTACTAGACAAGGAACGATACAGATCGGAACTGAAGAGGTACAACTGCAAAGAGCTCAAACCGAAGGAGGACGATAATCAGAAACTATACAATTACACAATATCATGCATCAACGAGGCAGTCAAGAAATCACAAGAAGCAAGACCAGAGGGAAGAAGAAGGAACAAGCTGGAAATATCAACAATCAACATGATAGAACAAAGGGAAAAACTGAAGGCAGTTAAAGATACAAACCCGCGACAAAAACGGGAATACGAAGAATTGAACAGGAACACTAAGAGAGAAATACGGAGAGACTTGCGAGAATATAACTACCACCAAATCAGAGAAGTGATGGAAAACTCAAAATCTTTAAAGAAAATAAGAAAACGGACCAGGGGAGGCACGAACTGGATGTTAGGAGTCATAGGCAGCACAGGTCACAAACTAACATCAAGAGAAGAGATCTCAAAGGAAGCTACCAATTTCTATAGCCAGTTATACTCCAGTACGTCACAGAACACACTACCCCTCATGAACCAACTCACAAGACCCACAAAGGACACCCAAAACATCCTCGCAAGTGATGTAAGGACGGCTATACACAGCTTGAAAAAGGATAAATATCCAGGTGAAGATAATATATACAATGAATACCTTATCTTCGGAGAGGAAGAATGAATACCAATAATCACGGAACTATTCAATCAGATCATCGCAAAGGAAGAAATACCAGAAGATTGGGGAAAAGTCTGATTATATTGATACACAAAAAGGAACAATATAAACAACTACCGACCTATTAGCCTGTCCGCAAACCTATACAAACTATTCATGAAGATAATAAGTAAAAGGCTTGATAAAACACTTGACGACAACCAACCAACAGAACAAGCAGGATTCAGGTCCAATTATAGCACCATCGACCACCTCCAAACCCTGTGCCAACTAACAGAAAAGGTACAGGAATACAACCAGCAAATCTACATCGCCTTCATCGATTATAATAAAGCCTTTGACTCAGTAGAGCACGAATATGTGCTGCAAGCCTTAAAACAACCAGGTATCCCCATCAAATACACAAGGTTATTAGATAAAATATACCAAAACAGCTCAGCAAAAGTAAGAACAGAAAGAGACGGAGAATGGTTCCAAATCTGAAGAGAAGTGAAACAAGGGGACCCTATATCACCAAAATTATTCACAAGTGTGTTGGAACATCAATTCAGAAAAATGAAATGGAAGCACAATCACGGAATAAATATAGACGGCCAGAAACTGACACATCTAAAATTTGCCGACGACATAACGCCAATAGCAAGGTCAGAAAAAACACTAAAAGAAATGATCAATGAGCTGGACAAAATAAGCAGAGAAGTAGGTCTCACTATGAACCCCACACAAACAAAAATAATGACAAATGGAATACAAGATCCAATTCAATTCCATCAATCACCACTAGAGTATGTGCAACAGTATGTGTACCTAGGACAAAGCATCTCCCTGAACAAAGACACAGAGGGTGAAATCAAACGCCGTATAGGACTGTCGTGGAACAAATTTTGGTCGCTTAAGTCCTTTCTCACAGACAAGAGACTAAAAGTAAGCACAAAAGCAGAAATCCTCGACAAATATGTTATGCCAACACTACTTTATGGTTGTCAAACATGGTTCTTGACAGAAAAACTGAAAAAGCAGCTACAGGTATGTCAAAGAAGAATGGAGCGTAAGATCCTAAAAGTTTCTCTAAGAGGCAGAATCAGGAACGAGGAACTAAGAAGAAGGACGAACATACGCGACTTGGTAGAAAGGGCAGAAAGCCTAAATTGGAAATGGGGAGGACACGTATCACGCATGGATCACCAGAAATGGACGCATCGCACCACAATGTGGGACCCGAGAGAAGGACGAAGAAACGTGGGACGCCAAAAACCAGATAGGCAGACTACTTTAGAGCTAAAACGGGAAACCAATGGTCAAGAGTGGCAAGAGACAGAGAAGCATGGAGACAGCTGGAGTCACACAGGAATCAACATGCACGAAGCAGGACAGAAAGACAATAACATTGAGTGCAACAAGACAGAGCTCCTAAGGATGCTCACCTTCGGAGTCTAATCACGAGCACGTTCCTGTGCAAACAGGAGGCCTTTGTCCTTACGGGATGTCTATAGGCTAATTTTATTATTATTATTATTATTATTATTATTATGACCGATAGAATTGATAATTAAGAACTCCAAATTTAAATGAATGCCGAGAATTCTAGAATCTTTTATATCAACTTTAGCATAACTTAAAGATTGTGACTTAGAACCATTAATTCCCGTAACTTCTCATAGAAGTAGGGCATATTTGTGGACCTAACTTTCGAACTAATTATTCACTGATGAAGTTATTAGTCGCAGCATTATCCAACAATCTTCTAACATAAATCCATTTTCCGTGAACATTCCTCACAATAAAGCTTGAGATTTACTGAACAAGACAGAGCTTTGGGTAAAAGACTGAGCATTATTCGGCGAAATCTCAGAATTAGATTTAGCGGAAGAACTACTAGGCGCTGATGACCGCGGCAACTCATATCTATGCAGAAGAGTATGATGTTTAGCTTTACAGTGAAATCATAAACGTTCAGAAAGACAATTGCTTATCATATGTGTTCCTGAAAGCCAATTAAAGCAATGTTTTTGGGTGGTAACTAACTTACGTCTTTCATCCACAGATAAAGATTTAAATTGAGCGCATTGGTATATGCTATGAGGCTGTTGACACAAAATACAAGCATGTACTTGGTTAGAAGACCGAATATTAGTAGAAAAGGCATGATACCTTAAAACTATTAGAAATAAGATTAGAGGTGGAATTACATTTCTGACCATCTACAGCAGAATGAACTTGGCATTTCGCCTTTAAGAATATAATAATAGCTTCATAGGTACATAACGAATGTTGAGAAAGTTCTACTTCCCAAGCTTTTAAAGTTTTAGAGTCTAACTTAGCAGAGATAAGATGAATCAAAATGAATCCCAATAATCAACTGGATGATCCAAGTTGGCAAGAGCACGAGTATGGAGTTCTTCGGTATCGATTAGATTATGAAGCGATGCGACATTATCGGCTTGAACAATAGGTAAATTGAATAAGCCCTGTATGTGACGCTGAGTTTTCAAACGAGTGTTCCCAAAACGATCTTTAAGAAGTTCCAAAGCTATTTCATAATTTTCATTTGTCAAGGCAAGTGCTTGGATAAGTTTTAGTGCATTACCTTGAACGGACAAACGCAAATAATGAAACTTCTGTATTGAAGGAAGAGAATCATTTTCATGCACCAATGAATTAAACAATTCAAGAAATGGCCCCCATGCTGTTTCATCCCCGGAAAATTTGGGACATCAGAGATCACAACACTAAAGTGGTCAAAGAAATCATGGATACCACAAAATCAATAAAGAAGATTAGAAAAGAATTAACTCCAGGCAAACATTGGATGCTGGGAGTAAAAGACAACAACGAAAAAATACAAGCCTCAAGAGAAGAGATAATGACGCAAGCGACAGAGTTCTATAGAACACTATACTCAACTAACACTCAAGGATCCAACTTGCATCAGGACCAGAATACATCAGAAGAAAACCTAGAGGAAGAAACACCTCCAATACTACCCAGTGAAGTAAGAGCAGCCATTCGACAAACGAAAACCGAAAAATGCCCAGGTGAAGATGGAGTTTACAATGAATTTCTAAAATGGGATGAAGAAGACTTAATCCCAGTCATCACAACATTATTTAATACAATACTCACATCAGAAGACATACCAATGGAATGGAAACAAAGCATTATCATACTTCTACACAAAAAGGGAGCCAAGGACGACATAAACAACTACAGACCGATCAACCGAATTGTAAACCTCTACAAGCTATTTATGAAGATCCTAACCAATAGAATGACAAAGGCACTGGACGAACAGCCACCGATAGAGCAAGCAGGATTCAGAAAGAGTTTCAGTACATCAGACCACTTGCAAACAATAAATCAACTCATGGAGAAAGTTCAGGAATTTAATCTAGAGGTGTATATAGCATTTGTGGATTACAACAAAGCACTTGACTCCGTAGAACAGGAAAGCGTCTTAGAAGCACTGGAAAACAAGGCATCCCAAACAAATTCGTTAGACTCCTAGGCAAACTCTACGACGGTAACCAAGCCAGAATAAAGACAGAAAGAGAAGGATGTAACATCATGACAGAAAGGGGAGTAAAACAGGGAGACCCCCTCTCACCAAAATTATTCACCTGTTTGCTGGAAAATCTGTTTAGAAAACTAGACTGGGAAGAAAAATATGGCATCAGAATCGATGGGACAAGACTAACACATTTACGGTTCGCAGACGACATTGTTTTGGTGGCTGAATCAGCGAAAGAGCTGGAACAAATGATAAAAGAATTAGACAAAACAAGTAAAGAAGTGGGCCTTACAATGAACCCGAAGAAAACGAAGCTGATGACCAATGCGTTAGAAGCCCCAATTAATGTGAACGGAGAAACACTGGAATATGTTGAAGAACATGTATATCTCGGTCAGAACTTGTAATTTTCAAGTCGTTCAGAGAAAGAGGTCAAACGAAGAATAGGACAAGCATGGAAGAGCTTTTGGTCCCTAAAGTTTATACTGGCGGACAAGACCCAAAAACTGACTTTAAAGGCTGAAGTTCTGGAAAAATGCGTGATACCGGTGTTACTATATGGTTGCCAAACTTGGGCATTAGCATCGAAACAAAGACAAATGATCCAGAGATGTCCACGGAAAATGGAAAGGAAGATTCTCATGTCTCATTGAGAGATAGAATACGGAACGAAGATTTAAGAAGGAGAACCGGCATGAAAGACGCTATGACATCAGCAGACCAGCTCAAATGGAGATGGGGTGGACATGTAGCGAGATTAGATCCTAACCGATGGACGTACAAAATGACGATTTAGGACCGAAGAACAGGAAGACGAAACGTTGGGAGACAAAGAATCAGAAGGGCAGACTGGTTCGTAAAATGGGGAGGAAAACAATGGACGAGAACAGCGAAGATGAGGCAGGAGTGGAAAGACCTAGGGAGACTCGCATGCAGTGACCAATAAAACAATGCATCAACTAGAAAGACACCGTTCAGTGGACATGCAGCAAAGCGGTACATATCTCTGGTGTGCAATAAAGGTTTCTCACAGAGCGGTGACCTCAAGAAGCACAGCGTTGTTCATACTGGAGTGAAGGAATACACTTGTAGCACATGTGAGAAGTCATTGCACGGCGGACAGAGCTAATGGAACATTTTGTCGTTCACTCAAGGAAGAGACCGCATTGTCTGTTTGTTGCGCCCAAAGCGATTCAGCTCGCGCTCTTAATTTGAGGAAACATCATCGTGTTCACTAGGGAAGAAATAGCATTACTGCATCACCTGGTACAAGGAATTCAAAAGGTTCGACTATATTGAGAAACACTTGTTAATTCGTTCCGGGACCACATGTGCACAACATAGTGAATGATTTGTGGGTTGTTAAAGAACGTGTATATGTATCTGCTTCCAAACTAGATGTTAAAACTCCACCGGTAAGGCTTTGTATTGCATTTTAAAAATATATTCTATTTGAAACGGTTCAATATACGTAGATTTTACTGAAGAGTGAAGACTTGGCAGTTTCTGTCATTGTTCAAGTGCTTAGACAGGGTAAACTTTGTGCTTAGTGGCAATGGGAAGCTCCCAGATATTGGTCGATGGCTGTTATGATTTTCGTAATACTAATGGATATTTGAGGCCTTGATATCGCCAGACTCAGAAATGAAGATTGTTGTAGCGAATGTTATACCAGCGTAATATAATTTACTTAATCTTTAATCAGCTGCACATCTATATAGAAGGCCCAATCAGAAAGAATAACCCCGAATGCTCCTCAGGACTTGCTCACCTGATGAGTTAAAACTGAGCAATTCCCTGCAAAGCAGGAGGCCATAGACCTTATGGGATTTGTAAGGCTATTTATTATTATTATTATTATTATTATTATTATTATTATTATTTTCTGGAGTATAACACGGGAAGAAAAATAAGCAGATTCCGCAGGAGTTTTTCTCCTGCAATGTTAAACTTCTGAGAAGCTGTTTTGCAACTGCAAAACCTTTATAATATAAATTTTCAATCTCACTACAATCGCCCTGTTGGTCGGGATACTGTGTCTCGATATTACTTTGAATTTATCATATTTCTCAAAGGCCTGTTCATAATTTTTCAGTCTTTGAGAAATTATATCAATGTTACGTTCTTGTTCCGAGAGCTCGTATAAAAACTGTGATAACGAGTAAGCTCTCCTTTGACCGATGCTCTTGCATTATTGAGTTTCTCGTCAATTGGCATTTTGAAACTGTTGTGTACTCACGAATACACTGTAAACTTGTGCGTCTGGATTCAATGGAAATTGACAGTCTGCCAGAAGAGAGAGTAGGGCCTTTCAAATGGCAAAATATATAGCTGATGTTCCGACCAGTGCCGACCATGCATACCCCGAGCTGAAACTTTCAAATGGATTAGAAATCACAAATTGCAAAACATCTATACACTTAATGTTCAGTGCTAAATCTACTTTTTGAAATACTTCAAAATTTTTTTAATATTCTGAAAAAACTTAAATTTTAAGGTTTGCTTCAACAGAATGTTTACAAAAAGCATCCCGGCGTTTCGTCATCATATGATTATGTGGATAACAGCCCGAGCTCTTCCTCATAATGGCAGAACAGCATCAGGCAAAATGCCTGGACAAAATTACTAATTTGAGATGAGCTGTTAAACTGAATAATCGGGCTAAGGAATTTCGGCCTGGTTCTTTGAACTTCACACATGAACATTTAAGCGTGAACAAAGAATAAATTTTATTAAATTATTAAACATGCTAAAACTCAGCAATTCTTCTAGGTTTGTGCCGTGTCTTGTGTGGGGTTTCGTCTAGGACACCAAGCTGGCTCATCGGTGTATTCTTGGTAACCCCACCCGGACCCCCACAGGAGTAAGGAACTGTGCGCTCCCTTTATATAGAGTGCAACTGCACTACTTTACTGCGAGAACTAAAACCTGAAGCAGCCTCAACCTCCCTATGAAGGCTTCCAAAAAGATGGTATATTGGCTTTCACGGCCGGTGAATTAAAACTCAGCAATTCTTCTAGGTTTGTGCCGTGTCTTGTGTGGGGTTTCGCCTAGGACACCAATCTGGCTCATCGGCGGGCTCTTGATGTCCCCGCCCGGACCCCCACAGAAGTAACGAACTGCGCGCTACCTCCCTTTATATAGAGTGCAACTGAACTACTTTACTGTGAGAACTAAAAGCTCAAGCAGCCTCAACCTCCCTATGAAGGCTTCCAAAAAGATGGTATATTGGCTGTGGGGTTTCGCCCCCACAAAAGACACGGCACAAACCTAGAAGAATGGCTGGGTTTTGATTTTGTAAAGTAGAATGTAATCAGGATATTGTCTTGGCCTTCCTACTCGCTGGGTGTATTGGCGCGCTTCCTCATTGTGCTGTGATGGATTGTCTTGATGATCAGACTCAACTTCCACTTGTTAATCACTGTGGAGCTGGATCTGGAACATCCCTATCACATAAAGTCAATAGTGGTTTACTGACCTCAGTTGTTAGGGGTATTATTGTATCCGCTGTTACCACTGGGGGACCTGTTAGTGCAGAGAAAGACATCTCATCAAAAATCACATCTCTCGCTGTGATTAATTCATGAGTTACTGGATGCAGGAGCTGGTACGCCTTTTTTTCATCCGAGTATCCAACAAATACCGTTTTCTCAGTTTGGGATCAAGTTTTTTCAGCTGATCTGGAACATGAACGTAGGCATTACAACCAAACACTTTTAAGTGCTTCAGGTCTACTTTCTCTCCAGTACACATTTCTTCTGGTGTTGAATTTGGTGTTTTCCGTGGAAGAGACCTGTTGACATGATATTCAGCTGTATTGACAGCTTCTGCCCACGTCCGTTTGTCACAAGCTGCACCTTGCATCATGGCGAGTGCTCCCTCATTCAGAGTTGGAGCAATTTGAAATCAAATCCCAAAGCTACCATAAGGGAAGATGAGGATTGAGGAAGAACGTTAGGAGTGAAAGAAAACGATTAGGAGGAAGGGACTGACCCCATAAAATACGTTCTTATATTCAAAACCAAGTTTAAGGAACACTGACGATTACTGGAATCTTAAGTTATTGAGGCAGCAAAACTTGAATAAGGCTGGCACAAAAGTTCCAGAGGAAGAGGGAGCTCGTGGCTCATTTATAAGAATATGGTTATATATTTTATTATTATTATTACCGACAGTAGTGGCTACGCTGGCTAACGCGCAGCATTAGGTCATGGGGCCAAGCTCTCTGCTGACTCGGTAGACGCGTGGGTTCGAGCCCCACCGTCGGCCGTCCTTGAAATGGTTTTCCGTGGTTTCCCATTTTCAACACCAGGCAAATACTGGGACGGTACCTTCTGACAGGCCACGGCCGCTACCTTCCACATCCTTGCCCAGTTTCATTCACCATCATTCATTTCATCTCTCATTAACTCCTCTCATGAGGTTGGCGTCAGGAAGGGCATCCGGACGTAAAAACCATCGCCACAAAGACTTCCATCGCATCTCATCCCCGACCCCGTTGGAAAAACGGGAATAATAAGGGGTAGACATACATTTTATTATTATTATTATTATTGATCACAAATGATCAACAGGTAAATAGTTCGCAAGCTAGAGTATATTACTCAAAGGGCATGCTATTCTTAGGAAAAAAGAGAATTGTAACAAATTACAAGAAACAAACGGTGATAAACACTAAACTCCACGTGGCGCATAAACTAATTGCAGCCAAGAGAAAATTGCAAAGAGAGAGAATATCTATAATTCAAATAGTTACTGTAGTTAGTGGAATTAATTTGAACAAGAATCACAAACACAGGGGCATGAGGCACCCTCGGCCTTGGGTAGGTTTTTGCTAGGAATTAACCCAACCCCCAAGGGAAGATGAAGAGAAAAGGAAAGGGAAGTGGGTTTCGGAATGAGGAACAAGTGTGGGTAAATAGGACGAGGGTCCAACACTAAGCAAACAAAATAAATTTAAATGAGTTAGTGACGAGTGTCACTGCAAAGCCCGTGAAACACCTAAAGTGGGTATGGATCTGGCCGTAGCTAACGGGAAATGCGGATGGAGCTTGAGCTATTTGCAAGCAAGCGGCGTTTGTGCCTTTCCTTCCCAGCCTATATTTCATTACTATGGGGAAGGGTGGTAGTCTGGCAAGACAAAGAAAAAAGGAGTCAGGTTTAATCGAAGGTTTTGAAAGGCGCAAATAATTTGAATTGGCCGTGATAACTTTAATTTTGGGTACTGTTGGATCTCCGTTAGACCAACCAAATACTCCCAAAAAGGGAAGCGATGAAGCAATATGAATGCTTTTAGTAAGGATTTTATTTCTTCTTGATGAGTTGGAAAAATGCCAATTGTTGCACGTAAGATAAGTTGAGCTTGTAACCAGCGGAGTGCCGATTAAAAGTTCAAACCAGAGGAAAACTATGAATTTGGAAAACAAACCATGAGTTATAGAGAAAATCTCGACGAGCAGGAAGTTTGCTGAGGTAGCTATGCTCGCCTCAGTTATGAAAACTAAAAAGAGCTTTAAACAAGATTTTTGAAGTTTCAAGTTAAATGCAACAAGTAGAGAAACTTTAATTACTTTTTAAGTAATTTTCTTAAAGGGACCATAAACCAAGAAAGAGCCAGGGAAGACAAGGACCTGTCTGACCGTTATTCTCTAGGAATTTATAAAACGAAAAAAATGGAATTTAATTTAGTTAACAATACTTAGAGTTGACGTAACAAACTATATAAAGCTGATAAAGATTCCAATTAATAACAATGAACAATTTTAACATACAAAAGTCTGAGACTTAATACTAACAAATTGTAATTTTTTTAACGATGTTAAAGGGGATGCAAGTGTAAAACTTGCTTCGAGCATAAATCTGAATAAGATTTTAAAAGTTGTGCTAAAATAGCAAACTTTAAAGTTTATAACGAGGATTATAAATAATTAAAGCTATGACAGAGAATCAGGTACAATATATGAACTTTGAGAATTCCTATGTGGAAATCTTAAAGTGAAAATGAAAATCCACAGCCTGCTTCCAGTCTCCGACCGGGTCAGGAATGGAATGAATGAAGCCCCCATCTAGCGGCGAGGATATGAACTGTGCTGGCTGCCGAGGCCTGACGCACTCCTCTGGGGCAATGATTAAATGAATGACAGATGAAATGAAATGATAAGGGAGAGTGTTGCTGGAATGAAATTTTGACAGGGAAAACCGGAGTACCCGGAGAAAAACCTGTCTGCCTCCGTTTTGTCCAGCACAGATCTCACATGGAGTGACCGGGATTTGAACCACGGACCCAGCGGTGAGAGGCCGACGTGCTGCCGCCTAAGCCACGGAGGCTAAAAGTATGAACAAATATTAAATTTGAAATTAAAACAAGAAAAGAAAGAATTAAGAAGAAGTTTCTATAACTTCTTGTATTGAAGCAGGCATCACGAGAAAAATGGGGCCAGTTACCCTTTCGTGAAACCTGGAAAAAGGAAAGTTAGAAAACTCACTTGTGAGTAGAAATAATTGAATTCCCTAATCAAAGAGGAAAACAATATGATTTAAGGTGTGTACTAGACACAGATTATACAGAAATTACTATGGAAAACAGTATAAAGATGGGAGGGCACTTCTATAGAGTGTCACCTCATTGAAAAGAACCTAAAGTTTACAGATTACTATAATATGTTAGTGAGGAGTTTGAGAGGAGGAAATAGGAGGATTAGGAGAAAGTCTATGGCCGTATTTATTGCTTTCGTTCGAACGCGACACGGATGGTTGTTGAATTGGCACTGTTATGCCCTGTAGTCCGTTGAAAAGTTCACTATTGCAACACGGAAAGTTTATCAGACGAAAAGTTATTGCAATTGTAGAGATCGCTAGTTTAATTTTAGCTTGAGAAAGTTTATTGCGTTGTGACGTTTATAGATGGTAGTTAAATGCAGCGGACAATTTCCAACGAAGGAAGACAAAGTCATATGCTGATTAGAAGTATTTTCAACATAAATTCCTCAGTGAGGAACAAGCATTCCCATATTTAGTTGGAAAGTACTTGACGGTTTTACTTGTAGAAATATAAATTGATGTAGAAAGTTCTAGAGTTGTGATAACAGTAGAATTGGGCAGAACATCCCGCGGAGGAAAAGAGCTACGTTTTTATAGACAGCAAGTTTAATAAATCTCCCACGGCGGGAGAAATCATTCCCAATTAATTTGTGCAGGAAGCACTAATTTTCCAAGTTGGAAAGTCAGCTTAGATGGATGGAGCATGACTAGAAAAGTCCCTCGAAGGCGGTTATTATGTTGTTGATAGCAATACCGCACACTCTCTATAAAATCTTATTTAAAAACCATTAAAACCATGTAAAAACTTTTAAGATTAGTACTTAGCTCATTTCTGAAGAGTAGGCGATCGAGGCGACCATTAGCTTAAATCCACATCATGGCGTAGATATTTAAAACATGTCTCACATGAACAGGAGACGAGCCTTAGTAAGGCTCCGACTGTGAGCTTTGAAGACAAACACACAAGTGGGGACCGCACAACGAAGCACAGAGGTAACAAGGAGGGAAGGGGGTGGGGGAAAAACAAAGGAACATACACATGAAATAACAACTTTAGAAATAAAACTAAAAGTAATCTTCAAGGAGTTGATAGCAGGCGTCAATAGCGAAGCCTGGTGGAAGGGAATGTTGTAGAAGTCCTCTTGAGCATGGAGATGTTAGCTGAAGATAGCGGAGACATCTTGTGGCTGGATTGGGAAGGAAGTCCTCTTGAGCATCGAGATGTTGAGGAAATTCAGCAGTTAGCTGCTAGATGCCGCTAGGTTGATCATGGAAGTTATATCTACAACAAACTTTTAAACAGAGTGAACAAGGTGCGCACATAAAAGAAAAGATAAGAAATCACTGTTGGTGTTTGAGAAAAAAGGGAAGAAATAAGTTAAGCAAAGAACAGCGAAGGCTAACTCTGTCTTACCGTGTATTCCAAAGAATACACCAGGCCTCTAGAAAAATAGTTATAATTAAGCGTAAATACAAAAGAGAACAATCGTTGTGTTAAAAGCATACTTAACTTTTACCCAGGAGGGTTCTGATTAGAAGTTTAGCTGAGGAAAAAACTAACCACACCTATATTAAGCAAAACCATAATCCATAAGCGTAAATTGACATGACCAAGTAACAATCACCTCGAGTAGGAAGTTTGCTGAGCGAAGAATTTACAGGAGTTATTAGAACAAACTTTATCAACGACATGTTAACTACTTCCTAAATAGAGTGCCTTCATAATAAAACGTGACAAGGGATTTAGGCAAAAATCAAATTATAAATCCTGAATTCCTGGCCACAGCAGGAAAATAAGAGTTAAGAAATAACAAAGGTTAATAGGTGGGTTTATAAACCACCTAGATATTTAAGCAGAAATTAATTATGTGTTACATTCAACATGGGAGGGAGTCTTAATATACCAAGCGTCATAGGGAGAAAAAAGTACAAAGAAATAATTTGAATTAACCTAAAGTGTTAGTAGCAGGAAAATGGCGATAGAGGAAATAGGAGGATTATAGTCTGGCTAACCACGGTTTTCACTACGCGACGCGATCTGGAAAGACAGTTAAACGAACACTGGTTGTAGCAATAAACCTTTTGGTGGGAATAAAAACTGTTGATTGTCACTGCTTAGAAAGTTAATAGTTCATTGGAGAGAGTTTTACGATGATAGTTGAAGCAATTTGCAGTTTTTAGTAATGTTTACTGTAGGCAGAGGTGCCCAGTTAGATGGTTACTAGTGACGTCAAAAATTCAAACAGTAGGGGATGATACTCGATCCTTATGTATGGAGTTTTTCAAGTCTATAGTAGCTCAGTTAATACCTCAAATTAGCCAGGCTATTCAATTACAGTTGACACAAGTTAGATTCCCTCGAGTCCCAATTTGAATGGGTTAATAGAGCATATGGGGTGATCCCATGAAGTTTACTGGGTTTGCAATTTAAAAGATTACATGAAATTCCCAATATGGCCGGAACATAGTTATGGCATTTAGCAGTGAAATTTCCTTGGTGTAAATTATATCAAGACAAGTATGGCATTATCAGTAAGATGCGCTTCTTCTAAAATTGGTAACTTGCCTGATAAGTAAAATAAGATGGGGTAAGAGCGTGTTGGCTCTGTTAAAACTGTCAGACGAGTGAACGAACACACGGGGAGCACAAATGGCGAGGCGAAAAAGGAGAGGGGAGCGGAATGGGAAATGACGTATGAAATACCAACATCAGAAAAAAATAAAGAGTGTACATAGTTCAAATCTTAGGAAGATCCCAAGAAAAATGTGTAGTTTTCAAGGAAGATGTAAAGAGCGAGACTGATGCCCTTTACTTGAGTTGTGTCTAACAAACTCTTGAGACGAGAAGAATCCAATAGATCAGCGACCTGCCGCAAGGAGCACTGAAGAAAGATGTCATACAAAGAGAAGGCATCGCAAATCGGGAACTTACTTCCAGAAAACATAAGAGGATGCACAAAAGAAAAACATAAACAAGTGTGTTTTAGTGGTTTGCATGGAAAGAAAGAAAATCAAAGAGAACCCAACGTGAATGAAATTACTGAACCAGTTAACATATATTCACAAGGAATATACCAAGAGACCAGTTCATGCGAACTGCAGTTCCATTTTGCTCTGGTGTGTACCTTACTGTTAGCTGATGCTTGATGCCTCGCTGTTTGAATAACTCATCCATCGCTTTATTACAATGCTCCCCACCATTGTCAGAGCGAATGACCTTGATTTTCCTTTCACACTCAATTTCAACAGTATTAGCAAATTGTTCAAAGATTTCTCTTACCTCACTTTTCCTTTTTTATAAAAAGAAAAAAGACCTTCCTCGTATGGTCATCGATGAAGGTGAGAAAATATCTGGCTTCTCCACAGGATTCCTCAGGTATCGGTTCACACAGGTCACTGTGCAGCAGGTCCAGTCGGTTCTTGGCACGATTCTTGGTGGTCTTGAAGGGCTGTCGAGCATGTTTCCCTTCTATACATTGTGCCCGTTTAGACCGAAGTCCAACGTACACATTTGCCAATTCCCGAAATCAGTCCAGCACGAGAAAAACAATCTCAGGGTCTATCTGGGAATAATCTAAAGTAATCGCTGGCACAACTGATTTAGGCAAAGCCAAGCAAGGGAGGAGAGAAAGGAGAACGGAAATACCACAATTTCTTTAAAATTATCTCATTTTATTACATTTAAAATATCTAAAAATTTATGCAATATCATTCAAAAACATCACAAGAAAAATATCAACACCAGAAAGAACATATTCATAGCCTAAATTGTTGATAGCCAGAAATTAATATTCCATCTGGTATCAGTTCCCTATTCTAAATTTTCGCTATTTACACAATAGGCGGTGCGTTGTTCATTGACCCCTATCTACAATCCTGTCACTTTCACTTCATGTTAAATAAACAAGTCATTCATTGTTTCAAATATCTAAAGATCATTGTTTGTTTCGTTGGTTCAAGTTGACAAAAGTTTTGTTTTCATTGGAAAAATTTTACATCAGGTGATTTCGTATTTCACTTGTGTATGAATAAATATATATAGTTATTTCCTGTAGGAACGTTAGGTTGGAAAAATACCAATATTCGACCATATAATGTCAGAATATTAATGTTATGATATTTCCACAATGTCCTATTTAACTTTTCTAAAAAAGCATTTGTTTCGATTGGTTGTTGTTTAAATCTTTGCTCAAATATTTACATAATTATCATACTTAATCGAATTTAACATTACAAAAAAAACAATTTTAAACTTTCCATTTTCAAAGATGTTGTTTTATAATTAACCATATTGTGTAACTCAACATCAAATTGTTGTTAACGTTACTTCATTAAATCATTCATTTCATTGTCCTTCATTATTTATCATAATCCCTGATTATTATCAATAATAAGTAAGTTCAGAAATATCAGCAATTATTATTATTATTATTGTTAATATCTAAGTTCAGGAATATCAGAAATTATTATTATTATCATCAAAAATAACTTAATTCAGAAATATCAGCAATTATTATTATCATCAATAATATCTCAGTTCAGAAATATCAGCAATTATTATTATTAATAATAATTTTCAAAAATAGGTATCACTCCTATTCAAAGCAATATTAACTCGACTTGTAATTCATATTGCTACGTGACTATACAGGCATAAGTAGCGCTTTAAGTGGTGGAGTGAGGAAACTGTTGATTAAATCACAAAATACGAGATTGTCAAGGCAGTGGAAGATGAAGGGAAGAGACGGGTCGAGTCGGGTGTAGTGGGGTGTGATTGTAGAGTCTGGGAAGATATAAAATGTAGCGATTGTATTAGAAAGTGTGGTGAATAAATATCAGATTTAGGAAGAGATAAAATTAATTTATTATTTTACCCACGGAACGTAACAATTGGTGCCAGAAGTGGGATAGAAATTGGACTTGAGTGTGAGTTTTATTTTTGAAACTTGTAACTGTTTTCGTTCTTGGGATTATGGCTAATGTGAGAGTAAAATTAATTGAAATGAAGGTTATAGAACTGATACAGGAGCTGCAAGAACGCGATGTAGACACTACTGGAGACAAGGCCGCTTTGCAGATGCGACTTCGCTCGGCCTTGGAGGCTGAAGGTAAGGATCCGGAGGTCCCCCTGTTCGAAAGAGCCATAAGCATGAAGGACCTTGCCGAGATGATGAAGAACCAAGCTGAAAGCTCCAGACTGCTAGAAGAAAAGATAAGTGAAATTTCAAGAAACCAAACTGAAACTTCACGGTTATTCGAAGGAAATATGGTGGAGATGCACCAGTGGTTGGAAAACAAGTTGAAAGAATTCACGAAAATTCTAGGGCGTTCAGAGAGGAACTTCAGAAAGTTGAAAAGGATGTCCAGTTAAGAATTACCGCCATCGAAGGAACATTTGATTCACTCCAGAAGATCATGGAAACAGGTACCAACGAAATTATACCAACAACCGGAGCCAAGTTTAGGAGCGTCCATATAAAGCCACCCACGTATGACGGGAAAGCCCTATGGTCCACGTACCTGAAGCAGTTCGAGGCCGCAGCTACTGCCAACAGTTGGACAGAAGAAGATAAAGCCGTTAGCCTGGTAACTGCTCCCCGCGGAGACGCTCTGAACATTCTACAGACCATTCCAGACAACGAGCAAAAGGATTACACATCCCTGGTGGCAAGATTGGATGAGGTATGGGGACAAACATCTACAGCAAGTCTATCATAGCCAGCTGATTAACAGAAAACAGAAAAGCGGAGAGACACTGCAATAATTCGAGGCGGATATCGTGCGTCTGGTTCGGGTGGCATACCCTTCTGCCCCGAATGATTTCGTCGAGCGGCTGTCTGTGGGAATCTTCCTCATGGGCGTGAAAGACCCGGAACTGCAACGAGACCTCCGTCTTGCTCATCCTCAGATGCTAGTGGACGCGTTGGCACGTGCATTGAAGTTCGAGGCTGCCACGCAGACGTCAAGGGCGAACGCACGGCTACGATGCATCGTCGAGGAAGAGTCCCTGGACGAGAAGGTTGAACGGGTCGTCTCGAAACTTCTGCCGAGCAACGTCGGTCCGCGCCGGAGAAGGGAAATACGCTGCTGGAACTGTGGTGAGTTAGGTCATGTGAGAAACCGCTGCCAGAATGAAACCAAGAACCAGGAAAACTAGATTGGGCCGGTGCTGAGGGGCAAGCATCGAGGAATGGCCCTACGGCCCCTAAAGGGCATGTGCAGGTTATCTCTCTAATGCATCAGACACAGAGTTTCTTCGAGGATGGAACCATCAATAGTATGGAACGTGACATGCTCCTTGATACTGGGGCTACTATCACGATCGTGAGGAAAGGCACTATTAAAGGAGCCCTCCAGCCGATGAGAGTTGTACTGAAGACAGCGATGGGTGTGCCGGCGAACACTAACGGCGAAATCAACGTCAACATCGGACTGGGCACCAAGAAGATCAACCACCGTGTGATAGTGGCCGATATCACTGAAGATGTCATTCTTGGTATGGACCAGATGATTACATTAGGACTAACCCTGGATTTAAAACATAGAAGCCTCCGATTCGCTGATGAAGAAATCATCCTCCATGGACGAGGCGATGGAGTGGTGCGAATGGTCCTGAACACGGAAAAAGTTAAGTTCTTCCTCCCAGAAGCGACAACGTGACCATGGTTCGACCGGACAGCGATAACCAGGAGGCTACTGGGATCATCGAAGCTGTTAGAGGAGAAGATATTTGTCAGGAGGGGGTTACTGGGAAGAGCTGCTTTCAACGCCACGGGACCGGTGCCGGTTCGAATGATGAACTTGATTGAGTACCCAGTCACCCTGAAGAAAGGCACTCAGGTCGCTTGACGTAGCCCGGTATCAACGATTGTGCATGAGAAAACACCGAATGACGTCCGGAGAGACCAACCAACTTGGCAGGACGAATGCGGTGAAGCATCGGATTAACATCGGAGATGCTCAGCCAATCCTACAGCGGCCTCGACGTTTGCCATTGCCCAAGAGGGAAGAAGCCGAGAAGATAACCTCCGACATGTGCCAACAGGGTGTCATCGAGCCTTCTACTAGCCCTTGGACTTCACCAGTTGTGCTCGTAAAGAAAAAGGACGGCTCAACAAGGTTCTGTCTGGACAACCGACAGCTCAACAGCAAGACCGTCAAGGACAGCTATCCACTGCCCAGGATTGACACTTTTTATACCTTATCTTGGTCCCAAGTGTTCTCCACATTGGACCTGAAGAGTGGATACTGGCAGGTTGAAATGGAACCCCAGGATAAAGAGAAGACAGCATTCTCCATTGGGTCGGAGCTCTGGCACTTCACTGTGATGCCCTTTGGATTATGTAATGCGCCAGCTACGTTCAAGAGGTTGATGGAGACGGTGCTACGAGGCCCTTCATGGAAGACTTGCTTGATCTACCTGGACGACATCATAGTTATTGGGAAGACCTTCGACGAACACCTGTCGAACCTGGAGGAGGTTTTCAGGCGACTGCTGAGCGCCAACTTGAAGTTGAACCCGAAGAAATGCCAGCTCTTTCAGGAGGACGTCAAGTACCTGGGACACGTCGTATCTAGGAATGGTGTCGCCGTAGGTCCTGAGAAGGTCAGCGCGGTGAGAGAATGGCCAATCCTCAAGGACGTACATGAACTACGGAGCTTCTTGGGGTTATGCTCCTACTACAGGCGTTTCGTAACTGGATTCACTAGCATAGCCAAGCCGTTAACGACGCTCACCGAGGAAGGACGAGACTACTGTTGGGACGAACACTGCCAATCATCCTTTGAACAGCTGAAGACGTTCCTGGTTACTGCACCTATCCTTAGTTATCCGTGCACCGTTGGCATGTTTATACTAGACACTGATGCTAGCAACAAAGGCATTGGTGGAGTTCTGTCACAGATACAGGATGGCCTGGAGAAAGTAATCGCCTACTTCAGCAAGGTACTCCCCAAGCCCGAGAGGATCTACTGCGTCACTCGACGGGAGTTACTGGCTGTGGTGAAGTCTGTGGAACACTTCTATAAGTATCTGTATGGACGACGCTTTCTACTGAGAACGGTTCATGGAGCCCTGAAATGGCTTATGCGGTTCAAGAACCCCGAGGGACAGATTGCTTGATGGATTGAACGCCTACAGGAGTACGACTTTCACATTGAGCTTCGAGCCGGGATCAGCCGTAATAACGCGGACGCACTCTCAAGAAGACCATGCCCTGCGGACTGCACCTACTGTGCACGGCAAGAATCGAAGGCTGGTCTGGCCAGACGACTGACAGTCGTTAGCGACTCATGGCAACCTGCGGAACTTCAGAAGGCTCAGAGGGTGGACGCAGATCTTGGCCACATCATCCAGTGGCTCAAGAGAGGACGCCGGCCTACGTGGGACGAAGTCACTCCGCGTAGACTTAAGGCTAAATCTTATTGGGCCCAATGGGACTCGTTACGTCTGGAAGATGGAGTACTGAAGCGCATCGTCGAAGACTCGAATGGAATATCAACCAGGACACAGATCGTCGTTCTTCAGAAGAAGACTTCGGATGTACAGCATCATCTGCACAACGAGAGTTCTGGAGGACATCTTGACGTGAACAGGACCCTTGCGAAAGTCAGAGAAAGATTCTACAGGGTAGGTTGCAAGGAAGGCGTCAAAAATTGGCGCAGGAAATGTGAGGTCTGTGCTGCTGGAAATGGCCCGAGAGGAAAGAAGAATGCACCCATGCGCAGTACAATGTTGGCAGCCCATTCGAACGGATTTCGATCGACGTGGCAGGACCATTCCCCGACACAGACGCCGGGAACAGGTACATTTTGGTGGCCATGGACTGCTTTTCAAAATGGGTGGAAGCTTACGCAATCCCCAACCAGGAATCGGTCACCGTCGGCAAGATCCTAGTGAACGAGTTGTTCTCACGGTTTGGTGTTCTTTTGGATTTACACTCGGACCAAGGGAGGAACTTTGAGTCGGCAGTGTTCCAGCAAATCTGTCAAATCATGGGAATTCGGAAGACCAGAACGACGCCACTACACCCACAGTCGGATGGAATCGTCGAGCGGATGAATCGGACAATCGGGAAGCATCTATCTAAGGTGGTGGCAGAGAACCAACGCGATAGGGACGAACATCTCCCCCTGTTCTTGATGGCATACAGATATTCGGTCCACGAGACAACGAGGCAGACACCGGTTTCTGTACTTTTCTGGAGGGAACTGCGATTACCCTATGATTTGGCATTTGGCTGTAAGCCCGGCGAAGAACTTGTGGCAGGAGACGATTACATCATCTGCCTGAAGGAGAAGATGAACCAGATCCACAATCTCGTCCGAAGGAACCTCGGAAATGCTAGCGACCGGGTGTAGCACGCCTATGATGCACGGGAACGAGGAGGTGGCATTAAAGTGAAGGATCTGGTATGGCTGTTCAACCCACAACGAAGACGTGGTCTCTCACCCAAGCTGCAGAGATCCTGGGATGGACCGTACGAGGTGATAAAGAGGATCAATGACGTCATCTACCGGATACGAAGACTTCCACACGGGAAGAATAAGGTGGTCCATTTCAACCGACTAGCACCTTATGAGGGAGCTAATCCGACGGTTGATGAAGCGATTGTATTAGAAAGTGTGGTGAATAAATATCAGATTTAGGAAGAGATAAAATTAATTTATAATTTTACCACGAAACGTAACAATATTTATTTTATGCACTATACATTTTTTATTTATTTTAGGATCCGGCTAGGTTTTAACAAAACTTATAATCTTATATTAAGTAGACTCAATAACTGGAAACCAGAATAATTGACTCAGGTATTAGGCGAGAAAACATTTCTGTCAGAATTAGGATTGGACTGAAATATGGGGCGGTTACTTGACTCAACCCTTCTTTTTCACAACTGAACAGCTAATGCTTCAACTTCTTCCCTACCACATGGAAATATATTCCAATGGACGGCCCCTAGCCTCAATACACTTTTATACCTTCATGTCGCATAATATTTTTTATAAACATAATAATCATCATATATGATTCATTCTTTTATTATTTGTGCACTATTCCTGTCTTTAAACAAAACGCCTCCGTCTTCTACATTGCCTAGATCTAGTGTAAACAAAGGTTTTCCAAAAGGAAAGATTTTTATTTTATCCTGGTCATATTCTTTTTCCTGCCTTTATTTAACAACACTGCATCCTATTTTATACATGTTCATTATGTGTTCACCTACTCTACTCATTTATCAATCTATCAGTGCATTTCACAAATACGTCATCTTACTCTCCATTTTATTGCTTGCTGAATTGTATAATATTTATTTCCATATGAATATTAAATAATCACTGTTATTATTATTACTGCTGAACTATACACACTGATATCCTCGAATATTTATAATTCTAAATCAAATCAATTATTATTATTATTATTATTATTATTATTATTATTATGACATGATAAAAATCATTAAATAATTGAATCATTAATCACTTTCCATGAATTTTCTTGTAATTAATTCATACAATTTATTCATAATTGAAAATGAAAATCCACAGCCTGCTTCCAGTCTCCGACCGGGTCAGGAATGGAATGAATGAAGCCCCCATCTAGCGGCGAGGATATGAACTGTGCCGGCTGCCGAGGCCTGACGCACTCCTCTGGGGCAATGATTAAATGAATGACAGATGAAATGAAATGATAGTGGAGAGTGTTTCTGGAATGAAATGTTGACAGGGAAAACCGGAGTACCTGGAGAAAAACCTGTCTGCCTCCGTTTTGTCCAGCACAGATCTCACATGGAGTGACCGGGATTTGAACCACAGACCCAGCGGTGAGAGGCCGGCGTGCTTCCGCCTAAGCCACGGAGGCTTTATTCATAATTATTTATAATTATTTATATTTATTGTGGAAGTTTTTATTATTATTATTATTTGGATTTGCCCATAATTATCATGAATTTTTTATATTATTGTTTAGATTTTTATGTTGAATAATCTGAACGATCCAAGCTCTCTTCAAATTACGAAAAGCGTTCAAATTAACTAAATAACTCCTCTTGTTATGTCATTTGGAGATTCTATGACTGAAATACATTTTCTCAAAATAACTTCACACTCGATGAGTACTAGCCATGGTTTCTCTGGCTCTAGTCTCGATAGACATAGCTGTCAGAACGAAGGAAAATTAAAGTGTTAATAATTTCTAAGTGAATTAGAAAAAGAAAGAACTTCTCAACTACTCTACTTTAGTCAAAATACATGTAAGAATGTGGCTCACGTATTCTTGATGTTCATGGTGGTACAGGTCCTTGGATAACGTCTCAATCTAATGGATCTCTCTCCCTTACATTAGTATGGCAACTGTCCCTGGCCATCTGCCTCACCTTCAGCTCAACTTCGGGTTCTTCCATCGTCACCCTATCCTCTCGGTATTTAGCGGCACACATTCGCGTTTAATATTACGCACTGATCCACTTCGCGATAACTTTTGCTAATGTAGGACATTATGACTGATGTCATAATAAACTGTCCTATTGTTTTAAACAAACATTTAAACTGTTCAATGTCCATATTTACTTGAAAATACAGCGTTCAGTTTTATGCCACTCAGTGATGAAATAGCTAATTGACCTCTGCGAACATATGCTTACTGTCGTTGGAGTATATGGAAAACGAAGATTCCTGCCATAATTAAAATGTGCGAGAAAACATATATGCTCTGTAACATATCCGTATCCCGGAATCTGTCCCGCTGTCGTAGACTAAACCTGTCATAGGACATCTACTGTGTAGATAGATCCTCTAATCTCCTAACTTGGGTTTTGGATACTCTCCAGCACAATTTGCTCAGAAAAAATGGCCCCAATATCGTAGTCTAATTTTCCACTTCTGACTGGCATGACGCGATAATTCCAAGTGCTTATTTCACTGAAGTGCAGCTGGCTTAGTTCGAGAGACTAAGTCCAACATCAGTTGACAATAGTGTCTGTGGTCTGACGAACGTTACGACGGTACTACTCCGGTAGTTGATGAAAGAATAACATAACATGGCATGAAAAATTCTTCTATATATATACTGCCAAGGAGCTGAAATTCGCTGTGTCGGCTGTTCCATCCAGCGAGTACACCCTGCTGTTCCAAAGCTTAGGCTCCTTCCCTATTTCCTGTTAAAACATGTGCTTATACCAACATACTCAAAACTCTCGAACGACTGGTCCTATTTGCCTCAAATCTCTTCTGGCATTCCTAAAATTCCATAGCCAATAATATCTACTAATTTCTAGACATCAAATCGACGATTTTATTTTGTCATCAATGAGTTTTAGTAGCTCGCCCGTCGGCGCCACAGGTCTCCTTCCTAGCGCATCCTCTTGCTTGGTGCGGTGAACTAGCTGTCTCAGCGCTCTGTTCAAACTTCATACTGACGTTCCGCTGTCCGTAATGCAAAAATATAATTACGGTGGCTTCCGTATCGGGTACATCCACCCCTCACGCCGTTAAAAAAATATATACAACCTGTGACAATAAAGTTCGGCGAATAGTCCTATACTATCAACATAGATGAACAATGCACGACAGTGACCCAATTAACCTTCGAAATAATCCCCTCCCGTAACTATGCAATGCTGAGATCGGCGATACAGTCCTGGAAAGTTTGCAAGAAGGCGTCCTTTGGGATGGTGTTCAAAAGGCTCGTCACGTAACCGCAAAAGTTTGGTGAATGGGTCTATATTACGAACGGATCGTTGGCTTACCTGAAACAGCAGTTATTGTCCTTCGAAGTAATCCCCGTGGATGGTTATGCACTTCTGAGAATGTCTGTACAAGTCCTGGAAACTATTTAGGGACAGCCTTCAGTTGGGCCGTAATATTACGTAGGATGTCCGAAATGTTCGAAAACCTCTGGCCTTTCATGGCTTTTCGGTGATCCTAGACCTGGACCCAGCCACTCCATATTTTGACGCTTGACTTCGGGGTCGTATCTCAGACAGCAGGTCTCGTCGCCCGTGACGATGGTTTTCAGATAAGCCATTACATTACACAGAACATTCACCTTCTCACTGCCACCCGCCAAACAGATGTGCATGGTAGGTTGCATAAATTCATCCTTCTCACTCTAAGCCACCTAACAGGTGTGCATGGTAGATTGCATAAATTCATCCTTCTAAACACTCACTGTGTTAAACAGGTCTTACACGTTGCGTTGTGTGACGCCAATGTTGCCTGGTCGACCGTGCTGACTTTATTCACCGAACGCATCGTGACGAGCCATTTCAACACCATCCCAAAGGACGCCTTCTTGCAAAGCTTCCAGGACATGTATCGCCGATTTCAGCATTGCATAGTTACGGCAGGGGACTAATTCGAAGGACAATAGGGTCACTGTCGTGCACTGTTCATCTATGTTGATAGTCTAGGACTATTCACCGAACTTTATTGTCACAGGTTGTATATCAAAATATATACGGTATATTTTATGCATTTCTCATTGTCTGGCTCTTGATTAGAAAATCTTCAAGCTTGCAGTATTCAACGTTCCCACGATGTTGCCAGTTTCTTCATCGATGAGTTCATAGCTTCCGTTGTCAACGAACGATCTTCGATATGAAACCATCTATTTGCTTCTTTGATTCTGTTTGGATTCTTGTAAACCAGAAGTACTTGGTTGACTCTTTAGCTCATCTAGAAATTGTTTGCTCTCTTGTTGTCTACTTTAGAGATTTTCTCTAGATTTTTGCTTGAAATCTTCCTTTTCCTTGTCATACTTCTGATTCCTTCTGTTATGTGGATTGTATTGTTGTTGTTGTTGCTGGTCATACTGTTGCCTCTTGTATGGTTTGGATTGATAACCAGGCCTTCTCCATGTGTTCCATCTGTTTTCGTTCCTATATGGTCAGATATAAGGCCTGTTTTGATATAGTGCATCCTTACTTTTATTCCAATCTCTTTCATCTTGTCTACGTTGCTTCCATGGTCGGATTTGTCTGACAATGACGATACGTCATTACTGCGTATATTGCTGGGTTTTAATGTTTCCCACACCTTTGATGGAAAATTGGGTATTTGAGTGATCAGGCCTCTGCAGTACCTCATCAAACTCCTCCATGTTACCTATACTCGCAGCTATCAGAATTCTCTGGACTTCAATCGGAAATTGCCTTGTCAATGCTGAAATTAATTCAAAGTCAGGCATTGGTGGTTCCAAAAATTGTAGTTTCGACAATTGTTGTGCAAAGTAAGCCGAATACTTCGTAGGAAGAGACGTGGGATATCGTTTGGAGTACAATTCTGCCCTAATTTGCTATTGGGTTTCTGGCGACCGGAATTTTCTCAAAAGTGCTTGTGAGAATTCTTCGAAGGTGTGAAAACTCGATCGAAAAGCCCTGAACCACGTAAGTGCTGGTCCATCAAGAAAACGACTAATTACTCGTATTTCCCTTTCCTTTGTGACCTTCGAATCTCGGAGGTAATATTTCACTTCTCTCAAAAATTCCGCTGGTGGAATATTTCCAGTGCCAGTGAATTTATTAGGGGTTTCTTCCTTTTCTTTGTAGGTGGCAATAGGTGAAGACCTTAGCGACTTCCTCATTGCTTTCTAGGGAATTCTCCTTCTTGTCTGTTGTCGATCTGTGGATCATTCCTGATGCCTGCTCCTCAAGTTGAGATCGATATTTGGTGAATTTGTCGTCCAAATTTTCTACAGATTTCTTTATTTCGTCATCATCAATTTTCTTCTTTATCTCTTCCATAATTCCTCCTATTTTCTCTTCTATATATTCCTTTGTTGCAACTTCGTTTCCCTGTTATCTCATTTCCTTCATATTCTGAACATTGTCTTTAATATCTTGAGCTATTTTTACAATGAATGTTTCATGATTTTTCACGATATTGTTCACATTCGAAAAGTCCTTCTGGATTTTATTAACATCTCCTGAAATGACTTTTATGTGGGATGAAAAAGAATCTCTCGCCTCTTGTATCTTCTCTTGGGCATTCTTCATAAACGATCCCTGAATGTCAGAGGTCACCACCTCTTTTATACCCTTACTTAATTCCTGTACAACATCTCCCGCTTTCAATTGTTCAATGGTATCTTGAAAGTCTGTTGCTACCTTCTGTAACACTTGTCTGGCAGTGACGTTACATTCTTGAGTAATCTTTATTACTAAGTTTGCCAAATCATCAGCGACTCTTTTCGTGCTTACCTCAAATAAGCTTTCCAACGCTTTAAATCTATCATATGAATCGGATAGTTTGTCATTTCGTGTTTTAGTGCTTTGAGAAATTTTATTTTCTAAAGAACTATAATTTTCGCCTAATTTATCTTCTAGACTCTTGGATTTATCAAATCATTCATTGAGTTTATCCCCAAAAATATTTTTGATTTTTCCGCCAGTTTAGTTTCTTAAGTTTCTGTCAATTTATGTTCTAAATGTTTAGAATGTTCATTAAGGTCTAACCTCATTGTTTCTGAGTTTTGCAAGATTTTTAATTCCATTAATCTATTGTTTTCAGTTAAACGGTCGAGGGTTTTAGAATTTTATGAAATCTGCTCTTCTAATGTTTCCCTTAAAGATTCGTTACTTTCTGACAATTTACTTTCTAACGAGTTAGAGTTTTCAGTTAATTTCTCAGTTAATTTTTCAGTTAATTTAATCTCTAACGAGTTGGAATTTTCAATTAATTTATCACTTAATTTACTCTCTAAAGAGTTAGAATTAGTAGTCATTTCTGATCTTAATGAGTTCATGTTTTCAGTTAAATTCTCTGTTAAATATTTAGAATTTTCTTTTATCTGTTGCCAGTGGCGGCTGGTGGTATATAAAGCTGGGTGTTGCACCAACATTTCTGATGTCGCAGTTTTATATGGGAAGTTTGCTCATGTAACAAAAATGAATTAACGTTAGATAAACTACATTTCTATAAAAACTGAAATACATGGGTTTTCCAAAATAACTGTACGTTCGACAAATAGACAAATTGTAATGGCTCTTTTGGGCTTCTTCCTATAGGAATTAATCAATAATCATATGTATGTATTTAAGCGTTGCCCTATGCCTGAGTTAATGGGAAGAATTTTAAACACAGCAGGTTGTCTACGGTTGGGTCTCAATCTCCGGGATAATAAACATTCTCAACATAAAAACGTGGCAACCGAAAAGTTTTTACGTTAACGAAAAATGTTATTACTAACAATGACGGGCACATATTCTGCATAAGGATAGGATTTTTTTTACTATAGCTTGAACCCCATCAGTGGAACCAGCCATGACGTGCGCTCTGTCATACGTCTGTGCAATTCATTTTTGCGGAGTTTCATTCTATTTCTGCTTCTTTAATTCATCCAGTAAACACGCTGCTAATGTGTGTGCATCATGTTTTGTTTGCCTCTTACTACGTATCGGTACACAACAGCCATCTGAAATATGTTTGAAATATCACTAGTTTCATCTGCTATAATGGCTAAAATTTCCGATTCCTTTATTTGCTTTGATACTTCTTGTTGGCAAACCTCCCAACATAATCTGTAAAAGTTAATTTTGAATTGTTTCGGACGTTTCTTAGGAAACAGTTGCCCTTACCAAATGACCTTAAACAAAGCATCCAACTCAGCACTAAAATTAATTAGTTCTCTGAAAACACCTGCATTTGTTGATATTACACTTTCATCATGATCACGCAAGGCCAGTTCGAAAGAGCCACAGAAACGAATACAGTTTATTACAATATTTAATACATACCTATTGTGCCTAACTTCTTCGTTATATTCCGCAATTTACCTTCTGTAGGCACTGTTCAATTGTGCAGCTACGGTAACAGTTCCAAAAGGTGTCAATTTCAAACAGCTGAAGATTGGTTGATTCCTCAGTTTAGGGGCTGCGCCAACGCGGTCATATAGCCCCGTGTACTTTGGGTGTGTGGAGAATCTGTCTGATAACCGGTGTTATTGTGATAGCTGTATTAGTGTGTGTTATCTGTTTTAATTCAAGCAAGGACTGCAGACAGTGAATTTCAAGCAGTTCCTACTTAAGCCGCCAAAGGCCGCCGTCAAAGACTACTAGTTCAGAACTTGATTACTAGACGCCACAGCAGTCGGCTCCTGGCGACGAACGTTGGAACGTAAGGCGTTGTTCAAAATTTTAACCTATAATTTAGCTTCACACAGGTGTAATTAGTGGAAGGTTCTTTAACCTGCCATAAATATATGACATGGGACCGCAGGCTTTACTTCCCCTCCGAAGGAAGGCATACTGAGGGATTTTAACGCTCTTAAAAATCCGACGACTTCGGTCGGGTTAGAACCCGCGATCTTGGGCACAGAGGCTCAGCATGCTACCAACTACGGCACCGATGACGCTCAGCTGAAGATTCATGTTTATTTATTTTAGGGATTAATTTCCGTAACTCCTATTTTGGTCCACGCGGATTCTCCACCAACAAACATGGAAAACAGAATAAAGCGTTTTAAATATCGCATTCACATAACCAATTATTATTGCCTTAAATATCTCCGTGAAACGACCTCGTATACTTATATTTTGGACAGTAAGTTACTTATCCGGTAATGGTCTACCGAGTGTTTTTACTGTAAGTTTATTGTCATCAGGGAGCTGGGAAAACTGTCTAACTAGTAAATTACTGACTCTATTAATTTTCATTCACACTCCACAATACAATTAATGTTTCAAATTAAACATTCCCTTAAAATAAAATACTACGGTAACTTTCAAGATACACAGATGATAAATCTGGGTGCTATATCGGAAAGTGGCGCGAAAGGCAAACTAACAAAACACTGAATTTTTCTAGCCTAGAAATTTCGTAGTGAATGCCTAATTCTACTCACTATCAACCAAATAATAATAATGCACAGTTAAGTATCTGCCTGGAACCAAAATACTCAATCAACTAAATAGTCTACAGAACTAATCGCAACTCAAATCCCGCAAGAACAAGAGTGGTAAAAGCAAACATAAACCGCTTCAGTAACACCAACAATACGTCGCAAAATAGTTCAGCCAATTATCTACTGTGCTTATAGCAATGGTGGCATTCTTAGGCTCGCTTCACAGAACAATTGACAAAAATATTAAATGAAGTTATGATGAGAAAACATCTAAAAATAATTGTGTGTGAGCCAACTAATGTCTCCCTATGAAATTCCGATATTTGTACTGTTGTGGGTGGTTTAGCATTCCCTAGTGGTGTGGGAAAGAAACTACCCTTCAGGGGCAGATGACCTCGTAGTTCCGCCCCTTAAAGCAACAATAATTAACTAACTAAACTACCCTTCGCGGGGTAAGATAAATCGAGGGTGTTGTCATTTCCAAAGAGTGGTGTAGTCTAACGGGGCCATTTGGAACTGAGCATTGCCAGGGGGCTGGCAGCTCGTCTGCAACTCCCTACTACCCATGCTGGCCTGCAAGCTATGTACAAGCTTGGCCTCGTCTCTGCTAGCCACGCTGTCTACTTGGGAGTCGCCACAAGAGAGCTAACCCCCTGGAGTTTGATTTGAAGGCGGCAGCTTTTAAAGGTACAGTGTGAAGCATTAGGATAAATAATAACAAAATATCGATGATTTTAACACATTATTGAATGGATTAGATCTATAAAACTAAAATATTAAAGGAAAAGAAACGACGAATTAGGTGTAAAATTATTGGGAGTTGTGCAACGCTGCAACTATATCACCAGCCGCTACTGTCTGTTGCTCTAATCTATTGGAATTTTCCAATAATTTCTTTTCAAGCTGAACAGTATTCCCAACACTGCTTTTCACGTCAGCTTCCTCCCTAGCCAACACTTCCAAAACTTTATCCATTTCAAAATATGATAATATAGGATAGGATTCCAATGGATCCCGAAGATTTATAACTAAACATGTACTAGCCTAAAGTAGTTGAGAAGTCAAAATAAAATGAGATATTACCCTACGCCGATGTCGATGGAAAAAATTCTCTACTAGTTAATAAAAATCAACTTTCAAAAATGACAACCTTAATGCAAAAATTCAAAAATATCCTCCACCTGGATGCTACGAAATTGTGTATTTCTTCCCTAATAAAAAACACTTCTATCATATTAAAAATTTAATTTTAAAAGAAACTCCCATACCATAACAAATTTTACTCTCAAACGGTTAAGCCGTCACAACTTTAAATTAATTTAATCTTATTTCAAAATACAAATTTAATAAGCCCTCTCTACTCGGACTTCCAACTCCCACTTTAAAAAAATTACCAGCGCATGTCAATTGCCAAAGCTAGTGACAAACAGCTCGAGCCCCTAAGTCCAGGGCGCCATTTCTCTTTCCTCAACCTTTATGGGCCCGTTTAGACCGAAATACAACGAACACATTTGCCAGTTTCCGAAATCAGTCCAGCACGAGAAAAACAATCTCAGGGTCTATCTGGGAATAATCTAAAGTAATCGCTGACACAACTGATTTCGGAAAAGGTAAGCAAGGGAGAAGAGAAAGGAGAAAGGAAATATCACAATTTCTTTAAAATTATCTCATTTTATTACATTTAAAATATCTAAAAATTTATGCAAAATCATTCAAAAACATCACAAGAAAAATATCAACACCAGAAAGAAAATATTCCTAGCCTAAATTGTTGATAGCCAGAAATTAATAGCCCATCTGGTATCAGTTCCCTATTCTAAATTTTCGCCATTTACACAATAGACGATACATTGTTCATTGACCCCTATCTATACACTTGTCACTTTCACTTCATGTTAAATAAACATGTCACTCATGGTTTCAAATATCTAAAGATCATTGTTTGTTTCGTTGATTCAAGGTGACAAATGTTTTGTTTTCATTGGAAAAATATCACATCAGGTGATTTCGTAAATTCACTTGTGTATGAATAAATATATATAGTTATTTCCTGTAGGAACATTAGGTTGGAAAAATACCAATATTCGACCACATAATGTCAGAATATTAATATTATGATATTTCCTCAATGTCCTATTTAACTTTTCTAAAATAGCATTTGTTTCGATTGGTTGTTGTTTAAATCTTTGCTCAAATATTTACATAATTATCATACTTAATCGAATTTAACATTACAAAAAAAACAATTTTAAACTTTCCATTTTCAAAGATGTTATTTTATAATTACCATATTGTGTAACTCAACATCAAATTGTTGTTAACATTACTTCATTAAATCATTCATTTCATTGTCCACCATTATTTATCATAATCCCTGATTATTATCAGTAACAAGTAAGTTCAGAAATATCAGCAATTATTATTATTATTATTATTAATAATAATAATATCTAAGTTCAGGGATATCAGCAATTATTATTATTATCAAAAATAACTTAATTCGGAAATATCAGCAATTATTATTATCATCAATAATATCTCAGTTCAGAAATATCAGCAATTATTATTATCATCAATAATATCTAAGATCAGAAATATCAGCATTTATTGTTATTATTAATAATTTTCAAAAATAGGTATCACACCTATTCAAAGCAATATTAACTCGACTTGTAATTCATATTTATTTTATGCACTATCAAATTTTTATTTCTTTTAGGATCCGGCTAGGTTTTAACAAAACTTTTAATCTTATATTAAGTAGGTTCAATAACTGGAAATCAGAACAATTGACTTAGGTATTAGGCGAGAAAACATTTCTGATAGAATTAGGATTGGACAGAAATATGGGGCGGTTACTTGACTCAACCCTTCCTTTTTCACTACTGAGCAGCTAATGCTCCAACGTCTTCCTTACCACATGGAAATGTATTCCAATGGATGGCTCCTATTCTCCATACACTTTTATACAAATGCCGACCTTCATGTCGCATAATATTTTTTATAAATATAATAATCATCATATATGATTCATTCTATTATTATTTGTGCACTATTCCTGTCTAAGGTTTTGTACATGCATAACATCACCCACCTTTGTATTGGAACATCACCTATGCCGCCATTTAACAGTTTACAATCATTTGTTACGGTGGCTTCATATCCAACCTCACCTTTATCATCAAACTTTGACATTCAATCTACTCTACCAGTCATGTGTTTGGAGGTTGCGGAGTCCATGTACCAGCTGTCTGCTGAGTGGGTATCAACTCCAAGTGCTGTGAGCAGAGCCCTACCCTTCTTCTTTTCTTATTTCTTCTCTAGTTGATTGGCATCTGCTTGACGTGCTGCTGTCCTATTTTAGTTTTTGCAATTTTGTTTCCCGTGGCCAGGTTTGCGGCAGTTCCAATAGAACGGTTTCTTGGGTTTAGTATTCTTGAATCCACCCCTGTTAGTGTAGCGTGCTGTTTCTTTGCTGGAGCGGCGTTTGTCTTGCTGTAGCAGTTTACATTTCACAAAGTCACTAGTCAACTCTGCGCCTGAATTTTCTAATGCCATAATCATAGGTCATACTCATCAGGTAGTCCCTGCAAGAGCAAGGCATAGGTGATGTTCCAGTAAAAAGGTGAGTGATGTTATGCATGTACCTAACCTTAGACAGGAATAGTGCACAAATAATAATAGAATGAATCATATATGATGATTATTATGTTTATTAAAAAAATGTTATGCGACATGAATTTCATCAAGTGTTTTTTTTAAATTGCTGCTAGCCGCTGGGAGAGCCCCAAAACTGTGGTGACATATTCTTCCATAGTCTTGAATTGTTCAAGCTTGGTGGAACACAGTTGGCGAAGAATTCTTGTGTGCCTGTTGGCACCTTGATCTTCATATGCCATCTCGAGCGAATACCATGCTGCTTTCACCGTTTTTGCGTCCATGACGTACGGAAAGACACTCATTTTTTCCACCATAAGGTTAATCTTGCACAAGGCACGCTCAACGCGCCGAACCTTGACCTCTGCGCCCATTTTATCATCTTCTGCATAACCAGATATGCACTTCCAAAGATCATCGTGCATAAGATAATTCTTCATCTGGAAACGCCAGTCAATGTAGTTTTCTCTCTTCTTCAGTTTCTCGAAGTTATAAAGAGAACCGGTGTTGGATTCCGCCATGAAGCCCACACTTATTGCACGCGATCACAATTTTGTCCATTCAAGTAGAATCACACTGATCAGAAAACTATACACTTGTGAATGATCCTGAGCCCATAAACTGTTGGAGTAAATGGCAAGAGAATGGCGACTGGATGTATATGCAGGATAAACGTTGAATACGATCTAACTTACTAGGTCACATACAGGCGTAATATAAAAAGGAAGTCAAAAGAATCAACAAGAACATTATAATAACTAAAACCACCACCAAGGGCGTCGCGCTTCTTGGTGCTTAATTCAAACCAAAGATCAGTTGTTGGGTTAAATATTTATAACACAGCTAACATGAAAGCAGAGGGACTCACGAAACCACTTGCTACAGTTATGCATATGATATTTTTGAATGACTTAAATGTGTGCATGTATTGATTTAATTCTTATGTATGTTGTGTGCACTGTACTTTAAGTTAAGGGGAAGTGTAGAAGATTTTAATTTGAAGGTTGGTACTAGTGTGTAAGCACTAGATTCTTTGTAGAAATCTACGGCCTGTAAAGGAGTTGATTGCGTAACAAACTAAACAAGAAATAACCTGTTTTTTATGGTGTATTTCTCTAGTGGTATATGTCCAGTGTGTCTTAGGCTAGTGTATATTAGGGGTGGAAAGTTCCATAGCGGTGATGACAGTTTAATATGGCATTAGAGGTCCCACGGTGGAAAAAGCTAAGTTTAGAGACAGCGGATAATATTAGCAGAAATCTACGGTGTAGGAACGGTATCACCTTTTATTTCGTACAAGAAGTACTAGATTTTATGTTTTAAAGCGAGCTTGGTCAGCTGAAACATGACAAGGAAAATTCCACGAGGACGGTTATTGCACAATAGTGCGTAATTCCTCACACTGTCTATAAATTTCCATTAAAAGCGTTTAGCATTTTAAAACCATTAAAACATATTTAAAATCATTAAAGATTTGTACTTAGCTTTTTCATAGCTGCAGAAAGTAGATGTTCCTGGCGACCGTTAGCCTACATCCACAACATGGGGGCGATTTTAAATTGTACCTCGGTTGAGAGGAGGTAGCCTCTTAGAAAGGCCGAACTCACAGGTTGACGACTAGATTAGAAGTGAGAGCAGCAGAACAGCGCGCGGAGAAACCAGGGAGACGAGGGAGAGGGGGTAAAAGACAAGGGAACATATATCCGAATGGGAAACATTACAAAAATAAAAAACTCTTTGTTCAAATAAGTTTTCTTCATGGAGTAGTGTCTTCAAGGAGATGTTAGCTGATGACGAAGACGACGCCTGGTGGATTGGTGTGTAAGACCTCTAGACTCGAGGAATTTGAACAACTTCAGCGGGTAGCCGCAAGATGCCACTAGGTAGAATCCATGGAAGATACACATCTAGATCAGACTTATAAAAACATAAGCGCGTGTACGGGGCAAATAGAATTCAGAAAATCCCTGTTGGTGTCTGCAAGGAGGGAAATTAAGTAAAGGAGGCTAATTGGAAAAGACAAAGAGTAACAAAAGCTAACTCTAACTGAACATGTATTCCAAGGAATACACCAAGGGGACCTTCAGCAAGAATAATTTCAGTTGACTCCTACCTCCCGAGCTGATCAAATTGTGGAAGACCGTCTAACCAACCATTCTACAGCCTTATAATACACAGAAAGAAACTCATTTTGATTAACATAGCATCTAGGGTTACACCCAGACTCCAATATGGAGACTACTAGCAAGTTCAAAATTATAACCAAAGTAGTTTAGATGGTATATTTCCGAAACGAAACTAAAAATATTATAATTATCCGAATATTAGTTTGGTCTCTAGGGACATAAATGTCCACCATGTTATTCTTATGGATGAATAACACTAGCTGTCTGGCTATGGTATTTAAACGTAAATAGCGTATGTTCAGTCATAGTAAATGTAAGCTGTAAGCGTGTGTATTAGTTTAGGAACATGTATTCCAAGGAATACACCAAGGGGACCTTCAGCAAGAATAATTTCAGTTGACTCCTACCTCCCGAGCTGATCAAATTGTGGAAGACCGTCTAACCAACCATTCTACAGCCTTATAATACACAGAAAGTAACTCATTTTGATTAACATAGCATCTAGGGTTTCACCCAGACTCCAATATGGAGACTACTAGCAAGTTCAAAATTATAACCAAAGTAGTTTAGATGGTATATTTCCGAAACGAAACTAAAAATATTATAATTATCCGAATATTAGTTTGGTCTCTAGGGACATAAATGTCCACCATGTTATTCTTATGGATGAATAACACTAGCTGTCTGGCTATGGTATTTAAACGTAAATAGCGTATGTTCAGTCATAGTAAATGTAAGCTGTAAGCGTGTGTATTAGTTTAGGAAAGCTTAGGGAATTGAAATGCGGTTTTTGGTGACAGTCAAGGATGTTGGTAAATTTAATGTTACACTGTAGCACGACCACTTATAACACAGTTTGTTTTGTTGTTGCTTTTATAATTTGAGGGGCTTGGGCTAGGTGGTCATTGAGACCCATGTACTTGGGTGTGTGTTATTTTGTATGATAACATGTTGTAGTATGGTAATCTGTGACTTCACTGTCAGTACTTGTAACTAGTTCTACATTTCACCCATAGATGGTGACTGTATTAGCGTGTCTTTGTACTTTAGGTGAGTATTGGGAGGGAGGCAGTCGTGGCAATAAATAAGGAACCATCTCAGCATTTGCCTGCAGTAGACGTGGGAAACCACAGAAAACCACTTCCAAGATGGCCGAGGTGGGAATCGATTCCAACTCGTCTCAGGTTTGCCACATGAGGCTTAGCGTACCCCGTTTCAGCCCTCAGACCAGAAACCAGGAAACGAACCCAGACCTCTGGGGGCAACACTCGAGAATGCTAGCCACTACAAAACGAGGTGGTCAAACTAGAATTGTGTCAAGGCGTCTATCTAGACTTAATGGGCAAGACTAGTGAGTTGTGTGTCTACAAGGTATAGGGGAGCGGATAACATGGTAGCCTTTCTTCCTAGAACTACAAACTGTCATTCAGTCACTGAGAACAGTTTCGAGCTAGACTGTAAAGAACCCATTACAGATTTGGCTTGTCAATCTTTCATTTGTTTCATCTTGGCCCACATCAGGCTGCAGAAACTGACCAAGAGGAGATGGACAGCAGAACTCAAAGTACTTTTGCTGCCATAGTGCTTACAACTGATCCACTATCCCACCATGAGCAACGATGTGATCAAATGGAGCTCACACAGATGCTTTACTTTAGTGATACAGCATTATGTTTCAACAGGTGACTGGAACCAAGCAGACCACTGGAGTTTCATAACATGCTTGAAACTACATATTTATGAAAAATACTGCTCTTATTGAATGCTGTTAGTAGCGATAATAATATGCCATTGCAGTATCCGTTTACTTCTTGAGTTATTGTAATCTTTCCTATTATATGTACTTATTTTAATATGGTTATGTGTGTGCTCATCAATGCAATACAATTGCAGGAATTGCCATTTATATTCCACTGTCCATTGGAGGTTGTAATCCGTACAATGAAAACTGCAATGTCCATTCAATGCATCGATTGAGAGGGGAGGAACTATTCGTACAAATCCTGCATTATTTACCAAAATAAAGGGTATTGGTGTGGTATATGAAACACATACTGCTCTAACATTTGTGGAAAATAGTTGACAAGTAACATACTGGTGCAACACTGTTCCCAGGAATTCATCCATATATGCTCAAATTTCCCAAACATCTATTCTTAGTAGATAGCAATAATGTTAGGCTATAGGATTATTGTATAAGTTTTACAGCTAGAAGCAGTTTCTCTTGAGATAACGGCTGGTTGCGTGGCTCAGCAGTAACGTTCTCGCTCGCTGGGCCCACGGTTGCAGGATCGAATTCTGGCGCAGTCATTTGTGGAAGCGCAAATGCGAGGGAGCAGTCTCAGTAAATTTACTGGCTCGTTAAAAATCCCATTCGGAGCAAAATTCTGGCACCCCGGTGTCTCTAATAGCCACAGTAGTTAAAAGGGACGTAAAACCAATAACATTATTATATCTAGAGATAACAACTTTCCATATCAAAACAGTGTCACATACCTCAGACTGAACTATGCCGCTGTTATCGATATAACATTAATACACAGTACACCTGCACTGATTACACACCCACATTGGCTGTATCACCAACATCCAAATAACCTACATGGCAGGTTTTCAAAATACGTAACGCAAAGCACATCGAGTTCAGTTTAGTATTCAGATATTGTATATGTTTATTCCTTTTCAAGTCTTGTTGTATCCATAATCTTAAAAACTTTGTTTCTGATTTATTTTCTATTTGATGACCATCTAATGTTATATTGGTCTTCGCAGGATTCCTATTCTGTATAGTGTGGAAATTTAGACATACTATTTTTTATAGTATATTATGAGGCGATTATCTTGTGACCATTGGGTTAACTCTCCTGTAACGGAGTCAGCAGACTGCTGTATGACCTGTTTAGTTTCACCTTTTATTACGAGTGTTGTATCGTCCGCAAACAAAATTTCCTTATGTGAATGAACGTTCTGTGTTATATCATTGATATATAGAAGAAAGAGTAGTGGGCCCAACACCAATCCCTAGGGTACTCCAAATTTAATAATTCCCTCATTGGACAATGTTTCATTAAGTAATATGGTTCCATCATCCTTGTGTCTCAAGCTTACTATTTGTTTACGCCTTGTTAAGTAAGACTCTATCCATTTATTAGCTAGACGTCTAATACCATATTGATTTAGTTTTGTAAGGAGGATTTTATGGTCAACAACATCAAATGCTTTCGATAAAACCAAGAATAGGCCTTATTGTCAATTAATTTCAGTATACAATTACTACATTCGTTAATTGCTGTCTGTGTAGATTTTTCCGTTCTGAATCCATGTTGTGAGTTTGATAATATTTTATTTTTTTCTATGAAACTTATCAGTCTCTTATACATGATTTTTTCCATAATTTTTGCAATACCAGTTGGTAAGGTAATATGACGATAGTTATCTAATTCATCTTTTGAACCGTTTTTGTGCACTGGAATTACTTTTGATAACTTCAAAATATCCGGGAAAGTTCCTGAGGGAATTGAACTGTTTATTAAGTGCGTAAGTGGATTTATTATATTTTCTGCACATTTCTTTTAAAATTGCATCAGGGATGCCATCAATGCCAGCACAGAATTTATTTTTAGCTCTTTTATAACTATTCTTACCTCTTCACTTGTGACATGATTTATAAATAAAGAATCACTGCATATACTTATTTTATTATTAGAATTTAGTGTATTTACCTGTGATTTATTTAATAATTTTTGTGGAATTTCCAGAAAATAGTCATTAAAAGTGTTTGCTATTTCCTCTGGATTGTCAATCACTTTATTATTTCTGGTCAGTGTAATGTTCCTTTGTATTTTAGCTGATTTCCCAGTTTCTTTCCTTATCACGGACCACATAGCCCTGTTTTTATTAGATGATTGGGAAATAAAATTAGCATTATGCATTTTCTTTGCTAGTCTTATTACCTTATTTAATATGCTAGTGTATTTTTGTAGTATAAATTGAATTTAGGTGTTGTGTGGTATTGTTCATATAATTTGTGTAGAAATTTCTTTCTTTGACATGAATTTATAATCCCTGTTGTTATCCAATTGTAATTTTGTTATTTTGAACAGTTCTTTGTTTAAAGGGGAATGCCGTTTCAAAATAGTGTTTTAAGGTACTGTTAAATGCATTAAATTTATCATTTACATTTTCTAGTTTATACATTTCTGACCATGTTTCCTTATTTAATAAGTCATTGAAATATGTAACATTTGTTTCAGTGAATAACCTACACTTTGATTTTACTCCATTATAATTATTATTGATTGTTTCGGGAACTTCAAAACTCAGTATTTGTCCATGGTGGTCACTAAAACCCGGACGATAGACTTCTATTGAATGGTGATATTTATCTGTATTTATAAAAATTTGATCAGGAGTGGTTTTACTAAATTTTGTTATTCTTGTTGGGGTATTTACTGTAGGTTTCAGTCCATAGGAAATTAGTAACTGTGTTAATAATTCACAATTTCTATCACATTTTAAAAAATCCACATTTACATCCCCACAAATTATTATATCGAAATTTACTTTGCTCATGTTATTGAGTAACAATTGTAATTTATCTATAAATAAAGGAAACTTTCCTGACGGAGAACGGTATACGCATACACTTATTAACTTAAACTGCTGTATTTTTACGGCAGAGAATTCAAAATCCTGTTCCAGCAGGGTATAGGGTATAGCAGTTGCATCTTTCGCCATTGTTACAAATTGGTGTGTGGATCTTTAGTGATTTAACACTGAGGTGAAATTCTCTCACGAATGAGATGTCTGGAATGGATTATGTCTGTGGGTTGTAATGTTTTGTTGTGTGAGAAGCATAGGTATTTTGTTTGGTTTCATTTAAGGTAAGGAGGTGGTTTCTTAGCCATTTTTGGACTGTAGCAAGGGTTTCATGAGTTCTATTAAAAGTGTCCTCCCAAGTTGTTCCTGTGACTGTGACGAATGTGTCATCAGCATATGAGGTAATCATCGCATTACAGTTCAGCTCACACAAATCGTTAATATGTAACAGAAAAAGAATAGGACCTAAATCTGTTCCTTGGGAATTCCAATTTTTACTTCAGCATTTCTACCTAGAGTATCTTTGATTCGTACCTTTTGTATTCTGTTAAAAAGAAAGCTTTTTATTAGTTCTTGAGGAGTACCACGAACATCTTCCTTTTCAAGTTTTCTAGTGAGTATATTGTGGTATACGGTGTCAAAAGACCTTTTTAAATCCAGGAACACAGAGATTGTTCTTTTAGAACCATCGATGGCTTTATACAAATAATCAGTAAGGGAGAATATTGCATCTTGAGTACTAGTGTTTCGTCTAAAACCAAACTGATTTGGTGACAATATGATGAACTTATTCAGATAGTTAAGTAATCTGGTTTTGATGCATTTCTCTAGTAGCTTAGAGAGGTGCGTTGTGAGAGAAATTGGTCTATAGTTATTTAACTCTCTTCTATCATCTGATTTATGGGCTGGGATTATGATGGCAATTTTGAATGGGTCTGGAAATTGTCCTTTCGTTAGTGAACATTAAAATTAAGGTGCAGTGGTTGTAGAATTTCTGAACTCTTCTTCTTCTTCTTCATATCCAGGTTTCAGTTCCCTGAGTTGTTAGTTAGTTAGTTAGTTATTGTTGTTTTAAGGGGCAGAACTACGAGGTCATCTGCCCCTTCCCTGAGTTGGGTCTCAAATCAAGGACCACCACAGTTGTATATCCCTCCACCATTCATTTCCTTCTTTCAATACTTCTTTTTCTTTTACTCCTTTTTTTTCTATACTTTCCTCCACCGTATCTATCCATCTCTTTCTGGGCCTTCCTCGTGATCATCTTCCTGGTATTTTCTCCATAAATAAACTTTTTGGTACTCTATATTCTTCCATTCTCATCATATGTCCGTACCACTTTAGGTTACTGGTCTCTTATCTTGTCTTGTAGTTTTGGGAAACCAGTTCTCTCCCTAAGGTCCACATTTCTGATTTAATCCCTCCGTGTCTTCCCAATTATTCCTCTAAGGAACTTCATCGCGGCTGCTTGGATTCGGCTTCCATCGCGTTTTTTTGTGGTCCAAGTACCTGCTGCATATATCAAAATTGGTGTGTATACATTGAGAATAGAACTTTCTTGCATTTCTCTGGGACTTCCTGGTTCCATACTAAACCTCTCACACACTGGTAAAACCCATTCATTAGCTTGTTGGATTCTCTTTCCAATTTCTTCATTTATTGTACAATCTTCTGTGAGTATGCTCCCCAAATACTTAAAGCTTTTTACCATTTCCAATGGATTTCCATTGACTTCAATATTCTGTCTTCCTTCTCTCATGTTTCTTGTCATCACTACAGTCTTCCTCTTGTCCACAGTTATTTTCATTCCATATCTCTATCTCTTGATTCCATACAGTAACTTGTTCTTGCACTTCTATTTCATTTTCTTCCCTTATTACTATGACGTCTGCAAACAGTAAGGCCTTAGTCTCCTTGCTTCCCATTCTTCGTTTCACACTCTTGTGGATTTCATCCATGACAGCTATAAACAGTATAGGGGATACCACACTTCCTTGTCGAAGTCCTGTTTCAACACTGAACCAGTTTTTTTGTCCTAGCTTGGTCTTCACACTACTTAGACACTTTTAATACATGGCTTTGATCATTTATATTTCTGCTCTGCCTACCCTGGTTTTTATCAATGCGTCCCAGACCAATCTTCGTGGTACACTGTTGTATGCCTTCTCAATATCTAGAAATGTCATCACCAAATCCTTTTTGAACTCCCATATTTTCTCCATCATGTTTCTTAGAGCAAAGATTGGATTGAAGGTTGATCTATCTCTTCGGAATCCATGTTGTTCTTCCTCCATTTCTGCCTCAAGTTTCATTTTCGCTCTTTTATCTAATATCCTCTCAAAGATCTTTGCAACATGGGAAATAAGTGTGATTCCACAATAATTCTTTCCTATCACCCTTCTTGAATACTGGAATTATCAGACCCTTCCTCCAATCTTCTGGTACTTGTTTCTCCTTCCATATCACACGAAATAGTCTATACATCCAATGTAACCCTACTGGTCCAGCTGCCTTTACCATCTCTGTAGTCACTCCATCCACTCCCGGTGCTGTACCATTCTTCATCTTCCTTAGGGCTCCTTCTATTTCCAACATTGCTATGTTTTCATTTAGGTTTTCTTCCACCTCTTCTTCTTCTTCTTCTTCTTCACGCTCCTCCTCTTCAGCCAGTTCCTTGAATTTGACGTTAAGTAATTTAGCGAAATACTCTTCCCATCAATGAAGTATATCCTCTCTTTGTGTCAAAATGTGGCCACCGTCCGTCTTCACAAATTTTGTTTCTTCTTTATTTCTCACTTTGTTTCTAACCAATCCATACAGAAGTTTCTTACTTCCTTTAGCGTCCTCCTGTAGGGTTTCTGTGAAGCTTTCCCAGCACTTCCGTCTTTCTTCCTGTATGATTTTCTGGCATGTTTTCTTTGCTTCATGATATTTTTCCTTACTCTATGAGTTTCTGCCTCTGATCCAGCTCCTCCAAGCCTTTTGTTTTTCCTTCACTGCATCCTTTACTGTGTCATTCCACCAGGGTGTTTCCTTTTCCTTCTTTTCCCCTGAAACTCTACCACATGTATCCTCTGCACATTTTACCATTCCTTGTTTGAACTTGGTCCATTCTTCTTCTACAATGCCAACCTCTCCTTTGGGAATTAGCTTTTTCACCTCATCTTGGAACTTTTACTGCATCTCCTATTCCTTTAATTTCCATACCTTTATTTTTCTTTCTCTTGTCTCTTTTAACCTAACTATGTTACCAAGTCTTAATTTAGCCACTACAATTTTATTGACTCCTTCATAATCTGCTCTTGGCATAACCGTGATATCTTCCAACTGTTTGCGTTTCCCTCTCTCAACTAAAATCAGACCAATCATTGATTTTGTTTTCTTTTGGCCCCATCCAGATCTTGTTATTTTTTGACTGTTCTTCTTTCGGAAGCATGTATTGCCTACAATTAGTCTATTCCTCTCACAAAAATCTAGTAGTAACTCTCCTGCAGTATTTTTATTGCCATAACTGAAAGGACCGATTATCTCTTCTTTACCTTGCCTTTCTGTTCCTATGTGTGCATTCATGTCTCCCATTACAATCGCTTCTGAACTAATTATCTTTATTGTTTTACTAGAGATATTATCATAGCCATTTGCTGAGTTATCTTCTAGAGCAGCTATGGGGTTTGTTATTTCTGATTTTGTTATGGGTATAAAAATATAGACTGAGGTTGAGATTTTGCAGTGCTATCACGTGCATTTGTGTTGTCAGGTTCCTTTCTTGTATTACTTATTTTTTAGAAAGTTCTAATCCTATGTTACTAAAATAGTCTACAAATTTGTTTGCAATGGCAGCTGAATGGGATGTTTCTTGTGAGCCTCTGATAAATATGCTGTCAACAGTTGAATATTTATTACCCTTCCTACATGTTATATCATTAATATTTTTCCAAATAACTTTAGAATTATTGGAGTTTGACATAATTTGTTTGGAATAGTACATTTCTTTTGCTATTTTAACAAGCCTGTTTATCCAGTTTGTGTACAATTTATGTTTATTAACAGTTTCTGGGACCTCATCACTGTTTGAAGACCTCTCCCGTTGTTTATCAATTTTCTGTTGTAATTTATCTCTTAACCCTCTTAGTGCCAAGCCATTTCTGAAATACTTGCCAAGAATTCCAAGCAATTTTCAATGGTCATGCAGACTATTCGAAAAGAAATCATAAATACCACATTTACAAATATAGAATCATTATTTTTGCTTTGCATTATAACCAATACCTCATTCTTTCATACATTATGTTCATAGAAGTAAGTACGAGATCTAAACTTTTTAATTGAGGTTTTTCTGATAATTGTTCAATTTTTTTTGGTAAAGAATCAGTTTTGAGCCTAAATTACGGACTCCTAAGAGTCATATTCGAAGATACACTACGTTTCCAGCCGTAGAATGTTCTTAGATACATCTGTAGGCAGAAAACTTCAACAAGAAGAAAACAACTGCACCGCAATTTTTGGGGGAAGGCGCGTGATTGGGGGAGCGCTAAGGGAGGGCGGGGATACAAACTCAAACCTATCGCATAACGGACTTTGAAGGAAAAACGTAGACACCGCACAGGCAATCTTGAAACCTCACTTTTCCAACTGTATGAAATAATCACCGATATATGCCTACACAAATCTACAAATATAGGATAAACAGCACGCCGATTGAATCGGCATTGGCACTTTTGGCGCATGCAGCGAGAGCCGATCTGATCGGCGCGCGGCACTGAGGGGGTTAATAGAAGTTAAAATTCCAGTTGTGATCCATGGAGTATTTTTTTAAATTTTGATCTTACGTTATTTATGGTAGTCGAGAGTTTAGAGATGTATTGAGTCAGTATTTAATGAAACTATCAGCTGCTTTGTTAGCATCATGTTCAGTTATGATAGATTCCCAAGTTTCCTTAGTTAAGGATTTTTTTAGAGTTTCGTAATTTATTCTAACATTGATCAAAGTATTTTCTCCTGTTTGTGGAGTGTATTTTTGAGATTTATTTTGTATGAGAAATGTAGCACTGTGATCTGTGATACTGGTATACAGAACAAAAGGGTAAAAGTTGCTGTTTCTGTGGGACTTTATGTTGTTAACTAATATTCATTTCAGTGGAAATAACGAGAGTTTGTTAACGAAATAGTAGATCGTATATTTACACGTCCAGTATTCTCCAAGGTACAAACAACACAAGGAATACTAAAATATAAATCAATGCTGCCAACTTAAATTGTTAACTACCAACTCCAACACTTCCCCTGGTAGTTAACCTCAAAACAACGACAGTCATTTAATTCAACAATAATACAAAAAATCAGTTCCTGTTACAAACTAAACCAAATTGGAAGAAATGGAACTCAACGAAGAGACAAGAAGATTATAACTCGGTTTGTGACAGTCGGAGAGATGCAGCCCGGGTTTTCCGAATTGCAAGGCGATCATATGAAAAACAACAGATGGAACAGATTGATCAGGATTTCAGGAAGAATAATGTCAGGGACTTCTATCAAACTTTCAAGTCTAATCTGAAAGGGTATCAAGCACCGAGCTTGTGCTTCAGAGATGAAAATGGAAAATTAGGTCTGAACAACAAGGAGAGCTGTCGTATCTTGGCTGAGTACTTTAAGAAATTACTCAATTGTGATGAACCAAAACATAGGCTATTCATAGGCCGTCCTACTCAAGTAATGGCCAACTCGCATCCACCTTCTAAGACAGAAATTAAAATGATTATCGATGGTCTAAAGAATAATAAAGCAGCGGGAGAGGATTCCATTGTGGCAGAGCTTCTAAAACTGGCAAATGAAGATACTCTGAATATATTAGCTGAGCTCTTTGCGGAGATATGGAGAACTAGTAGGATACCCACAGAGTGGCAGTCTGCATTAATTCACCCTCTCCACAAAAAGGGGGATAAGAAGGACGTTAATAATTACAGGGGTATATCAATTGTATCTGTTCCCTACAAGATCCTATCCAAAGCACTCCTGAACAGAATTGAAGAACATCTTGATAATCAGATTGGTGAGTACCAGGCCGGTTTCAGAAAGGGACGTTCTTGTCCGGAACAAATTTTTAACCTGAAAAACACCATTAGGTATAAGACGATAGGCAGGTATGACTATGTGGTCTTATTCATTGATCTTAAGAAAGCGTATGACTCAATTGACCGCGAGTCGCTACTGAATATTCTGGAAGAATTTGGAGTGGATGACACGTCTCGAAATCTGATTAAACAGACTTTGACCGACACAGTGTCAAAAGTAAAATTCATTGGCGAGATCTCAGATCCCTTTGTAATCAAAACTGGTGTCAGACAAGGTGATGGATTATCTCCAATCCTTTTCAACTGTGTATTAGAAAAGGTCATTCGTGAATGGAGGAAGACACTGAGTCGGGAAGAAGGGAATAAAGAACGATTCAGGCTAGGGTCCAAACTGAAAGGGGTGCATGTTGATTGTTTGGCTTTTGCAGATGACCTAGCTATTTTTGCCAACAATATTAAATCAGCCATTGTAAAGATTAATCGGTTGTCAGAGATGGCTGAGAAAGTAGGTTTACAGATTTCCTTTGAGAAGACAAAGTACATGACAAACATCAGTGATGGACCAGAATGGATGAAAACAAACCAAGGAAAGATTAAACCTCTAAAGAAATTTAAATACTTGGGTGAGGTAATCCAACAAAATGGCCTGGAACAGGAAGCAATTAATCTTAGAATCTGGAAATTAGACCGAGCCTATCACCTGACGAAAAATCTCTATAATAAGAAGTCGCTGAGCATTGGAGCCAAATTAAGACACTACAGCACGGTTGTCAAACCTGAAGCATTATATGCTTCGGAGACTTTGACTATGAACAGGCGGGGACTAGTCGACCAGTTGGTCAAAAGAGAACGCAGGGTATTGAGAAAAATTTTAGCCAACAGATGGGTTCACGGGCACATACGTTTGAAGTCGAACGATGAGTTATATAGAAAAATAGAACCAGTCACGTCAACAATAAAAAGGAAAAGGTTGTTGTTCTATGGACACATTTACAGAATGTCCAACGATCGTCTAACAAAGAAAATTTGGAATTTCGTGTAACCAAAGAAGAAAAAATTGGCATGGTTTGAAGAATGTAACAAAGACCTTCTAGAAATTGGTATTCCGGACTGCAAAATTATGAACAGGTGTGAATTCAGACACCTAATCAAAAATTACCAGGGATTTAAGGTAGGGGCAGAACCCAAAAGACGGAGGGGACCTCTTTCAGAAGATCGGAAGAAGGCGCTGAGTGATGGGCTCAAGAGATACTGGCAGGACATCAAAGCTGGCAGACGATCTAGAACGAAACATTGATTTTGATTGTTACTCCGTAGTCCATAGTGGCTCAATTCGAATGTAAAAAAAAACAAATTGAGGATCATTATGAAACTCTGGGTCTTTGGCCCATTCAATGACTTCGTAAACAATTCTGCAACATTCCTGTTACTTGGAACATATTCGAAAATAATGTTCCTCTTACTTACATGGTCCCTACAAAACTGATACTTAATATCAAACTGCTTTGACAATTCAGAATCACCACTGTTTCTGGTGAGCTTAATTGCACATTGATTGTCACCTCTGATGACAAGTGGTTTAGGAAAAACCGCTTCCTGACCCAACTCGTTTATTATCTGTCCTAACCATGTTCTGCTACCAATCTTACCTTAAATCTGTTAACAGTACCATCTGGATTTCTCTTAAGTTTCAAAACCCACTTACAAGCCATCACATTTCTACCAGAAGGCCTGTCAACCAAAATAAATGTCCCTTTTACGTTGGATACTGTCTAACTCGCTTTTAATTGCATCTCCCCATTCATTAGAGGTATTCAATGCCTCACTCACACTCAATGGTTCTTCGATATAATCAGAAACATACACCGACAAATTACAGCAAGAACATACTTTACGCTTCCTTAACCTTTCACTCCATCTCAAAACGTTCTCATTATTTTCAGCCTCATTCTCATTTTTATTATTCTCTTGGACATTGCTTTCAATCTAAATCTCTGACTCATCACTACAATAACTTCTTATCATAACATCAGTTTGAACATGCTTAATAGTAGGCCTAACCTCTTCTACCATGGGAAATATACTTTCATCAAATTTTACATGATATCCAATCACAAATGATTTAGTCTCAATATTAAACAATGTATACCCTTTCACATTGTTTTCATAACCTATGAATACACATCTCATTGCTCGGGGCTGAAATTTACCTACTTTCTGAAATAACCAAGTTTTACAACCAAATGCACGTAAGCTTGGATATTCTTTTTCAGCACCCTCCCCCTTCCACATTTCATATGGGATCTGATTCCCAATAGCCATAGATGGACATCGATTCCTAGTAAGGCAAGCAGTGTTGGCTGCTTCAGCCCAAAACGAATCAGACAAACCTGACTGCACTATCAAACACCTTATCTTATTGTCTGCAATCCTATTAAACCTCTCAGCTATACCATTTTGTTATGGAGTATAAGCTACAGTCTTTCTATGACCTATCCCATTCTCCGTCAAATAGGTCTCGAATTTATTACCACAATATTCGCCACCTCCATCTGTTTGAAAGCATTTAAGTTTAAAGTCATGCATTTTCTCTACTTAAGCTAGATACTCCAAAAACTTTGAGAAAGCCTCACCTTAAGTTTTCAAGAATTTAACAACTGTAAATCTGGAATAATCATCCACAAAACTCATCATGTATTTATGACCACCATTTGATTTAACAGGAGATGTTAACATATCACTATGTACCAATTCCAGTGGTTTAATGCATTGGCGTTCAATCTTCTGCGGGAAACTACATTTAGTCATCTTCCCCAGAACACACACATCACAACTCTTATTCTCACCCTTCAAACCTGACAAATATGGAATTTTCTGCATGGCAGCTTCAAGTGGATGCCATAACCTTACATGCCACAAATCTGGACTCACTGCTCGCAAGGCTACAGCTTCAATTTCATCACTCATCTCATCTTCACTGACATCAGCATTCGATATACAAGCTACACTGTGATTAGGTTCCAACAAATACAACCCATTTGATTCTAGACTTGTAAACACGCACTCATCATTATAAATACCTTTAGCACCTTCTTTGTTAAAGTGAACAAATACATCATTCTTGGCTAAGCGCCCAACTGAAATCAAATAGAATGCTAAATCTGGAACGAGCAAAACATTTCTCATCTCAAGCACATTACCACCACATTTATCAGATAATTCAAGTTTGACAATACCTGTTCCACTAACTGGGAGTTGCCCTTGGCCAATATTAATATTGCCCTTACACTCTGAATAGGAGGAAAACAACTCTCTTTTAAACGTCATATGTTCTGACGCTGCCGAGTCAAGGTACTGTGCTCTTATATGGATATGAGCTAGGAAATTATTCATCTCTTCAAAAGTTTTCTAAATTGTTCCATGATAAAATATAGCGACTCTGGAAGTCGACACAAAACTGGTTTGTACATCGCAGAGTTAACCGAGCCGACCAATGAGAATATTAGCAGTCACGTGGGGAGCTTGGAGCTAGACTGCGTCGTTCGAACAAAGACGGGACGAGCGTGCACGAGCAGAATCGAGGACTCCCGAAGGAGAGCCCACCCCAGCACGCGTTGTAAGTGTGTCTGGAGTGTGGAAGGGGAAGACGCGGGCACGGCACGTGGCACGGAGCCAATGAGAAGTGACCTTACTTAAACAAGAGCAAGCAAAGTAATGAGCATAGTTAATTACCAGGATGATTTTAACACATCGTAATATCATGGAAGATATTAAATAATAAATAAGAACTATTTATTAAATTTGTGGCTAATTATTTATGCAATTAAGGATTATTACGATCATCGATAATGAGCGACCAATGAGATCCTTGTTCTGAAAAGGACGCGGACTTGGAAATTTGATGAGGGGGATATGAGAGAAGAATCGAGGCTATTAATACTTACGACTTCAGCGGAGAAGGACGTCTCAACAAGTTACTCAACAATACAACAAAGCGAATAGAGATTCACTAACGAAGGCACTTAGTTTGTGCAAGCAGATATATAAAGTCGACATTCAACGAAATTTAAAAGTTATTGAAACCAATCTACATTATTAACTATGTCGAAATTCCTGAAGTTGAGGGAGGATTTTACAAATGAATCTACAGGGGTTATGATGATCAACTGAGAAGTTATGGGGACAGAACTGTGACGGCAGCAAGAATATTCGAAATAACATAACATCAATCTCGCGGGAGAGATTAACATCTCGTCTCTCCCATGCAGAAAATTCTACATCTACAAGTCATTTCAACAACTAAAATGACAATATATATCAGAACTTTGGCGAAAGAAGACAGAAGAATTCCAGAAAGAGGGCGGCTAGGGTGGACCCAGCACCAATCAAGAGAGAAAGGGCTTTCCCATCTCATACAAGAAGATTCACCAGCAGAAGGAACGGCAACACGATGATGATAGAGTTCGAATCCCGGACCTGACCGCATGGGATCTTCTGTAGGAGATCGTAGAAGACCGCATGACATCATGCAGTCTCACGCTATTGGAAACAATCCGTTTCCAAAGGATAGCGAAGAAAACCCACTTCTAGTCATCTATAACGCAACACAAGGTAGTCTACGGACCAACGATATATCCAAATTTGTAGAGTATTGTAGAATATTTGAGAATACACAACAACTATTTATTGATGCCATTTTTCTTCGTTTTAAGAATATTATTGTAGTTTTAGATGTTATATTTTTCATAACTACATCATGTGAATGTTTATCATCGTTTTTCGCCGATTTTGAGTATTTGGAATTTTATTTGGAATTTTGCGACTTTCGAAATTTGAATGAGGAGATTTTACAGTTTAGTTCAGAATATTTTTATGGTAAAGTTTAAATGTGTTCAGATCACATTTTGTCAATTTTTGAATTGTAAGATATCGTTTTTTGGTCAACGATAATGGAAATGTTTTCCAAGAGTATTATACAGAGACATATTTTAGAGAATACGATTCTTAAAGATCTTATGTAGAGATCTATGTAAAGTCACGATCTGATAACTTATTAGACAGATTTGGTTATAAATATTTGGTGACAAACAATTATAAAGTATAAAAGTTTGTGCGAAATATATTAAAGGAAGAATCTGTAAAGGAATATAATGTCAAGTTAACAAATACGAATTACAGCGTAATTTTGAAGTAATAAGAATGTGAAGAAAGATTTAAAGAAATATTACAGCTAATTCAAAGCTTTTATAGAAATGTAAGTGATACAAAGAAATAAGATTGTTATTTGAAGACTAGTATTTTATCGTATTACCTGTTAAATTAATTCATTGATAGAACCAGTATTTTTATTAAATATTTTATTAAAAATGTTTTTTTTGTCGTGTGGTCTCCTGAGAGGCCGAGTGCAGGTCTTTCTATTCGACGCCCGTGGGCGACCTGCGCGTCGGGATGAGAGATGGAATGGATGAGGATGAATGAAACAGGGCAAGGATGTGGAAGGAATCGGCCGTGGCCTATCAGAAGGTACCGTCCCAGCATTTGCCTGGTTTTGAAAATGGGAAACCACGGAAAACCATTTCAAGGACGGCCGACGGTGGGGCTCGAACCCACGCGTCTACCGAGTCAGCAGAGAGCTTGGCCCCATGACCTAATGCTGCGCTTTAGCCAGCTGAGCCAATGCTGTCGGTATTAAAAATGTTGTAACTATGAGAAGTGAGTTAAGAAGTATATGTTTTTGGAAGAAACTGCGAAGCATCTCTGAGAGAGAGATTTATTATTCCCGTAGCAGACGGAGGTATTTGTTGTATGACAATGGGCAATTGTGAAGCCATTGGTCAATTATTGAAGGAATGTCTGTAGTGACAGACTTGCGCATATTTTGAGGTTGAAATAGGATGTTTTATGAAGAAGCAGTATTATTGATCTTTATTAGTATTGGAAGTTATTGCAATAGTCTCACAGAGTTGAAACTCCTTGAAATTCACGGGACAGCGGATCCTAGATGAAGTTGAATCTGAAAGAAATGATAGGATCAATGGATCTTTGTTGAAACTGAGAGTAAACTGAGATCTATTTAAATGGTTTTTAATCTGATATTGAATTTACGGTAATTATTAAACACAGTGGAAGTTTTTATTTTTATTAAGTATTTTTATTATGACGACAGACCAGTTGTAGGAGGACTATGAACTATGTCTCTACTTAATTATATGGATTATAGAATCCCGAATTGTCACACTTTCACGAATAAGACATAGTATGGTGAAGGATTATTGTCTAAAGTCCGTTGAGAAGCAGTAAGAAATAGGAAGACGATTTTAGTCTATATTGTCAGTAAAGAAAGCGGATGGACCGTTGTAGATATTTTATTTTATATTGAGTAGTTGCTGAACTACAACGTTAATAATTTGTTGTACATAATTGTATTAAGAATTTAAAGAAAGGTTTATTGTTACATTTACGCGTATTATAATTTTTAACTTGTAATTTAAATGTATATAGAGATTTTTATCGCTTCAATGAGAAGAATTTAAGTGATAGGAGGCGGGAGATAAATTGTATAGAGTAATGAATAGTTTTTGCAATGACGGAGATCTACGTCAGGGGTAACTTCATTTATTTTTGGGGGATATTTTTTTAAACTTTATAACATTTTTCTTGTTATGAAACTCCCGTTACCTAGGGCACAGCAGTTATTTGCTGCTATTTAAGTCATGATTTTATTTAAGCTTATAACTGCGTTTGAAATAATTTGTTTATGGTTTCTTAAAGAAACGAACATGTATTTCATATAACTGAAGCAATTACATTTGGTCATTTGATCTTATTTAAAGTTATTAATGCATATAATCAATGCTAGTGTTAGGAAACGTGTAATTTGTTTAGTGAGTAAATACGACAGGCACGTTGTTACGATTCCCTGATCTTTTATAGGAAATTGGCATTATCTTTGTAGTTAAATGGTAGTGGAATGTGCTATAGGGTGGAAGTTCCCGAGGGACATGATCCGCATCTTTACGCCCGAGATTTTCATAGATTCTCATTTTTCCTGAGTAGATAGAGAACCCTACTGTTCTGTAGTTGGTTACTATAGCACATTCCGTTTGAAAAAAACCTGTTCCTTATTCTGAGTGTTTTCGCCAAGTAGCACCATGTTGTTTTTCGCCGGGACTTCAAGATGCTACAATCCATTATTATTCCCATCTTGGGATTTTGGTGGATCATCCAGATATAAGGGTGCAGTACCAAACATCAGAACTGTTCATTGACACCATTGCGAACACACTGATACAGGCTAAAGTCTTCCCCGTTTTATTGGAATTTCCATTGTCGTCCCTTTTCCCATTATTTGATTTTGTTTTGGTACAATCTGATGCCCAATGACCATGCTCGTGACAGTTAAAACATTTAATTTCTGGACAAAACTTGCTAATATGCCCTAACCTCTGACATTTGTAACATTTAACACTATTACTATCACCACTTGTTCCACTCTGCACGTTATTCTTCTTACTATAGTGCCGACATCGTTACTTCCGACTTGAGAGTTCACCGGCTGGCGATACGGTGTTGCCAGTCCATTAACACGAATCAGCTGACGTGCATGATTCATAGCCGTAAAGTTAACAAAACACTCGTAATGTGAACAAACATGTTTACACACAACATCATACTTGTGAATAAGTATATAGTAGCAGAAATTATACATATACTGCGGTTAACAGAATATTTCCGATAATGAATTTGAAAAAAATTGTAATAAATAAATTATTCACCATTACCGCCTCACGTCCGGAGTCGAAGATGTTCAGAGTTCGAGGAAATGTATTATAAAACCTATAAAGGGAACACACCACTCATTTCGGAGTCATGTCGTCACATAAAGGAATGTTGTGGCTCGTCAGCCACTCAATGAGCACATTCTTTCTTGCTGCCATTGTTGGAGCTTTGTCGTGAATGACACTATGACACGGGGCATTGACGCATGGCAAGATGGCGTCACAGTGAAAGTGTAGTGAAATAGCAGCTAGTTTTTTTTTAGCGTATGGCTTTTAGTGCCGGGAGTGTCCGAGGACATGTTCGGCTCGCCAGTTTTTTTGTAGCTGCTTCGAGACGGACACCCAATGGGTGAGCTACAAGTACCGTTGGGGAGGGAAGGAGGGAAGTTGGAATGTAAGGACGAGGAGTTGGAAGGTAGCGGCTGTGGCCTATAGTTAGGGACCAACCCCGGCATTTGCCTGGAAGGAAGATGGGAAACCACAGAAGACCATCTTCAAGGTTGCCGGCGGGGGGATTCGAACCTCCTCGCCTCCCGGATGTGAGCGACTGCCATCAGTCATGCCGTAACCACCACGGCTAACTCACCCGGTATAGCAGCTAGTGTAAATATTTGATAAAAGTGGTAAAATATTATAACAGAGGTTTAAAATCTATAAAGTTACTTTCCTTAGATCAAGTGTAATACGGAATATTGATAGTATTTAGAAATTCTTATTGATAATTTAATAAACTTAAACTAAGTTGTGGGAACGTGTATCCAAAGATTCGGTGACTTCTTCAATCACTGTTTGAACCAAGTAGAGCAGTGGTGCTTTTACGAGACTTCACCCGATTGGAAGATATACGTATTTCACATTCTTCTTTATTGGTAGGTAATTAGATTAATTCTATTAGGTAGTAATAATTAAAATAAATTTAGTGTAATTTGGTGTAAACATCTAGGCTAACTTAGATCTCTAGTATGACGACAGTAAACAGTATTAGGGTCTCGTCAGGTAGTGTAACCGTAACGGATTTATGCTCGTCGTGCAAAATAAAAGTAAAAAATGCAAATAAAATCATCACAAGATCTCAGGTAAAATTGAATGAGGAGAAAAGTGAAACCGATTGACGTAATGTAGACCAACCGCTACCGTCATGCGAATGTCATAACCTGAGAAACGAACTGTCCTCAAAAGACGAAATTATAAAGCTGCTAAAGGAAGATATTGCTAAGTTAATGGAAGAGTTGAATAAATTAAAAGGAAACAGAGAGGAAAGCAAGGAAACTTGGTCGACAGTGATTGCTGGTAAGGTCAGATTGAATAAGCCTAGGCCTATAAATGGAGTACATGTAACTGAAATTCCCGTCTCAAATTCATTTGGAGTGCTTGTCGAAGAAAATGATGACTTTCCTCAAGAAGAAAAGAAGAAAGTGATAAAGAGAAAATCCAGGAAGATGCGGATATTTGCAGATAGCCACGGACGAGATGTAGCAGCAAGCGTATTGGAGAGAAGCAGAGAAATGGAGGTCACTTCGACAGTAAAGCCAGGAGCTCAAATTGCAGAGGTCACGAACGGGATGATAGGAGAGTGTGCGTCCCTTACTGCAAAGGACTACGCAGTGATCATTGCTGGAGCAAACGACGTCTATAGAAATGAGAGTAAAAAGGTAATCAAAGATTTAAAGGGTACATTGCCATCCATGCAAAAAACAAATGTCATTATTGTAAACATTCCGCAGAGATACGATTTAATTCCCATATCATGAGTAAATAGAGGCTACAAATGGAAAAATTCATAAAATTTGTAAGAGTTTTCCAAATGTCCAAATTGTAGATGTAAGTAAACTAGACAGGAAGTTCCACACTCAGCATGGCCTACACTTAAATAGATTAGGAAAAGAGTATCTTAGTGATGAAATATGCAAAATTGTAAATTCAAATGGTAAGAATAATTCAACAGTAATATCATTAGAGTGGAAGCAGGGAAACTGGTAGAAGAAGCCAAACGTGAGGTTTGGCATTCAGATCTTTTGAAGTCAAATTTAACGGAGTGCAACAATGGTATTTCGGATTTGTCTAGCAACAATAATAATAACCATTATGATAGTAATAATGTAAATAAATCACCAACACAAGCTTGCAAAAGTAACAAATTTAAAATTTACCGCCAGAATGTCCAGTCTCTTTATAATAAAATTGATTACATAAATCTAATGCTTAAAAATGAACTTAAAGACATCTCAGCACTATGTATTTCAGAACATTGGCTGAAATAGGAACAACTCGAATTAATTCAATTCCCAGGGTTTATAAAAGCTAGTAAATACTCTAGATCTAATATTAGCCATGGTGTTACTTGCATCTTCTTAAGAAATAATTTAGATCACGAACAGATAACAGCTTATGATTAACTAATTATGGAACAGGATTTTGAATTTTCTGCCGTAAAAATACCGCAGTTTAAGTTAATAATTGTATGCGTATACCGTTCTCCGTCAGGAAAGTTTCCTTTATTTATAGATAAATAAGAATTTTTACTCAGTAACATGAGCAAAGTAAATTACGATATAATAATTTGTGGGGATGTAAATGTGGATTTCTTAAAATTTTAAAGAAATTGTGAATTATTAACACAGTTACTAATTTCCTATGGACTGAAACCTACAGTAAATACCCCAACAAGAATAACAGAATTTAGTAAAACCACTCCTGATCAAATTTTTATAAATACAGATAAATATCACCATGCAATAGAAGACTATTGTCCGGGTTTTAGTGACCACCATGGACAAATACTGAGTTTTGAAGTATCCGAAACAATCAATAATAATGATAATGGAGTAAAATCAAAGTGCAGGTCATTCACTGAATCAAATGTTACATATTTCAATGACTTATTAAATAAGGTAACATGGTCAGAAATTTATGAACTAGAAAATGTAAATGATAAATTTAATGCATTTAACAGTACCCTAAAACACTATTTTGAAATAGCATTCCCCTTTAAACGAATAACTGTTCAAAATAACAAAACTAGCAATTGAATAACAACAGGGATTATAAATTCATGTCAAAAAAGAAATTTCTACACAAGTTATATAAACAATACCACACAACACCTGAATTCAATTTATACTACAAAAAATACACTAGCATATTAAATAAGGTAATAAGACTAGCAAAGAAAATGCATAATGATAATTTTATTTCCCAATCATCTAATAAAAACAGGGCTATGTGGTCCGTGATAAAGAAAGAAACTGGAAAATCTGCTAAAATACAAAGGAACATTACACTGACCAGAAATAATAAAGTGATTAATAATCCAGAGGAAATAGCAAACACTTTTAATGACTATTTTCTGGAAATTCCACAAAAATTATTAAATAAATCACAGGTAAATACACTAAATTCTAATAATAAAATACATATATGTAGTGATTCTTTATTTATAAGTCATGTCACAAGTGAAGAGGTAAGAATAGTTATAAAAGAGCTAAAAAATAAATTCTGTGCTGGCATTGATGGCATCCCTGATGCAATTTTAACGAAATGTGCAGAAAATATAATAAATCCACTTACGCACTTAATAAACAGTTCAGTTCTCTCAGGAACTTACCCGGATATTTTGAAGTTATCAAAAGTAATTCCAGTGCACAAAAACGGTGCAAAAGATGAATTAGATAACTATCGTCCTATTACCTTACCAACTGGTATTGCAAAAATTGTGGAAAAAATTATGTATAAGAGACTGATAAGTTTCATAGAAAAAAATAAAATATTATCAAACTAACAACATGGATTCAGAACGGACAAATCTACACAGACAGCAATTTACGAAAGTAGTAATAGTATACTGAAATTAATTGACATAAGGAACATGTAACTGGCCTATTCTTGGATTTATCGAAAGCATTTGATGTTGTTGACCATAAAATCCTCCTTACCAAACTAAATAAATATGGTACTAGAGGTTTAGCTAATAAATGGATAGAGTCTTACTTAACAAGGCGTAAAAATAGTAAGCTTGAGACACAAGGATGATGGAACCATATTACTTAATGAAACATTGTCCAATGAGGGAATTATTGTATTTGGAGTACCCCAGGGATCGGATTTGGGCCCACTACTATTTCTTCTATATATCAATGATATAACACAGAACGTTCATTCACATAAGGAAATTTTGTTTGCGGACGATACTACACTCGTAATAAAAGGTGAAACTAAACAGGTCATACAGCAGTCTGCTGACTCCGTTACAGGTGTGTTAACCAAATGGTCACAAGATAATCGCCTCATAATAAACTATAAAAAAAACAGTATGTCTAAATTTCCACACTATACAGAATAGGAATCCTGCGAAACCCAATATAACATTAAACGGTCATCAAATAGAAAATAAATCAGAAACAAAGTTTTTAGGACTATGGATACAACAAGACTTGAAATGGAATAAACATATACAATATCTGAATACTAAACTGAACTCGATTTGCTTTACGTTACGTATTTTGAAAACCTGCACTATCATGCACACATTAAGAAATACTTATTTTGCTTATTTCCATTCATACGTAAGATATGGGATCATATTTTGGGGTATGTCGCCAGATGTACTAAGCACGTTTAGGATACAAAAGAGGGCGATTAGAATTATGGCAAATGTAAACTATAGAGAATCATGTAGGCCTCTGTTTAAAGATTTAAACATTCTCCCACTGCCCTGCATATATATCTTTGAAAGTATTATGTTTTTAAAAAAGAATTTAATGAATAAAGATGTTTTTCTTAAAACAAACAATGATGTTCATAGGCATAACACAAGACAAAATCAAAACATTCGTATTTCACACACACACTCAAGCATATATCAAAAAGGAACTTTTCACACTGGAGTTAAATTATACAATAAACTACCCCAGTATATAAAACTGGCCCCAAAAATAAAAACCTTTGATAGATTGTTGAAAGCTTATCTGCAGTGCCATTGTTTTTACTCAGTAGTTGAATATCTTAGCATATAGGAGCGATGAAATCTATAATTATATTTTACTTTTTTAATTTAATTGTAATCCCTAGCTGTATGTTTTGTATTTATAGAATTAAGTTTTCATATTATGATAATAGAGTGAGGTGTAAATAGTTGTGCAATAAGATTGTATCTATTAAGATTTGCTATTATAATAAGTTAAATATTTATAATATTAGTAATATATACCTGTTAGTTCTTTTATTTTATAGATGTAAATTCTGACGTGTCCTATATCAAAAATGTATTGAATGCATGTATTTGATCAAATGGAATTAATAAAAATCTATCAATTGTGCTCTTCTCAGGGAAGTTGTTCAGCAATATTTCTTCAAACCATTTCCTCTCTTGGTGCTTGTCTTCCTCGTGCTAGACCCCGGCATGACACTACAGTATCACACACACGCACGACAGAAATAACACAAACACTCACTGACCTAAAGCTAGCCTACAACTACACGTAATTATACTACACTATGTCAAACGACAAATAAATACTAAGATATTAAATAACAACAGACTAGGATAATATCAAAAAGAAAAATATACCGGCACGAGAATGCACAAAGACCGCCAATGAAACTAGCCGAGCACATGTGTGAACGCAAGATGTTAGCGGCAACATCGTCAGCGAAACTCGATTTATCTCGATATATCAATTTGAATGGCTGCCTGTAATTGGCTGGTTAGAGTGTAGCTGTGACGTAGCACTGAAACTTCAAGTCGGAAGTAAGGGTGGCTTTAGTATAGGTTTGTACACTAACTTGTCATTCTTGCCTTTTTTTGGAGATGAGTGCACTTGATGCGGAAGTCTCCTGCGCGCCTTCTAACTGGGTCCGGCGTCGCTCCTCGTCTAGAAGTCGTCCTTTAAACTTCCGTCTTGTAAGATCCGGCTCCCTCAGTAGATTTTGGACGAAGATCTCGTACTCCTCCATCGGTAGCCCGACTAGCAGGAAGTTGGCCATAATCTCCTCGTCGAATATTATGCCACCCCTGGCAATTTTCTTGTTCAATCTCTGGATACTGGCCGCATACCCTTGCATCGACATATTTGGGGTCTTCGTAATATTTGTCATTTCTTTCAAGGACTGAAGTGCATTAAACTTGGTAGAAAAGACGTGAATTTCTACCAGAATTTCCCAAGCATGTTTCGCTCTAATACAATCGTCCACGTCTAATAAGAAATCATCCCCAACGGACTTGTATAATACCGACAAAGCTTTCCTATTTAAGCGTGCCTAATCCACATTCAACTCGTACTCATCGAAACCTGGTTCAATCGCCACCCAACAGTTCTTATAGATCATATGCGCCTTCACTCTCAGTTTGCAGACGAAGTAGTTTCCATTTGCTAGCTTTGGAATGGAAACGAGGTCTTTGTCATCTCCGTCAGCCATCTTGGTGCTGTCGCTGTAACGTTCGCCGGTTCAGTCACAAACACTCACAATCTTTTAAAATTCAGATTACATCTCAGTCTCAACAATCCGTCATTCACGCTCTGATCTTCTTACTTCGCACTGTTCTGGGCTCATAACCTGTTGTTAATTAATATTCATTTCAGTGGAAATAACGAGAGTTTGTTAACGAAATAGCAGCTCCTATATTTACAAGGCCATTATTCTCCAAGGTACAAACCAAGGAGTAATAAGGAGAGGCCCTAACGGCAAGGAAGTGAAGCCAGAAGTTACTACTTCACATATGCTCAAAACATTGCAGTATTTCCCATAAGAAAAGCATATAATTGTGTGACGTACGTACTTAAAAGTGGCGATATTTCGCGTGTGGGACGAAATGTCGACGTTTGGGGCATATGTTTGCACAAGCAGAATTCCCACCTGCCAAATTAATGCCATTTCACAAGTAAATGCACTTTATTTGCCATTTATTGTGTTATGTTTTCATCCTTACGGTACTGTTCTATTATCATTCGTTAAATATTCAAATATTGGCATATGTGTCCACCAATATAAGTATTTTGATTAATAATAATAATATAATAAATAGCCTTACAAATCCCATAAGGGCTATGGCCTCCTGCAATTTGCAGGGAATTGCTCAGTTTTAACTCATCAGGTGAGCAAGTCCTGAGGAGCAAGTTTTGATTGCTAGGAATTAATTACGGATATTTTCCTTCGTTTCTCACTGGAAATAGTTTCTGCTTTCCAATTAATGAACGGTATTACTGAAATCTTAATCACCCCAATCTATTTTTAACGTGGCTTGAGCACTAGATTTATTGCTTGTGGGTGTTAGAAGATTGATACCGGTATTCCATTATTTGCATATTTTAGCGTGTTAATCTCAAACTTCAGCCTAGACCTTGTTTAGTATGTTAGGCCTACCGGAACTGAACTGGCCTATTAAAAAAAAAACATCGTGCAATAAAAACAACAACGCCACCACCCAATTAGTTCACATGCCTTAATATTTTAAATTTATTTAATTTATTTAATACACATTTATGAATATAATGGCAGGCCTACTGGTATCTTGGTAATTATTTGCCTATTATTTGGTAAGTTATAAGTTAAGAACAGTGGTGGGTGTCTGGTTGCCTCAAATCCACAATAATATAGGTTATAAAAACTGCATACTGGTATAATACATTCATTTCCCAAGTGCTATACTATATTTTAGATCGGTGTATTGCTCTAGTTTATGTTGTAAAATTAAACGTTTTACGGCAGTTTACATGATTTTCGAGTGCGATGAAAAGTATTGTGACTGCCATACACTTCACGCTAGCCAGCAAAGATCAACAAATATTCCTTGATTTCCATCGTCATATAGGCCTACCTTACAACTTCGTACTATACCTGCACACGAATCTTTTACTGGTAATCATACATAAATCCAACGCTTGTAGGCTCCATTTACCGCTCTAGCTGGGCAAGTATGGGGGCGTGGTCAGTGCTTCAACTCTCCGCATGCTATAGCGCTGGCAGGGCGTCTCCTTATTACTCCTTGGTACAAACAACACAAAGAATACTAAAATATAAATCAATGCTGCCAACTTAAATTGTTAACTATCAACTCCAACACTTAACATGTATGTGACCGATACATGTTCTGTATTTTGGGGTTATTCTAGTTGGTGAGTTTATGTACGAAATGAATCCATTTGCATGTAATACATTTAAATACTCACTAGTTGAAACCCGTCAATACATGGCGGCCAATAAGAAAATATTTACTGAAGAATTTTATTATATACGTTTTTGTACAATTATTTTTTGGCACTATTGAAACTTTAAGGGCGTCAAAAGATTGCATTCTACACATTGCAACATACTGCTGGCCATGATTGAAAACTTGATGAGGCAAATTGAGAACTATACGTTCCAGAGTTCCCCTTGAGCTTTATTGATTGTGATAAAGTATGCCAAGCGAATCGGAAAATGTTGCCTCTGAAAAGAAAATGATTGTTTTATCCGGTGGTGTTAAATCAAGTCGAAGGATTAGACCTCTCTGCCTAATTTTAACTGCACTTATTTCCAAATCCAAACATTTTCATGCATATTTCATGTAATTAATATTGAATTTTAACTGCACCTATTATTTCCAAATTCAAGTAATTTTCGTACATATTTCTTATAATTAATATGGTAGCATTTAGATGCCCTTAGGAAACTTTAGATTTCTAAGGAGCATATCTATGGGTCAATCGTTTGGAGTATGTGGAAGCAAATCACTTAATTCCAAGGAATTCAAGAATGCTGAGGTGTCTAATATATACAACTGGCCGCAGGAACCGTCGCTTATAATTTTGGAATATACATTAACGAAGAAATGCGATGATGTGCAATTCCATACATTTTAAAACAATATGGACCGTATGCATGTGGCACAGTGACATTGGCACCAAATGAAACCAAGGATATAGCATTTGTTCTACTGTCGATTATTCTCTCTTAAATTCCCTGAGATATCATTTCCAGGGGGAAATTGTTGCAGTCTGTCAAATAATTTATATTTAGTAAGATTAATTTTGCCATAACAACACCAAAGGTCAAAGTAACCAATCGTAGATTTCTCGCTACAGAAATACAGTGCAGAACAATGTTTACATTTGTTCGTCAAGGACCATACACTGTACGGCATAATATCTGGAATTGTTTCTAAAATGGCATTTTTATATTAGATTTTAAATGTGGCTTCGTATTTTTCTATGATTTCCCACTTTTTTGTGGCTAATGTTCTTTTTCGTCAAATGGGTATATTTATTGCAGCATTTCTCTCCAAATTAACGTCATATTCAATAACACTATATTGGCCTGCATCAACGCAGCCGCCAAATATTAAATGGCAAATAATACTTCCATTTCCAAAATCAACAGCGTGGTTTGACTCATTGTTATGTACTCTAAACAAATAATCAATAAACAATAATATTCACGTATACAATGAAGTTCAGATACTTTCATTCTCAAGTTTGTTGCTGATGAGAATGCGATGATACTGATCGCCAATAATAAAATCCTTATAATTATTCATGCCAGCAACAATTTTTGCAATTTGCTTGCAAACGCAGCTCAGGATAATGTCCTGCATTTTGGAATAAACAGTACGAAACTGCTCTAAATAAGCAATTTCCATCACCTGATGTAGGTACAATCCTCTGCATTTCCATGATTGTAAATTAAGCAAGGGAGCATACTTCGCCAACTACTGGAATGAGCATAGACTCACTTCGACAGCCACCGTAATGGAGGGAGTTTAAGAGTTAGACTATATGTTCAGTGCTTGTCAAAAATCGTATTTACACAGGGAAGCCCAATCTGAAGGCTACATTCTGAGCTATCGCCCCGGATTCCAGGTTCGATCCCTGGTTTGCCAAGAAATTTACTTCTGGCCTGAGGGCTGGAACGGGGCGCACTCTTGAGGCAAAACTCAGGAGAGCAAGGTTAGATTCCTATCTCAACAATCTGGGATGTGGTTTTCCGTGGTTTGCCACGTCCACTGCAGGTAAATACCGGGATAGTTCGTAACTTAAAGCCTCGGTCGTCAATTCCCCATTCCCCACTTTAATTACAAATGCACACATCAGTACAGCCATCACAATAACACAGGTTATCAGATAAAATTCCACACACACACACACACACACACCAAAGTAGAAGGGGCTGAGTGACCACGATGTCTGAGTCCAACAAATGAATTATGTTCGTCAATTGTATCTCATGGCGAAAGCGATTGTGGCCATCTTTTATTTAATAATTTAACATGCTTAACTTGACATGCTCAAGTCCGTGACCAGGCGCGGCTGGTCATTAAAGGCTCTTAGGCGGAGCCTCTCCTGAAAGATTCTATAAATATACATACCGTATTTAATTGAGGAATTTATAATTTATATTGATTGGAAACATTTATAAATTTCACTCAATTCATTCAGTCACGAGTCAATATATTTGGAACTGTTGATAAAGAATGTTTTTCAGTTGGATAGTAGCGCCGTTAGGCTGCGCCTTCAATGTCCCATTCCTTCCTATGTAACAGGGACGGGAGGCGTGGTTATGAAAGCTCCATTCGTTTCAATTGTATCGCTTAAGGCTCAGGCGACTACAGCCTAAGCCAGGCTTGCCAACGACGACAAGATATTCTTATTCTGTGGAATGCATTCAAAGTTGTTCAAGGAGACTGAAACCACTCTCATGAAAGTTTATCTTTTCCCTCTTTCACTCTTCGAACGATTAATAATGACAAGTTACCAGAAACAGTTAGATATGACTAATAAGTGATAATCATTATTGAGAACTCAAATGGTATCCCTTAATGTATAATAACTAAAATATTTCCGCCAGATAGCACCATGAGGTGGCAAGGGTTAGAAGAGCCATCCAAATAGCTTATAAAGATAATAGCGGAAACTCCTCGCCAAAACAGGGGACAGCGCTTCCCAGCACCGCCTAGCGGTCCGAGTTGGCAACGTAAGACCAGCTGATTTACAACCGTGAGATCCAACCACACAATTATAAGAAATTATTGACCTGTGGATGATCTAATTATCCAATTATAATGGTTGGTACGGGGAGTATTTGTGCCATATATGGCTGTAATAATTATAATCAACAAAGTGACCCAAAATCTTTCTTCAGGTTCCCAAGAAATAAGGAAATGTAAGTATGAATTTATTGTAAACAAGTAGCCTACCATTACACTGATAGTTCGGTTTTCTTTTAATACAGAATGCTTTTACAATATTTAAAAAAGTCAACAAAAGTCAACCCCTGGCACTATACAGCCCATGACGGGCTAAGGCCGACCAAGCGACCGCTGCCCGGCCATTTGGCCTGCAGATATTGGGGTGACGCGTGATCAGCGCGTCGGGTCCCCTCGGCCGTTAATCTTGGTATTCGTGATTGGGGCGCTGTCTCACTGCCAGACAGCTACTCAATTGTCCTCACGAGGTTGAGTGCACCCCGTTCCAACCCTCACGTCTGTTTTAAAATCCCTGAGCCGGGGATCGAACCCCATGCCTCCGGGTGAGAGGCAGGCGCGCTACCCCAACACCACGGGTCCGGCTTTTACAATATAATTAAGCATATTTTAGCCTGTTCTTTATTTATTTATAGATGCACACAGTGGGTTATTCGAAGCCGAAGGGCTGAATTAGATGACGTAATGAAAAGGAATGGCCCAGAACATTTAAAGAGAACTCATGTTGTATGTTCAGACCACTTTGTGGAGAAAGATTTCAGGAATAAAAACTTGTCAAGTCAAGAATAAAATCTTTATAGGTTGTTGATAGTAGGCCTAATGTTAATATTGAAATAACTGCATAATTATAGAACGAGGTGACTCTACGGTACAGTAGGCCTAACATTTAACAACATGCTTCAATATTTCCGATTGAAAGTGTACGTAGTTATTTGTTTTTATAAGGGACGGAACAGCGAGGTCATCTGCCTCTTAAGTGTACGTATTGCACTATTAAAGCTAAAGGAGGTTGGTGCAATCTAACAAGTTCAGAAACACAAATGTTAATTTTACTGACTTTATTGGGAAATATATAAGAAGGTAATTTTTTTATGTAATTAAGCGTGTTCAACTCGTTTTAAATACCAGTATGTCAAAAAGGATAGATTAAAGCCAATGTCCTAATATTTCCTTGCAATTTCGGTCGGTGCACACTCAAAAATGCTAGCTGTGGGTGGCAAGGAGAGAAATGCTGTCAACTCGCACCAAGAGATGGCACTGTGATCGCTGTCTCCAGGCGAGCGCATGCTTTAACGGCCGAGTTTCCGCTATTATCTTTATAAGCTATTTGAGCCATCTACCGAGACTTAAGGAAAGTATTCTGTTGCCACCGCCCATGCTGCATGCTGCGTATTCGTAAACAAGTGTTCGCGCGTTAAAATCGTTGGTGTAACTTAATTAGTTCATTAATTATGTTGTTTGTCAGTGGCAAGTCTTAATTTGCGTGTTATGGACTACAGTTAGGGTTGCCATTGCATTTTTTTAATCAAGGTCGTCAAACGTTGTAATAAATAATACACATAAAGCAAGCCTCCGTGGCCTAGGCGGCAGCACAACGGTCTCTCACCGCTGAGTCCGTGGTTCAAATCCCGGTCACTCCATGTGAGCTCTGTGCTGGACAAAACGGAGACAGACAGGTTTTTCTCCGGATACTCCGGTTTTCCCTGTCTAAATTTCATTCCAGCAACACTCTCCACTATCATTTCATTTCATCTGTCATTCATTTCATCATTGCCCCGAGGAGTGCGTCAGGCCTCGGCAGCCGGCACAGTCTATATCCTACCGATGGGGGGGGCTTCATTCATTCCATTCCTGACCCGGTCGGAGACTGGAAGCAGGCTGTGGATTTTCATTTTCATGTATTAAATAAGCATTGCATAATCAAATACACATACCAGCAACTTACAAATGCTTTTCATTTGAACAAACCTTTGCAAACATCTTTTATTTGTAAGTACCTTCTGATAAAATTCACTACAATTTTCGTCATAATTGTAATATGTGAACAATGGAGTTTGTTTGTATAATCTCTCCAATTGATATTCTCTCCGTAAATGCATTGCAGTCAATAGCAACACAATTTCTACGTACTCTCCTGGCTCTGGGGACAGCAGTCATCTGTTATTCTATGAAGGCAAAGGATATCGTGAGAATGAACAACACAGAGACCTACTGTTTCGGCGCAAGGTGTGACATATCCACACCATCAGATGAATCCCGACATTCAAGAGCACTACGGGTGACTTTACGCATATCCAATGCAAGAAACATCTTAATACTAATTATATCAACAAAACGCCGTACCAATAGGGGCCATACCTCGCAAATTCGATTATTCCATATAGTACATGTGTGGGGAATCGAATCCCGAACTTCAAGGGTGCTACGGGTGACCTTTCGCATAACCAATGCAAGAAACGTCTTAATTATAATTAAATCAACACAACACCGTACGGTTCCGGGTCATAAATCGCAAATTCGAGTATTCCACTAAGTACATGGGAGGGGAATCGAATCCCGAACTTCAAGGGTGCTACGGGTGACTTTACGCAAATCCAATGCAAGAAACGTCTTAAAACTAATTAAATCAACACAACGCTGCACCAATAGGGGCCATACCTCGCAAATTCGATTATTCCATATAGTACATGTGTGGGGAATCGAATCCCGAACTTCAAGGGTGCTACGGGTGACCTTTCGCATATCCAATGCAAGAAACGTCTTAATACTAATTATATCAATACAACGCCACACCAATAGGGGCCATACCTCTCAAATTCGATTATTCCATATAGTACATGGTTGGGGAATCGAATCCCGTACTTCAAGGGTGCTACGGGTGACTTTTCGCATATCCAATGCAAGAAACGTATTAATACTAATTAAATCAACACAACGCCGTACCAATCGGGGCCATACATCGTAAATTCGATTATTCCATTTAGTACATGGGTGGGGATCGAATCCCGAACTTCAAGGGTGCTACGGGTGACTTTACGCAAATCCAATGCAAGAAACGTCTTAATACTAATTATATCAATACAACGCCACACCAATAGGGGCCATACCTCTCAAATTCGATTATTCCATATAGTACATGGTTGGGGAATCGAATCCCGTACTTCAAGGGTGCTACGGGTGACTTTTCGCATATCCAATGCAAGAAACGTCTTAATACTAATTATATCAACACAACGCCGTACCAATCGGGGCCATACATCGCAAATTCGATTATTCCATATAGTACATGGTTGGGGAATCGAATCCCGAACTTCAAGGGCGCTACGGGTGACTTTTCACATATCCAATGCAAGAAACGTATTAATAATAATGAAATAAACACAACGCCGTACCAATCGGGGCCATACGTCGCAAATTCGATTATTCCATTTAGTACATGGGTGGGGAATCGAATCCCGAACTTCAAGGGTGCTACGGGTGACTTTTCACATAACCAATGCAAGAAACGTCTTAATTATAATTAAATCAACACAACACCGTACGGTTCCGGGTCATATATCGCAAATCGAAGTATTTCACTAAGTACATGGGAGGGGAATCGAATCCCGAACTTCAAGGGTGCTACGGGTGACTTTACGCTTATCCAATGCAAGAAACGTCTTAATACTAATTAAATAAACACAACGCCGTACCAATCGGGGCCATACACCGCAAATTCGATTATTCCATATAGTACATGGTTGGGGAATCGAATCCCGAACTTCAAGGGTGCTACGGGTGTCTTTTCGCATATCCAATGCAAGAAACGTCTTAATACTAATTAAATAAACACAACGCCGCACCAATAGGGGCCATACCTCGCAAATTCGATTATTCCACGAAGTACATGGGAGGGGAATCGAATCCAGAACTTCAAGGGTGCTACAGGTGACTTTTCGCATATCCAATGCAAGAAACGTCTTAATACTAATTAAATAAACACAACGCCGTACCAATCGGGGCCATCCGTCGCAAATTCGATTATTCCATTTAGTACGTGGGTGGGGATCGAATCCCGAACTTCAAGGGTGCTACGGGTGACTTTTCGCATATCCAATGCAAGAAACGTCTTAATACTAATTAAATAAACACAACACCGTAAAAATCGTAGCCATACGTCGCAAATTCGATTATTCCATTTAGTACATGGGTGGGGATCGAATCCCGAACTTCAAGGGTGCTACGGGTGACTTTTCGCATATCCAATGCAAGAAACGTCTTAATACTAATTAAATAAACACAACGCCGCACCAATAGGGGCCATACCTCGCAAATTCGATTATTCCACGAAGTACATGGGAGGGGAATCGAATCCAGAACTTCAAGGGTGCTACAGGTGACTTTTCGCATATCCAATGCAAGAAACGTATTAATACTAATTAAATCAACACAACGCCGTACCAATCGGGGCCATACATCGGAAATTCGATTATTCCATATAGTACATGTGTGGGGAATCGAATCCCGAACTTCAAGGGCGCTACGGGTGACTTTTCGCATATCCAATGCAAGAAACGTATTAATAATAATTAAATCAACACAACGCCGTGCCAATCGGGGCCATACATCGTAAATTCGATTATTCCATTTAGTACATGGGTGGGGATCGAATCCCGAACGTCAAGGGTGCTACGGGTGACTTTACGCAAATCCAATGCAAGAAACGTCTTAATACTAATTATATCAATACAACGCCACACCAATAGGGGCCATACCTCTCAAATTCGATTATTCCATATAGTACATGGTTGGGGAATCGAATCCCGTACTTCAAGGGTGCTACGGGTGACTTTTCGCATATCCAATGCAAGAAACGTATTAATACTAATTAAATCAACACAACGCCGTGCCAATCGGGGCCATACTTCGGAAATTCGATTATTCCATATAGTACATGTGTGGGGAATCGAATCCCGAACTTCAAGGGCGCTACGGGTGACTTTTCGCATATCCAATGCAAGAAACGTATTAATAATAATTAAATAAACACAACGCCGTACCAATCGGGGCCATACGTCGCAAATTCGATTATTCCATTTAGTACATGGGTGGGGAATCGAATCCCGAACTTCAAGGGTGCTACGGGTGACTTTTCACATAACCAATGCAAGAAACGTCTTAATTATAATTAAATCAACACAACACCGTACGGTTCCGGGTCATATATCGCAAATCGAAGTATTCCACTAAGTACATGGGAGGGGAATCGAATCCCGAACTTCAAGGGTGCTACGGGTGACTTTACGCTTATCCAATGCAAGAAACGTCTTAATACTAATTATATCAACACAACGCCGTACCAATCGGAGCCATACATCGCAAATTCGATTATTCCATATAGTACATGGTTGGGGAATCGAATCCCGTACTTCAAGGGTGCTACGGGTGACTTTTCGCACATCCAATGCAAGAAACGTATTAATACTAATTAAATCAACACAACGCCGTACCAATCGGGGCCATACATCGTAAATTCGATTATTCCATTTTGTACATGGGTGGGGATCGAATCCCGAACGTCAAGGGTGCTACGGGTGACTTTACGCAACTCCAATGCAAGAAACGTCTTAATACTAATTATATCAATACAACGCCACACCAATAGGGGCCATACCTCTCAAATTCGATTATTCCATATAGTACATGTTTGGGGAATCGAATCCCGCACTTCAAGGGTGCTACGGGTGACTTTTCGCATATCCAATGCAAGAAACGTATTAATACTAATTAAATCAACACAACGCCGTACCAATCGGGGCCATACATCGGAAATTCGATTATTCCATATAGTACATGTGTGGGGAATCGAATCCCGAACTTCAAGGGTGCTACGGGTGACCTCTCGCATATCCAATGCAAGAAACGTCTTAATACTAATTATATCAATACAACGCCACACCAATAGGAGCCATACCTCTCAAATTCGATTATTCCATATAGTACATGGTTGGGGAATCGAATCCCGTACTTCAAGGGTGCTACGGGTGACTTTTCGCATATCCAATGCAAGAAACGTATTAATACTAATTAAATCAACACAACGCCGTGCCAATCGGGGCCATACATCGTAAATTCGATTATTCCATTTAGTACATGGGTGGGGATGGAATCCCGAACGTCAAGGGTGCTACGGGTGACTTTACGCAAATCCAATGCAAGAAACGTTTTAATACTAATTATATCAATACAACGCCACACCAATAGGGGCCATACCTCTCAAATTCGATTATTCCATATAGCACATGGTTGGGGAATCGAATCCCGTACTTCAAGGGTGCTACGGGTGACTTTTCGCATATCCAATGCAAGAAACGTATTAATACTAATTAAATCAACACAACGCCGTGCCAATCGGGGCCATACATCGGAAATTCGATTATTCCATATAGTACATGTGTGGGGAATCGAATCCCGAACTTCAAGGGCGCTACGGGTGACTTTTCGCATATCCAATGCAAGAAACGTATTAATAATAATGAAATAAACACAACGCCGTACCAATCGGGGCCATACGTCGCAAATTCGATTATTCCATTTAGTACATGGGTGGGGAATCGAATCCCGAACTTCAAGGGTGCTACGGGTGACTTTTCACATAACCAATGCAAGAAACGTCTTAATTATAATTAAATCAACACAACACCGTACGGTTCCGGGTCATATATCGCAAATCGAAGTATTCCACTAAGTACATGGGAGGGGAATCGAATCCCGAACTTCAAGGGTGCTACGGGTGACTTTACGCTTATCCAATGCAAGAAACGTCTTAATACTAATTATATCAATACAACGCCACACCAATAGGGGCCATACCTCTCAAATTCGATTATTCCATATAGTACATGGTTGGGGAATCGAATCCCGTACTTCAAGGGTGCTACGGGTGACTTTTCGCATATCCAATGCAAGAAACGTATTAATACTAATTAAATCAACACAACGCCGTGCCAATCGGGGCCATACATCGGAAATTCGATTATTCCATATAGTACATGTGTGGGGAATCGAATCCCGAACTTCAAGGGCGCTACGGGTGACTTTTCGCATATCCAATGCAAGAAACGTATTAATAATAATGAAATAAACACAACGCCGTACCAATCGGGGCCATACGTCGCAAATTCGATTATTCCATTTAGTACATGGGTGGGGAATCGAATCCCGAACTTCAAGGGTGCTACGGGTGACTTTTCACATAACCAATGCAAGAAACGTCTTAATTATAATTAAATCAACACAACACCGTACGGTTCCGGGTCATATATCGCAAATCGAAGTATTCCACTAAGTACATGGTTGGGGAATCGAATCCCGTACTTCAAGGGTGCTACGGGTGACTTTTCGCATATCCAATGCAAGAAACGTATTAATACTAATTAAATCAACACAACGCCGTGCCAATCGGGGCCATACATCGGAAATTCGATTATTCCATATAGTACATGTGTGGGGAATCGAATCCCGAACTTCAAGGGCGCTACGGGTGACTTTTCGCATATCCAATGCAAGAAACGTATTAATAATAATGAAATAAACACAACGCCGTACCAATCGGGGCCATACGTCGCAAATTCGATTATTCCATTTAGTACATGTGTGGGGATCGAATCCCGAACTTCAAGGGTGTTACGGGTGACTTTTCGCATATCCAATGCAAGAAACGTCTTAATACTAATTAAATAAACACAACGCCGTAAAAATCGTGGCCATACGTCGCAAATTCAATTATTCCATTTAGTACATGGGTGGGGATCGAATCCCGAACTTCAAGTGTGCTACGGGTGACTTTTCGCATATCCAATGCAAGAACCGTCTTAATACTAATTAAATCAACACAACACCGTACCAATCGGAGCCATACATTGGAAATTCGATTATTCCATATAGTACATGGGTGGTGAATCGAATCCCGAACTTCAAGGGTGCTACGGGTGACTTTACGCAAATCCAATGCAAGAAACGTCTTAATACTAATTAAATCAACACAACGCCGCACCAATAGGGGCCATACCTCGCAAATTCGATTATTCCATATAGTACATGGGTGGGGAATCGAATCCCGAACTTCAAGGGTGCTACGGGTGACCTTTCGCATATCCAATGCAAGAAACGTCTTAATACTAATTATATAAACACAACGCCGCACCAATAGGGGCCATACCTCGCAAATTCGATTATTCCACGAAGTACATGGGAGGGGAATCGAATCCCGAACTTCAAGGGAGCTACCGGTGACTTTTCGCATATCCAATGCAAGAAACGTCTTAATGCTAATTAAATCAACATAACACCGTTCGAATCCGGGTCATACATCGCAAATTCGATTTTACAATTTATGTAGGCCCTCCTCTTTTCTCCGGACTTGGGACCGGCACTCGGGAGCACTCCGGGAGTTGTCGGAGTTCAACCAAGAGGTAGAGTTACCTAACCTAAAGTTAAACCTAATTAGCCTAATTAAATATACAAATACAAAATCATTACATTCACAGCTTACTTGCTAAACACAGAAATGCTACAAATTACAGCTAGACCTAGATATATTTATATTTTGTATTCACAGCTTAACCTAAAATTTAGAATATCACACTTAAATAATAATAATAAATCAAATAACAAATTTTAGCATGCAACAGGCAAATATTAATTATAATGTATGGTAACACAAAAATATAGCCTAGCCTATATACCGGAGAGTGTCTGGATGAAAACAACTGCTTGTACAGCAAGCAAGGAGGTCTTTTCCTCTTGTTTACCGAACCCCTGCACAAGAAAAATAAACCGAATTGAGAAAACTCCTTCATTAATTTCACTCGGTACCCTTAATTTATAAGCGCTACTTACGGTATCGTTCAGCAATCTGCTCTAGGAGATTATCATAAGCCTGCTTGTCAGTTTTTCCATACACTTCCATCCACATAAACTGGTCTATGTGCTCATGAAGTAATCTGGAGTTCATGACCCCAAGTTTCCTCGCGAACCGTTTTAACTTCGACCAGTAACCTTCAACTTGATTTGTGCACGTCCCAGTTACGGGGTCCACAAAGTACCTAGAGTGATTGACAGTTTTTTGAACATATGGAGATGCTCCTCCCATAGTCCCAAGGTTACTGTAGCCTGCCCAACAGTCAGTCCATATTTCCGTTCCGGGTAGAACATGCCGCAGAATATGGTATTCCAATGTTCGGGCCCTTCTATTAGCCACATAGATAACCATACCCCTTTTGAGGGAACAATCGTATATGCCGAAAACCCACTGCTGTGGGACGGCTCTCCCTACATTGTGCTTTCTTTTCGTGATGACACTTTCATCTAATTGGACGATAGTTCCAGGACCACCAAACTGAAATAGCTGGTTATTATTAGTTAATTTCCAGGAACAAATATCCCGGCAATACCGAAATTGTTGCAGGGCAGTGTTTTTGGACACCCCTGTGGCACTCGCTGCCAGCGACACACTACTCTTCGCTGCAAAAAGCCATAATAAAGAAAAAAATTCACTCATAGATAATTTGGTATCTTTAAGGAAAGTGCCCTCAGCCAGACTCCTATATTTCCTGCATCTTTCACACTTTAAGTAAGTCCCTAGAAATGTACCTTGTCTCCTGTAAAAAAGTGCAATCACCACGGCAATTCTGCGCTTTGCAACGAGGATTCGTAGGCAAAAGTCTTAAATTCTGCAATTTTTCTACAGTTGTTGCTTCATCACACGCGAAATAATGAACAATATCTATCATAGACCCAACCTCCATGGCGGAGTCTACCGGTCAACTTAGTAGAATGAGAACTGAAATACAATACAATACAATTTATACCACTCCGACGATGTGCAAACACTGAAAGCAGACTGTCTGTTTTGACCGTGCAACAATCGAACTGGCACGCTGGTGATCTGTTATATACACCATCGCTCCATCCAGGTGGCCTGCCATTGGCTGTTTGGTAGGGGGATTCAAACCTGCCGCGTTCGGGCAGGCCTGACCTCATGCTGCATTATTAGGGCTAAATTTAATGAAGTAACTGTCAATCAATTATTTTAATTGATTGGATTACCCCATTAAGAAAAACTAAAACAAAATCCAACACCCAAACTAAGGAGGCACCCTCTCCTCAGCCTTCAACCAGCTTAGCCTCTCAAAATAAGGAGACATTCATCCCACAGCCTCCAACCAGCGCAGTCCAGCATTTTGGCCCCCTAGTTCCCCCTCATCCCCCCCTACCCTCCCCCTAATATAACTCTTCAAGTTACCCCTAATACTCTATACCAGGGGTTCCCAACCTGGGGGGCGTGGGGCTTTATCAAGGGGGGGGGGGGGATGAAGTGACTTCCGAATTAAGTTTTTTTAACTCGAATATTACAATTTTGTATGATAAACATATTTCGAATCTCTCCAAGTGATTGTCGCGCCAAGTAATCGTTCCAAAGCACTGGTAATTGCCAACTGTCGGCACATACTCTGCGGACACAGACATAATAATGTTATTGACTTCACGTCCCGTTTAATTACTGCGTTTTTAAAGACGCCGATGTGCCCGACTTTTGCCCCGAATTGGATCTTTAACATGCCAGCAAATATACTGACACGGTTCCCTCGCATTTGCGCACCGTCAAATGCCGGTTATGGGTAAAGCCCTGCGCGGATGCGGATATCCGCGGATAAACCCGCGGATATCCGCAACATTTTTCGTCATGCGGATATAGTTTGCAAGGCTGTGCGGATAGCGGATAAGCTTCGGATAATGTTTGGTGTATATCTGCGGATAGTTTTTAGAATACAATGTGGAACTTTCGATAATATTACATTTTTGATATGCCAATCTACAGCTTCATGCTTAAGAGGAATACTCCTATAAGCCTATTGCGTACGAAATATTCAAGAAAGTTTTGCACTTATACACTAGAAGATTATTTTACACACATGCTTTCAACTACATCTTATTAAGGCTGTGCGCTCACCACCACCGTCAATTGCAAGGCAAGAGATGGCAGCACTATCACCGCTTGACAACCTCTGCATTTGGGTTAGTGATCTGTCGACCCTTCACTTACCACCTACTTCCGACCCTACCTCTCCTCGTCACTCAATGTCTTCTCTCTCTCACTGATAGCGTTAGACTGTAAGTGGATGTGTTGTACGGAGAGTGATGTTTTAAAAGACATTAAAATTTTAGGCTAGTTAAATCTCATTTTATTACATTTCTAGTTTCTAAACAAACCTCAACCAATAGGATAGGCATAAGCAAGAAATTGGATACACGAAGCACCTGATCAGATATAAGCAACAAGCTATATCAATGGAAACCTGATATAATGAGCTATCACAGGTGATTTTTTTTGGCATAAATATATAATGGAAAACGAAGCATGTGTTTGATGTAATTTCTTACCCAAACGCACAACATTAATAATAATACGCAATCACGTTTACATATTTCAACGTTTCTTCGGCTATAGAGTTTTTCATAAACTAAACTACTATAAGTGCTATAAGTCTACTTCCACCGATAAATATCAGCTGAACGGCCCCTTTGTTCGAGAAATAACATGTTTACAAGACATGCTTTTATTTTTTGTTAAAAAAAATCTGTTTTAAGTTTAGTATTTAGAGCTTTCTATATATGTAAAAGGCGCTTTGCGGGCCTTTGCTAGGGCAAAAGTGCTCATTAAATCGTTCATTTCTAATTTTTTGGCCGTTTCACATTCAATTGACAGAGTAGCCAAACCGTTCAGAAGCTCCTGCGCCATCGTTGATCGCAAATAGTTTTTTAGCCAATTTTCATTTATGGAAAAATAGGCTTATGAGATCACCTTTCGTCCGTGTGTCTGTGTGTGTGTGTGTGTGTGTGATTAGTGTGTGTGTGTGTGTCCCTAATATAATCTTAATGGCTGGAGCGATTTCAACGAAACTCGGTAAGTTCATAGCACTATTCCGGACGACCCCGACCGAGCCCTTCAAATTTTGTTACGTCTCATCAATCCAATATGGCGGCTGTGCGAAATATTTCATCAGCATTCAATATCTCCGAAACTATTACCGAGAATACCCTGGAATTTTGTACGGTGATAAAGGGAACTACTAGAAGTTCACCTATATGACTTTTGTAAACCTGGTAAGTACAAAACCAACATGGCGGCCAAGCGAAATTGCGACTTTTAAATAGACGTTTCTCGCGATTTAACCAAGCAAACGCAATGAAACTTGGTACAGTATATGTTTATACACATTGTAGTGCACTGACATCTAACTTCGTTCAATTGTTTATATAATCTCAAGATGGCGGCTGTGCGAAGTATTTCACCGGCATTCTATATCTCTCAAACTATTACCGTTATCACCCTGACATTTTGTACGGAGATAAAGGGCACTACTGGAAGTTCATTTATGAGACTTTCAAAAATCGGTTAACTACAAAATGAACATGGCGGCCACGCGAAATTGAACGTTTTAAATAGACCTTTCTCGCGATTTAATGATCCAAACGCAATGAAACTTGGCACAGCAAATGTTTATACACATTGTAATGTACTGGTATTTAATTCAGTTCAATTGTTGACATAACTTCAAGATGGCGGCTGTGCTAATTTTAAAATTAAGTTTTTATTTCTGGTGTCGTAATCATGCGATCGAAGTGAAAGTTTGAATAATGAACCTACGCAATAATTTTCCTTTAATGGTACATGACTCTATGGCCTGTACATATATCAATCCAACATGGCGACCATCCGAAATATTTAGACGGTTCCCAATATCTACGAATCTATTACAGCAATCAAACTGATTTTTTAAATGTTCATAGGGGCTATGAAGATAAGTTCACCTATTCGACTTTCAATAACCTGGCGATCACAAATCCAACATGGCGGTGACGCGAAATAAAAACATTCACATGGACATTTCTCACAATATAGCCATCCGAGTGCAGTGAAACTTGGTACAGTAAATCCTTATACAAATGTTTCCATAACCACAAGATGGCAGCTGTGTGAAATTTTAAAATCTCGTTTTTACTTCTTGTGTCCTAATCATGCGATTGAAGTTTGAATGCTACACGTACACAATAATTTTCATGTAACAGTACATAACTCTACGACCTACATATATAAAAATCCAACATGGCGACCATCCGAAATATTTAGTCGGTTCTCAATATCTACGAATCTATTACAGCAATCAAACTGAAATTTTGTATGTTGATAGTGGCAATTAACATAAGTAGGATATATGAAAATAGGCTTTAGTTCTCCAGGGAACTACTTGTTTTGATTAGTTTCAAAATGGAAAAACTCCTTTCCCCCGACGCAACCGTTATAGGAATTGTAAGCATAATTCGATATGCCGTCGTTAAATTAGGATAGGACTCCTTTATCGGGGCTAAGTACTCTAGTGCACCGCAAGCACTTTTTACAGATTACGGAACAGCGTACCTAAATAATTGTTGCTCCAGAAAAAGATCCTCTGCATCCAAATCTTCAAGCTCCCCGTCTTTTAGAAAATTAGAGAGTGTTTGGAATGGTCTTTCAATTGCTTTTCCTCCAAATTGGAAAGCTCTGAAGGATCGAAGGGAAATCCAAAGTATTCCGAAAAAAATTAACTTCGTTAGATCTATTTTCTACGCAGCTCAGTGCAGTAGCTACGACAGACAAAAAGTAATCTACCCGAAATTTATTTTCAGCTTCTTTTTAAAGTTCCTCTGGAGGTTTTTTTTCCACCTGTTGATCATTTTGCTGTTTTATTTCATCAAGGAACCTTTTGCGATTGCCTTGACGGCAAATAGAAAATTTATTTGCATAGCCCAAATTTTCCATTATTTCTCTAGCGGTGTCAAAGCCAGTGTTACGATAATTTTGAAAAAATGACTTTAGGCCCTGAAGTTCAGTTAATGCCGTATCTAACGAAGTCTTCTCAGATTGGAGAGTTTTACTTGTTGAGTTCACAGAAAATTAAATATCGTACCAGATAACGAGGCTTAAGACAAATTCATACGAACTTGTGTGAAGCAACAAAGATTGGGCCTCTGACCGGGTAACAGGATCGTTGGTAGTTTCTGCCAATTTTTCTAGAGCTTCGTTTACTTTGCCTAACTGGTACCTGATGGTCTTGGCACTGCCAATTCAACATTCCCATCTCGTGCTAGCTGAAGATTTTAGTGTGAGGAGGCCAGTACATAGTTCGCACAAAATGTCCCACCTTTCCGTGGAAGCTACAAACAAAGTGTACAGGCACTGAACTATACCAAAAAATGTCATAGCGTTCTTATTGCATTAACCATGTCACCCAAAAGTAAGTTAAGATTGTGTGCAACACATGCCATGAACATTGCTCGTTTATTAGTATTTTTTACTCGCATCTGCACTCCCTTATACTTAGCCTTCATATTAGCACCCTTGTCATACCCTTGTCCCCAACAGTCCATGATATCAAGATCATTATCCTCCAATACTCCTTCTAAAACCTCAGCTAACCCCTTTCCCGTAGTGTCGTGTACCTCCAAAAACTCGATGAACGATCGACGATCCTTGGAGTTTCTGCTATCATATCAACATAGCGGAGGAAGAATTTTAATTTGGGCTGGACTGAATCAAACACACTATCTTTATTTATTTATTTATTTATTTATTTATTTATTTTCATTTATGAAAAAAAAATGGCCTGAAGCGCGGGGCCTTACTGAGCGCGGGGCCTGGCGCGACCGCACCTCTCGTGACGGCCCTGCGTATTACCAATTTGTGGAATAGGCACTCTCCCTCCGTCCAGCCCAAAAAAAAAAAAGATTATATTATGATATACTGTAGTATGATATGATTGACGGAGAGAGCTGGCCGTGCGGTTAGGGTTGTGCAGCTGTGAGTTTTCATTCTGGAAATAGTGGGTCCGAACCCCCCCCCCCCCCCTGTCGGTAGCCCTGGAGATGGTTTTTCCCTGGTTTTTCATTTTCACACCAGGCAAATGGGCGCTGTACCTTAATTAAGGCCACAGCCGCTTCCTTCCCATTCCTAGTCTTTCCTATCCCATCGTCGCCATAAGACCTACAGTAGGCTATCTGTGTTGGTGGGACGTACTGTAAGGCAAATTGTAATATATATATATAAACTAATAGTAATGCCCGGCTTCGCCCGGTGGATTTATTTGTTTTATGGATGATAATAAATACTACTACAGAACTGGCATATGATACTTAAACTACCCGAAAGAAAAAAATACAACTTTTTGTGGTGGAGGTGGTGGTGTTGGTGGTGGTGGATGTAGTGCGGGTGATAAGCAGTACAGTATAATGGACGTAACATTTAGATCATTTTCCCCTAATGATAATAATGATAATAATGAATAGGGAAACGGCTATTTACTAACTACAGCACTGATACATGTAATTTACAAACACATTTCTAAAAATGATTAGAAAGAGGAATAAGCGAAATTAAAGACACTGCCTAGGACCTATATCTCACTGTCTGTTAGAAATGTAGAGACCAATAGTGTCGTCTTTTGTCACATAACGCCGAAAGAAAAGAATCAGAACACTTTGGAAAACTTCGGCTGTCCCGAGCTCCTGAGGTAGCAATAGTATCATTTATGGCCACATAGCGCTCAACGATAATTTTCGGAATAAATTACGGTAAATTTGAAAGCACCAACGCTTATTGCAGCTGATAACCTCAGTATACTGCACCAACACCATTGCACTTATACAGATGCATAATATGTGACTGCAATTTATAAGCAGCACAAGATTCAACTATTTTCGCAATTCTGCACCAGAACACTGGTAGGGGCGACGTGATGCAGCCCTAATTGCCAGTCAACAATAGACTTATTAAAATACTCTTACATTTACACTACTACAGACAAGAATGATTCTAGGGCCTTAATACATGGTTTTCAAGATAAGTTTGTTTGTTATTCTAAATGTAGGGAATGGAGAGCGTTGTCCAAAATATCAAGTGGACAGTGTTACCAGCAGGGTTTCAAAGTGTATGTATAATTTGGTGCAATTAGGAGGAACGGTGTAGATTTGTAATAAAGGGCCTAAATGCAGGAAATGGAGTGGTCTGTCCGAAATTTAAAGTGGGCAGTGTTACCCGCAGTGTTCCAAAGGGTGTGTATACAAATGTTGGTTCAGATCGGTGAAACGGTGTAGATTTGTACCAAAGGGCCTAAATGCAGGGAATGGAGTGGTCTGTCCGAAATTTCATGCAGACAGTGTTCCTCGTAGGGTTCCAAAGGGTAAGTATACAAATGTTGGTTCAGCTTGGTGAAACGGTGTAGATTTGTGCCGAAGGGCATAAATGCAGGGAATGGAGTGATCTGTCCGGAATTTCATGTAAACAGTGTTACTCGCAGGGTTCCAAAGGGTAAGTATACGCATTTTGGTTCAGATCGGTGGAACGGTGTTGATTTGTGTCAAAGGGCCTAAATGTAGGGAATTAATTGGTCTGTCCGAAATTTAAAATGGACAGTGTTACCCGCAGTGTTCCAAAGGGTGTGTATACAAATGTTGGTTCAGATCGGTGAAACGGTGTAGATTTGTGCCACAGGGCCTAAATGCAGGGAATGGATGGTCTGTCCGAAATTTCATGTAGACTATGTTACTCGCAGGGTTCCAAAGGGTAAGTATTCAAATTTTGGTCCAGATCGGTGAAACGGTGTAGATTTGTGCCAAAGGGCATAAATGCAGGGAATGGAGTGGTCTGTCCGAAATTTCATGTAAACAGTGTTACTCGTAGGATTCCAAAGGCTATGTATACACATTTTGGTTCAGATCGGTGAAAAGGTGTAGATTTGTGCCAAAGGGCCTAAATGCAGGGAATGGACCGGTCTGTCATAAATTCCATGCAGACAGTGTTACTCGCAGGGTTCCAAAGGGTATGTATACAAATTTTGGTTCTGATCGGTGAAACGGTGTAGATTTGTGCCAAAGGGCCTAAATGCAGGGAAAGGAGTGGTCTGTCCGCAATTTAACATAGCCTAAACTATTCCTCTTGAATCTGGCTGTCATATAAAAAAATAATTTTTCGAATCTGACTGGTAGTTCCAGAGATTAGCGCGTTTAAACGCACAAACAAACACACAAACTCCTCAATTTTATTATATTAGTATATATACATTATTTTGATATATTTTGAGATTACAACTCACATAAAGTTCTATTGATCATTAACATGTACAGAATTTTATAAAGTAACTTATAAATAATTTTTAACATTCTGTAAGGTGTAATGGGTGAGATAATAACACTTCTACGATATCCTCTAGACTGTGGTCGTGTAGCCTGGCAGGATGAGTCAGGGAGGAAGGGGGGCGGAAGCTGCGATAGCAAAGGTGTTGAGGGAGACGGGAAGGCAGGTGCCCGAGCGCGCTCTTGCCCAAGACCTTGTCTTGTCGCTGTGTGTGTGCGCCCGTGTGTGTATGTGTGTGTGACTGATTCAGCCAGCGTTTTTTAGAGTCTGAAAGGTACATGCACCACGGGTATATCGCTGAACCAATTTTCTTTATCAAACTTTTCTACTGCTCAGAATAAGATCCACTTCAAATTAACATAACTTTGAAGTTAATATAACAATTTTTTCTCACTAAAAATGGTATTCAAATCTGAAGAGGTTAATACAAAATTTGAATTTCGAAATAAGAATTGTTCCTATTGCAGGTACTACTACAGGGGTTGTTGTAGAGAAATTTCGGTGTCTTCCGATTATTAGTTTCGTCGTGGTGATCGTACCTTTAACGCTCAAAATAGCCACTTTGAAGCCATGTCCTCAGCAAACGAGCCGTCGTTATTTTCTGAAAAACGCATATAATGTCTCACAAAGACCTACATTAGAGATTAAGAATAAAAATAAAAATAAAAATAAAATTTTAATTTTTGACCGCACAGCCTTAAGTACCGTATGTTTGTAGTAGAAGGTCTTGATATCTCATCAATTCTCACTGCCATTATTACTATTCGTACCAGATATAATGCTGTCAATAAGCTTGTTAGTTCATCGTCGTGACATCATTAACATTCCTCAAGTCAGCTACTTCGCCGTCTAAGCTATCTTGGAAGATCTGGTTCCAGGTTTATCTGTAGATTTATTTCCAACTTGGCACTGAAACACGTGGGCTGTGATATGACATCAGCGATCATAGGTGGGTCAAGAGGCAGAAGTATGATGACTGACTTGGAATTTCCGGCCAATTGTCAATCCCTTTCTCCAAGAGTAAAGAGAAGTTCTCTTAGTGAATGTTACCGCGTCCGGGAGTATGAATATCCTTTAACCAACATGGATAAAATATCTATTAAAATAAAACAAGGTGAATATTCAATAGTGCGTGAAACAAAGCTCAAGTCAACGATAAGGCAGACATTTGGTTACGCTTTCAATGGAAACGAAAAGGTGAACGATATAGTGATGTTTTACCTGTAAAAAAGTGTATTCATACTCAGGACACAAATCGGGCACATCAAACCTACTGCGGCACAAGTGCGAAAGTAACAAAGAAGTATAGCCAGTTTTTTTTGTCTAAAGCGGAGGTCAAGAAACCAGAATTGAAATATCAGCGGATTTTGATACAAGTCATGCGGATGCGGGGCGGATGCGGATAACAGACGTGCGGATGCGGGGTGGATGCGGATAACAGTCGTGCGGATGCGGGGCGGATGCGGATAACAGACGTGCGGATGCGGGGCAGATGCGGATAACAGTCGTGCGGATGCGGGGCGGATGCGGATAACAGTCGTGCGGATGCGGGGCGGATGCGGATAACAGTCGTGCGGATGCGGGGCGGATGCGGATAACAGTCATGCGGATGCGGGGCGGATGCGGATAACAGTAGTGCGGATGCGGGGCGGATGCGGATAACAGTCGTGCGGATGAGGGGCGGATGCGGATAACAGTCGTGCGGATGCGTGGCGGATGCGGATAACAGTCATGCGGATGCGGGGCGGATGTGGATAACAGTAGTGCGGATGCGGGGCGGATGCGGATAACGTTTTGTTTATCCGCGCAGTGCTCTAGTTATGGGGAAGCAATCGCGCCAAAGTTACGGCACTTCTTTTCCAGAGAATATCAAGGAACACATGTATTTCAACCGAAATCAAAGGTGGGAAAGTGCCCTATTCGACATTTTTCTATATCTTGGCGCGATTGCTTGGACGTACCCGCAAATTTGACAAAAACTTCGTAGAGCTTAAATTTAATGAATTGTTAGTAGAAAATCCAAAAATCTAATTGCAACGGGAGTGTAAATATAATTTTAAATATATCTTTAATCAAGTTATCACCGAGAACTTCACACTTTTAGGCAATATTTGCTCTCCTAATACCTAGGTATATGTTAACTATTCAAATTCAATAACACCAAGGATGTCAGAGGTGATTTTCACATTCCAGCTCGTCTAATTAACTTTGTTTATTTAGCATATAGGATATGATGATGATGATAATTGTTGTTTTAAGGGGCCTAACATCGAGGTTATCGGCCCCTTAGCATATAGGGAACTTGGGAACAATGTGTCCCCACTTTCCTGACAGTAACAATATGATAAGATATTTAGCCACACTTTTGTTGATTACAGTTAATAGCCAAGTATATATTTAAAAATATGGACTAAAGATTCAAATATACTACAATAAATGGAACAAAACTGCAATTAGGTAATTTTAGGGAGGCCTACTCGCATATCATTCAGTGTTTATTTTTAGGTACTACAGAATTCATGAATATGGCTCTTTTTTTTCTTTTTTCTGGTTCCTTAGTTGAGGGGCTGCGACAACGCGGTCATGCAGCCCCGTGTACTTTGGGTGTGTGTAGAATCTGTCTGATAACCGGTGTTAAGGTGGTCATATACACTAGGAATAATTTTTTTAAAGAATAATCTCTAGCAATGTTAAATTTTTCTGTTGTTTTATCATGATCAAACTAAGAGATTTTGCAGTTCTTTTTACACAAATTTTATGTTAATTGTTTATGAAAAAATTATTTGTTGCTATTTACACAGGGGTACTTAATGTCCTCTATCTCTCACATATTTTAACCAAAATCCATGAACCTTGAACAAAAATAATCTAACTTACATGGGGGAATGTTCCCTACCACTCTTGTCTGAATTAGTCACAAGTAAGGGTTTTAAAATTATATTACAATTAAAGTTTTTTGAAATTTTGTTTAACAAAATTGTTTAAAAAGTTGTTAAAATTACATTTTTATGAAAATCATTTTCTTGGTGGTAGAGAACATCGATACATGTATTAGTTTTAATTTGAAATAAAAACCAAGCAGATACCATTTCTGTGACAAAAGTTAAAGCACTTTGAACGACTTCAAATGTCAGGAAACGAATTAATAAGTAAATCGCATTTAAAGTTTACTTAGTATGTCTTCACTCACATTCTGTTTAGATCACATCAGAAACCTCCTGGGAGATACACAGATCCTTCCTTGAAAGCTGTATGGTCCTCCTTCATCTTTTTAATTGCGCCCAGAGATCAGCTTGCTTATCGAATCTTGTCGTTCCTTTGAACGCTATGAAAGTCAATGAAGTTAGATTTCTAAGCTCCTTGACACTATAGCGCTTTCTAGTAGAGAAAGGAGGAACTTTGTGTTGGCGGAAAATCCCGAGATTGATTTTACCACTATGAACACGGCCTACTGAATTCATTGGGTTCATTAACATGACAACAACGAATGACATGCGTGCCGTGATTTTTTTCGCCTATCAAAATCACTTATCACGGCCAGGAGTGAAACAAGTGGGATAGAGAAAGATAAAGTCAATTTTTCCACTATGAACACGGCCTACTGAATTCAAATGGGTTCATTAACATGCCAACAACGGTTCACATGCGTGCCGTGAATTTTGTTGCCTATCAGAAATCACTTACCACGGCCAGGAATGAAACGAGTGGGATAGAGAAAGAGAAAGTCAATTTTGCCACTATGTACACGGCCTACTGAATTCAAATGGGTTCATTAACATGCCAACAACAAATCACATGCGTGCCGTGATTTTTGTCGCCTATCAAAAATCACTTACCACGACCAGGAGCGAAACCAGTGGGATAGATTAAGAGAAAGTCAATTTAGACTCGAAAGGAGTTTTATAGATCTGCTGATACGCCAGACATGACAGCTGTCGGTCAGAACGATTGCGCCCTCTTACAGTAAATAATTTATTTTGACATGAAAGATTATTGGTATATTTATGAACCATACATTTTCTAAAACTAGAAGAAATTTCCTACAAAATGGATATTTAAAAAAAAAGTGAAATTTTAGAAAAATAGTGTATATGGCCACCTTAATTGTGATGACTGTATTAGTGTGTGTTATCTGTTTTTACTTCAAGTAACGACTGCAGACGATAATTTCAAGTAGTTCCTACTTTCGCTACCAATTGCTACCGTCCACGACACCTAGCTGTGAACTTCGCTATTACTAGATGGCATCGCAACCAGTGCCTGGTGATGGACGTAGGAACTTAAGAGCATTAATCAAACCTAATCTACAAATATTTGCTTCACACAAGTGTAGTTAGTGGAAGGATCTTTTACATGCCATAAATCTATGACATGGGACCGCCGGCATTACTTCCCCTTCTAAGGAAGGCATACTGGGTTATTTTAACGCTCTTATGAAATCCGACGACTTCGGCCGGGTTTGAACCCGCGATCTTGGGCATAGAAGCTATGCATGCAACCAACTACACCACTGATGCCGCCTATGGCTCTTTTGAGTGCGATTCCGATAAGTATTAAAAAGTATTTGTAATTAGAAATAAGGAAAAATTAAGTAAAAAGTAACAACCCGGTCCTTACTTATAACCAATTGAACACGGAATTAATTTTCTTACTGGAATTAACTTCCATGGATAGTTGGATTCAAAATAATTATTCTTTAAACATGCTGCAGTCAGAATCTTTACGTTCTTCCATAGAATTAATTAAGGTAAATGTAGCCGTGCTTTGAACGAAGAAGACATAAGTTGTGTAGGCTGTCAGAATTATATTTAAATTTCCGATTCAATTTAAAAAATAAAAACATTGAAATTGTTTTAAGTGAAAATGAAAATCCACAGCCTGCTTCCAGTTGACCGACCGGGTCAGGGAATGGAATGATTGAAGCCCCATCTAGCGACGAGAATATGAACAGTGTTGGCTGCCGAAGCCTATCGCACTCCCCTGGGGCAATGATTAAGTGAATGACAGATGAAAGAAATGATAGTGGAGAGTGTTGCTGGAATGAATTTTGCCACAGGGAAAACCGGAGTACCCGGAGAGAACCCTGACTGCCTCCGCTTTGTAAAGCACAAATCTCACATAGAATGACCGGTATTTGAATCACGGACCTAGGGGTGAGACGTCGGCGTGCTGCCCACTAAGCCACGGAGGCTCTTGTTTTAAATGAAACAATTAAAATAAAGTTTTAAATATTTAGCATCCGTTTAAAATAAATCTACCAGCTGCGGAAAAAAATATTAATATTTCATCTTATAAATATAGGTAGGAGATAATTTTGTTCATCAAAATCTAGTATTTCACTACATGTGGCTTTGCATCATAAACATAACCACTCATACATATTTCTTTGGCATCAAAAGGGTTAATGAAGGGTCAGAGAAGGCATTTTGGAAGGAAGTTGGCAGTAGACCTGTTGAAAGAAACGGTCCTGGCATTTTCTTGGTGTTGCAAGTGGGAAAGCACAAAAATAATTTTCAGGACGGGCGAAGTGCGATGCGAACCCAAGCTATCCCGATTCCAGTGAGACACGAGCTAGTGCGTTAGAGCTCTCGGCCACAGTGGCTGGTTACTATTAGTCTATGTATCATCTTATATATTTCAGTATTTCAGTGGAGTAGATCCCTCCTGCAGCGGTCTCAAGCGACCGATCGTGATAAATGAGTATTCAATTGAAAGAAAAAGACATTAGCAGTGACAAATTGCACTCTAATTTCATAAATATCTATAATTTCATTAAAAAATAACTTAAAAAAATGTGCTGAGTATGCGATTTGCAGACACTGTTGCTGTAGGAAAATACGCTCCATAATTCCTGTCCACTTCATATTTTTGCCGCTGTGACGCCTCTTTCTTGTCATTTTAACATTTTGAGATCTTTCCTTTATCATTTAGCATGGATTTCAGAAACAGTAAATCAAAAGAACTAGTATTGAAATCACATAATTCCATAATTATCGCATAACCGGTGAGTGTTATGATGATCCAATTTGCAGTGATTGCCTTCTTAAGTTAGGGAACGTAGAACTTGGAATTCTAACTGAAATGTAAATGAAAATGAAAATCCACAGCCTGCTTCCAGTCTCCGACCGGGTCAGGAATGGAATGAATGAAGCCCCCATCTAGCGGCGAGGATATGGACTGTGCCGGCTGCCGAGGCCTGACGCACTCCTCTGGGGCAATGATTAAATGAATGACAGATGGAATGAAATGATAGTGGAGAGTGTTGCTGGAATGAAAGTTTGACAGGGAAAACCGGAGTACCCGGAGAAAAACCTGTCTGCCTCCGTTTTGTCCAGCACAGATCTCACATGGAGTGACCGGGATTTGAACCACGGACTCAGCGGTGAGAGGTCGGCGTGCTGCCGCCTAAGCCACGGAGGCTTTTTTGAAATGTAAATAGTGTTCTATAATCATTTGGTTGAAATGAAAACATAACAACCTCCTTAAGTCACTCATTATAAACTTATTGGGGAAAGTGTGGTTTATGAACGGGTCCGCTAGTGTAATTAAATTGTCTTATTACAATATTACACGTAGCCCCCGAATTCGTATCTTATGAAGGCCATAATGGATACCAGCAAAGTGCAAATAAAGCCAGAGTTTCCGCAATAAACATTGAGAGGAGTAAATCCGTGCTCTATTGTCACGGAGCACGTGCTAGCGTCCGCCAACTAGTGACAATGGTTTTGTACCAAGGGCCGGGATAGCTATATGGCATAATTGAGGCCAGTAAATGAAGGAGCAGTACCTTACGTCCTTACGAAGGGACCCAGCAAAATTGTCTATTGTCTGTGCCACGTCCAGAGACAATTGAATCTAAAATGAGACATTTGGAAAGAAAATACGGTTGGTTGGTTGGTTCCTTAGTTTAAGGGCTGCGACAACGCGGTCGGGTAGCCCCGTGTACTTGACTGGCTGAGTTTAAGGGGAACATCTAAATGAGCAATCTTGTAACGGAAAATGCCGGACATTTTCGATAAATTTGAAAAGTCGGCCGGACATTACCAAAATGATTGAAAAGCAGGACATGTCCTTCAAAAGCCGGACGGTTGGTAACCCTACGATGGAACCAAATTTTTAACCAAGCTCAATCAAATTGCTCAATACTTACAAATGACGTCAAATCTGATGAGGGCGATACTTCTGTCCAGCATGACAAATGAGTTTTATTGCATACAATCCTTTGTATTATTATTATTATTATTACATTTATGCCGCGTGTTGATTATATTAAATGAATAATGAGGTATCAGTTTTGTTTTATTACCATCTAAATTTTTGGATGAAATCACACAGGAGGAATAATACTGTATGTCGAGTTCGCCCTTGTTAGAAAATTGTAATAACACTCTTCTCAAAACGTGCAATTGTAGAGTTTGCCTTTCTGGTCAGGAACACCTCATATCTACTATAGAAATACGTCTTGCCTGCTGTCCCCAAGGTTGCAAGATCAAATCATATTCCAGTCATTTTGATTTTCAGAGTGCACACATGTAACGACGCCGTGTTAATAGCTCTACTGGCACGTTAAAGATCGCCATCGGGGTAAAATTTTGACAACCTGGCGTCTCTAAAAGCCACAATTGTTAAAAAGGGACGTAAAACCAATAACATTATTATTATTATTATTATTATTATTATTATTTCTTTTCTTACCGACAGTAGTGGCTACGCTGGCTAAAGCGCAGCATTAGGTCATGGGGCCAAGCTCTCTGCTGACTCGGTAGACGCGTGGGTTCGAGCCCCACCGTCGGCCGTCCTTGAAATGGTTTTCCGTGGTTTCCCATTTTCTACACCAGGCAAATGCTGGGACGGTACCTTCTGACAGGCCACGGCTGCTTCCTTCCACATCCTTGCCCAGTTTCATTCACCATCATTCATTTCATCTCTCATTAACTCCTCTCATGAGGTTGGCGTCAGGAAGGGCATCCGGCCGTAAAAACCATCGCCACAATAACTGCCATCGCATCTCATCCCCGACCCCGTTGGAAAAACGGGAATAATAAGGGGTAGACATACATTATTATTTCTTTACTTATTTATTTATCCATTTTAGTGATTATTTATTATTTGTTTCTTAGTTAGTTACTTACTTACTTACTTACTTACTTACTTACAAGGTGTCACCGATTCGAACCATCTTTAGTACACGTGTAGGGCATGACCAGGCGTATACCAGGTGCAAGAAGTAAGGTGCGATCTCAGCCGTTTCCGAGAAATTAATTAATTGCAATTACAGTGCGGCGTCTATGTGCGGTGTACGCGTGTGTTTTACGCCCCTGACAGATAGCACCTTGTCGCGTCAGTTAGTTACACATAGCACATTGTCGCATTTAAACATCGTGTCAGATGTGTTACAGATAGCATATTGTAGCGTCAGTTTTGTTACAGATAGCACATTGTCGCATTTAAACATCGTGTCAGATGTGTTACAGATAGCATATTGTCACGTCAGTTTTGTTACAGATAGCACATTGTTGCGTTTAATCGTCGTATCAGTTTAGTTACATATAACACATTGCCACGTCAGTTTAGTTGCAGACCGCACATTGTCGCTTTTAAACATCGTGTCAGTTTAGTTACAGATAGCCCATTGTCGCGTTTAAACGTCATGTCAGTTCAGTTATAGATAGCACATCTTCGCGTTTAAACGTCGCATCAGGTTAATTACAGACAATACTTTGTATTTTGCGACCAGCATATGACAAATTGAACATTTTACATACATATCTCCATTACTCGAACGTTCGAATAGTCGAATTTATTTTGACATCTAAATTCCCTTTGGCGTTTTTTTTTTCATCTACACTACATTTTGTAGGTATTTTTGTTCTACGTTGCATTTTGTAAGTATTTTCGATCTAAAATGCATTTTGCGTGTGTTTTCAACCTCAATTGAATTTTGTAAAGATTGACAATCTAAATTGCCTTTTAGCATGTCTTTCAGTGTAGGAGCAGTGCATTTTAGTGAGTATTTTGAATTTAAATTGCATTTTGTAAGTATTTGCAACCCAAACCGCATTTCGCAAGAATTTTAAACATAAATTGCATTTTGTATGGTGGGCATTTTGCAAGTATTTTGATTCTCAATTGCATTTTGAGGGTATTTTGAATCTAAATTACATTTTGTAAGTATCTTCAATCTAAATTGCATTACGGTATGTCAGTATTGTCAATCCAAATAAGTAGTTTGAATCTACAGTGCATTTTGTAAGCATTTTCAATTTCAATTGCATTTTGTAAGTATTTTGAACTTCAATTGCACTTTGTGAGTATTCTGAATCTGAACCGGCCTTTTTCAATCTAAATTGCATTGTGTCTTTTCAATTTCCATTGCAGAACCTAAATTGCATTTTGTATGTATTTTTCATCTCATTTTCATATTGTAAGTATTTTGAATTTCAATTGCATTTTGTAAGTATTTCGACTCTACATTGCATGATGTACGTATTTTGAACCTAGCCTACATTTTGTGCGTATTTTTAAATCTATTCCTTTCGTGAGTATTTTCGTTCTAAATTCCCTTTTGTAAGTATTACCGCTCTCCAATTTGTGAGTAGTTTCAATCTGAGTCACATTTTGTAAGTATTTTCAGTCGCACTTAATTTTCGTTTTGGTTTCCATTTCATTGTCATTTTCGCTATCACCCAGACCATTAGAGGTCGATAACCTTGATGTTAGGCCCCGTAAAACAACAATTATCATCATCATCATCATCATCATCAACAACAACAACTTCTCTACCAGCTGTGTGCCCACCATCTTGGGAGACATTGCTTACCCCTTCCAACTTCATCCCCGATATAATAAGCCCACGTCCTCTCCTGGACTATTTACCAACTTGGCAGCAAAGTTGCAAATCTATCTCCACGATCCAAGCGTCACATTCCCCTGCTTGCTTGATATCTAAATTACTGCCCTGACCTTCCTCTGATCACCCAGTGTCAGCCCCTTTCAGGTGAGTGGGACACCATAGTCGTGGGATTTTGAAGAGCGTTAAATATCCCTTAGTATGCCTTCCATAGGAGGGGAAGTAATGCCGGTGGGCCCATGTCATAGGCCTCGGGTGCCGGGTGCAAGCTTTGTTATTTGACACCCAGAGAATAGCTTGCATGTCGAATTTAGTTGTTCCTTCAAGCACTATGAAAGTCAAGGAGGTTAGATATCTAAGCTCCTTGAATACTATACCGCTTTCTAGTAGAAAAATGAGGAATTTTGTGTTGGCAGAAACTCCCGAGATTAATTTTGCCATTATGAACACGGCCTACTGAATTCAAATGGGTTCTTTGACATGCCAATATCGTAGTACATGGTGTCGTAATTTTTGCCGCTTTTCAAAAATCACGTACCATGGTCAGGAGCGAACCTGCAAGCTTGGGGTTAGTAGACCGACACGTTAACCACTCACCCACCGTGGAAAGCTAAGTCATAGATGTATGGCCCCTAAACTAAGGAACCAACCAACCAACCAACCAACCAACCTAGGTTTATGCCATGTCTTGTATGGGGTTTCGCCTAGGAACACCAAGCTGTCTCATCAGTAGGCCTTTGGTATTCGTGCCCGGACCCCAACAGGGGTAGGGAACTGTGCTGTACTTCCTTCTTATGAAGCGCACTTGCGCTTCTTTACTGCGAGAGTTAAACGCACAATCAGCCTTTCACCTCCCTATAAGCCTTTATAAATGGAAAAATCTCAAATCGCTGAAAAAGATTTTAAAAAAGCAGTTCATCTGAACGGCGATATCTCCACAACATTGTTACATTACAATCAAAGCAAAGCGTGGCAATTTACTTCTTTTGTACAAAAAGGAGTATCAGGAGGATTGGAAGACATTAGATTTTCTTAAACTGAAAGCAAGAAGTTCCGTGACGAACTAAAGAGCCTACTTTTCATGCCAATGATTATTCTACAGTATATGAACCTATCTAGAATAATGACGAAATTAAGTTGCTAATATCGAAATTTCTAATTAGTTCGAAATACTGTATACCTGGCATAATGTAGCCTAATAGAGCACTACAGTTGGCAGCCCTGATGACTGAACATATTCTTTGTTCCATCTCTTAAGGTACAGAATACAAAATTTGGTTGAAGTCCAATGAATAGCATGGACGTTACATGCAGTTAAACATTGGATCTAACAGTGCGCGTAAAATCATGTTGGCAACAATGTCATGCATGTATTGGTCAGAAATAATCTGAAATAATATGATCTATTGTTGTGCCAATTTTGAATGAAATCCATCAGTTAGTATAGAAGTTACATACATTTTAAAATTGGACCTATCGGCAGGCTTAGAATCATGTTGGCAGCACTGACGTATATTAGTTACTCCAAATTCATCTAGAATGCCAGGTACTATACGTGTGCAAAGTTTAGAGCTATTGGCTTGCATACTTTCTGATATATTGATATTAGGGTAACAAAAATAGGGACAGCACATATTAACAGTTGGCAGGCCTGGTTGCTCTTAAGAATACGCATAGTCATATCTGTTATGGTACACATAGCACATACGAAATTTGGTTGAAATCCAAATGATAGTATGGAAGTTACATGAATTTAAAGTTGGACCTATCAGCAGGCTTAGAATCATGTTGGTAGCACTGACGTATATAAGTTACTCCAAATTAATATAGAATGTCAGGTACTATACGTGTGCATAGTTTAAATCTGTCGGCTTGCATACTTTCTGATACATTGGTACTTGGATAAAATAAATTAGGAGCATTTATTAACAGTTGGCAGCCCTGGTGGGTCTTAAGAATACGATCAGCCATATCAGGTTATGTACACATACAGCATACGAAATTTGGTTGAATTCCAATTGATAGTGTAGAAGTTATATGCATTAAAAATTGGATCTATCAGCAGGCTTATAATCATTTTGGCAACACTGCCATATATGGCCTCCTGGAAATTAAACTGCAATATTATTATCTATACGTGTGCCAATTTTGAAATAGCTCCCATTCATACCTTCCAAGGAGACCTGGAGCTCAAATTTCAATTGCGATTTTTAGCAGTTGGTAGCACTGACATCATTTTCAAATATGGCCGTGAGATATTCAGGTATAGATCTTGACTCCTACCAAATTTTGTATCGATTGCTCCAGCCGGTTAGGAGTTGATAGGGGGGGGGGGGGGGACACACACACAGCCAGCTAGACAGACAGACAGACAGACAGAAGGACAGACAGACAGACATACATACATTTGCCCGATCTCATAAGTCTACTTTTTCCTCATTTTTGCAAAATGTGAAAAGTAGGCTAATAATGAAAACTGGGAAGATTCAGGCAGCAAGAACAACCTAGAGGCATTCCTACACAGAGGAAAGGATCTTTACTTCAGTTGTTGACGGGATAATTATGTATTATTCCTGTTATTCCTGCAAACAGTTCCTTCCTTGGTAGCTGTATGGTCTTCCTTCATCTTGTTATTTGGCGCCCAGAGGGCAGCTTGCATGTCGAATCTTGTCGTTCCTTGGAACGCAATGAAAGTCAAGGAAGTTAGATATCTAATCTCCCTGACACTATAGCGCTTTCTAGTAGAAAAAGGAGGAACTTTGTGATGGCTGAAAATCCCGAGAATAATTTTGCCACTATGAACACGGCCTACTGAATTCAAATGGGTTCATTAACATGCCAACAACGAATGGCATGCGTGCCGTGATATTTCTCGCCTATCAAAAATCACTTACCACGGCCAGGAGCGAAACCAGTGGGATAGAGAAAGAGAAAGTCAATTTAGGCTCGAAAGGAATGTTATAGATCAGCTGATACGCCAGACATGACAGCTGTCAGTCAGACCGGTTGCGCCCTCTTACAGTAAATAATTTATTTCGACATGAAAGATTGATGGTATATTTATGAACCATACATTTTCTAAAACTAGAAGAAATTTCCTACAAAATGGATTGTGTTAGTCATCTTGGTGTTCGTGCTTTTGAATCTGATTTGAAAGTGAAATTGGACTAATGAAATCATAATCTTCTTTGAAAATGACTAGGCAAGAAGGAAGCCCCTTGTTATTTAAATAATTTGTGTTTTTTGCCATTGGAGGTGTATGATATCTTTTAAATTTTAAATGTTAATTCTGTGTATTAGGTTTTTTTTCCTGTTTGTAATTTTAGTAAACACATATTTATAGTTAGATCGCAGGCATTCGCGGCCGTGTCTAGTTTATCATCTAGGCTTACAGGATGGAGCCATGATTAAGGCTGCTGCAATGACAGCCGAAACGTCGGGAAACAATACACGACGCGGCTCCATCCTGTAAGCCTAGATGATAACCATATTTATAGTGTTTGCAACTCATAGTTAAATACACGCTCATTGAAGAAACAAGTCAACCCCTGGCACTATCCAGCCCATGACGGGCTAAGGCCGACCAAGCGACCGCTGCCCAGCCATTTGGCCTGCAGATATTGGGGTGACACGTGATCAGCGCGTCGGGTCCCCTCTGCCGTTAATCTTGGTATTCGTGATCGGGGCGCTGTCTCACTGTCAGACAGCTACTCAATTGTCCTCACGAGGCTGAGTGCACCCCGTTCCAACCCTCACGTCAGTTTTAAAATCCCTGACGGAGCCGGGGATCGAACCCGGGGCCTCCGGGCGAGAGGCAGGCACAATACCCCAACACCACGGGGACGGCCATTGAAGAAACAGTCCCATATTATTATTATTATTATTATTATTATTATTATTATATTCGTTCAGCCCCCTAAGGAGCACGTGGAACCATTGAATAGCACTGGAATTCTTCATCTTTTTGAACTTCTTATTCACCCAAAATTTCTTCATTCTTCCACTCTGGGTCTGCCGTCTTTCTTGTGTCCATGAGTTTTGGAGTTTCAAGCTTTTCTCGGATGGATTCTAGCGTGCAAATTTGTGGGTGTTGATCTTTTGTCTGTATGTAGTCCTTGTTGTAGCCATTGGATCAATGTCGAAGCAATCTATATCCTAATAAAGATGGAAGCCTTCATAGGGAGGTTAACTTAAGGCTGCTTGAGATTTTAGTTCTCGCCGTCAAGTGGTGCAGTTGCACCTAATATAAAGGGAGGTGGCGCGCAGTTCGTCACTCCTGTTGGGGTCCGGGCGGGGATACCAAGAGCCCGCCGATGAGCCAGCTTGACGTCCTAGGCGAAACCCCACACAAGACACGGCACAAACCTAGAAGAATTGCTGAGTTCTATAGGCTATAGTTAAATTGTTCTGTTCGTATCCTGGCGCAGTCAGCTGGCATTTGAGGGTGCGCAAATGCGAGGGAGCCGTGTCCGTAGATTTACTGGCACGTTAAAGATCCCCTTCGGGGCAAAATTCCGGCACCCCGGCGTCTCTAAAAGCCAGTGTAGTTAAAAGGGACGTAAAACCAATAACATTATTATTATTATTATTATTATTAAATTGTTCTGCGGGGTTTTTGTGCCGTTATCAAAGCCACTGAGATTCGCACACTCAATCGAATGTAGACGGTAGGTCAGTTGAGACAAAATGGTGAATTCAATACTGATAGACGGTAATGTTGTTATTTGGGGTCCATTATGTAGATAATACTCTTAGTTTTTAAAATATGTCATCCTAACCAATAGAAATTTCAGACATGAATTTTCGGGAGATTTTATATTGTGAAAGTTTCTCACGGTTAGCGAAAACCCACCCAGTCGCCAAAGTGCTACCAAATTATAACAGAAACGTGCTCGGTAACAAAGCAGAGCGAATGTTTTGGTTTTATGACGGATCAGAGACGGAAGGGGCCGCCATACCCACGGGTCACTGACACAGCTTACCGCGTGAGAAGAAGCGAGGTATATACGCCAAGAATGTCTTTGTGCGGGACTAGGAAACGGACACAGTATTATGACCCTGTAGGTCGAGGGATCCATTACCGATGACGTGGAATTTTGTACATTCGAATCTGCGATATGTGATTGGATTCATACGGTGTTGTGTTGATTTTATTAGTATTAAGAAGTTTCTTGCCGTGGATATGCGAGAAGTCAGCCGTACCGCCCTTGAAGTTCGGGATTCGATTCGCCTCACTTGTACTAACAGGAATAACCGAATTTGCGATGTATGACCCGGATTCGTACGGTGTTGTGTTGATTTAATGAGTATTAAGACGTTTCTTGGTTTGGATATGCGAAAAGTAACACGTAGCTCCCTTGAAATTCGGGATTCGATTCCCCTGCCATGTACTTACTCATCAATTCGATTTTGCGACGTGTAACCAAGAAATTAACGGCATTGTGTTCATAAAAATAGTATGGAGACGTTTGTTACATTGGCTGTGTGAAAAGTCTCACCTAACGCCCTTAAGGAACGAAGGTTCGATTCCCCTCACCAGTACTTACTCATAAATTCGAATTTGTGGCGTGTAAACCAAAAAGTTACGGTATTGTGTTCATAAAAATAGTATGGAGACGTTTGTTACATTGGCTGTGTGAAAAGTCACACCTAACGCCCTTAAGGAACGAAGGTTCGATTCCCCTCACCAGTACTTATTCATAAATTCGAATTTGTGGCGTGTAAACCAGAAAGTTACGGTATTGTGTTCATAAAAATAGTATGGAGACGTTTGTTACATTGGCTGTGTGAAAAGTCACACCTAACGCCCTTAAGGAACGAAGGTTCGATTCCCCTCACCAGTACTTACTCATAAATTAGAATATGTGGCGTGTAAACCAGAAAGTTACGGTATTGTGTTCATAAAAATTTGTATGGAGACGTTTGCTACATTGGCTGTGTGTAAAGTCACACCTAACACCCTTAAGGAACGAAGGTTCGATTCCCCTCACCAGTACTTATTCATAAATTCGAATTTGTGGCGTGTAAACCAGAAAGTTACGGTATTGTGTTCATAAAAATAGTATGGAGACGTTTGTTACATTGGCTGTGTGAAAAGTCACACCTAACGCCCTTAAGGAACGAAGGTTCGATTCCCCTCACCAGTACTTACTCATAAATTCGAATTTGTGGCGTGTAAACCAGAAGGTTACGGTATTGTGTTCATAAAAATAGTGTGGAGACGTTTGTTACATTGGCTGTGTGAAAAGTCACACCTAACGCCCTTAAGGAACGAAGGTTCGATTCCCCTCACCAGTACTTACTCATAAATTCGAATTTGTGGCGTGTAAACCAGAAAGCTACGGTATTGTGTTCATAAAAATAGTATGGAGACGTTTGTTACATTGGCTGTGTGAAAAGTCACACCTAACGCCCTTAAGGAACGAAGGTTCGATTCCCCTCACCTGTACTTACTCATAAATTCGAATTTGTGGCGTGTAAACCAGAAAGTTACGGTATTGTGTTCATAAAAATAGTATGGAGACGTTTGTTACATTGGCTGTGTGAAAAGTCACACCTAACACCCTTAAGGAACGAAGGTTCGATTCCCCTCACCTGTACTTACTCATAAATTAGAATATGTGGCGTGTAAACCAGAAAGTTACGGTATTGTGTTCATAAAAATTTGTATGGAGACGTTTGCTACATTGGCTGTGTGTAAAGTCACACCTAAACCCTTAAGGAACGAAGGTTCGATTCCCCTCACCAGTACTTATTCATAAATTCGAATTTGTGGCGTGTAAACCAGAAAGTTACGGTATTGTGTTCATAAAAATAGTATGGAGACGTTTGTTACATTGGCTGTGTGAAAAGTCACACCTAACACCCTTAAGGAACGAAGGTTCGATTCCCCTCACCAGTACTAACTCATAAATTCGAATTTGTGGCGTGTAAACCAGAAAGTTACGGTATTGTGTTCATAAAAATAGTATGGAGACGTTTGTTACATTGGCTGTGTGAAAAGTCACACCTAATGCCCTTAAGGAACGAAGGTTCGATTCTCCTCACCAGTATTTACTCATAAATTCGAATTTGTGGCGTGTAAACCAGAAAGTTACGGTATTGTGTTCATAAAAATAGTATGGAGACGTTTGTTACATTGGCTGTGTGAAAAGTCACACCTAACACCCTTAAGGAACGAAGGTTCGATTCCCCTCACCAGTACTTACTCATAAATTCGAATTTGTGGCGTGTAAACCAGAAAGTTACGGTATTGTGTTCATAAAAATAGTATGGAGACGTTTGTTACATTGGCTGTGTGAAAAGTCACACCTAATGCCCTTAAGGAATGAAGGTTCGATTCTCCTCACCTGTACTTACTCATAAATTCGAATTTGTGGCGTGTAAACCAGAAGGTTACGGTATTGTGTTCATAAAAATAGTGTGGAGACGTTTGTTACATTGGCTGTGTGAAAAGTCACACCTAACGCCCTTAAGGAACGAAGGTTCGATTCCCCTCACCAGTACTTACTCATAAATTCGAATTTGTGGCGTGTAAACCAGAAAGCTACGGTATTGTGTTCATAAAAATAGTATGGAGACGTTTGTTACATTGGCTGTGTGAAAAGTCACACCTAACGCCCTTAAGGAACGAAGGTTCGATTCCCCTCACCTGTACTTACTCATAAATTCGAATTTGTGGCGTGTAAACCAGAAAGTTACGGTATTGTGTTCATAAAAATAGTATGGAGACGTTTGTTACATTGGCTGTGTGAAAAGTCACACCTAACACCCTTAAGGAACGAAGGTTCGATTCCCCTCACCTGTACTTACTCATAAATTCGAATTTGTGGCGTGTAAACCAAAAAGTTACGGTATTGTGTTCATAAAAATAGTAATGAGACGTTTGTTACATTGGCTGTGTGAAAAGTCACACCTAACGCCCTTAAGGAACGAAGGTTCGATTCCCCTCACCTGTACTTACTCATAAATTCTAATTTGTGGCGTGTAAACCAGAAAGTTACGGTATTGTGTTCATAAAAATAGTATGGCGACGTTTGTTACATTGGCTGTGTGAAAAGTCACACCTAACGCCCTTAAGGAACGAAGGTTCGATTCCCCTCACCAGTACTTACTCATAAATTCGAATTTGTGGCGTGTAAACCAGAATGTTACGGTATTGTGTTCATAAAAATAGTATGGAGACGTTTGTTACATTGGCTGTGTGAAAAGTCACACCTAACACCCTTAAGGAACGAAGGTTCGATTCCCCTCACCTGTACTTACTCATAAATTCGAATTTGTGGCGTGTAAACCAAAAAGTTACGGTATTGTGTTCATAAAAATAGTATGGAGACGTTTGTTACATTGGCTGTGTGAAAAGTCACACCTAACACCCTTAAGGAACGAAGGTTCGATTCCCCTCACCTGTACTTACTCATAAATTCGAATTTGTGGCGTCTAAACCAAAAAGTTACGGTATTGTGTTCATAAAAATAGTATGGAGACGTTTGTTACATTGGCTGTGTGAAAAGTCACACCTAACGCCCTTAAGGAACGAAGGTTCGATTCCCCTCACCAGTACTTACTCATAAATTCGAATTTGTGGCGTGTAAACCAGAATGTTACGGTATTGTGTTCATAAAAATAGTATGGAGACGTTTGTTACATTGGCTGTGTGAAAAGTCACACCTAACACCCTTAAGGAACGAAGGTTCGATTCCCCTCACCTGTACTTACTCATAAATTCGAATTTGTGGCGTGTAAACCAAAAAGTTACGGTATTGTGTTCATAAAAATAGTATGGAGACGTTTGTTACATTGGCTGTGTGAAAAGTCACACCTAACGCCCTTAAGGAACGAAGGTTCGATTCCCCTCACCAGTACTTACTCATAAATTCGAATTTGTGGCGTGTAAACCAGAAAGTTACGGTATTGTGTTCATAAAAATAGTATGGAGACGTTTGTTACATTGGCTGTGTGAAAAGTCACACCTAATGCCCTTAAGGAACGAAGGTTCGATTCTCCTCACCAGTACTTACTCATAAATTCGAATTTATGGCGTGTAAACCAGAAAGATACAGTATTGTGTTCATAAAAATAGTGTGGAGACGTTTGTTACATTGGCTGTGTGAAAAGTCACACCTAACGCCCTTAAGGAACGAAGGTTCGATTCCCCTCACCAGTACTTTCTCATAAATTCGAATTTGTGGCGTGTAAACCAGAAAGTTACGGTATTGTGTTCATAAAAATAGTATGGAGACGTTTGTTACATTGGCTGTGTGAAAAGTCACACCTAACGCCCTTAAGGAACGAAGGTTCGATTCCCCTCACCAGTACTTACTCATAAATTAGAATATGTGGCGTGTAAACCAGAAAGTTACGGTATTGTGTTCATAAAAATTTGTATGGAGACGTTTGCTACATTGGCTGTGTGTAAAGTCACACCTAACACCCTTAAGGAACGAAGGTTCGATTCCCCTCACCAGTACTTATTCATAAATTCGATTTTGTGGCGTGTAAACCAGAGAATTACGGTATTGTGTTCATAAAAATAGTATGGAGACGTTTGTTACATTGGCTGTGTGAAAAGTCACACCTAACGCCCTTAAGGAACGAAGGTTCGATTCTCCTCACCAATACTTACTCATAAATTCGAATTTGTGGCGTGTAAACCAGAAAGTTACGGTATTGTGTTCATAAAAATAGTATGGAGACGTTTGTTACATTGGCTGTGTGAAAAGTCACACCTAACACCCTTAAGGAACGAAGGTTCGATTCCCCTCACCAGTACTTACTCATAAATTCGAATTTGTGGCGTGTAAACCAGAAAGTTACGGTATTGTGTTCATAAAAATAGTATGGAGACGTTTGTTACATTGGCTGTGTGAAAAGTCACACCTAATGCCCTTAAGGAATGAAGGTTCGATTCTCCTCACCTGTACTTACTCATAAATTCGAATTTGTGGCGTGTAAATCAGAAGGTTACGGTATTGTGTTCATAAAAATAGTGTGGAGACGTTTGTTACATTGGCTGTGTGAAAAGTCACACCTAACGCCCTTAAGGAACGAAGGTTCGATTCCCCTCACCAGTACTTACTCATAAATTCGAATTTGTGGCGTGTAAACCAGAAAGCTATGGTATTGTGTTCATAAAAATAGTATGGAGATGTTTGTTACATTGGCTGTATGAAAAGTCACACCTAACGCCCTTAAGGAACGAAGGTTCGATTCCCCTCACCAGTACTTACTCATAAATTCGAATTTGTGGCGTGTAAACCAGAAAGTTACGGTATTGTGTTCATAAAAATAGTATGGAGACGTTTGTTACATTGGCTGTGTGAAAAGTCACACCTAACACCCTTAAGGAACGAAGGTTCGATTCCCCTCACCTGTACTTACTCATAAATTCGAATTTGTGGCGTGTAAACCAAAAAGTTACGGTATTGTGTTCATAAAAATAGTATGGAGATGTTTGTTACATTGGCTGTGTGAAAAGTCACACCTAACGCCCTTAAGGAACGAAGGTTCGATTCCCCTCACCAGTACTTACTCATAAATTCGAATTTGTGGCGTGTAAACCAGAAAGTTACGGTATTGTGTTCATAAAAATAGTATGGAGACGTTTGTTACATTGGCTGTGTGAAAAGTCACACCTAACGCCCTTAAGGAACGAAGGTTCGATTTCCCTCACCAGTACTTACTCATAAATTAGAATATGTGGCGTGTAAACCAGAAAGTTACGGTATTGTGTTCATAAAAATAGTATGGAGACGTTTGTTACATTGCCTGTGTGAAAAGTCACACCTAACACCCTTAAGGAACGAAGGTTCGATTCCCCTCACCAGTACTTACTCATAAATTCAAATTTGTGGCGTGTAAACCAGAAAGTTACGATATTGTGTTCATAAAAATAGTATGGAGACGTTTGTTACATTGGCTGTGTGAAAAGTCACACCTAATGCCCTTAAGGAACGAAGGTTCGATTCTCCTCACCAGTACTTACTCATAAATTCGAATTTGTGGCGTGTAAACCAGAAAGATACAGTATTGTGTTCATAAAAATAGTGTGGAGACGTTTGTTACATTGGCTGTGTGAAAAGTCACACCTAACGCCCTTAAGGAACGAAGGTTCGATTCCCCTCACCAGTACTTTCTCATAAATTCGAATTTGTGGCGTGTAAACCAGAAAGTAACGGTATTGTGTTCATAAAAATAGTATGGAGACGTTTGTTACTTTGGCTGTGTGAAAAGTCACACCTAACGCCCTTAAGGAACGAAGGTTCGATTCCCCTCACCTGTACTTACTCATAAATTCGAATTTGTGGCGTGTAAACCAGAAAGTTACGGTATTGTGTTCATAAAAATAGTATGGAGACGTTTGTTACATTGGATGTGTGAAAAGTCACACCTAACACCCTTAAGAACGAAGGTTCGATTCCCCTCACCAGTACTTACTCATAAATTCGAATTTGTGGCGTGTAAACCAGAAAGTTACGGTATTGTGTTCATAAAAATAGTATGGAGACGTTTGTTACATTGGCTGTGTGAAAAGTCACACCTAATGCCCTTAAGGAACGAAGGTTCGATTCTCCTCACCAGTACTTACTCATAAATTCGAATTTGTGGCGTGTAAACCAGAAAGTTACGGTATTGTGTTCATAAAAATAGTGTGGAGACGTTTGTTACATTGGCTGTGTGAAAAGTCGCACCTAACGCCCTTAAGGAACGAAGGTTCGGTTCCCCTCACCAGTACTTACTCATAAATTCGAATTTGTGGCGTGTAAACCAGAAAGTTACGGTATTGTGTTCATAAAAATAGTATGGAGACGTTTGTTACATTGGCTGTGTGAAAAGTCACACCTAACGCCCTTAAGGAACGAAGGTTCGATTCCCCTCACCAGTACTTACTCATAAATTCGAATTTGTGGCGTGTAAACCAGAAAGTTACGGTATTGTGTTCATAAAAATAGTATGGAGACGTTTGTTACATTGCCTGTGTGAAAGGTCACACCTAACACCCTTAAGGAACGAAGGTTCGATTCCCCTCACCAGTACTTACTCATAAATTCGAATTTGTGGCGTGTAAACCAGAAAGTTACGGTATTGTGTTCATAAAAATAGTATGGAGACGTTTGTTACATTGGCTGTGTGAAAAGTCACACCTAATGCCCTTAAGGAACGAAGGTTCGATTCTCCTCACCAGTACTTACTCATAAATTCGAATTTGTGGCGTGTAAACCAGAAAGTTACGGTATTGTGTTCATAAAAATAGTGTGGAGACGTTTGTTACATTGGCTGTGTGAAAAGTCACACCTAACGCCCTTAAGGAACGAAGGTTCGATTCCCCTCACCAGTACTTACTCATAAATTCGAATTTGTGGCGTGTAAACCAGAGAGTTACGGTATGGTGTTCATAAAAATAGTATGGAGACGTTTGTTACATTGGCTGTGTGAAAAGTCACACCTAACGCCCTTAAGGATAAATTCGAATTTGTGGCGTGTAAACCAGAAAGTTACGGTATTGTGTTCATACAAATAGTATGGAGACGTTTGTTACATTGGCTGTGTGAAAAGTCACACCTAACGCCCTTAAGGAACGAAGGTTCGATTCCCCTCACCAGTACTTACTCATAAATTAGAATATGTGGCGTGTAAACCAGAAAGTTACGGTATTGTGTTCATAAAAATAGTATGGAGACGTTTGTTACATTGGCTGTGTGAAAAGTCACACCTAACACCCTTAAGGAACGAAGGTTCGATTCCCCTCACCAGTACTTACTCATAAATTCAAATTTGTGGCGTGTAAACCAGAAAGTTACGATATTGTGTTCATAAAAATAGTATGGAGACGTTTGTTACATTGGCTGTGTGAAAAGTCACACCTAATGCCCTTAAGGAACGAAGGTTCGATTCTCCTCACCAGTACTTACTCATAAATTCGAATTTGTGGCGTGTAAACCAGAAAGATACAGTATTGTGTTCATAAAAATAGTGTGGAGACGTTTGTTACATTGGCTGTGTGAAAAGTCACACCTAACGCCCTTAAGGAACGAAGGTTCGATTCCCCTCACCAGTACTTTCTCATAAATTCGAATTTGTGGCGTGTAAACCAGAAAGTAACGGTATTGTGTTCATAAAAATAGTATGGAGACGTTTGTTACTTTGGCTGTGTGAAAAGTCACACCTAACGCCCTTAAGGAACGAAGGTTCGATTCCCCTCACCTGTACTTACTCATAAATTCGAATTTGTGGCGTGTAAACCAGAAAGTTACGGTATTGTGTTCATAAAAATAGTATGGAGACGTTTGTTACATTGGCTGTGTGAAAAGTAACACCTAACACCCTTAAGGAACGAAGGTTCGATTCCCCTCACCAGTACTTACTCATAAATTCGAATTTGTGGCGTGTAAACCAGAAAGTTACGGTATTGTGTTCATAAAAATAGTATGGAGACGTTTGTTACATTGGCTGTGTGAAAAGTCACACCTAATGCCCTTAAGGAACGAAGGTTCGATTCTCCTCACCAGTACTTACTCATAAATTCGAATTTGTGGCGTGTAAACCAGAAAGTTACGGTATTGTGTTCATAAAAATAGTGTGGAGACGTTTGTTACATTGGCTGTGTGAAAAGTCGCACCTAACACCCTTAAGGAACGAAGGTTCGGTTCCCCTCACCAGTACTTACTCATAAATTCGAATTTGTGGCGTGTAAACCAGAAAGTTACGGTATTGTGTTCATAAAAATAGTATGGAGACGTTTGTTACATTGGCTGTGTGAAAAGTCACACCTAATGCCCTTAAGGAACGAAGGTTCGATTCTCCTCACCAGTACTTACTCATAAATTCGAATTTGTGGCGTGTAAACCAGAAAGTTACGGTATTGTGTTCATAAAAATAGTGTGGAGACGTTTGTTACATTGGCTGTGTGAAAAGTCACACCTAACGCCCTTAAGGAACGAAGGTTCGATTCCCCTCACCAGTACTTACTCATAAATTCGAATTTGTGGCGTGTAAACCAGAGAGTTACGGTATTGTGTTCATAAAAATAGTATGGAGACGTTTGTTACATTGGCTGTGTGAAAAGTCACACCTAACGCCCTTAAGGATAAATTCGAATTTGTGGCGTGTAAACCAGAAAGTTACGGTATTGTGTTCATAAAAATAGTATGGAGACGTTTGTTACATTTGCTGTGTGAAAAGTCGCACATAACGCCTTTTGGGAACGAGAAATTAGTAGCGTCTCTGAAAGTCAAGGGTTGGATTACTCTCCCTGCTCTGTCAACTGGTAGCTCTCTCTCAGCTCTAGCCGAAAAACTAAGTCCATCTGCAAGTGAGTGTTTCGTCTCCCTCGCCATCTGCGAGTGAGTGTTTTGTCTTCCTCGCAATGTTCCTTGACTTGATATATTGAACAGATGACTGCCGTCCTGCGCACTAGTTCCAACATGGAGGTGTGTCTCAAGTGCGAATTATAGGTGTTACATTTTATTTAATTACAGCAATATTTCTTAATCTACCCTTTTTTTTTCGATTGATTTCGGTTGAAATACATGTGTTCCTTGATATTCTCTGGAAAAGAAGTGCCGTAACTTTGGCGCGATTGCTTGGATGTAACCGAAATGCTGAGTATTAACTTCACAAGGACTACGATACTCCTTAATGTTGTTGCCCCTAATATATCTATAACATGTATCCATATATCTAACACAGACATAGAAGTCATTTTCTCTTTCAAACTTGCACCTGTATCACCAGAAAACAAGCTAGATATTACAATCAATTCTGAAGCGGGACATTTGAAAATTGGTGCAAAATTGAATATACTATCAAATGAACCAAAAAAACGGAACATTTGGCGTTCCGTTAAAGATTAAAACAGAACGCGGAACAAAACAAGAAACAACGGAATTGTTCCGGGTAAAACGGAACGTCTGGCAGCCCCAGCTACAGTAGTGGCATGACGAATAGAAATAAATAGTGTTATCACTCACCGAGTTCAAGCGCGCCCCGCTCGGCTAGCGCTAGCGGCGCTGATCCCCAACGCTACACAGTCAGCTGTTCAATAGTGGGATACGCGCTGGACTACGTAAATCTCTTTACGAAGGCTGCGGTTACGCTGATTACAACAAATTGTGTGTTTAGACTTATGAATAATACTGTCAAAAAGTTAGTATTAATATTCTCTGTCCCCATGTAGAACTATCGTCTAAAACCCTCCGTTAGTCGCGCATTGGTCTGACAGCTCCATGGTTCGTTACATTAGTTTTAATATCAAGCCAACAGTTCAAGTTATGATCTTATCGTCTCGTGACATCTTACACCAAACCTTAGTAAGCATTTTTCTGGAGTTGTGAAATAGGGTGCCTAAAAATAACTTCAACACGTGTAACATTTTGTCAGCGTGAGATTGATAGTACCAGCGCTCCCAATGATGTTACATTCTGTCAGTGAGTGGCAGGTGTGCTGTTATATCGATTATTTGGCTTAGTATGTTGCCTTAGTTAATATCAGTAAGGAGATTGCGCCTTACGAAAACCTAAGGATGCAGATGAAGCGTGTCACCTTCTGCTGAAAGATAACGAATAGCTAGTTCATGATTCAGTAATTTCTAAGGAATTTGTGACTCTGATACTGAAGACAAAGTTGAAACAAGATCCGAAGATCAGGAGGACGGTAACGGAAGCGAAGAATTGGATGACCGTTTATTTTATTGGCAGGTTGGCCATTATTACTACATGTCCGACTCATTCTTGGCCACTTGGCTATCACCACGGAAGTCCGGGTTCGATTCCCAGCTCTGCCAATAAATTTAATACTGGTCTGAGGGTTGGAACGGTGTTCACTCAGCCCCGTGAGGCAAAAATGTTAAGAGGCGCGTTCGATTCCTACCTCAGCTATCCTGGAAGTGGATTTCCGTGGTTTCCCACTTCTCCTCCAGGCAAATGCCGGGATGGTACCTAACTGAAGGACACGGCCGCTTCCTACCCAAATCTGTCCTCAATTCCAAATGCACACACTACTACAGACATCATAATGACTCAGGTTATCAGATGAATTCTAAACAAACCCAAACACACGGGGCTACGTGACCACGATGTCGCTAAGTCCCTAAAGAATCAACAACTATTATTATTTTAGGCCTACTATTATTAAGACGGATTCCCCCCCCCCCCTCCCCGTTTTAGGCATGGATGGCACGAAATAGAACAAGTAATCATGGAAGGCTGCCTTCATTCCGTATCCTACTGGGCGGCTTTCGTGATTTTACATCAGTGCATAGATATTTCGGTAAATTTTGAAAAATGTGTGGTACTGATCCTGGTTTTAATTTCCACTTCACGCGAGGAATTTCCACGTTCTCATAGTTCACTACGAAACAGTCCGCCTTTATAATAATTAAATCTTTCGAAAAACGCTCGTCACAGATTCTATTTTTGATCGACAATTGATTATATTTCCACGGAATAACTCTCGCCCATTTCGCAAACAGATTTGTTTCTTTTGGCGGTGTGAAAAAATGTCTACCATCAGATTTTCTTCGTAACCCGATTTACTTCCAGGAACAAAACATTACGACATTTTCCCGAAACAACAGAAAACATAGTTGTTTGCACACACAAAGCACTGCACAGACATTCGTAAACTATTACAAAGAAACAAATTCCCTCGAATAATATGACTTCTCACGCACAGGATATTACAGTACTAACCTCGTGGGCTACTTGTCACACGTGCTTATGGTTCGGCGCGACTTCCGCGCCACACACTGGCTGGACCATGAACTACAATGCTTAAGTAGCGGAGTGATGACACTGTTTATTTCTATTCGTCATGGTAGTGGTAAGTGTATGTCAACAAGACAATGAATTCAGTTAGTAGCGTATCGGGCAAAAATCTCGACCATGAAACTAGGCTGATTGTGAAGGGTCACAGGAGAGGCATAGCGGTGTTTCTATACCCTAAAACGAGTGAAAACATTTTTACGAAACACAATGAAGGAAGGCCGACTGTGCACTTGCAATGTGTTCCACAGAAAAGGAATTGTTGGAGTCACCGAACTTCAATGAGCTTGTCATTGACCACTTTGCAGCTCTAAAGGAGAGGAGGGCAGACTTCAGTTACAAACCTATGAATTAAAGGTCATGTGTTTATATAAAGTAATAGCAAGTAGCTTCACTGCTCTTAATATCTACAATTGTGTTTATTTATTTGTTTCCATTTATCCCTCAAGATCGGGTTCACTTTCGGACTATGTTACAGATCAATTCCCTTACAGTTCTAGCTGGTAAACACAGTATTTTCTAAGTAAATTGCGATTGTTGGGTAGTGTACAACCGTGAAACAGACTCCTCTGATCGGGACTAATTAGAATGGGGAGTAGGTTAAATTAGAAACGGAATGCATTGCCTCTTCCTGAATGTTGAAACTAGGTAAGTACATTCATTTTAATTAGGGAAAAAAATGCTTTATAAAATAACATAATGGTGCCAATCTGTAAGTCTGTTCTGAGCTCCCCCACCTTTCACCGTGAAATTAAAAATCCTGCAGCCGTGTATGTGGGTGTCGTATAATGCGTTATACCAGCATTTTGCCACTACGTGCTGAGCCTTCCCCAGCTCCAACACCACGAGCCGCGGCTGTCCGTGACATACTTTTCTGATTGTTTCGATAGTATGAAAAGTGACATTTCAACTGCCACACAAACTCTGAAGCAAGCCTTGTCAGAAATTACAAAGCTCAGCCAAAGAGTTTGTGAGTTAGAGAAGGAAAAGGATATCGCTTGCAGTGAGGTTAAAATGTTAAAGCAAGAGAATCTCGAGCTTCAACAGTACGTTCGGCGAAACAACCTAGTGCTTCATGGCGTGCCGCACACTTCAAACGAAAACACCGTTCAGATTGTCCAGACTATCGCTGACCAACTGGGTGTCACAGTTGTTGAGTCCGATATTGATGCCTGCCATCGGCTACCACAAAGCAGAGAAGGTCTTCCACCTCCTTTACTAGTCAAATTCTGCAGCCGGCTAAAAAAAGATGCAATTTTAAAAGGCAAAAGGTCCAAACCCAACCTGAACTCAAGTGATGCTGGAATCAATGCAAGGGCTAGGCCTATCTACATAAACGAGCATTTGACGCCAGCTAATAAAGTACTCCACAAACAGGCAAGAGATCTCCGTAAATTAGGTTTTAAATACGTCTGGACCCGGGACTGCAAAATATTCGTCCGTAAATCAGATAGTGACAAGGCTGTCAGGATCAGTTCACCGGAAGACATTGAAAGGCTAGTAAGAGACTCTTCCATCAACAAGGCTCAGCCATCCCATTCGCAGAAATAATAATGAATCAAGACATGGACCTACTAGTTGATATTGACTTACACTCATCAATTGATGAGCGTAAATATGACTGTATCCACGACTACGTAGCAGACACTAAAAATGAGGTTAGCCAAATCAAGTGTCTTTACCTAAATAGCAGAAGCATCAAAAATAAACTAGAAGATATCGAGATACTAATTCATATTGTTGAACATCTAGATGTCATAGTGGTAACCGAGACTTGGGTAAAAAGTAATGAAGCTAAATACTTCAACCTAAACATCTATTCTGTTGCTTTTGTACACAGAGACAATCAGGACGGTGGAGGTGTGGGAGTTTATGTCCAAAAAAATGGAATATAAAAGTTCTTAACCTAGTTGAGAGTAACCATAGCTTGATCCAGTTAGAGCTTATAAGAAGTGATACTGTTCGTTTCAATAACCTGCATACTATTAATATAATTGCAGTATATAATCCTAACATAAATAACGCAACAAATTTCATGCAAACTCTAGAGCACATTCTTTCGAAAAATAATGCCAATCTTTGCTTATGCATTGGTGATACAAATATTAACTTACTAAACAAAAATAATGTAACCAAATCATACCTCAATCTACTATCAAGCTATGGTTTCACACAATGCAATACTCGGTATCCAACAAGAATATGTGAATCAACAAGTACACTCCTTGATCAGGTAGCCACTAATAACTGTAAATATACCTATAGGATAAGCAATATAAATAGTGATATTAGTGATCATAATATTCTTGTAACTGAGATTTTCTGGTCAAATTACTATCCAGGCAAAAGCCCAATCTCGAACATGACATTTAAATACCCCCACAACAAGCAAAGGTCTAGTTCAAAAAACGTAAATAAAAATTACCGGTACGTGAACAAAAACATATTCTGCAATGATTTCAATCAAATAGACTGTTTAGATGATGTAAATGAAACTTACATCGCCATGAAACACAAAATCTTGACACAGACACCCAACAAAGAGAACACTGACACACCTTTGAAGGAAATACACCAGAACCACAATAACCCATGGATAACAACAGAATTAATTCAGCTAATAAAACAAAGGGACCTACTACATGCTAAACTTAAAACTAACATTCACAGAAACAACAACCTCTTAAAGGAAGAGCACATAATATGTAGGAACACAGTGACAGCTTTAAAACGGAAACTGAAATCCTCATACTATGAACATAAATTAACATTGAACGCCAATAGCATAAAAGATACTTGGAAAGTAATCAATGAAATGATCTACAACTGCACAACTGAAAACAAAGATGGTCCCAGTGAGATAATAATTGACGGTAAATCTTTCACAGGAAACGAAAATATTTGTAATGCTCTAAACACTCACTTTATAAACATAGCACACAAGTTAGCCAAAAAGATCCTCCCAGGGAAGAAAGTTAATGAAATTAATGTCAACACAGATTCCATATTTATGACCCCGACTAATGAGATGGAAATTCGCAATATTATATTAAGCCTTAAAATGAAAAGTAGCCAAGACAAAGATGGTATGTCAGTAAAATTGTTAAAAAACTCCATTGACATACTAAGTAGCCCACTAACTACTTTAATTAATTTATCGTTAGAGACTGGCCTGGTACCTGATGATCTAAAAATAGCACGAGTCATACCAGTCTATAAAGGAGGTGACAAAAGCAATCCAGACAATTACAGACCCATTTCCATCCTCCCACCCATATCCAAGGTACTCGAAACAGTAGTAAAAAACAGAATTGTTAATTTTTTAAATAAAAATGATTACTTCTACAAAGGGCAGTATGGATTCCGAGGAAACTCAAGCACAGAAATAGCCACAATTGATATAATCTCTAACTTGCAGGATGTCATAGACAATAAGATGACAGCGAGTGGCCTTTTCATAGACCTGAAAAAGGCGTTTGATACTGTTGACCATGAAATTCTTTTAGGGAAACTTGATAAAGCAGGTATCCGAGGAGTAGCTTGGACATGGTTTAAAATTTACCTGTCTAATCGTAAGCAGTATGTTGAAATAAATGGCTACAGAAGTGAGGAGGTAAATATTACCCATGGTGTGCCCCAAGGATCAATACTGGGTCCTTCCCTCTTCTTAGTATATATTAATGACATAGCAACACTCAGTTTCCATGGTAATATAACGTTGTTTGCAGATGACTTAAGCATCTTTTACAATGCGTACACCACCAACACGCTGATTACACACATGCAGGAGGACATGAATACAATACTTGGCTGGACCCAGTCAAATAAATTAACAATAAATGAAGGTAAAACAAATTATTTAATAATATCTAAGCGTAGAACAAAGTTAGACATCACTCAGAATATAATGCTGAATGGAAAGGCAGTTAAAAGGGTCTCATCTGTCAAATACCTAGGCCTGATAATAGATGAAAATCTCTCCTGGGAAAAGCACATTGATGCATTAGTTAAGAAAATATCACCTGCTGCTGGGGGATGATAAAAAAATTGAGCTACTACATCCCAAAATATCTACTCAGGAAAGTGTATTTTTCCTTAATCTATAGCCACTTACAATATTTGAATACAATTTGGATAAAATGCTCAAATTACCTAAAAAAGGAAATTGAGGTAATTCAGAATAGAGCCATAGGAAATATGTATAACTACCCTTTTTTAACACCTACCAAACACCTTTATATTACGAGTAAAATTCAACCAGTAGCCCTAAATGCAGAAATCAAATCAAATGTCCTGATGTACCAAATCCTACACAAAGGTATCCACACAAATTTAAACTTCACTAAACAATCTGATTTACACGCTTACAAAACTAGACATGCAGATGACATATCACTTTTCCATATCAATTCCAAACAATATGACAGTAATAGCATTAAGTATAGTGCCTTTGTAAAGTTCAATAGACTACCAGAAAATATAAAAATTGCACCTAGCCTACCAATCTTTAAAAGGAGACTAAAACAGTTTATGTGGAATGATTATAAAATGTCAGTTTAAGAAATTCCAAAATCTGAGAAGACAAAAGAAGACTACATTGTGTACAAAAACGTATGAAAGCTATAAAATGTTGTATATATTTTCATACTGAAAACTTGTAAACTAAACATTGAATTGTAATTTGTCGCCAACAAGATAAAACTGTACGATTCCTTTGTATATAAGTCCTTGACTCGTTAAGGGATTAATAAAATGCATTATTATATAAAAGTATATGGGAACGTAAATCGTGGATTTTTCCTTACTTTATGGGAATAATAAAAGTGAAAATCCACAGCCTGCTTCCAGTCTCCGACCGGGTCAGGTATGGAATGAATGAAGCCCCCATCTAGCGGCGAGGATATGGACTGTGCCGGCTGCCGAGGCCTGACGCACTCCTCTGGGGCAATGATTAAATGAGTGACAGATGAAATGAAATGATAGTGGAGAGTGTTGCTGGAATGAAATTTTGACAGGGAAAACCGGAGTACCCGGAGAAAAACCTGTCTGCCTCCGTTTTGTCCAGCACAGATCTCACATGTAGTGACCGGGATTTGAACCACGGACGCAGCGGTGAGAGGCCGACGTGCTGCCGCCTAAGCCACGGAGGCTGGGAATAATAAAAGTAAAATATGTTAAGACAATGTATTACCAATAGGCAGAAAGAATATTTGAGAAATAAAAATATGTGTCGGAGGTGGGATTCGAACTGCTTCCATTGCGCGATGCATAAATTAAGAGTTTTGAACGCTACCGACTGAGCTACCGAATCACTGGTGGAATAGTGCAATATTAAGTTACTTAAACAACATTCACTCCCAACAGTCCGTATAAGTTCTTCTATATTTCCCTATTTTTATAATATTCTATTCCTGTTTATATCGTGGAAACTTTATAATCAATATTCCCCTCCTTTATTATAATTCTTATAAATAACTATTACATTAAAATGCGATGGACATCCGCCATGTCTGTCATTCACCAAGGTGATTCTGCGCATGCGCTTGAGCCAATAATTTTGCAGTTTTGTTTATAAATTTAAAAATATGTGGTAACATATTTGTTTATTTTAAAGACACTCTGCAACTCTACAGTCCTACAGCTTTCGACAGATTGCTCTACGAAGTGAATCGGTTCTACCGTTCCCTCAATCTCGCGGTAACAAAAATCAGCTTAGTGTTTTAAATATATAGATTTTTAATATTTTGGGCATATTGCCTTGTCGGATTTAAAATATCAATATTTACATCTCCTATTAATATACTGTGTGTAGCTGTGGGCAAGTGCTGGAGAGTATTTCCTAGTTCTTCTCTGAATTTCTTTGGGCTTGTGGAGGGTGATCTGTATATAGCAAGTATTAAGTAACTTTCTTTATTATATCTGAAGGTGAGTAGGCTAGCATTTGCAGCTTTCAGTGTTTTTTGCAGTAGATATTGTATTATTTTGTATGAGCTTCTCATGCACATATATCTTTATGCTGTCATGGGTAGAATTTTGAGGTGGTATGAAGTACTCATTATATCCTAAAATAGCAAATGGTAGATCCTCAATGAACTGAAATTCAGACAGTATAATGACATCTGGTTTATGATCAAGTTGATCGAGCATAACTAGCATACTTTCAAAATTTGTTATCATGCTACATATATTTAGGTGCATGATTTTAATTCCTGCAGTAAAGCTAATTAATTTGTTGAAGTCTTGTGTACTGTTTACAGGGGCGTACATAGAGTTTTATTTGGGGGGGTGGGAGCCCATCTGGGGGATAGGGGGCATGGTATAGGCCCAAATAATAGGGGGTCCGGAGTTCTCCCCGGGAAACTTTTGTATAATTTGGTGCAAAATGATAAGTTTTAAGGCTATCTGGCATCACTTTTTCAACCAATTTGTTGTGATGTTTTATGTTTGGTTAATGGCAAACACAACTAAGACCATTTTATGACACTTTTTATTAATACAATCATCTTGCTCACTTGATAGTATTTACATGGAAAGAATTAATGTTACTGTTTTGATTTACAACTCACACTATAATATAAAGTCAAGGTTTCTTGAAGCATTGCCAAATCGGTTCATATCTTAATCGTCATTGAGATGTATGTCTCTGTGAATAGATGGCAATACTAGACCATTGAGTCTGTTTTCAGAAGTAGAATTTCTTAAGTATTACCCATTTAAGATTTGATTGCCGCTGAGCGTGGCTGCGCCAGCGTTTATTGATTATTGTAGCAGGAGCCCCGCGGGGTGAATCGGAGGGCACAATGATGACAGAGTGCAGTCGGGCCATAAGTCAAGCAGCATTGCGCGCGCTGCATGTTTTAAGAAGCGCAGATAAGCGTCACAGGAGCTCATGTCATCACGGACAGTTAAACGATGGCTGAGGCTACTCTAGCCGAGTCATATCCTACTCGCGCAACTGTACCTGTCAACGAAGCAGAGTGACGTGTGACACAAGTAAACAGGGAATAGTTCCCATCTCGACCGCTGGCGATCTATTCGTGAAAGGGTAATACCGTATATTTTCAACCAACTCAAACTCCGTTCGGCAGTACCAGTAGCTACAGAGAGAGGCAAATTTGCCAAAAGTTTGATGAGTGTATAAAAGTTAGGGAAAAACCTTTTATCACACGCTTCAAGGGCACTTGTTGCTGTTCTTGGTTCGTTCATAAAAGCGAAGGCACTGGAGGTAATAAGAGGTTATGTTGTTACACAAAAGATCAGAGCGAACTGATTGTCACACTGTTTACATCGTTCTACCTTCTCCTTGCTTTGCAACGTTGCCATACGTCACTTAGTAACAATGGTACATGATTATATTGGTGTTTAATGTTTTCATTCGTAAACAAATAATATATGTGACAAAAATTTCGAGGGGGGGGGGGCTGGGCCCCCCTTTATATACGCCCTTGACTGTTTACAATGTTTGAAGTAATATCTTGAAAATTAAGGTCTACTTCGTTATCTGATTTCATACCATAGTTGTATTATTTAAGGGTACGGTACTTCCATAATTACTTCACACTAACTTTGAAACAAAATTTCATAAAATATTGATTTATCGCTTGGCTCAGGCAAACATACCTTCAGTTTCCTTGATTCCCATGAACTGTTGGTAGGTCCGCTGCAGTCTTGATTTGTAGAATCGGGCTGTTTTCATCTTTTCTGATGAAGATCTTCCCGTTCCTGGTCCATGCAAATTTATAATTCATTGTCCGTTTAGAATTCCTGGCAAGCCAATATAGTTTTGGTTATCTTTGGTTAAATGTACTGTTCTTCTATATACACTGGCGAGTCTCCGTTGATCTTGACATCTGCGCAAAGAAGTTTCCCATGTTTTCGTTTTTTGCTCATTATCATGTCGTTTGTTGGACGGGAATAAAATTTTGCTACTATTATGAGGGGCGTTTTCTTCTTGCCATCCTTATCTGTAAAGGCTGGAAGTCAATGTCCCGATCAGCTTCAATTTCAACACCAACTGCACCTGTTACTTGAGCCACAGTATTATACACATTCTCGTGTTCGGAGACTGGTATCCCGGCGATTTAAAGGTTGTAATTCTTAGAATATTGCTCTATGTCATTAACTTGCCTTTTAAGATGCCCATCTTGTTCTTTAAGCAATGCATTCTCAACTTTAGTGTTGTTTACCTCTAGGGTGAGTTGGTCAATGCAAGATTTTAGTGTGATATTTTGTTCTAAGGGTTCATCAAATTTTTTTGATTGATACTCCAGACAGCCAACAACATCTTATAGCACTTGTTGCATATTGTTAACCGCTTCACATAAGCTTGCAGTGTCCGGTTTGACCTTATTCGGCTGAAAACTAGATATAGCTGTCTTGGTTGAATTTGGGTTATGTTTGCATTGTTTACAGTGCCACAGAAGTTCGACCGGATTTGCTTGCAATACAATACAAAACTCTTTATTTCCAGGACCCGCATCATACAGAATTGGATACGTCACACAACATACTCACAGTTAAATTTAAATACTTACAAATTTTTTACATTATTAAACAGTTACATGTTTCTTTAAAATTCACTTAAAGAATACAACACTTTCTGGGCTAGGTATATCTTGAGAGACTTTCTGAACCCAGTTCCAGTCAAAGATTTTAAGTGGTTTGGAAGCTTATTGTGGTATATAGCTCCTTTTTTGAAAGGATCCTTTTCTGAAAATTGTTTATTTACCCTCTTTTGAAAATAGTCATTCTGCCCTCTGGTTTCATGATTGTGGACATTGTTGATTGTGACAACTTTATGTTGATTTTCCCTTCCAACTTTGAAAATTTACAATGAAAATATTGTTAAAATATTATGCTTCTTAAATGCAACTCTGCATGATTCTCTCGATTTCAACACAAACAAGTATCGTATCTCTCGTTTCTACAGTTTAAATATTCTCTCCATATTCCTATTTGCTGCCCCACCCCATATCTCAATACCGTATGATATCTGTGAAATTATTAATCCTTAGTAGACTGTTAATTGGTATTCGCTGCTTAAGTATATTGACATTCTCTTTAAAACGAAGGAGTTTTTGTTAATTTTTTACAGATTTCATTTATATGCTCTTCCCATGATAATTTATGATCTATTGTAACACCCAAAAATTTTGCTGAGGCTACCTGTTGAATATCATCAGATCCACAGTAAAGATTTCGATCTACTTCTAAATTAGTTCCCTTATGCTTGTTAAATATAACTAAGTTGGTTTCTGAAGGGTTTACACTTAACATTATCTCATTAAATATTGAGTGACAAGATCAATACTATTTTGAGTTTCTTGAAGAGTATTTGTTTTATTACAGTTCCAGTTCAAAATTGAGGTATCGTCTGCATACGAAACAATCAAATAATTTTTGACTGTGGTACATCATTTACATAGAGAATAAAAAGGAGGGGGCCAAGGATTGAACCTTGAGGTACACCTTTTTTTTTAACTAAACCAGGAGTGGATTGGAACTTGGAGATATTTTCACCATTCATAAAAGGAATTTCTATAAATTGCCATCTATTATTCAAATATGATCTTAACAGTTCTAATGCTACTCCCCCTTATACCATAAGCCTCTACCTTATCCAATAATAATTGATGATTTACTGTGTCAAATGCTTTTGTCAAATCTACGAAAATCCCAACAGCACATTTATTATCATCAAGAGAAGCAAGCAGAGTTTCATAAAATTCTGCAATGGCATTTATAAATGATAAGCCCTTCCTGAAACCAAACTGATTCTTATTTATTAAATCATTCTTATCAATAAACTCAATTATTGTATGGTAAACCACATACTCTAAAATTTTACAAAATGTAGAGATAAGGGTGGTCGGTCTGTAGTTACCTAGTTGATGTCTGTCACCCTTTTTAAAAATTGGTTTAACAACGGATAGCTTTAATATATCTGGGAAGATGCCCTTTAAGAGACACATATTTATTAGTTCTGTAAGAATGTCTAGGATTGGACCATAGCACTGTTTCAACAACCAGGGTGAAATTTCATCCCAACTATGACTATGTTTATTTTTTAATTTTCTGATTACCGTACTTATTTCATCTTTGGTAGATGGTTTCAGGAAGATTGACTTATTACATGTGATTTGCTTTATACTGCTATTAACACATTTATTTCCTACAACATTATGATCATTACATTTTGCTCTATTACTGTTTACATTCACACTGTCCCTAATGGGTGGCTGAATGAAATAATCATTGAATGCTGTTACTACTTGTAAAGGTGCATTAAAAACATTGTTATTGATTATTATCGAAATATTTTTCCATGTGTTGCTTTTATTAAGACCTGAAATATCTTTAGCTATTCGCCATACTTCTTTGGCAAAGTTGTTAGAATTTGTTATTTTATTTTCATATCCTTGTGCTTTTTTTTTATTTCTTCATAATATTCTACTTTAAATTTTGTATAGTTATCTTTATAAAACTTCAATCCTGTTTGCTTGTAGCTATCAAAAGCATCAATCATGTTTTGTTTTTTCCTATAGCACAGATCAGTCAGTTTTGTTGTTTTAGTGCTCTGGTGATTCCTATTTATTCTTTTAACTAATGGGCAGGATAATTAAGACACACTTTAAAAATAGAACAGAATTTTTTCCAGGCAGCATTTACATCCCTAATATTCCTCACTTCCCCGCAATCAACATTACCAAGTTCTTCTGTGAGTTTCATTACATTATTATTAGATACATTTCGAGTATACTTCCATGTAGACTGATTTAATTGAGATTCATGAGGAAATACAATTTTTAATTCCTGGCCACGATGGTCAGATACAAAATTTTCCACAACAGTGCAATTACTTAATTCGTCTGGCATGTTAGTAATAATGTAATCGATTAATGTTTCAGAATGTTTAGTTACCCTAATTGGCTCCTTGACAAGATTATTAAGGCCAAATGACAATACAATGTCTTTGAATGTCTCGAGGGACCTGTCATGTGCAAACCAGTCTATATTGAAATCACCGACTACTATTATGTTTCTATATTTTTTGGCTACTTTATTCAGAAGTAAATCAAACTGTCTTAGGAATATTTCCATATTTCCACTTGGGGCTCTGTATACTCCTGTTATAAATATTTCAAAATCAACATTCAGCTGAATTAAAATACCTGCAACCTCAAAGTCATGATCCCTTCCATAGCTATTAACCCACCCCAATTCCTGGTATCTATTATTTATTTTACAGTACAGACTCACACCCCCACCTTTCATTTCATCTCGACAGTAACTACTGGCTAGTATATAATTATCTGGATGCATGGTTTTTATTTCCTCCCTCTCACACCAATGTTCAGAGAACGCAGCAACACTGTAGTTTTTTGAATTTATCAGGTTATTTAAACGATCTACTCTATTACTTAGATGTTGAACATTATGATGGTAGATATGCATATTATAATCAATATTGAACCCTTTTAATTTACTATTAGTGGTTTCTGAATGATCTACTTTATTACTTAGATGTTGAACATTCTGATGGTAGATATGCATATTATAATCAAAATTGAACCCTTTTAATTTACTATTAGTGATTTTTGAATACACCTGCTGAATCTGTTTTTCAGATCCAGCTTCTTATAACAGTTTCCCTGGTACCCAGTTTCTGATACCCAAGTGCCCACTGTAATGTAATGATGTCTACCTTTTCTTTTATCTTCATGTTTATAATTGTACTTATTTCACAACTTAAGACTTCCTTACCTAGCTTATTCAAATGTTGTCCGTGCCTAGTGTGCATAGCTCTATCCACCCTACTAACATCTAGCATTTGAACATTGCGAAAATGCTTACATACCTTCGCAATCCCTACATTCGTGTCTTTTACAGCTTCATTTACACAGGATTTCTCCATTAGATCATACCTGTGGGGAAGGTTCACAACGACGACGTTAGTGTGGGTGAGCGGAGATAGAGTTCCTTTCAGAGAGATGATCGCATTTTTACTACCTTCATTTCTTGAAACATCATTAGAGCCGCCAACGATCACCACAAAATCACTCGAAGATAACGAAGCAGTTCCACTTTTTGATCCACTCACAACTGCAGTAAATGATGCCGCAGGTTTCACTATTGAAGTGACTGCCATGTTACCACAACTCGCCAAGATATTCGCTGCTGCTCCGCGTCCGTGACTGACCGAATAAATCAACACTTTACCTACTTTCTTCTGTTGTTTAGTAGGCTTAGGTGCCCTTTTTTTCACTGATGTGTTATCGTCCCTTACTTCTTGTAGTCCCCCAAATGAGTTCCTAAGCGGCACACACACACTATTGCCCACGATCTTATGCCTAAAATTTGGCCTAGTTGGTCCAGTACCACGTTTCACAACATTAGTCCACTTTCCACTTCTTTCGCCCTAGTCTATACTTAAACGTTTATTCTCTTCAACAAGTCTTCTCACATCGTCCTTCAGTAACCTGATTATTTCATCTTTAGACGCTAGTTCATTTTTAAGCTCCTGATAATCACAGTCGTGTTCACAAGTTGTGATGCTTTCACACGTGGCTTCCTCAACTAGCTTTGCTTTGGCCCTAGTCACCACAACATTCACGTTTTTTACCTTTATCGTGGAAGATGAACACAAATTGGAGTCCATTCCTATATTTTTACACCTCGAACACAACAATTTACCAGTAATTTTAAGCTTATTTACTACAGCACTATTTGCACAGCTCTCACCAGGCGCCATGTTGCTATGCCCAGCATTGCTTTAAAAATGGCGTTTGTCACACGAACACTGTTTAGATGACACATTTCACCACAATTTCCGTCACATTGTACGAAATTTTCATTCTCCTTCAGCGAAACTTCAGGAGGTACATATAACATTACTATTCTTGGACGCCATGTTGCAATAAAGGAAATACCTCAGAATGTTAAATTGACATGAAACAAGCGTCTATACAGCGGCCAAAATGTGAAGCAATTATGGAGCGTATCTTCCTGCAGCAACAGTATCTGCAAATCGCACACTTCGTACAGTTTTTAAAAGTATTTTTTTTGAAGTGATTATAGATATTTATGAAATTAGAGTGCAATGCGTCACTGGTAATGTATATTGTCTTTCATTTGAATGCTCATTTTTCACGATCGGTTGCCTGTGACCGCCGCAGGAGGGATCTATAGGCTAGTACTGAAATAATGGTAAACTTATATGTTTAGTTCAAATATTAATGATTATGATATGTGGTCTCCACTGAGTCCTGGTTAGGACTCCTAATAGACGCCAGGAGGCATCCAGTGCGTCAAATATTGAACAACCTAATTAAAGTTTACTGCAAGGCTGGCAAGAATAAGGTCGTTTGTTGCCAGTTTATCTGCATTACTGTTATTGAATCCCTTTCTGTCGAAAGTAAAATATTTAAAATACAATACAGTCCATTAGTGTTGTCTTTTTGCTTCACTTAACACCAGAAAACTCGGAGTGAGATAAATAATATGTATGTATTCTTTATTGTCAGACAGATAGAATCCACTAGTGACAATATAATAATTAACAATAAATGTACAAGTATAAACAAAACAATAACAGCAAACACGAACAAAAAATAGAAATACACTAGTCTATTATAAATCAACAACCACAACCATACAGACACGCACTCAAACATCCTATCTCAAGCATTCATTCATACAATCCCTATGTACAAGAAACATTGAAATAATTACAGAAAAAACAAAACTATCTACAGTAAACGGAAAAAGGCAAAAACATAAAATGAAAGATCGAAGAAAAAGTTCAGAAACTGTGAAAAAAGTAATATAAGAGTGACATTCGAGGATCTAGATAACAGCAAACAAAAAATACATTACTTCAGTCGCTCGTACATTCAATCAAAAAATCAATCAACCATTCATTCAACCACATGTTCAATCAATCAATCAATCAATCAATCAATCAATCAATCAATCAATAAACGCAAATAGAAAAACACAAAATGCACACACTATTTTACAGCCCACTTGAGATGTTTCTCATAACAGTTGATAGAGAGTCGAAGTGAATATCAGTAGCACTTTTACTCTCCATCAAGTTGTATGTTGACTGCAACCGGATCAGACATGAATTCTAATGTACATTAATTCTCGATCTGCCCCCATCGAACGTGTGCTTCCGTCTGATGGTTCTCTGAGGGACGTGAAAACCCAAGTCAGCTATCAACTGATTAGAGTCAATTCCACCATTTACCAGTTTCCACAGGAATCTCACGTCTCCCACTGTACGCCGACTGCTCAGTGGAGGAAGACCGTACACGTTGCAATAACTCTCATACTCAGCTCTATGGTACGATCGTCCACCCCTGTAACAGAGCCATTTGGCAAATCTCTTTTGCACACGTTCGATGGCGTCAATTTTATTACTGTGAAAAGGATTCCAGATCACACTACAGTACTCCAATTTAGGCCGAATGAGTGACTTGAATAATTTGGATAGAGTTATGTCCGAAAAATAATTTAAACAATTTCTTTTTAAAAATCCCAGGATCCGGAAACTTTCACGACATATTTTTGAAATATGTTCATCGAACGAGAAATTATTTGTGATTGTCTCCCCTAAATCCTTAATGGTTGACACTCTACCTAGCGTTTCATTATTAATACAATAATTAAACCTGGGTAGGAGGTTGCGTTTCAATGAAACTGACAAAACTTTACACTTTTCAGTTTCAGTTTCCATGTTTCACACCATTCACTGAGTTGGTGTAGGTCTTCTTGCAACAACTCACAGTCATTTATAGTACTGATGGGCATATACAGTTTTAGATCGTCAGCGTACATCAGGCACCTAGAATTATGAATTATACGAGGGATATCATTCACAAAAAGTATAAAGAGCAGAGGGCCCAATACAGAACCCTGAGGGACACCGGAAGTAACGTTTACAGATTTAGACTTATTATTATTAATTATAACTGATTGGGTTCTATTTGAGATGTAACTTTTGAAGAAACGTAAAAGATTACCAGTTATACCAAAATTTGAAATTTTAAGAAGCAGTAGGTTGTGATGTACGCTGTCGAAAGCCCTAGAGAAATCAGTATAGATAACATCAGCACTACCACGGTTATTCATAAAGGTGGATACATCATGAGTGAAGACTGCTAGGTTGGTAGCAGTGGATCGCCTAGGAAGGAAGCCGTGCTGAAATTCAGTGATGAATGGTGACACGTGGGCGTACACTTCGTCCCGAACAATTGATTCAAAGACTCGTGCGAAAATAGACATTAGTGATACTGGTCTGTAATTAACTACTTTCTGCCTGGAGCCTTTCTTTAACACTGGGGTGATATGGACTGGTTTCCAGTATTCCGGAAACACTCCTTCACTGATGGCTTGGTTGAAAAGAATATAAAGTGGACGAGATAGCTGGTGGCATAAAGATTTAATTATTTCTATAGGAATGGCATCAGGACCGGGAGACTTGCCAGAGGTTAGATTATGTAATTTATTCTTGATGCAGTCTTCGGAAATATGGAAGTAAGAAATGCTGTCGTTACTGGAGGGTGGCAGATCAGGTAGGGGTGGCGGTATAGAATTTACAGGAAGGAATAAGGTTTCGAAATATTCAGAAAACAGCCCACAGGCAGAGTTTGCATCAGTACTGGTATGTCCGTCGTACTCGAGCGAGACCGGTAATCTGGTGTTCCTAGATCTCTGCTTAATGAAGGACCATAGTCTGTTCGGATTAGATTTCACACTGGAGTCTTCCAGGTAGGCGTCATACTTTCGGTGCTGAATTTCTTTGAATTCGGTCCTCCTGACCACAAATTCAATTCTATGGCATTCCAAAGAAGAGCGTTTCCATTGACGATGAGCCCTATTTTTCGAGTGTATTGCGCTGATTACATCTGCATCAAACCAAGGTGGATAACGGTAGGGATTAACCTTCACACGAGGAACTGCTTCTCGAACTGCGGACATCAAGAGATCATAAAATATCTCACAATTCTCATTAATGTCGTTCCTGATATCAAGGAGGGACCAGGGGCAATAATCCAGCAAAAATTTCAGGTGGTTCATGTCTGCCTTCTTCAAGTTAAAAATTTCCCTGTGAGGTGGTTTTTGAAATAAACTAGTGTCATGAAAATCTATGTTCCATATTAGAGCACTATGGTCAGATGGAATCCACCCCGGTTTTTCTAACTCTACAGACTGAGAGATTTTAGGAATATTAGTAAACAGTAGATCGAGGTAGTTTTGTCCACGGGTGAGATGTGGATTCAATTGATGCAGAGAGAATTCCTCAATTATCTCACAGAAGATAGAGTTCACTGCACTTTCAGTTAGTTTTGAAGGTACGAGAGAAGGCCCGTCCTGCTGTCCCCGTGAGATGTCTGGCACGTTAAAATCCCCACACAATATAACTGTATCCTTGTCCTTCAACTGGGCGTGCACCCTGCTGAGAGAGGTATGTAGCTGCTCCAGGCGGTTTAAGGAGGCAGGTGGGGGTAGGTACACACAGCCCATGAACACACTAGACCTTCCTTGGATTTCCAACCAAACAATCTCGCATTCACTTCCTAAGTCCGCTCTTCTGCTGGCACGCAACTGAGACTGCGTAACAATTAGATCACCACCCCCACGCCCAGCCCTGTCTCTCCTAAATATGTCATGAGTCCTAGAAAAGGCGAGTTCTGAGTCAAGAAAACTGTCAAAAAGCCAAGACTCATTTAAGGCTATTATAGACATGTTATTAAAATCACTGCTGCTCAAATCTATTTTGTTCAGCTTGTTGGCCACGCTCTGAGTGTTCTGAAAGTAGCCTATATGGACATAGAACTGTTCGAACACGGACCAGGATTAATTTCTACATCACCTGACAGTAGAAAAAGGATGAAGACTGTGGTCACCGTTGATGTTGATGTGACCGTACCTCTCCTAGTTAAAGGGCTGGCTCCTTTTAGCAGCATGGCAGGTGACAATCCAGCAACAGAGAAACAACAAAAATTAAAACTCCGATTGGAGCACTTCCAGTTTACTGAAGCTTCAAAATTCTTTTCACAAATCATGGACAGCCTCACATCACTACCACTCCCAAGAAAAGAACTAGTTACGTGAAAGAATAACATAATAAAACAACACAAAACAGGAGACCGGAACACACGCACTTCACTCACCGACGCCATCTTGGAACTGTCTGGCAATAAACTTTCTTCGGCTTTTTCCCAATGATTTGGGGTCGCCGGAGACAACCAGGCTCATTTTGGTTTTATAAACATTTAATGCAGCCAATGGCCAAAGAACATAAATACTAACTTAATACCTAAATACATGAATTATAACGTTAAAAAAAATCGCAATGTGCATTGGTATAACTAGTAATCATCCAAGCAGAACCGTGTTAGAGTCTCTCTCCTGTCTGGACACTTCAGCACATGATATCGTTCACAGAAATTGTTGCAACGCTTACACACGCATTCTGAGCACGGTGTGTGATACGATTTAGTCAAGCATAGGCGGTGATGGAAACCGTGTACTGCTAATCGGGTCACCAGGTGACGCAGCTCGTAGTTTGCTTGTGTCCAATCTTGTGTCATCATAGCATCTGTAGCGTAGAACTCGCTCCATATATCTTCCTTCTTCCGCTGCAGCACAGCAAGCGCTTGCGTGTAGCTGGCACTAGATGGCAAGAGCATTTTCATTCGAAGTTCTTCAATAAGGAACGGCTCTCTAGACAGCTCGTATACTGTGCGAGATCTGGTTGTTTTAGATACCCCCAATACTCTTTTTAAAAAATATGCTTTAACTTTCTCCAGTGTATATAGATTATTTCTGGTAAGATCAGGCCAGATAACTTCTATACCGTAAGTTAGTACTGGTAGTATTTTCACTTGGAATAGTCTCATAGCCGTTTCGAGGCTTAGTGTTTGTAAGTTTCTTATATCTTTAATTGCAATTATTGCTTTGGCAGCTCTTTCTGTTGTATGTTTGGTGAAGCACTTGCCACTTGGTTGCAATGTGACACCTAAATATTTAAAGTCATTTACTATTTTAAGTGCAGAGTCATTTATGGTGATTTGTATACCGGACGGTATTTTGCCCCCATTTCTAAAGACCATCATTTCTGTTTTTGTTTGATTTATGTAGAAACTGTTTTCTTGACACCATTTAACCATAACATCGACCGCCTCTTGCAATATGTGCGGGTTACTAGAGCTAACTGCTATGTCGTCAGCGTAAGCATAAATGTAAATATCCTTTCTGTCTTGGATGATTCTTATTAATTCTTCAGATGTAAGAATGAATAATAAAGGGCTCATAGGGTCTCCCTGGAGTACACCATTAGTCTGTAGAATTGTATCTGATGTAGAAAGGCCATCCGATATTTGTATGGTGTTGTAGGTGAGTATAGATCTAATAATTTCAATCCAGATTTTATCAATTCCTAAGGTATTCTCCAGCTTCGATATTATTAGTCCTCTGTCCAGTAGGTCGAAAGCCTTCGTGAAGTCTAAGAATACAGTATAGAATTTTTCTTTCTTTTTAAGTGCATCTTTGATGTTATTTAACAGTAATTCTACAGCCATTAACGTAGATCTGTTGTTTCTAAATCCGAATTGAGCATCGGGGAGTGATTTGTCGATAGGTTCCTTCAGTCTTTGTGTTATTATGTTAGTGAATATCTTGAAAGTATTACTTTCCAATGCGATGCCCCTGTATTTGTTGGGATCCTCAGGATCTCCTTTTCCTTTGAATAACACTTTAATTGTGGAGTTTCTCCATTGCTCGGGAATTTGTCCTGTTTCTAAACACTTGTTGAATAATTTGGTCCAAGTTGGGAGCAGTATTTCAGTAGATGCTTTCATATGTTCATTAAAAATATTGTCCGGTCCAGCAGCCTTTTTGTTCTTAGCTTTATTTATTGTTTTCCGAACCTCTTCTGTTGTTATTTCTGACCATTTATATTTGTTTATAGATTTTGTTTCTTTCATTTCCATACTTGGTAGTTTAGTGTCGCTTTTGTTATTTAATATGGTATTGAAGTGGTTTTCCCACGTTTGTAAACTGATGTAGTGTGTCGTTGGGCGTATTCTAGGTCGAAGGGCAATGTAGGGGTCCTTTTCAGCTTCATCTGCCAGCTGTTTCGCTTCCTTTTCGTTGTGGAGTTTCTTCTTCAATTTGATCATTTCTTTATATTGTCTTCTTACGTAGGCATACGTGTTTAACATTGTTGTGTCTTGGAGGTTTCCTCTTACTTGATGTAGTATATCTAGTACTTGTTTCCTTTTGATATAACAGTCTTTGTCAAACCACTTTTTCGCAATTCTAGTATTTGCAGTGATTTTTACCGTGCTATTTATAATCAGCTCTTGCATGAGATTTGCAGCCTGTGATAGTTCAGCTTCATCTATTAATTCTTCTATATTTTTTATTTCATAAGATCTTTCTTTTAATGCCTCAATGTTTAATTTCCTAGAGATTTTTGGTAGAGATTTTTCTAGTTGTTGATTCATTGGTAACTTTAAGATGAATTTCAACGGGATGTGTTTTCTTATTGGGGTCACTGAATCAGACCATATCGGGTTTACTATTCCCTGAATTTGACCTTTTAGGAATATGAGATCTATTGAGCTCTTGCCGTTGTGAGAAATATAAGTGGGTGTATGTGTATCGTTGATGAGAATGAAACCCTCTTCTTCTAACGTTTCGATAACGATTTTTGATTTGTAGCTTTCCTTATCGATTCGGCAATTGAGATCACCAGCTATCATTTTGGTTTTGGCCGGGGATTTAAGGCCGGATGCCTTTCCTGACGCAACGTGACTTTTCAGGTGAAAATAAAATTCCACCCCGCTGTCACCGGGATTTGAACCCCGGCCGAATAAAGAAAGGTTTAATATTTACCATAATGTGTAAATTTCCTTTTGTATATGATTCGTTTTAAATATTCTATGAAATAGAAGGTATTTTACTATCTTTGGTGGGCAATTTCATTGACTATGCGTGGCGACATTGGCATGAATCTGTCATGACACGTGGGATGCGTTGTGCATTATTACTCTTGACAATCAGTATGTCGCAAAGGTCGCAAAGTATAAATTTGATAAAGTAGTCGCTGCGGTTGTTTAGTAACTCGGTTGAATATGAGCTGTTTGCCAGTAATATGGTATTTACGAACTCTAGAAAGACAAGTTCCGTCCTCTTCGTATTTCTCTTGACTATTGCTGGAACGAACGAAGCATTGAATATTTTTAAGTTTCCTTTGGATAGTTTAGAGAAAAAATATGGATCATTTCCCGAGGAACTACGTCTTCGCATGTTGGCCGAGGCAAAAAAAATGTTTTACTTTGGGTATGATAACTACATGGCACATGCATTTCCTATGGACGAGTTAAATCCAATTCTCTGTTGTGGTCGTGGACCGGATCGCGAAAATCCGTAAGTTTCTATTCTTTTTTTAATGAAGTCGAGATGCGGCATTTTGAATTTTGAACAGTTTATTTTTTCAGTGGGGACGAGTTCCATGTCAGGTGATATGTTGGGTTGACTGTCAAGTGTCATAGCAATTGTGCACAGCTTGATACAGGGCAGGTAGATACGAAAGTTCATCTTAAATTTCTCCCAAACTGTTGCAGATGCATAAATGTTGTGATTCCATGGTGAATGCCAAATAAAAGGATGTGTTACATCTTATTGTTGACACGGGGATAACAATGTATACGCGTGCCGTTTTAAATGGAACTAATCAGATTGTATCTGTCAGCACAGCAGTTTTAATTAGCTGAATTCAGCAGTGTGTGGTATTAGCTTCCTGTGTGTGACTAGTCGATTGGGAGCAAACAAATGATTTAAAATGATAAAATTTCTTACCTGGCACATAGCTTGGACTGCATTTGGCGGTAGTGGGGGCATGGTGAGCAACAGCCCTCAAATGTCGTGAATAATTACTCCAACTCGCTCGGTTCTAATTATGAAAAAGTCCTCTAGGCCATGGAGAGCTATGAACTTGCCTGCCTGAGTTGTCCTAGCTTAACAGGCAAATGTAAGCTCTACAAGCAGGGGGATAGGTGTACTGCTCTCCTTGAGTGTGTCTGCAAAATGGTTCTAAAAATAATCAAAGACCGATATCGTGATAAGATTTATGGATAGGTATTGCCCTTTTATGAGTATCCTGAATTGATGTTTAATAGATTCTGTCGTATGCAAAGAATTAGCCTAGAAAATATAGGATGATTTTACAAAACCATAATGAAAACAACAGGGCTGCATAGAAAGTAAGCTAGTGGCATATAGATCCATTTATTGTAGGTCTAGAACCACCATACCGCTTGGCCTACATGCCTTCAATATTGCCAGTTGTGTAAAGTGCAGGATACCGGTATCAGTGCCATCTTTGTTATTGTCTGTGATTTGAGCACCCTACTGCTTTGATTTATGGTGTGTCAGTACAAAAACTCTTCCCTAGAAGTGATTCCTCTAGTCTGAGGAAAAGATCAAAGTAGCAGGGAATTGTGTTCAGTGAATAGGGTGAATATTTGATGACCTTCCACATGCAACTTGCTAATAATTCCATCGCAGGAGCTACATTATGACAGCGGCCATTGCCATGCAAGACATATTAATGATGCGTAAATGTGACTATTACCTGTGCAGTGCAAGATGATGATTATTTAGGAAAAGAAAATATCCAATCTTTGCAAACACTCATCTGCATACCATGTGCAAATCAGTGAGCCTTTGTTTTCTTGAGCAGCATGCAATAATTTCAAACCTGGTCGATGACTATGACTATGATTGTTGTTTTTAGGGGCTGAACTGAATACCTGTTTTAGATGTTTAGAGAATGGGACTGATGATCAAAATGTTCTAAGCCCATAATGAATTAACAAGACTTCGACAGCTACTGGGAGAGCTTGTAATTTGCTGCACAGCATTCTTGAATTATGTTGGATGGATATTGATGACCAAATGTTTGTCTTCATTCTGGGTCTACACTTCCATGCGCCTGATCGATCATGACGTATTATGTCTTCGGATAGCTTGCCACGGTGGGTGAGTGGTTATAGTGTCTGACTACCAACCCCAAGATTGCAGGTTCGCTCCTGGCCATGGTAAGTGATTTTTGAAAGGCAACAAAAATCACGACACTCATGTAGTGATGTGGGCCGGGTAAATACCCAGTGGGAAGGTAAATATAAATTGGGTATTTACCCGGGTATATACCCAGTGGTCATTTAAATACCCAAAATGAAGGTATTTTCAGTTTTTGAGCTTTGTACAACACTTTTTGATGTGTTGATGAAGTGTTGGACAAACAAGGACTGAAACACAGGTATTTGATGCCTAAAATTGAAATCAGGAACAATATTGATCCTTCAAAACTAAAAAGAGGAAAATAGACGTCTGGGTAGTTTTGGGTATTTATATTGTTTTGACACTGTAACCTCGTCTTTAAGTGTGTATTTTCCTTAAACTAAAGTGAAATATTGGATAAAACCTTTTGGTTGTTTTATGTTTTAAATTTTTAATAAATATAAAGATATTGAGAAGGTGGAGTTTTATTACGGTACTGGAAATGAGCAACAAAGATGTGGGTTCCAAAACTACTTTCGTAGTAATAAGAGTAGGCTATATTGAAATATGTGTATGCCAAAACTCAAAAGGTAATAAAATATATTCAATAGAAGGGACATATGAAAAAGAAAGGAAAAAAAAAGCTTAGTAAAAGTGCTTTAAGTTATTTTTCATTCAATCTTTTTTATTTTAAAATCATACTCTAAATCAGGGGTGCCCAAGCTTTCTTAACCAAGGGCCACATTGTAAATAGTTGGGGTACCTTGCGGGCGGTTGAGGGGTATGGAATTTGTTAAATATAGAGTTGCAATATGGTGAGTTGTGGCTGTCTGAGCTTAGATTTCTTAGTATTGTTGCCATTTTCTATATTTATTTGTAGTGGATAAAAAATAAAACACTAAAAATAAATTTAGATATTCTTAATAAATCCCTTTAAAATAGAAGTACGATGATATTCAATACTCTCATACAGCATGAATGACAAAGAGTGGGCATTTATGTTCATTTGACACAATTAATAATCAAATTATGATATAAAGTTCATGATAATTTAGTTTAGTGCGAGCACTGGAACTTGTTTGAAAGTTTTGGCGACAAGGCACAGACCGTAGGTTGGGCAGCCCTGCTCTAAATAATATAAATGCATGTCAGGAAGGTTTTGTAGTATGTGGGTTCTGTAATGGGTTAAGATGTATGCTAGCAAGCATATGGGTTGGCAACACTGCTCAGTTCATCCTACCCAGAAGTCCAACTGACACTGTACTTCCCTCCCATTTTCTATTCTTTGTTTGATTTACTATTTACTAGTCTTTTTGGTTATTTAATTATTTATTTTATGTATGAATGATAATACAAACTGTCCAGAAAAACATATACAGTGTGTTGAAAACTGTATATTACACCTTTTGTAGAACTTGGCCAATGCTCTGAATAAATTTCACCCAACTTTTATCTCAATGTTTGCAGAAAGGCCTAGTTCAATTCTATCCCTGAGTTTTTCAGGTTATAACTATTGAATTTTATCTCCTGATCTAATTTCCGATTCTAATTCTGTTTTTAAGTCCCAATTCTAATTAAATTTAATTTTATTAACTATCTAATGATGTTACATTTTAAAAAGTTAATGTATAGGTAGAATAGTTTGCATACCAGTAACATTTTTAAAGGTTCAACTTACCACGACACAGGATTTTCAATGAAAAATCTAAAATACCCTGGTATTTACCCAAATTGGGTATTTACCCGGGTATATATCCTGGGTATTTACCCTGATTTATAAATACCTGGGTATTTTACATCACTACACTCATGTCATACGTTGTTGGCATGTTAAAGAACCCATTTGAATTCGGTAGGCCGTGTTCAATGGCAAAATTAATCTCGGGATTTTCTGCCAACACAAAGTTCCTCCATTCTCTACTTGAAAGCGCTGTAGTGTCAAGGAGTTTAGATATCTAACCTCCTTGACTTTCATAGCGTTCAAAGGAACGACGAAATTCGACATGCAAGCTACCCTCTGGGTGTCAATTAACAAAGCTTGCACCAGGCACCCGAGGCCATACGATATTATTATATTATGTCTTCGGATTCTCTAAACATTCGTATCTCTTCATATTGCCATGCTCTGTGTAATGATATGGCCAGCCTCTGTGGCTGATAGGCCTTCTCTCCCTCTCTCTCCCTCTCGTAGTGCCTCTGCTTGGTGAGGCATGGCTGTAGAATGAAAACCTCTTAGTAGTGGAAAGGGTCATATGAAAACAAAAGTAACTGGATGGGTGATCCTCATGTCACTGTCAAGGGATTACTAATCAGAAAGAGTACTCGAACCCATTACGTTTCAGTTGTATGGTGTTCTGCTAACTACGCTAATGTGACATGCTTTACTTTGCTTCAAGAACATCGCCAAGGACGACCATGAGTGCTGCACTTGTCCATACTTTTAATACATTAAGTTTGATCGTTGGGTATTATAAATTTCCTTAAAGTTAATTTGTTTTGTCTACCTTAATACTAAAGGATTACGAGGCACACAGGCAATTGAAATGGAACACACGTTTAATGTACCTGACATTTACTACAACAGAACTGAACGAACAAGGTGATACAACATTCTTTTTATACACACCATTACCAAAAACAAAAGAGAAACATATCTCTATGGACCAGGTTTATAATTAACAGTGTGACCAACACAAACCATGGTCACATATTTCAACACACCTCCTTAAACCTGTAGGAGTAGAGGACATGATTTAAGACCCAAGTCTTTACAAAAATAAATATGCTTAGGCTTAGGAAGAGGCTTTGTTAGGATGTCTGCACACATTTTTGAAGTCTCCTCATATTTGATGCATATGACTTGAGAATCCAAAGCATCTCTAACATAGTGATATTTAGTGTCAATGTGTTTGGTCCTATTATGGTGGACTGGATTTTTTGCCAGTTTTTGAGCTGATTGACTATCACTCAATAATATGATGGGTGACTTGAGATCTATAAAGTTAGACAAAACACGTTTCAACCAAACAGCTTCTCTTACACCTTCACTCACAAGGGAAGTCTCTGAACCAGGGAATCGCGGATCCTGCTGGAACTTAGCAAATATGTTGCTTGAGCCCAACTAGGCAGAACCATGAAGACAAATCTTTCGGAAATTAACTCCTGCCCTCCATAGACGGCAATAAGTACAACAATTTTGAACTTTGCGCGCTGGTCAAGCGCGGGTGTGCCTCACGCCTGATTGGTGGCTCAAAAGGTCATGCTCCAAACGACTGCCCTCCCGTACTCGCGCTCACAACCTGCGCTGCGGCATGGACATTAATGCTGCATCTTTACAATATATTGCACGTCGTGCTTTATTAATAATCATGCAATGTAAGGTACCACAAATACATATCATTACAACACAACACAGAGTAAACTGAACCAATAGTCAAACAAGTGAGTAAGTGACCAAGCTACTTCACATAGTTCTGACAACAGTGATGTTCGTGGTAATAATATTGGAAAAACAAACTGGTCTTACACCATCCACACCGTATGAAACACGGGCGAGTGCAAGTACTACATTGTATTGCACTGATATCGAAACAATATGGCACAGGGTGTTCAAACCCACCGGGATTGTCGGACAGGTACTGACTTCGGTACCATGCGTATTGCCACATTGAAGTAAAACGAGGGGACGACAGTTGGTGATATGTCAGAGACTGCATTTTCAAGATTGTATTTCTCTGGGCCAAATAGATGTCAAAATTCAATAACCGAACGGTGTTCGAAAATCTACGGACAAAGCTTATCCAGACCCTAAAGCAGTATACATCCAATGGTTGACAATAGGCTGTGGCTCCAGGAGGTATCATCATCAGTCGTATGCGCTCTTCACTTTCTAACGATTTATGTCCAGAAAAGGAATCCAGAAGGAGTGCCACATTGCCGGACGGTACATGCTGTTTGAAAACATTGTGAAACCAATCCTTCAATTGTGCGGATCCCATTTTGCCAGATTTTGTAGGAACAACGTAAATATTGTCATGTGCAAACATAGTTTCTTTCACCCTTTTTCCAAACACACCTTTTGGTTCTTTCAGAGTTATAAAGAGAGGTCCTAGTAGCTTGCCGGCTGCTGTTATTGTTGGCATTATTGTATAACTGTGCGTTGTGGCCCCCACTGATTGCACTTTGGAGTAAACCGTTTTCGCCCCTTTTATAGCCAGTGTCCTACACGAACACATCTCCAAATTGAACCCACTCTGATCACTATTACATACGTTCCCAGGGCCGAGAGAATCAAGAACCGATGTAACCTCTTCTACGAATATTTCTGCTGACATAATATCCATTTCTCGATGGGCATTCTTTGATGTCGTCACAGTTGTTATTTTTCGCGAAATGATATTATAGCGATCCTTAAAGTGCTGCACCCAGGAATGGCTGGCTTTAAACCCCGTACATTTTACGTTCTGTGCAGCTAGCATAGCCCATTGCTGAATTGTCACGTCATGTATAACTTCATTATTCTGATGGGCAATGTCAAATTGGGCTTTTACGACACATGTTATTCTCCTCAATTTGTTGCGGCGGGTGCCTCCCCTTTTCACTTGCTCTGCCCACAAATATAAATCTTTCTTGCTTTTTAAACGGTGAAACTTACTTTTTACCGACGAAAAGGAAAGCGGGCGCCTCTTACCGCTTTTCCAATAATAAACAGCATTTTGTTTGTATTCCATACCTACAGCTTCATCTGACACTTTCCTGGGTGAGCTATCGGTGGCAGTCCAAATATTATCTTCATCAGAGTTGTTGGTGTTACTGGTGTTACTGTCATCCGGTAGCTCATGTGTGGCGACAGTAAGAGTAGAATAGGAGTCCACGTTCATAGTGCTGTTCTCTATACAACCAGTTATGATACCTGTAAATATCAATAAGCACAACAAATAAACACACTTGTTACAAGAGACGAACGCCAGAAAGTCTGATAGGCACAATAGCCTATAGCCTACCCTCCAAACTGTCCAACAGGTCCTGTTCTTGAATGCTGAGAGGCCTTTCCATACATTTTCCATATTTTTCCTCCAGACAACATATAACTTTTGCAATGTTAATATTCATCATGCAATGCATGGGACACTCTCCGTATACGGATATAAGCGTATGCCGGGTCTGTCGCCTCTCATTCGGTGACTGTACGCCGTAGGCCGGGAAGCAACCTCTGAAGCAGCCAATGAAGCTCACGCCGCTGGCGCGCTAATTTAAACAAGTAAATCTTAATTTTTCATCTAGTACAAGGGGAAGTTAATTTCCGAAAGATTTCTTTTCACGGTTCTGCCTATTTGGGCTCACGCAACGTATCTGCAAAGTTCCAACAGGATCTGCGATTCCCCGGTTCAGAGACTTCCCTTGTCAGTGCAACATATTCTGCTTCAGTAGATGATAAGGAAATGCATTTTTGCTTTTGAGCCCCCCCATGATACAGCACCACCTGCCATTTTGGACACAAAACCACTGTATGATTTTCGGTCATCGCTATCATTAGCCCAGTCAGCATCAACAAATCCCATGAATTGACCTCCATTCCTGACATACTTAAGTGACAAGTCTTTTGTGCAATTTAAATAACGCAGCACTCGCTTTGCAGCAGACCAGTGAGATTCATTGTAACAATGATTAAATTGACTGAGATATGATATCGCATAGCTTATATCTGGACGCGTGCAAACACTTAAATACATGAGTGAACCTATGAGTTCTCTATAAGGAAGATCACTAGTTTCTGTATCAGAAACACCAAGATTTGGTTTGGTTTCCAAGGGAGTACCAATGGGACGTGCATCGTGCATACCATATTTCTTTGCAATCTCACTGATGTACTGCTCTTGGCTAAGATACATTGTACCATTCTTCTTATCTTGCCTTACTTTAATACCTAAAATATAAGAAATTGGTCCAAGATCTCGTACCTTAAATTCTTTATCAATACAGGTCTTCAATGACTTGATCTCAGACTCATCATTATAAGCCACAATGAAATCATCCACATATAATGCAATAATTACCATACCTTGGGCTTGTTTCTTAAAGTACACACAGGGTTCATCAGCACAATTTTTGTAATCCAATTTGACAAGAACAGAGTGAGCTCGCTCATTCCACAAACAAGAAGATTGTTTTAAGCCATAAATAGATTTTTTTAACTTGCAAACTTTATGCTCTGAACCTCTCTTGACAAAACTTTCTGGCTGATACATGTAGATCTCTTCATCTAACTTTCCATTGAGGAAAGCAGATTCAGCATCCCAATGTACCACCTTCAGATCTATTTGGACAGCCAAGGCAAGCAGCATCCTTAACGTGCTGTGTCGAACAACAGGAGAGAAAGTTTCTGTAAAATCTACTCCGTACCTTTGGGTGAAGCCCCTGGCCACAAGTCTGGCTTTATACCTTTGAATGTTACCATTAGAGTCTCTTTTTACTTTGAAAACCCACTTACTACTGACAACATTCTTGCCCTGGGGTTTATCAACTAGATCCCATGTGTCATTTAACTGAAGTATCTCCATTTCTCTTTTCATAGCCTGCTCCCATTTAACCCTATCAGGCATGGACAGTGCCTCCTTAACTGTACTAGGTTCAGAGTCATCAGTGAGAGTCAAGTATGTCACATAGTCTGACATGTCTACAGGCTTTAGTTGGCGCCTAGGATACCTTTGATTACCTTCGGCATCCCCCTCCATTGGCTCATTGACGATGGTGGCAGAGCCCACAGAATCACTGCAGTCTGAATCTGTTCCACTAGGGACATAGCTTAAATCAGCTGAGTCAACAGTCTCAGCCACACCAGCACTGCTAATGGGCGATACGCTTTCAAGTTCCGAAATGCACTCTGCCCCATCCCCTGAGTTGTCGGATTCTGCCTCACTGTCAGTGGGAACTGAGATCTGCAACATTGCAGGTTCATTAATCTGCAAGGATGGACCAACATTACCTGGAGACACATCAGACACCTCCTGGAACACATCTTCAAAGAACTGTGCATCCCTGGACTTAACAAGTTGATGAGTAACAGGATGCATGAATCTATAGGCTTTACTGTCCTCACAATAACCACAGAAAATGTGTTTTTCACTTTTAGGACCCAACTTGTTTCTCCTTTGATCAGGGACATGAACTTGTGCTACATAACCAAAAATTCTTAGATGCTCCATATTGACCTTGTTACCAGTCCAGATCTCCTCTGGAACTTTACCTGGAATTTTTCTGGTTGGGGACCTGTTGACAAGATAGGCTGCTGTATTTATTGCTTCAGCCCACATGCGTTTATCTACTTTAGACTCGCTCATCATGGCTCTACATTTATGAAGCAATGTTCTATTCATGCGTTCAGCTACACCATTCTGCTGTGGAGAATAGCTAGTTGTAGTTTGATGCTGAATACCTTCTGATTTAAGTAGCCTCTCAAAAGCTTTGCTACAAAATTCACCACCATTATCAGTGCGTAGGACCTTAATAGATCTTTCACACTGATTCTCGACCTGTGCCTTGAAATCAATAAAGCAATCCAAAACATCACTTTTCTTAGCAAGGAAATACACAAAAACCTTTCTAGAATGATCATCAATGAAGGTCAAGAAATAGCGAGCATTGCTCCAAGATGGAACTGGCATAGGCCCACATAAGTCTGAATGAATAAGATCTAGCTTATTTTTACATACAGTTTTACTCTTACTTGACTTAAATGGTTGTCTAGCTTGTTTACCTTCAGCACATGAAAAACAGTTTTTAAAACCATTATCTGAGAAATTAATTCCATGAGTGAGACTATCTCTTAACAACTTCATACTGTGGTTGTTAAGATGGCCTAGCCATTTATGCCATAAATATTCTGAGTCCTCTGAACAAATATTAGCTTGACCACTGAGAGCATTGACTTGGTAAACACCCCCCACATTACTCGCAGTCAGTGCTACATTACCTGTAGCAACAAAGTTTTCACTATCATAAACTTCACAAGTATTGTCGGTGAATACCACAGCATAACCCTTTTGAGTAGCAGCAGACACAGATAAAAGATTAGCAGTGAGACCAGGAACATATTCTACATTGGACAAGGTTTGTGAAATACCATTTTCTAATTGAACCATTACATTACCAGATCCTTGGCCATACAATTTTTGATTGTTTGCTGTACTGATCTCCAGATTAGGACCAGCAGTGAAGTTCACCATCGCAGTCTTGCTTGAACTCATATGCTTAGTAGCACCAGAGTCAACGAACCAGGCCCCTGTAGAGGCCCTTGCACTTAATGCCTGTCCATCGGTCGCCGGCATCATCTTGTCTTTCTTCGACTTCTGTTGAGTTGAGCTCTGCATCTCCTCTTTCCTGCAATCCCGCTTCCAGTGTCCTGGCTTCTTGCATTTCCAGCAGAAGGGCTTCTTCTTCGTCTTGTCTTCTCGTGAAAACAGAACAGAATCCTTGGATGGCTTGGAAGTACTTTTCCCACTCCAAGTAGTATCTTGTAGCAACTTGGTTCGGACTGTGTCTGCAGTAAGGTCTGTTCCGGAACTTTCCAGAGCCATAATCATAGGCTGAAACTCATCTGGTAGACCTTTCAGCATAAGAGCTGCCACAAACTCGTCGTCCAGTGCCTTATTCATAGACACAAGTTGCTGAGCAAGTCCCATAACCTCACTAACATACTCTTCCATCGTCTTGTAGTGCTTTAATTTAACTTTGCACAATTTCTTCAAGATGACGATCCGCCGATTCACTCCTTTATCTGAGTAGGCCTTTTCAAGAGCTTCCCAGATTTCCTTCGCGGTCTTACAAGGCATGACGATTGGGAAAATTGATTTATCCACCATGAGGTTAAGTCTGGCCCTAGCCAGACTTTCGTCTTTTGCTTTCTTCGCAGATGTTGTAGTATCTCCATCCGGGTAGCCAACTATACAGCTCCACAGATCTTCGAGTCTTAGGACGTTTTCCATCTCGAATCGCCAATCCACGTAATTTAGACTACCTCGCAGCTTATCTGTAGCCGGTAACGAGGTGCTGGTTGCAGACATGTTGAATTTCGCTAGCCGAATTCACAGTTCATATAACAATCAGTCTATCATACGCACTTTATATTCGCATGGTGGATTCGTGGCTGGGCCCATAACCTAAAGGATTATGAGGCACACAGGCAATTGAAATGGAACACACGTTTAATGTACTTGACATTTACTACAACAGAACTGAACGAACAAGGTGATACAACATTCTTTTTATACACACCATTACCAAAAACAAAAGAGAAACATATCTCTATGGACCAGGTTTATAATTAACAGTGTGACCAACACAAACCATGGTCACATATTTCAACAAATACATGCGCATACGACCAACTGGGAATGGCCGGCTTATTTGTACAAGAAACATACTGCAAGGAAATGATGAGGTGGACAAAGTAAATAAACTTTTAAGGCAATCCTAGATGTAAATATGGATCATAATGACAAATTTTATAGCAATGTATTTGCTATTATACCTACGCCATTCCTTCATGGCTGGTGCAATCTACGCGCGCAGTGGTGTATCCATACACAGAGAGCTCTTGTATGTCAGTGACGAGTGCAAATGAAGTATGCAATGTCGTCACGTGCAGCAGATATGTATATTGTGCTCAGTCTCAAATGTTCTACTCCAGCAGTCGGCAGTTGACCGTGCAGACAACATATTAACATTTAAGCACTAAGAAGAGTAACAGACGAGGTGTTGGGCAGGTATGATGGAAGTCCTTCAAGGGGATGCCGTGTGATAGCAAGTAGACTCTCTTTAAAATTCTCGCGTGTATACGACCAACCGAGAATGGCCGGCCTATTTATACGAGAAACATACTGCAAGGAAATGATCAGATTATGGATTTGTGTGAATAAACTGTATATATGCTGGGGACAGGAGCTGACTATTCTTTTGAGATGAATAGAATCCAAAGTACACATCAACTGTAAAGTATTGCAACTAGACTGGTTTATATTAGTGTAATGATGGAAATAAAAATATTAATTGTTCAGAAGAGGTACTTTTCCCTTTTCACAACTTTTACAAGGCGGATTATTGGAAATGTATTATTTATGATTCACATACCTTTCTGGGAGTCATTAGAAGTTGATTTCAATTTGAATTGTCACTGCTGCTCCGGAAATATTTGTTTTATTACGTAAATAAATTATTTTTCTTCTTGCTCATTCGACGACGGCGGCCATGACACATTGACGTTCTACGCTACGTCATACCCGTTGCCAACCTGTCCGATACAAAATACACCACACGACACAGAAATAAAAGGCAAAACCATTGGCCTGGATAAAGATAATTGATGCGTGACTGCCCCCACTGTGCGTGACAAAAAACAGGGGTGCTTATATTAGCTAACGCGGCCCGTAGGGTGGGAACGCGCTACCTAACAATTATTGGTCCAGGCGAAAACCATTGGTCTGCCGGATAAGATATAGTGCCGAATGCGTAGGGTTGGCAATACCGTACATGATGCGAAAATGGCTGAATCAGCTGGAATTTTGCCTATATAAGTCGTGTTCATATTTGGGAAGGCTGGGTGGGTCACAATCAGCGGAAGAATAAACATCTATTACTACATCATCTACAGATATTTTCCCGGCTATTAATTCAGGTAATTTGGTTAATTTCAGTACTTTTAGAAGTTTGTACTTAAAAGTACCTCTTCTGAATTTTTACCATAAAAATTTGCATCACAGTGGAGATTTGAACTTTGGTAACATTACAGTTCACAATCCAAGTAGTTATAGGCTACTCCTTGACCACTGTCCCAACTCCTTGTTTGAGCTACTGTATACAATTTTGATGACCGATCTTTGCAGGAGATCCTTTCAGAACATTCTCAGACTGGAAATGTTAGTCATCCTTGAATTCTTGTTTCCCGCTGTATCAGGAGACTAGGGCAAGTAACTTGTGGCAGCACTCATCTCTTACCATGAGAACCCAATCAGCACAGGACAACAAAACCTCCTGTACTGTCATCCGAAATGATTAACCTGTCAAAATAACATGTGCATCTGTGGACAGTGTTCTTTCATTGCTACATTAAACCAGATAATAAAATGGACAATAGGCCTATAATTTACAGTAGGCTACATACCAAGATGGTTATCTTCAGAAAATTCTTCAAGACTGTAAAATTGATGCTGCTTGAGCCTGGAAATTAACACTTGACTGAATTACCCTAGACACAAAATGACTACATCCACGTCATGGGCGACACTAAAGGCTTAAGCGATTTATACATGTTAACTTCTATGTGTCAATAAGCCTTTACCTACAAACAGAAACCTAACCTGGGGCTTATGCCCCAGACCCCCTTGCTTGTAGTACAAGCAGTAATTTGTGTCCAGACCGTGGTTTAACCTAGTAGCAGTCAATGGTTTTGTCTCGCCATGGCATTAGAAGAGTGAAGTGCAACGTCTCAATTAAATTGAACAACTAAAAGTAATGTATGAACATTATTGACTCACGACCAAACTCCGCACTTGAACACATGTGACTGCATCCGCATGTAACGATGCACTGTTTGAAACCTCATACAGCAGAGTAACATGGCGGCAAATCAAGTCACAATATCAAACAAATGAAGACCAACATCCATACGACATCCGTAACATCATCGACTACACTAAAATATTCCCCTAGACACGTAGGAATCACGGTATATACTTGAACCTAATCTCTTACCTTATTAGAGAGACTGCTAAATGATTGGATGATTGGAAAGAATTTTGCAGTTTTGTCCAATTTACGTCTGGAATAGTTAACTTTTTATTATATGAGGCCCATCCAGAAATTAAGTTCCCTATTTTTTTAACAAAAGGAAAACATAGTTACAAGGCACCAGATCAATGTTTGAGGTATTTTTGACTTAATCGCCACCTGAATTGAGACACCTGTCAAATCGTGGGACCAACTTTTGTATTACTGTGTTGAAGAAGTCGGCCGACTGGGAATGGTACCAGCATATGACATTTGTCTTCAACTCGTTAAGCACGTGCGATTCACGAAAGTGGGTGCAGAAATACCTGACGCTTGACCACAAAATGCAGCGCTTAGGAGCAGCACTGACATTTCTTCAGCTGTACCATGATGATGGCGACTAGTTCCTCGACAGGATCATCGCGGGCAATGAGATATGGGTTGGCCACTTTCCTGTCCTCCGGTGAGCATTTTCACACCGACTAAGAACTGAAGAAATTTGTAATTTAATCTGCTAGATATCTTAAGTTTAACAATTTTTTATTTTAATTTTTTTAAATGGAACAAAATGTCAGAAATTAAGAATAGGAAGTGGAAAGCAATAATATTTTGTTGGCAATTACTACCTGCTTTTTTTTTCCCAAATCAATATAACGTAGTTATTTTATGAAAATCTGTGAATATGTTCAAGTAACTTACTAGATTCATTGGGCTATTCTTCATGTTACAAAACAAAAATTGAAAATATAGTTTGTTAATTCAAATTTTAATATGCATTCATTATAAATCGCATTGTTTATAATTTAGAACTTCCTTCCTAGACTTCCTGCTATAGCTTGTGCGGTATGTGGTGAAGCCTCACGGTCACTGTATGAGTGGTGGGTACCTAGAGTTCTGGAGGAGACACCCTGCACGTAGGTGCGCCGTGCTCAAGATATGCACAGGTTTTAAGCAAGATGTTGACAGCACGGGGAATGTAGAATGACTGTGGTCGCTGTTCCCCCATCTTTGAAACATAGGTGGAAACCTGCCAGAGCCGTAAACATGATATTGAGGCTTCACCACAAACAACCCAAGCTGTACCTTCCTCTCACCATAATTATAATTCAGCAATGGATATTGGTGATGGAAATAATTAACACGTCAAGCCGGTATGATTAGTTTGTCAAGTCTTGCTACACAGGGGTAATTATTTGAGATAAATATCACTATTTTACATGCTGTCAAAATATTGCAACAACTTCTGAATGACCTATCCGATCTGATTCAAATTAATGAAATATAAAGTGCATACCATCTATATGCAGAATCTCTGTACAAAGAAATGGCTTGCCTTTCACCAAGGTGGACCTGGTTTGATTCCTGATTAATGCATGTGTGAAATATCGTGTCCTGTGGTTCAAATTCCACACATACATGGAGGGTTCTTGTGGCTCGTAGTCGTGTATAACTACAAGCTTTCTTTTTTTTACACAGAAATGGTACATGGAATGTAAAGTGACAGAAATTTATAGGCAAACAAACCTTTGAAATCCAGTTTGGTGTGGACTACGTTCCTGAATTTTACTTTCTGCATATCTATTGGTGTCTCTAACAATAACGTCCCCTAACACTTCATCAAAAAACAGCAAAAACGCTTGAACTCACGTTAATTGGACCACATTTACCTGTACCGGTAAACTGGATTTTTGTGGGCATAAACTTTGAATCAACAGGTAACCATGACCAGTCAGGTGTGTTCTCACTGATATCACTATAGTTCTTCACATCACTACTTTCATCAAATATCTGCTCGAGAGTTCTTCAGATAACACAAACCACGCTAAGAAGTTGCCACATTGTTTACATTGGCCACATGGCCAATACCTGTGATCAGTGCTTTTTTTTTTTCAGGGGGTACGCGGGGGTACGCTTACCCCTTAAACATTTGAAAACTGTTTAAAAAAAATATTGGTACATTTGTATCTAGTCTGGCAAATATAACATCCAACTTGAAAGTTCGTTGATCAGAAAGAGTAAACGTGCTGTTCACAACAGCTGGAGGAGATTCCGAGTAATCCTCGATTTTAATCGAACTATCGAATCAGTTTCTTTTGGTCGGCAACTTGGCACTCCGTTCTTATAAGCACGCAGGCTAGTGTTTGGAGGTAGGGTAGGTTGTTATTTTGTGCGAGTGGTTAGTTCTGAAGGATGAAGAAAATAACAAACTATTTAACATGCACCCAGGCATCGAAAAAAGCTGTAAGTTAATTATTCGAACATAAACAATGACGGAGAAACGCCAACAGTGACTCCAATAAGAGCATCATTGCATCAGAACACAGTTGCAAATCTTGTGTCAAGTTGGTTGGCCCTCCACTAAGAATTTTCAACCTTGTAAATTGCATAAATTCATGGTTCCTGGAAGGGAGACATCTGGCGACGGACATGAAAAGCAAGCAGAGGAAGCGTGAAAATGGCAGTGATCAGCCTCTTTTACCAGTGTGGAATTTACTGTAAGTAGGACAGCAAAATGAGACACTACCACAGTGCTTATATTTATTTCACTTAATTTTAAAATTTAAAATGATTAGAAATACTGAGTGCAGTTACCACCTAGATGTGTTGACCACAAATAAATTAACCCAATGCAACTTTTCATTTGACATAGCCCGAAAAGTAATAACCGGGCTCTGCAAATTGCCAAAAATCGCAAGATCGTGATGTTTTGTCTTTACAACTGAGAGTACCCCATAAATGTTTTTTAGAAAGAAAGGGAAAAAAAAGCACTGCCTGTGATGAAACATTCATTTTACTCCAACATAATGCCGTCTAACATTAGAAGATGCTCCCCTGTATAGAAACATATCTTGTGTTACATCTCCAAGTTGTACCTTAAATAAGGATAAAAAACAAAATGGATCCACCTATATCGATACTTTATTACAAATAATGTGTTGCATTGCATGCTAAAAGTTTACATTGACAACCAACAGATGGCATGCAAAAGTACAGATTCCCTATCGCCAGCTCTGTACGTGTGAGTGTACATCAAACCGCTCATGGGATAGGATGGATGCTCGGATTGCTAATAAGTTGAACCAGCTTGAGTGGTCAAAGGAGTGTCCTATGAAAAGATCAAAACTGGCTGAAGCTCAACTCATTGCATTTCAGTACAGTATTGATACCATGAACACCAGAAATATTGATTGAATCTGTAAAATGAACAGGATGAAGCTGTGTGATAGAACATAGAAAACTTCTGATTCTATTGTTGAGAATGAGAAAACTATCAGATTCCTGTATAAAAGCAATGAACTGCAATGGCACTGAAAGAAGCTCCTATAATACAATGATTTTTTTACTTTTTGGCATTATATGAAGAGGGCAATGAAAATTGCTAACCATGGCGTGAAAAATATTATAACACCTTTGGAACATTATGTGTAATTGTTCTCCCAGGAATGTGACCATTGCCATCTTGAGGTCATTAGAAATACGACAATGTTCTCTTATCCTTTCTATTTGTTGGCCTTGTAAATAGGGAAACAACACTTGGTGTTATTCACAATCATTATGCTCTACCTGGTGTCCTATCCTGAAGCAAAGCCATCAAAAACAGTTTCCTTCCCAAGATGCTTGGTTTCATGGAAGAACAGTGGATAACAGAGAAATTCACAGCCTACTGTGGGAAATATAAAATCCTGAACACATCATTTCTGTTTCCATGACAATTGAATGTCAAGTGTATCCCAAATAATGATCATTTTTATGGTAGGCCTTCAGTATAAATACCCCTCCCTGTTTCCCCGACATCCTAATATATATGGGGATAAAACTTACCAGTAGCCAGTCTGGTAAACAGGTACTGATAAGTCTTCTGAAAATTTCATTAAGATCGGTGGGGCCGTTAAGGCTCTAATCCTGGATAAACTATCAGACCATAACCACAATGGGGAGCTGCATATTTGAATTCTGGCACTGACTGCTACTATCCTGAGGGGTTTTACCACACACCCTCCAGGTAAATGCCGGGATAGTGTCTTTAATTCAAGCCCTGGGGCACCTACCCCATCGAAACAAACTTTGTGGTACCATAGCCCATTAAGGGCCCTGGCCTACCAAGTGACCACTGCCCAGCTATTCAACCTGCAAATTGCGGGGTGACGTGTGGTTAGTACATCGGGTCCCCTCGACTGCTAATCTTGGTTTCTGTGATCGGGGCGCTGTCTCACAGCCAGACAGCTACTCAGTTGTCCTCGTGGGGCTGAGTGCTACCTGTTTCAGCCCTCACGTCAGTTTCTAAAATCTTTGTTGGAATCGACCCGGCACGCTACCCCAGCACCATGGGGCTGGCATCTGCCCCATCCCTGTCCTTAATACAGCTACTCACTACTACTAATACTACTACAGTCATCACAAAAACACAGGTTATCAGAAAAGTTCAACACACACCCAAGTACATGGGGTTTAATAATGTTCTATCAATGTCTATTTTTATGACAATAATGTGTGTAGTATCAGCTACAGCAGCAGTAGTATTAAGTTACCATGTTTACTTACACATTTGTCCTTGTCGCATATTTTCCCCACCTCATTCCTAACCAACTTATTATCCTGTCATAATTCCCTGTCTCTGAGTTTTATGGATAAATTACGGTATTATAAAAATTCACAGGCTGTAAGTCGCTGTTGCTTGTGAGTTTGTACACCCCCTACCGTTCTTGCGCACAGTATAGCAGCAATAATGGAAATACCACTTTCCAATATGATTAGGTCACCACTACAGCTATCTGACCAGCTTATCATTGCGTGTAACAACCCTCATCAGTTATTTCTGGCTCAGCTTGGAGTGTGTACTGTTATGAACATATCAATGAAAGGGGAAATATAATAGTTATACGGCTGGATTCAAACTTGGCGATAGCTTCCGTGGAAAGAGATGGCATACATGCTGCAGGGTGACAATTCGTTGTAGATTCCTGGGTGACTCGTTATTGGCGTGATCAAGAAGATAAATCATTGAAAGCTCCAGTGACGATTTATGTTTCGTGGACCTAAATCGGGAAAGTGTCGACATTGGGAGAGAAGTGATTGACCACATTATCGAGTTGAGAAACAATTGAAAGCTATGAAATGTTACAGAAAGGCCAGAGGTGTTGCAAAAAAAATGGAACCTGTGGTCAGGAATTTAAAGCCAGCAGGGGGATGGGCTACTCCTTTTATGAGATTATGGACTGAGCCTACAAAGAACAACTCTTTCCCAGTGGCTTCCAGAAGACTATGTGGTCAAAGTTGCGGTGAAGAAAGTGGTTTATATCACGCGAAAAATGTGAAATTTAATTTTTTCATGTTATTATTTAGTCTGCACAAAAATTAGGTCCTAGGCGTTAAGTATTTTACATCCATATGCTTTTCATACTTGAGGGCACCAGGAAGCCATCTGCCCAGGATTGACATAAATACCACTTCATGCGATTCTCCTTCCCTACATTCATACATCCCAAAATTTTCAAAAAAAAAAAAAATGGGGAAAATATGCAAGTATATCCAAAGTAATGATTAAGCAATTATTTTGTGGATCAAGTTATTTTCAATAAGGAAGCAAATGACTAGTTGAGATTATGAACTATATATATATATTTTTAATTTTGAGAATTGATGTCGGGTAATTATATAGTTCTTAGCAAGATTCTAAATCTACCCATTTTATTAATTTTTGATTTTAAATGGTACTGTGCCCGAATTCACCAACCAATACCTATATCCGCTGCACTGTAAAGGATTGCAGACATGAAATTACCCAGCTCAAAAACTTACCATTGTCTGCTAAGTAAAAATTGGGAATTCCAGGAACACATAGGGTAGATATTATTGAAAGAAAATAGTACTACCAGCCTAGGTACAAATTTCTACTATCATTTACTTTTAGAGCAAATCGAGAAACTCCAATCTCGAGGGGTGATAAGGTTAATCTATAGAGAGCGCCTGTATCTATACCTAGCAGTACTATTTTCGGCGATGACAATGAAAACGATGTCAGCTAAGATAAAAATTGACTGATTCGCTAAGGAGCGCCAGCCGTTTATTGTGCTAAGACTGCCTGTCTGTGAATAGTGTCTCCCTGACACTGCAATAAAATAATCTCAAAAACAAATTAAACGTGACTCTGATATAATAAGAAAAATTATGAAACGGCGTGATTTTTAAACATTACCCTATTTTATACAATCCGTTTCATCTCGGAACCGTAGTTCCACATCTAAGTATAAAAATTATTCAACATTAACTATATTCATATTTACACTAATTCATGGTTCGCACAAATCTACACTTAATTGTGTTGAAAAGAATAAATTGTCTATATTACAAATGAGTCTTTACCACTCAACTTCCGTAACAAAACACCGCAACTCTTATCGGTTGAAAGTATAAATACTTGTCTAAATCAATAGAACATAAGTGACAAACATTTAAGCTAAGCACTGTTCTTACTTTGTCTTTTCCCATTTGATCATTAAATCTTGAAAAATTCCTGAAATTCTTTACTCTGTTAACAATTCTCTGATAAATGTGAATACTCGAAGTGCATGGCATTTAACCTTCATTCCACACTCCTTTTCCAAAATTATACAACAATCACATTATTTCTTAAACACCCTGTTAACAATTCTCTGATAAACGTGAATACTCGAAGTGCATGGCATTTGACCTTCATTCCACACTCCTCTTCCAAAATTATACAACAATCACATTATTTCTTAAACACCCTGTACAGAACTTTCTTTAAATACACTCAAACGACGTCACAATCGCTGTGATCAATACTAGAAAAACTTGAGACTCCTCAGTCTCCTCTCGTGAAAATACGTAACTCATTTACGTCTACAATTCCTTTCTTGCACGGTATTTCAAATCTAAACTCCCATTTCAATGCATTTTCTTACTTCATGCAAAGAAAATTAGTAACTTTATTAGATATCCACGTCCATTGTGAATATTGTTCAAGAAACAAACTTTAACAAACTTCCCTATCCTTATACAACTTCTCCTCGTGCCTATAACTTCACTTCTGCAATAACCTTCTGTATAGTTACTTTTAGATCACCCTGTGATTTAACTTTCTTAACTCTTTTCCACGTGTTTAGATTCAATTTCACATTATTGCAACCTTTAAAGAATTATCAGTAAGAATTCATATTTAATAGAATATAAGTGTGTCTTCCTTTCGTGAAAATATTTGTTTAACAAATTTATCTAGGCTTTTTAATGCTCTAAATTTTATTGGACATATATATATAAAGATTCTTGAAATACTTTCGTTACTAGAAAATATGGTTTATCATGTTACAGCATAGCTCTACATATCTATCTGTCTCATTACTGTGAATTTAGTATTTATTGGTTTAATCATCTATCAAGCATTTGACTATCTTTATCAGATTTCGTGTCGTGTAACAGTTCAATTTTGTTCACAATTGGTTGAAAATAAATTTCTGACACTCGAATCAACATCATGAGTTGTCGAAATATTTGACACTTCGTGACATAATAATTTTTTTAATATGCGGTACTTAAATTTGGTTCAATATGCCTTCTATAGTTCGTTCAATATTCTTTCTTTAAATTGTTTACTATACTCTTTCTTTAATTTGTTCACAATTATACATTCCATCGCTGCGCATAAAACAGATTTATTTAGTTCTATTTTAACGCAAATATCAATAATTCTACACGATTTTATATTGCAATGATTTTAACGTTAACAACTGCGCTAGGCATAAATTTCGTCCAAGTGACTGAAATTTTCAAAGAACAAGAAAAAAATGACTCCAAAGAAAATACGAAAAATACTAGATCAAAATCTACACAATTTTTAAAAACAATGACAAAATTATACGGTTGGTCAATTTGGATAAACACAGAACATGACTACAATTCTACCAAATATAAAGCAATCTCTTCTCTACCTTGAGTTGAAGACGGTGTCGGAAGTACCTTGTCTCGTCTGCCAAACCAAGAATGTCTGAGCGCAACGCCCACAGCTATGTAGACCGGTTGTGACGGGACCAGCTGGACATCTCCCCCAGAGGAACAAGGTCGGTGACATGCCAGGGTTGGCGACCTCGCCGTGAAACAGCCTGTCTCGTCCGCTCTCCCCTGCTCGTTCACTGCACGTCGTCTGGCTCTTCTTTCGATACCCCATCTTTGCGTTGACGTCTCTTCTCAAGGTTGAAATTCGTTCGTTTCATAAAAGTCTCTGCGAGTATACCAGATGTATAATAACTCTTGTTGAAAAGTAGAGGTTCGTTCTGTGATTTTGCATATCGCGTGGATGTTCTGCTGCGTTTTCCATATTGTGAATTCTGGATTTCAGCTCTTCATTTTTGTAGCTTCCACTTCCCTATCATGTGCAGCTTAGCACATGGTCATTCTCGTTTCACTGATGATACTTTTATGACTTCCCCGTTGCCAATTTCTGAACTGCATTTTATATATAATGTTCAAGTAAGAGTTCAATCGTAGTAATAATAAAGCTCTTCTTGTAGAAATGAAATGTTTTCATGCGATGTATAACAGCTTCGTTTGAAACACTGTAATATCAAGCTATATGCTGTACTGTTCTGCTTGAGAATGTTTCTTGCTTTGCAAGTTACAGTACACTGTACTTCACTCGTCTTTCCCAACTTTTATAAAGCGTGGCACTATACTGAATAAATACTAGCTTCTTCTCTCGGTCGTAACTCGTTGAGATTTCAAATTGGAAAGAACTCCTCTCTCTGGCTCTCTGCGTTCGCCAAGTTCCTCACTCTGCCTCCCCTCTTCCGGTGTGACGTAACTCCAATCACCTTTCCTCACTCAGTCTGTACTTCGACCTTCGTCCCTTCTCCTCCTTCATGACGTAACTCTCGCTCCTCGTGGCATGATGTGCTCTTACATTGTAGGCCTCCCTCCATTCAGATAATAAATATATATCCATATTTAAATTATTCCTTCTTGCCTTCCATAATTGTTTAAGATGCATAGCATTTCACTTATTTCCACACAGATTTTCCCATATCTCACGAATTTTAAGGAATAAAAGATTTTAATTCATTCTTTTATTTTTCCTGGGTCCCGGTTCATATCCAGATTGGTTCTTTGGTAATGGCCTTAAATAAATTCTGGCGCAGTACAGTATTCACATTATATCTCTGCCGGTGAGTGACCGTTGCATTTCTGAGAATTTGAGCCATCAACTCTCTTACTCCTATTTATAAGACATTAACCCACAATATGGGGCTCGGGAGTTCTGACGGCCAACTTAGCCTAATGCACTCGACACACTCATTATCAGTATGCCTATTTGAGAAATGTTTTTGCTGAGGCTAGTACAGTCAATATACCCTTCCTGGAAATAATGATGTAGCTCACTGGCACAGTTATAGTGTGGGGACTGTATATTTGTATCGTAGTGAAGACTAGATTTGGAAATTAGCAGAAGAATACAACTCGGGAGTGCTTTCTACCAACAGGTACGGGGACTAGTATGGAACAAGGATATACCAATTACGGCTAAAGAAGTTATGTACAAAGCATATTATGTTCCTATAATGACTTATGCAGCAGAAACTTGGACAATGACTAAGAGGGATGAGAGCAGAGTACAAGCAGCTGAGAAGAGATTCCTGAGAAGTATGGTCCAGAAAACGAGGAGGGACAGAGTGGGAAATGAATATATTCGGAAAGAACTGGGAGTACAGAAACTAAATTATAAACTGGAGCAAAACAGAGATGGTTTGGATATGTCAAATGGATGAATGAAGTAAGGCTACCAAGACGAGCACTGGAACGATGGATGACAGAAAAGAGAGGACGAGGAAGACCAAGAATGCGTTGGATGGACTCTGTGGAGAATAGTATTAGAAAACGGAACCTGGATTGGAACTCTGTGTTGTCCTGTGGTTCGGATTCCACGTAAAAAGGAGGTCCCGTGGCTCATGATCTCGAGATTAACGGTCACGTTAAACTACAAGCTTGCTTGGAACACTGTGTCGGAAGAGGAATGGTGGAACGACAGAACAAAGTGGAGAGGAACCATATTTTCCCCCACCCAGTGTCAACTGGAAAAGGGGAAATGAAGATGATGATGAGTGAATACTTGGCTTTAACTATTGTGAGGGCTAATATTTCAAGAAAGCTGAGTATCATTTCCAAGGCAGCTAGTAGAAAGGACAGCTCTGAGATGGGTCCAGATTCTTGATGTTGGAGAATTTTTGGCATAAAAACTGGGAGTGGTAGAAGGAAACTTTGAACACCACATGGCCGAGGTTGAAAGGAATCCCTTTCACACTGCTTTTACTTTGAAGCCAGTTATTAATTTTCCTGGTCATGACCAGACTGTGAGAAATCTTATAAGGGCTGCCAATTTGAGATCTCAACATACAATTTCTAGGGAATTTCTTGAGGAGGAGCATCAAGATGAGTGTCTAGTCTGCAGTGTAAAAGAGTGATGGAGAATGGAAATGAACGATCTTCTCTGTTAGTCATCTTTGATATGGCAAAGGAAGTACTGTATCCACTTTCGTATTTTACCCCACGGTATAGCCATGCAATTTAATCACGCATCATGACCACAATGGGCAGCTACAGCAAATCCCGAAATGTGAGTTTCATATCCTGCTGCTATCAATGGCTATCCTGAGTGTGGTTATTCCCTGGGTTTTTCCTCACTCCTTCCAGGCAACTGCCAGGATAGAACCTTGTTCCAAGTCCCGAGGCACTTACCCCATCCCTGTCTACATACAGCTACATACACTACCACAGTCATCACAGAAACACAGGTTATCAGACAAGTTCAGCACCAAGATGTTCCGAGTCCCTAAAATGAATTGAGGCTGGTTTACAAGGCGACAGGAGTGATTGCCCTCGTTGCTCTCGGACTTTAACCCAATCGAAAATGTGTGGGCACAAGTAAAGAAATATATGCATAAAAATTGGCCCAATTTTCCCTTCCAAGACGTCTGGATGATTTATAGAAGCTTGTCTAGGAAGCCTGGGATGCCATAGCTGAAAACAGTTGTTTGATAAGTCTAGTAGATTCCATGCCCACTCGACTGCGAGATTTGATTGAGGTGGGAGGAAGATGGACTAAATATTGAATCAAAACTTTTGTGTTTTACTTTCAATTGTTTGAATTTTCAAAGGGTTTGCCAGTAAATTTGTTTTGTTTATACCACAAAATATTTTTCTGTTCAGAATAAAATCTTTCATTGTATTTGCAACCTAAATGTCAGAATAAAGACCATAATGAAGCCATGGCATAGTAATTCATGAACGTGTTGTTAATTACTTAAACAGCCATAAAAGAGATGGGAGCATTTTCTCTCTCTCTAAAGCACCAAGTTAATGTTCGAATATACAACCTCATAAATACCAACCCACAACATTAACTGCGCCACAATATTATCATGTAGTATAGATATTAGGCTGTCAGACTGTGGCTCAAGAACATGTAACATTGCCTCTCTCCGAATAGCAGTGAAGGCACTTGAAGTGAGCTTATGTTTCGAAATGTGGTCCCTTTATTTTTCTTTGTGAAAATGCTCTTCAGTCTGTCAATATATTATACACAAATATCTGAGATAAAATACGCACTAGTCCTACACTTCACTATTTAAAATAATTTGGGTCCACTTTGCGGCATAAAGGCTAGCATTCTTGGCTGAGGGTCTTAAAAAAGATTATAAATATCTTCATTTGTGCGCACTTGCCATTCCCTATTAACTTTGGTAGATCCATAGATTTTCCTCAGTATCTTCCTTTCCCATCTGTTGAGTAGATCTTCACTTCGCTGTGTCATCCCCCATGTCTCACACCCATATGTCACTACCGGTCGTATGATCACTTTATACATGTTTTTCTTATATCTGCGTGATAATGTTCTGGATTTCAACAGATGGGTAGTGGCAAAATAACATCTGTTACCAGCATTAATTCTCTCTTTAATTTCTTCAGAGTTGCCGTTATCAGTTATGAGGGAACCAAGATACAGTGGAGTCCCGAAAACTCGGTACTCGATAACCCGGCAGTCCGGATAACTCGGCCACACCCTGGCAGGGCGAAAAAACTCTGTGCGTAGACCTCTTCAAGGTCCCTCATTCCTTTGTCTCGCGTCACTCTCTCATTCCTCCACCACGTGACTGGTGCTGGCAAGCGCTCAGCCGTTCAGTCTACCTGCAGCCTTTGTCAGAGTTAGTCGATTTCTTAACCGTGTTGCGTAACTCAATGTGAGTGACTGTGCGTATTGTATTGTCCAAAGCTGTTTCAAAGTTTGTGGGTGCTAGGCAGTACTCTGCGATGGCATCTTCCGTTAAAAGAAAACAAGTGAACTTGTCTATGGAGCAAAAGTTGTGGGCATTAAAGAGACTGGATAAGGGAGAAAGTGTTAGTGCAGTGGCTAAGGACTTGGGAGTCGGCAAAAGTACAATTGGAGACTGGAAGAAGGAGCGGACGGAAATCGAGTCGTGATGTGCTAAGAGAATGTGTACAGAAAGATTGAAAGGAAGTGACTTTAATGAGGTAAATGAAGCACTTTACATTTGGTTTCGCCATACAAGAGAGAAGGGCACACCAATTGGTGGGTTAATCTTGCAAGAGAAAGCCTTGGAATTTTATGAAAAGTTGAATGAAGACAACTATCCTACATTATTGTAGCAAGCACTGGCTGGCTTGATTGCTGGTAGAAACGATATGGAGTCTGGCAGCTTACTATTTATGGGGAAAAACTATCTGGGGACACGGAGGGTATGTCTTTTTATGGAAAACTTTCAGAAAGGTATCGAAGTTGGAGGTTCCACCGGAGAGCAATTGTACGATTGTGATGAAACGAGATAAAATTGTAAACTGTTACCAGCAAAAAGTGTCGCTTTCAAGGAAGAACATTCAACCTCAGGTTATAAAAGGAGCAATGAGGGGGTAACAATCCTAGCATGCAGTAATGCAACAGGTGAGCACAAATTAAAACTTGGTCTCATAGGAAAATCAAAGAAACCAACCACATGTGTTAGGCACATTGAAATGGATAAACATTAAGTTTGGTACTGAAACCAGTCTCGTGCCTGTATGAACTGTGCAATTTTCAAAGAATGGTTCCATGAAGTATTTGTTCCATCGGTTGAGCAGTTTTCAAAATCTAATAACTTGCCAAGGAAGGCTATTCTGATTTTGGACAATGCATCTTCGCACCCAGACATTGAGGAGTTATCAAATGGAGACATGCGAGCAGTGTGTTTACCTCCCCCGATGTCACAGCATTATGCCAGCCAATGGACCAAGGAGTTTTGGTTAGTCTCAAGAGAAGATATAGGCGCAGCTATTAACCTCCCTTCTTCCTGCAAACGATGATTGTGAAGGTCTTATCCAGAACTTAAAAGAAAATTAACTTATTAGATGTAGTTGGACGGGTGGTGGACGCCTGGAACGAGTTAGTCATTAACACTCGTTCGTTCCTGGCGAAAACTCCTTCATCATGAGGGAAATTCATTCGTTGAACATGATGATACAGTTCCTGGATGTTCAGAAGCCGATGAAAATGACGTCGGAACAGTAGTTCCCAAATCATACCGAGGAGGAGATTATGTCTGATGCGGAAATTATTGCTGCTCTCACAATGAATGAAAAATTGCCAGGAAAAGTGAAGACGACGTTGAGGACTCCACCGTACAAGCTCCTAAAATATCACATCGTGAGGGACTAAAGGCTTTCGAAACTGCCCTTCAGCATTTTGAACAACAAAGTGCGTCAGTAATGGACTTACTGTTCCTTCGTCGTCTTCGTGATGAAGCAGCAAAACGCTGAGTGCATTGCGGAAGACAAGACATTACGCATTTCTTTAAAAAGTAGCCAGTTTTTTGCAGTCGGCTAGTTAATTTTCACAATAGACAGCTTTATGCCTTCATCAAGTATTTTTCTGAAGTCTGTCTTATCAGGTAAATTACTGTACACTTTGTATTAATTAATTTTCATTTTCATGTTGTAAAGGCTCTATACCTTCGTAAAGTACGTACTTTTCCTTTGTTTAAGGGTATTTGGGCAGTTTATTCTCTGTTGTATGCTCAAGCAAACAATACATATAATACAGTACTATATTTTCTGAGGAAACACTCTTACTTATTCTTTTTAACCCCATTCCCGATAACTCGGCATTTTCACAAACTCGGCCAGCCTCTGTCTACAATAGGTTGAGTTTTCTGGACTTCTCATTGGTCTCTGTAGGGTTTGTCTTCTTGCTTCATTTCTAAGCTCGAAAGCCGCTCAACATTCGTCATCAAACCAACCACCTTGCTTCCTTTCAGTCTTCCTATACCCTACAACCTCTTCAGCTGCCAACAGGATCACGTTCTTAATACTATTCCAATCTGTCTCTATGGAATTAGTTGGACTCGGTAAGAAAGTTTGTAGCTTACCAGCATAGTCATCCGTTTTCTCTTTATCGAATTTTTCCATGTTTCTGTTTAGTGCCCAATAAGTGTATATATTGTAAATATCATATTCATAACCTATATTTTAGACATAGATTTAATAGCCTTATGTAAAAGATCTGATGATGACCGCTTGATGATCGAAACTAGTCAATAACAAAACTATTAATAATTTCCGTCTTTTCAATACAATGTTGTTGATAATCTATTTATCCAACTGGGTACATGTTTCGTACAGTTGTCTGTACTTCTTCAGCCCAAATACATATTTTGACATAAACAAGTATGATGCACACTATCAATTACATACAATGAAATTAACCCTGACATAAACATAGTACAGACTAAACATTGATACTACACGTTAAAATACGATGTGTCGTTACAATGGGTTAAAACACACAAAACTTTGTCCGTCGGTCCAGTATTCTCCTGATAACTTAATATCTTCTTATTTGTTAAAAGGTTAGGAAACTATGCCTGTGTGTCTCCATGTACAAATTTTGACATGCGTTCTCTAAAACCTTGCATTTCTTGCTACGTCAGAGTATGGTGAGATGATGAATGTCTTATGCAGCTATTTTGTTGAGGAGCGGAAATTAAAAATAGTTCGAGTGTGGAAAGCTACGACCTCGCATGACTTGCGTGAGGAGATTTGCTCGCTGTTCAAATGGGATACCATCATATTAGGAGTTAACACAACATTTTCAAAGATGTCGCCAACTATCGTGCCGTTTTATTCAAGAAGATTTCCACACTCGAACTATTTTTAATTTCCGCTCCTCAATAAAATAGCAGCATAAGACATTCATCATCTCACCATACTCTGATGCAGCAAGAAATGCAATGTTTTAGAGAATGCATGTAAAAATTTGTACATGGAGAAACACAGGCATAGTTTCTTAACCTTTTAACAAATTAGAAGATTTTAAGTTATCAGGAGAATATTGGACCGACGGACAAAGTTTTGTGTGTTTTAACCAATTGTAACGACACATCGTATTTTAACATGTAGTATCAATGTTTACTCTGTACTATGTTTGTCAGGGTTAATTCATTGTATGTGATTGATAGTGTGCATCATACTTGTTTATGTCAAAATATGTATTTGGGCTGAAGAAGTACAGACAACTGTACGAAACATGTACCCTGTTGGATAAATAGATTATCAACAACATTGTATTGAAAAGACGGAAATTATTAATAGTTTTGTTAGAGAATACGGACCTAAAATGGAGAATAATGATCTAATGAAACTAGTCATCCAAGTGTATTTATTAATCTCATGTAAATATATTTCAGGATTACCCATTACAATTGGGTAGAATCATGTTGACCGACTGAAAAACATTACATTTTGATTATTCGAAACAGATGAATTAGAAATACAGTAAAGAACAAAACAAGAAATCGACCAATGCAGACGATATATGATAGAAAGATATTAAGGCAACATCTCAAAAAACTATACTTATCGTAACACACCTTATAAACATGATATTTGAATCTGGCATGATACCAAGGTATCTAAAATACACCTAATATATAAGAATGGTGATCAACTAGAGATATGCATTTTATCTTGCATAAAATAATGGAAAATGCATGGATTAGAGACTTAAAAATCTAAAATACACAATTGTTAAATTAATATATAAGAATGGTGATCAACTAGAGATATGCATTTTATCTTGTACAAAATAATGGAAAATGCATGGATTAGAGACTTAAAAATAATGGAAAAAGCATGGATAAGAGACTTAAAAATTTCTTATATACAATATTTTAAAGGAACACATGTATTGTTTTCGGAAGGGAAAAAGTACTACTTACGGTTGAATTTGCTAATCTTATTATATAACACGCTAAGGTGTATGTTTCACAAAACTCAAGCTCCTAAACCAGAGGGAGTCAGACGGTGTGGTTTGTACCAAAATCTTCCAAATCGTCTCAATAATACAGGAAAAATCTTGCATTTCTTGAAAAGTCAACGTAAATATATTTGTTTATAAAGTACAAATAAACAAGACGATAACCCCTGGTAGAACTGTCGCGCGTACAGCCTGCATAGCATTAGAGCTGGGCGGGTAGACTGTACACATGGGGCGCACCCAACCCATTTAGAATATGCGAGAGTTCTCGCACAGGTCCGCTAGTATAATAATACTTTATATAAGAACAATCATATTATGGTGCTCTTTCTTGACTTTTCTAAAGCATTTGGCACAGCAAACTACTTAGTAAATTATACATATTGGTATAATAATTTTATTAATGCTGTCAATGGCCATGGACTTTTCTTTTCAGGACGGGTCAGGGAAGGGATATTGGAAGGAAATTGGCCATGGACCTATTGAAGGGAACCATCCCTGCATTTGCCTGGTGGTGGAAATTGGAAACCACGAAAACCATTTTCAGGACGGCCGAGGTGGGATTCGAACCCACGCTCTCCCGATACCAGCGAGGCACGAGGTAGCGCGTTAGCGCCACCGCGGCCGGTACATATTGGTATAAGAGCTGCCGCCTTACACACCATTCGAAAGCTACCTATAAAACAGGGAAATGGCAATTAACAACACAAAGGAATACAGGGTATTTCTCAAGGCAGTATTATTTCACCTACACTTTATAACCTGTTTGTAAATGAAGCATAGTAAAATGTTTATTTATGCTGATGACACCACTATATTCACCATATGCAAAGACCCTAAAACAGCTTTTGGTAGACTTTAATAACCTCACCAAGTTGTGTCATGACAATTATTGTAATATAAAAACAGTGGCACTTGGATAATTCGAACTTCCATAATTCAAATTCATCGATAATTTGTAGTTTTTGTACACGGGTACTAAAATATAAGTCGAAAGTTTGTGGAAACGTTGCCGCACTACTCACTGCGGGAATAGTGAGTGTTACATTTCACCCCTTTTACCATTATTGTATGGAGGTCATCGCTCTGTTATTGTCCTCTGGTAAACCCTGCCATTGTCTAGTACCTGAGTCATTCCTGGAAACCTTAATTACTGCTCCCACCACCCTGCTGTGTTGGTGTTTCCCTCTTAGTTGAAACTTGAAAAAACTGAAATCTGCAAAACCCTCCAGACTTTTCACAATTCTTTGTAAAACCTTAATTTTACATAGTGAACATTCTGCTATTGTGCGCTTGGTAGTAATTGCAATCTGATCTGGTACCTGTGTAATGCAATCTGTATTAAATTTGTTTAAATATTGTGTATATTTCTTTTACACATGACATTTCTCAATACATATTTACTTATTGAAAGATTGGCAATTTCCAGGCATTTATTGGACCTAAAATCAAACCAAAAAGATTTAACTTCTCTAATTCGAATGTTAGGATAATTCAAATTTTTTGTTGGTCCCTTCAGCTTCAAATTATCCAAGTCCCACTGTAAAATCAAATAAAAAAAATAATGCACATCAGTGTTGATAACTTCACACAAGTAAACTACAAACTGTTACATCATATCATACATGCACCAAAATATCTTTGCAGATTGCAAATGTAACATCTTTATAAATAACACCTCAACACATAAATACCTAGGAATTACCATTGATGAACACGTTAAAATGAACTTGCACACAGAAACATGGTTAGGAACCTAAGATCAAATCTGTACACCTTCCATAATCTCAGATTTTATATACACACATCAAAAAAAGTTTTGCATCACCTCGGTTCCCAGATCTCCGGCATATAGACGCTGACTGTGTATATTGTATCAAAGATACAGTCCCTTTGACTGTTCATAGATGTCACTAAAACTGCTCAAAGATGTAAACAACCATGCATGAGCAGGGCCTATTAGACGGAGGGGGTACGACAGCCGATCAGTTCCAGTCATTCCACCAGGACGAAGGTACGCTGCTCATGTTGTCTGTAGTTCTACCATGCCTAGAAGGTCAATACCGCAGTTCGATCGCGTCCGCATTGTTACTTTGTGTCAAGAAGGGCTCTCAACAAGGGAACTTTCCAGGCGTCTCAGAGTGAACTAAAGCGATGTTGTTCGGACATGGAGGAGGTACAGAGATACAGGAACTGTCGATGACAGGCCTCGCTCAGGCCACCCAAGGGCTACTACTGTAGTGGATGACCGCTACTTACGGATTGCCGCTCGGAGGAACCCTGACAGCAATGCCACCATGTTGAATAATGCGTTTCGTTCAGCCACAGGACGTCGTGTTTCAACTCAAACTGTGCGCAATAGGCTGCATGATGCGCAACTTCACTCCCGACGTCCATGGCGAGGTCCAGCTTTGCAACCCCGACACCATGCAGCGCGGTACAGATGGGCCCAACAACATGCTGAATGGACCCCACAGAATTGGCATCACGTTCTCTTCACCGATGAGTGTCGCATATGCCTTCAACCAGACAATCGTCGGAGACGTGTTTGGAGGCACCCTGGTCAGGCTGAACGTCTTAGACACACTGTCCAGCGAGTGCAGCAAGGTGGTGGTTCCCTGATGTTTTGGGGTGGCATTATGTGGGGCCGACGTACGCCACTGGTGGTTATGGAAGGCTCCGAAACTGCTTTACGATACCTGAATGACATCCTCCGACCCATAGTGCACCCATATCGGCAGAATATTGGAGAGGCATTTGTCTTCATGGACGACAATTCTCGACCTCATCGTGCACATCTTGTGAATGCGTTCCTTCAAGATAACGACATCGCTCGACTACAGTGGCCAGCATGTTCGCCAGACATGAACCCTATCGAACATGCCTGGGATATGTTGAAAAGGGCTGTTTATGGACGTCTTGACCCACCAACCACTCTGAGAGATTTACGCCGAATTGTCGTTGAGGAGTGGGACAATTTGGACCAACAGTGTCTTGATGAACTTGTTGATAGTATGCCACGACGAATACAGGCATGCATCAATGCAAGAGGACGTGCTACTGGGTATTAGAGGTAGTGGTGTGTACTGCAATCTGGACCACAAATGCTGAAAGTCTAGCTGTATGATGGTACAACATGCAATGTGTGGGTCTCATGAGCAATAAAACGAGCTGAAATGTTGTTTGTGTTGATCTCTATTCCCTTTGTATTTAAAGGTTCCGGAACTCTTGGAACCGAGGTGATGCAAAACTTTTTTTGATGTGTGTAGATAAAGAAACTTACAAACTAATTTATAGTGCTCTTATTGAAAGCAAATTAAGATATGCCGTATGAGCATTAAAAAATCTTTAATTAATATTCTGCATGATGTCCAAACCAGGTTCTTTAAATATTTCACTGGTACCCATCCTTTTAATATTAAAGAGTTATTTCATATTACTGTACTGTATCTTGACTACCAAGATGCAAGATTCAGGCATCAGGTCTCTCACAACACAGGCATATAGCCATAACAAGTAAAACCATTATGTAGAAATAGCTATGGTTTCAAATGACTAAATCACATTATACCATCACTACTTACTGAAGTAATGGATTGTGGAACATGAAAAACAAACCACGAGCTCTATGTCACATTAAAAGATACTATCCAGATAAACATTAATATAATTATCTAACAAAGTTATCATAACAACTACAGTTATATAACAATTTCTATCACTAACACTAATGTACTAATGTTCTCACGATGCTATTTTGTTCTTTATTCTTTTGTGACATAGCTCACATTTTGACGTAGTGTACCTATTAATGTTCTTGATTTTAAAATTTTTAATGTTTTCGTTGTCACTTCTAATAAGTTATGTTAAATAAAATAATTATATTACCATATGTAATTATGTCAAGAAAGAAAGGAAGCAAGAAAAATGTAAGAATGAATGTTCACTATCATTTCTATATGTGCTCCTGTATTGAGAATATATTATATTATGTTTGAAATAATAATTAATATATATCACAGATAATTTGTGCAGGATTTTAATGTTGAGAATCCCTTATAAATCTGTCTGTTAGTTCGTCAGCCCGTAGGCCGGTTGGATCCTCAAAAAGCACCGCTGTTAGGTTATGTGGGTAGATATCCACAAAAACCCAAGGCAGCGCTATATTGAGGCGTACTAGGCAAGAAGAGGAATGAGATAGTTTGCCATTACTTTCCTCACTGAGTCAGAACAGCATTACTAACCCTATGAGTAGAACCTTTCATAGCATCCACAGGCACTGACTGCCCTGAATGTCATTGCTAAGCACAACCCATACCTCAGTAGCTTCCATATAATCACAGCCATGAATGAGACTGTGACATCGGTGAAAAGTCACCTTTTACTCTAGCCTGTGCCAACATGCAAATGCACTGTATTCATCAAGAGCCCTTATAAATATCATAGGCTATTTAATATTTTATTACTGAAGTTTAAGAGTGGAGTAGATTCTGAAGAGTATAGGCTTACTCAGTGTTGTGACTGTTATTGTCCTCTAGGACATGGAGGATGTAGAGAAATTTATTTTGAAATTACATCACTGTCATGACTCAAAGGCACACTTTGTTACTAAAGCAGACTGTCAGAATTGATAAGTTGTGCTATTGTTCTTGGGTGTGTGTGGAATCTGTCTGATAACCTGTATTATCATGGTACCAGTACTAGTGTGTGTATTTGTAACTGGGGCTAGGAGTGGCCTTAAGTTAGGTACTGTCCTGGCTTTTGCCTGGAGTTGACATGGGGAAATGATGTAAACCTTTGATTGACTTACGTGAGAATCAAACCCACCTCTTCTCAGTTATCTTCATAATGCTGAGTACAAACGGTACCAGGCCACTGACTAGAATTAAATATCTTAGCAGCCCATAAGAAAGCCTGATTGCTGATGAACTGTTCTAACTAAAATTCTATATTGACTTGCCTGTTGACAGTTCCAATATCAACATCAATGATATCTTGGGTGACTACTGCCTTACACTTGTGGATACCCTGGACACCTTGGCTGTTCTTGGAAATGTGTCTGAATTCCAGTCTGCTGTAAAACACATCATCGTGAATGTCAGTTTTGACAAGGACAATATCGTTCAAGTCTTTGAGGCCAACATCAGGTAGGTGTAGAAGCAAAATTTTCTTCTTCCCATGGCTTGACTATTCATTACCAGAACTTTAATTTACATATAGCATTGTCTAACAATAGTGTAAAGAAATATTGGCATGGTGATTGCAAAAGGTTATATGTCATTTAATAGTAATTTAATCAAAAACACTTAGTCAAGGACTGTCTGCCTGATCAATACTTTGTTTTTATCCACAGTCTTAATTCGACATGTTCCAAGCTAATAAACAGTTCAAAAGAATTAGCGGAATATGTTTTGGAAAGTAGGCTATGCTGCGTAGAACAATAATTCACATCTAGGCATACAACCAAATAAACCGCTATTCTGTACTGTTGAAGTATACCACAAATCGTTGGATTCGCGGTCATTTGCACAACAGAAAGGGAAACGTCCAACTGGTGACAAAAACAGAGTGGAAACAGGTGCTCCTCCAGGCATCCAGGGTGGATTTAATCACCGTTGGAGAGCTTCAGCATAGTGTATGCCCCCCATGAGCGTCGATCACGGCTTGGTACCTCCTTGCCATGCTCCGTGTAAGTCTATGGAGGTCCCTTTGCGGGTTCAAATCACATTCTTCCATGAGGGCCTGTTCGAGGTCTTGGAGAGTCTGTGGTGGAACAGGACGGTCACGAATCCTTCTGTCAAGCATATCCCACACATGCTGGATGGGGTTAAGGTCGGAACTCACCACTGGCCATTGCAGCACTTGAATGTCCAGTTCTCGCAATAAATTTCTCGTGATGCCCCCGACATGAGCCCTGGCATTCTCATGTATTAGAACGAACGCAGGGCCAACATCGTATGCAGCAGCCATCACATGCTACATCAGGATCTGATCGATGTACACCACAGTGGTATGATTACTACAGATGACGGCAAAATCTGCACAGCTGTCAATACTGAAGCCACCTCACACCATCACAGAATCTTGCCCGAATCTGTTGACTTGCTGGACAACATTTGGCATGTACTGTTCACAACAGCGTCTCCATACACATTGATGTCCATCACGCTGCATCATGGGATATTGGGACTCGTCACTGAATAACACAGGTCTCCAGTGGCGAAGTTGCCAGTTGGCGTGGGTACGGGCAAACTGAAGGTGAGCTGTATGATGTTGCCGCGTAAAGTGGGGCACATGAACAGGATGTCTGGGTCGTAAGGACACTTCTCGTAACCTGTTCCTCACCGTCTGGTCAGACACCCTGACCCCAATGGCCCTCCTGAGGTCTTGTTGCAGTTCACTGGCAGTGGCCAGACGACCCCGCAACGCGGAGATGGCCAGATATCGGTCATCCTGAGGGGTCATAATGCGTCGATGACCTTGGCCAACACTCCTTGTGCACCGACCAGACTCATAGCGACTCGAGAAGTGATAAATTACAGACGGAGCAACATTGAGGTCTGCAGCAACACGATGAAAATTCCATCCTTCCTGGAGCAAAGTGACATCCCTTGTGACCTGTACCTCAGTAAGATGTCTCATGGCATGTGCTTGGGGGAATATGACTGGCACAAGTGACAACTGCAGTCTGTATACCTCACAACGACACTCTGCCACACCGATATGCACTTAGCTTGGAGGGGGCACCTGGCAGTTCAATACATGGCGAGTGGAGGCTGTCATCAAGGCAAAGGGTGGGCCAACACCATATTAACGGCCACAAGTAGCAAGCAGTGGAGGCTGTCCCAATTATCACCTTTATTTTCATGTGACGCACATTGTCCAATTGCTTTCTCCAACAAAATGTATATACACCCTTAATAGATCCATATTGTTTTCAGAGTTGCATTGAATTATCTGTGGAATATGTAATACGGTGTTTTCTCAACGGATAAGGGTACCTGTATGGCTCTTATGACGCACATGTGACCCATGATAGTGAATCAAAATGTCCAGGATATGCTGGACGTTTGAGGAATGGAAGCTCATTTTACAGAAGTAGTTCAATCCTCGTCCACGTCGTGAAGATAGGCAATGGCTTGAAGTAGGGGCGAAGTACAGTGGGGACTGTGTGTGTGCCGTGGGACCGCTACGGTAGCTGTGAAGGCCCTACAGGAACCCTGTAAAATGACTGTCAATGGGGCTCTCGTGGAGCTATGATAGGCCCGGCAAGCCAGTAGTGGTTAACACATTCTTTTTTCAAGAATGGTCGAATCTTGGACAGGATGGATATAATAGATGACGACCCTGCTGTGAACATGGACCATGATTTGGATTGCTGAACATACAATCATTGGCTGTGAAGGTGGAGGAGATGGTGGTTATAATAGAAAGAAGGAAATTGGATTTGCTGGGGTTCGCAGAAATGAGGCAGAAGGAGAGAATTGAGTAAAGGCTGTGTGCTATACTGTAGTGGGAATGAGGATGGAAGGAGAACTGGAGTGGGAGTAGTAGTGAGAAATAGTTTAAAAGAAGAAGTAAAGAGAATAAGTGATAGGATGATTAAGGTTAAGATATCACGGAAAGAAAAGATAGTAGAGGTAATAATAGTGTGTGCCTGGCTGCACTGCTGAAGACAAACACTGCTCCACATAAAGGCTTTCAACTAAACCTATATTCGATGTCAACAGATTTAGTTTCTGTAGAAATGCGTTCCTTGCCTGAGCCAAACTACTTTTTATATCCTCTTGCTTCGTCCATCACTGGTTATTTTGCTTCCTAAGGAACAGAAGTCTCCTACTTCCTTTAGCTTTTCACCTGCCAATTTGACGCCCTTTGGGGTTTCTGATTTCTTTCGGCTGCATTCCATTATTTTTGTAGATCACCCTCCTATCCCTGTTCTTTATTCCAATCCTTTCCAAAATGTCAAACAACTTACTCCAACCACTGTTATCAAAAGCCTTTTCTAAGTCTCGAAATGCCATTTTCAAGATTTATATCTGTTCTCAAAATTTCCAAGAAGTGGCAGGAAGATAGTATGCTATTTTTTTATATTGTTCATAATCACAGCCCTTATTGCCATTTTGTCATTTGGGGTTCTCCCACTCTTATCTCCTAATGTTTTCATCTGGACCTTCCTCCTCCCCCCTCCAATGTTTTCTGCAGGTTGGTACCTGTGGCGTAGTTCTTTGCTACTGCCACAGAGACCGGTGGAGCTGGTCGTTATGAGTACTTGTCGGTAGTTTTACTGGTAAATCTCTCAAGACAAATAGCAGCTTCATATTGTTAGTTTGTTCCTCCATTGTGCATTCGGTATTGCTTACAAGGGAACTGTCCATACGGTCATATCGAAACCGACAAAGATATTTCGTAGAGATGATGAGGAAACCACAAATTAGCGATGTACAAAAATTTAGCTGCCATTTCGAACTGGAAGATCATGAAATCTGCACAGAGATTTCTAATAGGATTGCACGTGCTAGCTTATAGCTCGACGTGGACAGCCCTGGTGACCAGCTGAAGCGTGTGCGTAACCTTGAGCGCTCTGTGCTAGGCTGTTAACACATGTTCCTTTGAGAGAGCAGTCATGAATGCGGCAAATGTTCTAGAGTATGCATTACGTTATTTCCGTGGAAAAGGTTTCTCTTCTTCCCGTGAAATAACTTCGGAAGAAAGGGAGATGGGTCGACATGTGATCGAACTAATTGAAAATCATCCCATGGGTGCCAGCATCATCTCTGAGTCGTGTCTGGAGAGAAATAGTGACAGTGAAAGTGATTATGGAAGCAGTGACATCTGCATTACCTGAAAAAGAAGGCAGCCCACCATTGCCAGGTACAAGAGGAGTTACGGATCCGAGTTTGAGCCCCGAGTCTGATTCCCGTCAATCCAGTGAAGAGACACCACGGTCACCTGACAAATCTTCTAGTTCAAGCTATGCTTCCAGTCCACAGAAGAAAGTGAAACAAACTGTAGATCTTGCATACAAGAGGAAAGCTGTAAATTTGTGGTTAAATAAGGGGGGTAAGAAGCAGCTTTCATTCACCACTGTTCACAAAACTTGTCGTAAGGTGACGTTGCTACGACAACTGTACAAGTGGAAAAACCAATTCGAATCTGAATCAGTAAGTCCCATTGAACACAGGAAATTGATGCATACAAAATTATTTTCTCGCTTTGCAGAAGCAAGATGGCTGAAGCGGAATGTATGCGATGAAGACCTGCGACTATGGGCCTGGGAAATTTCACAAGAGATTTCAATGGGGCGAACTAATTTCAGCGCATGCACTAGTTGGTTGAGTCGTTTTAAGAAAAAGTACAGATTAAAAGTAGAAAAATCACAAAATTTGTATCCCGTACGTATCTGCAAGAAGAAGACGAAAAAGTCAAGTCGCAAAGAAATTTGTAGAAGCAGCTACAGAGTGATTTTTAGACTACACCCCTTCTTCAATATACAATACAGATCAGAGTGGTTTTGTGCGCGAAATGAAAGCGAAAAGGACTCAATCGTTTGTTGGTGAGAAACATACAGAAACAGTTGCTCTATCAGTTCATGCACTCATCCATTCGTACACAATTATGCCTACAATTAGTATGGCTGGTACACTTTTCCCGAAATGATTCATTGTACTACAGGAGGCAACTGGAACTTTCAGTACGAGAGTTTCCAAAGAAATGTTTCATTCCAGAAATATAATTGTAACAGCCACAAAACCAGGAAAATGGGGAAAAAGGAATTAAAATATTGGTTTAAAGAATCCTTTTTCCCATTCGCGGAAGAGAAGTGTTTGCTACTGTTAGATTCCTGGACTACTTATAGTGATAAAAGCTGTCTTGAAGACATTCCTCCAGGCAACAGTATAGAAACTCTCCAGATTCCTCCCGGCACTACAGGATAAGTTTTTGTTTGTATCGCCACTTAACAGATATTGTGTCGGCTTGTTGAGACGTTCAGTTTGATGTATATCAGAGAAACAGTGTACTGAAAATGCAATCCTTCATTAATTTTCAATTTTCTTCCCCACGGTTCAAGGACATGGTTAAATATTTGTGGTTCGCAACCAATTACACAACGGAGAGACCTCCTGAGTTCGAAGTGCCTGCGAAATATTGCCTTCAAATAAGTAAGGAAAACTGTGAAGATCAATGTGGCCTCAAAGTGCATGTTCGTTGTGCAGGGTGCCAAAAATATTTCCCTTTTTATCATGCGATTAACGAACCTTTTTATGTTTCACATTCGTTCCCTAACAATGAAGTGTCCTTGGCGCGTGGTAGCCTGCCAGTTTGTTCTCTCTCTCTCCAGCACAACTGCAACTCCACTCCGCTGTGCACTGCACGAGCCAGTAAGATGTAAGGGTTGTCCAGTAGTTGCGTTGTCACACGGATTTTGTATCAAGATTTCGATACCTTCCAGTTCGAAATGGCAGCTAATTTTTTGTACATCGTCAATTTATGGTTTCCTAATCATCTCTATGAAATATCATTGTCTGTTTCGATATGACCGTATGGACAGTTCCCTTGTTAGAACAGGGTTGGGAATTAATATACAGGTAAGGGAAAAAAATGCAACACCCTCAAGGACAGGTTCAATTTATTGAAATTGACGTGGTAGGTAGTATATCATTGTTATAACAAAATTGGAGCAAATGAAACACACATGTTTAGACTATGTGGTGTCCTTGCTGGTGGCAATGCAGGCTTGTATTCTCACATTCAAATGATAATACAAGAGCCAAATGGGATCCTGCAATATTTGGTTCCAAGCATTTTGCACCATAGTTGCGATTCGGCAAAGGTGGTGGCTGGCTGTGGAGACCGCTTCATCATGTCCCATGTGTGTTCAGCTGGCCAGGGCAGCTGTACAACACAAAGAGCACATTGTGTTGCAGAACTCGCACATCCTGCTGAAAAAGGAAATCACCTTCATGTCGAAGGAATGCCAGCAGCACAGGATTAACAATCTGATAAATGTAGTGGACACAGTTTTCTCTTCCCTACTCAAGCACTAAAGGTGACAGCGAGTTTTTACTGACGCCCGTGGCATATTTGCATACCGAAGGGTTGCAGTATTGGCAATTCATGTGTCACGGTCATTGGATTGTTTTTGTTCTCTCTTTGGTGACTCTGCTGACAGTCACTATGGTCAAATGATATACGTCTGTACTATGCGAGTGTCCTAAACTTGGTCTACAGGTGTAGGAATGTTCCACAGACAACTGCTAAAAACAGCAACACACCACCGATACATTGTGACCAACATGTGCAACAGTCAATTGATAGGTCATTCCAGGTTTTCGCAGGCCTATAATCCGACCATGTTCAGATTGCTGTAGTTGTGCAACAGGAGCATGTATATGTCAGAGTGGCACAGGTGTACCATAGAGTGAATGTTGCGACAACCCTTCCCCTTTCATGGTACGTAGTAACTGTCGGCAGTCGCCATAGAGGGAATACAAACAGGCCTCCTGAGCGCCATCTGTTATCCGATGACCGTGACACATGAATCACCATCACTACAACCCCTCGGTATGCAATTATGACCAGAAACTGATGAACACAGTCCTTCAGGTGATTGTAATTTCTCTTTCCGCCACTGTATGTAATTATGGTTTGTTACGGCGATGATTGCTGAATAAACAATGTTAACCATGATCGCAAGGCATTCAGCATGAAATGAGTGGTTTCCATAACCGGCAATAGTCCTTCAAAGGGTAGAGAAGCTTCTTATTGATCTGTTTTTGTATATGATGATCAGCGGATGGTTGTAATTCATAAAACCATGAATTACAAAGTTGCCAGAATGGTCTTCAGTACAGAAGAGTTAGTTACCGCTGTAGATTACTGCTTAAGGATCAGGAAGATGATCAAATTAGGTGTAATATGTGCATATGTTCTGAGAATTGCTATCTGCCCCCATGTCCTGAGAGTAACTCTCTGCGTTCACTCTGAGTGATGTTACAAGGGTATCCCCTTAACTTTATTGACAGGGTTGGGCTTGCTTCTGACCAACTCTCTGGTGGTCTTAGAAATGTGCTTCTGCATGCTAAAACTGATTTACACAATATGGCTTGTGTTTTCCAATATGAGAAATAATAACATCATTTAGTAAGACACAGGCTGGGGTTCTATTCCTGACGGGGTACATGACTCCTCCCCTCTTAGCCTAATGTTACTGTCCTCAGTAACCATTACATTTTTCTTATTTCTAAGTTTTATAGATTTACATAAGTGATATAATTTTTGTCTGAACTAGAACAAAATTCAACATATCATAATTAGTACAAAAATCATATTAATGGATATAAATTGCTTCTTTGTGATATAAGTTGTGGAAATGGGCTTCAAGTCTAATTTCAATTTTGTTACATCAAGATGGGAATTAAGGAAGTTTATTTCACTCTTTATTATGGGTTCATCATGAATATTCAGAATTGGGAAGTTGTTGACGTAATTGGTAGGTTTCTGTTGAAGTGTTATTCCTATACTAGAAATTGGGCAAGATTCGTTTGAATATATTATTTGAGGACCTGAGATTTGCTAGGAGTTCTGAGTCTCTGTGCATGTTTGTAAAATTTTCTCAGGTATTTTACTAAAGAAAAGAATATGCTCCTTATTTATGGGTTGGAATGTTCATATATCATTTCTTATGGAAGCAAATTCGCGTCCAGCGGTATTTGTTAGAATGCAATTAGTAATTCTAATATTATAATTCATGCATACATATGATGAGTATTCTTTATACATGGTGTGCTGGACCATTTTAAGGCGGGTCCTTGCAAATAATATTTTTAAGTTGGGATAAGTATAATAGCATTTTTAACAGTTTGTACAGGGGTTATTTCATACAATTTATATTGACTTCCATCCGTGATTGGCATGGAAAGGATTACAATCATTTCTTCATCCAGTATAATTACCTGAGTTTTTGACAATTTTAGATTTTCAAACTGGTGGTATTGATCTGAAAGAATCATACATACTCTTAACATGGTAAAAAGATAATAAATGTTTCTCCAAATTAGTTAAGTCTTTTCTGGAGAATAATTTCACGTTCGTCACCTTGCTAAGTATAATCAAATCGGGATATCCGCCTGATCAATACACAAAATTTATATATGGGTCTTATTTGTGTATTGATCAGGCGGATATCCCGATTTTATTATACCTGCATACCTGCCATCTCTCCAGATTTAGGCGGGAGACTCCCGATTTCAGGCCATTTCTCCCGCCCTCCCGCTTAACGTATTAAATCTCCTGATTTTTCAAAAATCCCACCCGTAATTTCGGATTGAATGTGCGAGATGACACTCCAGTCGTTTATCGAACCGATCAACTTTACGTGTTTTGAAGTTATATCTCGATACCGCAGTTTCGCTCTGTATCGATAATCGACAACTGCGTACTAACTCCCGAGTCCCGCGTCGCGTCCTGCTGTTATAAAAAGTTAGCTTCGAAGACGTCTTTGTTTGAAATCGTCGAAGGTTAATTCAGTGCTTGTTCCTAGATGTTTTGCATAATGACATGTGGGTGAAAGGTAGTTAGTTGTACGCTGCGGAATATTGTATCCGTTTCACAAGTGACATTATATGATTTGTGTATAACTTTGTTAGATGTTGTTGGCGATAATATGCCGGTAGGCTATTGTGATTTTTCGATCTGAGTGATTGCGTCTGTTCCTCGGTAATATGGCGAAGAAATATGATGTGACATTTAAAAGTGTGCACAAAGATAACTTTCCGCATATAACTCAGTCAAGAAGAGGCGCAACATTTGCATTTTGTAGTGTCTTTAGGTGTGATTTCAGCATCTCGCATGGTGGAAAGGGGGACATTTCAAAACATGTGCTCTCAAAGAAACATAAAGACAATGTACAATGTGTTGGGAAAAACAAGAAACTTGATTATTTCAAGTGTAAGGAGGAAGACACTGACAGTTTAACACGTGCAGAAATATTGTTCACATCGTTAATTATTGAACATAACCTCCCTGTCAATTGTTCCAATCATGCTGGTCTTTTATTTAGGAAGATGTTCCCAGACTCAAAATTTGCCGGGAGATATGGCTCAGCCAGAACTAAAACGTCGGCCATCCTTGCAGAAATGTGCATTCCCAATTCTGTAACTTCCAACTTGAAGATGTGACATCTATTGAGGAAGAAGAGAGAATTGATGTGAAGTGGGCACTGGTAGGCCAAATGAAATGTAGTGGTGGGGTACTCAAGTATGACAAATTGTCTAAAGTTATGCTTTACATTCTGACCATTCCGCATAGTAATGCAGAGTGTGAGAGGATGTTCAGTCTTGTCAGAAAAACAAGAACACAGTTCAGGTTGTCTCTCTCCGACAAGACTTTGGACAAACTTATAACTCTGAAGTGTCTTCAGAAGGGAAGTGTTTTGAGCAAGAATATAGCAAGACCTTTTTTTGAAGAGGGCAAAATCAGCCACAGTCACCTGCAACAACGAACAATAATATGATCTTCGATACGCCACTAGTTTTGTATGCCTGAGTGTGTTCGAAAGAAAGGTATGCTTGCTTGATAGATTAGTTAGAATTTTAAATTACTCAGTCTTAAGTACATTTGTAAACTGGGATGTCATATCATGTTAGTCATGTACAGTTTAAAAGTGTAACTTATATATTTGCTGTAATGTCTTAGCCTGTGTATGTATTATGTTGCATCCCCCCCTCCGCAGCCGCGGCGTCGAATCTCCCGATTTTTCATTTTGAGAGTTTGGCAGGTATGTACTTGATTGTCAATCAATACGGAACCATGACTGAGTCTATTGTCATCTTGTTAAATGAGAGAGAAATGGTTTCTTGAAGCACTTGCACTATTTTGTTAAACTTATTGATCCACATTAAAACATATTGAGAATCTTCCAGTAAATTGATCTTAAAGTCTTCTGTTTGGAGAGTACCTTGATGGTAGATAGATAGATTTTATTAATTCCATTTGATCAAATACGTGTATACAATACATTTTTGATATAGGACACGTCAGAATTTACATCTATAAAATAAAAGTAGTAATAGGTATAACAATTTATAACTTATTATAATAACAGATCTTAAGAGATACAATCTTATTGGACAACTAGTTACACCTTACTCTTTTATCATAATATGAAAACTTAATTCTATAAATATAACAACTTACAGCTAGGTATTACAATTAAAATAGAAAAGTAAAATATAATTATGGATTTCATCCCCCCTATACACTCATCATCATCGGCTTTAACTCGAATCCGAGTATAAATCTTCTTCCTTCAGTCCAGTTTGTGGATGTGTTTACGGTGACTAAAGAGTCCAATCCTGGCATGGAACAAGCGACCACACAAGTCACATAGTATTGCTGGAGGAGGACGTGGTTGGGCTGCTCGAAGTTTCCTAGCTTGACGCTTGGCCTCTTCATGTATGCGTCAATCCCTTTCAAACGTCTTTACAGTATCCGAGATGGTACGGCGCCAAGTTGAGCGGTCTTCAGCCAGCATGTCCCAGGTTTGTGAATCAAGACCTGTCAATTTCAGGGTCTGCTTAAATTGGTCCTTGTAGCACCTCTTAGGACCACCATGAGGTCTGGTGCCATAGCATAACTCACCATATAGCATTTGACGAGGTAATCTCACATCATCCATCCGATGGACATGACCAATCCATCTAAATTGGTGACCTATTATGGATGATTCTATGCTGTTGATTTGAGCCTTTTCCAGAACAGCTTTATTGGTAATGCGGTCTTCCCATTTAATATATAATTTTCAAAAGAAAAATATTTAATATTTAATCCACAGGATTGATCGAAGTTTTTGTAGGTGGAAACGCTCAAGCTTCCTAAGATCACGTCGGTAAAGGGTCCACGTTTCACAGCCATACAACAATGTAGAAATGACTACTGCTTTGTACACCATAAGCTTTGTACTCATGGACAGATCTTTATTCATGAAGACACGGTGCGCTAATCGTCCATATGCTGCATGGGCTGCGCCAATTCTCTTATCCACATCCTGCTCACAGGTACAGCTCACAGAAATGGTACTGCCCAGATACGAGAAGTGGTCAACCTGTTCTAATGGCAAATTTGAGATTGAGATATTGAACTGAGGAAGAGGTGTGCCTGGTGAAGGTTGTGCCAAGACTTTAGTCTTATTGACATTTATGGTAAGACCAAAGCGATCACATGCACTTTTGTAACTGTTAACTGACTCTTTCAGCTCTTCTGGTGTGAGAGTTGGCGACGCAGCATCATCTGCATACAACATGTTAGTAACCTTAGTAACCTGAGTTTTCCTCAAGGAGCGGAGACGAGTTAGGTTGAAAAGCCCTCCATCAAAACGATACTTGACCTCCACACCTGGGATGTTTGTGGGTGAATCATAAAGCATTGCAGCCAAGTACAGCGCAAAAAGCGTTGGAGCCAGTACACATCCTTGTTTCAGTCCATGGGTAATGGGAAATTCATCGGACATCTTATTCTGATGGCAAACCTGACCTGTCATGCCATCATGGAGAGCCTTGATTAGATCTACAAAACGCTGAGGGCAACCAAACCGCTTCAGCACTGCCCACATGGCTGGTCTTGGAACCGAATCAAATGCCTTTTCCAAGTCATAAAAGACTAAGAAGAGTGGATTCTGTTGTTCTCTACATTTTTCTTGTAGCTGTCTCACACAGAAAATCAAGTCAATTGTGCTTCTGGAAGTTCTAAATCCGCATTGTGACTCTGGAAGGATCCTCTAAGAGATAACCTTGAGGCGGTTAAGTAGAATTCTTGCAAGAATCTTCCCCACAATTGAAAGCAGTGATATACCACGGTAGTTGCCACAAACACTGCGATCACCCTTTTTAAAGATAGTGACGATAGTGGCATTCTTTAAGTCTCAAGGTACCTTTCTTGATTCCCATATTCTGAGGATAAGGATGAAAATTCTTGTTTTGAGGGAATGACCTCCGGCTTGAATTAGTTCCAGAGGGATGTTATCTGGGCCAGGTGCTTTTCTGGGTTTCAATTGGGTGAGAGCTGCACTGAAATCATGATAAGTAGGAGGTACTGCCAACCACAGTTGTTCAGGTTGTTGTGGCACATCACAGAGGAAGTCTTCAGCAGCTTCTGATGGACGATTTAGGAAATTGGAGAAGTGCTCCTTCCAGCGTTCCAAGATTTCTTGACTATCAGTAAAGGTAGTAGAATTATCAGCGCTTTTCAGTGTACCTGATGATGAGCGAGATGGTCCATATATTTCCTTGAGTACGGCATAGAAGTTCCTCAAGTCTCGAGCATCCGATAATCTCTGCAGTTCCTGAGCCTTCTGTTGCCACCAAGTATTTTTAATCTGCCTTATCTGCGTCTGGCATTTACCCTTGAGTTCCAGTAGTTTATCTCTCTTTGTGTTGGAAGTTGGGTCTTGAAGATGGGCAAGATAGGCATTCCTTTTGGCATTGATGAGAGACAGAATTTCCTCATTGTTGTCATCAAACCAGTCTTGTCTTTTCCGCACTATAAAACCAATGGTTTCCTCAGCTGACTGTGTGATAATCTTGTGTAATGTGGCCCATTCTTGCTGAATATCATTTGTTACTGGGTTTTCTGATAACTGGGTGACGATCCTGTTTCCAAAATGCTTGTACATGGATTCATCCTGAAGTTTGGATGTATTGAACTTCTTTCTTGGCAAATTTTTGATGTTCCTAGGTGGTTTAGGTCTGATGGATATCCTGAGCTTACATATAAGAAGTTTATGATCTGTCCAACGATCGTCTATATTTCTTGCTGTTCTGGTATCACATTGCCGGGTAATGATATAATCAAGAATGTGCATATAATCAAGAATGTGCCAATGTTTGGAACGAGGATGCATCCACGTGGTTTTGAAGCGGTCAGGTAGCCGGAACTGCGTGTTGGTAATGAAAAGTTCGTGTTCTGCACAAAGACCAAGAAGCAACAGTCCATTGGGATTACATTTTCCAAGTCCCTGTTTGCCCATCACATTATTCCATAGCCTGTGATCTTTCCCAACTCTGGCATTGAAGTCACCGAGGAGCAAGAGTTTATCTGCAGATGGTACCTTGGAGATGATTTCACTTAGCTGATTATAGAACTGAGCCTTTACTTCATCATCAGAATCTAAGGTAGGAGCATAGACAGAAATGAGTGTCATAAAGGAACCTCCTGAGAGTGGTATGCGGAGAGTCATGAGCCTTTCGCTGATTGCAATGGGTGTAAGTTGGTGATAATTTACCAGTTTGGTCTTCACAGCGAAGCCCACACCATGAATACGACATTCACCCTCCTCCTTTCCTTTCCAGAAGATGGTATATCCTGTTCCAGATTCAGTAATCTTGCCTTCAGAAGACAGCCTAGTTTCACTGAGAGCAGCAATGTCAACGTTGAGTCTTGATAACTAATGGGTTACGAGAGCTGACCTTCTCTCAGGTCTAATGTTATTGTCCAAATCAAGCAAGGTTCTGATGTTCCATGATCCAATAATCAATTTGTGATTCTTTACTGTTTTTGAGTTTCGACCGCATGAGGGGTGACCTGCTGAGTGCGGTTGCCCAGCCGGACCAAGATTGTGACTTTTCTAGGGCCTTCCCCATGTGGGGTGGGCAGCGGTGATCCTAAATAGGCCTGCCCAAACACAGATGTAGGACCGAATTCGTGAGTAGTCACAGAGTCTCCGGAAGACAACCATCACACATCTGCTGCCAACGTGCAGGTCCGAACTAGGGGCTTCCAGTTACACCCATAACCTGCCCCCACCGTCCATATCCCATCGCCGTTGGACTTTGAAAAGTGACGTTCGGAAGAAGTGCCACTGGCGTGAATTTGTTTAGGGTGGATCTCAGCTTGCCAGGACGAGACCCACACACTATGATCTCTGAGCCTTATCCTGCGGCTCACAAAGAATGAGACATGCCGGACCGAACACAGAGACTGCAACGAACTGCCGCATACTCAAGTACTACTGAGGTGCGCCTTTACAGCCAGTCCGTCTGGCGTGGCCTCTTCCGCCTCTATGACCGTTGGGAGCCATGAGAGTGGTTGGCTCCTCGTCCGCTCATTTTGCCGTTGGGCCAAAATCTGCCCATCATAACTATGGACAATAGTTTGCCCTATTAAACCTGAGCAATAGGCTGCCCCTTCCGCCAACCACTGTGCCAGAGTTCACCTCTTTCACTGCAGGTACCGTTGAGGACTTCACCGTAACCCTGGCAAGGGACCTTAACAAGGTACTACCAGCCAGGCCAGCTGGACCAGGATTTTTTAAAGAGGTGTTACTCCTCTATCACTCCCTACTTGATCATAATACATATATATATTGTAACACTGTATAACAATACACTAGGTGCTATTGCACTACACTGTGACACTCCACTGGTAGCAATACCAACACTGTATAACACTACACTAGGTGCTATTGCACCACACTGTGTCACTCCACTAGTAGTAATACCAACACTGTATAACACTACACTAGGAGCTATTGCACCACACTGTGTCACTCCACTAGTAGTAATACCAACACTGTATAATATTACACTAGGTGCCATTGCACCACACTGCCCCACTCCACTAGTAGCAATACCTACACTGTATAACATTACACTAGGTGCTATTGCACCACACTGCACCACTCCACTAGTAGCAATACCAACACTGTATAACATTACACTAGGTGATATTGCACCACACTGCCCCACTCCACTAGTAGCAATACCTACACTGTATAACACTACACTATGTGCTATTGCACCACACTGTGTCACTCCACTAGTAGCAATACCTACACTGGATAACACTACACTAGGTGCTATTGCACCACACTGTGTCACTCCACTAGTAGTGTAACGTTTATTAATGCCCCATGTTGGTAGCGACAAATGTAACAGTTTCGCTAGCCCACACGTTGAGCGACAAGTGTAACGGTTTGGCCGCCCCTAACTGTTGGGTGATAAATGTAACTGTTTACCTTTGCCTAAGCTATGTTGTTTTAATGAGCGCCAAGACCTCAACGCAATGCTGAAATCTAAATTTGTATTTAACAACGTCTAGCTCTGGTAGAATACCTTCAAGAATCTATTCACTCAGATCGTGGTATGATTTGATCATTGACCCAACAAACAATTGTATCAGGAGAAGGAATTGGTCTATATCTAATGCTACCTACTGAAAGCAAAGATTGCATTGTAAAAGAAATGAATTTATTATATAAAACAAGTATTGCAAAATTAATAATAATAATAAGTATAAAATTTAAATTGGAGCGTTGCGATTTTAATATTACCGATAGAAAATTACGTGAAAACGGAGTCTGATAAATTATTGATTTTACACTTATTCCCAAGCTATGAAGTTACTGAAAGATGAAATATAAAACAAAGAGAAACGAGAGATTGCGTATTTCTGCGTCATTTGCGCTTACCACTGGAAATTGCCAAAGCATTTCCCTCGTACTGGATGATGCTGTGAGCTTCCCACAGTCTCCTGGACGTCGTCATCTCCGTCGATATTTGATGATATCTTTTAGATTTGGTCACTTTATGGTCCTAATATCGGAGCCATACCCTCGTACAACCAAACTGGTTAAGTTTTAAACAGATAGTTCTCCACTCCACGGAACATCGGAGCGACACACACTTGCAACCGAACTAGTCAAGTCTTTCACAGATTGTCCACGGAACATCGGACGATATATGCCCATCGGCTCCCCACCTCTGTACCGACTTCCAGCTTACGTAGTCTCCACTGATTGGCTGTTCCCCACGCTCTACTTCCCCTTCTCTGGCTCATTACACACGGCGCGCGGATGATGAAGTCGATTTCCGTTCCAACTATCCGCCTTTTCTTGACGCTGCGACCCAAGCTTGCGTAATACTTCTTGACAAGAATCAGCCTGTATTTGAATTTCCAGTGAGTCACGTCTCTCATAATATCCTAACTGACGAAACTCCGTAAAATTCCGTAATCACATAATTTTCTATGATATTGTCGTTCGTAATAATTTGCTTGATAGTGTTTTCTAAGACATAGAAAACCTATCTGTATGCTTATAATTTTTATAAAATGCTCCGAAAATATCTTAATAATAATTATACTAAATTAATAATAATAATAAATTAACATGAAAAATTATCTTGGCTGAACAATTTGCCGCGTAAATAAATATAGAATGGCTTCCTACTGACTTATGCCAGTGGCATAAAATCCCCTCGAAAAACACGTTACATATTCGCCTCGGATCATCGGATGATTTACCGTGACGACGGTCCATTATCCGATTATCCCAGACACGTTAATAAACCCCAACCAAAATACATATTACATAAATGAAATCACCCTAAATTACAGATATATACACTCATAATTTTTCTTCACGCACTTTGCATCAAAGTTTGTTGTCACTATGGATTGCACTTTGCAACCAGTCCAATGTTTTTCATAAGGAATAGTGTTCCACGGATATTTCCGCCTCTCAAATTTCTCTATGTTGGAAAAATAGACATAATTAATGTGTGAGCACTATGTATTTATGATGTCATATCACACGCATTGAAGGTGTTCTGATATATTTATATCACCATAGAACTTCCTAATTTCACTGGAGGTCCCTTCCTCATTGTGAAATTAATCCCACTTATCACTGAGCACACGATCACACTATTGTGGCAGCGCCTCGTGACCATAATACTTAATCTCTCTTTAAAGTAGATTAAATTAATATTGACTTCTGAAAAAAAAAACAGTAAATGCGCATTACATATAACACCAAATATTTCTGTGCCGTAATCGCCCTGTTTTGTTAAGTTCCCGTAGACCATATTCTACTTAATACTAGTTCTCAACACAGACCAGTTCTCCTCACACAAATAATACCATTGTACAAATTACCTTAAATTACACACTTACAAATCTTACATGGCGAGGCCGTAAACAGAAATCACGTGTGCTGTTATGTATGAGTTTCATGAAGGACTGTCTTGCATTCTGATGGCCCATCTTTTGTCCCGTGGACGCCTTAAGCAAAAATACCCTGTGCAAGCGCTCACCCATCTCTTGGGGACAAATGGGAATTCACCAGTGCTACCAAATTCTGGCCTTGGTGTATCGAGACATTTTAGTGCTCAAGAGCATCCGACAATCCCGTCATATTTCCCTGTACCTTAAAAACTCTCATTTACTTACATACTACCCCCCTGTGTGATTTCTGATACGCCTGCCTGGAAGACCATCTCCTCCCATGCACCAAATACCACACTTACTCATTTGAAAGGCTGGCTCGCCAGCTAAACATCCTCACTTTATGACACATACTTTCGGAGACTATGTATATTATACGTCCCGTATAATCTGTTTCCCTCACTATTCTCCAGCACATATGCTGTTTTCCCAATACGTTTGGAAACTATAAATGGGCCCTCGTAGAGATAAAAGAACTTGGACATGACTTTCTCTAGCTTATTTGACTGTTTCGGCACTCTAAGTAAGACTCTGTCTCCCGGCTCGAATAGGTCAAATTTAGTTTCTTTTTGTTGGCGAATTCTCTTTTGTGCTGACTTAGATAAATTCTGTTTCGCCAACTGGACAATGTAATCCATCCTCGGTTGCTTACCCTCATTTAATCCCAACACCCTCGCTAGTTCATTTTGTGGTCTTTTTCCGAAGTGAACTTCGTATGGCGTCAATTTCGTGCTCTCATGCTGGACAGAATTCAGCCAAGTCTCGACCTTGGGAAGATGTCCAACCCAGGCCATGCTTGTCATGCACTAGAGTCCGAAAAAGACGAGCCACTTCCCTTAATGGGCGCTCTGCAGAATTACCCTGAGGGTACCTTACAGAGGAATGAACGTGTGTTATACCAGCTTCCTGCCTACTGGTTCTCCATTTCTTTGCAGTAAACTGTGGTCCACTGTCAGATAGTATCCTGAGAGGACGGCCAAACTCAGGTACATACTTATTAATGATCAGACGGCTACACGCTAGTCCCGTGGCTTTCCTTAGCGGATATAGCTTGACATACTTACTAAAAGCGTCAATAACTATAAAAATGTACTCTTAGCCGTACTGTCCTTTAACGATCGGGCCAAATAAATCCACACACAGTAGTTCGCCGGGACTACTGGTGAGAACTGCAGATCTCTCCCCAACTAAATATTTAACTGGATATTTACTCCTTTGACAGGTGTCACACTTAGCTAAAATCCTCCTAACATCCCTTCCCATTTTACTCCAAATGAAGTCACGACCAATTTCATAGAAGACCTTGGCAGCACCAAAGTGTCCTAATTCCCTATGAATGAACCAAATTAGCTCCTCCCGCAAAGTGGCAGGAACACATATTGCCCACCGATTATTCCTACATTTCCTTGCAAGAAGCCCATCCTGCATCTTGTACGTGAACCGTCCTACTTTCACATACTCTTCTTCACCTATTTCCAACCTAGCCAGTGGCTCCCTTAACTTAACGTCCTCACGTTGCTCCACTAGCATATTTCTCAGTGTCTGTAACGATGCCCTGTTGCTACTGTCCACACATGCACATATTAAAATCCCGTCCTCTGCTTTAACCACAGGATAATCCCTACATAAATTAGTGTCCCTCGATAGCATGTCTGCAAGAATGTTATCTTTAGCTTTAATATATTTTACTGTGAATTCGTATTCCTGCAGAGCAAGAATCCACCTACTAACTCTGTTAGAACTGAGTTTACAAGTCCTCATATACAGTAATGCATGGTGATCTGTATGGATCTCAAATTTCCCCCCTACTAAATACATTCTAAATTTCCCTAAACTGAAAACAATACCTAAAAGCTCTAACTCAGTAATCGTGTATCTTTTCTCTGTTGCTGTCAGTCCTCGCGAGGCTAAAGATACAATGCACAGATTACCCTCATCATCTTTCTGACATAATACTCCAGCAATGCCTATATGTGAAGCATAACCACATATTCCTTATCTTTTAACGGATATTTCAGCACTACAGCTTTCTCAAAACCTTCCTTCAGCGCTCTAAAAGCCTGATCATGCTTGGACTCCCATCTCCACAGAGTCCCACTTTTAAGCAATTCCCTGAATGGTTCTACCAACCCTGAGTATTTAAGAACGAACCTCCTGAAAAAGTTGCAAATTCCCAGGAATGTTTTTAACTGTTTAACATTCTGTGGCACCTCTGCGTTAAGTATCTTATTAACCCTACTTTCTTCTGGTGTTACACCTCTACTCGACACTCTATGACCTAAAAATGTCACTTCTGACTGACAGAATGACGACTTAGACAGCTTCAAAGTGAACCCTGCCTGATCTAACTTCTGAAAAACTATATCTAAATGACGTAGATGCTCCTCAAAACTGCGTGAACTAATTACCAATCACCTATGTAAATGGTTACAAACTCTCCTGTGTCATCCCCTAATGCGATGTGTTAAGCCCTAATTAAAGCTGCTGAACTACTCTTTAACCCATAAGGTGTTCTACAAAATTGATAAAGGTTATATTTATGACTAAAAGCTGTAAATGGTCTATCTTCATACATAAGTGGCACTTGCCAAAAACTGGAACTCAAATCTACACAAGTGAAATACTTCTTCCCCTCAAATGTTTGCATTAATTCTTCTATTGACATAGATTTCAGCTGATCTGAACTAATTCTACTGTTAACCAAACGAGCGTCTAAACAAATACGAACCGTGCCGTCGGTCTTGGGTACCGTGATCAAAGAATTAACATATGGACTGTTAGAGTGCTCAATAATCCCATCTTCAAGCATCTGATTAATTTGTGCCTCAACTGCACTCTGATAAGCGAAAGGTACAGGATATCTATGTCCTGTGAATACTGACCTATCAATAACGTTCAATGAATGTGTATAGCAATTGGCCATACCAATGCGATCCTCAAACACTCTCCTATTACACAATAACACATCATAGAGCCGAACACACTGTTCATCCTCTATATTTCCCTGAAATGCAGCATCACGTAACGAGTCCTTTAGACTACCGTTCGTAATCACACTGCCCACAAAACATGGAGAACCCCGCTCTACGGCTGGCGATATCTCATTTAAAGTACAAATCACACCTACAATACTACTCCTCTGAATATGGTCATTGAACGCTACTTCTACTTCAGAATCTCCCCATTTAAATTTCAAACTCCCTACATCATAACATAAGTTACCAGACACTCTACTTAGCCACTCTGAACCCAAGATAACACTGAATACTAAATTTGGAATTACAAGACAAATCTGCTTCTCTACATGATTATTAATTTTAATGTCTACTAAAACTTGCTTAGAAATTACTTTAGACCTCTTCCCAACAGCTGTGATAACAAAAGTGCTTTTAATTGGCATCTCCTCAAAATTTACTCCAGTTCCTTTCATTTTATCATAAAATGCACTACTTATGCAACTCTTCATACAACCACTATCAATTAAAACATCTGTGTACGCCTCGGACACGTTAAATTTAACTATGGGGCTCTTACTAACCACTTCCTGAATAATACCTTCATCATTTAGTTCATGTAATAATTCATTTCTTACATTTAGGTCATAGGGTATCTGTATAATTGTATGGACAGGGCATGCTACAGACTGAGATTCTGACCTTACTTCGCAGCCTGGTTCGCGTTTAAAGAACCGCTACAGCTGGCCGTAGTACTACTAACTACTGAACTGGTCTGGTTGTTCTGGGCTGTGTTGTCATTGTTTGGCTGTATATTACTACCACTAGGCTGTCCTCTTCCTTGACCCCTATTCTGGTTGTAATTATTGTCATTATAATTTCTCCCTTGATTTCCCCTGAAATCATTGTTTCTCCCTTGATTTCCCCTGTAATCATTGTTCCTCCCTTGATTTCCCCTGAAATCATTGTTCCTCCCTTGATACTGATTACCATAGCCATTTCCTCTGTTCTGATTTAGCTGATTATTATTATTTCTATTTTGAGCGTTGGCCCCTTCGCCACCGTTTCCTTGAACTTCTTGATGCCTGGCTTCATTAGGTCTATTATTATTATTACCCTGGTTCCGATTGAAATTGTCCTCATAACCCCCTCTCCCTAGTGCATCAAATGTGCTTAACAAATTTTCTACTTGTGATATAGTCTTTACATTCTGGATACAAGCAGCCTCCTTGATCCTATAGGGAAAGTGCCTAAGTAGCAACCTTACCACATCACTTTCCTCCTTCAAGCCATCCAGATATTGACACACTAATACCTGCCCTAAAAAGTATTCGGTCATGGTGGAGCTTCCTTTAGGGTTATATTTACCACACACTACTCCCTCACGATGCTGCGACTGAATAACCTCATTCCAGAACTTTTCACAGAATTTCATTTTAAAATCATTGATATCAGTAAACTTGTCTCTGTAGACAGCAAACCAATTCCTCGTTTCCCCCACAAACACTTGTTCTAAAATTTCAACTACCTGGCACCACTCAATACTACCATCTTCCAACCTCTCCCCAAATTTATTTTCTATAGTGTTCATGAACTCCATTGGGCACCCCTGTCGATTGCTGAACTTACCCAGTTCTACCTCCCTGTGTGTGCTATTCACAAAAACTGGCCTATTCTGACTTTTTTCTTGCCTGATCCTAGCTTTTAATTTTAACTCTAATTCTGCGATTTTCTCCTCAGCCTTCCTCTCAATACTGTTTACTGTTAATTTAATGTTTCCTTCTGATTCTTCTACTTTATCATATAGCTTTGCTTGTTTCTCCTCAATCTTGCTAATGCTCTCTCTATTACTCTCTCTTAAATCATTTACTTCTGCAACTATTTGTGAGTGGACTTTCTCAATTCTACCCCCCAGCTGTTCCTTAACCTCTTTAGTAGCTACCTGAATTTTGTCAATTTCTCCCCCCAATTGCTTTTTGACCTGCTGTGTTTCCAGTTGCACTAGTTCTTTTAAATTTTCAGCCTGTGTACTGATTCTAATTTCCAACTCCTCCTGTACTTTTCCTAATTTTCTGTCTACATCTGCAATAATCTCTTTAGCCTTTTCTTCCATCACCCCCCTGATCTCACCTCTAATCAGTTCGAATTTGTCACTCATTTCCCTACTGTTTTGTTCTAATTTAGCATTTAAAGTTTCAGTACTCTCTCTATTTTCCTTACTGTTTTGTTCTAATCTGGCGTTTAAAGTTTCATTACTCTCTCTATTTTCCTTACTGTTTTGTTCTAATCTGGCGTTTAAAGTTTCATTACTCTCTCTATTTTCCCTACTGTTTTGTTCTAGTTTAGCGTTGTTTTGTTCTAGTTTAGCATTGTTTTGTTCCAGTTTTGCATTTAAAGCGTCTGTACTTTCTTTATTTTCCCTACTGTTTTGTTCTAATCTTGCATTATTCTGTTCTAACTTTGCATTTAAGGCATCCCTACTAACTTTGTTCTGATACATAAACTCGAGAAGTAAAGTTTTTAATTCTGGTTGGCCGCCTACACTCCCTGTTTCAGTATCGGGATTTACCTCCGCTACCCCGGTACTACCATCACTCGACATACTGCTCGTATCATCACTCTCCAGTTGATGACCACTACGTAACCTCATCTGTCTTTCTTTCTCATCCCCCATAATGATATACACTGATACAGACAAATAACCCCCAAAATACAGGCACAGAAATATATACCCTTCTCCTTCCACAAATGTTATTAGGTTTTCAGCCCCAAGTTGTCGGCGACAATTGTAACGTTTATTAATGCCCCATGTTAACGACAAATGTAACAGTTTCGCTAGCCCACACGTTGAGCGACAAGTGTAACGGTTTGGCTGCCCCTAACTGTTGGGTGATAAATGTAACTGTTTACCTTTGCCTAAGCTATGTTGTTTTAATGGGCGCCAAGACCTCAACGCAATGCTGAAATCTAAATTTGTATTTAACAACGTCTAGCTCTGGTAGAGCACCTTCAAGAATCTATTCACTCAGATCTTGGTATGATTTGATCATTGACCCAACAAACAATTGTATCAGGAGAAGGAATTGGTCTATATCTAATGCTACCTACTGAAAGCAAAGATTGCATTGTAAAAGAAATGAATTTATTATATAAAACAAGTATTGCAAAATTAATAATAATAATAAGTCATCATCATCATCATCATTTCCCCTTGTCCAGCTCCTGCCGGGTTGGGGTATTTATGGCACTTCTCCACTTTCCTCTTTCCTTCCAAAATTCTTCTTCCACGATCTTGTCCCAGTCCAGATTCCTTTTTCTCACGCTGTTCTTCACTGAATCGATCCACCTTGTTCTAGGTCTTCCCCTTGCTCTCTTACCCTTGCACTTGGCCTCCAGCATCTGTCTTGGTATTCTATTATCCTCCATCCTCTTTACATGTCCAAACCACCTTAGTTTATTCTTCTCAATTCTCTCATTTAGTTTACCCATCCCAACTTCCTTCCTAACATCTTCATTCCTCACTCTGTCTTTCCTTGTCTTACCTATCATACTTCTTAGGAATTTCATTTCACTGGCTTGGATTCTACTCTCTTGCCTGCTCGTCAGGGTCCAAGTCTCAGCTGCATAAGTTAATATGGGTACATAGTACATTTTATACATTACCTCCTTGCTTTTCCTTGGTACTTCCTTATCCCAAACAAGTTTTCTTACACTTTGATAGAATGCATTGCTCTGCTGTACCCTCCTGCCAATCTCCATGTCCAACCTACCAGTTTGCATCAATTCACTTCCTAGGTATTTGAACGTGTCCACAATTTCCAAACTCTGACTTCCAATTTTCACTGTGCCCTTTCCTTGTCTTTCCCCTCTTGTCATCAGCATGGTCTTGCTTTTCTCTATACTGATTTTCAGGCCATACTTCTGAATATTTTCGTTCAGTGCATCTAGTTGTTTTTGCACTTCTTCGGTGTTCCTTCCCCAGACAACAATATCGTCTGCAAATAATAGTAACTTCATTTCTTTATGTCCATATGCTTCCTTTGTTTCCTTTACAATTTCATCCATTACCATTATGAATAAAAGAGGTGACAGCACACTCCCCTGTCTTAGTCCAGTCTTGTTCCTAAACCAATCTGTCTTTCCAACTGGGGTCAGTACCCTGCTAACACAGTTGTTGTACATTGCTTGCACCATTTCCAACATTTCTCTTCCCAGTCTCTTCTTAACCATGGTTTCCCATACCTTCTCTCTGGGGACACTATCATATGCCTTTTCTAGATCTATGAAAGTCATGATCAAATCCTCTCCATATTCCCAGTTCTTTTCCATCACCTGCCTCAAGCTAAAGATTGGGTCCACTGTGGATCTTCCACTCCTGAAGCCATACTGTTCCTCTTGCAACTCTCCTTCCACCTTTCTTCTCATTCTTCTTTCTAATATCCTTTCCAGTATTTTTACTATCTGTGATATGAGGATGATCCCTCTATAGTTATCACACACTTTCTTGTCCCCTTTCTTAAAGACTGGTATTATTAGCCCTTTCTCCCAGTCTTCTGGTACACATTTCCGTTTCCACACACACTTTAGCAGTCGATACAGCCATTGCATACCAACAGGTCCAGCAGCCTTAATCATTTCTACACTGATTTCATCCACCCCTTTTGCTTTTCCCACCTTCATTTTCTGTACTGCTAATTCCACCTCCAGCATTGTTATATCATCTTCTGTTATAGAGTCGGCAGGCTGTGTCACTTCGATCTCACCAGTACAATTGCTCACATTCAATAGCTTATCGAAATACTCCTTCCATCGTCCCTTTATCTCTTCTGGGTGCTAACATCTTCCTTTTTCACCAGCTTTGTAGTAACTCTTTCTTTCCTCTTACTTCTTAGAAGCCCATACAGCATCCTTTTACTGCCACTTACATCTGTTTCCATTCTTCGTGTAAATTCTTCCCAACTTTTCTTCTTTTCTTCTCCTACCACTTTCTTACACCTCCGTTTGCTGTCGTGATACTTCCTTTTGCTTTCTTCTGTTTGATCTCGGTTCCATTCTTTCCATGCAGACTTCTTTTCTTTCACTGCTTTCTTCACTTCCTCATTCCACCATGGTGTCTCCTTCTCTTTCACTCTCGTTGACGTCCAACCACAAGCACTCTCTGCTGCACCAGCAAATGCCTTTTTAAAGTGGGACCATTCCTCTTCTAAATTTTCCACTTCAGTAACTGGGATTTGTTGCTTCAATCTCTCCTGAAAATCTTCCTGTACAGCTTTGTCTTTCAATTTCCATACTTTTATTTTACTTTCTCTGATCTCCTTTAGGTTTTCCAATTTTTCCCATCTAAATTTTGCCACCACAGCTCTATGGTCCCCATCAAATGCTTCTCCTGGTAAAGCTGTCACATCCATCAGCTTTCTGCGATTTGTCCTATCCACCAGGAAGTAGTCAATTACTGATTTTGTTCTTCTATCACCCCACCCATATCTCGTAATTTTCCTGCTGTTTTTCTTCCGAAACCATGAATTACCCACTATCAGTCCATTCCTTTCACAAAAGTTTACAAGTTCCTCTCCTTCCCGGTTCTTTTTCCCATATCCATATGGTCCAACGACTTCTTCCTTTCCATGTCTCTCAATTCCGACTTGTGCATTCATGTCTCCCATGATCACCACTTCTCCATCTGAGATTACTCTTTATACATCCTCCAGGAATACTTCAATATCTTCTTCTCTGTTTCCAGTCTGTGGTGCATACACTTGTATGAAGTCCATCACGTCATTCATCTTCATTCTAATTTTCATTATTCTGTCACTCACACACTCTACCACTTCAACATACTCCTCCAGTTGTTTCGAGGTTATCAGTCCCACGCCATTTTTTGCCTCTTGGCCACCACTCCAGTATAATGTATATCCTTTCCTCAATTTCTTCCTTCCTTTACCTTTCCATTTCACTTCACTCAGCCCCATCATTCCAACCTTCTCCCTCTCCATGAAGTCTACCACCTCCTCCACCTTGCCTGTCAGGGTCATGACATTCATGATTCCCACTTTCATTTCGGTTACTGGTCGCCCATTTCTCACAGTTCCCCCAGTACCAAAGGAACTGCGCGTCGCCTGCAGGGTACGCCCTAATCTTTTCCGATTCATTGGAAGTGCCATTTCCATTTTAGGCTATTATTACGATGGGGTCGCCACTCCCAAAGGCATTTTATGAAGCTACTGCCAGCTATTATTCAGGCCGCCCCTAACATGGAGAACAGACGCCCTTGCAGCCGCCCCTAACATGGGAAACAGACGCTGCCGATTGATGCTGTACTCATACTATTCCCTGAGTACTGGGTTGCCTCTTCTGCAATCTCCACCGTTCTGAAGTCCATCTTCTCCGCTGTAGATTCTGTTGAGGTCTTCGCACGTAACCCTGTGCACGGGGCCTATGTTATACCCCATAGGACTGGGTCCTCACCAGAACTTAGCCGGTACTGTAGTTCCATGGTATATTACAGTACCGTTGCCCACCCCCGCGACGTGGTCGTGCCTGGCAAGAATTATCCATGTAGCCAATTAGGATTGACTCATGGACTGGGTTAAGGAGCTGTCTAAATCCAGTAAGTATAAAATTTAAATTGGAGCGTTGCGATTTTAATATTACCGATAGAAAATTACGTGAAAACGGAGTCTGATAAATTATTGATTTTACTCTTATTCCCAAGCTATGAAGTTACTGAAAGAAGAAATATAAAACAAAGAGAAACGAGAGATTGCGTATTTCTGCGTCATTAGCGCTTACCGCTGGAAATTGCCAAAGCATTTCCCTCGTACTGGATGATGCTGTGAGCTTCCCACAGTCTCCTGGACGTCGTCATCTCCGTCGATATTTGATGATATCTTTTAGATTTGGTCACTTTATGGTCCTAATATCGGAGCCATACCCTCGTACAACCAAACTGGTTAAGTTTTAAACAGATAGTTCTCCACGGAACATCGGAGCGACACACACTTGCAACCGAACTAGTCAAGTCTTTCACGGATTGTCCCCGCTCCACGGAACATCGGACGATATATGCCCCTGTCGGCTCCCCACCTCGGTACCGACTTCCAGCTTACGTAGTCTCCACTGATTGGCTGTTCCCCACGCTCTACTTCCCCTTCTCTGGCTCATTACACACGGCGCGCGGATGATGAAGTCGATTTCCGTTCCAACTATCCGCTTTTTCTTGACGCTGCGACCCAAGCTTGCGTAATACTTCTTGACAAGAATCAGCCTGTATTTGAATTTCCAGTGAGTCACGTCTCTCATAATATCCTAACTGACAAAACTCCGTAAAATTCCGTAATCACATAATTTTCTATGATATTGTCGTTCGTAATAATTTGCTTGATAGTGTTTTCTAAGACATAGAAAACCTATCTGTATGTTTATAATTTTTATAAAATGCTCCGAAAATATCTTAATAATAATTATACTAAATTAATAATAATAATAAATTAACATGAAAAATTATCTTGGCTGAACAATTTGCCGCGTAAATAAATATAGATTGGCTTCCTACTGACTTATGCCAGTGGCATAAAAACCCCTCGAAAAACACGTTACAGTAGTAATACTAACACTGCATAACACTACACTAGGAGCTATTGCACCACACTGTGTCACTCCACTAGTAGCAATACCAACACTGTATAACACTACACTATGTGCTATTGCACCACACTGTGTCACTCCACTAGTAGCAATACCAACACTGTATAACATTACTCTAGGTGCTATTGCACCACACTGTGTCACTCCACTAGTAGCAATACCTACACTGTATAACACTACACTAGGTGCTATTGCACCACACTATGTCACTCCATTAGTAGTAATACCAACACTGTATAACACTACACTAGGAGCTATTGCACCACACTGTGTCACTCCACTAGTAGTAATACCAACACTGTATAACACTACACTAGGAGCTATTGCACCACACTGCCCCACCCCCTATACACTAAGATATTCAACTACAGAGTAAAAACAATGGCACTGCAGATAAGCTTTCAACATTCTATCAAAGATTTTTATTTTAGGGGCAAGTTTTATATACTGGGGTAGTTTACTGTATAATTTAACTCCTGTGTGTGTGTGTGTGTGTGTCCTTAGTACATCTGGCGACATACCCCAAAATATGACCCCATATCTTAAGTATGAATGGAAATAAGCCAAATAAGTATTTCTTAATGTGTCCATGCTAGTGCAGGTTTTCAAAATACGTAACTCAAAGCACATAGAGTTCAGTTTAGTATTCAGATATTGTATATGTTTATTCCATTTCAAATCATGTTGTATCCATAGTCCTAAAAACTTTGTTTCTGATTTATTTTCTATTTGATGACCATTTAATGTTATATTGGGCTTTGCAGGATTCCTATTCTGTATACTGTGGAAATTTAGACATACTGTTTTTTTATAGTTTATTATGAGGCGATTATCTTTTGACCATTTGGTTAACTCTCCTGTAACGGAGTCAGCAGACTGCTGTATGACCTGTTTAGTTTCACCCTTTATTACGAGTGTCGTATCGTCCGCAAACAAAATTTCCTTATGTGAATTAACGTTCTGTGTTATATCATTGATATATAGAAGAAAGAGTAGTGGGCCCAAAACCAATCCCTGGGGTACTCCAAATTTAATAATTACCTCATTGGACAATGTTTCATTAAGTAATTTGGTTCCATCATCCTTCTGTCTCAAGCTTACTATTTGTTTACGCCTTGTTAAGTAAGACTCTATCCATTTATTAGCTAGACCTCTAATACCCTATTGATTTAGTTTTGTAAGGAGGATTTTATGGTCAGCAACATCAAATGCTTTCGATAAATCCAAGAATAGGCCAGTTACATGTTCCTTATTGTCAATTAATTTCAGTATACTATTACTACATTCATAAATTGCTGTCTGTGTAGATTTTTCCGTTCTGAATCCATGTTGTGAGTTTGATAATATTTTATTTTTTTCTATAAAACTTATCAGTCTCTTCTACATGATTTTTTCCACAATTTTTGCAATGCCAGTTGGTAAGGTAATAGGACGATAGTTATCCAATTCATCTTTTGAACCGTTTTTGTGCACTATAATTACTTTTGATAACTTCAAAATATCTGGGTTTTATTATATTTTCTGCACATTTCTTTAAAATTTCATCAGGGATGCCATCAATGCCAGCACAGAATTAGCTCTTTAATAACTATTCTTACCTCTTCACTTGTGACATGATTTATAAATAAAGAATCACTACATATATTTATTTTATTATTAGAATTTAGTGTATTTACCTGTGATTTATTTAATAATTTTTATGGAATTTCCAGAAAATAGTCATTAAAAGTGTTTGCTATTTCCTCTGGATTATTAATCAGTTTATTATTTCTGGTCAGTGTAATGTTCCTTTGTTTTTTTAGCAGATTTTCCAGTTTCTTTCTTTATCACGGACCACATAGCCCTGTTTTTATTAGATGATTGGGAAATAAAATTATCATTCTGCATTTTCTTTGCTAGTCTTATTACCTTATTTAATATGCTAGTGTATTTTTTGTAGTATAAATTGAATTCAGGTGTTCTGTGTATTGTTTAAATAATTTGTGTAGAAATCTCTTTCTTTGACATGAATTTATAATCCCTGTTGTTATCCAATTGCTAGTTTTGTTATTTTGAACAGTTCTTTGTCTAATGGGGAATGCTGTTTCAAAATAGTGTTTTAGGGTACTGTTAAATGCATTAAATTTATCATTTACATTTTCTAGTTTATACATTTCTGACCATGTTTCCTTATTTAATAAGTCATTGAAATATGTAACATTTGTTTCAGTGAATGACCTGCACTTTGATTTTACTCCATTATCATTATTGTTGATTGTTTCGGGTACTTCAAAACTCAGTTTTGTCCATGGTGGTCACTAAAACCTGGACAATAGACTTCTATTGAATGGTGATATTTATCTGTATTAAAAAAAAAAATTGATCAGGAGTGGTTTTACTAAATTTTGTTATTCTTGTTGGGTATTTACTGTAGGTTTCAGTCCATAGGAAATTAGTAACTGTGTTAATAATTCACAATTTCTATCAAATTTTAAGAAATCCACATTTATATCCCCACAAATTATTATATAGAAATTTACTTTGCTCATGTTATTGAGTAACAATTGTAATTTATCTATAAATAAACGAAACTTTCCTGACTGAGAACGGTATACGCATACAATTATTAACTTAAACTGCTGTATTTTTACGGCAGAGAATTAAAAATCCTGTTCCATAATTAGATAATCATAAGCTGTTAACTGTTCATGATCTAAATTATTTCTTAAGAAGATACTAGTACCACCATGGCTAATATTAGATCTAGAGTATTTACTAGCTTGTATAACCCTGGGAATTGAATTAATTCGAATTGTTCCTCTATCAGCCAATGTTCTGAAATACATAGTGCTGAGATGTCTTTAAGTTCATTTTTAAGAATTATGCAATCAATTTTATTATAGAGAGACTGAACATTCTGGTGGTAAATTTTAAATTTGTTACTTTTGCAAGCTTGCGTTGGTGATTTATTTACATTATTGTTATTATTATTATTATTATTATCATAATTGTTATTATTATTGTTGCTAGACAAATCCGAAATACCATTGTTGCACTCAGTTAAATTTGACATCGAAAGATCTGAATGCCAAACCTCATGATTGGTTTCTTTTACAAGTTTCCCTGCTTCCACTCTAAGGATATTACTGTTGAACTATTCTTACCATTTGAATTTACAATTTTGCAGATTTCATCACTAAGATACTCTTTTCCCAACCTATTTAAGTGTAGGCCATGTCGAGTGTGGAACTTCCTGTCTAATTTACTTACATCTATAATTTGGACATTTGGAAAACTCTTACAAATTTTACGAATTTTTCCATTTGTAGCCTCTATTTCTACATTTACACATGATTTGGGAATTAAATCGTATCTCTGCGGAATGTTTACAATAATGACATTTGTGTTATGCATGGATGGCAATGTACCCTTTAAATCTTCGATTATCTTTTTGCTCTCGTTGCTATAGACGTCGTTTGCTCCAGCGATGATTACTGCATAGTCCTTGGAAGTGAGGGTCGCACACTCTCCTATCATCCCGTTTGTGACCGCTGCAATTGTAGCTCCTGGTTTTACTGTCGAAGTGACCTCCATTTCTCCGCTTCTCTCCAATACTCTTGCTGCTACATCTCGCCCGTGACTATCCGCAAATATTCGCATCTTCCTGGATTTTCTCTTTATCACTTCCTTCTTTTCTTCTTGAAGAAAGTCATCATTTTCTTCGACGAGCGCTCCAAATGAATTTGAGACGAGAATTTCAGTTACATGTACCGGTACTCCATTTATAGGCCTCGGCATATTCAATCTTACCTTACCAGCAACCACTGTCGTCCAAGTTTCCTTGCTTTCCTCTCTGTTTCCTTTTAATTTATTCAACTCTTCCATTAACTTAGTAATATCTTCCTTTAGCAGCTTTATAATTTCATCTTTTGAGGACAGTTCGTTTCTCAGGTTATGACATTCGCATGACGGTACCGGTAGGCCTACATTACGACAATCGGTTTCACTTTTCTCCTCACTCAATTTTACCTGAGATCTAGTGATGATTTTATTTGCATTTTTTACTTTTATTTTGCACGACGAGCATAAACCGTAACGGTTACACTACCTGACGAGACACTAACACTGTTAACTGACGACATACTAGAGATCTAAGTTAGCCTAGGTGTTTATTCCAAATTACACTAAATTTATTTTAATTATTACTACCTAAATGAATTAATCTAATTACCTACCAATAAAGAAGAATGTGAAATAAGTATATCTTCCAGTCGGGTGAAATCCCGTAAAAGCACCACTGCTCTACTTGGTTCAAACAGTGATTGAAGAAGTCACCGAATCTTTGGATACACGTTCCCACAACTTAGTTTAGGTTTATTAAATTATCAATAAGAATTTCTAAATACTATCAATATTCCATATTTCACTTGACCTAAGGAAAGTAACTTTATAGATTTTATACCTCTGTTATAATATTTTACCACTTTTATCAAATATTTACACTAGCTGCTATTTCACTACACTTTCACTGTGACGCCATCTTGTCGCTCGAGGTACCTTCATATTACTATTAACATGGTTCATTTAAACGTAAAATTTCTGAGCAATTGAATTTGCAAAAGATACCAATTTATTAATATGTTTTATCTCACATAGTGTAATGTTATACAGTGTTGGTATTGAGACTACTAGTGGAGTGGGACACCCTCTCTCCAGGGGTTATAAGTATGGAGAGCCCAGCTCAGGGTATGAGTGAAGACCTCAACGGCTTCTGCGGTGGTGATGGGAGTCCTTCGGTACAGCAAAGTTGGCGGAAGAGGCAACCCAGTGCTCGAGATTAATAGAGTAAAGATATTTGTCCATATATAATGGACACCCGTAGTGTCTGCACTCCAGAGGAGCGGCTACAAAAGGCGTCTGTTCTCCATGTCAGGAGCGGCCTAGTTCATACCTGGCAGTAGGTCATAAAATGCATTTGGGAGTGGCGACCCCATTTTAATAATAGCCTAAAATTAAAGCAAGTATGGTTCAGCCTCGGAAAATGCTAGGGCGTCCCCTGCAGGCGATGAGCAGTTCTTCAGATGCTGGGCAATCTGTGAGAAATGGGCGACCAGCATCACAATATATCCGAATAGGGACAGTCAACATCTTAACCCTGACGGACAAGACTGAGGAGCTAGTGGACTTCATGATGGAGAAAGATATAGCCATCCTCGGTCTCAGTGAAACAAAATGGAAACGAAACGGGGAAAGAAAATTAAAGGAAAGATACAGGCTGTTTTACAGTGGAGGACAAGAGGCAAAAAATGGAGTAGGAATGATTATAAGAAAGGACGTCTTAGAGTATGTGGAACAGGTGAAGAAGATAAGTGACAGGTTAATCATAGGAAGGTTACAGTTCCAGACAGGGACAAAAGATCTATTCCAAGTATATGCTCCACAAACGGGGAATAAAGAGGAGAACTTAGAAGAATTCCTAGAAGATGTGGAAAATTATATAGAGGATAAGGAAATAAAAGTAATGGGAGATTTGAATGCACGAGTGGGAAGAGACAGACAAGGAAGAGAGGAGAATTTGGGACCATATGGTTATGGCATTAAAAATCCAGAAGGGGATTTCTTAATGGACTTCTGTCAGCGGAACCAATTAATTATAGGGAATACGTGGTTCAGAAAGAAAAATAGTCAGAAGATAACGAGGCATGGATGTGGAGATAGAAGAACAAAATCTCTGATAGACTATGTTTAGTCGAAAAAGGACATCTGAAAGACCTAATGGATGTCACAGCCATGCCAGAGGAAGCCTTTTTGAGGAGACCATAGGGCAGTGGTAGCAAAATTAAAAGTAGGAAAGGTCATGAGTTTACCAGAAAAAAGGGAAAGAAAGATTAAGGTCTGGAGACTAAAGGAAAAGGAGGTTGCAGAAGAGTTTAAGAGAGAATTGCAAGAACAGATACCAAGGACGGATATTACCCATGTAGAACAAGAATGGGAAAAGTTGAAGAGTGCATTTGTAAACAGTGCAGAGAAAACATGTGGTAGAACATCAGGAAAGGTACTGGAAAAGGCAACAAAATGGTGGATTGATAGAGTGAAAGAAAAGGTAAGAGAGAAGAAGAAAGCTTGGAAGTAATGGAAAACAAAAAAAGGCTGAAAAAACTGCTGAAGTTCATGCTCATTGTCAGCTGCTATCAAACCATCATCAACATAGAGGACGAAGAAAATTTTGCTGCAACCTCTCTGCCTAACGAAGAGACAAGGATCAGCTTCACTCCTTCGAAATCCTAATTTGATTATGTAGTCACTGAACTTTTTGTTCCAACAGCGAGGGGCTTGTTTCAGCCCATACAAGCTCTTTTTCAGACGACATACTCTACTGGAACCATCATTGTACCCTTCAGGCTGCTTCATGAATATGGTCTCCTCTAAATTACCATAGAGAAATGCTGTTGACAAATCTACTTGAGCTAGCATCATGTTATCATTGGCAGCAACAGCGAGTAGTGTTCGAATAGTAGATGTTCTTGCCACAGGACTGAACATCTGGTCATAATCGACACCTTTCTGCTGTGAAAAACCTTTGTCACCAACCTGGCTTTAAATTTATCCACCAAGCCATCTGCATTTGTTTTTACTTTATAAACCCATTTGCAGGGAATGGATCTTTTTCCAGGCGGTAAATCCTCCATGACCCAAGTTGCATTTTCTTGCTGGGCTCTCATTTCTCGATCCATGGCTTCTTTCCAGTCATCCCGTTCATCCGATTTCAAAGCTTCAGCATAGCCATCTGGTTCTTTAAAAGTTGTTGAAACAGATGCTACATAGTCTCGAAGAATTTCCGGACATTTAAGTGTAGACCGATCTCGCAGCTGTCGTCCAGTCATCTCATTGTTTTGGTGGTCATCTTCATCTGGGAAAAGGTCGTAGAAACCCAAGAAATCCTCTTCTTCATCACTCGGAGGTTTAACATCAGGCTGGTCCTCTGTCTGAGTACCTGATTCTATAAATACTTGGTTAGGTAGCTCGACATTTATTTTGATATCCATTCTTTTCCTCTCGATTAAAGTCTTCTCCTCAAAAATTACATCTCGTGATCTGATTAGCCTGTTCTCTTCTTTGCACCAAATTCGATACCCTTCATCATGATCATAGCCAATCAAAATCCCTTTCACAGCTTTACGATCCATTTTCTTTCGTCGTTGTTTTGGAACATGAACATAGCAAGTGGATCCTATTATTCGCAAATGCTTCGTTCCAGGTTTCTTGCCATACCACATCTCATATGGAGATACCCCAGAAACATTGGAAGGTCCTGTCCGATTCAGGATGTACGAAGCTGAATTTATCATTTCAGCCCAAAGTCTTTGTGAATATTTCCATGAGCATGCATAATGGCACTTGCTGTTTCCACGACTGTTCGATTTTCTCTCTCACTACATCCATTCTGCTCAGGAGTGTACGGCATTGTGAGATGCTGTGTGATTCCTTCCTTTTGAAGAATTTTCTTGACTTCTTCATTGTCAAACTCTCTTCCATTGTCACTCAGAAGTTCTTTAATAACATGTCCAGCTGTCTTTGCTTCAGCTATAAACTGACTCAACTTTTTCACAACCTCACTTTTTTCTTTGATGAAGTAGATTGTCCTAAATTTTGTGTAGTCATCTTTGAAAAGAACAAAATATCGATATCCCGAAACTGATTTTTGGAATGGTCCGCACACATCTGTGTGGATAAGCTCTCCTGGTTCCGTTGTATTCTTTCTGGTGCCAAACGGTAGACGATGAGCCTTGCCATAAATACAGCCTTTACACAGTTCACTGTCCATTTCCACATTGATGTTTAGGTCCTTGCTGAGAATTGACTTCACATGGCGCTTGTTTTGATGTCCATATCTTTCATGATATAGCTGTAGCAGGTTATCTTTGCCTGTGACATTAACTTCATTGTGAGAAATGGGTCTTATATTTCTCACTGCCAATTTAAAAAGTCCTCCAAATCGATCACGTATGCCTACCAGTTTGACATCTTGGTTAACTTTGAAGTTACAAATTTCTGCAGTTGATATGAATTCACTTTTTGGATGCTTACCTTGTGCTGCTAGAACAGAGAATAGATTCTTCTGAATCTTTGGTACATACCAAACATCTGCCAGAGTAATTGCATGCCACTTTCCTCCAACTGCTGCTTCATTGTCTACTGAACCTTTTCCGATCGCTTCGATCTTGTCACCACTAGCTGTAGTCACTGAATGTTTTGTTGAAAATGGCTGAAAATTCTTCATTGAATTTCTGTCGTTCGTAATGTGACTTGTCGCACCATTATCTACGTACCAGTCATTAGGCCTACATTCAGCATTCATTACTGTCGAGGTAACAGCAACAAGTGTCATGTTCGTATCCTTAGTATCTGAGCAACTTGGTTTCGGAGGTTTTCCATCGGCTGCCCATTTTCTACACATTTTGACAGTATGATTGGGTTTCTTGCAGTAGTGGCATATTATCTTCTTTTTCATCTTCGGCTTGGTTGAACATACTGGCTGGGAGAGCTGCTTTGACGAGTCCATGAATGGGGTTTCTTGTGCAATAAATTCATCCTCCTTGGTCCTCAAAGCCTTTTCATTTGCACACAATTGATTGGTCAGATTATCAATTGTCCTGTCATTTTTAGACATTAGCATCCAGCTGGATTTAAACGAAAAATAATCTTCAGGCAATGTACCTAAGATTTTACATATCACAAATAAATCTGGCAATTCTGAATTACCTTTAACATCTTTAGCCATTTCCTGCTTTAATTCACTCCACAAATTTTTCAATTTCGAAATATGTGTCACAATATCATCTTCAGGATGCTTTTTAAAACTAAAGAACTGTAAGCAGAGGTTGTAAACCTTGTCTTCATAAACGCCGTCAAACAATTTGTGTAGTTCTGACCATACTTCCCGAGACGTATTAAGACTCATTATTTTCTGCAATGTTTCTTCAGTCATGTTTGTAGTTAAAATAATTAAAGCATTAATGTCCGTTTTATTAAATGCTTCTAATGCACTTTTATACGCTGCCCTTTCATCAGCAGTCGCACTCGCGGGAAGTGCATTTGGTTTGACTAACCTGCCTTCGATAGCAACAAGTGCTCCGGGAATTCCACGTAAACAAATACTTTTTTTGTATTTCCAAGTGCTCCAATTTGATTTCCCTTCCAGAAGTCCAATGTTGATAAACCTTGTTGAATCCATTTTGCACTGCAACGATATCAACACGTGCGTAACATCAAAGTCAGCTTCATCAAGATTTCTAACAGAAATATACAACGCCGACACGTTTTATCACACACTTAATTTCTCAACACGTATCTGGGCCCATAACCTATTGTTGTCTTTAGTTAAATCACCAGATAACACTTGGAATACTCTGAATAATAAGTTGTTTATGAACAAACTGCAATATAGCCTACATTAGGTAGCCATTACTAACGGACACTATTTTGAACACCAAAGGCACACGAGTAACACAGAACACCAACATTGTAACATGAAATGTTACAGAAGAAGAAAGTTATTGGATAACATCAACAGAGATTGCAAGAAAGTAATTGCAGAGGAAAAGAAGAAAAGCTTGGAAGAATTCACTCAGGAAATAAGGGAGGATTTACATTGTGGAAAGAAATTGCTGTTTGGAATATAAAAAGCAGAAGGAATGAAAAGGTGAAAACTGGGTTCGTGAAAAACAAAGAAGGTGAAATATTGACAAAACCAGAAGAGATAACGGACAGATGGAAAGAATATTTCAGCGTGCTGTTGAAGGTGAGACGCCAGGCATGCGGAGAAGTTACGCAAACAGCCAAAACGGTGGAGGAAGAAATAGAAGAAGAACCAGACATTACAATGGCAGAAGTGGAATTGGCAGTTAGGAAGATGAAGATGGGGAAAGCTGTGGGAATAGACGAAGTGGCAATAGAAATGATCAAGGCGGCAGGGCCAGTGGGATTGCAGTGGACATACAGACTTCTCAGGAGTGTGTGGAGAGAGAAGAAAGCACCTGAAGCCTGGAAAAAGGGAATAATATTGCCAATATTCAAGAAAGGAGACAGGAAGGTGTGTGGTAACTACCGAGGAATCACCATCATCTCGCATGTTGCCAAAGTAATGGAAAGAATCCTAGAAAAAAGAATTAGAGTAAAGGTAGAAAGCCAAATAGAGGAGGAGCAGTTTGGATTCTGAGACAGAACATTGTAAAGAGTTGGGAATATGGGAAGGATATGGTAATGACTTTTATTGATCTAGAAAAGGCCTATGATACCATCCCTAGAACAAAAGTTTGGGAAAGCTTAACAAATGGGGGGATAGGCAAGGAACTGCGAGACATGATAAATGGAACGTGCATGGAGTGCTACAGTAGTGTGAAGACTAGAGTCGGGACATCGGAATGGTTTAAAATTGACACTGGACTAAAGCAAGGAATTGGATGGTTTGGACATGTCAAACGGATGAATGGGGTAAAGCTACCAAGATGAGCACTGGAACGACGGATGACAGGGAAGAGAGGACAAGGAAGACCAAGAATGCGTTGGATGGACTTGGTGGAGAATAGTATTAGAAAACGGAACCTGGATTGGAATACTGTGTCGGAAGAGGAATGGTGGAACGACAGAACAAAGTGGAGAGGAACCATATTTGCCCCCACCCAGTGTCAACTGGAAAAGGAAGATGATGATGTGCACAAAACAGAAGGGAGTCCAAACTTTATACTAGATATACAGATGATGTTTTAATACACAATTCATTTTAAGCACACACATGTCATAAAGACAGGATGATTGGCAACAAAGTTTATTAAATTATATATATAGAAATTACAAAGTAGGCTACAAGTTTATATACACCTGAAAAGCATGAATTTCATTTACTAAGGCAACACTGAAAATAGCTTTCAACACGATATTATTTCACTTCCTGATGTAGCAGGCACTGCCACATAGCAGTATCGTCAGGTGATTGATTACAAGTAAATATTCTAGTGTTCATGAACTTGATTGCCACAAAAGTGTTAGTTGTAAAATACAAGTTGTTTTGCTGCCATGTTGTTATTGTTTTATTTACCTAATGGCTGATGAATGATCATTGCAGCTGATTTGAAATAAAATGCTTACACTGTTGAATATATAAGATACCAGCTCTCTATGTGTACGAAGGTGATGGAATGGACATTGCTATTACCATTTGCTAATCAATCGTAGCTTAATACTTATATATTTTTTTTAAGAGCCATAAAGATTATGAAGGTTTTTCTTTCATTCAGGATTCTTGGAGCCCTGTTGTCTGCTCATTTATTAATGACAGATCCTGAACAGCCCTTTGGACCTCTTAAACCATCCTGGTATGAAGATGAACTGCTTCACTTGGCTCACGATTTAGCCTCACGCCTATTACCAGCATTCGAAGAGAGTTCGACTGAGATACCTTATCCTAGGGTAACTGCTATTTGTTTTTAAGGATGCTGTTGTATTGTAATGTTTTGCCCTTAACCTCCATTATGCTCTCTGATGAATGTAATTTGTTTCAGGTGAATCTGAAAAAGGGTCTGCCCTTGGACTCCATTTCAGAGACTTGCACAGCTGGGGCTGGTTCCTTAGTTCTAGAATTTGGCTTGTTAAGCCGTTTGTTAAACGATCCTGTTTATGAAGGTTATGCTCGTAGAGCAAACAAGATGCTGTGGAATTTGAGGGCCAAGAATACTGGCTTACTAGGTATGGGTAATAATAGTGATACTAACAGTTTCATTCGAGATCTTACTTTTGTAATTCATTATGATAGCTGTGGTACTAAGAAGAAACAAAGTAAAGGCTTGCGCCTGCTAAGGGACCTAATGTCGCCTGGCCGAAAGCGAGTGGTATCAAGTCATTTCTTCACATGGTGGTGGTGTGGGTGAATATACAATACAGGCATTTTAATTAAATTGAACAACTTGGAAGAGGATGGGGTACAGAATGTCTTATTATGAATTACAATATTTTCATTTTCCAATGGGGAAAGTGGTCCAAAAGGAGTGAATCTCACGTGGCAGAACTAAGAAGAGGTGGGTTTAATTCCTACTTCAGTCATCCTAGAAGTGGTTTTCCATTGTTTCCCTCTTCTACTCCAGCCGAATGCCGGTATGATACCTCAATTAAGACCATGGTTGCTTTGTAGCCTCTGGTACAAATACACATACTAGCTCAGCCATCACAATAACACAGGTTATCAGACAAATTCAACACACACACACTCAAGTACATGGGGAGATATGGCCATGATGTCGTAAAGCCCCTAAAATGAATCGATGACAACAAGAAATGTGTCGTCCCTTGCTATAATTCTGCCTAGCCGAATATGAAAAAATGCAAGCTTTCTATTCAAGCAAATAATGCGCACTGATGTCACAGGAATAAGTACATCACTAAACACATTGTTGTAGTGGCGTTGGTTGGTATTATTGTTTTAAGGGGCATATTATCAAGGTAAAAGCCTCCGTGGCTTAGGCGGCAGCACGCCGGCCTCTCACCGCTGGGTCCGTGGTTCAAATCCCGGTCACTCCATGTGAGATCTGTGCTGGACAAAACGGAGGCAGACAGGTTTTTCTCCGGGTACTCCGGTTTTCCCTGTCAAAATTTCATTCCAGGAACACTCTCCACTATCATTTCATTTCATCTGTCATTCATTTAATCATTGCCCCAGAGGAGTGCGTCAGGCCTCGGCAGCCGGCACAGTTCATATCCTCGCCGCTAGATAGGGGCTTCATTCATTCATTCCATTCCTGACCCGGTCGGAGACTGGAAGCAGGCTGTGGATTTTCATTTTCATTATCAAGGTCATCTGCCCAAATTATTATGGTGACAACAGTGAGTTTGTTATATTTTGTATTAGTCATTATTGGCTCATTAGAGGCTTGGAATGTCTTCATCACCAGCCTCCTGTTCTTATGTGTGTATGAAGGTTATCTGATAACCTGTGTTTTTGTCAAAAACAATGTGTGTTAAGATTAACTTGAAGTCTAGTATTGAGGAATTTGAAATAAGGTTTCATCCCAGCTTTTGCTTGGAGTGAGTTTGGGAGAAGTCCAGAAGAAACCATATTCTAGCAGGATGGCTGTTGCAAATATCAGGATACAAACCTCGGATATACGAACATGCCGTAGACTGCTTGGCTATGCTCGTGGGTTATCTTTTTACAGTGGCGTATACTGGTCTGAAGATCTGGGCTACCACTGAGCCTAATAATATGCAAAACATTAAAATACATTTTCTTTTAAATCACAGCTTTTATGTTCTTGATCATAACTCCACTTCAGATATTATGTCATTTAGAATTGCAGGAGATGCACCACGAAATACTGTAGAGCTCTCAAGATGATTGGCAAGTAAGCGATCAAATTCACTTAGAGAAGATAAGTATCAATACAATTTCCCCTGTTGTCCGATTCCATACTTTCGTTATGGCCCCGTAAAGCTAATTCTTGCTTTCCGCGAAAGCAAACTGCGTTGATTAGACGTAGTAAAATTTCACGATTTTTTTTACAAGAGCATTATGTTGGTCAATGTGCAGATCGTGTTGTTTATCTAGCTGTAATTCTATTCTTGTATTACCAAAGTTTGCAAAGTTCATACTAATGCAAATGTGAGCTTTCGATTTGTCATGCTTTTGAACTGCCGTGCGACAAGAGTTCATATTTGGAAACCCTTCCTTTGACCAACATTAACTTCAAGACCAAATAACAAACATGGCCAGCAATACAGTTTAGACAGCTTAGAACTACCAGATAACCAATCCTAGCATATGTAGATGATGTGAAATGACGTGTATAACCTACTCACGCTGCTTTTCCTTCACATCGGCACACACTTGCAGTTCAGGTGTAGTCCTTGTCATAATTATTCATAATGTGAACTTTCTCACTGTATGGACGACGGCTGAATGGTACTTCCAACAAACTTTCTATTATACAGTCATTGGCATTTTAAGCCCCTGCAAGTGTTTGTTCTATCATCTTCTTACAAAATCACAACTGGCACAGCTAAAACAAAACACTACATCAAAATTCTTCAGCATACACACTCTTAAATAAATCACACATCGAAAATACTACAACTTCTAAAACATATTCACATCTATGCTCGCGATAATGTATATCTATTGTAGGCTATTAGTTGCTTTAAACGCTTTTAACTTCAAAGAAACCGCTGGCTGTAGTGGCAACTGGCTCGCTATGAGCGCTGAGCCCGAGCGGAACAAGGGTGGGTGTAGAGAGATGGGGAGCGCGGCGTTAGGCTGCCGCTTTCTGGGTCGGTTTCTACAGCATTGCCGCATTGCCTACCCACTTACCATCATTTATTTCGATAAAGAAGATTGTGCATGAAAGTCACGATTGTTTGAATGCTTTGTTGAAACTGTATAAAGTGTTAATTTTAATGTAATTTTCTTGGGCTACCACCGGTAGCCCCAAGAATACGCCCCTGTCTTTTTATATGTATTAATATTAGCATTTGAAGTTCAAAGTACATGTTCTGAATATCATTTTTTCCATATGTTTCAGAGCAAAAATGCTCAGTACCTTTTGAAAATGAAGATTACAGTATTTGGGAAAAATTAAACTATTTTCTAATTAAGACTCCATGGGCCATAAGTTATGGAGAGACGATCTTCTAACTGTTGTTCTTTCCAATTCTATAAAGACTATAACTTTTGAAAGGAAGGAATCGTACATGAAAGACAGGAAGCAGAATTACGATTAACCAAAATATACTTTACCGTATGTTTTGGAATGTAATATTTTGTTATTAATGAAAAGTGTGAAATTTTTTGAAACCTAATTTTATGTGTGGAAAACGTGAATCTCACTAAGAAATGAAGCATTGCGTTTTTTATTTGTGAAGAATGTAATAATTTTCACAAAATCAAGTCATTAGCACAAAATTAGCACTAATTCTTAATTATCACAAAATACTTGCATAAATCAGTCAAATTATCACAGAAAATTGGATAAATTAAAGTAGTTCCACCCCTTAAAACAACAATAACTAAAGTTTAATCTTCGATTTGCATGCTTTAATGAGTCTAATCAAATGAGTCAAGAGTGTATGTGTAAGAGTTCCATGGATTATTTTTGTTTGTGCCTGAAAATATGTAGCCCTATTTAAGATGTTAGAATAAGAAGTTAGTAAGCATGTTTTTATTGTATCATTTGTTTTACATAACATAGTGTGTTGTGTTGTAACTGGTATTTCCACTATATCTTCTTCTTCTTCTACTTCAATTCCCTTATGCCTTCAAGCGTCGGGGTAGCCTCGTTTGAGCTTTTCTGCCATTCCTCTCTATTTCTGCACATTCTCTTCGTTTCCACAACAGTTTTGCCCCTTTTATTTCTCCTTGTTCCGAATCTCGTGTTCAGTTTCCACTCTGGTCGTTGTCTATATCTGTCCAATCCGTGGCTACTTGTAGTTCTCTGAATCACTTTACCTCCACATGGGTGATTAGCCCAACGTAGAGTGGTTTGTTGGGTCACCTTCCCATCCTCCATATTTATCCCCTGGAGACAGGGTGCCCCAGATGGTCAGGGTTTGGGGAGGCATTTCCTCCCCTGGAGACAGGGTGCCCCAAATGGCCAGGGTTTGGGGAGACATTTCCTCCTTACCCACTTAGGTATGGTTTTCCCGCCAATACTCGGGTGGCTGATTGCAGTGGTTTTCCTCTGGGTGACGGGGCCGCCACATCCCTACGCCAATTTCCACTATATAAACGCATAAATAATCTCACGAAGTAAGTCAGGAAATACAGTAAAGCGTCCACCACAATTGCTCCAAAATAAGCACAGAAATAGAAGCAAAATCACAGCCTTACTTGTAATTAATTATATAGCAGCAGTCACTGTTAACAATACCTTCTTATGATGAACCATTTTCACTATCCTATGGGTCTCTAGTTTGATTACTGACTCCATTAAGAAATTTAATAAATCTTTGTCTGAGCTGGAATAGGGCACATCCAACTTGTGAGGATAACTGAAGAGAGGTGGGTTATCATCATCATCATCTTGCACAGTTTCCAGCCACTGGCCGGGTCTGTTTGGAACACAAGCCTCTCCAACGTCTTCTGTCTTCCCATCTCCCTTGTCCAGTCTTCTCCTCTCTTCTTCACGCTTTCTTCCACCCCCTTCAGCCACCTGTCTCGCGGTCTTCCTCTTGGTCTCTTTCCTTCCCACTTCGTCTCGTGTACTCTCCTGGGTATCCTCTTCTCCTCCATTCGTTTTACATGTCCATACCATCTAAGTCTAGATTTCTCTATACCATCCTGTAATGGTTCCTACTTAATTAATTCTCTGGTCCTCTCATTTCTTATTCTGTCCATCTTTGTAGCTCCAATACTGCTGGGGGCGTGGTGGCTCAGCGGTCTAGCTCTATGCCTCTCACCAAGGCGGTCCGGGTTCGATTCCCGGTCAATGCATGTGAGATTTTCGAAGTGAAATGCCATGTCCTGTGGTTCGGATTCCACGTAAAAAGGAGGTCCCGTGGCTCATGATCTCAAGATTGACGGTCACGTTAAACTACAAGCTTCCTTCCTTCCTTCCAATACTGCTTCTCAAGAACCTCATCTCACTGGCCTGTATTTTGCTCTTCTCCCTTCCTTTCATAACCCAGGTCTCCGAGGCATACGTCAGGATAGGGACATAGTACGTCCGATATATGATCTTTTTGCTGTTCTGAGGGACATCCTTGCTCCATAACATGCTTCTCACACTCCTCCGAAATGCTTCTGCCTGCCTCCCCCGCTCATTAATTTCTCTATCGTTTCTTCCATTATCTTGTAGCTGGCTTCCCAGATACTTGAAACTCTCCACTTTCTTCAGCTGTTCCCCACCAATTGTTATTCCCGTTGTGGTTCTTTCCTTCTTCCTTGTTGTGATCACCATCTCACTCTTATTTATGCTAAATTTCATCCCATATCCTTGTATTATTCCTTCCCACATGTCCAACTGTTCCTGTACCTCCTCCTCCTTGTTTTCCCAAATCATCTGCAAACACCATTGCTTTCGTCTTTCCTTCCCCAATTACTTGTGCCCCTCGGGTCATTATGTCATCCATCACCACAATGAAAAGTAACGGTGACAGTACACTTCCTTGTTTCAGGCCGTTTCTCTGTTCCAACCAGTCTGATCTCTCTCCTCCCACTTTCACACAGCTCACGCTTCCCTTGTACATCTCCTTTATCCTCTTTATAGTCCATTTCTCTACTCCTCTATCCTCCGGAGACTTCCATACCTTGTTTCTGCATACACTGTCATATGCTTTCTCAATGTCCAGGAAGGCCATCAGTAGATCTGTTCCGTACTCATAGTGCTGTTCTTGTAACTGCCTTACAGCAAAAATCAAATCCACTGTGGCCCTTCCTGCTCTGAAGCCATGTTGTTCTTCCCTCATCCCTCCTTCTATCCTTGTCCTAATTCACTTTTCCAAAACTTTCTCGAAGATCTTTGCACAATGACTCATCAGTGTTATTCCCCGATAGTTTCTGCAATCTGTTCTACTACCATTCTTGAAGATCGGGACAATTATTCCTTTTTTCCAGTCCTCTAGGGTCTTCCTTTCCTTCCATGCTGTCCTCATCACTCGGTACAACCACTGTATCCCCTCCTCTCCTGCTGCTCTCACCATCTCAACACTCAAATCACCCACACACGGTGCCTTCCCTCCATTCATCTTGTTCACTGCATCTTCCACTTCTTTCCATGTTAAGTCCTTTTCTGTTTGCAGTTCATCTTCCTCTTCCCCGATTTCTTCCTCCTCACCATCTTTTCCATTTGGGTTCAGAAGTTCTTAAAAATATTCTTTCCACATTTTCTTCAGTTCTTCCCTATTTTCTATCTCTTGTCCCCTTTTGTTCACCATTCTAACATAATCCGTAGGATCCTTCCGCCTCTTATTTTTTACCATCCCATACAGGACCTTTTTTTGTACCTTCACTATCCTCCATCACCTTTGTCCACTCTTCCATCCACTTTCTTCTCTCCTCAGCCACTACTCTCTTCGCCTCCTTCTTTCTTTCCTGGTACTCTTCCCTTGTCTCTACCGTCCTATTTTGATACCACCTCCTAAAGGCTCTATTCTTTTCCCTTACTACCTGTATATCTTTTGTCTTCTCATTCCACCATGCTGTGTCCTTCCACCTCTTCTTACTACTTGTCCTCCCACATATTGCTTCTGCTGCACCTACTAGTGTTTTCTTAAATCTAGTCCATTCCTCTTCCACCCCTCTTTTTTCATCTGTTGGAATTCCTTCCTTTACCATTTTGAGGTACTCGACCCTTCTATCTCCTTCTTTCAGTTTCCATATCCTTATACGTCTTTCCTGGTTCTCAGTCCCTTTCTTCTCCTTAGTCCCTCTCAGGTTCATTACCAGCAATCAATGGTCGCTATCCAGGTTCTCCGATGGTATAACCTTGATGTCCGTGATGTTCTTATTTAATTCTTTCTCATACAGTATATAGTCGACCACCGACTTCCTGGTCAAGTCATCACTGTACCATGTGATTGTGTGGCTCTCTCTTTTCTTGAACCAGGAGTTCCCAACTAGCAGGCTGTTCCTTTGGCAGGAGTCCAACAGTCTCTTTCCTTCCTCATTTCTTCCGCCCCAACCCTCTGGTACAAGCACACTCTCATACCCTTGTCTTTCTCTTCCTACATGGGCATTCAGATCCCCCATAACAATCATATTTCTTCCTACCAGCTGCTTCTGCAATTCCTCTTCAAACTCCTCCTTCTCTTCAGAGGCGCAGCCTACTTGTGGAGCATACACTTGCACTATTTCTACGGTCTCTCCCCTCAGTGCTACTTTCACTTTCATCATCCTATCACTTATTCTCCTCACTTCTTCTTTTAAACCATCTCGTACTACTACTCCCACTCCATTCCTCTTTCCCTCTTCGTTCCCACTCCAGTACAGTCTATAGCCTTTTCTCAGTTCTCTCCTTCCTTCCCCTTTCCACTTTGTTTCTGCCAATCCCATTAAATCCAACTTCCTTCTTTCCATCATATCCACTATCTCCTCCGCCTTCCCCGTCAGCGTTCTTAGGTTTAAAGTTCCAAATCTTAGTCCGTGTGTACAGCCGTGTCGTCGTCTATTAAATCCATCATGTCCGAGGCTCGTTCCATTTTTGAAAGCATTTGTTTCATCCACTACTGGCTTGCTGGGCCTATCGTAGCTTCACCAGAGCCCCGTTAGCCGTCACTTTTCAGGGTTCCTGTAGGACCTTCACAGCTATCGTAACGGTCCCGGGGCACACGAAGTCCCCACTGTACTTCGCCCCTACAGGCGATCCCCTACTTTGTGCCGTTGCCCGTCTCCCACGACGTGGACGAGGGGTTGGACTTATGGGAAACAGTGGTGGGTATGATTCCCAATTAAGTCATCATATGAGTGGTCTTCTGTGGTTTCCCCACTTCTACTTCCCAATTCTAGTCCCATTTAAAAGTACACAGGATTGATGACCATGGTCTTATGTATGCAAAATTAATTTTTCTTGCGTAGTGGCTAGCTTTCTTGGCCATCACCGCGGAGGCCCAAGTTCAATTCCCGGCTCTGCCAAGAAATTTTATTCTGGTCTGAGGGCTGGAACGGGGTACACTCGGCCTCATGAGGCAAAACTGAGAAGAGGTGGGTTCCGATAGCATCCAAACTAGAAGAATACCCCATTTTACAATTTGGCTTTATAAGTTAGTAATCACATAAAATAGTGTTTTTGGTTCGGCTGCTCCAATTATTAATAATTAATAATAATTTTACAATTATTGTAAAAAATGTTTGTATATTTAATTGTTTAATTTCTGTTATAAGAATTGTGATGCAAGCTGTAATGAATATATGTTGCTTAAGAACAGGGGTGGCTCCTTACCATGGTAGCAAGTTTGCGCTACAACCAAAATTCTGGACCTTTATTGATTCAAATAATAGCTTAAATGGAGGCGTGATGTATTGAATCTCATCACTCAAAGTGGGTTGGGACGAGCGCAGTTCTGTGTGACTCTGCCAGCTAGGCTATGTAGTTCACTCCTCGCTGCAACCCAAGGCTTGTACAGAACAGGTTGCCTCGTTCTCATAAGGTCTGTGGTAACATCGCTCCCCTGCTGCGTGACGTCATCAGCCGACCCGCGCTGAGCGGATGGGACTACTGTTACGGCTAGCCTTGCACTACTGCAGAAGGTAACCACGGGGTTGATGTACAACATAAGAACTCGTGATACTTGTAGCTATAAATGCAGTTTAATATAATAGAGCTTTAAATAATCAAAAGCGTGTAAATACACTTTTTGTTTACCATTTCCTCTTCTAGTTTGTAAGAGAGTAGTTAGTTTTAGTTGTAGGTTTCATTTGACATCTTTCATTTTCACTATCACCCAAACCATTAGGGTCCGATAACCTAGAGTTAGGCCCCTTAAAACAACAATTATCATCATCATCATCATCATCATCATCATGAATAATTAAATATAAAAGTTATTCGAATCGACAAAGAACGAGAATTCTGAAGCTTCAAAATTGAGTCATAATTGATAAAGTTCAACATAATGTACAATACACAGCGCCGTTTTAATTCTATTAAAATTCATGCTCAATTATACTGTTGAGATTAAATAGGGAAAACTATTACCGGTACATTTGCTCACTGTTCACTAACTCAATCGAGCGTTCAAGCCTGAAAATATATTCACCTGGTGTATTTTTTCATCTTCTTGGATATTTTGTCATGAGAGACTGAACATTCATTACTCCTCTTGTAGCTCCCCTGTGTTGTCTTCAGTGCATTCATGAACTTCATTCGTATGAAGGTCCTCTGTCGAACGAATGTCTCTACCACTACACGATTTATTTCAGGATATTTCTTGTAAAGAGATTCAACCAAATTGGTAATGCACAATTTACCCCTTTTTATGCTCTTGAGACCATGGTACTTGTTAAATTCATCTTCTAGCAATTTTGTCTCTTTTTTCCAGCTTTCAAAAGGCTCTACGAGTCCACCGAACGACAAACTTTTGATCCATACATTTTGTGGATTCATAGTCTGCGATTCAGAGCTAGTAAATGTATAGCTACTAAGGTTTGGACATGTCGATCTAAGCTTTTTTGCTACCCACCCAGAAAGGTAAAACAATGCATTGGCTTCCATTTCAGTTAGGGGGTGCTCAATTCGTTTTCAGGAATCGAAGATGCAATCATTTCTTTGGTGACATCTATTTCGCTATCTTTCTCCGGATTATCCTCTTCCTTCTTGCATAATACACCAGACATTCGAAGCACTTTGGCTGGAATATATTCGGAATCACCTTCGGTTCCTGTATTAGAATTATTTTGAAGGAGTCCTTGATTTCGCCCTAAAATAATCATTCTAAACGATATAATGTGTCTAAAGGAGAAGGATGATCATTCAGACCCCCTTTCGTCCTAATCTGAGAAAACAGATTTTCTAAAGCGTCCTGGTTGAGACGGTGGGTGAGTATGTACTCAATACCATGGACACTCTTCAAATCTAATAGAAGATACTTCAAAGATTTAATTGATGTGATGATTCCTCTCTGAAAAAGCTGTATATTTTTCTTGCCACAGCATCTCATTGTTTCAATTAATTCAAGCATGTCGTTGAGAATTGCGTCTTGAAATTCCAGATCTTTTCCATATGGGTTCTTGGAAGGTCTACCTGAAGGTTTGGGAGTGTATGTATTCATCACATCGTACCACCTATCAATTATTTCAATACATTTTCCAGTTTCTTCAGCCAGCTGAGGATCAGCTCCCGGTTTCATAAATTGCAGAGCAGTAGCTGTCTTGTGCGACAATAACTGACACGCTTTCCTCACATTTTGTCTCTGAGTCTTTTCCACAGTGATGTGACTTTCGTTCAGATTATGCAACATTTTGAGATCACTTTTCTTCTGATCATTTAATAATGCTACGATAGGATTTCTATTTACAATCTGTCCGCTCTTTAGCTGGAACCCAGTGTCTAAAAACCAGTTCCGCACTAGTTTCAGAAGATGTGGCGCGTCAGCAAACATGTATATTTTTTCTTCCGTAGAGGGATGAGTGAACCAGGTTTTTTCAGTACTAATTCCTAGTTCCTTCCAAAGTCCAACATTTACACCCCCCATGTCGCTAACACATGCTTTTACAATGTACCCTATATCGGAAAGTTTTAAAATAATAGAGTTTAAAATCTCGCAGGTTATTTTCACGTCAAAATCAACAAAGAGAGGCACCTTCCATTGAGCAAAAAGTCCCCGAGCCATTATTATTTGCACATTGGAGTGTGGCCCGATAACTTCAACTCCTTTCCGGTCATATTCCATGACGCTTTTAACTTTCATTTCATCAAAAAGAAGAACCGTAATTTTTTCTTTCTTGCTCAGAGATGAACCAGCAACGCACAGAAAGCGGAAAACATCTTGGAGAACACCATTGTTCATATCGACTGTTGATGCCCATTTTTGCAGTGTAGACAGTCCAGGCAAAGGAATGTTCATTTTCTTCTTCAGAAAAAGATATGAACGCTTACTAATATATCTCAGGGAAAATGCAAGAGATATTTCATCGTCTGTCCATTTAACTTTCTTTTTCTTACTTAAAAGGATGTCTATTTGATTTTCGGTGAAAACTGAACCGAGTATTTCCCGGGCCTTTTTACGCACTCTGGTTTCATCAATCCTTTTTCTCTTCATTTTACAAAGTTCTCTTTTAAGCCTGCCAATTTCTTGGCTTTTCAGTACGATTCTCTCATCCAGCTCTGCGTTCTTTTGTCGCAACTTTTCATTTTCCATCTTCAAAACATCTATTTGATTTTCCTCCGTTGTAGTTTGGACGTCATCACACACTTCTTGAACAGAGTACGAGCTTTCTAAAATTTGATTCACAGTTCTTTTATTTTCTCTCTTCTCACTACGTATTTCACGTTCACGTATCTGCACCTGGGTTTCTTCAGGTATATCAGTTCCTAATTTAAGTGAAGGCACAGCAGTCTGTTTTAGTTTTCTCTTAGGAATTAAATTCAATAATTCTGCTTTCAGGTCCCTCTCATAGTCATCCTCCGTAAAATGTTCAGAGCATATTTGTGAAGTATTCGGATTCCACTTCCCGTCTCTTCTAGTACACAGCACCCATTTTTGCCTAATTAAATTGTCTTTAGGGAATGAATGATACTTTATATGCGCACTCCCGGGATCCCGCTTCGTTTTAATAAGACTGTTTGTACACAAAGCCACCGTGCATCTCATTCCAGGCATCGTAGAAAACTGAAAGAAATAAAAAAAACATCAAAACTATCAGGTCGTACCACGAAGCTAATGATACACAAATGGCTCTTTCATTTACCGAGCACTTACCTATTACTAGGGGAAACGTGTAGAGCAGTACTTAATGAAGCACTATCAAACACCACTAAATAATGACACGTAACGAGAATAGATAAACACATCAACACAACACCATAAAGAATAGCTGAAGCTGCCAGCTTGCTGGAGACTGTGGTGTTGGCTGTTGCCGGGTCTGAGCAATACGTCATCAGCCGGGGGAGTAGAGCGCATGCGCGCGGAACGAGACAACCTCTTATATACGAACCTTGGCTGCAACCCAGGCAGCTTGTACAGGCTGGTATACGCGAAGACAAACCTACGGGGTGCAGCGGGTGCATGGGGGGATGGGTGGGGTAGGAGCAACGTGAGGTTGGTTAACACAATCCATAGAGTTCGAAAGTAGATACGGTATATTCCGCTCACAGGCAGCAGAAGGCGCGGCAACGTTAGCACGCTCTGGTGGCTGACAAACACAACTCTTCGTTCTCACGCTGAACTTAATATATGCACAGTATTCACATGATTGAACAATAATACTATAAATCTACAGATATCTGTATTTGATATCAGATAAAATTTATTTGAAACATGCAGTTTAATCAAACTAAAATGAGTGGCTACTAGTACAGATGTTCCGTCCATCGTTACTCTGACAAGGTTCATGTTTGCCAAAGAATATATGTTTTCTTTTTACCGACCTGTTCGCCACGTCTTAGTTTCTATAGATTTGGCTTGTGATCTCTTCTGTTGTGAGAAATTGGTGATCATGGATTGCGCTACCTGTTTTTTTTTTTCGTGTAGCCTCCTGAGAGGCCGAGTGCAGGTCTTTCTAGTCGACGCCCGTGGGCGACCTGCGCGTCGGGATGAGAGATGAGATGAATGGATGAAAGTGGGCAAGGATGTGGAAGGAAGCGGCCGTGATCTGTCAGAAGGTACTGTCCCAGCATTTGCCTGGTGTTGAAAATGGGAAACCACGGAAAACCATTTCAAGGACAGCCGACGGTGGGGCTCGAACCCACGCGTCTACCGAGTCAACAGAGAGCTTGGCCCCATGACCTAACGCCGCGCTTTAGCCAGCGTAGCCACTACTGTCGGTGCGCTACCTGGTGAAACACATAGGAGCTGTGTGTCCGGAATATTTCTTCTTCGCCAGTTCCATAATATAGACTCATTATTACTGTCATTGTTCAAGTTTGGCATCTGCATTGTGGAGGGCTGATTGTGAGGTGTTCAACACTAAAGTTTGTAGTGCATTTACAGTTGTCATGTTATTGTTTTTATGATGGGCTATCCGCATCCATTAAAGCGTATTTAGTTCGACATTGACTGGCTGCGTGGTGCAGTGGTAACGTTCTCACCTGCTGTGCTCAAGGTTGAAGGATCGAATTCTGGTGCAGTTAGTTAGCATTTGAGGTCGTGCAAATACGAATGAACCGTGTCAGTAGATTTACTGGCATACATAGCAATTTGTCTCGTTCTACTGTCTATGTTCGGAAGTGTACGAAACTGAATTGTTGTTTCGTGCATATTTTAGTACTTTTCCAATATCTGGCTTCAAAGTTTAGACAGGCGATGCTGTTTTTTTTAGTTGTGTACTGTATATAATTATGTACAGCTTTGCATTAATCATTCACATGATGAATTCTGTCCACTCACTCTTAGGGTGACCGTTTTCCTTGCTTTCATTTTCTTTTTTAAATTTTTTAGGGGTTTTGCTACCTTGTGGACCTGTACCCATGTACTTGAGTATGTGTAATTTGTGTGATAACATATGTTATTGTATTGGCTGTACTAGTGTGTGTGTATTTGTGAATGGAGGAGAGAATTCGGAGGGAGGCGGCTGTGGCCTTACGTTTGGAACCATCCCATCATTTTGTCTGGACTAGAAGTTGGAAGCCACGAAAAACCTCTTCCTGTATGGCTGAGGTGGGAATCGAACCCTCTTCTTCTCAGTTTTGCCTCAAGAGACTGACTGTACCCCGTTCCAGCCCTCCCAACAGAATTAACGTTTCTTGGCAAAGCTGTGAATCAAACCCGGACCTCCAGGGCTACATCCAAGAATGTTAGCAGCTACACCACGAGGTGGTCTTCATCCTGACGTGTAGGATAAATATGATAATGTGTGGCTGTTAAGTGAAACGCCTGGTTTTGCTTCCCATATATTTTATTTGGGGGTGAAGGTTCATGGACAAAGAATGGTGTGAGTGATCTGCAACATCTTCATGACCGAGCTGAAAAGCATTGAAATTACATACAAAGAAAACCTTGAACTTCTTCAAGTTTGCCAATTTTAATATTGCACAGCAGGTGGCCACAGGATACCGAATAGTAATAGAAACTCACAATCAAAAGGTAGCCCAAAAGAGAGATGTTTTGAACATTTAATTAACTGCATTAGATTTTGTAATGCATTTGAGTTGGCATTGCGCGAACTTCACGAGTCTGAGAGATCAAGCAAATCGGGAGCTGTTCGTGGACTAAGCAATTTTTGTGCCGAATTAGATATTGCTATGAAACTCATCTGAAAAAAGTGACTGTGTTCAAGGGCACCTCAGAAACAATTCAAAATGAAATTTTACAGTGCATGCTTGACGTTTTCCATGAGGAAACTGCGAAAGAAATTCACGAATCAAAATGTGTGTCATAACATGTGAAACAAGTGATGTAGCATAACATTCATCTAGAAGAGTAGGAATAGTATAAGCAAACATATGTTCAACCTTTTTTACAATTATTTTCTGTCTTTTGGGTATCATACTGATTTTTAGAATAGTCTTATATCGGTGATCATATGATATTTTTGTGAACCACCACTTTTTCCAACCACCAGCCGCCACTGCTTAGGAAGGGCACAGTAGCCTGAAACATGTAGCCTATAAGACAATATGAATTCTGTGTATTGACTGGGCGGACTGTTAAAGAATTTAAATTAATTTGTTATGAGCTGATAAGGAGCCATTTTTAAGATGGTTTATTTCATGTCTATCTACATCGTTCGGGTTCGTGCACGATTAGCAACAGTACAAAGTTGGCACAATGAGTTTATTAAAAGAAAAATTGCTCTGTTATCTTATTTTTGAGGAAATGAGGGGGAAATTAGGATTGCAGTCCTGGAATCCGAACCACCTCCTGAATTTATATTTTGAGTTAAATGGTAAGTAACGTGACACGATGCATCTTCAATTTGAGGAAATGAGGGGGAAATTAGGATTCCAGCCTGGAATCTGAACCATCCCCTGAATTTATATTTTAAATTAAACAGTAAGTAATGTGAACAATGCATCTTGAATTTTGAAGAACTGGAAACTCTAAGAGTCCAGTGGGATTTTGAATTATTTGATTTAGTATTAACTAATGAAATTAATATAATAATGAAGTAATTACATTTGCACCTGATAAGGTAGTTCATTTAACTTATCAAGAGTATTATTCACTTGGCATTAAATAATAGGAAATATTTTACAGATGATTAGCTAATGTCAAATGCGTAAGTCTGCATTAATTAACGCGAGTGCACAATAAGCTTATAAATGCTCAATGACAAGATTTTAATATGGATTCCTGATAGCATCTTGATTGTACATGTGTGTTTTCTTCAACCCTTCCTTCCATAACTAAGTTTGCTATTCCTGGGTGCCTTTTAGTATATGTCCTACCAACCTATCTCTTCTTTTCATTAGCATGTGTCAGAAACATATCTCTTTCTGCACTCATCTTAATACCTCTTCATTTTTTATCATCATCATCATCATCATCTCATATCTCAGCTGTCTAGTGTAGATCTTTTGAGATTGAGCCATTGAGATGTTCTGCTCTCCAATGTTGACATTCTCTTTCATTCATCATCATCTTCATTTCCCCTTTGCCAGCTGACACTGGGTGGGGGCAAATATGGTTCCTCTCCACTTTGTTCTGTCGTTCCACCATTCCTCTTCCAACACGGTGTTCCAATCCAGGTTCCGTTTATTAATGCTATTCTTCACCGAGTCCATCCAATGCATTCTTGGTCTTCCTCGTCCTCTCTTCCCTGTCATCCGTCTTTCCAGTGCTCGTCTTGGTAGCCTTACTTCATTCATCCGTTTGACATGTCCAAACAATCTCAATCTGTTTTGCTCCAGTTTGTTATTTAGTTTCTGTACTCCCAGTTCGTTCCGTATATCTTCATTTCTCACTCTCTCTCTCTCTCTCCTCGTTTCCTGGACCATACTTCTCAGGAGTCTCATCTCAGCTGCCTGTACTCTGCTCTCATCCCTCTTAGTTATTGTCCAAGTTTCTGTTGCATATGTCATTATAGGAACATAATATGCTTTGTACATGACTTCTATAGCCTTAATTGGTATATACTTGTTCCATACTAGTCCCCGTACCTGTTGGTAGAAAGCACTCCCGAATTGTATTCTTCTGCTAATTTCCAAATCTAGTCTTCCATCTTCAGTCAGTTCACTTCCCAAGTACGGTATTTGAAGTGTTTCACCACTTCCAATTCCTTATCTCCTACTTTGATTACTCCTTTTCCTTCTTTCTTACCTCTACTCACCACCACTGTTTTACTCTTCTCCACATTTATCTTCAATCCCCATTGCTCAATCTCTTCATTTATTACGTCTAACTGTTGTTGTACCTCCATCTCATCCTCGCCCCAGATCACAACTTCGTCTGCAAACAACATTACCTTTATCTTTGCCCTACTGTAGTCTTTCATTGCTGCCTTTATGATGTCATCCATCACCATTAAGAACAATAATGGTGACAACACACTTCCTTGCTTTAGTCCAGTGACAATTTTAAACCATTCCGATGTCCTGACTGTAGTCTTCACACTACTGTAGCAATCCATGCACATTCCTTTTATCATGTCTCTCAGTTCCTTGCCTATCCCCCTATTTGTTAAGCTTTCCCAAACTTTTGTTCTAGGGATTCTATCATAGGCCTTTTCTAGATCAATAAAAGTCATTACCATATCCTTCCATGGTGTCCACAGGCAGGAATAGTCAGGAATTTTGTTTTTGGTCAGGAAAAGTCAGGAAAAAGTGTGCAAAAATGGCATGAGTCAGGAAAAAATGGTGAAAAGTATTAGAAAGTCAGGAATTTTATATTAACCATACAGTATTTTGTGTTTCACAGCCATATTTTGATGTTACTAATTCAACTAATATCTGAAGATAAAAAGCAATAACTCGTTGGACATTATGGTAAGTTTTCATTTTTATAGTACATCATAATAAAAACCTCTTTTACTTACTTTTTGTAAGCTTTTTTGGCGTTGGCGTAGGGATGTGGCTACCCCATCACTATAGTTTAGGTTATTAATAGGGCTCGGATTTTTAGGTAAATAAATATTTTTTTAATGTAAATAAATATTTTTTTAATGTAAATACATATTTTATACATTTTGTCTATAAATACATAAAGTCCTGCTTTTCACTTATTAGCACATAAAAGCACATAATATTTACATTCATTTAAAGTCAGTATGCTAGATCTTTCAGTTTATTGCATTTCTGCTCTGTGTTAAGCGGGGAAGAACCTGTGAACTATCTAATCTTCATGCAGAGCGTATGTCAGCTTGCAACTGCTTTTTTTAATCTTGTCGCCCTGTCCCACTCACTGTGGAAACCGGGGATGCCTAAAATAAAAGCAACTACAAGTCATCGTCTGCAGCAGTATGTAGCAGAATTTAAGGATAATATTACTTCTGATGGGGATGTTCTATTCTGCCAAACATGTGGGAAAGCAATCAAGGCTAAACAGCGATCTCAAGTTACACCACATCTCGACGGCAAGGAACATATTGCCGCAGTTTCGCGCCTTCAGAAGAAGTGATTCGCGACAATCGACCGTCATTTGTGATGGACAACCTGAAGATGTATCTCGTTGTGAATTGTAATTCTTCAGCAGTCAGTGAGACATAGCATGAATTGCATTCGTGAATACTGCATATTGTTCATATTGCCATTAATAAACTAAATTATAATTAAATAATTTTACTTTTTTGTCACATATTTCAGGTATTTTTAATACATAATAAATAAATATTTCCCCGAATTTTAGCACCTAAAAATCCGAGCCCTAGTTATTAAGTACTTTAATTTATATATTATTGCATTATAATTTACTTCATTTTGTATTTTAAATGAGTAAAGAGGCGAGCATTGAGCAGCTATGGGGATGGTAGAGGCTGCATATAAGATATATTTGCTCAATAAACCATTTTCCGATGTTACGATGACTTCACAAGTCAGGAATTTTGTTGAAAAATGGTCAGGAAAAGTCAGGAAAATTGACATTGAAAATTCTGTGGACACCATGCCTTCCCATATTCCCAACTCTTTTCAATGTTCTGTCTCAGAATGAAAATGGGTTCCACTGTTGACCTGCCCCCTTCTAAATCCAAACTGCTCCTCTTCTATTTGGTTTTCTACCTTTACTCTAATTCTCTTTTCTAGGATTCTTTCCATTACTTTGGCAATATGCGAGATGGTGATTCCTCGGTAGTTACCACACACACCTTCCTGTCTCCTTTCTTGAATATTGAATATTGCTGCATCAAACCAGTCAAAAGACTGAAGACTCAAACAACAACAACAACAACAACAGGAACTTTCTTCTTTCTCCACACACTCCTGAGAAGTGTGTATGTCCACTGCAGTCCCACTGGTCCTGCCGCCTTGATCATTTCTATTGCCACTTCGTCGATTCCCACAGCTTTCCCCATCTTCATCTTCCTAACTGCCCATTGCACTTCTGCCATAGTAATGTCTGGTTCTTCTTCTATTTTTTCCTCCACAGTTTTGGCTGTTTGCGTAACTTCTCCGCATGTCTGGCGTCTCACATTCAACAGCTCGCTAAAATATTCTTTCCATCTGTCCATTATCTCTTCTGGGTTTGTCAATGTTTCACCTTCTTTGTTTTTCATGAACCCAGTGTTCACCTTCTCATTTCTTCTACCTTTTATATTTCCAAACAGCAATTTCTTTCCACAATTTAAATCCTCCCTTATTTCCTGAGTGAATTCTTCCCAGCTTTTCTTCTTTTCCTCTGCAATTACTTTCTTGCAATCTCTGTTTGCTCCTATATATTTTGCTCTACTTTCTTCAGTCTTTTTTGTTTTCCATTCCTTCCAAGTTTTCTTCTTCTCTCTTACCTTTTCTTTCACTCTATCAATCCACCATTTTGTCGTGTTTTCCCGTACCTTTCCTGATGTTCTACCACATGTTTTCTCTGCACTGTTTACAAATGCACTCGTGAACTTATCCCATTCTTGTTCCACATGAGTAATATCCGTCCTTGGTATCTGTTCTTGCAATTCTTTCTTAAACTCTTCTGCAACCTCCTTTTCCTTTAGTTTCCAGACCTTAATCTTTCTTTCCCTTTTTTCTGGTAATCTCATAACTTTTCCTACTTTTAATTTTGCTACCACTGCCGTATGGTCTCCTCCAAAGGCTTCCCCTGGCATAGCCGATGTCCTTTTTCGACTAAAACACAGTATCAGAGTTTTCGTTCTTCTATCTCCCCATCCATACCTAGTTATCTTCTGACTATTTTTCTTTCTGAACCACGTATTCCCTATAATAAATTGGTTTTGCTGACAGAAGTCCATTAAGAAATCCCCTTCTGGATTTTTACTGCCATAACCATATGGTCCCAAAATCTCCTCTCTTGCTTGTCTGTCTCTTCCCACTGCGCATTCATATCTCCCATCACTATTATTTCCTTATCCTCTATATATTTTTCCACCTCTTCTAGGAATTCTTCTAAGTTCTCTTCTTTATTCCCTATTTGTGGAGCATATACTTAAACCAGATCTTTTGTCCCTGTCTGGAACTGTATCATTCCTATGATCATCCTGTCATTTATCTTTTTCACCTCCTCCACATACACTAGGACATGCTTTCTTATAATCATTCCTACTCCTATTTTTTGCCTCCTGTCCTCCACTGTAAAACAGCCTATATCCTTCCTTTAGTTTCCTTCCCCTTTTCCTTTCCATTTCGTTTCACTGAGACAGAGGATGGCTATATCCTTCTCTATTAGTAAGTCCACTAGCTCCTCAGTCTTGTCCGTCAGGGTTAAGATGTTGACTGTCCCTATTCGGATGTATTGCGATGCTGGTCGCCCATTTCTCGCAGCTCTCCCAGCATCTGAAGACCTGCGCGTCGCCTAGCATTTTCCGGGGCTGAACCATATTTGCTTTCATTTTAGGCTATTATTAAGATGGGGTCGCCACTCCCAAATGCATTTTATGACCCACTGCCAGGTATGAACTAGGCCGCTCCTAACATGGAGAACAGATGCCTTTTGCAGCTGCTCCTCTGGAGTACAGACTCGACAGGTGTCCATTCTCTTTATCACTGCCAAATGATAGCAAAACTGGAACTCGATTCGGTGATGTATGGCTGAGATTCAACTAATTTTGCCTTGTAATCACAAAATGTGATAAGAGTATTATTATTTTTTAAATTGTTAACATTGTACAACTTTGAGTGCTGTGAATTTTAGCAGTCTTTCAAAAATCTGACTTTCTTGGCAGGGAATCAAACCCACAATCTTGGGATCATGAGTGTGAAATCTACCACCGATCCTTTGAGGAAGCTTCTGCAATAATGAATATACATCCAACTTCGGGATGAGTTAGAATTCTTTAATTTTAAACATTTGAACTATTTATTTATTTATTTGTTTCGTATGGCAAAATGAGGATACATTGCAGCAAAGAATCGAAAACAAATGGATAGCAAAAAGGTTAAAATATATACAATATTTACAAAGTAGATTGTAGCAAGCCTCCGTGGCTTAGACGGCAGCATGCCGGCCTCTCACCGCTGGGTCTGTGGTTCAAATCCCGGTCACTCCATGTGAGATTTGAGCTGGGCAAAGCGGAGGCAGACAGGTTTTTCTCCGGGTACTCCGGTTTTCCCTGTCACAAATTTCATTCCAGCAACACTCTCCACTATCATTTCATTTCATCTGTCATTCATTTAATCATTGTCCCAGGGGAGTGCGACAGGCTTCGGCAGCCGGCACAGTTCATATCCTCGCCGCTAGATGTGGGCTTCATTCATTCCATTCCCTGACCCGGTTGGTCGACTGGAAGCAGGCTGTGGATTTTCATTTTCACAAAGTAGATTGTAGGTACCGTAACAGTTTATGCATTTAGAGCACAATGTACAGGGTATTTAGCCAGTTGACAGCATCATCGGTGGCACTGTGTAGGTCTTGGATGGTTCCTTCAAGTCTTCTCCTTAGACACTCGAGGGCAACATTCTGAATGGTCTGAGGTACATTGGCACTGTCACAGAATGGACTTCCAGTTTTTCCCCATTTCTGCAGGCAGAAATTGCAGTGTCAGTGATTTGTGCAGATTCTCTTCAATGATGTCCGTACCTTTCTCGTTAAATTAAAACCAGGCAGATCTCTTCAGGGATCAGTGATTAACCAGATTTTCTGGTTTTGAAGCAGCCCATTCTGCATGCCAGGTCTTGTCAGCAGTGAAGTGCAATGAAATGAGCTCCTTCCTCATCCTCCATGGAAGATTTCTGGTTTTCAATCTTGCCTTTTTTTGAGAATTACAGAACTGGTGTATTGGCAGTTTAACCTTCTGATATTCAGTCCGCTGCTCTAGCCGTTGAGCTACCAGTTTCAGACACTCATTGTCTGCTGGGCAGCAGTATAGCCTATTTACTCGTGCAACAAATGCAGCCATCTCAAGAGCACTTGTCCTAAACCTACCAGGACAATCTGTATTGTTGCCATTGGTATTATCATCCAGTTTTGAATGCGAGCTCCGTGAATGTGCTTCGTTCACCTACAGAAGCTTGCAGACTCCCCTGATCATGTTGTAAATGGAAAGAACCATTCCTCATTCATTCAAGAAGTATTAAATGCAGTGGATTTCCCACATTTAAATACCATCCAGGATTAGAATATTGATAATATATACTGATTTTCTTCAGTTGCTTTCCGATGGTAGGGTTATTGTTTTAAGGGGCAGGACATTTACCCTGTAGTTACTTCATGCCGATACATAGTGACAGTGATACAGTTCAATGCAATGTTTGTGTATTGACTATCTCTGCATGAGTATATCTCCTGGCAAACATTTATGTATCAGAATGTTGACTTCAGCATATTTTCTTCTTTTTAGGAAATTCCATAGATTCACAATCTGGGGAATGGCTTGGTCGCCTGAGTGGCTTGGGTGCTGGATTGGATTCATTCTACGAGTACCTTCTTAAGTCATATATTCTGTTTGGGGAGCCAGAAGATTATGAAATGTTCTCAGAAGTATATCAAACAATAAAACGGTATATGCGTAGAGGGTAAGCCTGTTGTTTTTCAGTTACAGTGTTTAGTGTTAGATATGCTGTAAGGGGCATGTTTGTTTGGCTGATACTTACTCCTTGGTTCTATCCAAATTTGGTTATAGAAGATAACTTCTATCCAAATTTGGTTATAGAAGATAAATTAAATGGGTGCTGCTTTAGGGGCAGATGACCTTGCTGTTCCACGCCTTTGGATAGTTTTAGATCAGGGCCATCCAGTCATTGCGCTCGGGGAGCACTCGGCAGTCAGACTAGCGCTCCTTCCCCTACCATCACTCCTCTCTGGCAGCGAGGAGACCCGAGACAGACGGACGATGTTTGGACCACGCTGACTAGAACAGTCGTGCGGCCAATGGCTTTTGTGGGTTTGTTGACATCATATTGATAGAGCTGTTTTGCCATAAAAAATATTGTTGTTGTTTCCTATGGCTAGTCCGGATTCCAATCCATCAGCTTTCTTGCGTTCCAATAGAGTTGTGTGAGGTTTCCAGAAATTCTAGCCGTCACATCAAGTTTGTTGCAATGTAGCAGGTGTCCCTTATCCATTTTACTTCCAGGATCGTGACAAAGTGTGCATTCTTCAGATCTCAGGATGTTGATTCGTTTCAGATGAGCTGGAAGGCAGTCGTGGCCAGTGTTAAGTCTGAAGAAGGCTACAGCTTCTTTTCTTGGTGTTAATTTATATTGATCCCATTTAGCATCAATGTCTTTCCATAATTTGGTTTCTGCTGTTTTCTTTGCCATTTCTTCATACCTGTTTTTGATAGTATTTTTCAAGATCCTTTTTGCTGACATAAAATCAGTCTGACTGGCCCTCTGTACAATAGAAGAAAGATATCCATCTAATCAATGGCTAAAAATATTTACAGATGGCTCACAAGACAAAGAAAATAGAACTGGAGCAGGAATACATTCATCTCTCTTCTCACTCTACTTCCCAGTAGGCCAAAACAAAACAAACTTTGATGCTGAGATGAGAGCAATTTCACATGCACTCCATCAGTTATTAGGCAGAAACATTGATTATCAAAAATGCGTTATCATTACAGATTCAAAAGCAGCCATCCAAGCCATCTCGTCAAATTATAAGCCCCAAAATAAAGAACTGAAAGAAATTTTTTGTATGATAAAAACCCTTCAAAGACTCCACAAACAGATCTCATTTCAGTGGATCCCTTCTCATGTTGGAATAGCAGGAAATGAAGAGGCAGACAGATTAGCCATAAAAAATATACCGCATATACAAATCGAATGGCACTCCGATGTATGGAATGTGCAGGAAACGAACGCAAGGGTTAAGTAAAGAATATTGTGAATTATTCCAAACTGAAATGTGAACATATTTGAGAGGAAAATTCAACTACATTTTACTAATATGGACAAATAGTACAGATCTTGACTGACTTTTGCTCCGTCAATTTTACAAGCTTTTAGTTTTGGAGGAAACAATCTTCTCCAAATTGGGTAGAATATTTCTGGACACAGCTATTCGTAAACAATTGAGCAAGTTTCTATCGCTCATCGTTGCATGATGTTTACTTTTGGTAAGCTTAAGAACTGAAAGGAAACTCTCACTAATGTACGTTGAGCCAAACATTGCTCACTTCGGTGCAGCGGGCAGACCGCGCGCTCAACCAGCCAAGCTCCTCCCACCGCTACTGAAACTACCTTCCACCAAAGCGCTCGGAGCACTGGTTTAGAGCACGGTCTGAGCGCTAGCGCTCCGAGAGCGCTGTGTGGATGGCCCTGTTTTAGATGCTCTGTTAACGTATTTGAGGTATTAAAACATTTAACTGGCTAGTTCTGTGATGACTATGGTGTAGGAATGGTCCACTTACCCCTTAACTAGCAAGCCCTGGGTTTGATTACTGGCAAAGAGGATATAAAAAGTAGGTTGGCACAGGCAAGGAAAGCATTTCTACCAAAAAGGAATCTGTTGACATCGAATATAGATTTTGGTATTAGGAAGTTATTTTTGAAAGCCTTTGTCTGGAGCATCTGCGTGGCACTCCATGGAAGTGAAACTTGGACTATTGGTGCAGCAGAAAAGAGAAGAATTGAAGCGTTTGAAATATGGTGTTACAGAAGAATGATGAAGATCAGATGGGTAGATAGGGTTACAAATGAAGAGGAATTAAGACGAGTGGGAGAGGAGAGATGTTTCTGGCAACTGCTAATGATAAGAGATAGGTTGGTAGGACACATACTAAGACACCCAGGAATAGCAAGCTGAGTTATGGAAGGAAGGGTCGAGGACAAGAACTGTAGGGTTAGACCAAGGTTAGAATATGTGAAACGGATTGCCTCGGATGTAGGGTGTGGTAGCTATGTAGAGATGAAATGATTAGCTCAGGACAGGGAGGCATGGAGAGCTGCATCAAAGAAGTCAAAAGACTGAAGACTCAAAAAACAACTACTTGATAAGATGAGTAACACTAAAACCAAAGTAATGTGTTTGAGGGTGTCATTCCACAAGATCCATAAGCTAAGTGCTGGTTGGTAATCATCCTTGGATACATGTGGCCCAACTTAAACATGTAATTATAACAAGAACAGTATCTAGTGGCAACAACCTATTCAAATTTTAATTTTAAAATGTATGTGTGATAACATACCAAAGCTTAATTTTTAATAGAAGTTAAAAACATGCTAGCTGGTTTATTGGAATTAAATATTTCATTTAATACTGACCTTGGCTGATCATATAATTAACTGGAGTTGTGTTCGATTGGAAATGATAACAACCTTGTTATATGTTGACATTCCTTTTAACTGCTATGGCTTTACACTTTGTTTATTGAAAAGCCTGAAATTTCCAGATAAAATTCTGTAGAAGAATCAAATTTATGGAAATGCTCAATCATACCAGAAGATTCATGAATGCAGAAAGGAGTGACATTCATGAGTTTAGTCACAGGGGAAAAGGAAAGAATTTCCTTAAATTTTTTCTTGAAATTCACAGATCATTTTGACTGACTGTATTTATCCCTATTGCTAAAATCACAAACTCTACTTATTGTGCATCCATTAAATCAAATGTCATCAAAACCTAGCCCATGATTATTATGTTTATTGTGAATAACATTATGTTACAAGCAGAGACTCACCCGCCTAAGTTTATGTTCAGATTGATGTTTTTGTATACTTCACAGAAGGGTTACTTTCTTTGCGATTTACTGATTTGTTTTACTTCATTTCCTTTTAGGAGAGATCATTGCAACAAGGGTTCAGGTGATCACCCACTTTATGTCAATGTTGATATGCTTAGTGGTACAATTCATACGCCATGGATAGATTCTCTGCAAGCTGCATTTGCTGGTGTTCAGGTTAGTTACGATTTTGAATAAGCTCTTGACTGAACTTGCCAGAAATCAATATTAAGCTCCTTCTCAACTTGCAGTTACGTACAGTTACAGAAAGCATACCAACCGTTGCAATAATTAATGAATACTTGACATTTTCAAACTGTGAGAGAAAGAAAAAACAATAGACTGCTTTGAGAGGGCTTCATTTCAATCCTGTGTCATTTGGATGGAGGTTCTTGGAGAAAATTTTTAAACAATTCCACAAAAGGAACTACTGGTAGTTTGTTAGTGTTTTAAAGGTGTTACGAACAAGGTTATAAAGGTTGAATAATTACAAATCAAATTCTAGTGGCTACCCTCCACAATGAAATCTTCCAGCCTGATTTACAGACAAAAGATTCCAGATCACTGCCAGTTACAGTAGTGATAAAATAGGATGAACAAAGTAATTTCACCTTGATTGATCCTTTCATATAGCTGGGGGAGTGGTGGCGCAGCGGTCAAGCTGTTGGCCTCTCACCAAGGTGGACCGGGTTCGATTCCCGGTCAATGCATAAGAGATTTTCAAAGTGAAATGCCATGTCCTGTGGTTTGGATTCCATGTAAAAAGGAGGTCCCGTGGCTCATGATCGCATGATTAACGGTCACTTAAAACTATAAGCTTCCTTGCTTTACTACAGCTGTAGTCTTAATATTTTCTCTAATTTCATTCATTGCTTGTTCAAATTGTAGACTGAATAGAATGGGCAATAAATTGCAGTCTATAACGGGGTACACTCAGTCTCATGAGGTTTAACTGAATATGGGTGGTTTGATTCTCACCTCGGCCATCCTGGAAGTGGTTTTCCACTTCTACTACAGGCAAAAACCAGGATGGTTACTGGCAAATGCCAGGATGGTTCCTAACTTAAGGCCACGGCCACTTCCTTCCTAATCCTCACCCGGATTACAAATACATACACTAATACATCCATCACAATAACACAGGTTATCAGACAAATTCCATACACAACCAAGTACACGGGGCCAAATGACCACGATGTACAAGACTCTCAAATGAAACAACAAATTGCAGACCTGCATCACAACTCTGTGGCATGTGCTTGTATTCTAATTACAGTCCAAGCCTCCTAAATGAAACAACTGTGGTTTGATTTTTATTTGGAAATCACTATACTTTATTCCAACCTCATTTGAAATGCTCAACGATTTACTTCTATAAACATTCTCTCATAATGGTATTATTAGCGAAGAAGGTGTAGGCAGTGGCGGCTGGCGGATAATTGTTCTGGGCATTGCACTATTTTCATTAAAGGGGAGGGTGTGGGAGGGGTAGGTGGTTGGTTAAAAGACTGCTTGATATCAGAGAAAACTGTATTAAATTGCGCGGTAAAACGGATGTACCTCATTCATCACGAATGCCGCATTTCAGAGAATATCACATTGTCATCGGATTAAATGGATTATAAGTTGGTCTATATGAAAACCTTCACGAGAACACAACAACGTAAGTTATATAATAGGGCGAAAAAGAACGGCAAATTGTCCCAAGTATGCCCCGCATTTCAAGACAAAGTATCGGCAGTTGACGGAGCATCTCGGATGTTTCCGTCCGCGCCTCGGCTCCCTTGTTGCAATCAGCGGGCAACGACCAGCCGAGTTAACTGTTGGGATAGGACTTACTCGGTCTAGCATCTCTGCCATACCCTTTACTATTGAGATCTGGTTGGTGCTTGGGCCTGGCAACGACCAAACGAACGAGCGCTCCTAGACAGTTGGTGCGCTTCGCTTTCTCAGACAGTTCACAGTAACTTACTATAAGATTTCCTGAATTATTAAAGAAAAAAAAAATGAATTACTATACATTTAAAAGGAAACGTACAGCCATTATTACTAAAAATATTATTACGGTATTAATTGTGTTTCTTAAAGAAATCTGGTCGTTATGCAACACTGCAACCTTATTACCGGCCACCACTGGGTGTAGGAAGGCCAATGCTGTGAGTTCCTAGTTATATTCTGCAAGAAAAAAGTTAGTATAACAATGAAACTTTCTCTATATCGCTCTGTATTAACACCGACCTTGCTCTATGGAAGTGAGAGCTGGGTTGATTCAGGATATCTGATACATAAGCTACAGGTAATTGATACGAGGATAGCACGAATGATTGCTGAGACAAAGGAGATGGGAGCAATGGAAGGAGGGAGCTCCTAAAGAACAGAGAAAGGATAAGTTAGAAATGAACACATTAGATGATGGCGAGCTATAGCAAGTCTGGAAAACTAGAGGTTTGAATCCTGGCGCTGACAGTGGCTATCCTGAGCGTGGGTTTTCCCACACTCCCTCCAGGCAAATGCCGGGATAGTACTGAGGCAGCTGTCTCATCCCTGTCCCCAACAGCTACACACAAACACTACTATAATCATCAAGGACACAGCTTATCAGACAAGTTAATGCACACCAAAGTACACGGGGCTGATGACCAAAATGTCTCAAGCCCCTAAAATGAATTAATAACAAATACAACAAATGTTCTTGTTTTGTCTATTCTACCACCCAAGATCAGCCATAATGTATAGGTTGGGGCTTAGCTTTATGACAATGGGAGATGGGTAGGACTGGTTAACCACGGGTTGGTGCAAGTGCTGTCCGCATTGTTTTCGAGAAGGAGGGATGAGAAATCTCATCTGCTTCATTCCCAGTGCAATGCAGCAGTCTTGAGTGGACAGTTAAACTGGCAATTTTATCAATAATAAGATAAGGCTCCCCTTACATGGAACCTGTAACCCCTAGAGGGCACATATCCGAGTGGCGGGTAGGGGAACCGTAAAGTAATATTAGGGTTGGTTTTAATACCCTCCAATAAAACCAACTGACCAACAGGTATAACTGCCTCAGAACTAATTGACCCTTATGAAAATCTAATGGGAAGCTCAAGAGAGTGTCTGTATACCTCAGTCTGCTGGGTGGTGTCTGCTACGTCAGCCGTCATAAGTACACTCTGTTCCCGCAGCAACTGTCACTCACTCACTCACTCACTCACTCACAAGATAACAACCATTATTTATTTCGCTTGTTATAAACTATATTCGGGGTAATTAGAATAACTAAAATACACTAATACGTGTATTGGAACAATATACAGTTGTAACGAAAATATTATGACTATATAGTTCAGTAATGTACTATTAATAATCAACCATTATTAGGGTGCGTGGTGGCGCAGTGGTCAAGCTGTTGGCCTCTCCAAGGTTAACCATATTCGATTCCCGGTCAATGCGAGTGAGATTTTCGAAGTGAAATGCCATGTCCTATGGTTCGGATGCCACATAAAAAGGAGGTCCCGTGGCCCGTGATCGCAAGATTTAATGGTCACTAAAAACTAAAAGCTTCCTTCCTTTGAACCATTACTAATTATAATTATTAATTATTAATAATTATACCGTACTTACTCGCCTATAACACCCCCTCACCTATAACCCCCTCAATTTTCTACTATTATTGGGGGAAAAAATAATTGTAAAAAAAAAAAGGAATTGCGAAGGAGAACTAATCAGAAAAATGTAGCAAATAAGCCTACAGGGTTCCAGTTAACGGTAAAACCCGCACTTTTGCCTGCACCACCTGTACATCGTTGACCTCGACAATGGTTACTCACTCCACCCTCTCATCCCGTACAGCCGTCTGTAGTGCAAACGGTAATTAAGAAGCTAGCAGTACACAAGCAGGACTGAAAATGAGTAAGAGAACAAGGTTTGCGGCATACTTCAAATTGAAAGTGCTAGAATTTGCTGCAGAAAAAAATGGAGTGAAATCAGCGAGTCGTAAATACGAAGCGCAGCCGTGTATGATTCGTTATTGGCGCAACCAGAAGGACAAATTATTGGGAACCAAGAAAACTAAATCCTTCAGCGGTGTAAAAGAAGGTAAGTACGAAAATGTGACAAATCTTCCGTATTTCAGGTAGGCCTAGTGGACTCGTAACATATTGCAACACTGTGTAACCTTGAACTCAATGCACGCAATGCTGTGTGCGGCTGCAGCGCTGTCTTAGTCCTGTGGCCAGTCAGCTGTGATGATGCAAGAGAGTGGCTATTTAAATGGGCTGTTATCACTTGTATTGTAAATAAAGTCTAGGTTAAAATATTTTGTGTTTTGATTTAAGGGTGATAGGTGCTCCTTTGTGTGCCTTTATACCACGCCATCCTAACATATATCAAGGGAAATTTTCACCTATTATACCCCCCCCCATTTTGAAGCAAATAATTCGGGGAAAAAAGGGGGTGTTATAGGCGAGTAAATACGGTAATTATAATTAATTAACCAAGCAAATGGCAATGCATTTTCAATCTTCACCTTAAAAGCAATCACCGGGTAGTCATTAATCATCTAATGGTTCGATTCCAGACATTTCACTATCACTATCACTTTCATCAGATTCACTTTCACTGCCACTGTCACTGCTGCTGTCATTGTTTACACTAGTTCTTATGAGCGATTCTATTCTCTCCTCTATTATTCCCTCACATTCATAATACTTATTTTCAATTTTCTCTACGTGATCACAAACGGTAATCCAATTACTTTCCTGAAATTCTGAAAACCTCTGTTCGCAAAGGCGTTTGACATCATTAATTTTAAAGGTGACTTTATGTACACCGACCCACTGTTTTACATCAGACCAGACGAGTTCTATGGGATTTAGATCTGCATGGTATGGAGACGGTCTCAATACAGTGTGTCCAATAGCGGCCATTATTTCATGTTTTATGTAGGTTTTGTATCGCAGCTTATGGACTTTAATAAGTTCATAAAAGTGAACTTTCAGTATTGAATCATTAAAAGGGATTTTATTAACCAGCAACCAGTGTTTCCTTGTATCCTTATTAGAATTTGATGTTGGGGCCTTGTCTTCCTGCGTGTTGTGGTATGATGCGTTGTCAATAACAAGCACTTTGTTGCGTTCCAGATTAGGGATCAACTTCTCTTTTAACCAACGAATATAATATTCACTGTTCATGTCTTTGTGGTAGTCCTCACTTCTTTTATGCGACTGGTAAATAAGTAGCGCGTTGGGAACAAAACCTCTCCGACCACTAGCATGGAGTATAATCAGTCGTTCTCCTCTTGAGACGGGATAGAACACTCCCGATGTGTTATCGTCAGTCCAGGCTTTATGCGTAGAATGGTTACTATGGATATAAGTTTCGGCTTCATATATGATGGGATGACCTTCTTCTCTGTATTTTTTTATGGCTGTCAGGTAAGATACTTGCATGTTTCTTATGTCATGTTTCTCTATTAAAACTTGCCTATTATTCCTAGTCTTCTTCCACTTGAAGCCTAACTCATTTACAATGCCTCTCAAACTGGTGCACTCTCCTTGGAAGCCAATCTTCTCTCTTAACACAGGCAGTAATTTGGATATTGCTGGAGAAGTTTTCTGATGAATGTAAAATTCATGGATTGTACGTCGAATAACACACTTATCGAAATCGTCAATGTCCGTCGCACATTTCTTCCCTTTCCGTGTGTTTCCTGGCGTACCAAATTAAGTCCCTTCAGTCTCATGTTGCCTCTGTTCTGCTAAAATTCTCTTGACGGTCATCAACGATACTTGTGTAGCCTCTGATACTCTTTGTTGTACTTTCGACAATTTTCTTCTGTACTCTTCTTGTATCTTATTCTTACACTCATCAGCTTCCTTCTTCATAAACATAGAAAACAATCTCTCGCGTTTGCCCTCTTTGGTATAGGATCAGTCAATTAAAGACTTCCCGTATCAGGGTGAACTCAGACTGATGGTGAGAGTCGAAACTAAGTTGAGCGTTATGATTTAAAGTAAATAGAAGTAAATAGAACAAGAAAAAGGAAAAGAGAACAAGTTACTTGAACAGGTTATTTATTGTAAAGATAATTTCATGCGTATAACAGTGTAATAAATATTTCTCTATATAACAATAGTTGTAAATAACAAGTAACATATGGTAATAATTGAAGTGTGTCCACTATTTTGTGGAAACTTTAAAAGAACCTGATTGAGGTTTGCACAATTAAAAGCCTTTAATGGCTCTATGAAAATTAGTACTTGGGGGACTAGCCCAAGATACCAAGGAAACTGCAAATTCTTGGGGGAAATTGCCCCATTGACTTGAATAGCAGAAAGAACTCTAAAGAGAATATTACGGGAGAAGAACTCACTTCTTTCAAACACTTGGGGCCTCAACCCAAGCTGTTTGAAAGAGAAGAAAACAGATCTCAATCTTAAAGAAAGATGAATCATCTTAGCAAGGGAGAATGAAATAGAAAGGTACATTAGAACTGTAGGCATAATTAGTAATGCACTGAAAGAAAAACATAACCTTAAAGAGGTTATGGTGAACAGGGGCCAAATCCTGTCGCAATGTTAACAAGAAAAAAAAAAAACATGAAAAAAAGCATTAACTGCCAACTAGAAAATGGCAAAAGCAAGCCGCTATGTCAACCCCAATCGGAGGTTCATATAACAAGTGAAGCAATTTTAAAGCAAGCAAATGCATGTAAGCACTTGAATGTTAATTACAATTAGTTGTATTGAAAGGCAAGAAGAATGCCTTAAGAAAAGGTTTTTTTAGCAGAATTACTCTAGCAGAAATGCTCATCTCAAAGCTGGAGCGGCCTATAAGAAGAGTCCAGAAGAAAACATTGTATACTAGTTTAAATTTTGAAGTATAATGATAAATGTTACTTAGCCATGTGCTCGTGATGTAACTTGTGGGTTAAACAAACTAGGGTTGGAGCTGCCACACACATAATTGGCGACACGAAAAATGTGCAATTAGTGACGCACTGGATATATAACCAGAAAATTAAGCATGAAATGCACAGTATTAACGGTAATAAATCGAAAGCACTCGCTTAGATTTATTACTTGAAGGTAGCACTCAGTTGAACACATTTTAAAACTGTTGAGTTCCAATAGCGGAGACTTGTAACACAAGAATGCATGATGACTTTTATAACTTCCAGAGTTATACTGGATAAATTATTGTTTGCCTGGCAAACATAATAAAAGTCCTGATCAACAGAGCATGTCATTGACAAAGCGACAAAGTAAAACCGTTAAACCAAATGTGGTTATTTAGAGTTCTTTTGCGTTAGATCATGACTAGAGTGTAGCGAAGCTTTCTGCTACAGCAGAACTTGAAGATACTGAAGTACTTAGATGAAGTTCGACATGTCCCGGCAAACAGGAGACTTGGTGGTTGAGCAAGCACTCAAAGAATTCACTTACAACAAGAAGTCGTGGATTGAAGAATGACCTGTTGTCATTTCCTCGACGAGAAGTGTTGCAGGTGCGGCAAGTTTGCCAATGATAAACCGAAGACTGATGTTCGTAGTATTCACTCAAAGGATTCACACAGCTGCAGACGAATTTGCAGGTTATTTAGCAGCTGAAAAATGTTCTTGTCGTTTCTATGGAGACGGCGGCTGTGATTGGTCAATCAGGAAAAGTCGACCAATGAGGTTGAAGTAATGGCTGTCAGTATGGCTGAGTCTTGCGTGATAAGTAGTATGTGTTATATTACTAGAACAGTACTTAGAGAAGAGATCTTGCAATCAAGCATGTGTGAACAGATAATATGTAAGTCATCATCATCATCTTGTACAGTTTCCAGCCCCAGGCTGGGTCTGTTTGGAACATAAGCCTCGCCACTTATTTCTTTCTTCCCACCATCTCTCCGCTGTCACTCTGGTCCAGTCCTCGCCTCTCTTCTTGACACATTCCTCCACTCCTTTCAGCCATCGATCTCTTGGTCTTCCCCTTGGTCGTTTCTTCTGCATCTGCATCTCATGTATCCTCTTGGGAATCTTCTTCTCATCCATTCTCTTTAAGTGTCCATACCACCTCAGTCTTGATGTCTCAATCCTACCTTGCAAGGGCTCCTCTTTCACCATTTCCCTGACCTTTTCATTCCTCACCCTGTCTCTTCTTGTTACTCCGATCCTACTTCGCAGGAACTTCATTTCACCTGCCTGTATTCTGCTTATGTCTCTTTTCTTCATTGTCCACGTTTCTGAAGCATAGGTCAGTATCGGGATATAGTAGCTTCTGTATAACACTTCCTTGCTTTTTTGTGGGACATCTTTATTCCACACTAAGCTCCTAATGCTTCTCAGAAATGCTTCTGCCTGTCTGCCACGTTCCGTAATCTCTTTGTCATTTCTCCCATTTTCCTCCATTATACTTCCCAAGTACTTGAGACTTTCCACCTTCTTCAGCTGTCCACCTCCAAGTGTTATCCCACTCATTGGTCTGTCCTTTTTCCTGGTCGTTAACAGGATCTCACATTTACTGATGTTGAACTTCCATCCGTACTCTCCCACTGTTTCTTCCCAAGCCTTCAGTTGCTCCTGGATTTCCTCCTCCTTGTTTCCCCAGACCATGAGATCATCTGCAAACACCATTGCCTTCATCTTATCTTCTCCTATCTTTCCTGCTATCCGTGTCATTACCTCGTCCAAAACCACAATAAAGAGAAGGGGTGACAGCGCACTACCCTGTTTCAGGCCACTCATTTGTCTGAACCAGTCTGTTCTTTCCCCTCCAACTTTCACACAACTTACACTTCCACAATACATCTCCTTCACTCTGCCTACAGTCTCTTTTTCCACTCCACCGCTACGGTAGCTGTGAAGGCTCTATGGGAACCCTGAAAAGTGACGGCTGACGGGGCTCTGGTGAAGCTACGATAGGCCTAGCAAGCCAGTAGTGGATATCATATTTGCTTTCAAACCAGGAACAGGCCTCGGAAAGGACGGATGCAAACGACGACGACCCGGATATGCTAATGGACTACGAGTTGGGACATTAAACATACAGACACTGACAGGAAAAGTGGAGGAGATTGTAGATGTGATGGAGAGAAGAAAACTGGATGTACTGGGCTTGGCAGAAACAAGATGGAAAGGAGAAGGTCGCAGAGAACTGAGGAAAGGGTACCTGTTGTACTGGAGTGGGAACAGTGAAGGAAGGAGCAGCGGAGTAGGAGTAGTTGTGAGAGATGGAATGAAGGAAGAGGTAAAGGGAATAAGTGACAGGATCATGAAGATCAGAGTAACTGTAAAGGGAAGAAGCCTGGAGATAGCCCAGGTATATGCCCCTCAAGTTGGATGTACAGCTCAAGAGAAGGAAGACTTTGAGGAGGAGCTACAACAGCAGTTGAATGGTCAGAGCATCATTGTCATGGGAGATTTGAATGCACATGTAGGAAGTGAAAGGCAAGGATATGAAAATGTATTGGGAGCAGAAGGATGGGGTAGCAGGAATGAAGAAGGGAGAAAGTTGCTGGATTTTTGCAAGAGAAACTGTTTAGTGGTAGGCAACTCCTGGTTCCGGAAGAAAGAAAGCCACAAGGTAACGTGGTACAGCAGTGATTTAACAAAGAAATCATTGGTGGATTACATGCTGTACGACTGGGAAATGAAGAGAAGTGTCAGAGATATAAAGGTAATACCATCAGAGAGATAGCGACCACAGAATACTTGTAATGAACCTGGGAGTTGTTAAGGATAGCAAGAGGACAGAGTACCAGGAAAGGAGAATCAAAGTATGGAAACTCAAGGAAAATGAAGTCAAGGAAGAATTCCAGAAGATAATAAGGGAAAAGATGCCAACAGACAATCCTAAAACAGGGGAAGAGGAATGGAAGCAATTCAAAAACACAATGGTGGAAGCTGCAGTGGCAGTATGTGGAAGAACAAGCAACAGAAAGCGGTGTAATGAGACACCATGGTGGAATGAGAGAGTAAAAGAAGCTGTGGGAAGGAAGAACAAGGCTTTCAGAGTGTGGTTCCAGGAAAGAACTGATCTGGCAAGGGAAGATTGTAAGATAAAGAAGAAAGAAGCAAACAAGATTGTCGCAGAGGAGAGGAAGAAGTGGATGGTAAAGTGGACAGAGATGATGGAGGAAGACAGCAGAGGAAATAAGAAAGTACTTGATGGGATGGTCAAAAGTAAGAGAAGAGGTCTGCGAGAGGATGTGGTAATGATGGTGGATAGGATCTGTCAATGCGAGACCTCCTTTTTCGGGAAGGACTAGAAGTGAAGCTTCTAGTCTAATAAGCAAATGAACTTTACTAAGTAGGAACAGCTTGAACATTGATGAGTAAATAGCAATGGAAACAGTTTGCCAATAACAGTGGTATTTTATTCAAAACCCAACTTTCAAAAGATTAACAATAAATAAATATATAAACATGTAATGGAAATGTGACCTTTGACAGGCCGACAACAAGCGAGCAAGATTTCATAAGCTTGAATGCCAACAACCCTGAGAATAAGTAACCACTTTGTGGCCAGTAGTCTAAAGTAGAACTATGCAGGGTAAATTAGCGAGTAACTATAGTACTCAATAATAGTTTAAAATCCAGCCTAGGACTGCACACCGAGAGCAGGCTAGTTTATTTACAGAAAAATCAACATTTACATGCCAGTAGGGATAACATCCCACTAGTCGCCTGATAGTTACAAGGCGAGGTTGTTTACAATTGAAATGGGAGCATTCCCAAAAACACCTTGATAGATTAAGTAGAGAACAAGCCATTCACTTCGTCAGAGAGGTGAACTGGTGTTAAGCCCAATAGTTTATACAAAAATAGAGAAAAGGATGATTTGTTTTGAAGGATAGTTAACATGTGAAAGAGAGAGAACAGTTGTTTTCTCATAGCCCACAATTTAAAGGCATAATACATGCTTAAACCACTTAATAGAAGGAAATAAGTTTAGTTTGGCATGGTTTGACAAGTTATTTAAGCCATGTGACATAACCCTAAAAAAAAGAAAGATACATTTTTTAAGTTTAGAAATGTTTTAGGTTATAATAAACCACTTAGCTTGTTGGCGTTGGTGTAGAGGAATTTCCACATAATAGAAATGGAGGAAGAACGTGTTGATCACTTTTTTCCGTCTTGGAAATGTTGAAGACTTCGTGCCTAGCACAAAACTGACGTAGGCCAATTATCGATGTAAACATATATAGACTTCGTAGAACTCGGTTTTGATCACTTTTTTCCGTCTTGGAAATGTTGAAGACTTCGTGCCCAGCACAGAAGAAAATTTGTTTATCGTTTTTGCTCACGACAAACTGACGTAGGCCAAGTATCGATGTTAACTTATATAGATTTCGTAGATTTTAGAATGCACTGCTGGTTTGACAAGAAGCATTTTGCGATGTATTAGCACACAGCGTTGAGACACATTCAAGCGTTGTGCAAACAGCGTGAAGACGGCTGAAGATGAGTGACTGGCATGGTGACTTGCTGGAGACAGACAGTTGATGTAGGCCAGGCCAGGCTATATACCGGCCGACGTGCTGGATGCGTGATGTGGACAGATGACGTCGGCCAATACGGGAGCATGGAGCATTCTCGAAGCCGCTGAAGGCCAATCAGAGAAAGGGGCCAACTGAAAATGAACCTTGTGACCAGCATTACTTCCGGAAAGGTTCAGTATCGCGGAACACGTGCAAGCTGATACAAATTGAGAGAAAAAAAAAGGAGAGAATGACACTGACAGGTAAGAGGTTATGTTATAATAAAAATAAGTGAACTTTGTAAATTTCACTGAAAAGTGAACATACTGCCAGAGGGGCTAAAAAAAAAAAAAAAACATGAGAGAGAAGAGCTAGAGAGTGGCAGAGGGCAAATGACTGAAATAGGACGAACACAGTGTCCTGATGAAGTTTTAAGTTTGACCACTCGAACTCTAGCATCTCTGCCATAATAGCATTTTATAACACGACCAGTTATCCATACAAGAGGAGGACTTGGGTCTTTGAGAAGAACCAAATCACCCTCCTGAAGGTTAGGCCGAGAGAGCTGCCACTTATTCCTCCTTTGGAGCGAGTGAAAATACTCAAGTCTCCACCTCTTCCAAAATTGAGCTTTAAGGGATTCTATCTTTCTCCACAAGATAGGCAAAGACAGATCAAGTTTACGATCAAGCAACGGAGGAGACGCAGCTAAGGAACTGCCCACCAGAAAATGACCTGGAGTCAAAGGAAGGAAATCACAAGGATCGTTGGAAAGAGGAGAAAGAGGTCGTGAGTTGACAATTCCCTCAATGAGTATAATTAAAGAATTGAATTCTTCGTAAGTTACAATACTAGAGCCAAGAGTTTTCTTTAAATGATTTTTTGTGAGTTTCACACAAGATTCCCATCGTCCGCCATGATGGGGAGCATAAGGAGGGATGAAATGCCATTTGAATTGGTTTAAGTGCGAGTAATTGGAGATTTGTTCTTTCGCACAAGGGGAACAAAGGGCTTTGTACCATTGCTGCGAAGCTCCAACAAAGGTTTTGGCATTATCAGAGAAGACTTCTGAAGGAATGCCCCTTCGTGAAATGAATCTAGAGAAAGCGGAAAGAAAATATGAGGTGGAGGCACTAGTTACGAGCTCAAGATGAATAGAGCCAGTGACCATACAGACAAATAGAGAAACGTATAGTTTTCCAAGGATTTTCCTTTTAGCACTAGGGTGATTTTGTTGATACACAAACGGACCGGTGTAATCAATGCCGGTGAAGGAAAAAGGTCTGCAAGGAGCTGAACGAAATGGGGGAAGGTCAGCCATGAGTTGCTGATTAGGTTTAGGCTGAGCTTTGAAACAAGTAATACATTTATGTATAACAGAAGTGACTTCGTGTAAACCATTAATAGGCCAGTATTTTTCCCGTATCAAGCATAGAAGGGTTCTAGAACCAACATGCAAGTTTTGATAATGAAACTGACGAATGATTATCCGAGTAACATGATGTTTAGACGGAAGGATAATAGGGTGCTTTTTTTCATCAGAGAAGTCAGAAAGAGAAAGTCTGCCGCCCACTCTTAACAAACCATCGCCATCTAGAAAAGGGCATAAGGCAAAAAGCCTGCTGTGTTTCTTGAGAGTTTTACCTTTAGCCAATATGTTTATTTCGACTGAGAACGCCTCTCTCTGGGTGAGCCAAAGAACTTTGATGGTGGCAATTTACAGTTCAACAGCCGAAAGAAAAGGCTGAGGGAATAGAGGTTGATCTAGTACTAAAAATTTCCATCTGAGCACATAAGTTTTTGAAAAGAAGAGTAACGTTCCAACAAGGAAGGAGTGTTGGCAGTTACAAAGGCAGAAGCTTTTTTGCTGATTTCAGGAATATCCTCTTAACGGGAAATTAGAGTTGGAAGGTCGGTTTTGAATTCTTTCAGAAAGCCATGAAGGGCCGTGCCAGTACAAACAGGATTGAGATAGTGACTTAGGTGAACAACCACGAGAAATGAGGTCGGCGGGGTTGTCTTTGCTAGAATCATGGTTCCTTTGTTCTGGTTTAGAAACAGTTTGAATTTTCTCAACCTAGCTACAAAAGCTTGCCAATTAGAAGGAGGTTTAGAAATCCATGCCAAAGCAATAGAGGAATCTGTCCAAAAATATGTGTGCGAGAACTTACAGTTGAGTGTTTGTTTGAGTTTGTTAGCTAATTCGGCAGCAAGTAGTGCGGCACAGAGTTCAAGACGAGGTAATGAAACGGGTTTCAAAGGCGCAACCTTAGATTTAGCACATATCAAATTGGAGAAAAAAGGGGAGTGGCTTACAATGTAAGCACAACATCCGTATGCTTTGGTCGAACTGTCAGCAAAAAGGTGCAAATCCAGGACAAGAGAGCAAGAGAACGGAACTAGCACTCTAGGAATGTCTATTAATGAGAGATCACAAAGATTGTGCCGAAAGGCAAGCCACTTTTGTAGAAGCGAAGGAGGAATGGGATCATCCCAATCAGAGTTCAATGACCATAGCTCTTGCATAAAGATTTTAGCTAGAACAATTACGGGTGCAATGAACTGAAGCGGGTCATATATCTTAGCTATTTCTGATAGCACTTGTCTTTTGGTTTGTGGAGGTGAGGAAGACAAATTTACTTCGTAAAAGAATGAGTCAGCTTTAGGATACCAGTGTATTCCCAAAACTTTAGTAGCATCCTCCAATTGACAAAGCTCTACTGGAGTATTAACAGGATAATGTGGCAAGAGATTGGATAGAAGTTCCTCAGAATTTGAGTTCCAACGATAAAGTAAGAATCCTCCTCTGCTAAGTAAAGTTTTTAAACTTTTAGAGAGTTCGATAGCCTCAGATACATTCTTAAAAGAAAAAAGAAAGTCATCAACGTAGAAGGAATTTTTTAACAAAATAGGAGTTTCAGAAGGAAACAAATGACCATCTTGGTCGGCAAGATGTTTCAAAGTACGAATGGCAAGAAAAGCCGATGGTTTAAGCCCATACGTTACGGTTTTTAATTTAAAGATCTTTATGGTCTTAGTAGGAGCATCACGCCAGAGAATTCGTTGAAGATTTTGTTGTTCGGAATTAATCAGAATTTGTCTATACATTTGTTGTACGTCGGCTATGATTCCAATTGGAAATAGACGAAAATTTAAAAGAATAGACGGGAGATCAGACTGAATGGCAGGTCCAGATAGGAGAGTGTCATTTAAGGAAATGCCATTGGCATCAGGGGCAGAACCATTAAGAACAACTCTTATCTTTTCTTTGGTGGAGGGATTCTTCCAAACGGGATGGTGATTTAAATACACTGAATCTAAAGAAGGGTTGAAATCTTGAACAGTCTCCATATGGTTAGAAGCTTCATAATCCTCCATGAATTCAAGGTATTGTTTGCGAGTGGAAGGATCTTGCTTGAGTTGATTCTCAACTGCAAATAAAGCTTTAAGAGCTTTCGGATAGGAATCACATAAAGAAGGGGGAGAAGAAATGCGTGGCATTGTGACAATAAATCTGCCATCTGGGTTACGAACAGTGGTTTCTAAAAAATGTTGTTCACAAAATTCATCTTCTGATGAAAGAGAAGGAGCAGATTCAATGGACTCGATTTGCCAAAATTTTTCCAGACGCTGATGAAGATCTGCATTAGTGAAATGGCATTGAGAGGAACCTTGAACAGTTTGAAGAGGAATATAACCTGTGATAAGCCAGCCAAATTTAGTATGGTGGGCGTAGATACCAGATGAAATATTAACCCTTGATGGAAGAAGATTTTGCCAAAATGTGTTAGCGCCAAAAAGAATTGTCAACGTGAGAGCTTTTATAGAATTGAGGGTCAGCCAGTTTTAGATCATAGGGAAATTTCCATTCGTCAACGGAAAAAGAGCGACTGGGAGTAGGACTGCCAATACTCGGAATGGACAGACAGTTTAGATGAAAGTTAGTGCCATATTGGACTGAATCTTTCACCTGCAGCTTGACATAATTTAAGGAAGTAGACTTGCTGTTGTTGATACCAGATATTTCAATATTGGTGGAGAGTGGTTTGAGACCTAACCTTTCAACTAATGATGAGGTTATGAAGTCATGAGTTGCCGCATTGTCGAGCAAGGCTCGTACTAAGTGCCAATTGCCGGAAGAATCTTTAACTTGGACCTGGATCGTAGATAACAAAACTTGAGCACTACGCCATGAGGGGGTTGTTTGATTGTAGGATTGGGCAACGGTATTTACAGTAGAAACAGAAGAGCTAGGTGGAGAAGCATCACTAGTGAGGCTCAGCGCAGGTTGGGCACTAGGATTTGAAACTGTTCCAGGAATAGACCGTGGCTTTTCGAAGCGGTGTAAGGTAGAATGATGTCTCAGCTTGCAATGCATGCAAACTCCTTTCGAAGGGCAGTCCGCTAAGATATGCCTTGAAGAGAGGCAGTTAAAACAACATTTGTTTTGCGACACAGCTTTTCTACGATCGTCAACTGAAAGGCCTTTGAAGGTATTGCAGAAATATAAGGGGTGAGGATTATTGCAAAGAATACACGAGGTGTTATTACCTTGTATAGAGAAAACATGAGAATATGAAGACTTTTCCGAGAAATGCTTCGTGGGTTTACTTTTACTGACATCAGTGGAACCTTCAGCTTTATTGATTAAAGCAGAAAGAATTTGACAACGTTTCTTTATGAAAGAGATCAAAACTTTAAATGTGGGTTCAGGTTTGTCCACTAAATCGGATTCCCATGCTTTACGAGTATTAAGGTCAAATTTGGAGGTAGTGAGATGTATAAGAAAAAGATCCCAATGTTCAACAGGTTGTTTAAGATGTTCTAGGGCTCTTAAATGAAGTTCAACGGTGTCTCCCAGACTTCTAAGGGATGATAAATTATCAGGGCGTGAGGCTGGTAAATTAAACAAGGCGTTCATATGGCGTTGAATTCTAAGTTTGGCATTGCCATATCGCTGTTCGATGAGGTCAATAGCTACAGAGTAATTTTCGGTTGTGAGAGGTAAAGCTTCAATTAACTTTAAGGGAGGACACTGAAGAACAGACTTTAAATAATAAAATTTTTGAATCTCAGGGAATGATCTATTATCATGTATTAGAGAAGAAAAAAGTTCAAAAAAGGAATCCCACTGTTTTTCCTCCCCTGAAAAGGTAGGAAGTTGGATTTTAGGAAGAAATGGTTTGCTAACTTTGGTGTTTTGATGGGTTGCTAATTGCTTAATTAAATCCTTAGCTTCGCCATACATATTGTAATACAGTTCTTCAACAGAACTACGATCCTGTTCTTGATCAGGTTCGATTGTTTCAATTTCGGTTTGCAACACCTCATACTCTTGAAAATGTTGCTGATAAACATTAAAACGTTGAACTAGAACGTCATAATTGTGATCATCAAAAGATTTGGAAGCCAAAAAATGCTGAAAACGAGTAAGTTTGTTTTTACAAGCAGTTCTTTTGGCTACAAGCTCCTTAGGAAGAGACATGGCGGAACTTTGAGTACTTTCACTCACCGATCTGCTAGACTGCCGAGCGTCTGAAGTGGTAGTAGTAGTATTGGTACTGGTAGAGGTGGTAACAAGGGACATCTCCGCTCACCCCAACACAGCTTTCATAGCGATAGCTGAAAAATACAATTAGCAATAGTAACAGAAGTGAAAAGCTGCAATAGGTTATCGAATGGCTTGGCAACCTGTTTCATACAATAAACAATTATGAAGGTTATTTAAAGGTCCCTGGTTCGATCCCGGGTTTCGGCACCAACATGGATAGGATCTGTCAATGCGAGACCTCCTTTTTCGGGAAGGACTAGAAGTGAAGCTTCTAGTCTAATAAGCAAATGAACTTTACTAAGTAGGAACAGCTTGAACATTGATGAGTAAATAGCAATGGAAACAGTTTGCCAATAACAGTGGTATTTTATTCAAAACCCAACTTTCAAAAGATTAACAATAAATAAATATATAAACATGTAATGGAAATGTGACCTTTGACAGGCCGACAACAAGCGAGCAAGATTTCATAAGCTTGAATGCCAACAACCCTGAGAATAAGTAACCACTTTGTGGCCAGTAGTCTAAAGTAGAACTATGCAGGGTAAATTAGCGAGTAACTATAGTACTCAATAATAGTTTAAAATCCAGCCTAGGACTGCACACCGAGAGCAGGCTAGTTTATTTACAGAAAAATCAACATTTACATGCCAGTAGGGATAACATCCCACTAGTCGCCTGATAGTTACAAGGCGAGGTTGTTTACAATTGAAATGGGAGCATTCCCAAAAACACCTTGATAGATTAAGTAGAGAACAAGCCATTCACTTCGTCAGAGAGGTGAACTGGTGTTAAGCCCAATAGTTTATACAAAAATAGAGAAAAGGATGATTTGTTTTGAAGGATAGTTAACATGTGAAAGAGAGAGAACAGTTGTTTTCTCATAGCCCACAATTTAAAGGCATAATACATGCTTAAACCACTTAATAGAAGGAAATAAGTTTAGTTTGGCATGGTTTGACAAGTTATTTAAGCCATGTGACATAACCCTAAAAAAAAGAAAGATACATTTTTTAAGTTTAGAAATGTTTTAGGTTATAATAAACCACTTAGCTTGTTGGCGTTGGTGTAGAGGAATTTCCACATAATAGAAATGGAGGAAGAACGTGTTGATCACTTTTTTCCGTCTTGGAAATGTTGAAGACTTCGTGCCCAGCACAAAACTGACGTAGGCCAATTATCGATGTAAACTTATATAGACTTCGTAGAACTCGGTTTTGATCACTTTTTTCCGTCTTGGAAATGTTGAAGACTTCGTGCCCAGCACAGAAGAAAATTTGTTTATCGTTTTTGCTCACGACAAACTGACGTAGGCCAAATATCGATGTTAACTTATATAGATTTCGTAGATTTTAGAATGCACTGCTGGTTTGACTAGAAGCATTTTGCGATGTATTAGCACACAGCGTTGAGACACATTCAAGCGTTGTGCAAACAGCGTGAAGACGGCTGAAGATGAGTGACTGGCATGGTGACTTGCTGGAGACAGACAGTTGATGTAGGCCAGGGCAGGCTATATACCGGCCGACGTGCTGGATGCGTGATGTGGACAGATGACGTTGGCCAATACGGGAGCGTGGAGCATTCTCGAAGCCGCTGAATGCCAATCAGAGAAAGGGGCCAACTGAAAATGAACCTCGTGACCAGCATTACTTCCGGAAAGGTTCAGTATCGCGGAACACGTGCAAGCTGGTACAAATTGAGAGAAAAAAAAAAGGAGAGAATGACACTGACAGGTAAGAGTTTATGTTATAATAAAAATAAGTGAACTTTGTAAATTTCACTCAAAAGTGAACAGATGGACAAAAACGGAACTGAGGTACACAACAAAGAGACACTCAAGACAGTGTGGAAAGAGTACTTTGAGGATTTGCTGAATCCAAATGGTCATAGGGAGGAAGACAATGTATTGGAACATGGAGAAGACAACACAGGAATGGAAAAGGACCTGACTTGGAGAGAACTGGAAATGGCTATAGACAAGATGAAAGGAGGAAGGGCACCAGGTGTGGATGAAGTGAGTGTTGAAATGGTGAAGGCAGCAGGGGAGGTTGGGAAACAGTGGCTGTACCGTGTGATGAGGGTGATATGGAAGGAGAAAAAGACCCCAGAAGATTGGAAGAAAGGATTAATTGTCCCAATATTTAAGAAAGGAAGCAGAAAGGAGTGTAGAAATTACAGGGGAGTCACACTCATACCTCACTGTGCCAAGATATATGAAAAGATATTAGAAAGTAGAATACGAGCCAAAGTGGAGAGAAAATTGAGAGAGGAACAGTATGGATTCAGACCTGGGAGATCAACAGTGGATCTCATATTTTCAGTGAGACAGCTCCAGGAACACCACTACGAATTTGGAGAGGATCTGTTGATGGCCTTCCTGGACATCGAAAAGGCCTATGATAGTGTGTGTAGGGAGAAGGTTTGGAAAGCAATGGAAAACAACAATATGTAAGTAACAAATATAATATTTACTTTAGAAAAGGTGAGCACATAAATTATGAGAGAGATTACAAGCGCGTGGCAATTTTTAGGTTATGAAAAAATAACAAAACAAATGACGTCTCTAGTTTCTCGAATTTTCTCCCGTAAAATTAGAAACATTAAATACTAATTACAGGCTTTGTAGCCTTTCGCAAATGTGAACCCTCTTTTTGTCGTAAACTTCAGTTTAGAATTCACAGACGGCATCACTTCCTTTGCGAATACAAAAATACGAACGATAGAAACATGCACTGACAACGAGCCAAACCAAACTGACTGTACCTCTCAGTTATAAATCTGTCACAAGAAGCACCCCTCCTTCCTTTGCCCTTCTTGCCCCTTCCCAACCCTCTTCTGCATTGCAAGTGTCAATGAACTTGAGGTAGGCCCGCTGGCTAGCTTCACTTACTCATTCAAGGGCCAATTTGTTCTGAGGGACTTACAGCCCAATTCCTGGGGGCTTTACAATGCTGGAACACCCTCTCTCCAGGGGTTATAAATATGGAGGGACCAGCTTTGGGTTAAGAGTGAAGACCTCAACAGCTCCTGTAGTGGAGATGAGCGCTTCGGTACAGTGTAGATGGCGGAAGAGGCAATCCAGTGCTCGGGGAATGGACAGGGTGTCTACCGGTAACGAAAATAACGAAAAGTAGCTAATTTTTATGTCTGGATAGTTGGAGGTAACGCAAATTTGCCGAGGTCAGTTTAAATCATTTAAACCCGCGCCGCTAGGCTCACAGATCGTGATGAAGCGAGTTTCACACAAGCGCCGATTGCGTAATCTACGAGTATATTACCCCGTGCACGACCTCAAGGAAATGCATACTGAGGATACCTTCAGTGGTACTGTATACATCGGTTCAACGTGTATTTTCGGTATCAAGAAGAGAGTTTAGTTTTATGTGAAATATTTTTCTGTATTATTCGGAAACCTGACTTTTTGCAAGACGTTTAATCGTGATAACTTACGAAACTCAACAGAAACCTCTCATTTCTGATATCGACCTCTAAATTTGGATATCTCAAATTCAAGTCCAGAAATAACGTGAAATAATTTATTTTAAAAATCTATCCATCTCGTAAATTTGCGACATCCAGTGTGGTTAATTCGAAACTCCGTTATATGTCTATTTTTCCTTCAAACTTTGGTTCCGTTGGATATATACGGTAATCTAACTGGTTATCTCGAAAATTTGTATAATTTGAATTCGAAAGAAAATGTGCCCTCTTGTCGTATTAATCGTGCAATCCTCTCTGAATAATTCGTAATATCCGATACCTACTTCGAACGTTCATCCTACAAAATCACATCCTCAAGACGGCCAGCTCACCGCACAACTAATCTCGTCAAACAGACCAAGATCGACACCAGTTGCGTAAAATTATAAAACCCGTGCCCAGTCGTGAACTTGTGTCCACGAGGACTGTGGCAATCTTGTCAAAGGTGGTCGGGCACCCATCACGCAACATACCAAACCCTACTCGCTACTTTTCCCATGACCGTATACTTAGGTGTACGGGGAGCGAGAAGTGCATCAACCCACTTAGAAATAACAGACTACGTAGTATCGCGATACTCATTTCTTCTCGTGATCCACCGTGAACTTCCAACCACAGCATAGGGACAGCGGGATTCACGGCGCCGACGATACATGTCCATAACTGCTCGTGAATTTTAACCATGCCCAACCTCGAGCTTGCCTCCACCATTCTGCCTGGACAGACAGACAATCGTTGAACGGCCGGATGCGGTGCCGATTGCATAATATCGCGTTCTCGGTATCCAACAGCGAGGACAACGTGAATCTCGTAAAACGACCGAGAGCGGCAGCGATTGAGATACATTGCGATATATCTCCGCATTCAATGACAAGTACAACTGGATTCTTGTCAAACGGACAGCAAGCGGCACCGATTGCGTAATAATACTATATTTTTCCGTGCCCGACCTCAAGGACAATAGAAATATCATTGAACGACTGAAAGTGACACCGATTATGTAAATCCTGATTTTTCTCAGTGTTCTATCGTGAAAACTACGAATCGCGTCAATAAGCCGAGACCAGCGCCGATCGCGTAAAGTCTCGATATTTCTCCGTACTTGACTGCGAAGACATAATTCGGTGACGATCACGTAATGTCGCATATGTTTCCTCGTGATCTCCCGCGGGGATAATGGAAATCTCCCCAAACGGCCAAGATCAGAGCAACTTATTGGTAATCATAACTTCTTGTACACAAGATGGCATATTGGCTGAAACAACTCATTTGATATTAATTATCCATTATTTATTTTTATCTTTATATTTTTATAACACCATAAGTGAATTTTATTCACTGCATTAACCACTGCTGAAAAAGCTAGGTTGCAAATGTGGAGGGCTACGACCAACCTTCCCCCTGGTTGGGAAAATGTTTCTGAAACTCTACCTCCTGGCTATGACGAGGAATGGACGACTTGGAAGTCCCTGAATAGACTGTGCTCTAGAGTAGGCAGATCAAGGGTTAATATGGCAAGATGGGGTTACATTGACCAGGATGATATTCAATGTGATTGTGGAGAAGACCAGACTGTTCAGCATATGACTGAGTGTCGACTATGCCCAGCATCCTGCACGGAAGAAGATCTTCGTCGGGGAGCACAGAGTGCACTGGAAGTGGCCAAGTTTTGGCCAAAGATAATATAATAACTGTGTTATATGTTTAAAATGTATATTTCTGATACGAGAATAAATAAATAAATAAATTGTTTATTTTGATTAAATATATCGTAGTATGTACATCAAAATAAATTAGCTTATTCTTACTCTCTCCCTTTCCCAAAATAATGGATTTTTGAAAAGTTTGTGTCTATAGGCACCGTGCGTTCTGCAGGGTGCTGCTGCGGGTGGATACTACGTGAACTACACACGGTCTTGTTTATCAACAGCTGATCGTAAGACGATGCAATAAGAGTGAATTTTTACATGTGTTTATTCAATATTTTATAGTGTTGTCTTCAGATTATTATTTAAAAAATGTCAAAACGTTCTGGCAATGTTATGTGCTGTGTTGTTGGCTGCAATAATAGATACTGCAATACAGAGCAAAGTGTGAAATTTTATAGTTTTCCATCACGTGCTCACGAAATGGATTTTAAAAGACAGTGGATTTTAGCAGTAAATCGCAAGAAGTAATGGGGAATTTCAATATTTTAATTAATACTAAATTACACAGTACAGAACCTATACTAACCATGACTTTTACAAATAGGTTAACAGTAACAACCAAAATAATTACAGTAATGCTATACTTCCAAGGTAAGGTCCGCACCAGTAGGCCATATTTTTAAAGCACAAACATCATAATAGAGATATTCTATCACACAGTAGTCTTAATGATAGCCTTAATAATTAAATAACAGATACCTTAATACCGAGCAAAGTGTGATTTTTTTTAGATTTCCTCCCCGACCTCACGAAATGGATTCGAAAGGCTAGTGGATTAATATTATATTTACAGAAATAGGCCCTGGTACATGACATAAAATAGGAACAAAATATTAATAGCCTACAGAAATATATTAGAAGTGTGTAGTTATACATAAACATGAAATAAAAAAGCATTACAGTATTTTAAATAGTCCTACAAACATATTATTATGAAACCAGATAGTCACAAAATAATTTGAACTCATTACAATAGAAATTCAAATAAATATAGGCCTAATACAGTGAGCCTCCGTGGCTCAGGCGGCAGCACGTCGGCCTCTCACCGCTGGGTCCGTGGTTCAAATCCCGGTCACTCCATGTGAGATCTGTGCTGGACAAAACGGAGGCAGACAGGTTTTTCTCCGGGTACTCCGGTTTTCCCTGTCAATTTCATTCCAGCAACACTCTCCACTATCATTTCATTTCACCTGTCATCCATTTAATCATTGCCCCAGAGGAGTGCGTCAGGCCTCGGCAGCCGGCACAGTTCGTATCCTCGCCGCTAGATGGAGGCTTCATTCATTCCATTCCTGACCCGGTCGGAGACTGGAAGCAGGCTGTGGATTTTTTATAGGCCTAATACAGATCCAAGTCAAATTTTACAAAATGTGTTCAAAATAATATTTGCATTTACAGATTGCCCATACTTTAAAAGGTATGTTTACATAAATTTGCCACATTTACACAATTTGTTTTATAGGGCAGATGGTACTTCGTGGACACCTTCAAAATCATCTAGAATCTGCAGTACACATTTCATAGGAGGGTGTAAATCTCAACATCCTGCTAGTCCAGCATATGTACCAAGTATCTTTCCTGAATGTTACAGAAGAAAGTCAACAGGAACAGGCTCTCTCAGCAGATTTATGAGATTGAAGAAGAGAAGTGTAAATAGAAATCTAGTCATTTCAACACCTGATATATTAGATCTGCAAACTAGTGAGCCTGCTCTAGTGTCCATGAAAGCTGATGCCCAAACTCAGACAAACAAACATTGTGATGTAGAAAGCAATTTTGAATTCAGTTGTGTTTTGGATGGAAACAGTGTCAGCACACAAGCAAATATATCATCCCTTCACACATTACATGCTAAACCTAGACATGCTAGTAAATTGTCGGGGCCTGACTTCCCATATGAAGAAAGAGGATTTTTTGGTTATAGTTCAGTTTCTGATGAATCACAATTAAATGTTCTGGCTGGTGTCAACAAAGAAATTTTTAATATATTTTTAAACTTGCTGCCAGACACTATTACACGCAAAATTAGTAAAGAAAATAGACTCTTGGTATTCTTAATGAAAATGAAGTTAGCCTTACCATTTGCTGCCCTTGCTGTTATTTTCAATATTCACCGTAGTAATATTTCTAGGATATTTCAATCTGTTTTACCTGTACTGGCACAAGCAACAAAAAAGTGGGTTTTCTGGCCTAGCAAGGATACTGTTAATGCTACATTGCCTTCTGTTTTTAAAGATAACTATCCAAATTGTAGAGCTATTATAGACTGCACTGAAATGAAAACAGAACAGCCTCCTGAGATCAGCCAGCGTGTGTATATGTACTCTAATTATAAGTCTACATATACTGCTAAGGTCCTTATTGCAATTGCACCTTGTGGTATGGTGACATTTATTTCCAAATGTTATGGTGGTCGAGCTAGTGACAGTTTTATCACAAATGACTGTGGAATTTTGAAATTGATAGAATCAGGAGATCAAATAATGGCTGATAAAGGTTTCCCTGGTATAAAAACTATATTGGAGGACAGCAATGCAATTTTAGTAATGCCACCCTTCATGCATGAAGGTCATTTGACACCTGAAGAAGTTGATGACACTTACAATATTGCTAGTGTGCGAATTCATGTTGAACGGTGCATTCAAAGAGTGAAAGTATATAACATACTTCAAAAAATTCCAAGTGAGCTATTATGTAGTGTTGATGACATTGTGCATATGTGTTGTGTTATGACAAATGTACAACCTCCCTTGATGTCTGAAGCCCATTATTAAATCTGCACGTTAGTTCCCTTAAATAGTGTGTGAAGAAAAACCGTTGCAACTTTTCAATACAGACCTTTAAGAACATATCATTTCTTAGAATTTCTAAAAGAATGGAACTATTGTTGTCTGTATAAATGAAAAAGTCACAAGCATCAAGCCCACAACAGTACATCAACAACTGGCATTGAGTGAAATATGCATGATTTGGTTTCAGTTCCAAATTTCCTTCTGAATTTCTTATAAGATAGGGCACATTAATCTCCTCATTTTCACCTATGATTGGTTTGTCTTTACGTGAAATAGGACGCTTAATTTCCAGTACCCTTTCTGGCTTCCCATTCACCATTACTATACCATCAGGACTAGCACACAACCAAGGATGGGTGAGATGAATTATGAGACCACTCTCAACAACTGTTTTACCACATAAATTTGTGTATTTGGCAAGTGCAGTTTTTTCTAACTTTTTTCCAAATGTGACATTTCTAAGACCCCTACCATTAAGACATTTAGGGTTCAAGAGTGTATTTACCAACTTCTCATGATCTTTTCTCCTAGTTTTAATTGAATGTGCCTTACTTGCAGAGATCCTTTTCTTCCTTTCTGAAAACCAGAGGTCAGACTTCGATTGATGTAAGGTTTTTACACAAATGTCAGCTGCTTGAGTCTTATTAATTACAACATGAGTGTTATAAAAATAACTTGCTAGTGCAGAATTGCTAACACTACACACATCAATTACCGTTATTACAGATGTAGTCTCCTGTTTCATTAATAATGTTATTACATTTTTACATGCATTATTCTGAACCATAACTGTGACATCTGTTATTAAATTTCCTAGCAATTCATTGGCAACTTGAACTGATTCTGACTTTTTCTCCTCATTTAAAATTTTGGATAGTAATACATGGGGTTTTCAAATCGGGAATTTCAGCTGGTTTTACATCAAGCCTCTGCCTTTTTGTGGGAAAAAGTTCTTCTAACCTCTTCCCCTTGTTATATTTCTCTTTCCCCGCTTAGGGGCCGATAACCTAGATGTTAGGCCCCTTAAAACAACAATTATCATCATCATCTTTCCCCGCGTTTGAGATTCGAGGTCTAGACCATTCACAGGGTTGATCGGTTCGCGAAGTTGCATGCTCTGAATTAAGTGCATGAATAACTGCTGAAATATGCTTGCACTTCTCTGACGATCCAGCTGGGCATTCACAGGAACATGCAATCGTCTCTCTAGTAGCATTAACCTACGATAACATTATATCGTATTAGAAATTGCGTGTACATGAACATTAATGCCGCTGTCACCCCAGTTAGTTAGTTATTGATGTTTTAAGGGGCGGAACTACGTGGTCATCTGCCCCTGCTGTCAACCATAACTAATGCATAAAATGAATAGATACGTTACCTCTATTGTGACATGATAAGGTTTCTGGCGAACTGATGTTTCTCTTATCACATTAGCAGTTATTACACTGTTGGTATTTCCTGCAAACTGCTTTTCTACTAAATTTAAAACATGCCCACTTTCTGCAAGTAGACTGCCTTTCTTCGAAGAATTGGGCCGATTATTGTCAGATAAAATACTCTGAAATCCTACAGTTATTATCAAGTCTGCCATGGCAACACGCTGTGTGATGACAGCTGATATTTCTGCGGTCCGCGGTAAACCGCACCAGCTTACAATTCCGGCCACTCGTAGTGTGGCGGAGCATTTCTCCCTCTAACGCACGGAGCCTATAGTACCCTCCCCCAATTTGGGATGTAAAAATTTAGAAAAAAGGGGCTCCTATAGCCGAGTAAATCTGCTGAAGTAAACTCTACAAGGTGAAGAAAATAAGGTTGTAGAGACCATCCAAATTTTAATCTACATGTTATTTCACAACATTATAACTCGAGAGCGCTAACACGCTACCTCGTGCCTCACTGGCATTAGGAGAGCATGGGTTCGAATTCCGTCTCGGCCGTCCTGAAAATGGTTTTAATGGTTCCCCATTTTCAACACCAGGCAAATGCCAGGACGGTTCCTTTCAATAGGTCCATGGCTGATTTCCTTCCAAAACCCCTTCCCTGACCAGTCTTGAAAATTAAATAAAAGGTTATTGGCGGCATTGATAAAATTATATCACAACACTATAGCTTCCTGGTATCTTCGCATTAAACTTCTCCCTTTATTCGTCGAAAGTAATAGCATGTTATTAACTATTAGTGCTTGAAAAGTGGACTTACCTGGGTTTTGACTCTCTCTGCAGATATACCTCTACGAAAGAGCTAATTTGAAAATATATTATGTTCAGTCATGCAGCAAGGAAGAACATATCCTTCTAGAAGCAATATACACTGATCGGCACGAAAAACGCAGCACACAATAAATGATCTGTTATTATCTATTTAATGAAAGTGAAGTACTTCAACCTAATTTTTTAGACGGGGTATGTTATTGGCATTGCTTTGCGAGCAAACAATGAAGTGCCGACTGTTGATTGCACTAGCCTCAATTGGTTTTTCCCGCGTAATCTGGAAAACACATCATTGGATGTGAGCCAATAATGTGTTCCCGCATTTATAGCGCTTATTGTTGTACTTTGAATTGTTCCCTTTTCAATCACTTGTGTTCTTAGGATCTATCTGTGATTGTTGTAATTAGCTGTCTGGAGCAGACATGCCATTTAGCCCTGAACAAGCTGCAAAAGCTGTTGCTTTGGTGGAAGATGGTCGCAGCATGCATTACGTTGCAGAAGTGTTGAGGACTACACCTTCCACGATTTCCAGAACCTTATGAAAGTACAGGGAAACTGGAGGCTTTGCAAGGAGACTACGAACAGGCTCGAGAAGAGCAACATCGGAGAGAGATGACCGCTTCTTACAACTTGAATTTCTCCTCAACCGTCACATCACCGCCATTGAAGCACGAAATCGACTCGTATCAAGTTCGAGGAGTCTATGCTAGTGAGAGAACCGTCCGAAGAAGATTGGAAGAAACCAATCTTCAATCCAGTAGATTCATCTAATAAATAAAGAAGACTTGAAGATGGAAGAGCAATAAAAATAAGCGTAATGGCAGGTAAAATTGTTCAAATTACTTCAATTGTTTGTCCAGAACCCACCAGAGAACATCGCACAGCTCGACTACGTTTCGCAAGGGAACATCATGGCTGGACAGTACAACAATGGGAGCAAGTGTTGTTCACCGATGAGTCGCGATTTGTCCTCCCATCACCTGACGGAAGAGAGAGGGTCTGGAGAAGGCCAGAAGGTATTCCCCTTGTGCATTCTCATCCAGGACGCCTTTTCAGAATGATTCTGTGATGGTGTGGGCAGGAATCCGTATGGCTGCAAGGACGGATTTGGTCTTCGTGGAGAATGGGAGCCTTAACCGCACACCGGTATGTGGAGGAAATCCTTCTGGAGCATGTTGTGCCTTTCGCTCTATTTATTGGTGATAATTTCACACTAATGCAAGACAATGCACGCCCACATGTTGCGAGAGTTCTTGGATGAAGCAGGGATTCATGCTATGGCTTGGCCTGCTCGAAGCCCTGATGTGAATCCTATTGAGCACGTTTGGGACCAACTGGGGAGAAGAGCCCATCAGTGCTATCCAGAGACCCTGGAGGACCTATGGAATGCCCTCCTGGAAGATTGGGAGATGATTCCTCAACATGACATTACAGCATTAATCAGGAGCATCCCTGAAAGGTTGAATGCAGTCAGTGGTGCAAGAGGTGGCAATACACGCTTTTGATGATGTGAACAGAGGTCTGCGAAGTAAAGTGTGAAGTGTATAAAATCAAAACAGAAGTGCATTACCTTTATGAGCCTATTCAAAATATCCCGCTCTTATAGCGCTCTTTTCTTGAAGTGTGCATCTCTGGCTTAATTTGTTTATAATCGTCTCTTTTTTTTTTCATTGTTAGACACGTACATGGGACTGTACTACAAGATTTCATCATTATATAGTAGATTAGTGTCATAAAAGTGTCATAAATTTAAAATAAATTTCACTTTTTGTAAGAAATTGAAGTGTTGCATTTTTCGTGCCAGTCAGTGTATTTGAAACACAAAGATCTTTGGTCTTTGTAATGAATTTTTTTCCTTCAGAAGCATTACCGTATAAAGTATTGGCCAGTTTCAATTTTTACTGTATATTTACAGGTGCTGCATGGTGATGTTGAAGAAGCCATTTGTGTTCATGCTCTTTATTACTCAATATGGAAACTGTATGGTGTTCTTCCTGAGCGTTGGAATTGGCAGCGCCTTTCTGCTGAAGTTGCTTTCTATCCCCTCCGACCAGAATTGGTAGAATCGACTTATCTCCTGTATCAGGTGAGTTTCTTTACACTCGTTGTCAAGAAACGTAGGAGGCATGTTTGTAAGGACAATTTCTTGTAAGAAATTTAATTTTTATTATTGAGGCACTTGTTGGTACAAGTGCTCCTCTTCCCGGCTGCAATGTCGGCCACTGTCAGGTCATTGTCAACAAAATGCTGCCCCAGCCAAAACTTTCTTCATGCCAAGAAGGTGAGTGTCTGTTGGTGTCAGGGTTGTGTGAAAGTTGATGTATGAAGTGATGACAATTTTAGTCCAAGCATTCCTAGCACTCGGCAAAGTAGTAATTCACAGTTGGAAGATTGTTTGACTATCCCAAGGGCCATCATGGTTCAGTTGTTGATTCTCACTGTGCATTTTCCTAGTGAAAAGTCATGTCCAGTGATTTACATTACACATAAAAAAGCAAGTCTTGTGGTTTATGATCTCCAGGCAAAGAACCATGTAAAACTACAAGCTTGCCTTTTCAACTGTCTTTTATGTGGTTAACACCTGAGAGCTAATGTAAATGCAACACAGATTTCAAGGAAGGGCATCTGTGGTTTGCTAATTGGTGGAGGAAGTCAATGATAGGTCTGGCCAAAAATATGGTTGTGTTGTTTTGTAAAAATAACCTTTCAGTAACTTTCATGTTTTCTCTGTAAATGGGTTTCTAATCAGTCTGTCAACATATAGACGGAAGACGGATTATATTAATATAATAAAAATAATCCACTTTCAGAAATATGCACTGCAGTTCATTGTTGTGTGATAATTATCATTTTTCCAGGTGCTGTTTGAAAGTGTATTATTTGTGTGTTTATTTCAGGTACTGGTATTCAAAAACACTTTGAGTTAATTATTGTATATTAATATTATCTCCGCAAGATAATCACAATCCTGCCTCCGTGTTGACAGACATACATACATTTTCATTTGAGACTGTTTTGCCTTTCAGCGTCCAGTCTAGTCTGCAAGCCTCTGTTTCCGAACAAGTTGCCTCCATGATCCCCTATTAGCAGTTAGCACTGCGGCGTCTTCTGCTTCTACGTCTCTCACTTTGAAATCGTTCAACGTTTAATCTAACCATTGCCTCCTAGGTCTACCTCTGTTCCTCTTACCCTCTCTATAGCCGAACTCATTAACCTGTTAGGTAATCTCTCCTACCCCATTCTATTCACATGATCCCATCTGAATCGTCTCATACGAACAGCTTCTTCTATCATGTTAATTTCTAACTTTTCCTTTATCTCTTCATTGCTCCCATCTATTTGTCCCAGAAATCATTCGTGCTACCCACATATCAGTTACCTCTAGCTTATGTATGAGATATCCTGAATCTACCCAGCTCTCACATCCATACAGCAAGGTCAGTCTAAATACTGAGCGATGTAGGGAGAGTTTCGTCGCTACACTAACTTCTTTCTTGCTGAATACTCGAGATCGCAACTGAGGACTCGCTGCATTGGCTTTTCTACACGTCAACTACACCTCATACTACCATCCTGAGGGAATACGCAGCCCAAGTACTTAAAATGTTCCATTTGTTCCAACTTAGTTTCTCCTACCTAGCATTCAATTTTCTAGAGTTTCTTCCCTGCCAGGATAACGTTCGTCTTTGAAATGCTGATCCTAATACCATACTCCCTACATTTCTGTTCAAGTTCTAACATGTTGGCTTGCAAGCTATCGACGGAGTCCCTCATTACAACTAGGTCATCAGCATAGACCAGACTGCTTACCTGGTTTCCACCTAATTGAATCTCACGCAGCCAGTTGATGCCTTTCAGCAAATAGTCCATATATAAAATAAACAGTAGTGGTGATAGGTTACAACCTTGCCTCACTCCTGTAACAACCTTGAACCAAGAACTCATCTTACCATCAACTCCCACTACAGCCTGATTATCAATATAAATATTTTTGATTGCCTATAGCAGCCTTCCCTTGATACCATAATCCCTCAGGATGCTCAGCATCTTCTCCCAGGATAATCTATAGTATGCCTTTTCTAGATCTATGAAACACAAACACAATCTGTTTATTCCTAAAATTTAATATTTTCCGGACAATCAACACGATTGTACCCAATTGTAATGGGTGTTTTCCGTAATCTGGAACAAAATTTGCATGAGATTAACAAATAAATTTTGATGACCAGTTTCGATCGCCAAGCTATCATCAAATCCTTTACACTTCGGCTATTAACTCTATTTCTACAAGTATGGGTGATGGTATTCACAATATTTACAATTATTTAGTTGCAGTAATTAAACTAGTACAACTTGTGAAGATGATAGTTGTATGTGATTCTTTTGTTGAGATCTTGTTAGTGATGATTGACCTGCAAGTTTGCTTGCTTAGTGTGATATCTGTGATTGTCTGTAAATGGCCAGGCTAGAGTGGATTGTGAACTTACTGATAGTTTGAGCAACGTGTGGTCCATTCTCGTGCAGTTGCCAACACCACTACCTAACATGTTGGCTTGCAAGCTATCGACGGAGTCCGTCATTACAACTAGGTCATCAGCATAGACCAGACTGCTTACCTGGTTTCCACCTAATTGAATCTCACGCAGCCAGTTGATGCCTTTCAGCATCAGTAATGAACTGGAAGTTACTGTGCGATCTCGACTCATATCCTCCTTGGCCTTTACCTCGCATTCCTAACTGTCTATGTTTGTCCGGTAATGTAACATGTGTGCTGCCAAGTCTAGATCATCCTAATATGGTGTATGTTACTATATTGTGTTAGGAATGTGGGGGAAAGGCCAAGGAGGGTAAGAGGTAGCGAGACCGCACAGGAATTTCCTTCCAGTTCAGCATATGTGCGTTGATGCACAAGGTTATGGGGCAAGGCTATCACTGGACTTGATTGATTGTTGTGGCGAGGTCATCTGTCTCTCACTGGACTTGGAAGTTGAGTGAGTTCAAACCTTGGAATGGTTTTCTGTGGTTTTCCATTTTTGACTCCAGGCAATGACGGGATGGCACAACGACCACTTTCTTCCGACTCGTAGGCAATCGTGTTAGCAACTGCACGAGAACAGACAACACATCGCCCAAACAATCAGCTAAGTTCACAATCCACTCTAACCTGACCATTTAATAGTCACAGATATCACGATAAGAAAGCACACTTGAAAGTCAATCACCATTAACAATATGTGAACAAAAAAAGAATCACATATGCGGTACAGCCATAAGTTCTGCTAGTAAAATCTAAAAGCATTGTAGTATGGTATATGAATGAAGAAGCGTGGCAACACTGTATGTTGTCTTCCACAACGTCACCTTCTTGACTCCGCCTGTAACCGGCTTGCAGTGTGCTATTAGCAGACAGCAGTGAAAGATAGAGTGGGGAGTGTATGAGAATTGTATCACTGTTTTGGCATTATTTCGTTGCGAAAAGCGAACTAAGAAAATGGTTTCTACGCTGAAACCTCTAGGTATCGATGAACGATTTGTGTTTCGGACCACAGAACGGTTTAAACAACCGGTGCAATTGTTGATCACGTCAGATAGGGCCGTCCAAGGTGTGTACGTGGAAAAGAAGTTGTGAACGCTTTTTGTGCAAGGAGAAAGTTTGATGTGTGCAGCCCGAACATCACCCTGCGGTTGTTTGGTGGGGAGCATCGGAGGTGCATTTTGGGGAGGGTGGATACCAGACAATGTTGGAAAAGGTGATATTATGTATCAATTCGAAGCTGTCTGAAGGGAAATCGCAAACACCACACAGCAGTGGTTGGCAACCGTTGCCCTCGGTTCATCGCTGCTGCTGACTGGCCTAGTGGAAGTCCGGACCCCAATCAATTGGATTATTCTCTGTGGCAGTAGCTCGAGGCAATACCATGTCATAAACGGCACCCCAGTATTGAGATGTTAAAAAAATCAATCATGTCAGCTGTCAAAAAATATTCCACTGGACACGATTCGTGCAGCATTTGACGAGTTGCTTCAACGTCTTCAACGCTGTGTTGCCGCACATGGTGATCATTTCGAATAAGAGTACCGTATTTCCACGCACCCTACTGTTCAAATAAAAAAAATTGATTATAAAATGTCATCGCATAGCACATTCGTATTTGTGTGCCGGTCGGTTGCACACGCTGCTGCGAGCTTATAACCTGGCGTGACTTTGTCAGAAGAAAGAAGTCCCTGCCTCTGTGCGGTTGGGCTATGACGCACGCTATGTGAGCGGTCAGTATCGTCACTGCATTTTCTTATTTATGAGCTGATTGGTTGCACACTCTGCCACGAGCTTATCACCTGGCGTGGCCTCGTCAGTAGTCTTGTCTCTGTACCTGCGACCTATGACCACGCGACGCGAGTGGCTAGTATCATCACTTAGCACATTCGTATTTGTGCGTTGGTTAGTTGCACATGCTGCCGCGAGCTTATAACCTGACGTAATCTTGTCAGAAGAAAATAGTCTGTGCCTGCGAGCTATGATGCACGCTCTGCAACAGGTCAACATCGTCACAACGCATTCGTATTTATGTGCCAATTGGTTGCGCATGCTGCCGGGGGGCTTAAAACCTGGCGTGTTCTTGTCAGAAGAAAGTAGTCTCGTCTCTGTGCCTGTGGCCCATGACCACGCGACGCGAACAGCCAGCATCGTCACTTAGGACATTCTTATTTGTGTGCTGGTCGGTTGCACATGTTGCTGCAAGCTTATAATCTGGCGTGACGTTTCCAAAAGAAAGGAGTCTGTCTCTGCCTGCAGGCTATGACTCACGCTACGCGAGAGGCCGGCAAATAGCATGTTAGGCAGTGGTCGTGCTCAGCGGCAGTCCAAGGAAGTGAAACTTGTATGGACCCATCGCTTCCGCAAGTTGGCCTCGGAACGCCGGGGTTCAATAAGCCATCGTACAAAATGCAAGGGACAAATCTAGCATCAGGTACTTCTATGGAAACATCGCAACAGAGACCCGTGCGTGATGTTATGCACGTGGTGTTCACGAGAAAATAAAAGAAATTGTACGACGATCTTGATGAAGTGAATTACACGGGATTACAAATTAAGCAAATAATAATAATACTAAGAAAGTGCACAAGCGTTCAGCAAATAATGATATAGCATTAGAGATTTTGGTTTTTCTTCTTTGAACTTTAATATTCTTTGCATAATCGTTGCACGCTGCTGTTCTTCCGCGAATATTGGCTAAGAATATGTGAGGAAATACGGTATGTTCATTCTGTAGCACTTTTTGTGTTCTTTCAGAATATATATATATATATATTAATGATTTTGCGTGGTTTTATTTCGTAGTTATATGCATTGAAAGTGCTGACAGAACTTTGTATAACTAACAAATCTTGACAAGTTGTGCTAGTTTAATAACTACTGCAACTAAATAAGTGTATATATTGTAAACACCGTCACCCATACATGTAGACATAGATTTAATAGCCTAAGTGTAAAGGATCTGATGATGACTGCTTGACGATTGAAACTGGTCATCCAAGTGTATTAATGAATCTCATGTAATTTTTTTTCAGGATTAGGGAAACACCCATTCCAATTGGGTACAATCATGTTGACCGACTGAAAAATATTTAATTTTGATCACGGTAATAAGGCAACAGTGAAAAAGGGCTTCCAACACAATGATGTTTATTCCTTTCGTAGCATTTCTCAATAATTAGGTGCTTACTAAAAATTTGATCTTGACATTCTTGTTGTGGTCTAAAGCCACACTGGTTTTCATCCGTTCTTGGCCAATGATCGAACTCACCTTCGTACAATGCCCGAGTACACTTATCAAAGAAATGCCTCTACGGTATATTTATTTCAATCCTTTCCTGTTACCTTGCTTATAAATTGGGATGATCACTGATTTTGTCCAGTTAGAGGGCACCCTTCCTAAAACTCATGCCAATTCGATTATTCTATGCAACCATTTCAGACCAGCTTTCCCGATATACATTACCATTTCTGGCCGAATCTCATCTACTCCTGCCGCTTTGTGACATAGTTTATTTACCACTGTCTCGACTCCCTCAACCGTGATCCTGTTCCCGTCCTCATTCCCCTGCTGCATAATCTCAAAGTTGACCACATTGCCAGAGAAGTCTCCATTAACATTTAGTACGTTTTTGAAGTACAGTGAAACCCCTCAAGTCGGAACCCCGGAAATTCGAAATCCCAGGTAATCCGAACGAGTTCTTTTCGACAATTATAAGTTTGAAAAACACATGCAAAAAAGTGAAACTTAAATTATATATTCTACATTATAACCTTATTTTTCATAATTAGTTGAAATATTAACAAAGAAGTACAGTTAGCATACCTAACAAAGTGCAAATGTGCCTCCATACTTATCTCATCCAGGATTGAAATATGAAAAAGTTGATTATTGTAATTCCTTTGCAAAACCAATGAAATAACAATAGAAACACACACAATATCACTTAATCTTTCACTTGAAATCAGTTATCTTCAATTATCGAAATGACGAAAACCTTCCCGCAGAGGCAATTGCGCGCCAGTGCGCATAAACATGACATCGCTTGGCGTGGTTGTTGCATGTTCTTCTACGAAGTGCAATGCGATGTCAAGAGCAGATGCAGCTTGAGTATAAGTCACATTGTCTGTCGAAGTTTCTTCTTCCTCACTGTCACTAGCCTGCCTCGCTCAATGTACTGTCCTGTTCCGTAACGAGGCCGGTTATTATGTTATGGATATTTTTAGGCTAATCCGAACAAATTGAAATCTGAACAGGCTACAGCCCCAGTTTGGATTTGAGGTGTTTCACTGTATTCCTGGCATCTTCCCAGTGCTTCCTTGGTATCTACAATGAGATTTCCTGAATTATCAAGAATACTGCTCATTTCTCTTTTCCCTCATTTCTAAGATTCTTTATGACACTCCAGAAAGGTTTTCCTGCCACTTGACCTAACTTTTATAATTTATCTCCAGACTAAAACATGAAAAAAATATTTAAAAAATGAAATGAAAGCAGCTTTGCATAGATTCCTAGACTAAAAATTTAAAAAAATTGCTTCTAATTATTTTAAGTTTTCTCTAACACCAATCTGTCACCCTTTGTTTCAACACACACTCTAAGTCTTATATGGTTACTCATCAGTTGCAGCATACACCAACCCAGTAAGAAAATCGACCCCTGTTCTATCAAGTAAAATGACAGATTTTATGCTTTAAGTTATAGGGAACCTCAAGAAATGGTTTATAAGGTCCAGAATGCCCATAATCCAGCCTCACTTTGGTTTTGTCGGGCATCAGTTGTGAAGGGTGATGAAACCACATTTATTGTGATAAAGAGCAACAGCCAAAATGTGGTGGAGCCTGTGGCAAAGATTTGAATTACAAAACATACAGAGAAAATCCGTATTAATCCAGCATCGAGTTATTTTGTCGGAACTCTGTAAAATACCATGTGACCATGTTAACTACATATATGTAAAGGGATGGACTTACCAAATCAGAAATGTATCGCTAAGAGCTCTCAGTTGGACACCAAATAGCTTGTCTAAAATTACTAGCACTTGTCACTCTTAGCACAAAGTGGGTGGTACTGAGATGGTCGAGTCCCATTGCACGTGCGATGTGGCAATACCGTACCGGTAGTGTAGCTTGGGGTGATCCTACACCACCAGTCGATGGTTACGATGCACCCCAATCCATGTATGACATTATTTTGTTCTGGCGAGCTCTGTGACGCAGACCTACTGTGCCCAAGGTTGAAGTGTGTTACATGACAAGAGACCCTTGTCAGTAGATTGTTCTAGCCATCACTATGACATAAGCCTACTGTGCCCAAGGTTGAAGTGTGTTTACATGACTGAGACCAATGTCAGTAGATTGTTCTAGTCAGCACTATGACACAGACCTACTGTGCCCAAGGTTGAAGTTTGTTGACATGACAGAGACTCATGTCAGTGGATTGTTCTAGCCAGCATTATGACAGAGGCCTACAGTGGCCTAGGTTGAAGTTGGTTGACATGACAGAGACTCATGTCAGTAGATTCTTCTAGCCAGCCAGCATTTTGACAGAGGCCTACTGTGCCCTAGGTTGAAGATAGAGCTGGTAATAATCGATGTTCGATTAATTGGTTAATAATCAATTAATCGTATAATTTGAAATGAATCAGAAATGATTAATCAATTAATAGACTACCTTGCATCGATTAATTGAATGATTAATTGATTAGTAGACACGAGACAGCAGGCAGCGGCAGGCTTGTAGTTTAACGTGACCGTTAATCGCAAGATCATGAGCCACGGGACCTCCTTTTTACGTGGAATCCGAACCACAGGACATGGCATTTCATTTTGAAAATCTCGCATGCATTGACTGGGAATCAAACCCGGTCCACCTTGGTGAGAGGCATACAGCTTAACCCCTGCGCCACCATGCCCCTAGGCACGAGACAAGAAAATAAGTTTTGAAAATGGTTTAAATGAGAGGTCATCGCTTAAGTTGAGTTACACTTTTTTTTCGGAATGATGTATATAAATCTATAAAAGTTACATTTTGCGTCAAGATACGTGTCCTTCCTTGTTCATGTTAACAATTACCAAATAAGAGTCAGTGACAGTGGAAGGACACACATCAATCTACCGTAATTGGGGAGGGTTTCAGAAAAAGGAGAGTTTTCGGCAAATATATTGAATCTTGTTCAATTTTTGTCGGGAAGGCTGTTTACAATGTAGGACAGTAACATTTTTTTGGTTCGGTTTTAGCTTAGCTTCCACAAAGGACTGTCTGTTGTAACGCTTCGGTCGGTCAACTTGAATTTGCCAAATGACTGGGCGGAGTTCAATGTATAATATTGAACCCTTATTGATCTTCGATAAATAAGTATTCATATTTATTATTATTATTACTACGGCCCAGGCAGTATTTGAGGAAGTCGACATGGATATAAGGGAGGCTAGCATTTCGTAATATTGCAACAGGAGCTGAGCTGATAGCTATTCTTGGGGGACGGCTAGAATTAGTCTGGTTCAAGGCCAAATTGAGCAACTACTGTACCAAAATTGGAAGCATAAAGGAAGGAGCACGAGGCACTTGCAACGAACATACGATTGAATCAGCCAATCACAAGAGACCAAGCCATGACCACGCGGTGGACAGCGTCAGTAGTAAAAAGCCCGCGGAAATGGATATCTAGAGAACCGCCGAACGGATTAATCTCCGCACGAGTGAATTGAGACGTTTGATTTATTTGAAGAAGAATGACACTAGTCCCATCTTTGTGAGACAAAAACTCTGGAAGTTTTTATCCGACTCCACCCCACTCCTCCGCCCTGTCAGTTTTCTAATAAATAGTTTGGCCTGACTCCACTCTAAGTCAATTCTTTGTGGAGCCGTGAGGGGCTTACTTCACGCCAGTTTGTATCGTGATTTTTACGCTCTGAATTTGGTTAAGTCATTTTATTTGGGAGCTCTGAGGAGCTAAAGTTACGGCGATTGCATTATCGAATTTTAAAGCTCGAATACATTTTTTTATTCTGGAATCAACTTTATTTTGTGAGCTAAATATTTCACGCCAGTGCGTGATAACTTGTAACAGTTATTTAAAGACGACGATTTCAGCTCTAAGGGGGAAGTCTTGTAACACCCTAATTAGCGCTCACCGGAGCAAAGGTCCACAGTACAGGACGGAAATACCGAGCAAGATAGCGACTGCTAGTGCAGCCAAGATCTTAAACTTGTTAACGAGCCAGTGACGTGGTCTCGAGGTGTATATTTATGTACATATTGCAGTGTATTTTATATGTGTTTTATTGTGCGTGTGTGCGAGATATTTAGGGCCAGTCTTCGCTATTAATCGCATTAGGACAATTGTGGGTGAACTGAGTAACCTGCAAGCGATTATAGATAGGTAAAATATTTAACATTGAACTTTTCTGCCAAGGAGTCGATACCAAGATGATCAGCACGTGGTTTGGAGTTGGGATGAACTTCAACAGATCAACGCAGATGACTACTATGGAGTGCTAATTTGTCCATAGGAGCAATGGGTTGAGGAGGATGTCCTTAGTTCTACAAGCAGAGCGGTGATGTACTAAAATTGGATTATTTCAATTATGTAGTTAGATTTGGCCGGGGAACTTTGTAAATAGTCATGTTTCTTTTCTTGTTGTTTAGAGTTTTTCTTGCACCGACGCTCAATGTTTTAAATGTCCGTTGGCGCGTGGCCAAAGTGTTTGTTAGATATTTGTTTTTCCTTGAGTCATATGTAATGCGCGCGGCGTGCGTGCCTGATTTTTATCCTTGCAAATGCGGAACCCGTTACATTCGAGAAATGGTGCTTTATTAACGTTAATATTTGAAATAGGAATGGGAGGAAATTACTGTAAGATATTTGCTGAACAGGTTATTATTCATATTAGGGTTGCCAAGCGCACCAACTTAAAAGTAATTTGTAGAACACCTTCGTTCTAATTTTGATAGATTTTGTTTGAGTCCTTTTCAGGTTGACTAGTCACGGCATAGAACGGTGGCGCCAGCATGTGGATATTATTTGTGTCTTTTTATTTCAGGGTCTGTCAAAACCCATACGTGTGATTCTGTGTGTGTTACTGTGTCAAGTGTGTGTTGATTTTACGTGAGGAGGGGGTAGAGGTCCTACCGCTCTCATATTTTTGCTGCTGTTGTTTTTTTTTTAGATGGAAAGACAGGGTGCTCTAGGGAGACCGCTGTTTCTTGTCCATATTTATTCTGACACACATACACGTATTGTTGTGCTTTGGGGCACACTTCTTCGAGATTCGACCCCATGTCCTGGGAGGTCGAGGTTATTGACATGTGGGTTGACAGACATGCAGAGTTCCACAAATCGCCCGTTTTGCCTGGTGATTTATTTTGATAGGCAGTCCTGATTGTCCGACTGACCCCTGTAAGCTTTCATGTAGCAAACCTGTTCATTGTGATGGTGATTTTTAAGCCATAATTTAATTGGGAGTTCGCCATGTGTGTAACGGCTTGTTGTACGTTGTATGGGTAAAATATTGTATTATTAACGTAAATGTTGGCTGTGTGCCTATTGCTTTGTTTATGACTCGATTCATGTAATTTTTGTGTGTCACACCCGTGCGGTGTAGTTGTAGAGTACTTGTAAATTTTGACAGCGGTCATTTGTGTATTTTTTTATTTGGTCACGTGTTAATGTACTTCTGTTGATTTGTGTGAGAAGTCCTAAGTTTTTGGCAGTAAATGTTGCTACGGCAATTTGATTCCAATTTCACACGGAAATTTTGTGTTTGTTTATATTAGATTTAGGAAGTGTCGGTTTAGTTTTTAAGTATTGTAGTTGTGTTCCCCCGTGTCGGTCTAGCTCTAGAAATGTGGATTCGTTGTCTGAAGGATCATTCTGGATGATGACGAATCACGCATTCATTGTACACATCGTGATGCATGTAGAACGGCATACACACATATATGGTCACTTTTGTATTTTATCTTAGGGACACTTGGTCCAGGTAATTAATCTCTCCAGAGATTTTCGCCTAGTTTTTGGCATTTTTATTAAGTGGGAGTAAGATGGGAGTTTTTGTTGTTTATTTATTAAGTGTAAATATGGTGATTTGTTATTAAATTCATTTGTTTTTTAACCCTGGCTTCACTCTTTCCTGCATGTTATTTTGTTATATGTTACCCTGCAAGTTTATGAAGCGCTTTGACAACAACTTACGATATGAACCGTTACACCCCCCGAAACTGAGTCTCATATGCTTCTTTGCAAGGGTTCAATATATATGAATTATAAGTAAATAACCCTCCTGGTAACATTACATGTGTTAGTTATGATCACTATTACTATCACTATTACGTTGCCACACTCGAATGCTCCGAGTGGGTGAGAGATTTCACGAGCCCTTCATCCAGGAAAGCCACCAACAGCAAGGAGGTTGAGTCATGTTTTAGGATGGAATCGTGTTTGGTCGACGTACACCTCTAATTCCTATCCACGGTAACATGACGGGTCTTGTGTACAGACAACATCCTTGAACCTGTCGTTACAGGATTTGCTGCCACAATGGGTGAGGGCTTTACACTAGTGGACGATAATGCTCTTGCCCATTGAGTAGGGTGGTCAATCAGTTCCTTCAGATGCATGTCATATACAGAATAGGGTGGCCTGGACATGAACTGTATTGAACATGCATGGAAAGAGCTCAGGAGGGTAATTTTGCACCGTCCCAATCCTCCAACAAACAGCAACTGATTGAAGCAAGATTGGGATAATCTGCCCCAAACCACGTTGGATTCGTTGGTGCTCAGTATGCCTGGTCTACAAGCATGCTTTTGAGATCGTGGTGGCTATACATGCTATTGATATGGCCCAACATGAAAAGGACGTTTGTCTGCTCAGTTCCACATTACCACTTTTGTTATTCGTTGTGTGTTTCTGTCTCTTTTGCAGAGCAGATTGTGTGTTGTTTTTCTTTGTATGTACCCTATATTGTGTATAATATGATTACATTCACATAGCAAAATAAACAAGTCACTAAATCGGGATAAACAAATTTTTTTTGATTACTGTATTAGTTTGGTTTGTTTAATGAGGTTGTGAGTTATGTATGAGTATTATGAACGTGTATACAAATTAGAATAACACAATATAATAAATAAAATAAAATTAGAGCATGCACTTGAATTCTATTACGGTATGTATATGGTTACATATCTCAGTGGAGCCGTTGGTCTTACAGTCGTTGCGCTATCGCCTGCCTACTCCCGCCGGGGTGATTGTGATCATAACTAATACATGTATTTTTTTTCAAGGAGTTTATTTACTTATTGCTCATAGCTAAGAGCCGTATTTTGTGGTGAAATAAAACTGACGCTATTTCGGTGGATATTTTGCTAAATAAATTATCACGATGAGCGATGTTTCTTCTGAGATCTTCCTTATAGTATGGGGAAAATCTAACAAATTATGTGTTAAGGGGGGTTTTCAACTTTTTTGCGATGTATCGAGTATCGCCGAATGTTATTTGCCGCGTAGAATTATGTTAATTTCCTTCTTTCTTCCTCTTTCTTATGCGTTTCTGAATCCCTGCAGTGTTTATCGTACATGTCTTTTCGTTCCCACTGAATTCGAACATTGCAGAATTTACACATTAGAATCTTTTTTGCAGCGTCAAATACATAGAACCCCTCACTGTTATATTCCTCGGCCGTCGAGAAAACTGTAATGACTTTAGTTTTCGGCATTTTTATACTTAAATGCTGGATGTTTGCCGATAGTTTTATCAGTCGCAAACTCGCACTGCTGTATCTACGACCACAACGCCATTTGATGTAATCGATAGCAGATATCGATTTTCACATATAGCCTTAGTGATCGAGGAACTGAATACACATACTTCTGACTTTGTGGGCATTTGTGCAGAGAATATGCATCACTATCAATCAAATAAGAAGGAAACCAGGACGGTCAATTCCTCAGAAGCATTTAAACGTTTATTGGAGAGCTTTTTCGATAATATTTAGCATTTTCGTACCAAGTATATTTCGTGATTTGTGCAATTCGAGCAATAAATCAGATTTCGTGATATTTCGAGAGTTCATTTTGCTAAAATATGCTACTTAAAGTACCTACAAGGTCATATATAGGTAAGAAAGAAGATATGAAAAAAGTTCGCGCGTATCGCTATTACCAAGAAATACTACTCATAGCATATATACATTATACCCCACACAGTCATTCATGTTGACGGACTTAGAGTTGCAACTGACAGTTTGTATAGGCAACACTGAAAGAATGGCTTCAACATTTCACAAAGAAGTTGCATTATTTAAAAATAAATGTTACAATATATTTTAATTAATTAAAAGTCTGTTTTGGTGCAAAAATACTAGCAAGTAAACATTTCTTCTAGAAAGGCGGGAGAGGTAGTTGCAACGCCGAGAATACTGAGTACAAACCCCGCGGGACACCTGACTATCATTAGAAGTATAGACCACCAGCCGAGGAAATTCTCGGTGGAACAATGGGATCAATAACGTCACACCCATCGAATTTATGAGGGAGGTCCGTGAATACATGGCAGAAAATAAGATACCATGTGAGAGGGAACAGAGAGTTATTGAGAGGTCCCTGGAATCGACGGCGTTAACTTGGTTTCGCGCATTTCGATACACGTTCACGAGCACGGACGAGTTCGAACGACTATTAATCAAACGCTTTTGGAGCCCTGAAGAACAATTGAACATACGGGCGGAACTATACGCTAAACGGTATGCGACGTCCAATCCGACTAGGTATGCGGGGTACTTCGCATCGCAACTCGCCAGGCTGCAGTATTTGACTCCACCAGTGCCGGAGGACGAATTGGTCCAAGCCATTATACGACAATTACCTGTAGAGGTCCAGAAGAGTGTAATAGCGTCAGGAGCCGAGACTTAGAGGGATGTGAAGAGATTCGTCGAAAACTTGACCACACTAGCGCACAGTTACAGGCGAGGTCCGGACGACAGGAAAATAGAGATGTAAACACGGTCGTGATTGACAAAATTGCGCAGACGGAAGAGCGAACGCCGCGGGAGACGGACAGGCCAAGAGACACAGGGTACTATCGGAGCCGAGATAGGAGCTACGGTGGAACAGACGAGCGACCCAGGTGGAGGAATAAACCGTACGAAGAACGTAGGAGATTCCGATTCAACAATACGAAGGGACGATATGGTGAATATCAGCGAAGGCAGTCAAATCAATATTATCAGAGACAGAATGCCGATAGGGATTCTCGTTCGCAGGGGTCGCGGCCGAGCTATACGGAAAGACATCGAGAGAGCCAGGAATATTTTCAACACTTACGGAGTAATCCATCCGCACCACCGGGGGAAGCTGACCAACCACCTGACACAAAATTGTTTAATCAGTTTGAAGCTTTCCGTCAAATCAATACAAAATATTTTGCGCTATTAATGCGCTAAGTTTGGTACATGTTTCGAACCTTGCAAAGGCGGTCCTTCATCAGCCTCTCACACAAATGGCAACACATCGAAAAAACACTGAACAATATCCAAAAAATGCATGCACACTAATAAAACACATATTAAAAACATTCCATTAAAATTTGTACGAAACATATTAAAAAACACATGTTAAAAGTTCTGAAAGTCCATTTGACTTGTTCATTGCCAACGTTTAAACACGTGTCGTTCTGATAGGAGATCTTGTCCTGTTCTATTATGTGCTTCTTGTCATGTAGGGAACGGAAATGGAGTAGTAGTCCCATTTGAATGGTTCCAAATGCAAAAGACTGTTAGGTTGCTCCCAGACTAAACAAGTAGTCCTCTGTTGAAAGAAAATTAAAATTTATTTAGTGAATGGACTGAAGTAATGAAAATCCAATTATGATCAACCAGAAAACGACTGCTAGAAAATCCTTACCTCCCAGTGTATGCAGTGAAACATGTGCGCTTGAAACAGCTGTTGCAACTAAAGTGCTGAATCTAGGCGAGGCGAGGTGAGGCCACGTGAGACATGTAGGGGTGGAGAATACCATTGGTGGAAGCAATGAGCGGAGGGGCGGGGAAGTACTTGGAGTGGGAGGGGAAAGGAAGTTGGGTGGTACTACGAACCTAGATCTAATTTATGGAGGTTTTTTTATTTATGGAGGTTTTTTATTTATGGAGGTTTTTTTATGTTTGTTGCTGGTGACAAAGTTTGTCAATGTTTCATATAAAACATTGCTATCGAAATTGATTTCATTCAGATTGTGTAACGGGTTGTTTCTCAAGGCCTGGTCTATCTCAAGCTGTTCCAAAATATTAAGCATAATGCCTTTGCTGCAATAATGTAAAATTTCTAAGTCTTCCGCAATTTTCGAAAAGTTGTGGTTGTGTTCCTGCATGTGATTATTAATGGCTGAGAATTTTTTGTGCCTCGCAGCGTTGAAATGCTCATTATATCTTATTTTAAAACTACGCCCCGTTTGACCTATGTAATCTGCACCACAATCCTTGCACTTTATTCTGTAAATACCGGATTTCTGGAATTTGTCTTGTTTGTTGATCGATTTGGAGTTAAATAAGTGTTTCATAGTGGTGTTGTCTGTTCTGTATGCTATTCTAAGCTCTTGTTTCTTGAAAACGTTCGTGATGTTATGCGTTAGTTGACTTGCGTATGTGAAAACTGCAAAAGATTTCTTATTTTCTATTGGTTGCAAACTTGTGACTGGTTTATTTTTAATTTTGCTTAAAATGGAATCGACATACATTTTGCTAAAACCATTGGCTATGGCTATGTGATATATGGTGGAAAGCTCTTTGTTCCAATCTTGTTCTGAGAGGGGTACGTTAATAGCTCTGTTGATATATGCCCTGAAAGCAGCTTTTTTATGGCTGGCCGGGTGATTTGAATCCTTCCTAATGGTGGTGTGCGTTTGGGTTGGTTTCCTGTATATTTTAAATTGTAGGCCCATGGTGTCCCTAATGACATTAAGATCCAGGTAGTTTATAGACTGATTTATTTCTGATGTGTTTGGTGAATTTGATGCTATTATCAATTTGGTTTAGCTCTGTTGTGATGTGATTGATGCTACTGATTTCATTATCAACTATCAGAAAAACGTCGTCGACGTATCTTGTCCAATAGCTGATTCCTTTTATTTTACTGATACTGATGTTTTCCAAATGGTCAATGTAAATATTGGCCATTATGCCTGACAATGGGGAACCCATGGCCAATCCTTCTGTCTGCTTGTAGATTTTCTGGTTGAACGTGAAATAATTGTTTTGCAATGCAAATTTTAACAGGTTAATGAACTCCTTGATTTCACCTTGTGACATCCTACTGTGCATTTTTAAATTTCCCTCTATTATATGTATAGTGGGACCTACTGGGATGTTCGTGTACATGTCGCTGATGTCAGCAGTGTGCAAGGTTTCTGAGCCTTTTATATTCAAAACTTTAGTGCGTTCACAGAAGTCAATGGAATTTCTAATTGCATTATTAGTCGCAAATTTATAGTGTTTTTTTTTTCAAAAAATTTTGGAGGAATTGCGACAGCTTGTAAACAGGACTACCCCTGAAATTTACAATAGGTCTGATCGGTACGTTATCCTTATGAGTTTTAGGTAATGCCCTAAGGGTTGGTATGCCTGGGTTCATATTGATCAGTTTACTGATTTGATATTCATCTAGAATCATGTCGGTGTTCTTTAATAGCTGCTTGAGCTTTCGTTGTGTGGGCCCTGTGGGATCTTTGCTGATAATGCTGAAATTTTTGTTGCTCAAAAAAGATTCCGTTTTTTCGATGTATTCGTTTTTATTCAAAATAACGATGCTATTACCTTTCCCTTTGTTATTATTAAATTCTCTTGAGCGATTTTCTTTTTTTTTGGTGACATTTTCTGTGTGGGGTTGTTTATTATCCTGTTTTATTATTTTGTTGATTTTCTTGTTGATGACATGTCTGGTTTCATTCCTTTTTTCTATTGGGAGTTTTTGGATTGCCGCTTCCGATTCTGCTATTAGTACTGTTAAATTAGTTTTATTATTGTAGGAGGAGTGCCAGTTATGTTTATAGCCTTTTTCCATTAATTCGATTTCCGCTTGGTTAAAATCAACATTAGATAAGTTTTCAAACGGTTTTTGGAATTCATGGGATGGAGCGTCTGGCTCCTCGTTGCTCACCGTGCGTGCCTGCCGCATTAGTTGGTCTAACTTCCTGTTTAAAGTGCCGACCTTTTTACTGGCGTGGAATGCGACAACTTCCTCTACATGGAGAAGGAAGGAGTCCCATTCATCTTTATCCGTGATGTTAGCAGCCTCTAAGTGAACTTCATATAAAAAGTTATTAATTTGATTTTTCTTTATATATAAAAATTTTAATTCACGTTGCAGGATTTTCTGGTTGATCATTAGCTGTGTTTTACGTTCAAAGTTGTTGTAAAATCTCTCTTTCTGAAACGCGCCTATGTGTCGAGGAACTAGATTGTGCGTTCTGCATTTTTTTAAGAAATCAATGTCTTTAATGATGCTGGCCAATTTTATTCGCAAATGTTTAAATTTATACCTTTTAGCCTGACTAGCCGTTTTAGTAATGGGAATACTAATTGCCATTTCTGGTCCGTATTGACGTATATAAATTGTTTAATCAGTTTGAAGCTTTCCGTCAAATCAATACAAAATATTTTGCGCTATTAGTGCGCTAAGTTAGGTACATGTTTCGAACCTTGCAAAGGCGGTCCTTCATCAGCCTCACACAAATGGCAACACATCGAAAAAACACTGAACAATATCCAAAAAATGCATGCACACTAATAAAACACATATTAAAAACATTCCATTAAAATTTGTACGAAACATATTAAAAAACACATGTTAAAATGTATCCTTTGCCAATCATAACAGTAGAGGTGCTCGGTAAACAAATAAAAACCCTGATTGACACTGGAGCGATGATCAACAAAATAAAACTTAAAATTAAGAAATTCCTCAAACCTTGGTCCTCCCGAACTGATTGAAATTCAAGAGATATTTCAGGCTACCGACGAAGACTTGATTCATGAGGAAGACGTTATCCGCCGCGGGAAAGTGTATCCTTTGCCAATCATAACAGTAGAGGTGCTCGGTAAACAAATAAAAACCCTGATTGACACCGGAGCAGAAACCCACATGGGGAGGCTGTTATGCACCAGGTAGAGCTAATACCGGATGATCAGGAAACGGTGGAACGTTTGAAATGCCTAAGCCAGGCGCAACGGCGATATACTCCGTTAAGACTGATATACCGGTATTTGAAGATTCGCATGGGTGCAGATGACCCCGATTATGCTGGAACGGCAAAGAGTGCTCATTTTTATCACATTGTTGGTGACGTGATTCACAAGTTCATCGATAGAGACCACACAAAGCTACGTATTGTAATACCGCCGAAGTCTATTTCAGCAGTGATTTGGTTGGCTCACCGATCTATTGGGCATGGAGGATGTGATAAAACCTTACATGCCATAAGAGAAACATTTACCTGGGAGTATATGGGAAAAACCTTACGAGCGGTAATCAGGACATGCGACATCTGTCAGAGATGCAAGTTCCCATCGGACGTAACTAAGGAGAAGCCGAGGGCTATTATACCGACCCGTCCGAATGAATTAATGGCTACGGACCTGTATGGCCCTTCCGAGGTCCACCAGGGGCAACCAATACATCTTGGTGATGATGGATGTGTTTACCCAATTAGTCATGTTGCACCCTATACAGAAGGCAACATCCCGGTACGTAATTCGCAGGATTGAAACCGGTGTGATTCCAACTGCAGGGAAGCCAGAGTTCCTCCTGAGCGATCACGGAACTCAGTTCACGAGCGCCAAATTTCAAGAGGCAATGGCACGACTCGGCATAAAGCAGATCTTGAGCTCCATAAGATACCCAGAAGGAAATCCAGTTGAAAGGGTAAATGCAGAGATTGGAAAATACTGCCGGATTTACTGTCATGAACAGCATCATAGATGGATGGAAGTGGTACCCATAATTGAACGTTGCTTGAACTCTACAACACATGAGAGTACCAGACAAATTCCTTGTCTTCTGCACCATGGACGAAAACCAAGTAGACCTTGGCATGCTGTTATACAGACACCCCCAGAGATTGAGCCGTCGGTGCAAAGGTGAAACGAACTGACTCGGGAGAGGATGCAGCTACAGGCGCAGAAACGGGAGAGAAGGAAGGCTGGCCACCGTTTTCGCGGACCACTTCGAGTCAGTGACCTGGTGCTGATTCGGAAACCTACGTCATCAAACTTACCACTCAGAGTGTATGGGAAATTTGCACGCCCATTTTCGGGACCCCATAGGATTGCCAGAGTGATGGACAACAATTGCTATAGGGTGGTTGACAACGTCACAAATGCACTTGTTGGGAACTTCAATGCCGCGAATCTGCGGAAGTATCACAGGCAAGCCCGTTAGTCAACATTGAGGAGATGACTGAAAGGATCGTTCACATACATCATTTGAGGAAAAATATAAGCTATGTTCCCACCGCTTATATTTTGAAGGCCGCGGGAGAGATGTGACCGATCCAGTCAGGGTCAATTACCGGCCCCGGATGATTGGAGATATGACGAGACCGGAGGGTCAGTATGACGTCATGGCATGACGCAGCGAGGTAACCGCTAGAGTAGAGGAATGCTCCAGAAGATTCCAACCCCTTCCATTTTTTTTTTCTCGGGAGGAGGACACAGTTCCGGAAAGTTCAGTTAGTCAGCGTGGCATGGACGAGTATGTTATTCAGCGTGGTATGGACGAGTATGTTATCCAGCGTGGCACGGACGAGTAGCCTATGTCATGTGGACTGAAATTTGCATCGGGAACTTGAACGGTTTACGTGAGTGGTCAGTGCTTGTGGCCATTTGATATGAGGAGTATGTCGGGGTGGATGGAAATAATTTGTGAAGTGCGTTGGAACAGTGTTCAGTAAGGTGTCGCTCGAACGATAATCGTGAATTTCAAGACGATATCGGACTCGCTGGTAGGTGAGGAAATAATCAGAACTGATAAACGAAGGTCTGTTAAATTTATGCACATGCTGCTATTGATATGTGAAGACGCGTGGAATATTATACAGCACTTCACCATTTTGATTACGAAGATTAATGCACGTGGTCCGGTTAAGTTAGCGGATAGTAAGGTGTTGAAGGCATGTACTGTGGTAATAGCAAGACAAAATTGTGTGCATTTGAACGTCCGAGTGGAGGCCGTAATGAAAAACTGAATTATTATGCCGACAATTTATGTTAATTAAAGGTGAATACCAGGAGGTGTTGAACATTACGAGTATCGGGGAAAGAACAATAATAACGATAGTCGAGGCGAAGCATTATCACGAGGCCCTATATTGTGACAGACATTCATTTGAAAATATCATAGCAGGGCTGGCATTAAAGGGACACAGTGAGAATGTGACGGAAGACTACATCTGCTTTAAGATTGCGTGGAGGGACTGCAGGCTGCAGGCTACTTCATTAGTCGGTCAAGGCCAGGTCGAAATAGCTTCTCGTAGAAGGAAGTGTGTCACTGGTTGAGGAAAGTGAGTACATATAATTCAAGTGAACCAGGAACTAGACGCTATAGTGCGTGGGCGTGAAAGTGCTCTGATATAGTGAAATGTAATATTGCTACACGGCAGCATGAACCTTATAACCATGGACTCAAATATTCTGGGAATCAACATGCATATTAATACGCAAATTATGCTGCACTGAACCTCTAAAGGGGCCATAATGGGGTGAACGGTCGCGACGAGATGGACGAGTGGATCATGGTTGGGACGTCAGGAGACGCCGTCGCTGACGGTTACCGGGGGCAACCAGTGGGCGGACATGGGCGTCGCCAGGAGATCGAGAGGAGCTGGGTGCGAATACCTCTACCAGTACGCTGGGAGACCACATCGCGGAGACGCTGCAGGAACGCCGCCGCAGACGACGCCGACGCCACGCCAAGGGTTTCCGAGGACGCCGGATCAAAAGTAAGACGTTCCATTTCCAGTCTTGTTCATCAGGAAGAAGAGAACTTCTACCTCGGATAGCCATGCTATGAGATGACCTGAGATCGTGTAACTTAACGCCATTCATAATCTTTTATTCCAGATTGAACAAGAGCATCATTTTCTCATAGGGTTGTACAGATATTTTTTTTTCTCTTTATATGAATTTAATTCTGAAAGGTTTGTCATGTATTGCATAGATTTTAATAGCAAAAGGATAGCAAAATGTATATGGTTGGAGATTGTCGAGTAAGGTTCCTTGGATAGGATGCCATATTATCATACGACCTCGTGGTCCCGATAAAGTTGATACGCTCTGTTAAGTGTGGGTTCTTGAGACATGCTAATAATGCATGATTTTTGTAATGATATTGTGTAAAGTTAATGTGATAATTAAATATGGTATTATTCCGTCAAGTAAAGCCTCCGTGGCTTAGGCGGCAGCACGCCGGCCTCTCACCGCTGGGTCCGTGGTTCAAATCCCGGTCACTCCATGTGAGATCTGTGCTGGACAGAACGGAGACGGACAGGTTTTTCTCGGGTACTCCGGTTTTCCCTGTCAAAATTTAATTCCAGCAACACTCTCCACTATCATTTCATTTCATCTGTCATTCATTTATTCATTGCCCCAGAGGAGTGCGTCAGGCCTCGGCAGCCGGCACAGTTCATATCCTCGCCGCTAGATGGGGGCTTCATTCATTCCATTCCTGACCCGGTCGGAGACTGGAAGCAGGCTGTGGATTTTCATTTTTCATTATTCCGTCAAGTGTGACGAGGTTATTCACGGGGCGACGTATGACCGTTGAATTGAATTTGTGAGGACTGGGTCCTTTTCTCTTGACGAACGTGTTACGTTTATCGATGAGTTGTATATTGAATAGCGCAGGGGTGTAATTGATAGTGCGCTCTACAGTCAGATGGTTCGGATCCTCACACAGAGTGTTCGACGGAAGGGTTGCGATTAAATGTTCGTTGTGAGAATGAAATACACTAGGGTGCCTTATTACGAGGTTCTTAACCTTTCCTAAACGTTAGACAATGATATAATTTAATTACAATAACAAATATGACAGTGTGGATCAAGGTTGTTGGAACGGCGAATCATCATCATCATCATCATCATCATCATCATCATCATTTCCCCCTATCCAGCTCCTGCCGGGTCGGGGTATTTATGGCACTTCTCCACTTTCCTCTTTCCTTCCACCATTCTTCTTCCACGATCTTGTCCCAGTCCAGATTTCTTTTTCTTACGCTGTTCTTCACTGAATCAATCCACCTTGTTCTAGGTCTTCCTCTTGCTCTCTTACCCTTGCACTTCGCCTCCAGCATCTGTCTTGGTATTCTATTTTCCTCCATCCTCTTTACATTTAATTTCACTGGCTTGGATTCTACTCTCTTGCCTGCTTGTCAGGGTCCAAGTCTCAGCTGCATAAGTTAATATGGGAACATAGTACACTTTATACATTACCTCCTTGCTTTTCCTTGGTACTTCCTTATCCCAAACAAGTTTTCTTACACTTTGATAGAATGCATTGCTCTGCTGTACCCTCCTGCCAATCTCCATGTCCAACCTACCAGTTTGCATCAATTCACTTCCTAGGTATTTGAACGTGTCCACAATTTCCAAACTCTGACTTCCAATTTTCACTGTGCCCTTTCCTTGTCTTTCCCCTCTTGTCATCACCATGGTCTTGCTTTTCTCTATACTGATTTTCAGGCCATACTTCTGAATATTTTCGTTCAATGCATCTAGTTGTTTTTGCACTTCTTCGGTGTTCCTTCCCCAGACCACAATATCATCTGCAAATAACAGTAACTTCATTTCTTTATGTCCATATGCTTCCTTTGTTTCCTTTACAATTTCATCCTATCACCATTATGAACAAGAGAGGTGACAGCACACTCCCCTGTCTTAGTCCAGTCTTGTTCCTAAACCAATCTCTTTCCAACTGGGGTCATTACCCTGCTAACACAGTTGTTGTACATTGCTTGCAACATTTCCAACATTTCTCTTCCCAGTCTCTTCTTAACCATGGTTTCCCATATCTTCTCTCTGGGGACACTATCATATGCCTTTTCTAGATCTATGAAAGTCATGATCAAATCCTCTCCATATTCCCAGTTCTTTTCCATCACCTGCCTCAAGCTAAATATTGGGTCCACTGTGGATCTTCCACTCCTGAAGCCGTACTGTTCCTCTCCTTCCACCTTTCTTCTCATTCTTCATTCTAATATCCTTTCCAGTATTTTTACTATCTGTGATATGAGGGTGATCCCTCTATAGTTTTCACACACCTTCTTGTACCCATTCTTAAACACTGGTATTATTAGCCCTTTCTCCCAGTCTTCTGGTACACATTTCCGTTTCCACACACACTTTAGCAGTCGATACAACCATTGCATACCAACAGGTCCAGCAGCCTTTATCATTTCTACACTGATTTCATCCACCCCTGTTGCTTTTCCCATCTTCATTTTCTGTACTGCTAATTCCACCTCCAGCATTGTTATATCATCTTCTGTTATAGAGTCGTCAGGTTGTGTCACTTCCATCTCACCAGTACAATTGCTCACATTCAATAGCTTATCGAAATACTCCTTCCATCGCCCCTTTATCTCTTCTGGGTGTGTTAACAACCCTCCATCTTCCTTTTTCACTAGCTTTGTAGTAACTCTTTCTTTCCTCTTACTTCTTAGAAGCCCATACAGCATCTTTTTACTGCCACTTACATCTGTTTCCATTCTTCGTGTAAATTCTTCCCAACTTTTCTTCTTTTCTTCTCCTACCAATTTCTTACACCTCCGTTTGCTGTCGTGATACTTCCTTTTGCTTTCTTCCGTTTGATCTCTGTTCCATTCTTTCCATGCAGACTTCTTTTCTTTCACTGCTTTCCTCACTTCCTCATTCCACCACGGTGTCTCCTTCTCTTTCACTCTTGTTGACGTCCTACCACAAGCACTCTCTGCTGCACCAACAAATGCCTTTTTAAAGTGGGACCATTCCTCTTCTATGTTTTCCACTTCAGTAACTGGGATTTGTTGCTTCAATCTCTCCTGAAAATCTTCCTGTACAGTTTTGTCTTTCAATTTCCATACTTTTATTTTACTTTCTCTGATCTCCTTTAGGTTTTCCAATTTTTCCCATCTAAATTTTGCCACCACAGCTCTATGGTCCCCATCAAATGCTTCTCCTGGTAAAGCTGTCACATCTATCAGCTTTCTGCGATTAGTCCTTTCCACCAGAAAGTAGTCAATTACTGATTTTGTTCTTCTATCGCCCCAACCATATCTCGTAATTTTCCTGCTGTTTTTCTTCCGAAACCATGAATTACCCACTATCAGTCCATTCCTTTCACAAAAGCTTACAAGTTCCTCTCCTTCCCGGTTCTTTTTCCCATATCCATATGGTCCAATGACTTCTTCCTTTCCTTGTCTCTCGTTTCCGACTTTTGCATTCATATCTCCCATGATCACCACTTCTACATCTGAAATTACTCTTTCTACATCCTCCAGGAATACTTCAATATCTTCTTCTCTGTTTCCAGTCTGTGGTGCATACACTTGTATGAAGTCCATCACGTCAGTTTTCATCTTCATTCTAATTTTCATTATTCTGTCACTCACACACTCGACCACTTGCACATACTCCTCCAGTTGTTTCGAGGTTATCAGTCCCATGCCATTTTTTGCCTCTTGGCCACCACTCCAGTATAATGTATATCCTTTCCTCAATTTCTTCCTTCCTTTACCTTTCCATTTCACTTCTCTCAGCCCCATCAATCCAACATTCTCCCTCTCCATGAAGTCTACCACCTCCTCCACCTTGCCTGTCAGGGTCGTGACATTCATGATTCCCACTTTCATTTCGGTTACTGGTCGCCCATTTCTCACAGTTCCCCCAGTACCAAAAGAACTGCGTGTCGCCTGCAGGGTACGCCCTAACCTTCTCCGAATCATTTGAAGTGCCATTTCCATTTTAGGCTATTATTACGATGGGGTCGCCACTCCCAGAGGCATTTTATGAAGCTACTGCCAGCTATTATACAGGCCCCCCCTAACATGGGAAACAGACGCCCTTGCAGCCGCCCCTAACCTGGGAAACAGACGCTGCCGATTGATGCTGTACTCATACTATTCCCTGAGTACTGGGTTGCCTCTTCCGCAATCTCCACCGTTCCGAAGTCCATCTTCTCCGCTGCAGATTCCGTTGAGGTCTTCGCACGTAACCCTGTGCACGGGGCCTATGTTATACCCCATAGGACTGGGTCCTCACCAGAACTTAGCCGGTACTGTAGTTCCATGGTATATTACAGTACCGTTGCCCACCCCTGCGACGTGGACGCGCCTGGCAAGAATTATCCATGTAGCCAATTATAATTGCCTCATGGACCGGGTTAAGGAGCTGTCTAAATCCAGCCTCCAAGGCTGGAACGGCGAATATAAATCAATAATAATAATAAGAATTAGTAGTGTAAATATGTGATCACAATCTGTGTGTGTTAATAATTTATGATAAGTTATAATTAATTGTTGAAATGCCATATTATGTGAAGCTGAGTTGATGTTTGAGTGTTATTTGATGTGATATGATGCTCTTTAGTTATTAATTTGCAGTTCGATAAAGGAGATCTGTCCATTGCTGTATAAGGGTAGACAGTTGTGATATACACAGATATTCGATATTTTCTTCAAGTTTTTGCCGCAGGTGAACTTTGTGATAAGTGGCCAGTGATGTTTACATGTGTGTGCACCGATAAATTAAGGGTTAATTTAGTTTTTGAAAGGCAATCTCCTTGTCGGAACTTTAAGAGAGGACACCCACGAGTTAGAATAAGTATAATTATTTTTTTGTTTAGGGACTATGAACTTTATTTTTTTTTATTTCGGACTTTGTCCCACCCTAACTCTATAATCGTGCGTGTTAGGCAGGTTGCATGTTTATTTATCGTTTGGCCTATAAAGGAGCAATGTGATTTTACGAGAGCTTTCTTTTCTGTTTGTTAATTCAAGTTAGGGAGTTTGCTTTTGAATCCTGGTTCAGTTTATTTGCCATCCCAACCCGTAAACGACCCGAGACCCTTTGTCTCTGGCTCGATGGAGCATTTCTGTTATTCTTGTCTGTTTGAACCAAGATTCACGCCCTAGTTTTTTTTCACCCACTCCCTTGGCCGTTTCTTCCGATGGGGCCGGGAGATGTCCCATTGGAGAAACGGGCACAGTACGTATGTATACACAAAAAAATATGCTCAACTGTACGAAATCACTAAAATATTTTATTTGAAAAACCTGGTAATTTTGGGTTGTGTGAGTTTCAAAACTCGTTTTCTGCCGGCCAAATTCTTTGTTGGCTTAAGTAGCAGGAGCTGAGCTTGACTGCATTCAGGCTGCGCTTTGTACCAAGACATCACTCTCTCTAATGACGTAAAAGCTTCAGAATGTGAAGGTACGGCGCCGTCTGCTGCGTCTTCTTTGCTGTCACTGCTTTCTTGATTTTCTGGCTCTTGCATTGAAGTTACGATGTCGTTATCATCCAGGATTTTGTGGCCCATGTCTTTTTTATCGAGATCCAACCATTCCACAGCGTCAGTTTCATCGCCGTCTTGAAAGCCTGGAACTGACTGGCATAAAATGGCCACCTCTCTCACACTCTCAAGCGTTTCAGACTTGATTTTCATCGGTGTCTTCATCTGATTGTTTACTTTCTGGCCAAAGTTTATTCCATGCTTTCATTAAGTTTTCTTTGGTTAGCAAGTCCCAGGAATCTGCTAACATGTAGCACGAGTCTGTTAGGTTCAACTTTTTTGAAAACTGGCAGTTTCCTCATTATCTTCCGTAAAAAGATGCCAGCGCCGCACTTGTTTCCTGTACATTCTTTCAAGTTTTACAATAACACCCTGATCCATTGGCTTAATCAGCGGCGTAACGCTGTGTGGAAGAAACATCACCTCAAATCCCTCATCAATCGGATTTAAAACTTTAACAGATGGATGCGTTGGCGCATTGTCCATGTCCAGTTACACTTTTCAGTGAATTATTTTTTCTTTGCGAAAATTCTTAACATTTGGTATAAAAATATTTTTATACCAGTCGGTAAATATTTTACTATCCATCCAGGAGCTTTCTTGTGCTCTGTACGTCACTGGCAGCTGAGTCACATTTTTAAAACACCTCGGTTTTTGCTTTTTCCAATAATCCATAATGGAAGCGCATGGTCTCCACTAGCATTTGCACAGACCATCCCTGTAACACGCTCCTTACTAACCTTGAATCCTGGAGCGGCTGTTTCACGACGAGAGGCAAGGGATTTTCGCGGTAGAGCCTTCAGTTTATCCCATTTTCTTCACAGTTGTAAACATCTTCTCTCGAAAAGCCATTGGTAGAAACAAAATTCAAAAACTTAGTTTTGAAATCTTCTGCGGCAGAGCTGTTAGAAGACAAGCTCTCCCCTTGAAGATTAAGTTCCCTTATCCGGTGTCGAGATTTACAATTTTTTAGTCAACCTGTGCTGGCTTTAAAGTCACTTGGACCCCCTAACTTTCGTTAAAGTAAAGAGCCTTTTCACAGATCAAAAGTCCTGATACGGGTTTCCCTAAACTTCGCCTCTGAGAAACCCATAAATACACAGCCTCTTCTAGTGAACTGTCATTTGTGGTTCTTGCTGTTTTTCTGACTTTAGGCCCATCATCTGAATCTAACTTGGAAGGAAAAGTCAGAATGCTACCTTTTTTCTTTTTAATGTCCGAGATGGTAGCTTTACCCACTCCATAATGTTTTGACAAAGACGAGCCACTTTCACCTCTTTCAAGTCTATTAAATATTTCCTATATCAAAAATGTATTGTATGCATGTAATTGATCAAATGGATAAATGAAGAATCTAATCTAGTTTGGTTTCTATAGTTAGAAATTTATGTTTCCTCTTCAGTGCCCCTAATGACGCCATAATACGACTCTGTACAAGGCACACAAACAGTACTGTAATTAAAATACCGTACGAATTATATATGCACTACGAACCACAACATGCAACTACACTACTGAACAAGTGAAGCGACTGAACTGACAGGGTTAAAAATAGACTGGCCCGCTCGGGGGAAGGGGAGTGGATGGTTCAAAACAAACACTCCCAAGGTCATTGTTCTCTCACATTGCCGTGCAAAATACAGTTCACATGTTTAAAGCGGGCGTATGAATTATTGACGCTCGACTGTACCTTCGTCCGTAAGACGTCACATTTATATCTTTAGAGTCGAAATTTAATGTTTTTCAGATGGTCAACATGATTATATACAATTAATCCTGAAAAATAATTTTTTACATGAGATTAATAAATACACTTGGATGGCCAATTTCGATCGTCAAGCGATCATCAGATCCTTTACACTTTGGATCTTAATCTATGTCTACAAGTATGGGTTATGATATTTACAATGTATACACTTACTTAGTCGCAGTAGTAATTAATCTAGCACAACTAGTCAAGATATGTGACTTTTTGTTGGGATACGGATATTGGTGATTGACCTTCAAGTTTGCTTGCTTAGTGTGATTATGTGATTGTTTTTAAATGGTCAGATTGTGTCGGCGGGAGGTGGTAGCTTCATGAAAACGGACCACGCATCGCTCAAAACTGCTAAGTGCACAATCCACAATAACCTGACCAAAAATAACAATCACATAACCACACTAAGCATGGAAACTTGAAGGTCAATCACCACTATCAGTATCTCAACAAAAAATAACAAATCTTGACTAGTTGTGCTAGTTTAATTGCTACTGCAACTAAATAAGTGTATATATTATAAATATACTTGTAGGCTTACAGTAGATTTAATAGCCTAAGTGTAAAGGATCTGATGATCACTTGACGATCAAAACTGGACATCCAAACGTGTATTTATTAATATCATGTTTTTTTTTTCTTCCAGAATTAGGGAGCCACTCATTACGATTCGGTATAATCGTGTTTACCGACTGAAAAACATTAAATTTCGATTACTAAGGCAAGACTGAAATAGGGCTTCCAACACGATAATCCTTGGAGTGAAGTTAAATGAAACCTCAAAGCGGGCATTGAGCAGTGGCTAGCATTCTTGGCTGTCACCACAGAGGTCTGGGTTTGATTCCTGGCTCTGCCAAGAAATTTAATTCTGGTCTGAGGGCTGGAGCGTGGTACACTCATCCTCGTGATGCAAAACTGAGAAGAGGTGGGCTTGATTCCTACCTCAGCCATCCTGGAAGTGGTTTTCCGTGGTTTCTCACTTCTACTCCAGGCTAATGCCGAGATGGTACCTAATTTATGGCCTATTCGGTTCCTACCTGAATTACAAATACACACATCACAGACAAACAGGCATCGCAGTAACACATGTTATCAAACAAGTCTTAAACACACCCAAGTACATGGGGCTACATGGCCACGATGTTGCAAAGCCCCTAAAAGAATAAACAACATCATCACCTGTCATGGGACTTCCTAGGCTAACCATGTCGAGTGATTGCATTAAGAAACCAAGTTGTCCTGGTTTGTTGATTCTGTGAGAGCGTAGTTAAAAGTGTGAAATACATTGATTGATCGACCTGAAATTAATCGATTAAAAGTACCAACCCTAGTTGAAGAGTGTGTTGGCATGACAGAAACCTATGTCAGTAGATTGTTCTGGCTAGCTCTGTAATAGACCTTTTGTGCCCAGGATTGAAGAGTGTTGGTCACTGAGTGGAGTGAAGAATATGTCAATCTGACGGTAAGGGGAGGGTGTGGCAAGTGGTATCTACTGGGCTGTATCGTGCCCATACTGAAATTCGGGGATGGAGGTGTTTCAGTGTGGTCCTGTTTTTTCTGAAAGGAGCGTGGCCTAAGGTTGATTTGTATGGTAATGTTGCAGCACAAGATTATGTTGACAGTTTAATCTCTCTCATGCTCCACCATTAAAGACTAGTTCAGGATGATCACCGAGCATGCCAGGCCACTACATCCACATTCCTTTCTCCCTTCAGTTTGGCTCTACCATTCCTCAGGAAACCTTCCGCCACCTGATTAAAATGATGGCTGTTAAAGTGCAGGCTGTTATCAGGGCGAAGGGTGGGCCAACATCGTGTTGACAGCCATGGCTAGCCGTGGAGGCTGGCCCAAATTTCACTTGATTTTCATTCATGTGAGCATCTAGATATTGCTCTCTTTTTTCTTTTTCAGAACAAAAAGCCTTCATGGCAGATCCGGGAGGATGTTCTATCTTTAAGAAGAAACTTTGAGTTTTTATACTCCGATTGAACTGATCAATATCTGGACAATCAGTTTCTTTGAAATTTGAATTAATACTGATCAGCTTAATCATAATATAAAATCTTCTACAAAGTTTCTTCAGATTCATAGACCATTCACTCCTACGTGTTTCTCACTTATGTGATATTTTTGCTATTCTCTTGAAGAAATGAATGTTATTGGTTTTACGTCCCTTTTAACTACACTGGCTTTTAGAGACGCTGGGGTGCCGGAATTTTGCCCCGAAGGGGATCTTTAACGTGCCAGTAAATCTACTGACACGGCTCCCTCGCATTTGCGCACCCTCAAATGCCAGCTGACTGCGCCAGGTTTCGAACCTGCAACCTTGGGCTCTCTTGAAGAAATGAGGTTCGACTTTATATATGTATATTTTTAATTGCTTTCTAATTACACAACAGTAGGAGATGAAAGATGTTTCTCACTTCTAATCTTTCCAGGAAGCATGGCATTTGCAATATTTGCACATATTTTCCGTTGTTTCCCACAGTTTCCCACGATGTCCAATAAAACACAAGTGTCTTGTACTGAAAGCCTCTATTCCTCTTGGATAATTTGGAATTTTGCATTTTCCCAACCCTATTAAATTGCATTATTACAGATCTGCATGAAGTCCATTGAGGACCTTGGCCTACTAAGCAACTGTAGCTCAGTCATATGGCCTACTGATTGTGCATGGTTAGCTCGATGTGTCTCCTCAGTTGTTGAATGTTTTCATTTTTCATGCACTGTCTTGTTACCATGCTCTACTGAGAACCATCAAGTTGTCTGTGGATAACTAAAGAGTCCGCCTTGAGGCGTCATGGCAAGAATTTTGGCTGTCACCCCTGAGGTGTAAGTTCGATTCCTGGCTCTGCCAAGAAATTTACTTCTGGTCTGAGGGTTGAAATGGGATACACTCTGCCTTGTGAGGCAGAACTGAGAGGTGGTGGGTTGATTCCCCCCTTAGCCATCCCGGAAATGGTGTTCTGTTGTTTCTCACAGTTTCCCAATTCTACTCCAGGCAAATGTGCGTCTGGTTCCTAACTTAATCCACGGTTGCCTCCTTGCCAATCCTAGCCTGCATTACAAATACACTACAGACATCACAATGTCACAGATTATCAAACAAATTCTACATACACTCAAAGTAGCCTACATGGTGCTAAATGACCTTTGTCCAAGCCCTTCCAATGAAACAACAACAAACAACGGTAACGGAAGACAGTAGCAAGGTAAGTTGTTTGGGGGTCAAACCATTGCAAAAATAATGAAGATGCAGGGAAAAGAAAACTCAGCCAATTATACCCCTCCCACAGAACATCAAGTTGGAGCTAGTCAAAGTGTTTCCGACTGTCAAGCTGGAGCCATAATATTTCAGAGATTGCTGCAACCATAATATTATGTCAGAGATTGTTTTTGGATCCTGAGCATGATTAAATTCCATATTATGGAATTGCATGAAGATATTTTATTGTCAAGTGTTTCAAAATCACTCACGTTTTGCAATACTATTGAAAATTCGTGACTTGATATGGAATTGACAAGTTCACAAAACATGGTTCAGGGGAGCTGAAAAGTGATGGCAGCAAGTCTATGTCAAATCAATGAATCATAAATTAATTTTGGAACACGATGGCATATATTTTATTCAACCATCCATTTTTATGACTTTTTTTAAATTGCTTAAAGGAAAACTTAGTTTTTACTAACCACCACATACTTAAATGTTGGCTACTAGGAAACTATAGCCTATAGACCCGAGGAAGGTGTCATTTAAAGCTTAGGAATAGAGCTTTCATTTAGTGAACATGACAACATTATGTTTTTGTTTTTTTTAAATTTCACTGCTTCCTTTTTTTAATTTTGAGTTTTCAGGGAAATGGAATTCTTGAATTTTCTTATAAAAATTTCTACTGTACTCCTTCCGAATTTTAACGTGATCAGTGCTACACCCGCCGATAGATAGGCGGTTGGGGCTGGTCACCAGTGCTACGTTCGTCTATAGACTGTGCATGAAAACTTTTTTCATATTTCCCGTTTGCTCTCGAGTGTCATTTTAAATAAGAATCAGTGTCAAAAATGTAAAGATTTGAAGCCATTCTCTCAGTATTGCCTATACAAACTATTATTTGTAACTCTTCAGTCGATCAACACAAATTCATGTGTCAAAAACCTGCTAGTCATTCCATGGTAATTGATGTTACATTTTGACAAGAATGTAGTTGGTTTATCATCTAGCAACTAGTGAATGTGTAGTGGTAACTCATGTTACATCAAATAGAAATGTTTTTAAGTCTAATTCTGCTCCCGTAAGTCCTCTAATTTGCTCAAACTTTTAAAAAATTCTATTAATAGAAGTATGATAATACAGAGTGTCGAGCGATACGGGAATTTTAGTGACCCCTGGAAAAATACGGGAATTATACGGGAAATTCGCACTTGATACGGGAAATCTTGAAAGGTCTCATAATGGCTGACTTCTTAGCCCCCGAATGCTCGATAGAGTCCTCCTGCTCAGTCTTCTATTTCGCCTGCAGACCGCGCTGCCACCCGCAATTTGCGCCACCGATAGAGCGCTAAGCGGGATGAGAACCCAGCCAATGTCGAATGCATGCTATGCCTGGCCGACTGCCGGCCGTACCCTCTCCACGCGGGACTACGCGTGCCACGCTCGTTGCTGACAATGACATACAGGAATCAGTCCGCATTGTTATTCACAGACCTGGGTTTCTCGACAAGAGCAGCCCTTAAAGAAGAAGCTAACAGCTCAAGATCACAGAAAATTCCAGACGCGGATGTACTGCAATTTCGCACCTACTGCCGAAAATTGTACATTTGTATCCTATGGCTGAAAAAATCAAAGAGAGGTCAACTCTTCGTCACAAGAGACCCGTGCTATTTCCTGCCAAGACCCTATAGGGGTCGCTGAGACTCCTAAGTTGGAAGAAGTTAGGATCGTCATTGCCCTGGAAATTCTTTGTAATCAGAAGAATTTGCTTTTTGGCGCAATGGCTGACCGCATCAAGAGCAGCTACTCCGCACTTCTGAGACTGCCCTCCGTCACTGCGCGTTTAAAGCAGTTCGACGGAAAAGAGCCACGGCTCGGCGTGCTGTTGTCTGAATTAGTGGCTTCATCACTGTTGTGTATTCGAACCCTCAGAAATGTATGTTTTAAAGAAATGTCATCCTCAACAGTTGGTAACACATACACACCACCAGAGACTCAGTTATCGATGACTCGACCAGACTAGAGCCGTTATTGCGGCGCACTGATCTGTATTGTTCTGTATATATTGTTTGGCTTCCTCATAATAAATGGTCAATCTTAGAAAACACAAAAGTTGTGTCAGAAGTAGGATTGATAAAGAACGTGTACGGTGCCGAAGTTCAACTCCATGCCGTGAAACTTGTGCGAAACGTGCTACCAAACAAAATTAAACTCCCCCCAGGTTAGTGTATCAGTGAAGCATCTCCCTTCATCATGGCAGAAGGAATATCCACAGAACTTCTTCCGACTCTTTCTGGGATTATTGCTAGCGCTATCAGGGAATCCACCACGCGAGGCGGCATCGGGAATGAGCCAATGTCACCGAGACGGCCAAACCACCACAATTCTCAATGTCAGCATACCACGCCGCCGATGGGACCACCACAGGGGACTATTTCACGCGGTTCACATGGGCGCTCGGTCTGAGTAAGGTCCCAGAAAACGAACACGCGCAGTACGCATGTGTCTACATGGGCGCCGAACTTAACGAAGCTTTGAAGATTCTAGTAAGTCCTGTCGACCCGGAAACTCTCTCATACAGCGAAATCCAGTCAAGATTGTCGAACCATTTTGACGCCAGCCGTAACAAATATGCAGAGAGCATAAAATTCCGGAACGTCATGCAGAGAGCAGGGGAGACGATCGCCAGCTTCACTCTCAGATTAAGATAAGCAGCAACACACTGTGAGTATGGAGAATTTTTAGACCGCATGCTAATTGAACAACTGCTTAAAGGTTTGGAATCGAGGGACATGTGTGACGAAATTATAGCCAAGAAACCGGAGAGCTTCTCTGTTGCGTACGAGATAGCCTGCGCACTCGAAGCCACCCGGAACTCTGCTGACGAGGTTAAGAATTCGAATATAACCTCAAAATCCGATTCAACCAATCGGATAGGCTTCGAAAAGCCACAGTCGCGGAGGGGTGGCAACCAATGGCAACGTGGGATATCGACCAATTGTCAACAGAAATCCGACCAATCGCGGCCTCAACAAGGATTGCATCCAGCAAATCAGGGAACATCAAGCAACCAATCGTTGTGCGCTGGGTGTGGTGGGGAACATCCACGCAGTCAGTGTAGGTTCCTCAACGCTGAATACCGGACATGTGGCAAGAAAGGTCACATTGCTAAAGTTTGTAGGTCCAAACCAAAGCAGCGGAATACAAATCACGTGACCGAAGGAGAACAACCAGCTGACAGCGTTGATGTCATACATCATTTCAACAAAGTTGAGGTCATCGGAACAATGCAGTCTCCAGGGAAGCAGTTGATAGTTGTCATCATAGAGGGAACCACTGTCAAGATGGAACTCGACACCGGCGCCCCCTGTTCTATGATGAGTCAACTGAGGTTAGGTATGATCAAACCAAATTGTGTTATACAGAAGGTTGATCGTATTTTTGCAAGCTACTCTGGCCACCGTATTAACTGCATCGGGAAGACACCAGTCACCGCCACCATTGGCACCATCTCCAGGAACCTCGACCTCTACATCGTCGACGATGAATTTGAGACACTCCTTGGTCGAGAGTGGATCTCGGAGCTTATGCGAGAGATCAATTTCGAGCAGCTTTTTGGAAAACCTGAACCGTTCCACCAACTCTCCGTCAAACAGTCTCGTCCCTGGACCAGCAAAAGGAACTTGACGCCAACGTCAACCTCTACCATGATGTCTTCAGTGATATCCCCGGGAAGCTGTCAGGCTCACCAGTGAAGATGCACCTGAAGGATGGCGCCACCCCAATCTTCTCCCGAGCACGTGACATTCCTGTAGCCCTGCGAGATGCCTATGCCAAAGAAATCTACACAAAAATCGCATCTGATTTCTACAAGAGGGTAGACTACTCACAGTGGGCATCAACAACTCATGTCGTTGTGAAGAAGAACGGCAAGTTGAGAATCACGGGAAACTACAAACCTACTCTCAACCCGCGGATCATCACTGATGAACACCTGATTCCGAAAGTGGAATACTTGTTCAACCAATTGCGTGGTGCCACCCTCTTCTGTCACCTGGACGTCACATACGCATACACTCATCTCGAGGTCGATGATGAGTTTAGCCAAACCCTCACGCTCAACACTCCAACCCATGGCCTGATCCGTCCAACTCGTGCTGTCTACGGAGCAGCCAACATCCCCGCTATCTGGCAATGGCGAATGGACACGGTTTTGCAGATACTCCCAAATGTTGTGAGTTTCTTTGACGACACCATTGTTTTTGCCGATAGTTTTGACAATCTGATGGAGGCCCTCACCGTGGTACTAGAGCGCTTTCGCCAACACGGTCTCAAGCTCAACCGAGCAAAATGCAGCTTTGCAGAACCGGTCCTGGAAGCTCTTGGCCACAAGATCGATGCTTCAGGCATTCATAAGTCGGATGCGCACATCCAAACCGTACGCATGACGAATAGAAATAAACAGTGTCATCACTCCGCTACTTAAGCATTGTAGTTCACGGTCCAGCCAGTGACTGGCGCGGAAGTCGCGCCGAACCATAAGCACGTGTGACAGTAACCCACTAGGTTAGTACTGTAATATCCTGTGCGCGATTAAGTCATATTATTCGAGGGAATTTGTTTCTTTGTAATAGTTTACGAATGTCTGTGCAGTGCTTTGTGTGTGCAAACAACTAAGTTTTCTGTAGTTTTGGGGTGTCGTAATGTTTTGTTCCTGGAAGTAAATCGGGTTACGAAGAAAATCTGATGGTAGACATTTCTTCACACCGCCAAAAGAAACAAATCTGTTTGCGAAATGGGCGAGAATTATTCCGTGGAAAGATAAGCAATTGTCAATCAAAAATAGAATCTGTGACGAGCGTTTTTCGGAAGATTTAATTGTTATAAAGGCGGACTGTTTCGTAGTGAACTATGAGAACGTGGAAATTCCTCGCGTGAAGTGGAAATTAAAACATTTTTCAAAATTTACCGAAATATCTATCCACTGATGTAAAATCACGAAAGCCGCCCAGTAGGATACGGAATGAAGGCAGCCTTCCATGGTTACTTGTTCTATTTCGTGCCATCCTTACCTAAAACGAAAAAAAATCCGTCTTAATAATAATAGGCCTAAAATAATAATAGTTGTTGATTCTTTAGGGACTTAACGACATCGTGGTCACGTAGCCCTGTGTGTTTGGGTTTGTTTAGAATTCGTCTCCCCCCAGGGGCTCACATCTAGTGGGAAGTGGGTTGGCGACCACGGGGCCCCAGCTGAGTCCGGCATTGCTTCCACTTACTTGTGCCGGGCTCCTCTCTGTCTTCTTTCCTGTCGACCTCACTTGGTCAACTCTTGTTCTCTTCCGACCCCGACGGTATTAGGGTATCCGAGGCCTAGGGAGTCTCTTCCTTTCCCGCCTTAATTGGCCCTTGTCTCATCTTTTCTGATTCCCTCCTTCTGCGAGGGGTCAGCCTTCTTTTTCTTTTCCTGTTATCTCCTGCCTTCTGCTCAAGGCCCTCAAGGAGGCCGGGTGTTTGTAGCCCCACCACTTTTGGTGCACCCTAGATAATGCTACACCCTCAGGGGCTCACGGCTGGTGAGTTCGGGAGTTGGCGACCCCGAGGGATTCCTGAGCTGGGTCCGTTTTCCCCTTTTGTCCCTTACCTTCGGGGCGTACCCTCTCCTCTTTCACTTTCCTACCTGCCTTTCATGGCTCTCCTTCCTTCCAAGTCCCTCAATCCGCATTCTTCGAGGGTTGAGGGCAATTCTTTTCCTCCTGTCCTTAATTTGCCTTATTCTCCTTTATTTTTCCATTTCTTCTTCTAGTGTGTAGGTTGGTAGTTAGTTTTTAGTTTTAAGTTTGCATATCATTTTCATCTTCACGATCACCCAAACCATCAGGGGCCGATAGCCTAGATGTTAGGCCCCTTAAAACAACAATTATCATCATCATCATCAGAATTCGTCTGATAACCTGTGTCATTATGATGTCTGTAGTAGTGTGTGTATTTGGAATTGAGGTTGGATTTGGGTAGGAAGTGGTCGTGTCCTTCAGTTAGGTACCATCCCGGCATTTGCCTGGAGGAGAAGTGGAACCACGGAAATCCACTTCCAGGATAGTTGAGGTAGGAATCGAACGCGCCTCTTAACATTTTTGCCTCAGGAGGCTGAGTGAACACCGTTACAGCCCTCAGACCAGTATTAAATTCATTGGCAGAGCTGGGAATCGAACCCGGACTTCCGTGGTGATAGCCAAGTGGCCAAGAATGAGTCGGACATATAATAATGGCCAACCTGCCAATAAAATAAACGGTCATCCAATTCTTCGCTTCCGTTACCATCCTCCTGATCTTCGGAACTTGTTTCAACTTTGTCTTCAGTATCAGAGTCACAAATTCCTTTGAAATTACTGAATCATGAACTAGCTATTCGTTATCTTTCAGCAGAAGGTGACACGCTTCATCTGCATCCTTACGTTTTCGTAAGGCGCAATCTCCTTACTGATATTAACTAAGACAACATACTAAGCCAAATAATCGGTATAACAGCACACCTGCCACTCACTGACAGAATGTAACATCATTGGGAGTGCTGGTACTATCAATCTCACGCTGACAAAATGTTACACTGTTAAAGTTATTTTTAGGCACGCTATTTCACAACTCCAGAAAAATGCTTACTAAGGTTTGGTGTAAGATGTCACGAGACTATAAGATCATAACTTGAACTGTTGGCTTGATATTAAAACTAATATAACGAACCATGGAGCTGTCAGACCAATGCGCGACTAACGGAGGGTTTTAAACGATAGTTCTACATGGGGACAGAGAATATTAATACTAACTTTTTGACAGTATTATTCATAAGTCTAAACACACAATTTGTTGTAATCAGCGTAACCGCAGCCTTCGTAAAGAGGTTTACGTAGCCCAGCGCATATCCCACTATTGAACAGCTGACTGTGTAGCGTTGGGGATCAGCGCCGCTAGCGCTAGCCGAGCTTGGCGCGGTTGAACTCTGTGAGTGATAACACTATTTATTTCTATTCGTCATGCCGTACGGGACGCGCCGAAACCAACGACTCCAGAGGAACTCCAGCTGTTTTTGGGTAAAGCGACATACTACAGTGCCTTCATCCATAACCTGTCAACGAGAGATCGGCCACTCAGAGACATGCTGTTGACGGTTCCTCTCATGTGGACACCAGACGGCGACAGGGCCTACCAGGACATCAAGGGCGCTCTAACCTCACCGCAGGTCCTTATGCAGTATGATCCAACACTACTACTTTTGCTGGCAACGGACGCCAGCAACACCGGTCTCGGCGCAATGCTGTCTCACCAGCTCAGCAACGGACTAGAACGGCCTATCGCATATGCTAGTCGGACAATGTCCTGTATGGAGCAAAGGTACCCCCTGATCGACAAGGAAGCGCTCGCCATCGTTTGGGCAGTACAAAAGTTTTTCAACTATCTGTACGCTCGACACTTCACGCTAATCACGGATCACAAGCCCCTGACGCAGATCCTACATCCAGAGAAGTCTCTACCAGTCCTGTGCATTAGTTGCATGGCCAATTATGCCGACCACCTCGCACACTTTAACTACTCTGTGGTTTTTAAAACATCGAAGCAAAACGCCAACGCTGACTACTGCTCTAGAGCACCGTTACCATCGACCGTCAACAAGGTCCAAAACTCAATCTCGCAACAGACGGAGGATTACGACGACTTTGATTTTTTTACAGTTCACCAGACGCAGCAGTTACCCGTCAAATCTGAAGCCATTGCACGAGAGACGAGGAAGGACCCTGATCTCGGTAGAATTGTCAAACTTTTGGAAGGAGGCCAAGATCTCACCCGCCATGACTTCAAGGCACCCGAGGTAAAATACATGCTCGCCGCCAACTGCTTGATGTTCGAGCACAGAGTAGTGGTTCCACCTGCACTGCGAGATGCTATCCTCAACGACCTCCATGCAGCTCACCTGGGGATCGTCAAAATGAAGGGAATGGCACGTTCCTTTCTGTTTTGGTCAGGTATCGATTCCGACACCGAGAAGCTCGCAAAGTCCTGTACCACATGCGCAACCCATGCGCACACTCCACCCAAGTTCCGCGAGCATCACTGGGAGTACCCGAAGGCACCTTGAGAACGCATTCACATCGACCGCACGGGCCCAGTAGCTGACAGCATGCTTCTGATTGTTGTAGATGCCTACAGCAAGTGGTTCGAGGTCAAGACAACAACCATCACAACAGCTGCTGCAACAATCTCCCTGATGGATGACCTGTTCACAGCGCATGGCACCCCAGTCACCGTCGTTTCAGACAATGGCAGGCAGTTTATCTCAGAAGAATTTAAGGCCTTCCTGCAGAACAGTGGTGTGAAGTACCACAAGCTTACAGCACCGTACCATCCATCAACTAATGGCCAAGCAGAACGGTATGTCCAAACGGTGAAGGATGCCCTCTACGCAATGAAAACAACCAAAGGAACTCTGCAGACAAACCTGAACGAGTTCCTTCGCCAATTTAGAAGAGCGCCACACTCTACCACCGGACAATCTCCATCTCAACTATTCCTGGGATGAGAACTTTGGACACGTCTCAACCTGGCGAGACCCAATGATGTTCGCACTAGAGTCTGCGAGAAACAGAAAGCAGAAATGGACTCTACATTCTGCACCTTCGAAGCGGGTCAGTCGGTCTACTTCCTCTCTGGCAACCCGAACCTGGACAAGTGGCTTCCCGGTACCATCGCAGCCCGCATTGGAGATCTTCACTATGATATCAACTACCGGGAGAAACGAATAAAGCGCCGCATCGACCAAATTAGGCCATTTCCAGGAATACGGCCAAACACAGAGAACCAGGAACCGACCGGCGATGAACCTACTGAAATTCCGCCTAGGCCACGACGTGTTCGGTACTTCCCAGCACCAGCTACCACAGTACCAGCCGAGAGGATGCCACAAGTGATCCGTGGAAACCGAACACCAACACCAGCTACTCCAGTTATACCGCGCATGTCTACACGCAAACGCCGCCCACCATTACGATTTTCACCATAGACATAACAAGTTCAATTTAAAAGACGGAGGAAATGTTGTGTATTCGAACCCTCAGAAATGTATGTTTTAAAGAAATTTCATCCTCAACAGTTGGTAACACATATACACCACCAGAGACTGAGTTATCGATTACTCGAGCGGACTAGAGCCGTTATTGTGGCGCACTAATCTGTATTGTTCTGTATATATTGTTTGGCTTCCTCATAATAAATGGTCAATCTTAGAAAACACAAAACTCACCTCCCTCAGTTCCTGCCAAAAACGATCTCACAAGCTTCGTTAAAGTGATACTGATTTTGTATCACAACATTGCAGCTCTAAACAGAGGTTTCTCCCTGAACAAGGAGTGCATGATCGTCAATCACAAAGAAGCAAGTCTGATTGGCATGCATACTGTTCAGGACGCTGTGATGGCAGCTGGTGGTGTAGAAATGATAACCGTGAGCGAGAGTCCATACTGCACAAAACTCCTACGCCGTGTTCAAGGAAGCAAAACAGATGTGAAGCGACGGCTAAGTTGGCAGTCGAAAGAAAAGCCACGAAAGATCTCCAGGAATTGGGGGAAAAAGTACAGTACTGTCAAAAGAAGTTAATTTTGTGCTGTGTATAACTGAAGTTCCTAGTAACAATCTTGTATTTGTCAAAGCGACTTATTTAATTTCGTTTTGCGTTATTTTATTTTCTATTACCTACTGTGATAAAATAACTCTAAATTAAAAGGTATTCGCGACGTGTTGCGTGTGGAATTTTACTGTTTTTAGCCTTTCCATGGTCTTCTTTCGCAGGGGAGATGCACATACCAAATTGTTTTCAAGTCCGTGGAAACACTCGATGCAAATGCGTCACACATGCATAAGTTTCAAATTACAAACAATATCTCGCAGCTCTCGACATTTTACTATCAAACACCCGTCACCAACATGTCGCTACAAAATACACCACACAAGTGACAGAATTCTTCTCTTATGAGCAGGCATTGTTTCAGTCGCTTGTTAACCACTGTCTGTGTCGGATTTCCTTTCATTGTCATTGTTTCGTTACTTTTACTTCGCCGAAGTTCGACTCGAGGACTGGACACATCCCGTACAGCATGTACAGAAAAAAATACTGAAGGCTGTCTGGATATCGCGGTGGATGAAATGATTATTAACCTTGGCAATTCATCAAGCTCTGACGAAGACAATGATGGTGGTGATGATAGGGACAGTAAAGGGATGGAGGGTGTCAAAGAAACCCTTGCCAAGTGACTGAGGATAATTTATTTAATGGTGTCAGTTCGCTTGCCTCAATGGATAATAGAGCACAGGCTATTGTTTACCGTCATAGTGTTCAAAATACCGTCCGTGGTCAGTCATTCAATAGCCTACAACTCGACAATATAAAACCACGGCAATAATATCGCCACAGAGGGGCTTGTTTGAGTGCTCAGTGCTAAATATGTCTTTACCTTAACTTTACTTTTGTATTACCACGAAAGCTAATATTAACCGTGGAGAGTCGCGATTCAGTGAGTGTGCATGGTGTTATCTGTCAACTACTGTAGTAAGCTGAGAACAACCTCCACTCAGACTCTTGTTTCATGTTAAACGATAATGTTTTTACATTAATTAGCTGTAGAGTGTTTGCCCTCTTTGTCGTATTTATTGAATTGAATACCGATGATAAAGGTATCATAGCTTCGGTGTGTAATTTATTTATTCATCTAAAAGTATCCTATTTCTCAGCGTTGACTCAGGATCTTTTTTTTAAATATATTTCGTATAATTGGACAGAAATAATGTCTGAAGTGTAGCGCTGTGTGTTATTCGAATCAATTGATTTACAACAACACTAAAAACTTAGCAACACAGCTCAGCTGTTCCAAGCTCCCGACATATCCTTCGCGTTGTTTCCTTCGAAATACAGGGTGTAGGTGAGAAGCATGCTCAGAATTCTTGCCGTGTGGCGGTTGGACGTAGGGTCTTGTTATGTGATGACCGTGGGTTGCGGAGAGGAAAAGCGAGGCAAAGTGACAGGAAGGCTGTCAGTACCGAATGCGCGGGGTTAGCAATACTGTATTTGTCCCATAATTTATGCGTGTAATAGCGGACACACCTCCAATTTTACTATAAAAGTCGTGATCTAAAAAGGGATAGTGGGTGGGTAACATCTATTACTACATGACCCCCAAAATTATTATTCATTATTACAAAGGGTATTTTGACTATTTTCAGTAGTGTAGAAAATTGTATCGCCTTGTTCCGGGCTCCTATAGAGCTTATATTTTCTTTCGATCTTTCATTTGCCATAGGACGCGCCACCGGCGTATGGTTATGCATTACCAGCGTCTGGTTTAGTAGTCAGGTAATGGAAGCAATGGGAACTGTGTACTACAAATTTCCTTGCATGTAACTAAGCAAATTATTATTGTTAAGAGAACGTAAAATGATCTTCAGCTGTGTGCAGTGATGAAGCTCTGCATGTGTTCATTCCTTATGTATTAATGATGCGAAATGTCAGCTAACGTTGTGCACATACAACACTCGTAGTCTCTAAATGTTGCACATTTTCCCGTAAATTACAGCAGTTTATGTTTGAATTGCTTATAAGTTCGTGACAAAGAAAGTGTTTCTCCAATTGGATGATTGTATTCAACTGTATGCACGTCGCATAATCTTGGCGAGGTGTATTTTTTTTTTTTTTCACGGAGCAACTTTACACCGTAGTAGGCACGCAGCTTTTTGTATTTAGTTTCCTAGCATCTTGTTTTAAATTATTGACTATCATATTTCTAAGTGCAGAAAATCCATACATTCATTAGGATTCGGGTTCCATAATTCATGCAAAATGAGGTTCGTTCGTTTGTGAAATTGAGGTCATAACCCCTCTACCCTTTCAGTGATTACCGTATGGTACTTTACGTAGACTAGGGTGAAGATGTAAATGAGCATTTTTTTAAAATTGCCGCCAGTTGTTTGGTTTATTAACTTAGGGTAATATTTTCCTAAGGTACTGAAAACTGGGCTCGGTTGGATTTTTAGGTGGAACTGCATGTGCTATCAAATATCGCTTTTTTGCAATACCTGGAATATGTATAGAATTATAAAATGATTATTGGTTAAATAAGTGTTAATAGATAGGCTATTATAATTATAATGATTAAATAAATATTAAAGAAGAAATGATGCGTTGTTAGTAAATATTAGGCCTACCGGTACGGTGAATAGCCTATAACTCGTAGCATCCGTCACAATTTAGCATTTAAACTTATCACGTTAATGCATAATATACTAATATAACAACCGGATAGCAAATTTTAATAATATTCTCACATATAACATATTTAATTTGCACCAACTTGTCTAAGATATGTTAATAATAATAATAATGTTATTGGTTTTACTTCCCTTTTAACTACTCTGGCTTTTAGAGATGCCGGGGTGCCGGAATTTTGCCCCGAATGGGGATCTTTAACGTGCCAGTAAATCTACTGACACGGCTCCCTCGCATTTGCGCACCCTCAAATGCCAGCTGACTGCGCCAGGATACGAACCTGCATAAGATATGTGAGATCACTGCCGTTTGAAATGTGAAAATCGCACACTTTGTAGGCAAGCTGTTTCTTATGGTCGTCTCCGATGCGAAGTTTTACTAATTACTCTTTTAGGAGACACTCTTCTTTGGAATATTCATGATAGGCCAACCCTCTAGTTCTTATTTCATAAGTAGAACACCTCAAACAAAACCACAATCCGAAATAATAAAGAAGATAATCACGAACGAACGATTCACTGCCAATGAAAATCAAATGGAGATTCGCGGACCAGAAGTTCGCTATGCATAGGCTTCGGTGCCATTTTAACTCGTGGAAGCTCTATACGGTTATGGTACCATACAATTCAGTCACTTCCCGTAAACATTTATTGTGTGACACTCCTGTTCTCTACTCTCTCAACCCTCCTCAGTAAAACAGTCATTTATATCAGCCTTCCTCAGGTAAACGGTATTTTATTTGTGTTCGTAGCATCTCGTCCCATCTGCGAGAGAGTTCACTCGCGCGCGCTTTGCTCACACTACGGATTAGGCTTAAATCTCGCCATCACCCTTGGGCTGTGGAAGTGTCTCCAAACAAATGCAGTTACACTTATGCCAGAAAATCTTTATTCGCGCTTTAAGATTAATTTTTCAGCCATTCGGTATGCGAACTCTAGTCTTAGAGGATTCTAAAATATACGGGAATTTGGTGCATTTTCGTATGGGAATTATACGGGAAATTGAAAAAAGGTCATCGCTCGACACCCTGTAATACAATTGATACTTTTCATTCCATACTTGCTTCCAAGACGGAACCCAGTGGTAGTTGCTCCAGTAGTGCTTTAAACAATAATTCTAAAATGACTGGTTAAATATTGTGTTTGAGGTGTATATATGTAGCGATAGACTCTAATTAGTGTTCCTCTTGCACGATAAAAGTTAAAAACACAAATGTTGTTGTGACTAGAGCCAAAGCCAAGCTAGTTGAGAAAGCAACACCACTTGTGGGCATGGTTGTGATTTTCAGGAACTCAAGCTTGAATTAGCATCTAAAGACATAATAATTGGTTTACTGAAAGAAGATATGAGAAGACTTGTTGAAGAAATTAACATTGAAGTGTAAATTATGTTTAAATTCACTAAAGGTGGACTCGGGTTGTGAAACCGGACCAGGTAGCCCAAATTTGAAGCCTGATATTGTGGACAATAATGTGTGGATGTGCTTCTTTTGTGGAACTTAAAGAAGTAACGGATTAAAACATATTCGTGCAAAAAAGTGTGTATAGGGCGGCGGGTGAAACGGAGGAAAGTAGCTACGGTGATCATGTGTACGAAAGTAGGATAGCGGTAGAATGTCTTCTGTGTGAAGTGGTGACATGGCTTTCACCTCAACAGTGAATCATTATCTACAGCTACCAGTGGGGCTAGGAATGGAATGCCATTGTCATCTTCGAGTGATTTTTGTGGTGATCATTGGCAGCTCCAACGATATATCAAGAAATGGAGGTAAAAATGTGGTCAGCACTCTGAGAGAAACTTCTCTCACCTGCACCATCATCATAGCTGTGAACCTTTCCCATAGGTTTGATCTAATGGAGAAATCCTGTGTAAATGTAACTGAAGAAAACACTAATGTAGGGATCATTAAGGTGTGTAAACATTTATGTAATGTTTATTTGTTTGATGTAACTATGTTGGATCGAGTTATGCGCACAGGCATGGGCAACATTTGAATAAGCAAGGTAAGGATTTCATGAAGGCCCTGTCAATGTTAGAATTCAAATGTTCTATTTTATACCTAGCTTATTCTAATGTATTCAGAATAGTTCATTTTAAACGTAACCACATTGGTTTGCAGAGTGTTTCCGTATTGACTTGCAAGTTGCTTTATAACAGGATTTTATCAGTCTAGTCAATACAAGTAAACATAATTTATATTATTAAAACATTATTTTATACACACATATACATTGGGTAATTTTCAAGGCCCTTCTTCAATATAAGATCAATCGACACTATAAGAACAATAAGACTTTTTCTGTCTATAAAGACATTACAACTTGAACATAGAATCTTTGAAAAAGTTTCTTTTCTTCTATAAGCTACTTAAAAATTTTGTATGATGCTTATGAAATCTTCGGTGTAGTAGCAATTCAGCTTATGCGTTTAGAATTTTACAATCGTAGTTGCTGTGAAGGTAATTCACGTGTTGAAAACAATGATATGCTGCCCAAATAAAAGGGTTTGACAACCAATTCAAACAGTCGTGTTCTTGTGCGTGGCTGGTTATTCTTGAAAATAGCTGTCATTACGGTCACACACTTCCACGAGGGGCCGGTCAAATTTACTGCAATTAAAATGAAATAAAAATATATTGTTTAAATTTATGAGATTATTTACTGTAATGCTAGTAATTTGATGAGAATTATTTTTATACCTTGTGAAATATAATTAACTGGCAGTAGTGCCCGGTTTCGCCCGGTGGCTTTATTTGTTTTATGGATGATAATGAATACTACTACAGAACTGGAGCGCTCGAGGATAAGGATCGGAAAGCACCAACGCTTACTGCAGCTGATAACCTCAGTATACTGCACCAACACCATCACCCTTATACAGAGGCATACTATTGTCATGGTGATAACTGTTTTAAGGGGGCCTAAGAATTTTTTTTGCACTAATTAGGCCCTACTCCCCGTGACTGCAATTTATAAGCAGCTCGCAATTCTGCACCAGAACACTGGTAGGGGCAACGTGATGCAGCCCGCATTGCCAGGTAACAATAGACTTAGGTATTATTGAAGCAGTTCAGGAGCGCTTATTCTTCCGACTTACTGAACAAAAATCAATCTTTAAGGTTACCTGAGAGGTGTAGCCTAATGCTACATAGCCTAAACTATTCCTCTTGAATCTGGCTATCATATACAAAAATAATTTTTCGAATCCAACTGGTAGTTCAAGAGATTAGCGTGTTTAGGCACACAAACAAACAAACTCTTCAGCTTTATTATATTAGTATAGATTATGTGAATTCCTGGTTCTTGATGTAAAAGGATCGTATCCTATTGGATTGGAGAACTGAGTATAACCTGGATATTGCTGTACTATGTAAATGGCTGGATGCTAAAATCAAAAGGGAAAATGTGTGAAATATAATTGAAGCAAATGTATTGGAAATGTATAGAATGTGGAAGCGAGCTTACGCCTTAGGAAGACTGTGATCAGGCTTGCCTCACTGCTGGCTGATCTGCTACTGAAGTTGGCCTGCACATTTTTTTTAGGAACTGTTTGAACTTTTTAAATAAAAATTTGATTCCTAAAAATACAAAATTTGCCCAATAAAGAGGAATACTTAACTACATGAGAAAAAGGTACAAAATACTATTTAAAATTTTCTTGAAAAAAGAACTTATAAAAGTCGAAATTAAACGAGATGTTATATAATGCACATTTACTAACAACCGAAACTATCTCACGTGTAGAATGGGACTCCTATCAGGAAAGAATTGATTTAAGGTTACAAAAAGCCATGAATAAAAAGAAACAATAGACAAGAAATTATATTCCTTAATTGAATAACAAGCAAGTCAAAACATTAAAAGAAAAGAAAAAAAAAAAGAACCTTCCAATGGACCATAATAAACTTGTTGAATGTCCGCTTCACGGAGGGTAAAAAGAAAATTTTGGAGAAAGGCCCAAAACATAACTGGTAAGATACATTAAATAGGACTAATTTAACTACAATAATAATGGAGACAGAGTTAGCAACAAATAAATTACAGAATAATCAAGATATGAAGCAAGGAAACAAATTAACAAATTCATAAAACTAGAAACAAACAACCACACCTAACAGAACAAAATTATTAAAGCAATTAACCAAACAATTAATGAAAACGAACTTATCATTCCTAAAGCCGACAAAGGCTGTCATGTTGGGAAAATAAGATGTCGCTAGATAGGCTTTGGCCGTTCAGGGGCTCAGTGCCGTGGGGTTTGTTTTTGGTTTTAATTATATTTGATTAGGTCATATATACATGTTGGAAATTTAAATTTAGAAAGAAAGCAATATTTTATTCCACGAATATAATTTATTAAGATGTAAACCTTGAAGCAAGCTGTTTTGTTTCAAATTTCTTGAAATATTGTGAAATAAAGAGAGGTTGTTTCAGGAGGCCTGGGCTCTGAAGAAATACATTGATACAACTCAGATTCAAAGTAGGGATCTTCATGTGAATGGAGGTAAGTCTGTATTGCCACTGAGAAGTTCAGAAATTTTCACTGTTGCTATCTGACTCGGCATTATTGTTGTTCCTGTATCATTTCACACCCATTTTGCACTGCACTCAGATTCGAATTTGGGTTCTTTTTTTCATCTTAAAGTTCATTTTCCGTTATGCCCACCTTAGTACATGTAGCTGCAGAACGTTCAGTAGCTTCCCACAACTTTTTCCATATGTAACAAGACTGTCCTTTTGCAATTTGCTTTTGAACCCCACCTGATATCGTGTTGGCACAGCTGTTTTCTTTAACAATGGTTTTGTTTTTGTTTTCAGAATTTCATTTTTAAGTTTACTTGATGGTTCGGAATCATCATCTAGGTAGTGTGTGAACACACAGACCTATGCTTCCTAGGTTCAGAGTTGGCACGCTTAGCTTTTTCCTAATGTAGCACAAAAGAAAATAAAGTAGAAACTGGCAGTATGCAACATCTCCAATCTGTGAATATTCCCTTAAGTATGACCGCATGAAAAATAATATCCAACGTTAGTTGTCAGGGCCTTTAATTTGAGAAATAAGTCAGCTGTGACTTGTTTCAGAGTGTACAGATTTCCTCCTCCAAATTATAAAATCACACTGAAATCAAGTGGTGGATGACGAAACAGACCAATCCTGACATGAAACATGTGACCACACAATTGTATCGAATGGTTGAGCTTGTCTGTGTTGCTCTTCTTCAAACCGGTTGACAGCATCAGAGATAGTGTGTTGACAGCAAAGCCCACAATTTTCCGCGCATGCTTCCCAGGTTCCGGTCACTTTCATGGTGGTTTTGAGCTGGCCTTTGAATCTCCTCAAAGGGTCTCCATAAAGTCTTGTTCCGGAGCAAAGTTCGCCGTAAAGAATTTGGCGAGGAATCCTGGTATCATTCATACGGCAGGGCATGTCCAATCCATCTTAGTTTATGAATCTTTATAGAGGCTCCTATACTAGATATTTGTTCTTTGTCGAGAACTGAGATGATGATGGAATCCTCTCACTTAATGTTCATACCTTTCAAAGTTTTTGTTGATTGAAACTCTCAATTGTTTTAGTACCATGACAGTTTCTATCCTGTATCATGTACATGCATTTGTACCCTTTCATCGCTCTTTGTTGCAGAGGCTGTTTGTATTTGGTATTGTGTACAGGCATTTACCCTGTGTTTGCTCTCGCTTCAGAGGCTCTGTTTCTATCTGGTATCATGTACAGGCATGTGCCCCCTGTTTGCTCTCAACTGCATAGGCTCTGTTTGTATCCTGTATTGTGTACAGACATGTACCCTTTATTTGCTCTCCACTGCAGAGGCTCAGATTGTATCTGGTATTGTGTACAGACATGTACCCTTTATTTGCTCTCCACTGCAGAGGCTCAGATTGTATCCAGTATTGTGTACAGACATGTGCCCTTTATTTGCTCTCCACTGCAGAGGCTCAGTTTGTATCTGGCATTGTGTACATACATGTACCCTTTATTTGCTCTCCAATGCAGAGGCTCAGTTTGTATCCGGTATTGTGTACAGACATGTACCCTTTATTTGCTCTAAACTGCAGAGGCTCAGATGTATCTGGTATTGTGAACAGACATGTACCCTTTATTTGCTCTCCACTGCAGAGGCTCTGTTTGTATCCAGTATTGTGTACAGACGTGTACCCTTTATTTGCTCTCCACTGCAGAGGCTCAGATCGTATCTGGTATTGTGTACAGACATGTACCCTTTATTTGCTCTCCACTGCAGAGGCTCGGTTTGTATCCAGTATTTTGTACAGACATGTACCCTTTATGTACCAGTCTCCTACCCCCTTCCTTCCTATCAGCTCGACAAACTCCTTGAGGGTCTGCCAACCCGAAGGAAGACTACCAATCGCGACCCCAAGATAGCCGTACGGGACTTGCTGGCTTTCACTCGGCGGTCGGTGCTGACGACGTACCTGGGCTTTCCTCCCAGGGCGCGGACACGAACAAGACTCCTTTAAAATGGCAGAGGATAGCGGGACTCTATTGTCCGCTTGCACAACAGGACGCCACCCCTGAAAATTGGGATTTCAACTAACCCCATAAGTGAAGCAGAAAATACGAAGTTATACACGTACCAAAATGAAACGCACATGAGGCGTAAAGAAGGAAGCCAAAGGCAAAGCGTTAGCGAACGTTACGAACAACACGTGAACAAAAAAAAGAGAACGTAAGGTGATAAAACACAGAATAAAGGGACCCCTTGAAACTTAAACAAATAAACAAATGCATGGCTGTGTTTTAGTAAATTAAGGAAGCGTGATAACACAGGAATTTACAATGATTTAGATCAAAGCCAAAACAGATGCCACGAGGATGACTCAACAAGGCATGAGCCTCGCTAAGAAGGAGAAAAGCCTCCCCCACTATTGTAACGTGTTTTTCGAGGGGTTTTAGGCAACTGGCATAAGTCAGTAGGAAGCCATTCTATATTTATTTACGCGGCAAATTGTTCAGCCGAGAGAATTTTTCATGTTAATTTATTATTATTATTATTATTAATTTATTATAATTATTATTATTAAGGTATTTTCGGAGCATTTTATAAAAATTATTAGCATTCAGATAGGTTTTCTATGTCTTAGAAAACGCTATCCAGCAAATTATTACGAACGACGATATCATAGAAAATTATCTGATTACGGAATTTTACGGAGTTTTTGTCAGTTAGGGTATTTGAGAGAGACGTGACTCACTGGGATTTCAAGTACACGCTTAATCTTGTCGAGAAGCATGACGTAATCTTGGGTCGCAAGGTCTAGAAAAGACGAATTGTTGAAACGGAACCCTGTCGCCGAGTGTAATGACCCGGAGGAGGAGAAGATCGCGTGGTGGGATACAGCCAATCAGCGGAGACGACGTAAGCTAGTTGGGACTGAAGAGTGGGGGAGCCGACAGGTGAATATATCGTTCGACGCGCCGTGAGACGAGGACTATCTGTGAAATACTTGAGGAGTATGGATGCGCGTGCGAGTCGCTCCGATGTTCAGTGGAGTTAGGGACTATCTGTGTAGAACTTGCGGTGTACGGTCGCAAGTGCGTGTCGCTCCGATGTTCAGTGGAGTTAGCGACGAACTTTTGTAAAACGTAACCAGTGCGGTTTTACGCGAGTTTGGGTCCGAGGTACGGACCATAGAATTATATAATCTACCAGGATATCATCAAATTTCGACGGAGATGACGACGTCCAGGAGACTGTGGGAAGCACACAGCATCATCAAGAACGAGGGAGATGCTTTGGCAATTTCCAATGGTAAGCGCACATGACGCAGAAATACGCAATCTCTCATTTTCTTTGTTTTATATTTCATATTTCAGTAACTTCATAGCTTGGAAATAAGAGTAAAATCAATTTATCAGACTCCGTTTTCACGTAATTTTCTATCGGTAATATTCAAATCACAACGCTCCAATTTAAATTTTAAACTTATTATTATTATTAATTTTGCTATACTTGTTTTATATAATAAATTCATTTCTTTTACAATGCAATCTTTGCTTTCAGTAGGTAGCATTAGATATAGACCAATTCCTTCTCCTGATACAATTGTTTGTTGGGTTAATGATCAAATCATACCACGATCTGAGTGAATAGAGTCTTGAATGTGTTCTGCCAGAGCTAGACGTTGTTAAATACAAATTTAGATTTCAACATTGCATTGAGGTCTTGGCGCCCATTAAAACAACATAGCTTAGGCAAAGGTAAACAGTTACAATTCTCTCCCAACAGTGTGGGCTAGCCAAACTGTTACATTTGTCGCTACCAACATGGGGCACTAATTAATAACCATTACATTTGGCGCCGACAACTTGGGGCTGAAAACCTAATAACATTTGTGGAAGGAGAAGGGTATATATTTCTGTGCCTGTATTTTGGGGGTTATTTGTCTTTATCAGTGTATATCATTATGGGGGATGAGAAAGAAAGACAGATGAGGTTACGTAGTGGTCATCAACTGGAGAATGATGATACGAGCAGTATGTCGAGTGATGGTAGTACCGGGGTAGCGGAGGTAAATCCCGATACTGAAACAGGGAGTGTAGGCGGCCAACCAGAATTAAAAACTTTACTTCTCGAGTTCATGTATCAGAACAAAGTTAGTAGTGATGCTTTAAATGCAAAATTAGAAGAGAATAATGCAAAATTAGAACAAAACAGTAGGGAAAATAAAGAAAGTACAGATGCTTTAAAAGCAAAATTAGAACAGATTAATGCAAAATTAGAACAAAACAGTAGGGAAAATAAAGAAAGTACAGAAGCTTTAAATGCAAAATTAGAACAGAATAATGCAAAATTAGAACAGAATAATGCAAAATTAGAACAAAACAGTAGGGAAAATAGAGAGAGTAATGAAACTTTAAACGCCAGATTAGAACAAAACAGTAAGGAAAATAGAGAGAGTACTGAAACTTTAAATGCTAAATTAGAACAAAACAGTAGGGAAATGAGTGACAAATTCGAACTGATTAGAGGTGAGATCAGGGGGGTGATGGAAGAAAAGGCTAAAGAGATTATTGCAGATGTAGACAGAAAATTAGGAAAAGTACAGGAGGAGTTGGAAATTAGAATCAGTACACAGGCTGAAAATTTAAAAGAACTAGTGCAACTGGAAACACAGCAGGTCAAAAAGCAATTGGGGGGAGAAATTGACAAAATTCAGGTAGCTACTAAAGAGGTTAAGGAACAGCTGGGGGGTAGAATTGAGAAAGTCCACTCACAAGTAGTTGCAGAAGTAAATGATTTAAGAGAGAGTAATAGGGAAAGCATTAGCAAGATTGAGGAGAAACAAGCAAAGCTATATGATAAAGTAGAAGAATCAGAAGGAAACATTAAATTAACAGTAAACAGTATTGAGAGGAAGGCTGAGGAGAAAATCGCAGAATTAGAATTAAAATTAAAAGCTAGGATCAGGCAAGAAAATAGTCAGAATAGGCCAGTTTTTGTGAATAGCACACACAGGGAGGTAGAACTGGGTAAGTTCAGCAATCGACAGGGGTGCCCAATGGAGTTCATGAACACTATAGAAAATAAATTCGGGGAGAGGTTGGAAAATGGTAGTATTGAGTGGTGCCAGGTAGTTGAAATTTTAGAACAAGTGTTTGTGGGGGAAACGAGGAATTGGTTTGCTGTCTACAGAGACAAGTTTACTGATATGAATGATTTTAAAATGAAATTCTGTGAAAAGTTCTGGAATGAGGTTATTCAGTCGCAGCATCGTGAGGGAGTAGTGTGTGGTAAATATAACCCTAAAGGAAGCTCCACCATGACCGAATACTTTTTAGGGCAGGTATTAGTGAGTAAATATCTGGATGGCTTGAAGGAGGAAAGTGATGTGGTAAGGTTGCTACTTAGGCACTTTCCCTATAGGATCAAGGAGGCTGCTTGTATCCAGAATGTAAAGACTATATCACAAGTAGAAAATTTGTTAAGCACATTTGATGCACTAGGGAAAGGGGGTTATGAGGACAATTTCAATCGGAACCAGGGTAATAATAATAATAGACCTAATGAAGCCAGGCATCAAGAAGTTCAAGGGAACGGTGGCGAAGGGGCCAACGCTCAAAATAGAAATAATAATAATCATCAGCTAAATCAGAACAGAGGAAATGGCTATGGCAATCAGTATCAAGGGAGGAACAATGATTACAGGGGAAATCAAGGGAGAAACAATGATTTCAGGGGAAATCAAGGGAGAAATTATAATGACAATAATTACAACCAGAATAGGGGTCAAGGAAGAGGACAGCCTAGTGGTAGTAATATACACCCAAACAATGACAACACAGCCCAGAACAACCAGACTAGTTCAGTAGTTAGTAGTACTACGGCCAGCTGTAGCGGTTCTTTAAACGCGAACCAGGCTGCGAAGTAAGGTCAGAATCTCAGTCTGTAGCATGCCCTGTCCATACAATTATACAGGAACCCTATGACCTAAATGTAAGAAATGAATTATTACATGAACTAAATGATGAAGGTATTATTCAGGAAGTGGTTAGTAAGAGCCCCATAGTTAAATTTAACGTGTCCGAGGCGTACACAGATGTTTTAATTGATAGTGGTTGTATGAAGAGTTGCATAAGTAGTGCATTTTATGATAAAATGAAAGGAACTGGAGTAAATTTTGAGGAGATGCCAATTAAAAGCACTTTTGTTATCACAGCTGTTGGGAAGAGGTCTAAAGTAATTTCTAAGCAAGTTTTAGTAGACATTAAAATTAATAATCATGTAGAGAAGCAGATTTGCCTTGTAATTCCAAATTTAGTATTCGGTGTTATCTTGGGTTCAGAGTGGCTAAGTAGAGTGTCTGGTAACTTATGTTATGATGTAGGGAGTTTGAAATTTAAATGGGGAGATTCTGAAGTAGAAGTAGCGTTCAATGACCATATTCAGAGGAGTAGTATTGTAGGTGTGATTTGTACTTTAAATGAGATATCGCCAGCCGTAGAGCGGGGTTCTCCATGTTTTGTGGGCAGTGTGATTACGAACGGAAGTCTAGAGGACTCGTTACGTGAGGCTGCATTTCAGGGTAATATAGAGGTGGAACAATGTGTTCGGCTCTATGATGTGTTATGGTGTAATAGGAGAGTTTTTGAGGATCGCATTGGTATGGCCAATTGCTATACACATTCATTGAACGTTATTGATAGGTCAGTATTCACAGGACATAGATATCCTGTACCTTTCGCTTATCAGAGTGCAGTTGAGGCACAAATTAACCAGATGCTTGAAGATGGGATTATTGAGCACTCGAACAGTCCATATGTTAATTCTTTGATCACGGTACCCAAGACCGACGGCACTGTTCGTATTTGTTTAGACGCTCGTTTGGTTAACAGTAGAATTAGTTCAGATCAGCTGAAATCTATGTCAATAGAGGAATTAATGCAAACATTTGAGGGGAAGAAGTATTTCACTTGTGTAGATTTGAGTTCCAGTTTTTGGCAAGTGCCACTTATGTACGAAGATAGACCATTTACAGCTTTTAGTCATAAATATAACCTTTATCAATTTTGTAGAACACCTTATGGGTTAAAGAGTAGTTCAGCTGCTTTAATTAGGGCTTTAAACATCGCATTAGGGGATGACACAGGAGAGTTTGTAACCATTTACATAGATGATATGGTAATTAGTTCACGCAGTTTTGAGGAGCATCTACATCATTTAAATATAGTTTTTCAGAAGTTAGATCAGGCAGGGTTCACTTTGAAGCTGTCTAAGTCGTCATTCTGTCAGTCAGAAGTGACATTTTTAGGTCATAGAGTGTCGAGTAGAGGTGTAACACCAGAAGAAAGTAGGGTTAATAAGATACTTAACGCAGAGGTGCCACAGAATGTTAAACAGTTAAAAACTTACCTGGGAATTTGCAACTTTTTCAGGAGGTTCGTTCTTAAATACTCAGGGTTGGTAGAACCATTCAGGGAATTGCTTAAAAGTGGGACTCGGTGGAGATGGGAGTCCAAGCATGATCAGGCTTTTAGAGCGCTGAAGGAAGGTTTTGAGAAAGCTGTAGTGCTGAAATATCCGTTAAAAGATAAGGAATATGTGGTTATGACAGATGCTTCACATATAGGCATTGCTGGAGTATTATGTCAGAAAGATGATGAGGGTAATCTGTGCATTGTATCTTTAGCCTCGCGAGGACTGACAGCAGCAGAGAAAAGATACACGATTACTGAGTTAGAGCTTTTAGGTATTGTTTTCAGTTTAGGGAAATTTAGAATGTATTTAGTAGGGGGGAAATTTGAGATCCACACAGATCACCATGCATTACTGTATATGAGGACTTGTAAACTCAGTTCTAACAGAGTTAGTAGGTGGATTCTTGCTCTGCAGGAATACGAATTCACAGTAAAATATATTAAAGGTAAAGATAACATTCTTGCAGACATGCTATCGAGGGACACTAATTTATGTAGGGATTATCCTGTGGTTAAAGCAGAGGATGGTATTTTAATATGTGCATGTGTGGACAGTAGCAACAGGGCATCGTTACAGACACTGAGAAATATGCTAGTGGAGCAACGTGATGACGTTAAGTTAAAGGAGCCACTGGCTAGGTTGGAAATAGGTGAAGAAGAGTATGTGAAAGTAGGACGGTTCACGTACAAGATGCAGGATGGGCTTCTTGCAAGGAAATGTAGGAATAATCGGTGGGCAATATGTGTTCCTGCCACTTTGCGGGAGGAGCTAATTTGGTTCATTCATAGGGAATTAGGACACTTTGGTGCTGCCAAGGTCTTCTATGAAATTGGTCGTGACTTCATTTGGAGTAAAATGGGAAGGGACGTTAGGAGGATTTTAGCTAAGTGTGACACCTGTCAAAGGAGTAAATATCCAGTTAAATATTTAGTGGGGGAGAGATCTGCAGTTCTCACCAGTAGTCCCGGCGAACTACTGTGTGTGGATTTATTTGGCCCGATCGTTAAAGGACAGTACGGCTACGAGTACATTTTTATAGTTATTGACGCTTTTAGTAAGTATGTCAAGCTATATCCGCTAAGGAAAGCCACGGGACTAGCGTGTAGCCGTCTGATCATTAATAAGTATGTACCTGAGTTTGGCATTCCTCTCAGGATACTATCTGACAGTGGACCACAGTTTACTGCAAAGAAATGGAGAACCAGTATGCAGGAAGCTGGTATAACACACGTTCATTCCTCTGTAAGGTACCCTCAGGGTAATTCTGCAGAGCGTCCATTAAGGGAAGTGGCTCGTCTTTTTCGGACTCTAGTGCATGACAAGCATGCGGCCTGGGTTGGACATCTTCCCAAGGTCGAGACTTGGCTGAATTCTGTCCAGCATGAGAGCACGAAATTGACGCCATACGAAGTTCACTTCGGAAAAAGACCACAAAATGAACTAGCGAGGGTGTTGGGATTAAATGAGGGTAAGCAACCGGGGATGGATTACACTGTCCAGTTGGCGAAACAGAATTTATCTAAGTCAGCACAAAAGAGAATTCGCCAACAAAAAGAAACTAAATTTGACCTATTCGAGCCGGGAGACAGAGTCTTACTTAGAGTGCCGAAACAGTCAAATAAGCTAGAGAAAGTCATGTCCAAGTTCTTTTATCTCTACGAGGGCCCATTTATAGTTTCCAAACGTATTGGGAAAACAGCATATGTGCTGGAGAATAGTGAGGGAAACAGATTATACGGAACGTATAATATACATAGTCTACGAAAATATGTGTCATAAAGTGAGTGTGTTTAGCTTGCGAGCCAGCCTATCAAATGAGTAAGTGTGGTGTCTGGTGCGTGGAAGATCTGGTCTTAAGGCAGGCGTATCAGAAGTCACACAGGGGGGTAGTATGTAAGTAAATGAGAGTTTTTAAGGTACAGGGAAATATGACGGGATTGTCGGATGCTGTTGAGCACTAAATTGTCTCGATGCACCAAGGCCATTTTGGCAGCGCTGATGGGTTCCCATTTATCTCCAAGAGATGGGGGAGCGCTTGAATAGGGCTTGTTAGCTTAAGGCGTCCACGAGATAAAAGATGGGCCATCAGAATGCGAGACAGTCCTTCATGAAACTCATACATATCAGCACACGTGATTTCTGTTTACGGCCTCGCCATGTAAGATTTGTAAGTGTGTAATTTAAGATAATTTGTACAATGGTATTATTTGTGTGAGGAGAAATGGTCTGTGTTGAGAACTAGTATTAAGTAGAATATGGTGTACGGGAACTTAACAAGACAGGGCGATTACGGCACAGAAATATTTGGTGTTATATGTAATGCGCATTTACCGTTTTTTTTTCAGAAGTCAATATTAATTTAATCTACGTTAAAGAGAGATTAAGTATTATGGTCACGAGGCGCTGCCACAATAGTGTGATCGTGTGCTCAGTGATAAGTGGAATTAAATGTCACCATAAGGAGGGGACCTCCAGTGAAATTAGGAAGTTCTATGGTGATATAAATATATCAGAACACCTTCAATGCGTGTGATATGACATCATAAATACATAGTGCTCACACATTTATTATGTCTATTTCTCCAACATAGAGAAATTTGAGAGGCGGAAATATCCATGGAACACTAATTTATATGTAAAACATTGGACTGGTTGCAAAGTGCAATCCATAGTGACAACAAACTTTGACGCAAAGTGCATGAAGAAAAATTATGAGTGTATATATCTGTAATTTAGGGTGATTTCATTTATGTAATATGTATTTTGGATGGGGTTTATTAACGTGTCTGGGATAATCGGATAATGGACCGTCGTCACGGTAAATCATCCGATGATCCGAGGCGAATATGTAACGTGTTTTTCGAGGGGTTTTAGGCAACTGGCATAAGTCAGTAGGAAGCCATTCTATATTTATTTACGCGGCAAATTGTTCAGCCGAGAGAATTTTTCATGTTAATTTATTATTATTATTATTAATTTATTATAATTATTATTATTAAGGTATTTTCGGAGCATTTTATAAAAATTATTAGCATTCAGATAGGTTTTCTATGTCTTAGAAAACGCTATCCAGCAAATTATTACGAACGACGATATCATAGAAAATTATCTGATTACGGAATTTTACGGAGTTTTTGTCAGTTAGGGTATTTGAGAGAGACGTGACTCACTGGGATTTCAAGTACACGCTTAATCTTGTCGAGAAGCATGACGTAATCTTGGGTCGCAAGGTCTAGAAAAGACGAATTGTTGAAACGGAACCCTGTCGCCGAGTGTAATGACCCGGAGGAGGAGAAGATCGCGTGGTGGGATACAGCCAATCAGCGGAGACGACGTAAGCTAGTTGGGACTGAAGAGTGGGGGAGCCGACAGGTGAATATATCGTTCGACGCGCCGTGAGACGAGGACTATCTGTGAAATACTTGAGGAGTATGGATGCGCGTGCGAGTCGCTCCGATGTTCAGTGGAGTTAGGGACTATCTGTGTAGAACTTGCGGTGTACGGTCGCAAGTGCGTGTCGCTCCGATGTTCAGTGGAGTTAGCGACGAACTTTTGTAAAACGTAACCAGTGCGGTTTTACGCGAGTTTGGGTCCGAGGTACGGACCATAGAATTATATAATCTACCAGGATATCATCAAATTTCGACGGAGATGACGACGTCCAGGAGACTGTGGGAAGCACACAGCATCATCAAGAACGAGGGAGATGCTTTGGCAATTTCCAATGGTAAGCGCACATGACGCAGAAATACGCAATCTCTCATTTTCTTTGTTTTATATTTCATATTTCAGTAACTTCATAGCTTGGAAATAAGAGTAAAATCAATTTATCAGACTCCGTTTTCACGTAATTTTCTATCGGTAATATTCAAATCACAACGCTCCAATTTAAATTTTAAACTTATTATTATTATTAATTTTGCTATACTTGTTTTATATAATAAATTCATTTCTTTTACAATGCAATCTTTGCTTTCAGTAGGTAGCATTAGATATAGACCAATTCCTTCTCCTGATACAATTGTTTGTTGGGTTAATGATCAAATCATACCACGATCTGAGTGAATAGAGTCTTGAATGTGTTCTGCCAGAGCTAGACGTTGTTAAATACAAATTTAGATTTCAACATTGCATTGAGGTCTTGGCGCCCATTAAAACAACATAGCTTAGGCAAAGGTAAACAGTTACAATTCTCTCCCAACAGTGTGGGCTAGCCAAACTGTTACATTTGTCGCTACCAACATGGGGCACTAATTAATAACCATTACACTATATAAATCTGGCCTCCAGCGAGGAAAATTGATTAACAATTCAGATATAATACAGTGGCGGACACCAAAGTCCTTCTGAGCGAGGCCAACGCTATGCCGCGACCACGAGGGACATACGACTAAAAAAAAAAACCACACGGAATTCAAGAAACACAAGCCGAAATATACCGATGGGCGAGTTAAAAGGATATCACACTTCCTGGAATGTACTCAAACACAACTACATATTCAGAACAATTGCATACTAAAACTAAAGCCATCCCCATGAGGAGGCTTGATACCTGAACCTAGGCTCGGGTGATCCGAACACCCTAGCAAGTGTCCTTCTTGACGGTCAGATAGGTAAGAGAGAGTCACCCACGCCGAAAGCTGTACATATATCAAACGCCAAAATATTTTCAAAAGAACAGTAGTAGCAACACACGCACACTAAAATCTTCTTTCTTCTTGAACATTGTCCATAAGACAGTTCCGTATTCGCGTCGTGCAGGTTGGTCACACTGGTCGCCCGCTTGGCGCTTTTCTTCTGACATCTCGCTGCAGACGATATACGTCGGGTTGGCGGGATCGATAATAGTCGATACAAGCAAGGATGAATTTTGAGATGTATATTACCACATGTTTCACTTTTGAGGTTAAGGAAGATTAAATTGGCGAAAGTGCACATAAGGTCCGAAGTAATGCCTCGCGTCTTTAGACGGCAAGAACCACAGGATACTCCGAAAGGTTCAGTTACAAGGTGTTCATTGTCCTGATTTTTCAACTTAAAAATATGCCACAATATTTTCTTCTTGAGTTTAGGTGAGTAAGGAAATTGTTGAAGCAAAGCTTCGAACTGGAAAACAGTGATAGGTAAATGTTGGTAGGAATAGAACAGTTTAGGTTAGGGGTTTACTTTCATGTCATTTAATGGGGCGTGCAACACGTCACATCCTCTCCCCCGGAAAGCAAACTGCTGGGTGAACAGCATTTGCATATGTTGATGTGACAGACCAGGAGTAGATCATCAGTTATGTACTGTTGCAGATTTACAGATGTGCAGATATGTTCGAAGCAATTTTGGCACCAACTTCATAGAATGGCAGGTAGAATGTTCAGAGTTCCAGATCACACAGCGACAAGCAGAGTTGATAGCACTGTCTCGGCGATAGTTCCGTTCTTCATGTTAGCTGGAAGGGTCTAGGTAGAAATGTCCTGATGACCCAGTTACAGATAGAGAAAGCGTGATGCCGAGCCCAGGTCTCCGCCAGCAGTTCCCCAGTCACGCCACCATCCACTTGTCCACCAATTGTATCCTTGACTCCCCGAGCTGCACTGGATCCCTCGGAGAAACAGCACAGTCCGACACATCCTCAGGAAGCTCCATTTCCAATGGTCCAAGCACTGAAATGCTAAGCACACACGAGCAGCGGAACACGCCAGAGAGACAGATACAGTTCATGGCACAGAAGTTACGTTTGTCACCAGGTTGGGCCGGTACAGTTCATTACACGGAGGTTACTTGTCACCAGAAGGGCAGGTACAGTTCATTACACGAAGTTGTTTAAATTTTCACCCGGTCACCGGTCGTGGTATATCAGAGATTTGATTTTTAAGCAGATACTAACATATTAAAACATACAAATTTTTAAAGGGGGCCCCTGTTACCCTTTAATCACCTTACGTTTACAAAACAAATGATGTTAACACACCCAAAGCAATCCCAATTCAAAACACAACTCCAGAAACACAATTTACATCATGTTGCCACTACAATGCTGGCATAAACTTTTAACACCTCCACATCGAGGTCACTTGACATTAAACGTACACCACCTTCAACTTTCAAGAAGTCTTACCAATCTTGGGAAAAACCTATTACATTCCAGAAAGACCGATAAACGATCCGTTTGCTCTTGGAACAAGGTGCAACAAGCTTCTCACAACATTTTGGGTAAGCAACGCTTCCAGAGACACAAGTTCTCTGTAGATTTGGGGGAAACTTTAATGAAAGGTCACATTACAAATCAAGAAATTAAAATTGGGACAAGAGAAACAAACGATACCACCAGTTTAGTTGTTGACTAGCCCGAGACTCGCTTGGGCGCCTTGTGTGCGGGCTTGCACTGTGAAAGGTGAGTCCTGAAGATCCTCTTCCGTTCAGGGTCGCTCACCAGCACTGAAACAGGACTGACAAAGGACAAAATTTTAAATGGACTGCAAAAACGTGGTCGCAATTTTCCTGACACTTGGTTTCCTAGAAGCTTAGGCGAATGGTCCTGGACATATATCATGTCGCCTACATCGAGGTTGACGGGCTTCCGTCCTTGATCGTACCTTTGAGCGAGTCGCTCGTGAGAAACCTGAATGGACTTGCCTCCTTCCAGATCTGCTTCACCTTGTCGGCAGATTACCAATGCTACAATGCCTACAGTACCAGACCGTGATACGAATATCACCATCCATAAATTTACAGATAAAATATTTCCAGATCAATAGACCGAAAGGAGAAGGACAAACCCGAAACACACAGGACAGTCATCTATCACACATCCGGACAGTTCCCCAATAAATATTGCCACCCCACATAATATATTTCCCCATCTATGCACAAGTATGCAAAATGAGCAGTCGCCAAGGCACCATAACACAAGCAAAAAATATAGGGACCGTACCATGACGGATAACAACAGATGCATCCAGACTCTCCACAACTACGGTGAGCAGAGTGTTTCCTTAAAAAAAAAAAAACACCAAACGCTTACAACATTGTCGCCCTCCCGAATCACTGCTTCGCTGTCCCATGCCAGGCGAAGTTAACATCAGAAGGACCTATATACACCCCAACCTTCGCTCGACCCAGTCCCTTCCCATCACACTTGCTTACCCGGCCCAGACGAAGAAAGGAGAAACGAACATTAAATCCGCCTTCTTGATGAACCATAAGGGAATAACAGCACCTCCAAGGATCGCAAAACCGACCCAAAGCCAGCATCCTCACAATACAACGACCAAATCGAGCTCTGGCTGGTAGGTGCCCCAGCGTAATCCAAGCCCGCATACCTTACTTGGCCTCTCCAAACGGTGAACAAATAATGCACCTTCTAAATATCCGACCTAACCTGAACGTAATCAGCCCAGCAACTAGGCTACAAGACCCCACCCGCAAACTTAATACACAACAATCTACAGCACAGTACACACACGCAGAAGGCAGACCAAATTTTGAATAACAAGAAACCTGACCGATTATATTGAGCCACGATGAACTGACAAACCAGGGAGACCAACCCAACGAACACTAACAGGACAGAAATTTAAAAGAAAGTCTGCTGCGACCAATCGGCCGAGCACAAAAGAATTGGCACATTAACAGGCTTCGAACCAAAATACACATCAACTAAGGGGACGGCCTCTTTTAATTAAACTTTCCTTAAGGACACGTCAACATTAAACATGATAGGAATTTGCCAAGGAGCTGCGATATGCACATTACATGAAACTACAAACACGCGGGACAACTATGCAAACTGTACGAGACCTGATGACACTTGCAAATTAATAGGAAACAGCTTTATCACACACGAGAACCACAGAAGATAAACGCCAGCCCGAAAGCAGCTGACCAGATTACATAACCTCTAATCCTAGGCCTACCGTGTGCAGAACACAATTACCAGCACTACATCAAAGAGAACGCACCAAGAAACACTGACACTAAAACACGGATGCTAAAACATAACATGGTGGGCATCGTTGTCACCAGTCCCCTACACTTCAAAACACCCTAAATTGATCACCGGCAAGAATTACGATAGTACAAGAAACAGCACAATAAGAGATTTAGGCCAAGATAATTGATACGACGTTGCAATTACCAACACCCGAAAACAGATTTGACACTCGGATCAACAAATGCTGGACAGAAGCGCGCACACTGGGCTAATTCACCCTTACTCATGCGTTAACATGCAAGAAATTTAAACAATAATTCACCAAGTGAAGCACTAGCCTCTCAATCAGGGACTTACCCCGTCAAGCTCATCATCTGTGTATTCCGGTAGACACACTGGAATTTCCGAAGTTCCTTCCAGAATTTTCTGATCTTGGCTTAGATCGCCTGAAGACTGCAGGTTTCGTAAGGCCATCTCATAATTTACCTCCTCTCGTGTAAGCTGAGCAGCCAACTTCACACTTCCCGCTGCAGACATTTTTTACATGAAACAATTTAACAAGGTAATTAAAACAGGTTTATACGCTAGAAATCTTTACCACCAAAATAGAGACAATAGATTTATGCACAGGGAATTTTAACAGCCAAACCCTCACCCCTAGACAGCAGCAAGTGGAAAACCGAGGAACCACTGCTCTGCTACAAATGTACCCGTCTCCTACACCCTTCCTTCCTATCAGCTCGACAAACTCCTTAAGGGTCTGCCAACCCGAAGGAAGACTTACCAACTGTGACCCCAAGATAGCCTTACGGGACTTGCTGGCTTTCACTCGGCGGTCGGTGCTGACGACGTACCCGGGCTTTCCTCCCAGGTGTACAGGAGTGGAAACATGTCGGTTTGCCCCCAGGCTGAAATTTTGTGGGAAGGCTTACCTGCTGAGAGTCATTCCGGTGCAGCTGTTTCAGAGTCAGGGATGGGACTTTAAGGCCAAATAAGGTTGCAAATTAAAATAAATGGGGTATATATTCTTAAAAATAAAATGACAGTAAAATAGGAACACACCTTTCAGCACTTACAGATTATCACCAAAGGGCGAATTGCCCACGAGAGGACGTTAACTAAGCGTTGGTGACACCACGTGGCACGAAAGACCACTTAACACAGTTTATGGACCACCCAGATAGTGGGACGATCAGGTACACAGAATTTAAAAAATATCTTACAAATTACAATGCGTTACAAAACAACGATATCCCTAGCAATAAATACTCAGGTTTGACCTTGGGATCATGTGCACGCAGAAACCAAGAAAACAAACACAGATCGTTACACAGTAAGAAAAGAAACAATTTAGCGCGACACTACAAGGAAATCGCACAGAGCAGACTTACATATGAATTACAATACAACCACGAGGTTGCGCAACACAAGGACAAATTACAAGTTACACACGGAAGGAATTCCGTACAACTAAACACACACATGAACATCTCAAAGTAAACGCAAAAGGAAATGACCAAAATAAAGTGAAATGACTACATTAGTAAAGTGCAGGCTTACATATGAATTACAATAAAACCACGAGGTTGCACAACACAAGGACAAATTACAAGTTACACACGGAAGGAATTCCGTACAACTAAACACACGCATGAAACATATCAAAGTAAACGCAAAAGGAAATGACCAAAATAAAGTGAAATGACTACATTAGTGAAGAGCAGGCTCCCCAGAAGCGGAGCGGTTGATATTACACAACCGCCATGGGCGCGGACACGAACAAGACTCCTTTAAAATGGCAGAGGATAGCGGGACTCTATTGTCCGCTTGCACAACAGGACGCCACCCCTGAAAATTGGGATTTCAACTAACCCCATAAGTGCAGCAGAAAATACGAAGTCATAAAAGTACCAAAATGAAACGCACATGAGGCGTAAAGAAGGAAACCAAAGGCAAAGCGTTAGCGAAAGTTACGAACAACACGTGAACCAAAAAAAGAGAACGTAAGCTGATAAAACGCAGAATAAAGGGACCCCTTGAAACTTAAACAAAAAAACAAATGCATGGCTGCGCTTTAGTAAATTAAGGAAGCGTGATAACACAGGAATTTACAATGATTTAGATCAAAGCCAAAACAGACGCCACGAGGATGACTCAACAAGGCATGAGCCTCCCTAAAAAGGAGAAAAGCCTCCCCCACTATATAAATCAGGCCTCCAACGAGGAAAATTGATAAACAATTTAGATATAATACAGTGGCGAACACCAAAGTCCTCCTTCTGAGCGAGGCCAACGCTATGCCGCGACCACGAGGGACATACGACGCAAAAAAAAAACCACATTGAATTCAAGAAACACGAGCCGAAATATACCGACGGGCGAGTTAAAAGAATATCACACTTCCTGGAATGTACTCAAACAAAACTACATATTCAGAACAATTGCATACTAAAACTAAAGCCATCCCCATGAGGAAGCTTGATACCTGAACCTAGGCTCGGGTGATCCGAACACCCTAGCTAGTGTCCTTTTTGACTGTCAGATAGGTAAGAGAGAGTCACCCACGCCGAAAGCTGTACATATATCAAACGCCAAAATATTTTCAAAAGAACAGTAGTAGCAACACACGCACACTAAAATCTTCTTTCTTCTTGAACGTTGTCCATAAGACAGTTCAGTATTCGCGTCGTGCAGGTTGGTCACACTGGTTGCCCGTTTGGCGCATTTCTTCTGTCATCTCGCTTCGGACGATATACGTCGGGTTGGCGGGATCGATAATAGTCGATACAAGCAAGGATGAACTTTGAGATGTAGGCTATATTACCACATGTTTCACTTTTGAGGTTAAGGAAGGTTAAATTGGCGAAACAGTGCACATAAGGTCCGAAGTAATGCCTCGCATCTTAAGACGGCAAGAACCACAAGATACTCCGAAAGGTTCATTTACAAGGTGTTCATTGTCCTGATTTTTCAACTTAAGAATATGCCAAAATATTTTCTTCTTGAGTTTAGGTGAGTAAGGAAATTGTTGAAGCAAAGCTTCAAACTGGAAAACAGTGATAGGTAAACTTTGATAGGAATAGAACAGTTTAGGTTAGGGGTTTACTTTCATATCATTTAATGTGGCGTGCAACATGTCACACTTTATTTGCTCTCCACTGCAGAGGCTCAGTTTGTATCTGGTATTGTGTACAGACATGTACCCTTTATTTGCTCTCCACTGCAGAGGCTCAGATTGTATCCAAAATTGTGTACCTGAATACCTACCCTTATTTTGCTCTCAACTGCAGTGTCTCAGTTTCTATCAGGTATCGTGTTCGCTCTCTGCTACAGAGCCTCGGTTTGTATCCAGTATCGTGTACATGCATTCCTACCCTTATTCTGCTCTGTTGCAGATATCGTGCGCATGCACCGAATATTTGGTTTAGGCTTCAGTTGTCTGACTTGCTTTTTTGCACATTTGTATGATTGATGTGTAACAGATTTTATGAATTTCTAAGTGATCAATGAATAGACAGGCAAACATTTTTATCACGTAATGAACAATATAGCACTATTGAGTGAAGTAAAAATTCAAAACCGAGGCCAATAAAATTTGTTCACTGCAGACATTTGAAGAGGTATGATGTTCTCAACATCAAAGATGAAGAGAATCTCTTGGGACGAGTTTCCACTGTCAAAGAATAATTTGTATATTATGTTTGTTTTGAAGAATTGTTTGAGTTACCTTCATTTTGTGATAAGACTAATCATTAACCCTGTAATTTTATTAATATACAGTAAGTTATAACTAGGGGGCGGATTTCTATGACCTAAAAATGTATGAAATATGTATGCATTTATGACCTATAAAATTCAAAATATGACTTAATGAATAGCATCTACGTTACATAGAAACACTTGTATTACTCCATCCGTACTGAATATGTTTTCACCTAACTCGTGAACAAAACTTCGCAACTTCCCACAAATTGAGACTTTTGTTTTAGGCATATTGAAAGGAACTGAATGACTGAAGCTCCCTAATGAGTGACCTAGGTCATTCAGTGTGTTGAAGGTGGAAGAGGGAAAGGGGAAGGAGAGAGATAAGAACGATGACAAATAACTGCGGAATTACCTCTGCTTCCGTGTAAACAATAGCCCGGTTTCCAGGAATTGACCCAGCTAGCAAACAATAGCTCCTACCTGTTAGAAACATTCCATACACTACTTTAGAATGGTTCTTCAGTAATAGATTGGATTAGATTTTATTAATCCATTTGATCAATTACATGTATACAATACATTTTTGATGTAGGACACGTCAGTATAATCCAGTCTATCCTGAACAATAATTTCTAGAGCTTATTCTGATTTTTATAAAACAAAATTCAAATGAAAATTACCAAAATATGCCGTTTATAATGATATTTTGTTCAAAATATGCCATAAAAGTTAAGAAAGCCTAAATATGCATTTATATGCCCAATAAAACCTGTTTAATTTTGGTTATCATTGCTTGGAAACGTGTTGAAAATACAAGACTAAAAGATATAATGTTAAGGGAAAAAATATGACTTCTCTTAGAAATCTGCCCCCTAGTTATAACTATTCAAATTTCAGTTCAGTCGGTTAATTAGATTTTTGGGTGAATGAATTGCCATGCTAGATTTCAATTACGGTATCTGCAGCATTCAACAGGGCTTTAACATGGGAAACCATGAGTTTCTGGAAAATCATTAGAATTATTTATTTATCGTATGGCTTTTAGTGCCGGGAGTGTCCGAGGACATGTTCGGCTCGCCTGAGTCTGTAGCTGCTTCCAGCAGACACCCTAAAGGGTGAGCTACAAGTTGTCATTAGAATTAAGAAATGCCCATGACTTATTTTTATTATAGAAGATTGAATTTTAAGTACACGTGATGGGCACCATTTCATGATAGGATAGACAGTTTACTCAATACTAGGGCTCGGTTTTCTATGACCTAAAAACTCTTGAAATATGCATGCATTTATGCCCTAAAAAGTAACAAAATATGACTTAAAACCCTGAAAATATAACCGAAAAATAAAACAATGAACGAAAAAATGTATTTACTTGTAACAATTGGTTACAGATGAAATCATTTATACCTGTCTTAGCCTTCATTTTCAGTAGAGTTACTGTGGACGACGACATGCAATTTGAGATAGTCTTTAACAAAATTTCGCAATCTTGCACTCTCAGACACTTTACTTTAGGCATCTTGAAACTACACTGAACTACTCATTAGCAGATACAAAAGGATACTGTGGAGCACCATAGATAGTTTGCGTATGAAATTCCTTTCTACCACTCTGCAAAGCAAGGGAACTGACCGTTGTCTATCGGGAAGGAGAGGGGAGGGAGAGAGAGAGAGAAGTAGCTGTTTGTTTCTTCCTCACGCACAGTGAATCATACTTTTGGCATCTCAAATGGGCTCATGCTGTTTCAGGTATATCTATAGAACCTTCCACTCGCAAGCTGTAACAGCTCATTCCTGGTAAATTCCGCTACCACCAAGTGAAGGTTGTGGAACAAACTTCCCTTCAGACAGCTGCAGAAGCATTGTGAAATGTTGTTTACAACAATATATCGTACAATGTTAAGTACTACATAAATATGACTAAAAGTATGCCCTTATTCGATAATTTGGCCAAAATATGACCTAGGCCTAACGGTAAAATATGGCTAAATATGCATTCATATGACCAATAAAAACTGGTTTTTCGTGTTCACAAATGTTGGAAATGTCCTTAAAATCACTTATCATGGAAAATGAAGTCAGGGTAAAATTATGACATGTCATAAATATCTGGGCCCTACTCATTACATTGGCTATTAGCAGATAAGTCATTTGCTAAAGCCATAATTTCCTGGAAATCAATAAAGTTAAGAAGTAAATGCATATGACCTTAGATATAGAAGATTTAATTTTAAGTACACTTGGTGGGCTTTGTGATAGGATTAACCGTTTACCCATTATTTTGGTTTTTAGTAGATAGGACATGGGCAAGTTTAGTACGAGGGCAGATCAGAAAATAACGCACAATCATTTTTTTCTCCCCTGGTATTGCAGCTGGAATGTTGAAATTTCACGATGATATAGTTTGAAGTTTGCGCTACGGAGGGTTTATTGTTTTCATGTGCAGCTCTAGTGAGAGAAGCCAGAACTACGAAACAAACATGGCGTGCATGTAACTGTCGTCAACTTGTGAAGAGCAGTGAAGTGTAGTTCGATATTTGTGCGACAAAGGGCATAAATCGAGTGAAATTCACAGGGACATGCGTGGCGTGTATGGGGACGACTGTATGGACCGTAGCAGTGTCTCCAGGAATAGTCACTGGTGATGAGTCGTGGGCGTACCACTACACGCCCAAAACCAAGCAGGCCTCTATGGAGTGGAAACATGCAGGTTCTCCAGTACGAAAAATATCCAGTGACTCAATCTGCTAGGAAAGTGCTTGTGACAGTGTTCTGGGATATGTGTGGTGTGTTATTGGTGGAGTTAGCTGAACACGGGATCACTGTGAATGCTGCCGCCTACATTAAAACTTTGGTTAAGTTGCGTCGTGCCCTTCGTGACAAAGGCCACAACATTAATGCTGACGGTGCCAAACTTCTTCATGACAATGCCCGCCCCCATTTTGCTGCACCTGTTCATGAGAAAGTCACCCAATTTGTGTGGGAGGTGCTCCAGCATCCACCAGACCTGGCACTGTCAGAATTTCATCTGTTTGGTCCAATGAAGAAATTCCTGGCCATCCAACACTTTATGACAGATGCGGAAGTCAAATCAGCAGTCTGCATATGGCTACACTCCAACCAAACGGACCTCTACAAACAGGGTATATTGAAACTGGTACCATGATGGCAGAAATGTGTTGAGAAAGTTGGTGAGTATGTAGAAAAGTAGGTCAAAGATGAAAGTTCATTTGTGATTTTGTTGTGATCTGCCCTCATATAATATTATATTATTATGGCCACCATTTTTAAATAGTTGGCTATATCAAGATCTGAATCAGTTAATATGTTGACCAGCAGTCAAACCTATACCCATGGAGACTTTTAACTCAATTAGTTACATATAAAATAGAAATGCAAACTTTATACTTCCAGGATAATGTCACGGGACGAATCAAGATGAAGGTTCTGGAAAGGTTCCTAGGGCCTGTGGTCGTTCTCTACTGCCCTGATCTTGATTCCGTTGATAAATGAGTTCCTTGTTCCAGAAATTACTACCATAATCAATTTTCATATATTCTTCTGGTTCTTTCCATGTAATGGACTATATACAAGGGTTGGGACAAAAGTCATGGCAATTTTTTTTTTTTTTTTTTTTTCCATGAAGATACCAGTCCGGTTGGAAAATGTGACATCTACAGACAAAAGGACAAGGTGTTAACTACATGTGTGGACAATGAATAGCACTGAAATATCGCAACACACTAATTTAATTTATTATGGTAGTATACAGGGCAATTTGGCCTTCACGGTGCAAAAGAATGACAACACAGTACACATACAGTTAACATGACAAAGCCTGAAGACCCTCAAAGTAGTCCTCTGCTACTGTCACCACACGCTGCCAACGATGTGGGAGGCGCTGAATATCATCTGCCTCAGCATTTGCTGCACCATGTGTGAATCGGGTCGCCTGTTGGCGCACAGCATTAGCAATGTCCTCTCATGTTGCAAACCGCCTACCACGTAGTGGTTCCTTAATCTTTCGAATGAGATCAAAGTCACAGGGCGAAATGTCAGGAGAGTACGGTCTGTACTCCAATTTTTCCCATCCCCAACGTCGCAGTAGCTGCCCTACACACCCTGCTTTATGTGGTCTTGCATTGTCGTGCAGGATGATTGCACTGTCCACAAGATCCGGATGTTTCTTCCGAACGTCACGTCGTACCTGTCGCACCAGGAAGTCCCTGTAGTACTGTGCGGTCACTGTTCTGCCATGTGGAACAAAGTGGCAAACAATGACACCCCTGACGTCATACACGACGATCACCATCAATTTGACTGGGGAAGGATTCTGACCTAACTTCTGCCTCCTTGGTGATCCAGCATGTCGCCACTCCGCGGACTGACGTTTCAGTTCTGGTTCGTATGCTCTGGCCCACAATTCATCGATGGTGATTATTCGTCACAAGAATTGATCGCCGTTGCCAGCGTGCAAGGTGGTCGGAGCATATTGCATAGCGCACCCACCTTTGAACGTCTGTCAGTGCATATGGTACTCACCACGATGCGATTTTGCATAGTTGCAGCTCATTACGCAATATCCTGTGGACGGTGGGTGCGTTTCTCGATGCCACTTGCCCTCTCTATCTCCAGTAGCGTCCATTGCCTGTCTTTAGCCAGGAGCTGCTCGATGGCGGCACGTGCTACGTCGGTCCGCACATTGACGGGTCGTCCCGATCATTGCTCATCACTGGTTGACACACGTCCTTGCTGAAAATATCCTACCCACTGTGCTACTGTACGGTATGGTAGGGCATTATTCCCAAGGGCTTCCACTAATTCACTGCGACATTCCATCGCATTTCTCCCTCGGAGAACGGCTATTTAGTTGTAAACGCGCTGCTCAACACGGGTTACTTCCATCTCGCACGACACTCACCAACTTGACTGATTTCACAGCTCTCGCTGTGCTGCTACCAGCTATCACAGAGCCATCTGTTGTTCTGCATACACAGTATGCCTGCAGAACTTCCACTCGACACATATAAGTTTGTGATCCATTGATATATCTACAAGACAAAAATTAGTTGCCATGACTTTTGCCCCAACCCTCGTAGCTCATAGTAGATGACCTAAATTGTAATAATGTATAGAGCAACAATTTCAATCTCAATATCCAAATACTGGATTGTAGTCTTTTTAGACAAACATAAAAATAATATTTTAAGATACCAAAATTGTCCTGCTATTGAACTAGTGCTTGCCATATCTTAAAACCAAAGCTTTCATAGTTACTCAAGATACTCACATCAACACACCTCCAGCACTGGAAAGCATGTGTTCAAAGGTTATCTGTAATACATGAATCATCATCATCTCATCATGATTTATTGCATTTAACAGACCAGTAAGGCCCAGGGCAGAAAACAAGAGAATAGAGACTAAAGCTAAAATACAAAGAACACAGGTAGTAATTACAACAAGAGGGACCGAGTCATATGCACAAGTATAGATCAACAGATGTTCTTCCACTTTCCCTGGTCCCTTGCATCTTCCACTGTTGCTGATGGTGCCACCTTTCCTAAAGCCAATATCGTCTGATCCTTTCATCTTGTCTCCCAGTTGGTATCTAGTTCAAAACACAATTGTATATAGAATCCTCCACTCCAATTACATGACCCAACCACTGCAACCTCCTCCTCTCTAGAATTCTGTAGATCTTAGTCTTCCCAAAGCGTTGATACAGGTCTTTCTGAGGTCTTCTTTCCCACCTTTTGGTTTCTATATTATATATTGGACCATATATTTTCTGTATGACCTTCCTCTCAAAAACTCAGATAAGTTCTTCAAGCGAATGTAGGGTGGCCCATGTCTCACAGCCATACAGAATCACAGGTCTCACCAAGGTCATGTAGAGATGTACTTTAGTTTCCTGTGAAATCTAATGTGACTTGAAATGATTGGTCGAGTTATAGAAAACACGATTCTCGGTAGTTATCCACTGCTGTAATTCCTTTGTTATCTCATTCCGGTCGAGAAGACAAATCCTGAATATTTGAAGGACTCGACTGTCTCAAAATTATGTCCATCAATATTGATACCATTAATATTGTTCGGTCGACGCGACAGCCTCATATACCGTATATACCCGAATGTAAGACGAGGTTTTTTCCAACTTTTTGTGTTATAAAAATTTGGGGTCGTCTTATATTCAGGGTATAAAAAAAAAATAAAAAAAAAAAATATATTATTATTATTTGCAAAGTAGTATGTGGTGTTGGCATCTTTTAACTCGCAACAAATCAATGTATTAATGAAGATTAAAATATGGTTTGTTATGTTTAATTACCATGCATATACGAATAGCGTACATTTTGAGGTTAGGATTTACACATACACGTCATTTTAAGCGGATAAATTATATGTTCGAAAGCATACGGAAATATGTTTTAAAACAATCTTTACAAGAACAACCAGTCAGTTTTAAGAGCAGTAATTGAGTGATCAACGTATCTTAATTTAATAACGTCTCCCATTCTTGAACAAAGAAATTATAGAGTATGTCTTGGAAAAGCGGGCAGAGGGATTTCCGATAACACGAGACGTTATAAAAATGAAAGCACGACCTTAAGGGCATATATTGTGCAAGTTATGAGTTAGCGAGTATTTTTTTTTGAAAAAATCTGTAAGAGGCAGTTGATAACTAGGCCTCGTCTTATATTCGGGGTCGTCTTACATTCGGGTATATACGGTAGTTTGTTTTTGTTTCATTGGTTACTAGACCTACCTTCCCTGCTTCTTGGTAAGTTGTGTCAACTATCATCTGACCCAGGGTTTCGCCCAAAATCACGATCATCATCATCATCATCATCGTCAATAATTTCAGTCTTCCAGCTTGGGCCAGGTCGGAGCAAAATCACGATATCATCCGCAACTGCAAGAATCGTATCGGAGCCAATCATCTCCATTTCCCTGCGATGGCTGAATGCATGGCTCATGCTCTCTAGGGTGATGTTGAAAAGGACAGGTGCCAGGGGGTCACCTTGACGTAATCCATTCTATATATTGAAGGGTGCGGATAACTGATTGGCAAAACAGATAACTGATTGGCAAAACAAACTTGATAGCTTAGAGTCCGTATAACAAGCCTGTATAATCTGATATACTTCATTGGAATTGACATCTGCATTATTTTCCATAGTGTAGCTTGGTTAATGCTACCGTATGCTTGACGGATATCAACAAATACAAGATGCAATTCACGGTTGAATTCATAGGATTTTTCCACTAATTGCCTTAATGTGAAAATATGATCATTGGTTGAGTGTCCAGGTGTGAATCCACACTGGTAAGGACCCACATTTTCTCCAAGAAAGGGTTTCAGCCAACTCAATAGCAGTGATGTCAAGATTTTGTACCCTGTCTCCAATAGCGAGATACCTTGGTAATTGGTAACCTGGGAAGGATCATCTTTCTTAAAGATTGGGCAAATGATAGCTTTTCTCCAATTCTCTGGGATCTCCTCATCAGTCAGATGTTCTTGATTAGATCTTCTAAAATCTGCTTCACTTTTTCACTGTCATGCTGAGTAATTCAGTGGTTATACCACTACCTCCAGGAGCTTTGTTGTGTTTGAGGGATTCTAGGGTCTCCCGTATGTTGTTGGACAAAGGTTCAGTTACCACTAACTCAAAATGTCTAGATGGGCCCTAATGTCTAGGACGTCATTAGGAATCTCCACATTTAGTAGCTCTTCAAAGTATTTCTCAAACAGATCTGCTCGTTCCAGGGGCAGTACCACTACTTCATTTGTCAGGATTAATGTTTGATGTCTATATATTCCTCTTGCAAAACTTGCCAGACAAAAGGAGGAGTGTGATGCTTTCTATGATTTCTCTACCGCCATGAGCAAGCTCTTGCTGTATTCTCGTTTTCTACCTTCTGATCAGTCCATCTAAGTGCTGTAATGTTAAGGACACAGATGGAAAGCCTCTGACAGGTAGGGAAGAAAAGGTTGAGAGATGGAAAGCATATATAGTGTGTTTGTATGAGGGAAAGGAAATTGAGAATCATGTAATGGAAAGGGAAGAGGAAATTGATGAGGATGCGAAAGGAGATTTAATATTGAGATCAGAATTTGACAGAGCATTGGAAGACTAAAGCAGGAACAAAGCACCAGGCATAGATGATTTACCGATTGAATTGCTACGCTGCATAGGTGATGATGGTCTGATCAGGTTATTACACTTGGTGTGTAGGATTTATGAGACAGGTGAGGTACCCTCTGATTTCGAGAAGAATGTTATCCTCCCTATACCGAAGAAAATGGGAGCTGACAGATGTGAAGATTACCATACAATCGGCTTGATTACTCATGCTTCAAAGATCCTGTCTAGAATAATTTACAAGAGGATGGAAAGCCAGATCGAAACGGACTTGGGTGAAGACCAGTTTGGTTTCAGCAGAAATGTAGGAACAAGGGAAGCTGTACTAAATCTTAGGCAGATTTTGGAAGGTAGAATAAGGAAAGATAGAGAACGTTCGTGGCATTTGTAGACTTAGAAAAGGCTTTTGATAACATTGTTTCACATTTTGAAAAGGATTGGAATAAAGTACAGGGATGGGAGGGTGATCTACAACCTATACAGAAACCAGATAGCAGTCACTCGAGCTGAAGGACATGAGAAGCTGGTATTCAGAAAGGTGTAAGGCAAGGCTGCAATTTATCACCCAGACTTTTCAATCTTTACATTGAACAAGCAATGAAGGAAATTGGAGAAAAATTTAAAGTGGGAGTGAAGATTCAAGGTGAAATAATTTTAACTCTGAGATTTGCTGATGACAACGTCATCTTGGCCGCCCACGCCTGAGGATTTGAATGTGTTTTTGAATGTTATGGACTTCGTCTTGAGGAAAGAATTCATGATGAAACTTAATAAATGTAAAACAAAAATATTGGAATGCAGCTGAAATAAAACAGAAACCTCAATGGACATCAAATTGACAGGTGAAAAGCTGAAGGAAGGAGGAGACTTCTGTTACTTAGGAAGCAAATAACCAGTGGTGGACATAGCAAAGAGGATATATAAAGTAGGTTGGCTCAGGCAAGGAAAGCATTTCTACAAAAAAAAAAAAAAAGGGATCTGTTGACATCAAATATAGATTTAGGTATTAGGAAGTCATTTTTGAAAGCCTTTGCTTGGAATGTGGCACTATTTGGAAGTAAAACTTGGATTATTGGTGCCGCAGAAAAGAGGAGAATTGAAGCGTTTGAAATGTGGTGTTACAGGAGAATGATGAAGATCAGATGGGTAGATAGGGTTACAAACGAAGAGGTATTAAGACGAGTGGAGAGGAGAGATGTTTCTGGCGACTGGTAATGAAGAGAAGAGATAGGTTGGTAGGACAAATACTAAGACACCCAGGAATAGCAAGCTTAGTTATGGAAGGAAGGGTCGAGGACAAGAACTGTAGGGGTAGACCAAGGTTTTAATATGTTAAACAGACTGCCTCGGATGTAGGGTGTGGTAGCTATGTAGAGATGAAACGATTATCTCAGGACTGGGAGGCATGGAGCGCTGCATCAAACTAGTCAAAAGACTGAAGACTCAAACAACACAGTCCATCTGTACGACTTCTAGCTTCCGTGTAAGTTAGCCGAACGTCTTCTAAAGGGTGTTCAATCCAGTGCATTCTCCATTTCTCTCTAATTTTCATTGCTGCATTGCATTCTTCATCAAACTAAGGTTTGCTCTTCTGCCCTACAAGGGAAGCCTCTGAACCGGGGAAAAGGGGATCCTGCTGGAACCTTGCAGATATGTTGGGTGAGCCCAACTAGGCAGAACCGTGAATAAAAATATTTTGGAAATTAACTTCAACTCGTACCAGAAAGAAAAATTAAGATTCACATGTTGAAATTGGCGCGCCAGTGGCGTGAGTTTGATTGGCTGCGCCAGAGATTGCTTCCCAACCGTTCAGTGCTTCCCGCCCTCTGGCATGCAGTCACCGGATGAGGGGAGACAGACACGGCATACGCATAATAATTCGAAAGTAAAAAATCCGAACGTCCGCTTTAAACATGTGAACTGTATTTTGCACGGCGCTGTGAGAGAACAATGACCTTGGGAGTGTTTGTTTTGAACCATCTACTCCCCTTCCTCCCAGCAGGCCAGTCTATTTTTAACCCTGTCAGTTCAGTTGCTTCATTTATTCAGTACTGTAGTTGTAGTTACATGTTGTGGTTCGTAGTGCGTACATAATTACAGTACTGTTTGTGTGCCTTGTACAGTGTCGTATTATGGTAGCATCAGGGACACTGAAGAGGAAACATAAATTTCTAACTATAGAAACCAAACTCGAAATATTGAATATACTTGAAAGAGGTGAAAGTGGCTCGTCTTTGTCAAAACATTATGGAGTGGGTCAAGCCACCATCTCGGCCATTAAAAAGAAAAAAGGTAGCATTCTAACTGTTGCTTCAAAGTTAGATTTTTATGGATTTAAAGATACAAATAATCTAAGTACAGGGCGCCCGAGAATGTTCTCCGCAGTGGTTACGTGCAGCTGTGAGTGGTTGCCTCATTGGTTTAGTTGGTAGCATGGTGTCTTTGACAGGGTGAATTCCACACGTGTGGGCTGTAGCCTGTCTAAAGCGTCAGTGTGTATTGCAATTAGCGAGCGTATGTGTCATCAGCACTTCCAGCATCTGTTATGAATGGCTGTGGTGAGTACAAAGTATACTGTTTGCTTGTTATTAGGGAACACAGCGATGACAGAATGTATTCTGCACATAAGTCAAGCAGCATTGCGCGTCATAGGAGCTCATGTCACCACGGATAGTTAAACGATGACAGAGGCTACTTGAGCTGAGTCATATCCTACTCGCGCAACTGTACCTGTCAACGAAGCCGGATTACGTGTGACACAAGTAAACAAAGAATAGTTCCCATCTCTACCACCGGCAATCATTTTGTGAAAGACTAATATGATGCAAGCGGCAGCCGTGCTGCCAACATAACTTCTGTAGCTAACTCTCGCAGACGCATGTTGGCGTTGCGGTGAACATTCACTTGCTCACTGTACAATACGTATGTACATAATTATGTAAGTACATAAAGTGTTTATTTTTATTTATCTTAACATTTTTAGTGTAACTAGGAATTTCTAGGTTATGTTTGAAAATACGAACAAATCGGTAATCCGAACCCCCACCCCAGTCCCAATTAGTTCGGATTTTCGACGCTCTACTGTATGTTGTCTGAAGGAAAAATATGGAAAATGTGTAGGAAGGTCTGTCTGCAATCAAGAACAGGACCTGTTGGACTGTTTGGATGGTCTTGTGCCTATCTGGCTTTCTGGTGTTCATGTCTCATGTATTTGTTAATCTCATGTAAAATCTTTTCAGGATTAGGGGAACACCCATTACAATTGGGTACAATTGTGTTGACCAACTGAAAAACATTAAATTTCTAAGTGCAAGTATTGAAATAGCTTGGTTAATTCTATCGTATGCTTGACGGAAATCAACAAATACAAGATGCAATTCACGGTTGAATTCATAGGATTTTTCCACTAATTGCCTTAATGTGTGACTGTTGGTTCAGTTTAGTCTGTGTTGTGTTGTTTTGTAATGACATGTATTTGTGGTACCGTGCATTGCATAATTAAAGATACATTAATGTCCCACGCCGCAGCTCAGCTTGTGAGCACGAGTACGGGAGGGCAGTCATTTGGAACTTGTTCTTTGAGCCACCAATCAGGCTTGAGACACACTCCTGTTTGACCAGCGTGCTCGCTTCAAAATTGTGGTACTTACTGCCATCTGTGGCGGGTTGGAGTTATTTTCCGAAAGATTTTTGTTCACGGTTCTACCTAGTTTGGCTCACCCAATGAATCTGCGATTCCCCGGTTCAGAGACTTCCCTTTGTCTTCCTAGTGGTTCACTTGCACTCTGTGTTATTGCTCCACATAGAAAGGTCCATTTTCCTTCCACCTCAGCTGGCATCTCTGCGACAGAAGAAGTTCTTTGGTTATATCCTGATACTGCGTTCTCACTAGTTCATTACCCAATTAGTCTTTCTCATATAGGAGCGTTGTCTGTATCCGTTTTCACCACTTGGTGGAGAGTTTGAGTCATAGCTTCAAGATGACCAGAAGGTGATCCGAGTTCATATCCGCTCCCTGATATGTTCGTACCTGTTCTACACAGCCACGATGTCCCCCTTTCACTATCACATGGTCAATCTGGTTTCTCGTCACACCATCTGATGATATCCATGTGGCTTTATAAATCCTCTTGTGCAGAAAGTACAGTATTTGCTGCGAATGATCATCCTCCTTGAAGCAGCCAAGTTCAGCATCTTGATACCAGTCTACTAATGTCATGAGGCTGTTCGGACCTATTGTAGGACCGTATTTTTCCCCTTTACCAATCTGTGCATTGAAATCGCCTAATACAATGTGAATAGCATGTCATGGTAGATTATGATGTCTTCGAGATCTTCATAGAAATTATCATTCATCTCTTCCTCAGCATCTTTAATGGAGCATGACAGTTAATAAGACAAATCTTGTATGGTATTGTTTTCAGTACTAGCACACATAAGCGGTCACTTATCGGTGTCCATTGACTGACAGCGCTGTATTGTGAACAGCAAATCCAACTCCTGATGTCTATTGTGGCCTTGACTCATTGCTGTTAAATAGTATGTACTGTAGTTGTCCCCTATCTTCATGTTTCCTAGTTGGAGTCTCGTTTCTTGAAGCACTACTGATGTACATTTGTAGGTATCTAACACAGTTTCCAGTTGTTTCATCCATCCTGTCATAATTGACCTGATGTTCCAAGTTCCAATCTGCAAACCAATTAGTCCATTAACCAAGCCATTGTTGTCAACATTTATAAGGTGCGTTCAAAAAGTAACGCGCCAGCGGCATAATTACAGAAACCAGTACCTGTATGTTAAAAGTATTGGCCCTGGCTGTTGAGGCACTTGTCCCACTGTGACACGATACGGTGAATGGCTGTCTCATAAAATTCCCTGGACTGCGATGTGAACCAGTCCCGCACGTACAGCTGGACGTCGGCGTCCGAGGTGAATTGTTGGCCCCGCAGAGCCCTTTTCAGGGGACCAAACATGGCGTAATCACAGGGAGAGAGGTCTGGACTGTATGGAGGGTGGCCGAGAACCTCCCATTTGAATTTCTGCAGGAGTGCCGTGACTGTGTTGGCCGTATGAGGTCGTGCATTGTCGTGGAGCAGAATGATCCCACGGGTGAGATTGCTTGGTCGTTTTGTTTGGCGAAGGGTGGTCAAGGTTTGCGAGTAACGCTGGGCATTCACTGTTGTCCCGTACGGCATGAAGTGTATCAGAAGGGGGCCATCTTGGTCAAAGAAGAACGTCAGCATTATAGGCAGCGTTGGACGATTGATGCATGCTGCTGCTCACTTTGTATCGTCATGTGACCTTCCACGCGTGCCCTCTAGCGACAGGCTGTGACCTTCCACGCTCTGGTCAGAACCACACCTCGTTACACACGCCACGATTAGCCGATGTCGTCACCGGTTTGCGCATTCCAGCCTCCGGCTCGTTACTTTTTGAACACAACTTATATATCAGTCCAGCATATCCTCTTAACTTTTTCGTTAATAAGTGTAATTTAAGACTAGCTGGTTACTGGCCTGCTGAGCTCGATCCCAGTGGTGGGGTTGCCACCTGAGACATCAGGGCCACGTGGTTTGACATCGAAGTATCCTCCTCCTAGATAGGTTGCCTTCACTACAGCTCCCTTACCCTCATCCTGGGGTCCAGGCCTTATATCATTATCCTGTAGTGTGATCGACTACTTTTAGGAACAATTTCTTATTCCAAGGAAAAAGGGAGTGTCCTAACCACAATCCGCCCTCACGAAGGATGCCGTAGGCTAGGAAGATGCGGACTCCTTATCCTGGGAGTCACTTGGTCGCCAGAGTCTCGTCAGTTTAAAGCGGGGGGGCACCACGTGCAGGTGAGAATCGCATTTGCGTAGGATTATCCGACCTCCTACACCCCTGTAATACATGAATACAGCACCAAATAATTATGTGGAAGAATATTTAGTTCATAGAATTGGTTTGTCAACTTTCTCAAAGACCGGTTCAATAGAACATCGGTAAGGGATGTCCCTTTTCACAAATTAACATGTGTCTAAGCTATAATTTATGATACCAACACTAGAAAATTGGTGCAGATGACCTTGATGTTCCACCACTACCACTAAAATATAAAAAATCAATTTCCAGAATAAAAATGCATTTATCAGTATCGGTTTGTTATGACTCCTCCCATAGAGATTGAATCCTTCTGTTGTAAATAGCCACAGAGTTCATTTTGAGGAAAATCATACATGCACGTGGTGCCCCCCGCTTTAAACTGACGAGGCTCTGGCGACCAAGTGACTCCCAGGATAAGGAGTCCGCATCTTCCTAGCCTATGGCATCCTTCGTGAGGGCGGATTATGGTTAGGACACTCCCTTTTTCCTTGGAATAAGAAATTGTTCCTAAAAGTAGTCGATCACACTACAGGATGAGGGTAAGGGAGCTGTAGTGAAGGCAACCTATCTAGAAGGAGGATACTTCAATGTCAAACCACGTGGCCCTGATGTCTCAGGTGGCAACCCCACCACTGGGATTGAGCTCAGCAGGCCAGTAACCGGCTAGCCTTAAATTACACTTATTAACGAAAAAGTTAAGAGGATATGCAGGACTGATATCATACATGCAGCTTCTATAATTTATGAAAAGTAAGCTAGAGAATTAATTACCAGTAGATGAAGATTATTAAGGTGGTTCAGTGTGTGAAGCTTCACTTTAATCGCTTGAATAAGATACGAGAACTAAGAATGTGTTTTTTTTTTTTTTTAATTTCCATTCATGTCATCTTGAATTCTTGACAACAATTGATCGATATTAAATGCTAACTAGTTGAAACCCGTCAATACATGACGGTCAATGCAAAAATATTTACTTATGAATTTTCTTATGTACATTCTTTGTACGATTACTTTTTGGCACTATCGAAACTTTAAGGGTGTTGAAAGATTGCACTCTCGATATTGCATCATACATAATGTCGATTATTCAGGTCCGTATTGACGTAGCTATAACTATGTGTTTTGTATGAGCTTGTACATGGAAAGTTTTTCCTTTGTGAAGTTTTGTTGGACAGGCTGAGGAAGGGGGAGTATTTGCCCCCGAAACTAGTCCCTGTAAGTAATAGAAATAAACAGTATTGAAGGCGGAAAATCTATTATTCTTTCAAAGTTATTGCATCATACTGCTGGCCATGACTGTAAACTTGATTAGGTAAATAGAGACCTATGTGTTCCAGAGTTTCCCCTTGAGCTTAATTGATTGTGATAAAGTATGCCAAGTGAATTGTAAAATGAACGTGTTTTATCAGATGGTGTTAAATCAAGTCGAAGGATTAGACCTCTCTGTCTATTTTTAACTGCAGTTATTATTCCCAGATCCAAGCAATTTTCATACATATTTCATAAAATTAATCTGGTTCCATATAGGAGCCCTTGGGAAACGTTCAGATTTCTAAGGAGCATAACTATGGCTCAAACGTTTGGAGTATGTGGAGGCAAATCGCTTAATTCCAAGGAATTCAAGAATTCTGTAGGAAACTGAAGTAGCTGGCTTTCATCTTCAATATTTAATCTGTTAAAGCTGGTGTATGTTTTTGAACTACTGGATATAAGTTAAATGGCAATGCAAACTTTCGAGAGATGAATTATATCTTTCGCCGAAGTGAATGTTAAGCCGTAAATCTCAGTCATGATATCATCATGCGTTGAAAGTCTGGCTGGAAATTCAATAACATTTGATTCCTCACCATCCACATAGGGGTAGTCGCTGTTAACTTCTAGCAAAAATTCAGAATATTCCATTTCATCTGGTTTTGATCGCGTGTTTTTATGTAAGACGCGTATTTTGGAGAAGAGAAGAGTATTTAATGCAATTGTGAATAACCGTTTGGCGAGAAGCATGCAGCACAACAGGCAAAATCTACCTGAAGTTTCTTCCAAGAACAATAACTTTCCCACAAAACGGAATAATGTTGTTAGGTAACTTATATCTTTTAGAAGTCTATTCACACACATAATTGACTGAATATTTGCCATTGGGATTAGCCATGCTAATCGAATATCGTCAGCTGGATTGCAATTTAATTTAGAGGTATTTTGGATGTTGAATGTAGGGGTTGCAAAATCTTATTATATAATACGCTAAGGTGTATGTTTCACAAAACACAAGCTCCTAAACCAGAGGGAGTTAGAAGGTGTGGTTTGTACCAAAATCTTCCAAATTGTCTCAATAGTTCAGGAAAAATCTTGCACTTCTTGAAAAGTCAACGGAAATATATTTATTTGTTTATTAAGTGGTTTTAAACAAATAAACAAGACGCTAGCCCCTGCCAGAACTGTAACTCGTACAGCCCGCATAGCATTAAGGCCGGGCGGGAAGTCTGTACACATGGGGCGCACACACCCCATTATGCGAGAGTTCTTGCACGGGTCCGCTAGTATTGTTTAAAATATGAAGTGTGGCCTCTCTGTTGCAAGAATTAGCTTGATTTGCAGATATGACTTGAATAGATTCTGATGAGTTTAGCATATACAACTGGCCATAAGAACTGTCGCTTATATTTTTGGAATATAGGGTAGAAATGCATAGAAATACAATGCAGAACAACGTTTACTTTTGTCCATCACTGTACTGCATAATATCTGGATTATTTCTGAAATGTCATATTTATATTGGATTTTAAAAGCGGCTTCGTATTTTCTCCAATTCCTCACTTTTTTGTGGCCAATGTTCTTTTTCGTCAAACAGGATTATTTATAGTAGCATATTCGATAAAGCTGCAGTTTCCTCCAGTAGTGGTACCGCTTTCTAGCGGCCGTATTGTGACTGCGAATGACATCGCAAAAACGTTCCGCATAGAAACAAAGGTGAGTGGTTTTCTAGGAAGCGTTGACTACCACTGTCACATAAATTTGCGGTGGCATCATCCATATAACGGTCGTGAGTGCAGTAGCAAACAGTTCGTCAACGTTTTTGTACGGTGTCCAGTGCGTGCTGATAGTAGTAATGACTAATAAGATGATACCCATATATTGGAGTATGGAAGAAGAGGAAATATTAATAGATTTCGTAAAGAACCGTGAGGCATTTGTATAATGTGAAGAGTATAGATTACAGACACGCCCAAATTAAGCAACATCTTTGGCATAAAATTGGCGGTATACTTAAGATAACGGGTATGATATATATTTCTTGTTTAGGGTTATGTTGATACATTGTAATTATTATTGGCATATTCTTAAATTCACGACATACATCTTATTTATTGTATAATTAAATCGTCCAATACAAAATGACTGGCTTGCATTGTATACCATGTTAAACATAATTCATGATGATGATGATGATCGTGTGGCCTCCGGAGAGGCCGAGTGCAGGTTTTTCTAGTTGACGCCCGTGGGCGACCTGCGCGTCGTAATAGGGATGAACTGATGATGAAGACGGTACATACGCCCAGGGGATTAAAATTCCTGATGGCTCAGCCGGGAATCAAACCCGGGGCACTTTGGGCGAAAGCCTAGCGCCCTAACCATTTAGCCACGGAGCCGGACGACATTAATCAATTAATATACATTAATATTAGGATGTTTAGTAATGTTTTAACAGAATAAATACACTTCGGTTACTCAACATCACCAGGTTAAATTGTTTACAGTGAGTAACAATTAAGATTTCAGTGATGTGTTGCATAATTATTCTGCCATTCAACAGCACCAGGACCATTGAAATAGTTTTTAATTTTTTTTCGGATTTGCATGGGTGAATTTCGTATGCGAACGTTCTTTGCTTCTAGTTTGAACAAATTTTCTGCAGGAAGTGGAAGTGCATCATCAACATGCACGTGAGCTGGAGGGGGTGGGTAGGTTTTTGCTTAGAATTAACCTTACCCACAAGGGAAGATTAATAAAGAAGTAAAGGGAAGTGGGTTTCGGACAGAGGAACAAGTGTGGATAATAGGAAGAAAGTCCAACACTAAATACAAACAATTTTAAAGAAGAGTGTCACTGCAAAGCCCGTGAGATCACTAAAGTGAGTGGGGACCTGAACACAGCTAACGGGAAACGCAGCTAGAGCTTGGGCTATTTGCCGGCGAGAGTAGGAGGTACCTTCCCTTCCAAGCCAAGATTCGGCTACTATGGGGAAGGGTGGTGGTCTGGCAAAGAAAGAAATGATAAGTTTCCTATGTACCTTTTTAAAGGAGTTTGTTTTAAACAAATATTTTGAAGAATGCGAATAATTTGAATAAGCCGTGATATTTTAGTTCTTGAAATTGTAGAATTTCTAAAAAGTGACAGAATGTTTCCAAGAAGGATAGGGATGAAGCAATTATACCCTTGAGAATAATTTTGGTAAGAGCACCAATAGTTGCATTTAGGAATGACTAAGCTTTTACCCAGCAAGGAGCCGACTAAAAGTTTAGACAATGATAAAAAACTTAAATTTTGAAAACCAACCATAAGCTGTAGAGAGAATCTCAACAAGCAGGAAGCTGGCGTAGCGAGCTATGCTTGCCTTACTGGCCAGTTAGAATTAGCTATCAAAGCTAAGAGAGACTTTAATAAGTTAATAACTAAGAGTTCTTGCTCTAATGCAACAAGTAGTGCAAACCTTATCAATGGATTTATTTTTATTAAAGAGGGCATAAACCTAGGAAAAGTCGGGGAAGACAGGATCTTGGCTAACCGTTATTTCAGAGAAATGATAAAGCAAAAGGAAAAATTCACATCTATTTAACAATGCAAAAAGGTGTAATGAATTTAAGACATATATAATTTGAGTTTACAAACAATTGGGGTCGCAGACATCCGAAATCATTTAAATCTTGCGCCAGGCAATTGATAATTTTTTGGTTTTAAACCTTTTATATGAGCTAGAATCTTTGTAAGATTTTGAAATAGTGCTAAGATTAATAAGTAGAAAATTTTAAGATAATTAAAGTAATTAAGGTTAAACAATAAATCAAGTACAAGGTGTGTACTTTAAGGATTTCTAGATAGGTATCTTAGAAATATGAACAAATAACAACTTCGAAAGTAACAACAACAAAAAACAAGAAGAAATGAAATAAAAGTTTCTATTACTTCTTGTATTAATACAGAACTACATTTAGAGATTATACAAATAGGGCAGGTCACTTATTGTGAAACCTGAAGAGAAAAATTGAAAGGAAGTTTCTAGAACTCCTATGTTTAAGTAGGAATCGCGAGAAAAATAGGGCAAATTTCCCTTTTCGTGAAACCTAGAGATAACTCACTTTTGAGTAGAAAGAATTGGATTCCCTCATTAAAAGGGAGAAACAATATATTTTAAGGCGTGTACTAGACACGAAGTTTTACAGACATTAATTCGTTGTACGTGGAGCAAGTAAGGGAGGACACTTATTGAGAGTGGCACCTCATTGAAAAAAGACCTAAAGTAACAATTTTATTATTTTAGTTTGTTAGTAAAGGGTTTGGGAAAGATCAAATGGGATTGTGGAGGAGTGTTCATGGCCGTACTTATTGTACTCGGACGAGCGCGACGCGGATGAAAAAGTTGAACAGGCACTGTTTTCACTATAGTCTGTTGATATAGTTGAAAAGTTCACTGTAGTAGCACAAAAAGTTTATGGCAAAGAAAGTTATTGCGATGGTGGAAAATAACTAGTTACACTAGATTTGCGAGAGTCTATTGCTTGAAAAGCTTGTAGGTTATATTTGAATGCACCAGAAAATTTCCAACGGAGGAAGAAAAATTAGATATTGGTCAGCAGTTCATAAGGAAGATTCCTTAGTTTGAAAAAGTATTCCCATATGTGAGTGGAAAGTACTAGAAGGTTTAACTTGTAGATGAATTGTTCGGCATGGAAAATTCCAGAACAATAATGACTGAAGAATAGGGCAAAAATTAGTCCAGCGGTGGAACGAGCTAAGTATTTTATAGACAGTGGGTAATTCAATGGTGTCCCACGTTGTGAGAAAATCTCTCATTTAATAAGCATAAGAAATGCTGCTTCATGTTAAGATTAGCTTGGATAGACAAAAGCCCAACATAGAAAATCCCGCGAAGGATGATTATTGCCCCACATTTAGAAATCTCACACTGCCTATAAAATGATCATTCAAAAGCATGTAGCTATTTAAAATCAATTAAAATAAGTTGAAGAACGTAGAAATAGTACTTAGCTCATTTCTGATGAACGGCGATTCCTTGGTGACCGTTAGTCAGGAATTCACAACATGGCGAAGATTTGAAAGTTTGTCTCTCGAGGTGAGGAGACGAGCTTTAGTTAAGCTCCGACTGACTGGTTTGACTTCAGACGCACAAGTGAGGCCAGCTCAACGAAGCGCGGAGGGACCAGGGAAGGGAAAAGAGTGGGGGTAGGAGACAAAAGGAATACACATAAGAATAACAAACATACCGTATTTCCACGCATAATCGTCGCCACCGCGTAATCGTCGCACCCCACTTTTCAAACACTAAAGTAGGTTTATAAAATTGCATCGCATAATCGTCGCATACCATGTTCGTATTTGTGCTCCAGTCAGTTGCACACGCTGCCGCGACTTTGTCAGACGAAAAATATCTCGTCTTTATGCTTGCGGGCAATGAACTGTGACGCGAGCGGCAAGTTTCGTCACTTAGCACATTCCGCGAGCGTATAATCTGGCGTGATCTTGTCAGGAGAAAGTAATCTTGTACTTATGCCTGCCGGCTATGAACCGCGACGCGAACGGCCAGCGCACATTCCGCGAGCGTATAGGCCTAATCTGGCGTGGTCTTGTCAGGAGAAAGTAACCTCATCTTTAAGCCTGCCAGATATGAACCGCGACGCGAACGGCCAACGCACATTCCGCGAGCTTATAGGCCTAATCTGGCGTGATCATGTCAGCAAAAAGTAATCTCATCTTTAGACCTGCGGACTATGAACTGTGACGCGAGCGGCCAGCGCATATTCCGCGCGCGTATAGGCCTAATCGGGCGTGATCTTGTCAGGAGAAAGTAATATCGTATTTATGCCTGCGGGCTATGAACCGTGACGCGAATGGTCAGCGCACATTTCGCGAGCTTATAGGCCTAATCTGGTGTGATCATGTCAGCAAAAAGTAATCTCATCTTTAGACCTGCGGCCTATGAACTGTGACGCGAGCGGCCAGCGCACATTCCGCGAGCGTATAGGCCTAATCGGGCGTGATCTTGTCAGGAGAGTGTAATATCGTATTTATGCCTGCGGGCTATGAACCGCGACGCGAATGGTCAGCGCACATTCCGCGAGCTTATAGGCCTAATCTGGCGTGATCTTGTCAGCAGAAAGTACTCTCGTCTTTATGCCTGCCGGCTATGAACCGCGACGCGAACGGCCAGCGCACATTCCGCGAGTTTATAGGCCTAATCTGGCGTGATCTTGACAGCACAAAGTAATTCGTCTTTATGCCTGCGGGCTATGAACTGTGACGCGAACGGCCAGCGCACATTCCGCGAGTTTATAGGCCTAATCTGGCGTGATCTTGTCAGGAGAAAGTAATCTCGTCTTTATGCCTGCGGGCTATGAACCACGACGCGAATGGCCAGCTTCGTCAGCACATTCCGCGAGCGTTAACCTGTCGTGACCTCGTTAGAAGAAAGAACCCTGTCGCTGACTGCGGGCTATGACTCACGCTACGCGAATGACTGGCCCGTGTAGGCAAATAATGATACATTATATTCTTTGAAATTAAATATTCTTCGCATAATCGTCGCACCCTGCTTTTTTCCACGAAATTTTGGCAAAAAAGTGCGACGATTATGCGAGGAAATACGGTAACAGCAATACATTATCTTGATGAAATGGTCTTCAAAGAGTTGATAGGAGGCGTCACTAGCGAAGACGGGTGGGTGAAAAAGTAGACGAAGTCCTCTTGATCACGGAGATGATAGCTGGCGATAGCGACGAGATCTGGTGTCAGATTGGTAAGGAAGTCCTCTTGTTCAGGGAAAAATTGAGGAACTTCAGAGATTCACTGCTAGATGACGCTAGGTGGGTCATGGAAGATATATATCTAGAACAGACTCACAGGTGGTGTAAGAAAATATACCAACAAAGAGAAACCAGGAGATCACTGTTGGTGTTTCCGAAAAAGGGAGGGGATGAACTAAAGCAAAGAGAAGCAAAAGCTTACTCTGTCTTACCATGTATTCCAAAGAATACACCAGGGGGTACTTTTGCTTCCCGTAAAATGTTATGTAAAATACTGGCACATGCAATCAACTTATTGGCAGTTTCAGGGGCAGTAGCGATTGGCTGAAAAAAAATCGAAAATAAGCGCTTAAAATTCCAAAAGTATTTTCAGTCGTTCTCCTAGCTTGCGATAGTCAATAGTTACATACAGCTTTCGACGGATCACTCAAAGATTGCTGTCTGGGGTAGGGTTTCATCAAATGTTCCTGTAAAGCAAAAGCTTCATCTCCAACAATCACATGAGGTAGAGCATTATCTGTTCCGGGAAATGTTTTCGGTGAACTGATTGGATTGAATGTTTTGTCCTGGTTTGCTTTTTAAGTAGATACCTGCATCTCCTTTTCTGCCATAAGATCCGACATCTATTGCAATGAATTTGCAATCAGCATCGACAACTGCTAGCATAACGATTGTAGTTAAAGAATGTCGACCCACTATTTTTGGGTACCCTTATCCTTAGGTGTTTCCCGTCAATCGCCCCCACACAGTTCGGGAAATTCCATCTTGATAAATATGCATTACCAGTTCTTCTTAGTTGTTCTTCTGTTGGTGATGTCATTTCTAAACCAAACATAGTTGTGGTGAAGCTGCGAGCAACTTTCTTTATTATGACACTTATCCAAGGATGGAATATTCGAAATTGGAAAGCTAGTGATCTAAATGACTCTCCTGTAGCCAAGTACCTAAAAGAAAGAGAGAAAAACATGAGAAGTTTTTGAAATTTAAATGTAATTTATTAATTATATAAATTATTTAATTGTTTCTCCCTGACCATGTCTTATACAGATGTTGACTGCAGCAAGAGGTGGACCTACATAAGAAATTATGTTAGACGCAGAGGAAAACCAATAACTGGCTCCGTTGGTGATGCAGCAAAGAAGCGAACTGTGCTTCTGTCATTCTTAGATGACTTCAGTTCATTGAAAAGAAGGTAAAGAAACGGAACGTTTAATCGGATATTATATAACAAAACTAAATAATACATTTCAGTTGAACAGATACTTATTGGATCACTATTCGTGGGCTTTAGTGTTTATTACTAATGATCATATTATTCCGTATTTCAGCACTATTACCAATGTTGTTGAAGATAAGGGCTGTGAAGATGTCGATAGCAACGGAACTGCTGTAGAGGAGGATACACAGATCTACAGCAAAGGAAGTGACTTGACAAACTTAGAGGAAGGTGAGGCGGAGAACTTTCATAAAGAGATGGAGCCACAGCTGCTTAAACAAATAGCTGAGCAGAACGTAAATTCCAGAGCACAATTAGATGAAACAGATCATTTTTTCATGTCTATGGTGAAAATTGTAAAAGAACTTCCTCGACATGAACAAGTACAACTGAGGATGCAAATTTCCATGCTGCTTGGTAATGCTACATTACGACATTTATCAACCGAAAGCGAATACAACGACCCAAAATCAAGAACATCTAGCAGCTGTCACAGTGAAAGTATAGGAGATGTAATGTCTCCTGCATCAAGAGGACAGTTCACATTTACAGCAAATGAGCAAAGCGAATTAACACACTCGATATTGTTGCTAAATGATATAACAAATGTGATTTAAAATAACAATAGTCAGTTTATAGATATATGAAAAAACTAAATATTATATAGTTGTTAATTAATATATTAACCCTTTGGCTTTCAAGGTAACGATCTATTGTTACCCACGGGTCCTGCGAAAACTGACAGGGTAACGATCCGGGTAACGATCCGTCGTTATCCGTCTTTTTACTATTAGTTCATTATTTACACGCCAGATAGTAGCATTATTGCACGGAATAAGAAGAGTATAGTTGTATCTCACGTTATACTCCACGGGAACTTCCGGCTATCCGTATTTATCGATAATCTTAGAGTCTGAAACATGTGCTCACTGGAGTTCAGAATCTTGTTTACATCATGGTCGCCGGCAAACTTCCGTCCATTTCTCTTGTGTTTTCGTATGTGATTATATAGTAAAATTAAGTTATATCGTAGGCAATATATTTATTTAACGTGTTAGTTCATTATTTAACTAGTTTTCTTAGGTAATTAGGTGCATAGTGATAGTGAAGTGTTAGATATAGTTCAGTTAGATTAGGCCTAGTTATTTGCAGTGTGTGACATTGCGGAAAGACTTCATTTAGCTGAAGATGATATCACTGAATATCTTGATAATTATTCAAGGGATGATGATGTTACTCTTTCCGAATCGGAAAGTGTAGAGGATAATGATGATCCAGTAATATCTTCATAGGTGAGTGCTACATATTATTTATAAGAAATCTGTGTTTTATGCAAAAATGGCTGACATTTTTCAGTGTTACATCATTTTACCATTTTAATTTATCCTTGGATCTAATGCACATAGAATCTTGGATATTTACTATGCTAGTAAACAATGTTATAGCCTTCCTACTGACATGAATAACAAACTTAGGCTGTAAATACCATTTTCTAGAATTACTTCCAAACTTTCAAAATCTGAAACTTGTAATTTTGATTTCACATTTCTTTTTTTTTTTTAACATTAAACCCTTTTGGTTTAGAGACATGACTTACTTACAGTAATAATAAGTGATATATACTCTATACGTTTACCATCTTTCATGTTGATATCTTCATTGGAGTGTCTTCCATGTAATTTTAAAATAAGTGTGTGCATAGTGTGGTAAATATGGCTGTCAGTTTTGACACATCCATCAGCTGAGAGCTTGAAAGCAAAAGGGTTAAACTAACCTTAAAAATACACAGAGTTTCTGTTGTACGGCACTGAAGTTATGTAATTCAGAACATAGTCAAATAACACTGGTGTCAACCGAAAATTCTCTTAATTTATCTTCATTGCAGTGCAGATGACGACGCGCTAAAATTTCATATGCACCTTCTGTAGGTCGCCTTTTAAAAATGTCACCGAACGTTCCCTATAATCTTCGGATGATTCTTCTTCTTCCAAAGATATTACGAGCGCCATGTCAAGATGATCCATTTCTTATTCAACTTTACAACAACATGCCGTCACGATACACACTGATAATTAGCTCTAGCTCTACACCATTGTTCAACGTCAAGACGGTCCCCAGTTTCTCTACGTCATTCACCGTCACATTACGGCCGCTAGAAAGCGGCACCGCTACTGGAGGAAACCACAGCTTAACACTATGGTGTCCTGCAAAAATTGAGCCGCTAAATACTGTATTAAATGACAAATAATACTTCCATTGACAAAATCAACAGCATGATTAGACTCATTGTTATGTTCTCCAAACAAAAAATCAATTAACGATTGGCTTCTACCATGAAGTTCAACATGACCAACATATTCACTGTCCAGAGACTTTCATACTTGAGTTGGTATCTGAGGAGAATGTGATGAGACTGATTGCCAATAATAAAATCTTTATAATTATCCCTGCCAGCATACAATTTTTGCAAAAGCTTGCAAACGAAGCTCAGGACGACGTTTTCCATTTCGTATAAACAGTACGAAACTGCTCTAAATATGCAAATTTCCATCATCTGTTATAGGTACAATCCTTTGCTTTTCCATGACAGTAATTTTTGCAGGGGAGCATAGAATCACTTCACCAAGTACTGGAATGAGCATAGACTCACTTCGTCAGCCACGGTAATGGAGGTATTTTTAGAATTAATGTCCCGTGCATGTCAAAAATCGAATTAACCCTCAGAGGGTGGAATTTAATATATTAAATCGCAAGACAGGTTACCCGCAAGTAGAATTTAATCTCTATATATATAAAAATGAATGTTTGTCTGTTTTTTCTGAATTTCCAAGGAAATTTGCGTTATTTGCGCGTTTCAGACTGTTTTATGATGGATGCGTGCAAACATTTTTTTTTTCTGTGTGTGGACAATTTTGTGTCCTTATAACTTGAGAACGGCTGGGTGGATCAACGTAAAATTTGATACAGATATCCATCAGACGCACCACACTAATCATTGATGTAACTCATCTCCGTACCTCTCATAAAAGGGGGCCTACCCCCTTAAAATACATGCTGAAATAGGCGTAGAAGGACAAGATAAAGCTTATTTTCTACCCCTCGATGTGAGAAACAAAACTCGAGGGCCCCCGAAAACCACATTTTAAGGCCCTAAAACCAACAGTTTTTGAGATATTCCCAGAAAACTAATTTAATTTAATAAACTAATGAAGGAATGCAAGCCGGCAACCATGACAACAGGTTCTCAAGAGAAGACGTCCAACGTTCCATCTATTTCTGTAAAAATCAATGCCACTCCACTTATTACATTTCTGTGAAAGTTTGCAAATGGCTATAAGGTTATCATGGAACCAACTTAGACTGTAAAATTCATCAATGCGCATAAGGGGGTCAAGGGGTACCCTAGAATTTTTTCACGTGATTTACACTTGTGATATGTCGTACAGAATTGTATCTCCAAACGGCAACATTATTTTAAAAAAATACTCAATTGAAATAGTATTTTTTGCACCTATTAGGAATTTGGGCCATTGGAGGCTAAAAAACCTGAATATCCATGCACCACAAGCCTTTATAATTTGTTAAAGGTGTCTTCCTGTGGATGGGGACTTTACACAACGGTGAGGGTCAGTCTTTATGTGAGGTGTATTGCGTTTCGTCTACGAGGTTTTCAATTTTATTTTCACGTCAGGAAGTACACGTTAGGTGAATTTAGATTGAGCACATTCTAACTTTTTTTTTCGACAAACGGGTTCATCGTAAGGATGATTTTGTTTTAAACTGTGTGGTTGATATATCCATATTCGGACTTCTGGGTGATATGTTGTAGGTTGGTTGGTTGGTTGGTTCCTCAGTTTAGAAGCTGCAACAACGCGTTCATGTAGCCTCGTGTGTGTAGAATCTGTCTGCTAACCGGTGTTAATTGTGATGGCTGTATTAGTGTGTGTTATCTGTATTTCAGGTAAGGACTGCAGACGATCAATTTCCAGTAGTTCCTACTTTTGCTACCAAATGCTACCGTCAACGACACCTAGCTGTGACTTGGCTACTAGATGCCACCACAACCTGCAAACTTTGGAACTATTAGAGCGTTAATCAAATCTAACCTACAAATTTAGCTTCACACAATTGTAGTTAGTGGAAGGTTCTATTACATCCCATAAATCTATGACATGGGACCACCCGGTTTACTTCCCCTCCGAAGTAAGGCATACTTAGGGATTTTCGGCCTTTCTGTGTATCTTTATGTACGCCTAAAACTCGTGTTCGAATGTTAGGAGCATCGTAAAATTAGGTATCCATGAGAGTCAATACACCAATCATTTATAAAACTCTTCACCGTACTTCTCATACAAGGATTGGTATAGGAAGAAACTTTTCAAAATACATGCTAAAATAGGCGAAATATAAAAATTATCCTAGAACAGGCTGTTCCAAATCCACGAGTTGGAGTATGCGTACACACGAGTACTCAGCAGTGATGCTCAGAGCATGGCTGGGGAGGGACTGGGGGTGATAGCCAATATGTCACTGGGCGAAGGTCATAACACAAGTGCATGCGCTTCCTGCCAGTCTTGAGGTATTCACCGCGCAGTGACGGCAGCCCACACGGCAGAGCTGTATTGCATGTTGCAGGTTTACTCACGCAAGGCGGCGAGTAATCGACTGGTCACTGACGAGCTGCTCGCCTGGAACAGCCTGTCCTAGAAGGACGACCAAAGCATATGTTGCGCTTCTCAATGTGAGACACAAAATTCGGGAGTCTATAAAGAGTCTCCGAAAACCACATTTTAAGGCCCTAACTTCGCTCTGATAAACATATGAAGGAATAACAAGCCCCTAACCATTGCAACAGTAGCTCAATTGATAACGTCTGGTTATTAATACCGAAGACCGTTCGAAGAGCGGGTACTTCTGCTAGTATATTATATCGTCAAAGATTCGCCGATAGTGCAGGTGGTACACTAAAAACTCAACAGATGGCAGTAAACTACACTTTTAGGTCTGGCCTAACAGGGAATCCCCAAATTGAGTGGTGTTATCTCCTTGCTAGCTTCTCACAAGCTCGGAGAAATTATCATGTTCAGTCGAACTTCCGTTGTGTGTTCTAAGAACGGCTTTTTATGATTTATATAGTTATTTTGTGACATGTGCAGTAAAAAGAGGGCCAGTGAGCAAGATATTGCTTCAATTATGGACTCCATGGATGTAGATGAAAGTGATTTTTCATTTGAAGAGTCCGAGGATGGATATTCAAGTTATGTCTCTTATGCCCTTTATACACTAAAAAATTTTCATAATATCCTACGTACCTTTGAGACGGAGTACATCCATTAATCAAGGTAATCCATTAATATTACGTACATATGCATGTTATAGCTAGTGTTCGATAATTCTGGACGAGTTTTAATTCGCCGTATTTTCTGTCCACGTAAAGGCATAAAACGCATCCACCCGCATAGGGTTAACACAGGGAAGCCCACTCGTAAGGCTACATTCTTGGCTATCGCCCCGGAGGTCTGGGTTCAATTCCCCGCTCTGCCAAGAAATTTAATTCTGGTCTGAGGGCTGGAACGGAGCACAATCAGCCTCAAGAGGTAAACTGAGAGGAGGTGGGATCGATTCCTATCTCAACCATCTTGGATGTGGTTTTCCGTGGTTTCCCACTCCTTTTATCATTTTAAATAATGTTGTCGACTTCGTCGTTACGCTGGGGTCTGGCGTTACATTACGGTGACGGGACGAAATGTACCCAGATGCACTGAGGTGTGTGACGTCATAGTACCTCTTGGTGCATGTGTTCCCCAACAATCTCTACTTCGTTAGTATAAGACAAAAATCCCCAATTCTTGGATGTCACGGGTAATCTCGAGAACCACTGGATGGATTTTGATGCGGTTTTCACCATTCTGTGAAGGATATCTCGAGGAAAGTTTCTGTAGAAAATAATTTATGTGTGATCAAAGGACTTATAAATCACTTAGTGCTGCCAATACATTGAAAGGCTGATGATGATGCCAATGCAAATAGGCATCGAAACATGTACCGATGTAGATTAAGTGACATGTGATTATATAACAAAATTTTAATAAATTGTATTGATGAGGCGGAACCAAGGAAATCTTTTGATTATTGTTTCCCACTTCTACACCAAGCAAATACTGGGATGGATCCTAACTTAAGGCCGCTGCTATCTCCTTCCCATTCTCCACCTTAATTACAAATACACACATTAATACAGCCATCACAATAACACAGGTTATCAGAGAAAATTTTACACTCTCACCAAAGTACATGGAGCTGAGTGACCACGATGTCCGAGGCCTTTAAATGATTCATGTTCGCCAATATTGTCTCTAATGGCAAAAAAGGTTGTACGCTCACGAGAGTGTCTGGAATACTACATTTTTCTTTAACAATTTAATAAGTATATGTCAATGGAAATTAGCAGAAGAATACAACCCGGGAGTGCTTTCTACCAACAGGTACGGGGACTAGTATGGAACAAGGATATACCAAAGAAGTTATGTACAAAGCATATTATGTTCCTATAATGACATATGCAGCAGAAACTTGGACAATGACTAAGAGGGATGAGAGCAGAGTACAGGCAGCTGAGATGAGATTCCTGAGAAGTATGGTCCAGAAAACGAGGAGAGTCAGAGTGAGAAATGAAGATATACGGAAAGAACTGGGAGTACAGAAACTAAATGACAAACTGGAGCAAAACAGATTGAGATGGTTTGGACATATCAAACGGATGAATGAAGTAAGGCTACCAAGACGAGCACTGTAACGACGGATGACAGGGAAGAGAGGACGAGGAAGACCAAGAATGTGTTGGATGTACTGGGTGAAGTATAGTATTAGAAAATGGAACCTGGATTGGAACACCGTGTCGGAAGAGGAATGGTGGAACGATAGAACAAAGTGGAGAGGAACCATATTTGCCCCCACCCAGTGTCAGCTGGAAAAGGGGAAATGAAGATGATGTCAACGTAAATCGCGGAGAATTCGGTACTTTACGGAAATGATAAAAGTAAAATATGTTTTGACGATGTAATACCAATATCAAGAAAGATGAATACGGAAAAAAAAAAACATATCCGAGGTGGGATTCAAACTCATTTGACGACGCATAATATAACTTAAAGCCTGCAACGTTACACTTGAGCCACCCAGACAATGAATGGGAGTGCAATATTAATTTAGGTAAACAACATAGACACTGAATGCCAGTTTAAGTTCTTCATAATTTCCCGTCTTATAAAAAAATTATTCCAGTATATATCGTGGAAACATCATTAAACAATATCCCCCCCCCCCCCTTTTAATTCTCATAAACAAAGATCGCAGTAAATATCCGTGGATATTTTATCCGCCATGTCTCGTGGAGGAAAGTTAAATATTAAATTTTTGTTGAATGATTTAAAAATATGCCGTAATATATATTTTTCTTTTAAAAACACACTGCAAATCTACAGACTAAGAGCTTTCGTCACAGAGCTTTCCGAAGTCAATAGGTTCAGCTGTTCTCTCTAACTCGCGGTAAAAATAATCGCCTTAGTGTTTTAAATATATAGATATCAGTGCACTCTCGTTAATTCGCGGTAATTAATGCACGAACTTCCGCGAATTATCGAAAACCGCGAATTATCCGCAGTTATTTTTGTTAAGCCTAGGAAAAACAAAACTATTGGTTAAAATATTTAAATAGGCTTGAACACGCGAAATAATAATTTTAACTCCTGATTGTAGTGTCTTATACGACATGCTAGGCTACTGGTAGGCCTATGTGGATTATGCCTACATTAACTTAATATATAAAAAAAAAGTCATTACTTTTTGTTTATTAGATCCTTTAATCTATTTTTCGATTGCATATTTCCGAAGAAAATATTATATAAAAACGAAAATTCATCTCGTTTTTCTATATAAAAGATAAGTGTGACTAGAGACACTAGCTTGACTGTGGGAAACTTTCGGGATTTCCGTTGCATCACTCCCGCACTCTAAATCTACTGGATTTCCGTTTTCCTCACCAACAGTCAAATTCCATGCTATTTCTTCTTTGCTTTTCTGTACTAAATCATAATCGTCTTGATCGACGTCGATCTTGCCCGTTCGAAATATCGTCGTTACAAAAGTCGGCAAGCGCTTGCTTTTGTACGAGCGGAATAGCGGTACTTTCCTCCCGACTAGTTGACTGCATGAAGAGCATCGAACAAACACGCTCTCGATGTCGTGCGCGTTTGCGCCATTACGCAATAATCGCTGTTTACAATACGCTGTCCGCGCATCCACCCTTCACAACTCACATATCAGCGACCTTGGAGCGTGGCTGTTGGGAAAGGGAGGGTAGGTTCCGAGTGAAAGTGCATTCCTCTTGTATTGTTTGGGCTTCAAAGACAAAGGAAATCTGTGCTATACCACTCGCGGCAACATGCGCGTAAGTTTCGAAGATTGCGCAATTAGGCCTATTGTTGCATCGCAGAGAAACTCAGTTCAGTCTTCCCTAGTCACAATGATTTCGTCTTTACGCATTGCGTCGCATCAAAATTCTTTTAAACGACAGAGAGATTGCTTAACTTACCGTGATGATTAGTTGCTGTGAGAATTCCCAATTTAAAAAATACTCATGGAGACCCGCGAATTAACCGCAAAACGAATTATCCGCACGCGAATTATCGGGAGTGCACTGTATTTAGTTCTAAACAAAGCTTGGCTGAGCCGAGTTACACTGCGCTCCGATGATCAGATCTCCCCAAAAGTAATTTTAAATATTTGAAATTAGCATCATGTATGTGTACTTTCTTACTTATTACTAGACCACTATCACTATAGAAAATTTAAGTTTGATTTAGTATTTTTAGAGATATTGAGTTCTGGTGAAATAATTTGCACAGTCACTATGTTAGATTGATTTAAATGTAAGCTATTGAGGTATGTACCAGTAGATAAAGATTTTATGGTGGTTCATTATACATTCAATTCGATTGCTTGAATTACGAGAATTAAATATACATTTGTGATCTTCAACATAATTATATCATTTTAGGTTGATTGGCTGAAATAATTTCCAAGATATTGAGAACTGGTGAAATTTTTTAGTTCGCCACCCTGTTGGATTGGTGACACATTCATATTTGAATGACACCTTCGGGGTCAGACAGGGTAGTGGTATTCATTGAAATTGCTCCAACCAATAAGAAATTTATTAGGACACACACACGACAAAAGGTGATCTCATATATTTCATATGATAAAAAATAGGCAAAACAAAAAAAAATGAGGAGAGAGGATAATTTGGAACATGATTGTTACCATCCAGTATCAATTAATTGTCCCTATACTTTCCAAAGGCATTAAATATGTGAGTGATTGTTTATCAGATTTATGTATTTCTTTATTGCCCATATCTTATCTGTGTGACCTGCGGCATAGCCATGCTCTTTAAATTGTGCACCATGGCCACGAGGGCAGCTGCAGCAAGTACGGAGATCAGGGGTTCGAATTGACAGCGGCTATCCTGTGTGTGTTTTTTCCCACACTTCCTCCAGGCAACTGCCATGATAGTACCTTACTTCAAGTCCCAGGGCACCTACCTGATCCCAAGGTTTATTGTTTTTGGAAGTGGAGTTTTTGACTCCCGTGGTGCACTGGCATACTCGTGATGTGGCCACATGTGGCGAGGCGTCTTGCATGGCCTTCTCAGTGTATACCTGCTACGCGTCTTGGTAGGTGTGCCTTTACAAACTGAAGAGCCCAATTGGCACGCTGGGGCGAAACGCTAGCAATTTGTTGAGTTATGCTGGACATTTTTATCACTTTTTGTAAACTGAAACATGTCGAGTTATTGGGAGTAAATCTAGACCCTCGCTTGACTTGGGAATCACATATATTAAACATTATATTTATTGAACCCATCTAAGGTATTGTATTTGCTTCGCTATTTGAAAACGGTTGTTACATAATCTTATTTCTGTATTACATACTTTGCTTTCTTCCACAGCATTTTCAGTTATTTTTTTCTTTTTGTTGTTAGTTCACATATAATTAATGTTCTAAAAATGTAAAAGGCTATTTGTGTAATTGCGAATGTTCCTTGAAATTCTCATTGCAATCCTCTTTTGTTGAACTTCCTATCTTAATGGCTTTATATTTGTTTGTAATCGTCTACTTTATATAACGGGTAAGCCTGGTCACGAACTAAAGGGTAAGCCAGGTCACGAACTGCCCTCTATGTGGAGTAACATTTACTCACGTCATACCAGATATAGGCTTAGCAAAAGCCAGAGCTCACTTATTATTTTAGGAATAAAGCTTCATAATAAACTGGGTGGTTTTGAAAACTGTCCATAAAATCGTTATACAGATAGATGTTTGCTGGTCAATTCATGACTGTCTATTGCCGAGTGCTTGGAAGCTGACTATACTCCGTCCCATTTGTTATTTGATAGTAAATAGTTGTTGTTGATCTATGTGTAACAAACAGTGGAGTGTGATTATACTTGTTGAAATGTGTCTCTGAATTTTAGTACAGGTGTATGTGCCTTAGACCTTAAGTACTGTTGTAAACTACATTTTTATATTTATTTATTTGTTAACCATTTTGATGAAAGCTATTGCATGTAATTGTTTAATGCTGAATACATTCTATGTTTCAATGTAACTCGATGTTATGTTACTTTTGCTTTCATGTATAATGCTAAAATGTATTTCAGAGCAGTTGCACAACACCTATTGCTGTTAATTAGTGCAAAGTGATTTATAAGGATCTCTGTAGAAATAATCTATATATGAATGATATATATAATTGTTAATTTAATGGAACCTAAGCAAAATTTCTAATATGAATTGAAAATGGGAAAAGGGTTCTGAATCAGCTTTTAAATACCTAGTCAGGCCATAAATGCTGTTGCAGTTTAAAAACTGTAAAACTAAACCTTGGTTAAATATATTTTAATTTCTGTTAAATGTGTTACATTTACATGTATTGACAGCACTAAGCACCAATACTATTCAAAATGAACAACATTTGCACTCTCACAGGCTCTATGTCTATGAGGTCACTTGTCTATTGAAGCACGTATGACATCCACTGAATGATCTGCCGCTGCTGCTGCTAAAAAGGAATGTTTCAAACTTTGAACTGTAGGGTGCCTCTTCTTGCAGACGTGTGTCCTCGAGCATTGACCAAAGTTTGTAATCCAAGGGATTCATGTCCGGGTCAATCTGCAGGAGAGATGAAGTCAGGAACATAGCACTCAAGCTACCCTTGCGTTGATCTGGCCTTGTGAGCTGGAGCAGAATCTTTCTGGAAAGTCCACTGTTGATTCTGGAACAATGTGTTGCCTAAATCTTTGACAATAGGCTCCAGTATTGTGTTTTGATACACTCCAGCAATGGTTTAAATCCACTTTTTGCAAAAATGCAACAGGGTGGCCTCCGAATAGCTTATCCCTCCACCACCAAACCATTACTGAGGAGGAGTGATGGCCTCTCTGAAATTTGGGAGCATTTTTACTGGCTTCCAGAGAGCTTGATGCATATACTGTACTCGATCATTCTGGTGGTCAAAACTTTGTTCAATTGTGATTATTTTCTCATTATTGAAAAATATCTTCTGATGTCTATTATGGGCGTAATGCTTCAAGAGGCATCTGTATTTTAGCACCCTCTGCTACTTCAGATATGCGTCGAGTTAATGTCTGGTACTTTGGCGATATGTCTCAAGTCCAAATTCCACACTTAGTAGCCTGGATATGATCTTTTTGGAATATTGAACTCTCGAGATGTCACTATCTGCTTCCGGACCGGATTTTGGCGAATAAGTGCTGCCACCTCTTTCTTTGTGACTAGAGTCCTCACAATTTGTGGGTGGCCTTCCCTCGGGTAATTCTTAACAGAACCCGTTTCAATGAATCACTGAATGGTCCGGTGTACAAACATTCGACTAATTTGTAGGTTTTTTTTCCTTAAGTCTAGAAAATTTCACTCAAAGCCTCCGTGGCTTAGGCGGCAGCACGCCGGCCTCTCACCGCTGGGTCCGTGGTTCAAATCCCGGTCACTCCATGTGTGATCTGTGCTGGACAAAACGGAGGCAGACAGGTTTTTCTCCGGGTACTCCGGTTTTCCCTGTCACAATTTCATTCCAGCAACACTCTCCACTATCATTTCATTTCATCTGTCATTCATGTAATCATTGCCCCAGAGGAGTGCGACAGGCTTCGGCAGCCGGCACACTTAATATCCTCACCGCTAGATGGGGGCTTCATTCATTCCATTCCTGACCCGGTCGGAGACTGGAAGCAGGATGTGGATTTTCATTTTCTAGAAAATTTCACTCGCAGCCTTTCCTACCGTATGTAAAGCTATCACAGAGAAACGATTTTCATTGTTTCCCCATTCCATGCTGAAACTTGCAGGTATGAGCTTTCTCTTTCAGAGACAAAATCACAATGAACTAGGATGGAAGACAAGACAAGAGTGACTGGCTACTTGCAAAACCGGTTGTACAGCATGCCTCAACAATTTGTAGCAATATTTATGGCTAGACTAGGTGTTAAGACTGTAAGCTAAACTGCTTTGGTCGAGTAAGGTAGGTACTGTACTCAAAATCATGTCTCCTTCTCTCTTAGTGATATAGTGTTATACCTTCAATTTTTAGAGACTAGAATTCTTCCCTCTTCAGAGGGATAGATGTTAAATCCCTTAAATTAAAAATCACTCAAGAGGCCTCCATGGCTTAGTAATTGGAACAGCTGACTGTTCAGATAGGCATAGGTTCAATTTCTAGCTTTGCCAAGGATATTTCCTTTATTAAAGTGTCTGAAACAGAGTTAACCTTTTAAAATCAATGGGGAAGCTGCCTGATTCCTAAGTAGCAAAGCTGATTTTATTAACCAAGATCAGTGCCATCAAGTAGAATCTACTTGCCCCAATGCTGTAACGTGCCCATGAGGGCAATAAAATAGAAGCCACTTAGGCCTAGTCAGAATAGTGAAAATCGGCTGCAATGACTGTGGAGTTGCTGTAATTCATTAAAAATATAAGTTTAAAGGAAATAATTCTTCAAAAAGCAGCATCGCCAGTAATGCTTGTTACATAACTTGAACAGTAAATAAATCCCACATAATTCACACAAGGGAAATTCAACTTTCCTAGCATTATTTTGAAGATAGTTATTTTAGAGACAGTTTACAAACATAGCTAAATCCAATCTTAAGTGTGAATTAAAAAACTAGTTTTTTTGGTAATTTATGTTACACTGCTGTGTTGAATAAATCTACTCCAGTGAAAATGGTTGCTTTTATTTGTGAAATTTTCTTTATTTCTTTAGTACCAATTTCACAGATAAACAGACTTCAGAATAAAATCTAGAGATAAATTTAAGTGGAACTGGAATATAAGTTGCACATGTAATTCAAACTCGTCACTATCTGGAAAAGAAAACCTCATAATGCCCACCTTGAATCGAATGAACCTGTATCAATTTTTTTTTTAAAGGGGGGGATTAAGTTAGCAGAAGACTTGAAGTCATCATCATCTTGCACAGTTTCCAGCCACTGGCCGGGTCTGTTTGGAACACAAGCCTCTCCAACGTCTTCCGTCCTCCCACCATCTCTCAGCCTCCACCCTTGTCCAATCTTCTCCTCTCCTCTTAACGCTCTCCTCCACCCCCCTCAGCCACCCTTCCCCCGGTCCTCCTCTCGGTCTCCCTCCCTCCCACCTCGTCTTGAAGTAAAAAACCTAATTGGTTGGTTTCACTAAATTATAAATCAAACTTCATATGCATAGTGTGCTTGAAAACAAAATTCTTGCTAATGATTTAGTTATTCAAGGACCTAGGCTGTTGAGTATGTGGACCCAAATGCAGCAGTAAATTACTTCAATGCCTCTTTGAGCTCCTTTGGTGAATTTCCAGCTAGTTAAAAGAAACAGTTCCAAGATATATTGTGAATTAGAGGTGGATATGGTTAAGAGGACCTGCAAAGAGTTCACCTATTATTCACTTGTAAACTTGATATGGGGTAGGAAATTCACCACAGTAATTATTTAAAAATGATTCAGCAACTGAAGGAAAAACTTGAAACTTTGCAAATGTGAAAAGCTTATGATTTTGACACTTTACCAAAAAGCTGGTCCTTAAAAATTGAAAATGAATTTCAAGTAACTACATTGCAAGTAAAGCAAATAAACTTGAGCAAGAAAACCTGGAGAAGTGTTATCTGATGATACTGTACTATGAAAACTCAGCAGGCAAAAACACAGCACATCAGAATGTAATGCTCTGAATGCTGGTGTTAATTTAAACAAATTAACCCTGTTAGAAAATGACACTCTTTTAAAGACATTCCAACATTGCTTGTCAACAAATATGTTTCACCCTCTGTTTTAAATGACTGCGATTCAAGTCTAGGATTGACAAGTCTTTAAAAGAAAAGTATCAAGGTCACCTAAAAGCAATGGGTTTTAGTGGACTGCTATTCATTTGAAACTACAGTCAAACCTTGTTATCAAGATTAATTGGAGGATTATCCATTGTTATCTCGAATCGTTAGGGGATGCAATGAAACAATATGTTTGGGCTGTCTTTCTAGTCAGTAAAATTTATTTCATTTGGACATGTTTCAGGCCTTTTTTATTAGCACATCTTTAGCATTTATCAATTAAGCATTAAAACCTTCTACATAAAATCCTAAGGCCCTCTTATTAACTAATAAAATAATTGAGAGTCACTTAATCTTCTTTCTTGAGACCTTGTGGTCATATATTAAAATCACTGTAATTGTTTCTTCATATCTTCGTTCCCTTTTAACAGCCTGTCCAATGTAACTGGTTGGAATTTAAATATTTGATACAATTATCATCTATTGATATCTGTTACTTTCTTCATTAAAATATCTATTTACACCTAGAGTATTGTCGGACAGCCTATTTTGTAAGGGGATGTCAAAATAAATTTGACTCATTGAAAATTTGAGTTAAAGAGATACTGTACCTAGGAAAAATGTTTAATTTGTTATATACTGGTAGCAAAATACAATGTGCTGTTTGTAGCTAAACTGATGCGACATTAAAACATGGGATCTAATGAAACTGGCAGTTGAGCAAAAAGCAGCAACTATTGAAGGAACCATATGCAGCTTCCTATTTTGGAGTGATGCCAATACTGTACAACAAAAAATGGCAGATGCTCCCCACTGACTAGAGGGTAACATAATCTACATTTTTGCCATATGAAAGAAGTAAAAGAGAAACTACAATACGGTACATAAAAATACTAAAGAAAAAGAAAATAATTATCCAATAAAAAGAAAAGGAAAATTAGACTTACCAGGGTGTCGAGCGATATGGGATATGCAGGAAATGTACGGGAATTTTAGTACCCGGGAAAAATGCGGGAAATATACGGGAGTTTTGCATTTGATCCGGGAAATTTGAAAAGTCTCATAATCCTCGACTTCTTAGCCTCCGAACGCTCGGTAGAGTCCTGCCGCTCTGCCTTCTCTTTCGCCTGCAGGCTGCACCTCCACCTGCATTTTGCGCCACTGCCACTTAGAGCGCTATGCGGGGTGAGATCCCACTAACGTCATGACGCGACAGTTCAACTTTCTCACACACGCACATTGCTCCCGCTATGGACTTAGCCTGAATCTCGCCTTCACTCCTGCAGAAGTATCTCCGAACATTCAGTTACACTTACGCTAGAAAAACTTGATTCACTCTTGGAGAGTCATTTCTCAGCCATTCAATATGCGAATTCGTTTCAGAGAGTTCTAAAATATACAGGAATTTGGTCAATTTTCATTCGGGAAATACGGGAATTTAAAAACGGGTCACCTCTAGACACCATGCTTACCAAACCCGGTAAGTTTAACTTGGAGACAATCAGCGCCTGCAGCGGTTTGGACCAATATGAGATTCTATTGAGGTCATTGTTTAGTATAGAAATTTCACAGATTTGACTTAACTACAGTAATCGGTGGAAAATTCGAATTGGAACCTTCATATGAGGAAAATTGCATTATGAAAATACAACTGTTTTTATTTTAAAGATTTCACTTTTGAATATCATACTCAAAACTCATATGCTGCATACACAATTTAATGCAGCGAGTATCACAATTTTAAACAAATATACACTTTTCATCATTGTTTTTACAATTTTGTCACTTAACTTTTTACTCGCTTCTAAATGTCACTGATGTGAGAATTAACATTATGATTAAGCTCGCACTTGATTCCATGTTACCTGTGATGTAACGGATCTTACATCTGCTGCAAAGCCTCTTATCATAATCAAGGCATATTGTTTATATTCAATTAATATTATCATCGAGCATGATCATTTTTGTTATATATAGCAATTTTATGTCATTCATGTTTATTATTATTAATCGCACGGGCCATATAATTACATCCCCATTCCATTTATCATCAGGGTTTAATATTAAGTATTTTAGTTAGCCAACATTTATAGTTAGACGAAAATTAGCAATTTATTTCATATTGTATAATATAGCATTCAGAGCAGAATTTTGATAGTAAGACGGAAACCTTGAATATTTCCTCAAGAGTTATTTTAAAAACTAAGCCAAGCTATGAAGCCCATGAACCCTGCATTGCACGCCTAAACCTACCTTCATGTGTGTGCTTGGAGAATCTTCGGTTAGAGCGCAGGTTCACAAGAGCTTGACTCGATTTGGCGCAATTCCTTTAAATATCGCTAGTCTCTGTAGGGCGCCAAGAAAATATGCTTACACCTGATTGGACTTGAGTTGCGCGCCCAAGTAAAACCGCATATCGAGTCTGATCGTATTTATGGGTGGAGAGATGTAGTGAACTCTCACTACTTTACCAAGTTTTTATTACATTACTTAGATTATTTCAGTACTTTACATTGTGTGACGTTCATTACGATTGCTACGTTCATTTAGTATGGTGGTCACTGCCATTACGACTGCCTCTTCAAGATCTACTTCGAGTACTTCTGCTACTTATACAGCGTCTTCGACGTGATCATTTCTGAGGTCGACAATGTGAAAATGTAACATTTCACTAGTCGTGCAGCAAGCAAGCAAGCTACCAGCAAAAACGTCGCACTAATTAGTCTGCTTCAGCTGTGGGGCTAATCTAAGAAGTTCATTGCACTACGAGAATTCCAGCCAACTTTAGGGTGTGTGAACCAGTTATAAACATTGATGTAATACTACTTGCGAGAAGTATAGTGGAAAGGTGGGTTTTTCCCACACAGTGCTCTGTTCTGACTAACGATAATAATCATTACACCATATCTATATGTCATATCAAACCTAAGCCAATTCTCACACGAGTGTAAATTTATGTTTTGTTCACATTTGAGTATACAATAAATTAGGATTTTAAGGAGATATTGTCAAAATGATGGTACATTGGCTTTTACGGCCAATGAATTAAAACTCAACAATTTTTCTAGGTTTGTGCCGTGTCTTGTGCGGGGTTTTGCCTAGGACACCAAGCTGACTCATCAGGGGGCTCTTGGTGTACCATCTTTTTGGAGGGCTTCATAGGGAGGTTACGGTTGCTTGAGCTTTTAGTCCTCGCAGTAAAGATGCGCTTCATAAAAAGGGAGGTAGCGGAGCGGGGACACCAAGAGCCCGCTGATGAGCCAGCTTGGTGTCTTAAGCGAAACCCCACACAAGACATGGCACAAACCTAGAAAAATTGCTGAGTTTTAGATATTGTCAAATTTATTTTATAAACAAACAGCAGTTCTGACAAGTGAAATATCACCTCACACCTGTAGATTAGATTCAAGTGCTCTCCATCAGTTAAGCCCAGGCAACATGAATAGGATCATCTCCTATATATGTAAATATAGGTGGCACCCATCAAACCATACAAATCCCAACTGTGAGTCTTATGTAAACAATTGGTTGCCCAACTAAGGAGGGAGCCAATGGTTTATTCAAGTGGCATTAGACCTACTTAGTGTGACCACCTCTGGCCATAACTGCAGCCACCATTCTCAGGGACATCATTTCAATTAAGGCTCTGATGTCTCTCGACACACCTTGGCCACATTCCTCATGAAGTGCTGCCCGCAGATCACCTAATGTCACTGGTGGATGATTTTGAGTTTTGATGAGTCTTCTTAACTTATGCCAAAGATGCTCTATGGGGGTTTTTGTCTAGGTTGTAAGTCGGACTGGACAATTTTCAATTTGCACAGATACTGTGATATTAAAGAAAGCTTTCCAGTTGTTCAACCCAAATTGTGCCCAATGACATTAGGTGGGTAAACAAGTATTTATATGCCCTAACATGATAAATAAGACATAAGAAATTGATCTCAAAACAACACGCTTTTATGTACAAAAATGAGGTACTGTGATATGCAGCATGCTCCATGTGGACTAGCATTGTCGTGCATGAACATGAATCCATCTCCAATAAATAGAACAAAGGGTATGTGATTGATGAGAATCTCACTAATGTAGTGGTGCGCACTGAGGCTGCCATTTTTTTTAGAAAACCAGCCTCCATAGATGTGCCGCCCCACACTATCGTAGAGTTTCTGTAGAAAGGAGCCCTTTCTGGATACCTGTGCACTCTGCATATTGCTCTGCCATCTCCAGAGCATCTCGAGACTCTCTCCCCCCCCTGCCATCTGGAGATTTCAAGGAGAACCTGGACTTCAGAGAACAATACACATTGCATGGTCCTTGGGTGTGCTGACAAGTGAACTGAAATTGGGTGAATTGGTGCTCTCTGGTCTGATCTCGTCCTTTAGCACATCATCTCGATTGAAGTCTTTGTTATCTGGGGTGTCGTCAAACTGTCCTTTCACTTACTGTAGATGGGTGAGGATCTGACTGATGAGAAATCGATCATTAGGGCTGATTTCTTTCCTTTTCTGTCAGATCCGAGTTTTATAGAGTAACTCTGAGTTCCTAAAAAACTGTTCACAGACTCGTGCAGGAGCGTAGCAGTGGCTGCGTCTGTCATCAATCGGAGTGACAACTCTGGCAATGTCTTGGGGGTCTCAAAGGCATTAATTCGACTGAACTTTAATAATAAAATTAAGACTAATCTCTATTATTCATTTCTATAAGGTTGTTATTTCTTGGTTGACTGCGTGGCTCAGCGGTAACGTTCTTGCCTGCTGTGCTCAAGGTTGCAGGATCGAATCCTGGTGCAGTCAGCTGACGTTTGAGGGTGTGCAAATGTGAGGGAGCCATGTCAGATTACTGGCACATTAAAGATCCCCTTCGGGGCAAAATTCCGGCACCCCGGCATCTCTAAAAGCCACAGTAGTTAAAAGAGACTTAAAACAAATAGCATTCTTCTTCTTATTATTATTGTTGTTTCTTCTCCTAATGCAAGGGAGGCAATAAAACCATACCCCCTTGTGGATGGGGGGTTAAGAATATACCCTTGGTATCCCTTGCCTGTCGTAAGAGGTGACTAAAAGGGGCAACCTTGGCAATCCTTTCAAGCTTACGACTTGTCTTGTGAACGGACCCCCTGTGAGTGGGAGGGAAGGAATACACCCACAGGTACACCCAGCCAGTCGTAGAAGGCGAGTAAAAGGGTTTCTTGGCCCTAGTCTCCTTTTGACGGTTTGACAGCCAGCCACGATTTTATACAATATAACCCCCATTAGCTTATATCGCACGTTTTACTGTACTTTTTTTTTTGGAGGTCTGGCACTCAAAATTTTATGTGTGCGTGCTATTAAGGGAAGGGCCAACCTATGTGTGGGAATACGCTTGAGAGCCTGTCCGGTCTGGCCACACCAACAGGTGGGTGATCCATGTACCCTGTAGTAGTATCCACCTGACAACGCAGCTGAATTCCTCTGCTTGAAAACACTCTCGTATACGCCGAAGGGTACATGCCATTAAGGCATCGTAAAACATCAGACCCCAGGCAATTCTTTCCAGGCTAGGCGGGTATTACCTTGGCTGGGTAGTGCCTACAGAGACAGCCCGTGTTTCGAGTAGGTAGCATTCAGGGAGGATGGCATGAGCATGGGTAAATGAAGCTTCCCAAAACAGGGTGGTCCCCCACCCAAGTATTTAAATTTTGATTTCCTAAGGGGTTCTACCCCCCTTGGAACTCGCTGTTCATTTGAATATGGGTGCTAATACCCCCAATACCGCGACCAGAACAAATGGGCGATTTCAAGCTGGGGAAATCGATTTTGTTTTCTCGCCACATAGAAGGTGTCCATGGTGAGCTTGATCGAGTACAATAGATCAGGACGGTAGCTTGTTGCTCAAGACCAAAATGGCTGAGCAATTTGATCTACTATTGAAGTGTGACCCGTCAAAGTAGGAAGTCGCAGGTCTCTGAATCAGGTCCTAGGAGTTAACTTCCATAGGGACCTGATTCTGAATACTGACAAGGAGCTCAAGATGGATATGAGGCACCGTCACGTGACCGATGTAAGACACATTACGCACAAGGTCAACGGTCAGATTGTTGACATCAGTGCTTTCATCATTTCCTTTGATCTCTCAGTGCTCCCGGAGAATTTTAAGGCCACAAGTTACCGTTGTGATGTTAGGACCTACATTCCTCCACCTATGAGGTGTTATCTCGTTGCTCGAACTCTGCAATCTGTCGAACATGCGGTAAAGTATCTCATGATGCAGAGCAGAACACTATCTGCCCTGGATTTCATTCTCCTTGGGACAGGGTCAGCCCTGTGTTCCTGAGTGAAGAGAAAATTCAAGAGATCAAAACCCCTGGATGGTGTCATCTACCAGGAGGCCCGCAAAAGGTACCAAACCAAGAATGCTCCCGCTGCTCAGATTGATTACAGCATGATAATACCTAGCCTAGATTCATCGACCTCATCTTTTGTTCCAGTTGTGAAACCCCCTGTTGTTACTCCTCAGATCCCAAGCATGGCACACAAGGAAATGAACAAAAGCTCGAAGGTGATTCTGCCCCACCTCCGGCCACCAAGAAGTTTGTGCGGGTGATGGTTGCACCGCCCGCACAGCAGGGGGGAAGTCCAAGACTTCCTCCTCTCACAAACGATCGGTGAAAGCCACTCGACTGCGGGCGGATGCGGCATTCTCGACTAGGGTTAGGAGTTTTACTCCTGGCCTGTCTAAACTAGTTGAAGGGGCGGGGTAGAGGGGATGCCGCACCGCACGATGCCTTACTCCTCCTACTAAGGGGTATGCCATCCACAACAACAGATGCATCTGCGCCTTGGGACGGTGTTCCTACGTTTTTATAGGGTACTAATTTTATCAAGGCTAGATTATAGCTAGAGCCCTGCGCGGATAAACAAAACGTTATCCGCATCCGCCCCGCATCCGCAAGACTGCTATCCGCACATCATTTTTTCGCATTCGCACGTTTGTTATCCGAATCTACTGGTATTACAATAATATTTATAATTAAATAAAGCATAAATTACTAAGGCAACCCATTTAGACATTTGAGGAGAAAGTCGTTCCCTTAGGCTATGTATGTCTTGTGCTATGTTTAAAATGAATGTTATACAGCCAGAATTGCAACCCATTGCTGTTCGGAGTGTTAATTATGCTTAATGACATAATTTGAATAAGATTAGCTTAAATCATAATCTGACATTTGTCATGAAAGAAAAACATAATGGAAAAATATGTCATAAACATCCGGCTTCTAATGATGTTACTAAACAAGTTCGAATTGTATTCTAAAAGCTATCCGCAAATTTTCTCCAAACATTATCCGCAGGTTATCCGCTATCCGCACAGACATGTAAACTATATCCGCATTGCGAAAAATGTTGCGGATATCCGCATCCGCGCAGGGCTTTAATTATAGCAGTGAAGCATATGTTTCGGCATGCAAGTCAGTACTTGGTAAACTGGATAACGTCCACCACAGTTGTGTTAGGCTGGTGACTAGAGCTTTTCAGACAAGCCCTGTCATCAGTTTGCTCGCTGAGGCTGGTGTACCTCCTTGACACCTGAGTCGCCAATAAGTCCTGCTGACCTTGCTGCAAATATACGACAGATGCCACTTCATCCGAGCTGTCCATTTCTGTTCCATAATTCGAATTGCCAGCGTATGGTGCGCCCGTCCGAGCCACTTGGTCAGCAGGGAAATGCCTGGGTGACTCTTATCGGCAGTTCCACATTCTTTCCGTCTCCTGGATTGTCACATTCTTTCCGTCTCCTGGATTGTCCAAATACCTAGCATCCGTGGATGGTTACTCACCCTGATATCATTGTGGATCTGCACATTGGCCCTAAGTCGGACACGGACTCCTCCGTTTATCGGAGGCTGTTCCAGTCCATGGTGGGCCAGTATCGAGGATTAGGGCTTCTGTTTACGGATGGTTCAAGGGTAAACGAGAAAGTAGGCTGTGCATTTGTGGTTGAGGAATGTCGGTTCCTCTTTCCACTCCCCGAGGCCTGCAGCATGTACACAGCAGAGCTCTATGCCATCTTAGAAGCTCTGCAGTACACGTTATCTGATGATCAACAGCACTTTCTTGTGTGTACTGATTCTCTGAGTGCACTGCAAGGGATCGGTGTGTGTTTCCCGACACACCCTCTAATCCAGCGTGTGCACGACTTGCTAGTCGGTGTAATGCTGGAACTGGGGTCAGCTTTCTGTAGCTTCCCAGCCACATGGGTATCGCTGGAAACGCACTTGCTGATCAGGCAGCAAAGGAGGCAGTCACACTGCCCTCGCTACCGTATAAGGTGCTTGCTAGTAATGTACGGTCTTAGTTGCAACATTCTAGCATGTTGCATTGGGAGGTAGCATGGCACGCCACGCCTCTGCCTAACAAACTGAGAGCCATCCTGGAGACTACGAAGGTATGGAAATCTTTCTTCCGATCTAGCCGGAAGGAAGCTGTGGTACTCTGTTGACTCTGGATCGGCCATGGGATTGCTACGCACTCCCACTTATTAAAGAGAGAAGTGTGTACTTGCGGCGCCCACCTTAAGTTGGCAGACACACTCTCTCTTAGCCGATCTGTGAAGAATTTTCAAACTGCCTAACACCCTCTCCCTTGTTCTACGTGATGACGGGCCATGTGTGGACCTCATTTTTTGGTTCATGTGGGAAGTATTATTGTAGTTTTAAGACTTGTAGTATGGTTTTAGTCTGTTTTATGGTCTTATTCTGTACATATCTATTTTCTATTGTTCAAAATGCCTTATTTGTTTTATTGTTTTTATCATCCTCTTGTTTTACTTCTTTTGTTCAAGTAAGGCATAATTGTTAGGACCCATTTTCTATCATACACAAACCATTTGTCTTCATCCCTGGCAGTGGGTCGATCATTTCATTCCATATCATGTCATTAGGGGCTAATGATATAGATGTTAGACCCCTTACATCAACAGTTATCATCATCATCTGGGGCCGATAACCTAGATGTTAGGCCCCTTAAAACAACAATTATCATCATCATCATCATCAATAAAACCATAAAACACTTATTGATGTTTATGCAGGCCTAGCGTATGTGTGTACCAGACTGGAAACACCCTCATTCCCAATAACTCAAATTGTTACAAGTTAAGTGGAAGATACTAAGGAATGAGGAATTCAGTCTCCACCTAATGCATCTATTAAATCAACTAACCCTACTTGCTATCAATAACAATCCATGAAAATGACATTGAAACATGAAATTACAAGAAAAAGTAAAGTGATTGTTGATTTCTTTTGCCAGTCAGTGTATTTCTCCACTAAAGTAATTTTCATTTTAAATTACTAAAAATGGAAGTGGTATTTGTGAGAATGCTGTCTTGTTTCACAAATTTCCTGACCCGGTCGGAGACTGGAAACAGGCTGTGGATTTTCATTTCTGTCTCGTTTCACAAATGCTGTTGCTCAGTTACAATTTTATTGAAATTTAAAAAATATTGCTTGTTTCCTGCATTAAAACAGGTAACCAAATTAAAAACAAGGATGCATTTCTATTTTTATAGATTTCAGCACTTCCAAAATTTTAATGTTTTATAATTACCGGTAATAACATTTTGGTTCATTTTCCTGTGTTTCAAAACTTACTGTAACGCAATGGACCCAACATTTAGGCATACCACCTCAGTAAATTTAATCGTTGGTACTGTGCTTGCAAAAAAAAATAATATTGTAACATTGATCCTTAAGACTTACTTCATTCTTGGCTCTGTAAACTGAAATGTGACTGATTTTTATTCAGCATATTAAAAAATTGTCACAAATTACATGATTTTTTTAATAAGGTATGTAAAAATATATAAATACACAGTATATAAAATAAAAGCCCATAATTGGTTTTAAAATGACACCTTCCTCATGCCTGTAATTCTGCAGCAAATAGAGTTTTAACTATGTGGTGGACAGAGAGTTTTGAGAGCATTTTTAAAATTCAATTTATCAAAAGAGAAGTATCCCAAAATTATGAAAAATAACATTTTAATACATCTTCTGCAAAGGTACATGGGTTGGTTTTTTAGTTTTTGCACCTTAGTTATAACTGGATTAATAAGTCACTTAGATGGTTCCAAGTTTCACAGGCCCTCCCCACTGTTGTGTACAACGTGTTCCCAGCGATGCGGAAGTCTTTGGATCCCGTTGGCACTGCCCAATCTATTGATGGTTCAAAGAGAGCGCTCGGCAGCCTGCTTAATGTCTTCAATGGTACGGAAGCGCTCCCCGCGCATTGTAATCTTCATCTTCGGGATGAGATCATAGTCGCAGGGACTGATGTGGGGAAAATATGGGGGTGATAGAGGACCTCCCAGCCCCAGCGATCCAACAATGCCGACAAAACGCCTGTTATGTGTGCCCTAGCATTGTCATGCAGAACGATGGGCGGTGTAACCATGTGGTGGCGCAGTTTCCTTCTCAGAGCTCCTCGGAGATGGACTTGCAGAAATAAACAATAGTACGCCGCATTAACAGTTTGCCCTCGGGGAACAGTATGGTGAATAATCGCACCATCCCAATCATAGGCAAGAATCAACATTACCTTCACATTGTGGGGGGTTGGTCGAACTGTTTGTTTCCGTGGTGCCGCCACTCGTTCGATTGGCGTTTTAAATGTGGCTCATAAGATCTGGCCCACGTCTCGTCAATGGTTATGATACGCCGTAAGAAGGCCTCTCCTTCGCGCTCATAACGCTGCAAGTGCATACGACAAGCGTCATATCGCAGTCATTTGTGCATGTCGGTTAAGTCATGCGTAACCCATTTGGACGCAATCTTCCTCATTTTCTGTAAGTCCTTCAGGATGTGGAGGACAGTTGAATGCGCCAGTCCGGTATCTTGCTCTAATTGCTTCCTGCAATCCTCGGTGACACTGTTTAGCACTGCGACCCCTAGCACACAATTTTTATCCACGTTCTCTGCTCCTGCTTGGAAAACATTGCGACTGTCTTTTGCGAGCGGTGGTCTAACACTACTCATCTAACAGGCGCGACTGCGCACGAGCGGTGGTGAGGACGGGTAAGGTCATGTGCTCTGAGGGAGGGGATGCAGGGCAGCAACCGTCGGTAAAAGTGGCAGCGCCCAACATTGTTGCAACTTGGCACTGAAGCATTGGTGCCAAAACTAAAAAAAACAACCCATGTACATATGCACAGAAAATTAACCAAAGCTTTGTGCATTAGTTGAATTGACATTAACTTGCTCATGAATAAAATCAAGGAAAAGTAGTGTACTGTATGTTATTCATAGTGGGGTCCAAAAAAAAAATTTTTTTTGGTCATAGCAGTAAATAAATAAAAGCTTGCTGATTTAAATAATTCTAAAAGTAACAAAACTATGCTTCACATAATCTAAGTTTATATACAAAACACATCTTAAGTAGTCTTCATGTTCATATATCATAAATACACATTTAACTATATTTTCAGAGTTTCTGGAGAAGCATTGTACTTCAAGTTAATAGGGATATTTCCAGATAAGTAAGTTTTGTGTGATTATTTATATTAAACAACATAACAAATTGTGGTGTTCCTGGATATACAAGGCTCAGTAAAACTTTTGGTGGCTCGATTGCCTGCTTGCAAGGCAGGTGAAAACTGAATTATGATGCTGCAAAAGTTCCATTGTGACTGTTAGCTGCATCACAGATGTTCCACTACTTATACAATAATCAATTTGCCCACATTTATGATGTACCCTTGAGCAGTGATTGACATAGCACAGTCAACTTGGTTTCACAGAGACACCAGTTGGCAAGCTATACACTGTCCCTACTCTGCTGATGTCATGGGTACATTGTGATTTTTGTGAGAATCTCATTGTCCTCAGTTCACCGGTAGGTTTGGCACTACTCACATTCCATTATCGAGTATTGCGCTGTCCCATGTTTGCAGATACAATAGGCACTTTGCTGGCCATTCACGGTTTTGGTGTTGTGCAGAAAACTGGTGAGGGTTTCAGGATTCTAAGTTCCTTGAGTTGAAACTTTGAGATGGTGCTCGATACAACAGTACACAAGTCATAATAAATCTACAAGAAATGGTATAATTGTGCACAATAATTTCTGCAAAATGCTACAAAATGTGGAATTTTACAGACGGAATCTCATTTTGTGAAATTTTGGCATATTTTGTGAATATGGAAAGCATTTACTATGATTTTTGATGCTTCATAAATTAGAACAACTCTTCTGTCCCTATTTAATAAAATATCAGAATAATCCATTTACAAAATTTCTAGGATCCATACACATTAATTATAATTAAAGTTTCCTCAAAATTCGTGAAATTTGTACTTGTGAATGTTATTCCATTCTCTAGCCATAAGGCAGGTATGGTTTTTTCAAACTATTTGTCTGTCCTTTCATCTGTACTAACTCTTCAGCTTCTGTATTGAACTGTCCTCTTCATAAATTTTATCTTCGTATTTGGGTGTACGATCTGGATGGTCATTTTATAATTTGTTTGGTTAGGTTGCGTTGTTTGGCAGGTTAATGCAATCTTATAAATGTATTGAGCAATCTTTCCACACACCCATTTATGTTGTATTATTGTATATAGTTCTGCGAGGATTGATTTCTTTTCTTCAAACAACATTAATGAGGGGTGAGCATTTATTATGTCTATATCAAAAGCTTTCTCCTTTTAAGCTTATTTTGCTGTCCATTCCTTTCTTTCTGTTTTTTTTTTCTTTCATTAATTAGAGTAGTATTTACAACACAACCCTAGGAAGTTTCATGTACTTCCAGATATCATTTCCACATCTATCTGCAGACATTTGCGAGAATAGCTGCGACTACTAAGGTGGACACAGTGAGATGTAGTTTTTGATGATGCACATTGACATTATTTATGCTGCATGTGAATTACCTCCAGAATGACCTCAGGTTAAGTACAATTTCTGCTCTTGCAGCATGTTTCACTTCTTTACTCACCATTTAAAATCTGACTGAACAGCTTGTAACAATAATTAATTAGATAAAATGCAACTGAGCTGGCTTTGGATGCATGAGTGGTGTATCTTTTGTCCTTGTAAGTATGTGAAAGTGACTCCCATTTGAACTTACAACTGTAACCTAATGTGTTGCAAGTGTTCAACACATCTATTAGTCCTGTTGTGCTCTAACTGAAGAATTCTGTTTTTGCACCATTATTTTGATTTATATTAGCTTAGAAATCATGTTTTATGTTGTCTCTCCATATGGATTTTGTAGAACTAGCTTAAATCTTGTACAAAGTCAGGAAGACTCACTGTCTCGTCCATATCCACACTTGTGCATATAGCTATTAAAGTGCATTTAAGATTGTTATTTGATGCTTTAGGTTATGAACAATGAAGGTACAGTATATGTTTCTCTATTGCAGCCCATGCTAGCTAGGTGTGCTTAAGTTTTAACTGTAATCTCCAAACTATTGAGCCCATTTACTTAATCTCCTTATAACAGATTACTGCAGACTGGAAGGGTGCACACATGATATTGCAAGCTTTGGCACCCAATCTAAGAATGAGAGGGTCTTTATTCATTATGAAATCTATTTAGGAAAATACAACAAGATACAGTACAAATAATCGTTGGACAGGAAATGACAGGTAGGTGTGGAGGGAGGGAGGGGAAGATAAAAGGGAAAATCGGGGACAAACCCATAAAAAGGAGAAGGACAAGGACAATCTCCACCATATTTGGAGGTAGGCATGCATTCTTATCAATCCAGTAAATAGCTCTTCAGTGTTCTGTCCCCCAATGAGTTGTTTCGAGGACATTTTTCAACAAGATCATCTTTTTTGAAGTGGATGGTGTATGGTGGAGTGAAAACTGGGAAAATACTGGGCAAGTAAGATTTACTCAAACAAGAACTGGCTGCGTGGCTCAGCGGTAACGTTCTCGCTTGCTGGGCCCAAGTTTGCAGGTTCGTAGGCTGGCATTTGAGGGTGCGCAAATGCGAAGGAGCCGTGTCAGTAGATTTACTGGCATGATAAAGATCCCCTTTGGGGCAAAATTCCGGCACGCCGGAGTATCTAAAAGTCTGATTAGTTAAAAGGGGCGTAAAACCCATAACATTATTATTATTAAATTTCTTACATAAATAGTTTTCTAAAAGTTCTGCCTGGTCAGTACATGAATTATTCTTATTTTGACTATTTGTTGTACATGCTTCAAACACTTCGTGTTTCTCTTCAACACCGATGATTTATTTCGTAAAATGCTTTGCTAAAATAATTCATTCGAAATAGTACAACAAATAGTTCAAATTAAAATAATTCAAGTGCTAATCAGGTGGAACTTAAAAAACTCTTGTGTAAGAAATTTGATTTTGTAGTAACTAGAGATTCTAATAAACCTAAATGGTATAATTCAACCAACTTTATAAAGAGTGGTATAATTCAAACATAGGAGAATACAGATGAAAAGCAGAGACCAGATAAGAGCACTATTGATATTCAAAAGAATTGTCCCATATACAAATTTTTGAATGTTCCTTCATTGGTAGAGGAGAGTCTAAGAATGTTCCCTGGGAAGGACTCGCCACTACTGTGGGGTAGGTGGAGTGGAAGAAAAGGAAGACAAGTGTAGGAATTCTTAGTCTCCCTCCACCCAATTCATTTCCAGTTGCTTTTCTCCTTTCCCCTCTACCCACCCTACAGCAGTGTCTTGGCATGCGTCCTTCCAGGGACCAATCTTTACTTTTCTCCACCGATGATGGATATGTAATGTTTCAAATGTGCTCTTACCAGGTAAGTTGTTCCTTTCCATCTGTTTCTACTGTATTTTGTTGTATTACAAGGCAAGTAAAATTAAGTAGGAACGCATGGGAAGGAGAAAAGAGCCATATCAAATTATATAATTTTATATAGAAAAATACAATAACGTAAACATACGAACAGTCATTGGACAAGAAAAGGATGAAAAGGAAAAGAACAATCTGCACAGCCAGACACACTATGCACTATTTTGAGCATTGCTGTTTGCCCTCCTTCAAAAATGGAGATGTGACTGGCTGTGAAAATTGTCTGTGCCTTTGTTTTTCCCTTTCTCTCTGCACCTGCCAGTTAGTGTCCTTTATCTGTGTTTCTAGCATTCTTTTCCTGTCCTATGTTTATCTTGTATTTTCCTATATAGGTTTATGTAACCTGATAGTTATTTTCTCCTTCCATGCTTGTCCCGTTTGTTCCTAATTTACACGTCCTGTAGTTATCATTTTACTTTCACAGTCTTCTTTTCTTGTGTTTGTTTGGTTTTCACTGCATCCCACACCATCAAAAGAGAATGTACCTGCTACGCACTATTTTAAACTATAGAAGAACTGGCTGCTGCCCACTCCCCTAATGAGGCCAGGAGGCCGAAACAAACTTGTTGGGGGCTATAGCATTGCACAGCTTTTGATTGGATTCATAGAGGTTTGTCCAGCTGTGGAAATTGTCCTTATCTTTCCATTCTATTTCACCGCTTGCCTCCACCTGTCTGTTAGTGTATTCTCTTCTTTCCATGTTTCTAGCCCTCTTTTCCTGTCCAATGATTGCTTGTTTATTCATTTTGTGGTAGTATAGAGAATATTTGAGTTCATTCATTACGGCATGTGCCTTTTTAATACCACAGGGCGTTTAAACCAATTAGGAGGTGAGAAAAGCATAATTAACACCCAACTTAGATGTTCTACGTGTGTCTTAGTCAACTGGAGCACTTAAAAGATTGCTTACTTACACCATTTAAAAAGTAAATTATTTAAATATTAGCTCCCTTCTTGCTTCGATGGCATCTTCTACCATATTTAACTTTTAGAGTAATATTTTTTATTCATTATAATGGTAATTTTATACTATCAGTGACCAAGAGGACATAGAGCATAAGTTGTCATGTTATGTATGGTTGATGCTGTAGATCACATACATTGCTCGGCAGCCAGCAGATGCCTCCCACTTCCTGCCGTAGATGTTTCATTGCAACAAAGAGGTTCATAAAGGTTACATTGCTTGGTAACAGTTTCTTGACAATTCAAAACCTCATTACCTCAGGTGGCAGCTGGCATTGCTCTAATATGTTCCTTTTCTCCCCTCGTTGCCAAAGGCAGTAGTTGCTAGAAATGACTCCTAATGCAATAATTATTGATTATAACTGAGAGTTACTCTTCATTTAATGCATGTTCTATTGAAGGTGCATGAATTAATGATTAGTCATCCAATACCTGTACACCATTTGTATTTGTCACAGTTCTATATGTCTCTAGGCAACAAAAAATCCCTTCTACCTCCATGTGGGAATGGAAATACTGGAAAGCTTGAACAACATCACCAGGACTGAATGTGGATATGCAACTGTGCATAGTGTTTTTGATAAAAGTTTGGAGGATCGAATGGAAAGCTTCTTTCTGAGTGAAACTTGCAAATATTTATATTTGGTATGTATATATTTCATTTCTATTTTGCTGTTTTCATTTATGGTCAGAGAATACAGAAAGATATAAAGAGAGTGGTCCCACTCCAGTTGAGCCCTCCACCTTCCATTAGCCTAACAGGGTCTTCATAGCTAATGTTCCTGGGTATGGTGTTCAGTGTTTTTGAAATTTACAAACTGTTTTCTTGGATTGTTGTTATTTGGTGCATTAATTAGCAATAATGCGACATTGTCTTGCCTTCTGGTGCATCAATGATTTGGTAAAGCAAGAAAAATTACACTAGAAAGAACATTGTATTTCATTGGTAAATTAAATTTTAATTGAGATTCCTCAAAATGCTCTTCTAGTCTATTTTCTCCTATCTGTCAGAACATGCACATGATCCAAAGAGGTAAATATGTCACTTATTTTGTTATGCATACATACTGTGCCTCGTATTGATCCGAGATACCACTGATCCTTGGTCCAAAACAACCCTCGTGGGATTCCTTGACAAACAAACGCATATCACTTTACACATGGATTTGAGCCAGTCCCAGCATAAGATGGTTACTCTCAGGGCATTGGGTAAGGATAGGGTGTGGTTATGAAACTAGCCTAAACTCATGCTAATTAATAACTGAACATTTAAGATAAAAACTTGTGTCCTCGAGTGATTTATTCACCAAAGATCCCTAGCCTACTCTGTATTGGGGACCTGGTGGCTAGTCCACGAGCTAACTAGAAAACAAACAAAAAATCCTGGAATAAATTACATACTGCTTTCCTGTCCTAACATCCCATCAAGAAGTCCTATCCACAAAAACATCACGAAAATACAAGCTAAGTAATGGTACAAAAATAGCCCCTACGCAAATACAAAATGTCAATTACTTACAAAATTTAATAACATTGCTCCTATCTTTGGCAGCAGTACTGCCTAATCTGATGTTCACAAGGTTCATCAAGTTTCAACAAGTAAATAAAAGTAATCTAAGTTACGATGGTACCATTTCCAATATTTAAATTATTTTTATTAAATCGAGCGAGCTAAATTCTTTACAAACTATCCTATAAAACGTCACACCTGAAATTCAAACCCCAGCTGTACAATAAATAAATAATATACAAGAAAAGAAAGACCACCTCGTGGCGCAGTGACTAACATTGTTGGCTGTCGCCCCCGAGGTTCCTGGTTCGATCCCCGGCTCTGCCAAGAATTTAGAAGTCTTGGTATGGTCTGGTGCGAGGTATCCCAGCCTCGTGATGCGAAATCAGAACCTGCCAGATGCTATGGCAGGAGGAGGAGTGGAAAGGAACTGGCCATCCGACCACACGCAAACTCCGGCTCAGGACGCCTGGTTAGCGATTCCTTGATGAAGCCAAGGGCTCTAATTCAGGTCGCCTACGTCCCTGGAGAGGATATGGCACTCTGTACAAGAAAAATATATACAAGAATAATCATGATCTCACCTGGATTGTCATAATGTTGGCAGCTGATCAGCTGTTCCTCCAGAAAGTCGTCTCACAGTTGTTTAAGTCTCATATTTAGGATACAAATGTGAAAGAATGCTTCTCTAGAGTATTACGGTTTTTTATTCCTCAGCTAGTGGTGTTTACAGAGTTATTTTTATCTCTGCTGAATTTTAATTAGGGGAGATGTTTGTTTTATTTAATTTCAATTTGATATGAAAACCTATGGCATGTCTTATTTAATGATTCAATTAAGTTTATCTTATATTGCTTGATTATCAGTAAACACCCTATACTCCTCTACATAACACTGCTATACTCAATGAACTACTGTGTCAGCTGATCTGACCTTTAACAACAATCACATATAGCCTGTGGTCTGTGGCTTCATTATCAACTAGCTATACCTGGCATGCGTTGAAATGCCAACCAAAGACCAATAGAAAGAAAGGAGGATACTAATAATATTATTGGTTTTCCAAGCTTGAGTTCAGTTTTAAGAACCCCCAGCCAAAAACCATGGTGTGAACTGTATTTGAATACACAGCAATACCAGATAACACGGCGGGCTACTGACAATTTCCTCATGTCACCTCGCGATGAATCAGCAAGCCATTCTCACACCTGGCATTGCTGTGTGAGAAGTATTCAGATTGTGCAATTGGGTGACTGTGGAATTTAAGGGTTCCTGTTAAGTCCTTCACCCTTTTGTGTTACATAAATAATTTGTAGCTAGAAACCTTCCCTGGAGTGCACACAACAACTCACCCAAGTTTCATCTCAATCAAATGAATGGTATATGAAAGCATAGGGGACACACATACAGACAGTCACGTAACATTTATTTATTTTTTATTTATTTAATAATTATTAGATACAACCATGAAAGGTCATTTTACACTAATATTTTAACAATTTCAAATAGTATTAACAAAAATAACAACAATAACAATGGCAGTGATGGCAGCAAGGGACAAGTCTCGGGAAAAATGCAGGGAGTGATTGGGGTAGTGGGTGATTAGGAGGGTGAAGGGGTAGGAATCGAGGATGAAAGGGATCTTCTAATGTTATGTTTGAATGTTCTATAGGGAGAGAATATGTCAATATTTGGAAGGGAGTTACTAAGGGTAGGTAGACGGTGGAATATAGAGCGCTTCTGTACTTCAAGTCGTGGGCGGGGTATATGGTGTAAATGGTTCTGACGTGTTGAACGGGAGGGAACATGGAGTGGGAAGTAGCTTAAGAGCATGTTACATTTTGTGTAACCATTCATAACTTTATGTAGGAAACGCAGGTCAGGAAATTGTAAGCGGCTTCTCAGGTTGAGTATATTGAGCTGATTTAGAATGTCGGATTTGGTAAACTGCCTTAGCGAAGGATTGCGAGCTTTGACTATTGATATGAAGAAACTAAAGACACTGTTCAATTTAGAAATATTGGTTATAGCCGAAGTAGACCAAATTGGGGAAGAGAAATCTAGGATAGGGAGAACATATGTGGTGAAGTATAATTTATGTGCAGTGAGGTCTTTAATTTCTGTGAATCTGTATAGAATGCCGAGACTGCACATTGCGCGAGATTTGATATGGTCAATGTGGGGAGAGAATGTCAATTTATCATCGTGAATAATACCTAAATCTCTTACCTGAGAAACCGTATCCAATTTATTTCCACATATTTTATAGTCCGCTTGATTTCCAGATTTCAGTAGTGAGAAAGAAACTTTGAAGCACTTTTTGGGATTTGGAGATAACCTCCATTTGTTGAACCAATCAGTACATGCATTCACTGCTTCCTGGAGCTCAGCGTGGTCGTTGGAACTGGAAATTTCTCTGAATATCTTGAGGTCATCAGCGTACAGAAGAAGGGAACACGGAGAATTTTGCACGCATGTGTTTATATCATCCATATACAGCACGAAGAGAAGGGGTCCCAGGATACTGCCCTGAGTTACTCCTGATAAGACTGGGAGCCAAAATGATACAGACCCTGGAAGCACTACCCGTTGTTGCCTATTGGACAGGAAGCTTTTTATTAGGGATAGGAAGGATCCATGTATGTTGTATCGTGAAGCAAGCTTGTGGAGGAGAAGGAAATGGTTCACGGAATCAAATGCTTTGGCCAGGTCAACGTAGATTACATCTAGCTGAGATTTTTGATCTAATGCAGAAATTATGTGATGGTTCAGAACAGTCAGATTTGTTAAACATGATTTTCCAGGGACGAAGCCATGTTGTTCTTCTGAGAGGTATGGTTTGGTGAAAGTGAGGAGACGGCAATGTATTCTTTCGAAGACTGAGGAGAGTATAGGGACGATAGATATAGGTCTGTACGAGGAAATTTCGTGCTTGCTGCCTGATTTAAAGACAGGTGTGACATCAGCTCTCTTCCATGAGTCAGGAAAAGTGCCGGAAGTCATGCACCAATTGAGTATTATGGACAAGGGGATGCTGAGAGATGCAGAGGTGTTTTTCAGGAATATAGGGCTTATGTCTGATGGTCCAGTAGATCGGTTTGTGGGCAGACTTTTTAAAATATTTTGGATTTCATCGGGGGTCGTTGAGATTTGAGACAATGAATCAGAACAGACGCTAGTAAGTTGAGGGGGACTGGGGATTGGTACGGGAACTGAAAAGGTTGAGTGAAAATATTCATTGAAATGTGTGGACCTCGATTCAAATGGGATTTCTTCATTATGGAGGTTTAGGTTAAGTGGAATTCTAGGAGTCTTTCTACGGGATGATATAAGTGTCCAGAACTTCTTCGGGTTATTCTTGAGATTTCCTGTTATGGAAGAAATGTAGCGGTTGTAATCTTCTGTTATATGAACTCTTGATATTTTCCGTAGGTGAATAAATACATTGCGTGTATGAGGATTAGGAACTGATTTCCAGAGCGACCACGCACGAGTTTTATTTTGGAGAAGAAGTTTGGTGTTTTGACTAAGCCAGTGCGGATATTTGTTGGATTTGGGTAGGGAGAAAGGAACGTGTTGTTTGATAGCCGAGTAGAGTAAATCCTCAAACAAGGTCACAGCGCTATTTACGTCTCTCTCAGCTGTTAGGAGGCACCAGGGCAGAGATTGTAAATCCTGATTGACAGCTTGCCACTCGACTTTTCTCCAAAGAGGGAATGCTTTCTTCTCGGCAGTTTTTATGTCTGCTGGCTGGGACGGGGAGGGTAGCTTCTATTGAACTATGATCGGTGTTCAGGATATTTCTTCCAACGGTCACAGTGACATTACGTAGGGTTGAAAATATGAGGTCCAGTGTTTCGGATTTCCTTGTTGGGTGCAGGTTGAACTGTTTCAGATGTAGACCGTTTATAAAATTTGATAAGATGAAAGTGATGTTTGTGAGAATCTCATTGTACTCAGTTCGCCGGTAGGTTTAGCACTACTCTCATTCCATTACAGTAATCTCTCATAGCTTCGTATTCATTTATTATATCACAACAACACGCCTGACTCGCGTAGTACCTCGCAATGATGTGCAATTACATTTGCAATTACATTTAACCAATCTTCAGTAATATTCTTATACTTCAATTTAAATATGAATTTCGTAACGCGCACACTGTATAACCTCTCTTCAATAGACACATAACATCTTGTATAAATTGTACCAGCATTTGCTTCCATCCAGTTTGTTTTAATATAACCTCTCATAATCTAAATCAACATACTTTCTAGCTTTACAAAATGGCATTATATTAGTCTGCACTGCAGTAAGATTTGTCAATATTCGTCTGGCCGTGATTTATTTATTCAGCTGGCTTTAACATAGCAATTTCTACATTCATAATATAGACTCTCCCTACCCTTCACAAGGTTGCAATTCATTACTTTATAAAAACTCTTCAAACCTGCATCTCAAACAGGCACGGATTCAAGGGGGGGAGGTCACGGGGGTCATGACCCCCCCCCCCCCACAAACGGAGACCAATTTTTTTTGCAAAATCAAAAAACGAAAACACAATAACCAGACATATGAAACTTAACTAATTTTAACTGAAACAGTTTTTTCATTTTATTCAATACTGAAAATATCTTTATTGCAATTATTATGTTCTGTTACAACTCCACATATTTACAACTTCATACCTGTTATATAAAAATGATTATTTATATTTAAAAAATCAACTCGTCTATTTTGTTTAGCAAACCTTGTGATTACCGAATCGATGTCTATAGCAGGGTGTCGAGCGATACGGGAAATACGGGAATTATTCGGGAATTTTAGTGACCCGGGAAAAATACGGGAATTATACGGGAAATTCGCACTTGATACGGGAAATCTTCAAAAGTCTCATAATGCCTGACTTCTTAGCCCCCGAACGCTCGGTAGAGTCCTCCCGCTCAGTCTTCTATTTCGCCAGCAGACTGCGCTGCCACCCGCAATTTGCGTCACCGATAGAGCACTAAGCGGGATGAGAACCCAGCCAACGTCGAATGCATGCTTTGCCTGGCCGACCGCCGGCCGTACCCTCTCCGCGCGCCGCGCTGGTTGCTGACAATGACATGCAGGAGTTAGTCCGCATTGTTATTCAGAGGAGACCTGGGTTTCTCGACAAGAGCAGCCCTTAAAGAAGTTAACAGCTTAAGATCTCAGAAAATTCCAAACGCGTATGTGCTGCAATTTCGCACCAACTGCCGAAAATTGTACATTGGTATCCTATGGCTGAAAAAATCAGAGAGGTCAACTCTTGCTCACAAGAGACCCGTACTATTTCCTGCCTGGATCGTATAGGGGTCGCTGAGACTCTTAAGTTGGAAGAAGTTAGGATCGTCATTGCCCTGGAAATTCTTTGTAATCAGAAGAAGTTGCTTTCTGGCGCAATGGCTGACCGCTTCAAGAGCAGCTACTCCGCACTTCTGAGACTGCCCTCCGTCACTGCGCGTTTGAAGCAGTTCGACGGAAAAGAGCCACGGCTCGACGTGCTGTGGTCTGAAATAGTGGCTTCAGCAGTTCCTGCCAAAAAAAAAAAAACGATCTCTCAAGCTTCGTTAAAATGATACTGATTTTGTATCACAACAATGCAGCTCTAGACAGAGGTTTCTCCCTGAACAAGGAGTGCATGATCGTCAATCACAAAGAAGCAAGTCTGATTGGCATGCGTATACTGTTCAGGACGCTGTGATGGCAGCTGGTGGAGTAGAAAAGATACCGTGAGCAAGAGTCCATACTGACCGAAACTCCTACGCCGTGTTCAAGGAAGCAAAACAGGTGCAAATCGACGGCTAAGGTGGCAGTCGAAAGAAAAGCCACGAAAGATCTCCAGGAATTGGAGAAAAAAAATAGTATTGTCAAAAGAACTTAATTTTGTGCTGTGTATAACTGAAGTTCCTAGTAACAATCTTGTATTTGTCAAAGTGACTTATTTAATTTCGTTTTGCATTATTTTATTTTCTATTATCTACTTTGATAAAATAAATCTGAATTAAAAAGTATTCGCGGCGTGTCGCGTGTGGAATGTTACTGTTTTTAGCCTTTCCATGATCTTCTTTCGCAGGGGAGATGCACATAGCCTACCAAATTGTTTTCAAGTCCGTGCAAACACTCAATCCAAATGCGTCACACATGCATAAATTTCAAAAACTACAAACAATATCTCACAGCTCTCGACATTTTACTATCAAACACCCGTCACCAACATGTGGCTACAAAATACACAAAACACGTGACAGAATTCTTCTCGTATGGGCAGGCATTGTTTCAGTCGCTTATTAACCACTGCCTGTTTCCTTACTTTTACTTCGCCGAAGTTCGACCCGAGGATTGGATACATCCCGTACAGCATGTGCAGAAAGAAATACTGAAGGCGATCTGGATATCGCGGTGGATGAAATGATTATTAACATTGGCAATTCATCAAGCTCTGACGAAGACAATGATGGTGGTGATGATGATAGGGACAGTGAAGGGATGGAGGGTGTCAAAGAAATCCTTGCCAAGTGACTGAGGATAAGTTATTTATTGGCGTCAGTTCGCTTGCGTCAATCGATAATAGACCACAGGCTATTGTTTCCCATCATAGTGTTCAAAATACCGTCTGCCATTCAATAGCCTACAACTCGACAATATAAAACCACGGCAATAATATCGCCACTGAGCGGCTTGTTTGAGTGCTCAGTGCTAAATATGTATTTACCTTAACTTTACTTTTGTATTATCACAAAAGCTAATATTAACCGTAGAGAGTCGCGATTCAGAGAGTGTGCATCTGTCAACTACTGTAGTAAGCTGTGAACGACCTCCGCTCAGACTCTTGTTTCATGTTAAAGGATAATTATTGCATGGTGAGTGTTTTTATATTCATTAGCTGTAGAGTGTCGTATTTATTGAATTTGTACCGATACCGATGATAAAGGTATCATAGCTTCGGTGTGTAATTTATTTATTCATCTAAAAGTATCGTATTTCTCTGTATGAATGTCCTCGGCGTTGACTCAGGATCGTCTTTTAAAATATATTAAATATACCGGCATATCCTTCGCGTTGTTTCCTTCGAAATACAGGGTGTAGGTGAGAAGCATGCTCAGAATTCTTGCCGTGTGGCGGATGGACGTAGGGTCTTGTTATGTGGCGACCGTGGTTTGCGGAGAGGAAAAGCGGGGCATAGTGACAGGAAGGCTGTCAGTACTGAATTCATGGGGTTAGCAATACTGTATTTGTCCCATAATTTACGCGTGTAATAGCGGACACACTTTTACTATAAAAGTCGTGATCTAAAAAGGGATAGTGGGTGGGTTACATCTTATTACTACATGACCCGTCCGGCTCTGTGGCTAAATGGTTAGCGCGCTAGGCTTTGGCCCAAAGTGCCTCGGGTTCGATTCCCGGCCGAGCCATCAGGGATTTTAATCTCCTGGGGTTAATGACCGTGTCTCGGGGACTGGGTGAATGTGCCGTCTTCATCATCATTTCATCCTCATTACGACGCGCAGGTCGCCGACGGGCGTCAACTAGAAAGATCTGCACTAGGTCTCTCCGGAGGCCACACGATCATTATTATTACTACATAACCCCAGGATTATTAGTCATTATTACAAAGGGAATTTTGACTATTTTCAGTCGAGTAGAAAATCGTATCGTCTTGTTCCGTGCTCCTATAGAGCTTACATTTTCTTTCGATCTTTCATTTGCCATAGGACGCGCCACTGGCGTATGTTTATGCATTACCATTTGCTGGTTTAGTAGTCAGGTATTGGAAGCAATGGGAACTGTGTACTACAATTTTCGTTGCATGTAACTAAGCAAATTATTGTTATTAAGAGAACGTAAAATGCACCAAGAATATGATCTTCAGCTGTGTGCAGTGAGAAAGCTCTGCATGTGTTCATTCCTTATGTATTAATGACGCGAAATGTTAGCTAACGTTGTGCCACATACAACACTCGTAGTCTCTAAATGTTGCCCATTTTCCCGTAAATTACAGCAGTTTATGTTTGAATTGCTTATAAGATCGTGACAGAGAAAGTGTTTCTCCAATTGGATGATAGTATTTAACTGTATGCACGTCGTGTAATCTTGGCGAGGTGTATTTTCTTCACGGAGCAACTTTACACCGTAGTAGGCACGCAGATTTTTGTATTTAGTTTTCTGGCATCTTGTTTTAAATTATTGACTAACATATTTCTAAATGCAGACAATCCATACCTCCATTAGGATTCGGGTTCCATAATTCATGCAAAATGAGGTTCGTTCGTTTGTGAAATTGAGGTCATAACCCCCCTACCCTTTCAGTGATTACCGTATGGTACTTTACGTAGACTAGGGTGAAGATGTAAATGAGCATTTAAAAAAATTGTCGCCAGTTGTTTGGTTTATTAACTTACGGTAATATTTTCCATAGATACTGAAAACTAGGCACGGTTGGATTTTAAGGTGGAACCGCATGTGCTATCAAATATCGCTTTCTTGAAATACCTGGAATATGTATAGAATTATAAACTGATTTTTAGTTAAATGAGTGTTGAAGATAGGCTATTATAATTATAATGATTAAATAAATATTAAAGAAGAAACGATGCGTTAGTAAATATTAGGCCTACCGGTACGGCGAATAGCCTATAACTCGTAGCTTCCGTCACAATTTAGCATTTAAACGGGTCACGTTAATGCATAATATACTAATATAACAACCGGATAGCAAATTATAATAATATTCTCACATATAACATATTTAATTTGCACCAACTTAAATATTGTAGTCTAAGAAATGCCGTTTGAAATGTGCAAATCGCACACTTTGTAGGCAAGCTGTTTGTTATGGTCGTCTCTGATGCGAAGTTTTACTAATTACTCTTTTAGGAGACACTTGTCTTTGGAATATTCATGAAAGGCCAACCCTCCAGTTCTTATTTCATAAGTTGAACGCCTATAAACAAAACCACTATCCGAAATAATAAAGAAGATAATCGCGAACGAACGATTCACTGCCAATGAAAATCAAATGGAGATTCGCGGACCGGAAGTTCCCTATGCATAAGCTTCGGTGTCATTTGAACTCGTGGAAGCTCTATACGGTTACGGTAACATACAATTCAGTCACTTCCCGTAAACATTTATTATGTGACACTTCTATTCTCTACTCTCTCAACCCTCCTCAGTAAAACATTCATTTATATCAGCTCTCCTCAGATAAACGGTATCTGCGAGAGAATTCACTCCGCGCGCGCGCTTTGCTCACGCTACGGATTAGACCTAAATCTCGCCATAACCCGTGGGCTGCGGAAGTATCTCCAAAAATGCAGTTACACTTACGCCAGAAAATCTTGATTCGCGCTTTAAGATTCATTTTTCAGCCATTCGGTATGCGAACTCGAAGTCTTAGAGAGTTCTAAAATATACGTGAATTTGGTGGATTTTCGTACGGGAAATACGGGAATTTGAAAAAAGGTTATCGCTCGACACCCTGCTATAGTGATGTCACGATGAATGTGCAGCAATGCACGGATAGGAATTTGGGGCTTTTTTCGCACCAAAAAATTTTGCCGATGTCCGAACCGTAAGCTTGGTTGGCAATTTAAGCTGTGACTTTCTCCCTTTGTCGTTACCAACTCGACTTGCCGAAACTGTAACGTACCTTGATACTTTCCTCGAAGCTCGATGTAAAAGTCGCAAAACACGCCGTTGCAATTTGTACGAATATTTTTGGTGCGCTAAACGCATCAAATTTCTATCCATGTAGCTTGCAAAAAAATTGGTCTGTTTTTTTTTACGTTTGGTTATTTTGTGATTGCGTTGTTAGTGATACCATTTTTCTTAACAATTTCGATTCTGTGACACCCCCCCCCCCCCCCCCCCCCAAAGCCAAACTCTAGATCCGCGCCTGTTCTCAAACAAGTTTTCATGGTCACTCCACTGCCTCCTCGATTATACTCAACACAATAATTCTCTCTCTCATTGTGGCTGTGCTAACTCCGCACATAAGAAAGAAAGAAAGAAAGAAAAAAAAAGAAGAAATCCCTGATCTGTCAGATGGGAGTGGGGCTCAGTCACTCCCAGGCTTGTTCATGACATTATTCAGCATTTCCATCTCCAGAAGTCGGTCCTTTGCATCTTGGTTGGACTCATTTTCCAGGCTTGAATTGGATTACCATATTGCCCAGCAAATCTCCTTCATCCCCTCACGTAGAATTGAGTTGCCCATGGTAATCGATGGAATTGTCAGTGGTAAAATTACATAATAATCACAACTGTGCGTTAGGGTGTCCCTTAAAAGGGCAAAAAATATTTTTTTTCATTTATTGAAACGCATACCCCGATATTGTGTTTATTAGTCTATTAGTTACCCAAGTACAAAATTTCAACTTCCTACATTAATTTTAACCTGTGCCGACAAGGCCTAAAAGTTTTAGAAAATAGCTGCTTAAAGTGTCGCTTAAATGTAGTTGTAGATGATCACAAAAAACAATTATTTTAGAGAAATATAAATGAAAACAGTAATTTATATAATGCTCTTCTTGTAACAAAGAAGATACAATTTTTATAATTATTCATTTGGATATTTCCTCTCCAAAGTCTCTTTTTTTACAGTCTGAGTAATTTTTGCTATGTTCTTGCACACAATGTAATAAGAACTGCTTCTGTTCATCTGCGGTAGTCAAACCATGAAAGTCTGTCATTAGTTTAACAGCACTTTCAGCTGTGTCATTAACTGCTTTTAAGGTAGAAACCTTCTTTTTAGATTCCACAAACGCCACGTTGTCTTTCTATGAAGATACAATTTCTTGAAGGAAACCACTGTCGAGTTCCAGTCGTGAAAATAAATCTTGACTTTTAACAGAAACAAAAGCACTCAAAGATTTCCCTGAAACAAGATAAAAAATACTTGTAGTGCCTATAAATAAAACAAATAAGTTCTAAATTAAATACCAGATTAAACACTACTAGTCTACTACATACCATATAGAGAGCCAGACATCTCTTCTGGAAGTTCTGGAATCACCAAAGCTTTCCTTTTGTAAGTTTTCTACAATGTTTCCTTCGGTCTGCTCATCAACTTCATCATCAAAAATTGAAAGGATGGCAATTTCCTCTGACAAGTACCACAAGTGTTGACTGAACTTGTTCAAAGCCGCATTGGAAATCAACTTGTCAACTTTCTCGTAATCTTTTAAGGTCTTTAAAAAAGAATAATCTTGATTCGGCGCTTTTATCGCCCAACTACATGCAAACCAGGGCTTCACGTAAACTGCCACAATGAGTAAACAAACATCTTGTAAAGCTTGTTTGCCCTTAGCGCTCATTTTAAACTGGGACTGCAGTAAACAAATTTTTAAGGAGTAAATAGCTCTTGCATCCATCGTGCTTGATGCATTGCACCAGGTGGTCTGATTTTTATTTTATTTTTAATGTCACCACCCAGAAAAACAATAGCTAGCTTATGAGCTCGCGATAATCATCTCGTACAGTCGATTTTACCCGCGCGTTAAATACGTCACCAATTCAATAATATTTGCCTGACAGAGATGTTGTTGCACAAAATCATTGCACGGTTCGATGGCACTAGGATTAATATTCTTCCAGTTGTCTCTAAACTTTTTGAACAGCGGAATATCAGGACTGCTAGTGATTTGTTGGATCTTTGATTCAAAAACACTTTTGGGCATCAGTTCGTAAATATGATGGCGGCAAGGAAAGAGTAATAACTCTCTTTCTAGTTTTTGCTCTGAAAGCACACAAGCTCCGTTCAAGCGTCCTGTATTAGATGCAGTTGTATCACAGCACATTATTTGTACCTTGTCATCCAGATTCCAGTCATGAAGGGCATTTGATACTGCTTTTGCTTGCTCTTGGCCGGAAGAGTTGTCTAACTTTGGCACAGCAAGAAGTTTTTCTTCCTCGTCATATGAAATAATAATTGGTAGGCGTTCTTCTTTAGAACTTGTTACGTCCAGAGCAGTAACAATCTTCCATCCCAATGAACAGTAACTACTTCTGGCACGTTATTCTGAAAATCGGATTTAATGGGTCCCGCTCTATCTTTTCTCATTTGTGTTAGAATGCGTTGAATAGAGGATTTGTTGATCGGGTAATTGTCAGAACTAAGACCAAGTGCTTCTACTACAGACTGAATTGTATAAACAGAATCTCTGATGCTTAGTTGACATCTGTCTAAAGTTGCAACTAATTTAGATGTGATCAAATCTTTTCTTCCTCTTCTTGTCGACGTAGCTAAAGAACTTACAGATTGAGATGTGGATGGCAGAGATCCTTCCAGGCTTTCTTCAGAGCTTGTAGATTGTTCTTCTACGTAGGCAAGTTCCCATTGGTAAGGACGGTCGGCTCGAAAATATAACGTCTGTAGTCGTGTGGATTACAATCGTAGGCCAAATTTTAATGGGTATTTCATTAGTAATTTTTTGTTTTAAAATTTTGATTTTCAATTTTATAAGAAAGATGGAGTGTGATAAATATACTAATCATAGACAAATACCATAGAGGAAAGAACCAAAAGGACACGCCTTCGCTGCGCTGGCTAGTGCAATGTAATATAATATTAATAATCTCAATCTGCAACAGAATTGTATGGATGCAACTTGCAACGGTTCAGCTTCAATTGATATTGTAACTTTCAAGTATGGTAAACAATAGGCCTACTATATTTTTATGCTTCCTGGTATGTTCTGTTTTGTCGATTCTTGCCACCATATGCACTACACGCCATTATTCGAAACAAACTCCGAAATAACCATGTGCAATGCTCTGCCACATACAAGTCACAGAACACCAAATACAAGTTACGCTAGGCTACGCCCACTTTGGACTCTGCGCTTGGCTTCACTGAAACGAGCTCTGGGCAACTCCTCACTTTCTTTTCTCCATGACAAATACATGAAATACCAAATATTTTGACACAACATGAAAAACTTATCTAATTTAAACTTTTGAAAGAAATTCGGCAGTTTCCCGTATTGAGTAAAAACATGACATATTTGCGAACAGATGAGTATTTTTCTTCAATAAAGTGTTCCTTAATATATTTAGTTTCCTAATTCTATTGCAATGCTATACCTACACAAGTAAACCCACGCAGTTCAAGCATGGGCGCCCGCAGGATTTCTTTCCAGGGGAGTTATATTTTTCATTTCTTTACCTACCTGTCACTAGGTAATGATGATACATACCTCCCCTCCCCCGCCCCACTGCAATTTCGTTTCATTTCTTACTTGCTTCGTGTTACTTATTATTTGGCTGCTCTAAAACCATTGGGTACATAGGCTATCTCTTTGGCATGAATGGGAGGAGGTTTTTTTTAATCATCTTCATAATGTTCATTTCTTAAGAACAAGTAAAATAAAAATCAAGCAATTCATTAAAACGGCCGATTTTCGAAATAACAGGAGATATTTTCAAATAATCCCAAATTACTAAGTTAAATAAAACTGTGGAATTATCCCTAAATCTAAATCAATTAACTATCTATCAGTAACTTCAATGGATGAAATAAACTGGTGTGGCAATGAACAATCGAAATATTCTCGGGATTCCACGGGGGGGGGTTTGCATGGCCCCTCCTTGCCAGAGGAGCATTCTCTCAGTGCAAATTAATAAAGCTCCGACCTCGAATAACAGAGAATGATATTATCGAGTGGTCGTCTTCTAATGGTATTCCCCACAACCCATCACAAACCGGAGTGAAATTGTTACTTCACAAATTCCTGCATTGTACGTACGAAATTGATGAAATAGCAAGACAACGCGGACATAGGTCCGACGAGAGGGAGGGGCAAATGGGGCTACTGCCCTGGGGCCCGAAAGAGACAATCACGGTTTTTTAATTGCTATATCAGTCTTTTAAATAAGTTCCAAGAAAAACCTTGCATAATACTGAAATACTAATTGGACTGAATTTTGAAAATAAGCAATACGTTTGAATTCTCGCCAAGCAAAATATTGAAAGGTAAAGTGAGTAAATTTTAAAATAATATTCATTAACAATGGTGATTCTTGAGCCGTTGTAGAGCGAAAAATTTGCGTCCAATTTCAGTTATTTCTAAAGAACTGTTATTTACCTAGGTACATAGCCTATTGGGGCTGCGTGGCACAGTCGGTAGAGGCGCTGAGCTTCTAACTGAAAGGGAGTGGGTTCGATCCCCACCCAGGTAGTGGGTTTTAGAAACAAAGCTACCACTTTTGGAAATGCAATAAGCCCTGGGGTTCACTCAGCTTACACCAGAAATGACTACTGTACCCGTAATTACCTACCATTACCTGCTGCATCCCACGAAGACTGCCGGATCGTAGAACCTGAAAATCCCCGGCTAGAAAAACTTCCAGGTCCTACTCACAGATGAATGGGATAATAAGGCACAAATATACCTAACAAGTGAGCATAACAAAAGACCATGGCCACAAAAGCAAGAGAAGCTCAGAGAACATGAAATTCCCATGAAGGAACACCTCGGAGGCGTGGAATACCCCGAAATACCCAGCGATGGCCTTCCTAATACACCCTTCCACCACCTCTCTAAAAGATCACGCCATTTATACTGTACTGTTAACTAAAAATATTTATTCATAAAAGGTGAACAATAAACAAACAAAAAAAATTTCAGTCTTCAAAAGAAGCTCAAAAAAAATATCAACAAGAAAACACATTAAAAAAAATCTTAATAGCCTCTCAAATTATGATCAAATTCAACAAGAAATTATATTGGTTTTGTCGCACTCCCTAACACATATTATGTCATTCGCCAAAGTGTAATATATACAACATATTAAATCATTCAAGTTTCAGCTATTTACAACATTTATAATTAACATTACTGCATCTCGTTTGCATTTTCATCATATTAACCATGTGTGAATATTTTCAGGTCAGTGTTCTCTTGGACAACATTACTTTCTCAATGACTTGTTTTCATTTCTTTAACTTGGCTTGTTGCAACCTAACAATTCGGTTTAAATTCATGTTATATTGTTTCAAATTGGTCGTAATCATATTTAAATTCATCAAGCGATAAAGCTAATTGAAAGTTTTAAATAACTCATCCATGTAAATTATTTCAATCATAATCAATTAATTAATGATGTAGGCATATATATCAATTTAAGATAATCCATCCATCTGGAATAATTTCAACATAATTTAATGCTTGGAGTGAGTATAGCATTGAGGTATATCATATCCGTGACCAAACAGCTGATCTAACATCCTATCACAAGGATCTATCAAACAAATTACTCGACGACGTTGATTTTCAGAAAAAATCTCAAATACTTGGCTCTCAATAGCTCAATTCCAACAATAAATCAACCACGACACAAATTCATGTCTAACATCCATAATAATAAACTTGGCAATACCGGCTGGTATGCAGAATCATACTGTACACCCAAAAATGGTGACCTTCTACTCTATATTACAATTAATAAATTATTTATACCGCACATACTGAAATTCACTCTCCCTATTTGAATCGGAGTTCATTAACTTTGTTGAAATCTACTCAAAATGGTATAAAAATATCTTTACTATGTTAAAGTCTTGCCTCACAATATTTCATTACATGATATATTTTATTATTTATTTATGTAGACTTTGTTAAAGTCTCTTCTGAGAAATTGCGTATAAAAGATATTTGCTGCTCGTCAAAATCTCTTTAATCAACTGAGAAAATAGATAAGAATAATTATAATGTCATTAAATCTTAAGTTACGATACTGCACACAAAATATGTGACTTACTCAAAAAGAAAAATTTATCCAATCAAAATATAGTTCAAAACTCATTCAGATGGACTCAACATGCGTAACAATGCCCCCTACGCCATAAATCTTAGTTAACACAATTAAGTTAATTCTAAATGATTCATTAGGGCACACTGTAAACATATCTTGCTCCTCGGAAATTAAGTGAAGTCCCTACACAAATAACTGAACAAAAACCTAGTAAGACCTAACTTTAGAAACACCCTGTATCGAAACGACCTAAAAAAAAAATCATTAATATTGTGCTCATTCAAATACTGAATCATTTCAATGTCAGCGCAGAGTGCATGTAAAATAAATCACTCTATTCGGCTATATAAAAATTTATAGTCCAGTCATAACTGACCAACACGTGTGAACACACAAAATAGTTCCACAAATGATTGGAAATAAACTATCTTCCCCTATAGACTCCTCTTCTCGACAATGAAAGTAAGCAATTACTACCACTAATTAATCCAAAAATAATTGTCACAAATTTGAACAGTTGGATGCATTTATTTAATATAAATCAAAATCCGGGTAGGCAAAAGTCAGAAGCGGAAAAATGTCGAATCTAAGACTCCTGTCTTACCATACTACAAAACAAAACTAACTAGGACAATTATGGTTACTAGGAAATACTTCTATGCTACTACTGAAAAAACTGGATGCCTTCTACCTTGAGCCACATTCTGTTGTGATGTAAAAAGGATATAGCCAAGTGCCATGGTAAAGATCCTCGACCTCCTCCAAGACTCAAACTCCATACTCCAGTGGCCTTGGGACTCGAATCAGGAACACGAACCTCTCCATGACCCCTTACGCCATGTCGACCATACGCCACTGTCGAGAGATAGTAATCCAGCTCACGAACACGCATCATTCAGTTGAAAAGTAGCAGTATGCAGCAGTAAGCAAGCATTTGCTTCGAACCATATATAATACTCATCTCAATCGGATATTCGTAATATATTTTCACAGTGTTAACTGGCCTGGCCAGAAACTTGTGTCTTCAGACCACATGTTGTGATATGGCTAACCTGAGAAGTCTCTACTGCAATGTAAATGTAGTGCCTGCGTCACTGGCTAAGCCTGACATGACTAAACACTTATTAAAGTCTTTAAGCGTTCCCCCCGATGTCTGAATAACCAACATCTTGTACGGGAAAGAATGTTCCTCCTGCAAATGAACTATGCAAGTGTTACTGCTTGTGATAATGTCCCACTCAACTAGAGTATAATGAAACACAGTTCTCACTCGGGCGAATTGCTCACAATAGCTGCTATCGACACACGTTCTACTGCAGCTTATAGATAAAATGTGAACTGTTTCTGTTCATTTGTATATAACAGAGCTTTGCGTGAAATATGAAGTTGCTTGGACTCCATGTTCATGTGCTAAGAATACACAGTTTATGAGTTGTTTCACCGTATGTGAATTCACGGTTCGCTTTGATAAAAATTCCCGGAACACGACGTTACGATAATTACACGCCTGTATTCCACCTCTCGTTCCACTTTGAATTCACATTACAATCTGCTCTCTCCGCACAGGTTGCATCGCGCGTCGGATCTGTTACCCCCTCCTATCGGGTATTTTGGTTCAACTTCGCTCTCCGCTAGGGCACAGTATAAACGTTTTTCCAATATTACAGGCTTCTTTATGATGACATAAATACATATATATACACATTCAAGCATTCTGACCTGTTATTAAGACTCAATCCTATTGCAAAATACTCCATTTTGCCTTAAAGTTCAATTCATTTTCTTTATACGGGTGTCGAGATTTCTTTGACGTCACAAAAAGCGCATGTTGCTTGTAATGACTCCATTCTTTTTCTGTTACGTTCTTCGAGCAGTCTCGCGCAACCTCGGCTGTAACCCACTTACATAGCGGTAAACACCACATGTTCCTGCGCTGAGCATCGTTCTAAGTTTGTCACCTAGTGGTGCGCGAGCTATGAAATAAATGGTACAGTACCAGGGTAATTCCTAGGAGCAAAGACGGCCGTGCGTGGAGCTGACAACTCCATCCCATCTAGTGCCGATGTCACAAAAAGTGGAAGCCTCTACCTTCCACTACTCCCAGGGCCTTCATGGCCTGTACGGAGTTGGCTTTGCTTTGCTTTACATAGTCTATTGGCAGCAGGTCAAATTTCAAGCTTTACAATGCTTTAGGCAACTTGAAAAATGTAAGCACGCTACGAAAGTTAAAAGTACAAAATTCACGAATGAATATAAAATGACATTATGTCCCGGCAGAATGCCTGGTTGGTGAAAAATCAATAAATTGAATAATTTCACATAACCAAGTCTTAACATTTTAATTTATTTTAAGAAAAAAAAACATGAATATTAGGATTTCACGGAAAGAACTCAAATGTGCCCCGGCAGTCATTGCCGTGGGGACCATTATCGCTCTCTACAGCCCTGCATGGATATTGTGTAGTTTTGGTACAGCCCAATTGTGCATGTGGGTGCAGGTGAAATCTTACATTTCAGGAAAAGAACAATACGTTCCGAATAGCAGACGTTGAGAGAATTACGGACGAGGCGACGATTAACAGCATCACAACATCCGCTTGGGCAGGTTGCGTAAGGCCTGCAGAAAGACTGAAGGAAGAAAACTCGGCTGAGTAAGAGCATCATGGCTTACTGACTTGCTTCATAGCAACACTGCGGGAAGAGCAATCTGGCGACATCGCAGTGAGTGACTCTGTCTCATTATGGGCCAAACCCTCTCTGTCACCTGCCTCCGTACGTGCTCTCATCTCTAACACGGTCGTTAATGCATATTACGGGACAATAGCGCTTGCCTCTCAGGTGGCCCTTTCTGGAATTAAAAGGCGATTCACGATTCAAGTTTTACCTCCTCTTAAGGCTGAATAAGGTTTTCAGTTTCTGAAAAATGCCATTGCATCAATATTTTTATGTTCAATTATTATTAATTCAAATCATTCATCCTAATTTCACTAAGAAACAACTCCATAGGCCAGTTATTAAACAATTTTTAAAATACCAAGCAGATTATTTCCACTTCAATCGAATATGTCATAAATATTAAAATGAATTTTTCAAAGACTTCCGTCATATTTATAATTTATCCCAATATCAATAAAGGTCCTAATAATGAAATTATGAAATGATTTATTCTAAAAACAATGATATGTGGAAACCAACAGATCCTACATTTTACATACTTCTGGAACCTATTTCACATATTCATTAAAAGACGTTAAACATTAAAATATATCCTACTAACAATACCAACATCATCATCATCATCTTGTACAGTTTCCAGCCCCAGGCTGGGTCTGTTTGGAACATAAGCCTCGCCACTTAGTCCTTTATTAGAAATATTATTCATTTCAGGTTCCGTATTGACAGTAATCATGAAGAATAAAACTTACAATTTTCCGCCTAGTCAATACTATAATTTGTTAAAACATTTCATGGGTACATGTTTCGGGTCCTATTTCTTCTAGACCCTTCTTCAGCCCACAAACTTATAATATGGAGTTCATCAATGCATGCCATTTTTAGATTTTAGGACTCTCAGATATTGTCACAGTGTTTTTAACTTTTTATTATATATGTGCATTTGTGTTATCGATGTTTTTTGTGCTCTGATGAACTCCATATTATAAGTTTGTGGGTTGAAGAAGGGTCTAGAAGAAATAGGACCCGAAACATGTACCCATGAAATGTTTTAACAAATTATAGTATTGACTAGGCGGAAAATTGTAAGTTTTATTCTTCACTTAGTTCTTCACTTAGTCCTTTCTTCTCACCACCTCTCCGCTGTCACTCTGGTCCAGTCCTCGCCTCTCTTCTTGACACATTCTCCACTCCTTTCAGCCATCTATCTCTTGGTCTTCCCCTTGGTCGTTTCTTCTGCATCTCATGTATCCTCTTGGGAATCTTCTTCTCTTCCATTCTCTAAGTGTCCATACCACCTCAGTCTTGATGTCTCAATCCTACCTTGCATGGGCTCCTCTTTCACTATTTCCCTGACCTTTTCATTCCTCATCCTGTCTCTTCTTTTTAATCCGATCCTACTTCCCAGGAACTTCATTTCACTTGCCTGATGTCTCTTTTCTTAATTATCTACGTTTCTTATGCATAGGTCAGTATCGGGATTTAGTAGCGTCTGTATAACACTTCCTTGCTTTTTTGTGGGACATCTTTATTCCACACTAAGCTCCTAATGCTTCTCAGAAATGCTCCTGCCTGTCTGCCACGTTCCGTAATCTCTTTGTCATTTCTCCCATTTTCCTCCACTATACTTCCCAAGTACTTGAGACTTTCCACCTTCTTCAGCTGTCCACCTCCAAGTGTTATCCCACTCATTGGTCTGTCCTTTTTTCTGGTCGTTAACAGGATCTCACATTTACTGATGTTGAACTTCCATATGTATTCTCCCACTGTTTCTTCCCAAGCCTTCAGTTGCTCCTGAATTTCCTCCTCCGTGTTTCCCCAGACCATGAGATCTGCAAACACCATTGCTTTCATCTTATCTTCTCCTATCTTTCCTGCTACCCGTGTCATTACCTCGTCCATAACCACAATAAAGAGAAGGGGTGCCAGTGCACTACCCTGTTTCAGGCCACTCATTTGTCTGAACCAGTCTGTTCTTTCCCCTCCAACTTTCACACAACTCACACTTCCACAATACATCTCCTTCACTCTGCCTACAGTCCCTTTTTCCACTCCCATGTTTTCCATTGCTTCCCAAACCTTCTCCTTACACACACTTTTCGATGTCCAGGAAGGCCATCAACAGATCGTCTCCAAATACGTAGTGGTGCTCCTCACTGAAAATATGAGATCCAATACCAACATACTTTTTAATATTCTAGGGTGAGTATTTGTCAGTCGTGCCCAAATTTCGTCTTCAAAATCACTTGGTATGAACTGATTTGCTGCAAATCAGAGCAAATCAGTTTGTTATTGGGATCGAATTTATCTTTCCTATGGCATTTCTGCAGCCACCTTTTCCTCCGATTAGCATCCTTTGGAAAACTGAAGAAAGATATTTTTTCTCTCATTTTCTTGGCATTTTTCGAAATACATTTACAGACTGCATCGCTCAAATTTTTCCGGGCATCTTTAAAAACTAAAAGCAAGTAATAACACGCGTAGTTTCCTCTGTCAACTCGGCAAATGGAGACTAGCGCCTCTCGTAGGCCCAATGACGCGTTACCCCCACACTGCAGCCAGTGGAAGGCAAGTTACAAGGCAATCTGTCTTCTGCTAACCTTGGAATTGATCCAGCTCTTACTTCCATACTGCAAGGTCAGTCTAATTACTGAGTAATATAGGGAGAGTTTTATATTGAGCTTTTAAGTAGAACATTTTAGTCTTTCAGTAAAACTTACCATATTTACTTGGAATAATTGTTTTTAGAGAATTCCACCCAGTCATTGCATTATTTTTTCATTGATTCAAAATCAAATGGTACCTCTTTCTCGGCACATTTTGTTTGTCAATTAAAATCTAAAATACAGGACACTGGCAAATGATAAAACCAATGTTTTCTATTAAGTTTTTAAGTACACCCATCCTCATAATCTCAAAATCTGCCATACTGCCAGATAAGTCTCCATTTACATTTTTGAAGTATTCTTGCCATCTTCCCAGTGTTTCCTTAGCATCTACAATGAGTTTCCCTGAATTATCCAAATCTCTAAAACTCATTTCTTTTTTTCCTAAGATTCTTTATAACACTCCTAATTTATCTCCAAATACCTACCATGAGTTCCTTTTGGACTCCACTATTATTTGTTTGGTTCTGTTTGTTTCCACTACATAATGCTCTCTGCCTCCTGAATTCCTTGTTTGGAGCCATTTTTTGCAAGTCTTGTTTTTACCTTTACAAGCAGATTTCACTGTGTTATTCTACCAGGATAACTTTTTCCTTCACTTACACTCTGTTGTCCCAAGTCATAGGAGCAAGAACATCCCCAGGAGGACTAAGTTACGACTCGGCAACACAATTAAATGAAGGTCTGTGGGAGGGAACGAACCAGTAGCCAATTGAACTCCAGATAATAGGGAGAAAGTGGCGTTGGTTTGGCCACACTCTGAGGAAGCCTACTAGAGGCATCGAAAAGGCAGCATTCGATTGGAATGGTTGAGGGGCTCGAAAATGCAGCCGCCCAAAGAAGACTTGGAATGAAGTGAAGAAGTTGACCACAACAGAACCCGATGGAAGTGTTTCACAGAAGCCCTATGCTCCATAACAGGGGCCACAGAAATTAAGTCAAATCCCAAGACATGCCTTTGCTACTTTCAGTGCTGCATCCCTGTATCCTGAATGTCCCGCAATCTTAGCCATCTACTCTTTGGAATTTCTCATTAATCATTTCCATGCAGTTGAAGTTCTTTGTCGTGGAGATTTTCAACCCTAATCCATCTGCAAACAGACCTCACTTTCTGCATCTTAGGTCTGTTTCATAAAAATAAAAACCCTGAATACCATGCAAATCCTTATCAATATCCTAAATTGAAAGTCAGTAATGATATAGGCTCCATGCATTGGGGTGAGAAATACACCACCGCGCTATGAGTGGCCAAATTTATAAGCTCGAGTATGTTACCATGGCCGAGGTGGAGCGATGTGTAGGTAAATTCTGAAAATAAACATGAAACAATGAGGGATTTCCATACATCCTAGAAACATGAAACTTGAAGCTGATAAGGGATTGCTATAAGAGTCTAAAATATTTAAATTCTTCGAGGGGACCAAGTTGGAGGGATTTGAAATGGCGGCCTAGGAGAAGAACAGTGTAAGCAAGCATTGTTTTCAACCGTAGATTAACCCTTTTTTCCAAAGTGGTGACCTATAGTTTTTGTGAGCAAAAACGTTTGCTGAAAGTCCAAACTAACTTTTAACATCAAACCCCGAGGAAGTGTTGACGAAAATTTCCGAGATATTAAGGAGATAATGTCGTGGTGAAACTATGTATAATAAATACAAAGATGAAAATAAACATGAATTAATGCAACACTTCCAGGTATCCTAGAAACTTAAAACTAGGTACCAGAGAAGCTGATGTCCCCAATATCCCTAGAAAAATCTAAATACCTTAACAGTTATGCTAGGGGGCCGAGCTTATGAGCTTTAGAATTGGGTGTCGGAAGCAGTTTGGCGTAAGTAAGCATATTTTCACCCATAGGTTAACTTGTTTTCCAAAGCGATGACCTATAGTTTTTGTGAGCAAAAACGTTTGCTGAAAGTCCAAACTAACTTTTAACATCAAACCCCGAGGAAGTGTTGAGGAAAATTTCTGAGATATTAAGGAGGTAATGTTGTGGTGTAACGATGTATAATAAATACAAAAATTAAATTAGACATGAATTAATGCAACACTTTCAGGTATCCCAGAAACTTAAAACTAAGTACCAGAGAAGCTGATGTCCCCAAGATCCCTAGAAAAATCGAAACATCTTCAAGTTTTGTTAGGGGGCCAAGCTGATGAGCTTTCAAATTGGGTTTCAGAAGCAGTTTGGCCTAAATAGGGCTACGCAAGCATATTTTTACTCATAGGTTAACTTGTTTTCCAAAGCGGTGACCTATAGTTTTCGTTAGCTCCAACGTTTGCTGAAAGTCCAAACTAACTTTTGACATCAACAAACCTAGTTAGAGATAGGCTAATTTGATCCCAAGCTGGCCCCGTGGTGTTGGGGTAGCGCGCCTGCCTCTCACCCGGAGGCCCCGGGTTCGATTCCCGGCTCCTTCAGGGATTTTAGAAACTGATGTGAGGACTGGAACGGGGTGCACTCAGCCTCGTGAGGACAATTGAGTAGCTGTCTGACAGTGAGGCAGCGCCCCGGTCACGAAAACCAAGATTAACGGCTGAGGGGACCCGATGCGCTGACCACACGTCACCCCAATATCTGCAAGCCAAATAGCTGGGCAGCGGTCGCTTGGTAGGCCTAGGCCCTTCTTGGGCTGTAGTGCCAGGGGTTGTAGTTGTTGTATTTGATCCCAAATGCGCAATTTAAACTTGCTGCTTGCGATTCACCGTCAATATCCACCGTGTTTTCAAATCAATTATGTGAGTTCGTGAAGGGAAACTCATCATCATCCTGAACCAACTCCAGTTGCCCGGGTGTGGTATACGAGCCCCCTCCATTTCATCCTGTCCTTGTACCACTCCTCCTCCACCAACTTGTCCCAATCATGACCTCTCTGCAGTACATCGTTCTTGACTGTATCTATCCACTTCTTTCGTGGTCTTCCCACGGGTCGTCTTCCTACTACTTTTCTCTCAAATTCCTTCCGTGCAATTCTGTTTGGTGGCATCCTCTTCATGTGACCAAACTACTTCAGTCTTGAGATCTGGATCTTATTGAGGAGAGAATCATCTATTCCTACTTCTTCTCTAATCTTCTCATTCCTGATCTTGTCTTTCCTGGTTTTCTGAATAATGGTACGTAGGAATTTCATTTCGGCTGCATGGAGTTCAGAGTTATCTCTATTGTTTAGTGTTGTGGTTTCGAGACTGTATGTAAGAATCAGTGTATAATAGGACTTGTACAATGTCATCTTTGTTTTCATGGGGATTTGCTCATCCCACAGCCGGTGTCTTACCTGGTGGTAAGTGTTGCCTTATTAATTCTATTGTTTACCTCATGCTTTGCTAGGTTGTCACTTGATAGAATGCTACCCAAGTACTTGAAAACTGGAACGCTGTCCAATTTGGCTTCATTTAGCATGACTATTGGTTCTGCTCCTTCCTCATACTCTTTCATCGCCACCGTCTTTGTCTCGCTGATGTTTAAACCATATTTATTAAACTCCTCATTCCAGCTTTGCAGCCTCTCACCCAGTTCCTCCTCTGATTCCCTCCAGATCGCAACATCATCTGCAAATGTGAAGGCTCTAATATATCCATGTTCTTTCCTTTTAATAGATTTCATTACCACATCCATCACAATGATGAATAGAAGAGGTGACAATGAGCTGCCCTGCTGCACTTCTCTCTTTGTTTCAAACCAGTCCGACAAACCACGTCCTACTTGAATACAACTTCTATTCCCATTGTACAACATTTTCACTTTGTCTATGAGGCTGTCTCTCAATTGAAGTTCTTTCATGCATTGCCAAAGTGTTACCCTTGGTACACTATCATAGGCTTTCTCAAGGTCCAAAAGAATTTGTTCTTCTCCCAGTGTTTTTCCATTAGCATCCTAAGTGCAAAGATCAGGTCTGTAGTTGACCTTCCTGGTCTGAAACCATACTGTTCTTCCTCCAAAATTGGTTCAACAATATCTCTGATTCTGTTCTCTATTATTTTTTCCAATATTTTTAGAGCATGAGACAGTAGTGTAATACCCCGATAGTTAGTGCATTTACGTCGGCTTCCTTTCTTGAACAGTGACAATGATGCCCATCTTCCAGTCCTCTGGGATAGTATTTTCCTCCCATATCCTGTTGAGCATTCTGTATAACCATTAGATTGCTGGAATTCCCGCCGCTTTCAGCATATCCGCACTCACTTCGTCTATGCCCTTGCTTCATGCTCTTGAGCACCTTTTCAACCTCCAGCCATGTGATTGGTGGTTCAGTCATGGTTGTTCGACTTGACTCTTCTCTGTTTGTTATGTTTTCTTTATCTCCATTCAGCAGCTTTTCAAAATAGATGTTGAGTTCTTGTTTGATTTCTCCCTCTTCTTGTGCCAGAGTTCCATCATCATGTTCTATTGCTTTTATATGGTCTCTTGATCCCTTCTCTTGTTTTCCACTACTCTGAATAGCAGTTTCATATTTCCTCTGCTATCCTCTTCCAGTTTGTCTGCAAACTCATTCCATTTCTTCTCTTTTTCTTCTCTTACAATGTTCTTAACAGCATGTTTCTTGTTCCTGAACATTCTTTGGAGTCTTAGTATTTCTTGTTCAATACGTTCTTGCCCCTGTTTTTGTTTTTCCTTGTCTAGTGCCTTCTTTATTTGGTTTCTTTCTTTCACAGCTGTTCTAACTCTATCATTCCACCATGGTGTCTGTTTCTTTCTTTTGATGGAACTTTTAAATCCACAGAGGGTTTTGGCCTCTCCCACAAAGGTGTCTTTGAAGGTCTTCCACTCTTCATAACCTCGATGTTAGGCCCCTTAAAACAACAATTATCATTAACATTGGATACATCACCCTTTGGCAGATTCTGTTGAATTCTTAGTTTATATTCTTCCTTTAGTTGAGCTTCTTCCAATTTCCATGTTTTTACCCTTGGTGTTTTCATAATAATTTTCTGCTTTCATTGGTCGAATGTTTGAAGTCTACTACCAGCAGTCTATGGTCGCTGTTCATACATGCACTAGGGATGACCTTTACATCTGTGATATATCTACCACCATCCTTATCCGTGATTACGTAGGCAATCGGTGTTCTATACTGGCCATCCCAACTGTACCGTGTTACCCTGTGACTGTCTCTTTTTTTTGAAAAATGTATTTTTGATGATAAGACCATTTCTTCTGCACAAATCTAATACCGGTAGTTGTTCTCCTTCTGGATTTCTTTTTCCAAATCCATGTGGGCCAATGATGTTCTCGTATCCATATCTGCTTACCCCAACTTGCGCATTAAAATCTCCAATAATAATAATAATAATAATAATAACGGTTTCCTCATCAACTGCATCTTCCAGGTCTTGACGAAATTTCTCCTTGTCTTCCTCACTGCAGCCTGTCTGTGGGGCTTATACTTGTATGACTGTGTACTTAGTGGTCTCCAGTTGCATGGACAATTTTATGATTCTATCACTTTTGCAGATAACTTCAGCTGTGGCATCAGTCCTCTCGCTAATTAAGAATCCAGCACCATTCTTTGCTTCCTTCTCCTGTCCACTCCAGTACAACTTGTATCCTCCCCGAAGAGTCTTACTTCCTATCCCTTTCCATTTGGTCTCGCTTAATCCCAATATCGATATTTTTCTTCTATCCATCATGTCTATGAGTTCTTCTGTCTTTCCCGTTAATGATAAAATGTTCATAGTTCCAATTCGGTATTTGTGTAGCTTATAATTTTGGGTTTCCTCTCAGAATATTGTATATCATCAGCCTTACGGTCATCATACTTTACAATTGTCTGAGAGGATGCGTAAGTCCGGTCTATTCTCTTTCCGAGGCTCTTTTTCTTGTTGAAAGCAATCTTCACAAAACTCTTCTGCTGACTTGCTAGGCCTAACGCATAGGAGGATTTCCTTTCGGGGTTTACTCTCTTAGCCTTTGGCAGTCCCCTGCCACAACTACAGGGCAGCAGCTAATGAATTTATCCAGCATTTCCTCTACAAAGGTTTCATCAAACCTCCTAAGAAAGAACTCCTCCGCCCAAAGCCGTTGGTTCTCTCTTAGTTTGCCAGGTTTGGTACTGGCCGCCTGACCCTCGGAAATATAATGAAAAGAAAACAAGAGGTCTGACCCCTCGAAGAATGAGGGATCAGGAAAGATTAGACAAGAGCCAACTAAGGCGGGAAAGAGAGAGACTCCCTAGGCCTCGGATACCCTAATACTGTCCGGGTCGGAAAAGAACAAGAGTTGACCAAGGGAGGTCGGCATGCAAGAAGACGGAGAGGAGCCCGGCATAAGTAAGTGGAAGCAATGCCGGACTCAGCTGGGGTCCCGTGGTCGCTAACCCACGTCCCACTAGACGTGAGCCCCTGGGCTCGTGAGTTCGTGAAGGGAAACTATGTAGAATATTACTTTGTTCTGTGTGTTACAATATCTATTATTGCAACCAACAACACTACACAATGTTTTGACATCGTTACTGCATAAAATAATAGAATAAATGCTCGCACGTTTTCCATGTACATCAATATTCAACTGATCGCGGCATGTAGCAGCTTCTTGGAACGTTCGCTTACAGCAGCACTTCAGTATACACACGGAGTCTATTATTGACCTGGTTCCTCTACTCTCCCATGTTGAATCTCCTTAGGCTTTGAGAACGAGTTCAGAACACACAACCCCATGCTAGCACAGAAGTCTAGTAAACATTTCCCATTGGTGTTCGATTCCCTATCCTCACTGTTGCAGAAATTCTAGTATAATTATCAATTTCATCTTAGGAGAAAGACAGCAATGATAAGAGGGGAAAATACGAAGAAAAAGGAACTTTATGTCAATTTATTATTAATCATGGCCCCACATCTCTGTAGCTTGATATTGCAAGTTCAATGATGGGTCTAATACTGTAATACTAGAGCTCACGATCAGAAATGTTTTTATGATGTCCCGATTAAACTTTTGCGATGGAATGTTGAAACGTTTTGTGAAGAAATGCTAGCTTAAACGCCCCCTAGGGGCTCACATGTAGTGGGACGTGGGTTGGCGACCACGGGACCCCAGCTGAGTCTGGCATTGCTTCCACTTACTTGTGCCGTGCTCCTCTCTGTTATCTTTCCTGTAGAAAAGAAATTCTTGTTCTCTTCCGACCCCGATGGTATTAGGGTATCTGAGGCCTAGGGAGTCTCTTCCTTTCCCACCTTAATTGGCCCTTCTCTCATCTTTCCGGATCCCTCATTCTTCGAGGGTTCCGCCTTCTTTTTCTTTTGCATTTCGTACGTCTTTTCACTTCCAATTATATTTTGTGACTTTTCAATCTAAATTCCGCTTTGTGAGTTTTTTTAATCTAAATTGCATTTAGAGGGCATTGTGATTTTTTGAGTATTTTGAATTTCAATTGCATTTTGTACGTATTTTCAATCCCAGTTGTATTTTGCTGGCATTTTCAATGTAAATTGCATTTTTGCAAGTATTTTGAATCTAAATTGCATTTCATGGGCATTTTGAATTTCAATTGCATTTTGCAATCTATAGCTACATTGATCAAGCAATGAAGGAAATTAGGGAAAAATTTAAAGTAGGAGTAAAGATTCAAAGAGAAATAATTTCAACTCCTGAGATTTTCTGATGACATTATCTTAGCACAGGCCTTTCCAACTTGAGTGCTGGGGCGCACCAGCGCTGCCCTCAGTCGCACCGTTCCCCTCCTTCCCCACCTACTCCACCTACCCCTCGCAGTGGTCGGTGCATGTGTGCGTAAGAGACAGTGCATTCATTCTCACTGTGTGTGTGTGTAACTCTCAGTAGAATCTATTCGACAGAACAGACAGCGGAGCAGTTGGTTTCTCCTACGTTCAAAATGTCATTTAATCTTTCATGGGTGGATGCATATTTTGTTGTCAATACCGAAGGGAAGGCTCAATGTTTAATTTGCCATGTCATTTTAAGCGTCAAGTCTTCAACCGTTCGACGACACTACACAATATACATGCTTCAACCTACGATGACATCATTGGCGCAACAACTTATGCATGCGAAGAGATGTTTTCAAATCTGAATTTAAATAAATGTAGAACTAGGACTTGTCTGTCTGATGCTGTCTTAGAGGCTGTACTTAGAATTTCTGCGGCCAAATCGATTGTATCCAATACTGGTAAATTAGTTGCCGCAAAACGATGTCAACAATCGACTTAAACTCTAAACGTGCATTAAGGCAAATGCAATGTATGTGCAGAATAAATTATGTGTTCACAGAATTGTCATAAATACTATTGTTTTCATAAGCTGTGCGCTGACTTGATGACCTGTGGTTCTGCCTCTGCCCCTTCCCCTCATTCTCCCACCACCTCAACGGTGCTACAACACAGCGCCGGCACTGCTGCCGGGTCCGGCCAGGGCCGTGGGAGCACCTCAGTTGGAATCGTCTGTCTTAGCCAATTCACCAGAGGATTTGAATGAGTTTTTAAATGGTATGGACTCCATCTTGAGGAAAGAATAAAAATCAACAAATGTAAAATAAAATTAATGGAATGCAGCCGAAATACATGAGAAACCCCTACTGATGTCAAATTGGCAGGTAAAAGGCTGAAGGAAGTAAGAGACTTCTGTTGAAGCAAAATAACCAGTGATGGACGAAGCAAAGGGGATATAAAAAGTAGGTTGGCTCAGGCAATGGAAGCACTTCTATAGGAAAAGAATATGTTAACATCGAATATAGATTTAGGTATTAGGTAATTTTTGAAAGCCTTTATCTGGAGCGTGGCACTTCATGGAAGTGAAACTTGGACTGTTGGCATAGGAGAAAAGAGGAGAATAGTAACAGGAGAATGATGATCAGATTGGTAGATGGAGTAACAAATGAAGAGGCATTAAGACGAGTGGGAGAGGAGAGATGTTTCTATACCGAACATCAGGTCAAGACCTAAGCGGTCCCTTTGATGTTCTGGTCTGTGAAAAGGCTAAGGCGCAAGGAAATAGTTCCCAATTTTTCTGCTTGTTTTTGCAGTACAAGATGTTTCAGCGCATGTTGCTATGTTTCGATAAACTGGCTAGATTACTTTTAAGAAATTCCTTGGTATAAATCTATGAATAAATTAATCATTTTCTCGTTAATTGGGAGCTGCACCAGCCTTGCTTTTCATGTGATTAACTGTGTGCGCGAATATAGCTTGTAGTGGTATTTTATACGATAGACAGAGTAATTCGGTACGAATTTGATATTATATTATATTTCGTTCTGTAAAAACCTTGTTTGAGCTGCAAAAGAGTAACCGACTCATTCAATGTTGTGGCAAATCAGGTTCAAACGTTGGCAATACTGTTATGATTGCACGGACTTCAAGATGGCTCCTTCAAGTAGACAATGTGTTCAAACTGCAGCTGTGAAGCTTGAATCACCAACAAAATACTTCAAAAATAATAAAAGTGGGGAGAAGTTCAGTAAAAGGTGCAAACAATTGATTTTAAATGTATATACTGTAGTAGGTTGAGGGATGACAATCCGGAGTGGACAGTAGAAGAGTTGGTGAAGAAGACTGCATACTTGACTGGCGTTTCGACATACAGTGTTTACTCGGTGCGCGCTGAATTCAAAGGTCATGGCGAGTCTCCGGCGAGAAGTCGGCCGGCGTCACAAGGAAAGGGGGTTCATGTGTCACAGTATTTAGAATTTTGTTCTGTGTGGAATTCGTAGGAAAGTGCTTTCTTATTTTTCTCAAGAATGAAATTCCAACTGTGACGAAAGTGACAGTGAAAGTTAATGGTGATAGTGATAGTAGTGAATCATCTGACGGCGGTCTCAGTGGAATAGAAGCAATGGAGGAAGATTAGCGACAACATCTGTAAGTTATATACACATGTTGTATCCTAACATTTAATCGTATTTATAGGAAAGTGTTTACTTCACAGTAGCCTATGTCAGCTCAACCGAAAATATATAGCCTACTCGCCTTGTTTTGTAATGACATTTTGATGTTGGCTAATCCGCATATACACCTGACAGTATTATTTTCCTATGTGCGGTATAAGTATTATTTTGTTTTATAATTACCCTCCATTTATCGTTACAGTTAGGTCTTTGTACTAACAGTAGATCATTCTGCCTTCTGATTCTCAAGAGTACGTGTCGTAACCCTTCAAGGAAGCAGCTGTTTCTCCCCGTCAACTTTCGATCTTTCCCAAGATAAGATTCTGACGGATGACAAATAAGCAATTAGTTGGTTCATAGGGTTCAAGGACACAGGTCATTTCTTCTTCTTATATCACTCATCGTTCATGTGTCATTCCTCGCCTAACACAAATAATGTTATAATGTTTTAAATAATCGCATGATAACATAAAACTACAAGCATCCTTTTTTTTATTAACACAGAGCCTCGGGTTTCGACACGATAGGAAAACATATTTGGTTCAGTGAATATGCCGTAGATAAATTCGTAATTGAAGTGAATCAAAGGTCCGAACGCAATAAAGTCGTTTGTGGTTAAGGTAGATTCAAACACTTGATCAGATGCGCGCCATGTTGGAAACACAAGACGGGACAGAGAGAGAAGATGCGCGGAGGGACAGAGAGAGAAGATGCACGGAGGGATATTTTCCTCAGGTCTTGACCTGACGTGGGGGTATAGCGACTGCTAATAAAGCGAAGAGATAGGTTGGTTAGACACAGATTAAGACACTCAGGAATAGCAAACTTATTTATGGGAGGAAGGGTTGAGGACCAGAACTGTAGGGGTAGACCAAGGTTAGAATATGTTAAACAGATTGTCTCAGATGTAAGGTGTGGTAGCTAGATGAAATTATTAGCTCAGGACAGGGAGGCATGGAGGGCTGCATCAAGCCAGTCAAATGACTGGAGACTCAAACACAACACACAAATGTTTGTGACATGTTACAAAGTTGTTTTTTTTGTTCACAAGTCTAGTGCGAGGAATAAACGCACAGTGGAGTGGTATCCTGTTTTTTTTCTTTTTTTTTACAATTTAATACCGCTATCCGGTATGAGAAATACCGCTATATCGCTCAGGCTAAAAAGCTGATGAAAGGAAAGTTGTTTATTTTACCAACAATGACACCTGTCAAACACAAAATAACATTTTGGTGAGTTTATTAAATTAAGGAAACAAAAATAGACCACATTAAAGGCTAAGGAAACAAATTTAAGCGAAAACAGGTATAAAATTAAATTCATATTAAAAATCATGAAATGGTTTTCAGAAAATATTTAATTGGGAAACAATTTGTCAAAAATAATTTTGTAGTTTATTTATTTAAAAGAAATTAAACATTTTTCAAGAAAATATTTATTTAATTTAACGTTTCAAAGTCTCCCACAAATCCAACCCCTCGTCCTCGTCGTGGGAGATGGGCAACGTAATTAAGTAGGGGATTGCTTGTAGGGGTGAAGTACAGTGGGGACTTTGTGTGCCTCAAGACCGCTACGGTAGCTGTGAAGGCCCTACAGGAACCCTGAAGAAATTACGGCTAACGGGGCTCTGGTGAAACAACTGCTGCCTTGTAGTTTGGAGTTGGTTCTTCAAAGGCTAAGGGAAGAAACCCTGACAGAAAATCAGCCTGGTGCCTCAGGCTTAAGGTGGCAGCCCCTCCAAGGCACTCGGAGGCAGTGGGTTAATCACTCGCTCCTCTTAAATAAACTGATTACGGAAACTGAAGCGAAATTACAAAACCGGACGGATAACCTGATGACGACTTTTGGCATGAAGAGGACTACGAAAATCGGTTTCTGGAATGTGAGGACCTTGATGGAGAAAACCAGACTGAAACAAGTGACACGGGAGATGAAGAACTATGGGCTGGATATCCTAGGATTGAGTGAAGTGAGGTGGCCAGGATTTGGTGAAATACAGACAACAGATGGAATTACATTTCTCTATTCTGGGGGCGATGATGAAGAACACAGGGATGGAGTGGGGTTGCTGCTCAACAGAAATGCAAAGAGAAGCCTTATGGAGTGGAAGCCAATTTCTAGTAGGCTCATGTTTGCTACGTTCAAGACAAAGATCAGGAATGTGATTATCATCCAATGCTATGCGCCTACAGAGCAGTCGGAGCCAGAGAAGAAGGAAGAATTCTACCAAATGCTGCGAGATGTCACAAGACAAACAAGTAAGAAGGACATTCTCATTGTTATGGGAGACTTCAACGCGAAGGTGGGCTCAAACAATGAGGGGTTGGAGCAGATCATGGGTAAACATGGCCTTGGTGAGATGAATGACAATGGGGAGAAATTTACGGAATATTGCGCCAGTCAGGATTTGGTGATGGGTGGCACGGTATTTCCTCATAGGCGGTGCCACAAGGTCACCTGGGTGTCTCCTGATCAAGTCACAGAAAATCAAATTGATCACATCGCGGCGAGCAGGAGGTTCAGAAGAAGCTTGGAAGATGTTAGGAACAAGAGAGGAGCGGACGTTGGTAGTGACCATCATCTTGTGGTTGCTAACTTCCGCATGAAGATCGTCGCAGTCCGCCGAAAGTTTAACACTCGGCACAACAAGTTTGATGTGGGCAAGCTTAAGAACCAGCAGAGATTGGACCAATTTAAACTGGAGCTCAGAAATAAATTCCAGGTGTTGGACTCCGAGACAGAGAAGGACGTGGAGACTGTGTGGAGCGAGGTAAAGAATATCTTCGTGGAAACCAGTGAGATGCAGCTCGGGTACAAGAACTACCTGCGGAAAGAATGGATATCCGATCAGACCTGGGACAAGATAAATTATAGGAAGGAGATTAAGGCCAAGCTCAACACCTGCAAGACTAGGCAGCAGAAGGCTCTCACACAAGCAAAGTATTCAACAGCAAACAGGGAGGTAAAGAGGAGTGTACGGAAGGATCATAGGAGGTGGATTGATGAGCAGGCGGAGAAAGCAGAAGAAGCGGCAAGAAGGGGGGACGTTAAGGAGCTCTATGGCATCACAATGATGCTTTCGAAGAAAGGTTTTAATAAAACTAGGCCTGTGAAGAGCAAGACGGGCGAGATCCTCACGACGTGTGAACAGCAGCTGACAAGATGGAGAGAACACTTTGCGGAGGTTCTTAATAGAGATAGAGGACCAGAAAGTAAGCAGCGAGGAGAAGATGAAGAGAAAGCAGAAAGTGACCCAAGCATCAGCCTCGACTCCCCAACTCGGGGCGAAATACGGACAGCGTTGAAGCAGATGAAATGCGGGAAGGCACCAGGTCTGGATAATATCCCAGCGGAAGTACTGAAAGCAGACCTGGATATAACGATCAATCTGCTGCACCCGCTGTTGGAGAAGATCTGGAAGGAGGAGAAAATACCAACAGACTGGATGAAGGGGTTGATATTCAAGTTGCCGAAGAAAGGGGACACCACAAACTGTAACAACTGGAGGGGTATCACCTTGCTGTCCATTCCAAGCAAAGTGCTGGCGAGAGTCATCCTGAATCTTATAAAAGACTGCGTAGAAAAAAGGCTTCGGAAGGAACAGGCTGGATTTCGACAACATCGCAGCTGTGTGGATCTCATCAACACCCTCTGAATCATTCTGGAGCAGAGTGTGGAGTGGCGGAATACCCTTTACCTCACATTTGTTGACTTCGAGAAAGCCTTCGACTCCGTAAATCAAAGAATCATGTGGAAGACCCTCGAGGAATATAAAATTCCAACAAAGATCATCAGAATCATGGAAGAGATGTACGAAGGCTATGAGTGCCAGGTTCTTCACGAAGGCAAATTAACAGAAAAGATAAAGGTCAGTTCCGGAGTGAGACAGGGGTGTGTCCTTTCCCCCACTCTGTTCCTGTTGGTCCTGGATAGTGTGATGAAGAAGGTAATGGGAGGACGGAAGAGGGGTATTCAGTGGGGTATAAATGACAGGCTTGAAGATCTGGATTTCGCAGACGACATTTGTCTTATGGCACAACGGTACCGAGACATAGAAGATAAGCTGGGGAGGTTGCAGAGAGAAGCAGAACGTGCAGGACTGATGATCAACACCAACAAGACCAAAGAGATGAGGATAAATTCTGACATCACGACTAGTTTGACAGTCAACGGAAAGGACATTGAGCGAGTTGAGTCCTTCCTCTACCTTGGAAGTATAGTCACAAATGATGGGGGAGCAGAGGAAGATGTTCGAAGCCGTATCAGGAAGGCAAATGGTGCCTTTGTCCAGCTCTACCCCATCTGGAGAAATAGAAACATTTCCAGGAAGACCAAGCTCCGCCTTTTCAATAGCAACGTAAAGTTGATTCTTCTCTACGGCTGTGAAACATGGAAAGTCACAAAACCGATCAACAACCAGCTACAGGTGTTCATTAACAGATGTCTGCGTCGCATCATGAATGTGAGGTGGCCGGACATAATCTCAAATGAAGATCTTTGGACCATCACCAATCAACAACCGATTAGCATCCAGATCAAGGAGAGGAAATGGCGCTGGATTGGTCACACACTAAGGAAGCCGGACGAAGCTGTTTAGCGGGCGGTGCTAGACTGGAATCCTCAAGGCGCCAGGAAGCGAGGTCGACCTAAGAAGACCTGGAAGAGGACGATCGAAAATGAAATTGCAGAGGTTGTTAAGAACTTGAGTCAAGTGAAGAGAATGGCCAGGAACCGTACTGCGTGGAGAAATTTCGCCAAGGCCCTATGCTCCGGAAGGAGCGGCAGGAATTAAGTAAGTAACGTTTCAAAAAAATGTGATTAGTATGAAAACGATTAAATGATTGTTTAATAGGGAGCTCCAAATAATAGAAAATAATGAAGATATTTATTTGAAAAAAGAAAGTAGAATTTTTATTTATAAGGAACTTTGGACACTGCACTGAATCCATACCGGATCCTAGTAAAGCATGCTAATAATTTTTCTTTGATTGATTTTTTCGAGATCTATGGGCCTTGGTTGCCATTTGCTAGTGATCTAATTAACATAATTGTCCATATTCTACCACTTAAAAATGACGTTTTGGTCATCTTTTTTGTCTCCCCTAACTTCTGCAAAGGCAATGTCATCCACACGAACCTCTGTCGCTTTCTTCAATATCTAAGCCCCTAGATCAGGGTTCCTCACTAGGATTTCATCGAGAGCCAAATAGTTCTTATCAAATTTTCCTCGGGGCCGCAAGTACAAACTGTATAATTTAGGTTAATTACAAAATATAATTTTCTCATTGCAATATTACACTATGAAGTGGCGTTAAATAACTTACAAACAATATGATTATAGTATAAGTTTATTACATCAATAAAATATAAAAAAGCAGGGAAATTTCTTTTACTTGACTCAGGAATACTTGAATTTGTTAATTCTTTGAAGTCGAAGGGCGAAATCTTTCACAGCTCTCTAATATGGCATCTATGTTAGCAATTTGGGTAGAAGCTGAAATTCTCAAAATGTTGTCAACGTTCTCACTCGTTAACCTGGATCTGTACTTGTTTTTTATGAACTTCAGCTTACTGAATGTAGATTCACAGACATTATGTAGATGCAAGAACACACACAATTTTCTGAGCACAGTCAATTAAGTTAGGAAATTTGTCCTTTTCAACTACTTTCCAAAACACATATTGAGCTTTATCCTTCTTTTTTTTTCTTCAAAAATACTTTTGAGCTTCGTATCCAAAAACAGAAAGATGAGCTACATTTCCCGTTGTTATTGCCATTGGATTTTCAACCAAGCGAAATGGTTCTTGTTACTTCCTGAAGTCACTAAACCTCACAGACATTTCGTCCTTTAGGTCTGTCAATAGCTTTAGTAAATCAGAAACATCTTGACTTTCATCTGGATTTTCATCAAACAGAGTTTTAACAGAAGGAAAGCTGAAATAATCGCTGTTTGACAATGCTTCAATATACATATTGAGCTTTTGTTTCTGTGAAAACACAATACTCATCATTTTCGTTACAAAGTTATTGTGGTCTCCGTGCAATCGAGTCAGTGTATCATTCATAATGCCCATTGTATCGGTGAGAAACGCTACTTTAAGCCACCAACCAAAATTATAAACATCAGGATACTCATTTTTCTTTGTAGCCAAAAACAGAGTAATCTCATGACGAATGCTGAAGAAACATTCCAAAACTTTACCCTTACTCAGCCATCTCACTTCTGTGTGGTTAAGCACGTCCCCATATTGCGATATAAGTTCATTCAAAAAATCTTGAAACGATCTGTGGTTCAGTTCATTCGACCTTATAAAATTCTCGATCTTTACAACTGTTTTCGTAACTCAGCTGATATTTTCACCAAATTTAACAGCTAAGCTTTCTTGGTGAATGATACAATGAAAACTTAATAAACTGTCATTTCCCAAATGTGTTTTCAACAACTGAACGAACCCTATATTTTGCCCTAACATTGATGGGCAACCATCAGTACACAAAGAAAAGAAAAACTGTTCAAATCAATGCTACGCTTGTTAAAAAAAATTACTATTGTGTTCAAATAATCAATACCTCGAGTTTGCCCAGTCATGTGAATCATGCCCAAAAAAATCTTCTTTAACAACACAATCATTGGATACATACTTAAAGAACAATAGCAATTGCAAAATTGACGTTATGTCTGTGGATGAGTCGAGCTCAAGACTAAAATATTGGCTTTGCTGCAGTTCATCGGTAAGATTAAGTGCAATATTTGCTGCTAAGTCCTGTAACAGTCTCATGCAAGTTGAATCAGACAGCTGAAGTTTAGAAACTTCATCTATGAAGTTTAGAAACTTCATCTAATATTTGCTTACTATTAGATAAGTGTGAAAACAAAGTTGTACAAATGGTGACAACACACTCTTTTACAATTTCTGCATCAGAAAACGGCTTCATCTTTTTTGCTAAAATTTCTGTTACTTGTTAGGATGCTTTTGTAGTAAGCTCATTCTTGTTCATTGCATTAAAAAGGGTGCTATGTTCACAAGCAAAAGACTTTTTCAAAGATTGCCATCTTTCCTCTCGGATCTTTGATTTTTTCGGGATTTTTTCTTCAAATTGCGAATGGATTGAAGTGTAGTGTCTGTTCAAATTATAACGTTTGTTTCCATATACCGTTTCACGACATTAAACATAGGGCAGTCCCTCAAGTTTTCGTTTCCATCCTTTGGAGTACACTCCTGCCATATTTAATTTAAAAATTCGATCCCTGAACTAAATGTTATATTTGTAAAATATTGTATTCAATTGATAAAGTTAACCGCACTAAAATCAGATTAACACTGGCGCAATTTATGCAGGTCTGCACTGAGCTAGATAAAACTCCCCACTGATGACAACTAGCCAGCCAGTGCCACTGTTGTGGGGATGAGTAATGCGCGATACAACATAATATGGCGTCGCTCTGCCAAGGTCATTGACACACCACTGGTGACTCATCACTACTGCGATACGGCATTGGCTCTGCTCTGCTATATAGTCGCTCCACTCCAACTACAATGCGGTAGTCTGAGTAAATAATTAAGTAGAGAAAAGCGACAGATTTTCAACACACTTAATAAATAAATATAACATATATTTATAAAATATTGTATAATTTTTTCATAAAATATTATTTTCATAACTCTTAAATTTATGTTTTTAGTCCTATCCCTAACAGTCTTGAGGGCTGCAAAAAAAAAAAAAAACTAGGGCCGCGTAGTGAGGATCGCTGCCCTAGATCCATCACATTCATCTCTTGCATTCACATTATCGCATTCACGCTAACCATGGGGTGTTGTATGCTCTATGCTTGAATGTCAAATGGTCATTGACGATGGCCCGTATCTTTTTAACCTTAAGGGTGTCACTTGGGTGGTTCTTATTGTCGAACCTTCTTCGTAGTTATTAAAACGGTGGCGTGACTTGTGCTTTAGCTGGTCAGCTGCTAACGGCAGCAGAAAGGGGTCACAACTCAATAATAGAATTCAAAACACCGACGTATGATACCCAGGGGTTGGAGATGGAAGCACAAGTTTGGTATCATTAAACGACCCCCTTTGAGATGAACAACTTTCATCCATAACTTTTTTTACCCGAATCTTAGTTTTTGAGATATTCAGATGAAATTGAAAATCCATAGCCTGCTTCCAATCTCCGACCGGGTCAGGAATGGAATGAATGAAGCCCCCATCTAGCGGTGAGGATATGAACTGTGCCGGCTGCCGAGGCCTGACGCACTCCTCTGGGGCAATGATTAAATGAATGACAGATGAAATGAAATGATAGTGGAGAGTGTTGCTGGAATGAAATTTTGACAGGGAAAACCGGAGTACCCGGAGAAAAACCTGTCGGCCTCCGTTTTGTCCAGCACAGATCTCACATGGAGTGACTGGGATTTGAACCACGGACCCAGCGGTGAGAGGCTGGCGTGCTGCCGCCTAAGCCACGGAGGCTCAGATATTCAGATTTATAATTTAAAATGGACCATACTGTATAGTATGTTTTAGTTATCTAACCCTTTGAGATTAACAATTTTCATCCATAATTTTTTTTTATCCAAATCTTAGTTTTTGAGATATCCAGATCTATTAATTAAAATGGACCACCCTGTATAGTATGTTTTAGTTATCTAAATTGAAATGCTTTTCAGTCGGTCAACATGATTGTACCCAACTTGTAATGGATCATCTTGTACTGTGTGTTAGTCCCTAAACCTGAAAAAAATTACATGAGATTAATCAATCAATCTCATGTAATCTCATTATATGTTGGATAAAATCGTGTTGACCGACTTAGAGCATTTACGTTTTGTTTACCAAGGCAACCCTGAAAAATGGCATCCAACACAATCATCTTATTTTTCTCAAGTATAAGCCGCATGGTAATAAAGTGTGGCTTATTCTCGCATTAACACAGTATTATTTCACCCAAAGGCACACAAGTTTGTGGAAGAAGTGAATGCACACACAATATCATGTCGCTGTATCCAAGGATGGTAGATTAGCGAACCAGCTCTATATCTGTTTTCAAGTAATACAGGACACTTATGGTCTGCAAGTTCATCTGCTCAGAGGTGTGTTGAAATACACATAGTAAAGGGCTGTTTACGAAGTTGATTCAGCTATATCATTGTGGGTTTTAATATAAGACTATTGCAGTGTGGAAACACCAAAGAACATGTTGCACATGGAACAGTGTCATTTGTGCAATTCCACTGTACTTTGGTCACTCCATTAAAACTTCAGTTTGCACTTAGATGACGATTAAGGTGCACAGCAGAGCATCTTTTAGATGGCACATCATATACACAATGTGTCAATACACAGGGTTGTTGACTGGATGATTTCAACAATACTAAACATAAATCTTACCTCTATTTAAAAGAAGGAAGTTGAAAGTTTTCATCTGATTGCATTCAGGGGGAAACATGTACATTGTCGTTGGACAAAATGGCTTCATTACTGACCAATCGTAGCTGGTGTGTGCTTGAATATGCACGAAGAGGCTGTGTTGTAATGATTTGATGGGAATTTGGATGTCCTGCTCCTTTTGTGCTGTCAATTCAAAGGTGATACAAATAATTTCATGACCGAGAATACATCCGTCATCAAGAAAAAGGGAGACCAAGTGTCAGTGAAGATACGGATGACAGAGTGTGTGGAATGTTTCACATGGTGTCCTCAGAAATTAGTGCAGAGAGCCAGTCAACAGTTGCGGCTACCAACATCGACAGTGGGGAAGAATCTATGGGGAGAAAAAAATTGTGAAGTAGTTCACTTACAAATTGCCCCACATACACTGCAGTCTGATAATCCTGCAGGATGAAGGTTTGCTGGAACAAATTATTATGATTAATGAAGCAACATTTCATTTATCTGGAAACATCAATAAGCGAAATGTTCGGATAAGGGAATGTGATAAAACACCCGCTCTCATTATGATAGTGGGACAGATCCACCCGAATGGCAGACAGAGGCCAGAGTTCCCCGAGCCGCACCCCCCTGGTTGATTGTGGGACTGTCCTCGGTAACAAAGTCCTCTGTGAGCTACACAAGGTCATTGATGCGTCGAATATTGCTGGATTGTTCTGTGTTTGGAAAGGGCTGGACGTAAGTGAGCCAGTGACATCACGCAATAGGTCTGGGGGAGCCAAGAAGCTATGAGAGGCCCCGTTAACTGGTATTTAAGACTAGCGAGCGGGAGTCTAGTTCCAGCTGTGACTGACAGCTGTAAACGTCCATTACGGTTCTGGACAGTGTGTGCTTGAGTGAGCGAGTATTGTGCCATGGAGCATTGTGTGAGAGCAAGGGTAAGAACGGGACAGCTCTGCAGTTCCTGGGTTCAACATGAGGACATAGGGACTATGAAGCGGGACTGGTGGAAACTTCATGGCGGAGCACCAAACTGTGGACTGGCAGCCTACTGCATGAGAATTGCATAGTGTGTGTGTAAATAATTGTATACAGTAGCCGTAATAAATTTAGTGTTTAGTAACGCATGCTACCAGTTGTGTTGTGATTTAGTAGAGTGAACCCTGATGTCAGGTGGACCTGACGCAATAGAAAATAACTGCTCAAAAGTGAACATTTTTGGTCCATTTTTTTACTGTGAGAAAACAAGTATGGGAAACTTGTTTGATTATTGGTTAGCCATTAAGCCAGTTCAACATACACGTGTATAGACCTACTGATTGTAAACCAGGAGTGGATTGATGCTCATGCATGCACACTGTGTTATCGATATTGGAGCTGTACACTTGCACGTCATCTGTTGGTTGACGTGCAAATTTCTAGCACTCCTCGCAACACAGAATATTTTTCTATGTAGTGGACCATCTTCTACCATTTCACAACCATTGTGTTGGTGTGAAATAAATTGTTTCATTGACGATGTTGTACTTCGTGGTCGACGTAAACTACATGGCAGCTTCCCTATGCGCTTTGTATTTATCAGATGTACCTCTCGATCAAATATAAGGTGGAATTCAAGCTTTGGTTAAAGTGATAGTGATGATGCAACATGCATAGCAGGAAAATAGCTGTGAGGTAAATACTGTAACGATAATGGTTTCAGGGGATAGGCCATCTGAGTGGCCATGGGTGGGGCATCTGTTGATTCTAAATTTAGGTCTACAAAAGTCCTTTTTACGGGTGAATATGGTCCAAGTAATGTGACTGTGAGGGTTTCTTATTGGTTTCGGTGAAATGTTAGTGGATGAAGCATGTTTAACCCTCTTAGTGCCAGAGTCACTGTGAGCGATCCTCATAAAATGAACTAAACTTGCCAGCGTCGCTCTGAGAGACGCTTCGTTTTTGTATTCTTAGAGGGGCTTATAGACCGAAAATGGCGTCTGAACTTGACGTGACCATTAAAGAGAGTTCTAGCTACCATTTTCTGGCAAACATCTTTTGTTTTGTCTATCGATATACTCGAGCGATATTTGAAGTTCCTTGACTTGTTTACGCGCGACTCGTAAAAGCATGGCGTCCAAGGGAAGGAAGCATTGTTTGAGAGAGGAAGAAATGGAAGAATTAATGAATGATGAGTCAAGTGGTGAACTCTTGGACTTCGTGGACAGTGATTGCGATCTTGTGTGTGACGAATCAAGTGCCGATTCCGCTTCGGGCAATGAATTACCTGTGCTGAATGCGATCGTACATAACCAAACAAGTGATAGTGATGGTAATGATGTTGATAGTAATAGTGACTGGGAAGAAAGGAATGTTGACCAGGACAATCCTCCACAGGCTACACAACCACAAATGTGAAAGATAAAACTACAGGATGCTCTTCTGTTTATTTATTTTCACTGTAATTATTTTTATTTTATTTATATCAACAATGCCATTGTTGGTGTACGGTATTTTATGAATATGCTAGATTTTAGAATTTCGGATTTTTGACACCCCTGCTGATATTTTTTAAACAAAAAAACTGCATTTCCTGGTTCTTTTGTTATGTATGTGTGCTCTCCAGTGTTCATTTTTACTCCATTTATAAGCGTGAGGTAATAGGAATAATCAAACTTTCTAATTTTTATTTGACAGAAGAAATTATTTTAATTAATTAATTAATAAAAAAAAGAAATAAGTTTCATAATGATCTGAAAATTTCCCTGAATTTAAATAGCTATGTTTTGCACTCCCTGACTAAATTTCGCTTTCGTATCTTTCAAAACGGGATATACATATTTTTTTCTGAAAGCCTACATTTTCCATTTAAACAGCCTGGCACTTTTAGACTTCACCTTTACCTTTTCGCCTGGCACTAAGAGGGTTAATTTAGTTTTCATTTTCATATTTATTTATCAGTGCCTTGCGCTATATTTACAGTACACTGAAGGGAGTCTCTGAAAAGAGCAAAGCCCCACTTCGCATTCGGGATTGTGACTATTATTGCGATGAAAGTTCTTGTCTATCAATACATGAATATGTCATCAACTGTACTCACATTTTGCGATGGGACATGTTTCGGGGCGTCAACTGCTCCTTTCTTCAGTCACTAGTTTTTTCAATCATACTGTTGTCATATGCTCTAAAGACATTGAAAAAACATACATTAATATTAACAAAATATCTGGTTTAGAGTGGAAAGCAAATCCCTATGCACACCTTTAAGATTAAAATATTAAAACTCTGAAACAGGGCGTCCCCCACAAGCGACACGCAGCTCTTGGAGTTCTGGTCCTGGGGGAGCTGTGAAAAGTGGGCAACCAGTGACGAAGATTGCTACCATCAATGTCTTGACCCTCAACGGTAAGGTAGAGGAACTTATAGAATATATGGAGAGAAAGGACATTGCAGTTTTGGGAATGAGTGAAACCAAGTGGAAAGGAAAGGAACAGCAGAATTTGAGCAAAGGGTTTCAGTTGTTTTGGAGTGGAGGGGTGCACTGCAAAAATGGAGTAGGTTTCATTGTGAGGGAGGATCTGGTAGAATATATAGAAGAGGTGTACCTGGTAAATGATAGAATAATTAAAATTAGATTTGGCCTAGAGAGTGGACAGAAAGATTTTATTCAGGTCTATGTCCCCCAGACAGGTAATCTCAAAGAGAGCCTTGAGGAATTTCTGGAAGAACTGGAGAAGTGCATTGAAGATAAAGTGATTGTAATGGGAGACATGAATGCATACATAGGAACAGAATGGCAAGGTAAAGAAGAGATAATCGGTCCTTTCAGTTATGGCAATAAAAATACTGAAGGAGAGTTACTACTAATTTTTGTGAGAGGAATGGACTAATTGTAGGCAATACATGGTTCCGAAAGAACAACAGTCAGAAAATAACAAGATATGGATGGGGGCAAAAGAAAACAAAATCAATGATTGATCTGATTATAGTTGAGAGAGAGAAACGCAGACAGTTGGAAGATGTCACGGTTATGCCAAGAGCAGATTTTGAAGGAGACCAGAAAATTGTAGTGGCTAAACGAAGACTTGGTAAAATAGTTAGGTTAAAAGAGACGAGAGAGAAAAATAAAGGTATGGAAATTAAAGGAAAAGGAGGTGCAGGAAAAGTTTCAAGATGAGGTGAAAAAACTAATTCCCAAAGGAGAGTTTGGCATTGTAGAAGAAGAATGGACTAAGTTCAAACAAGGAATGGTAAAATGTGCTGAGGATGCATGTGGTCGAGTTTCAGGGAAAAAGAAGGAAAAGGAAACACCCTGGTGGAATGACACAGTTAAGGATGCAGTGAAGGAAAAACAAAAGGCTTGGAGGAGCTGGATCAGAGGTAGAAACTCGGAGAGTAAGGAAAAATATCATGAAGCAAAGAAAACATGCCAGAAAATCATACAGGAGGAAAAACAGAAGTGCTGGGAAAGCTTCACAGAAACCCTACAGGAGGATGTTAAAGGAAGTAAGAAACTTCTGTATGGATTGGTTAGAAACAAAGTGAGAAATAAAGAAGAAACAAAATTTGTGAAGATGAACAGTTGACACATTTTGACACAAAGAGAGGACATACTTCAGCGATGGGAAGAGTATTTCGCTAAATTACTTAACATCAAATTCAAGGAACTGGCTGAAGAGGAAGAACATGAAGAAGAAGTGGAAGGAAACCGAAATGAAGACATAGCAATGTTGGAAATAGAAGAAGCCCTAAGGAAGATGAAGTTGGTAAAGCACCAGAAGTGGGTGAAGTGACTACAGAGATGATAAAGGCAGCTGGACCAGTAGGGTTACATTGGATGTATAGACTATTTAGTGTGATATGGAAGGAGAAACAAGTACCAGAAGATTGGAGGAAGGGTCTGATAATTCCAGTATTCAAGAAGGGTGATAAGAAAGAATTATTGTGGAATCACACTTATTTCCCATGTTGCAATGATCTTTGAGAGGATATTAGAGAATAGTGTGAGAATGAAAGTTGAGGCAGAAATGGAGGAAGAACAACATGGATTCCAAAGAGATAGATCAACCTTCGATCTAATCTTTGCTCTAAGAAACATGATGGAGAAAAGATGGGAGTTCAAAAAGGATTTGGTGATGACATTTCTAGATATTGAGAAGGCATACAACAGTGTACCACGAAGATTGGTCTGGGACGCATTGATAAAAACCAGAGTAGGCAGAGCAGAAATACAAATGATCAAAGCCATGTACTGTATAAAAAGTGTGTAAGTAGTGTGAAGACCAAGCTAGGACAAACAAACTGGTTCAGTGTTGAAACAGGACTTAGACAAGGAAGTGTGTTATCCCCTATACTGTTTATAACTGTCATGGATGAAATCCACAAGAGTGTGAAACAAAGAATGGGAAGCAAGGAGACTAAGGCCTTACTCCTTGCAGACGACATAGTAATAAGGGAAGAAAATGAAATAGAAGTGCAAGAACAAGTTACTGTATGGAATCAAGAGATAGAGAAATATGGAATGAAAATAAGTGTGGACAAGAGGAAGACTGTAGTGATGACAAGAAAAAGGAGAGAAGGAAGACAGAATATTGATGTCGATGGAAATCCATTGGAAATGGTAAAAAGCTTTAAGTATTTGGGGAGCATACTCGCAGAAGATTGTACAATAAATGAAGAAATTGGAAAGAGAATCCAATAAGCTTAAAGGGTTTTACCAGTGTGTGAGAGGTTTAGTATGGAACCAGGAAGTCCCAGAGGAATGCAAGAAAGTTCTATTCTCAATGTATTACACACCAATTTTGACATATGCAGCAGGATTGGGAAAATTTTCCATTTTTGGTCCGTATTGACAATTGCAATTTGTTTATTCAAATTAGCGGTTCCGCCTATCAATACCTTATTGCATTTACTTAAAAACTAGATACAGTACATGTTTCGGACTATCATCAGCCCTTCATCAGCTGACTATGTCTTGTCACAGCAAAATACATAAAAAACATTGAGCACTGTCACAAAGATATGCATACATGTTGAAATGTTACAATCCTTCTTTAAAATTCATTAAAAATATGCAAGCTTTAAAAAGATTTAAAAAAGAATTTAAAAAACACTGCAAGTTCAATGTTTCTGTTAATTGATGCTGATTTCTTGCTTAGCATCTTGTCAGTTAAGTACTCTTCTCATGTGAGCATCGAAGTCGTGCAAACTTGTTGGTCTAATATTGCCTTGTATAGGGAGCAATCAAATGGATGGAAAACTGTGCCAATTGCGCGGCTCGAAGCAAGTGGAAAATACTAATTGGATTGATCAGGCAGCAAAGTAATCCAACTGTTGTTGAGTTGCTGCGGTCAGCTCAGCCGGTGTGCACACTGCTCGCATACGAGAGGATTACTTTGCTGCCTGATCAATCCAATTAGTATTTTCCACTTGCTTCGAGCCGCGCAATTGGCACAGTTTTCCATCCATTTGATTGCTCCCTATACAAGGCAATATTAGACCAACAAGTTTGCACGACTTCGATGCTCACATGAGAAGAGTACTTAACTGACAAGATGCTAAGCAAGAAATCAGCATCAATTAACAGAAACATTGAACTTGCAGTGTTTTTTAAATTCTTTTTTAAATCTTTTTAAAGCTTGCATATTTTTAATGAATTTTAAAGAAGGATTGTAACATTTCAACATGTATGCATATCTTTGTGACAGTGCTCAATGTTTTTTATGTATTTTGCTGTGACAAGACATAGTCAGCTGATGAAGGGCTGATGATAGTCCGAAACATGTACTGTATCTAGTTTTTAAGTAAATGCAATAAGGTATTGATAGGCGGAACCGCTAATTTGAATAAACAAATATGCAGCAGGTACTTGACCACAAAAAGATGCGATGGAAGCCGAATCCAAGCAGCCACGAAGAAGTTCCTTAGAGGAATAATTGGGAAGACACGGAGGGATAAAATCAGAAATGTGGACATTAGGGAGAGAACTGGGTTACAAAAACTGCAAGACAAGATAGAGACCAGTAAGCTGAAGTGGTACGGACATATGAGAATGGAAGAATATAGTGTACCCGAGGGCACGGATGCTGACTGGCATTGAACCTGGGACTCTAAGAAGGAAGAATCATATCTATGATTTTCCAGAGAACCGAACCCTAGATCTCGCGGGGGGGGGGGAGAGCAGCCGCATAGAACCAGAGGTACAGTTGAGATATCAATTACTGAGGTGATTGAAGCTTAATTTCATGTTTGGGAAAGGAATTATAAGCAATTTTAAGGAAGAATATTATATGAGCAGTGAGCTAACATACAGAATATATAGCAAAAGTCTAGAAACTTGGAGCAACTTGACAGTTGATAAATGCCGCTGGAAAAGAGGCGTGGTAGACAGTCGCCAACTACATCAATTTCAAACTATTTTCAGGCGTCCAGTGGAAAGAGGAGCTCCTGCAATAGCTCAAAAACCACCCGGAGACAAAGCTGAGTGTGAGGGGTGGGGAGAAAACCAAGAGAAATTAATTAATTACTGGCAAACGAGACATTCATATGGGATGAGAGTTACATCTACATGCATGAAATCAAAGGGAGCTAATTTAGGGAAGAGGAGATTCCTAAACTGAAGCCTAGAAAGAATAAGATGCGGAGGATCGCAACCAAAGCAGTCTTAGGGCTATTAGCGGAGAGTCACAGGGGAATAACCGCAGAGGAGCGTCAGGACGCCGTTGAGAAAAACAATTAATATTAATTCATTGAGCGAGCAAATTGCCTGCACGCAAGGAGAATTGGGACCTCCAGGAAAATACGCTCCAGAATTATGCATTACCATGTCGGTAAGTGCGATATGAGAAAAAAAGTAGCTCCAGCTTCGGAAAGGAACTATGTTTTTACTAGAATCCTTTATAAGGTCGGAGAGGCTTGGAAGCGCCAGTTCGTTGAAACCACCCGGGAGGGTAACGTGTAAGTTCGTTGACTCAATCCATACGGGGAACACGTAAGTTCGTTGAAGCAAGTTCATCAAGTCAGGACAGAACAAATAGACAATGGTAGGTGCATGATGCAGCCTATTTCAAGTCTTGAAATAGTAAATTCACACACAGTAAACGACATGCATATAATCAGTTGATTATACGCAAGTGTAATGTATTATATCGTAGGAAAGTCTCGAAGTGTTGTCGTAGACAATGGAGTTATTTGCCAGAATAGTAATGATCTGTAATATATCGTACAGTACAGTATTAAAGTACGCGATAGGTCATGGGAGCAAGGACTGTATCACAGGTATTTGTGATAAATTGTTAGAGAACAGACACTAGATTGATCTACTAGATGATCTGGAGAAGAAGATAGGAACACACACAGTAGAGGACACATTCTTAGAAGACAGGAGATGTATGCTTCTACTAGGGATAAAACTTTCACTGGAAACGAGGAGATGTCAGGGACATTGAAGCGCCCGCAACTCTGAATTCGTGCAGTAATGAGAAGCCCAGAAAGGCAGTGTGTGTAAATTCAAGTGTACAAAGTTTTGTGGTCAAGTGTTGTATTATAAAATATTTTAATTGTGTGATAAAATATGTTATAGTGTAAAGGGCAAAATGTGTCCATTTCAAGTGATAATCATCATCATCATCTTGTACAGTTTCCAGCCCCAGGCTGGGTCTATTTGGAACATAAGCCTCGCCACTTAGTCCTTTCTTCCCACCACCTCTCCGCTGTCACTCTGGTCCAGTCCTCGCCTCTCTTCTTGACACATTCCTCCACGCCTTTCAGCCATCTATCTCTTGGTCTTCCCCTTGGTCGTTTCGTCTGCATCTGCATCTCATGTATCCTCTTGGGAATCATAGTGTTCAAAACACCAAAAGTGTTAATTGTGAAGGAAATGGCGATGTGCTAGACCAGCAAAATGGTGGGTACGTTGCTGTACTATTGGATGACTCCAGCAAGAAGAAAATGCGAGTACATTCTAATATGTTAATATGATTTTATAGCTCACCATACGACCATATCATTTTATTAAAGTACCGTAGGGAATTTGCAGTAAGAATTGTATGAGTTTGCATTCCTCATATTGCAGTAAATAATTTGAATTCTAGAATGATTCACGTACGACAGCAATTACATAAGATAATGGTCAATATAACGATAAAGTTAATTGATAATAATAATAAAGAGGTCAAAGTCAAAATAAACATGTAAATTCAGCATGTTGATGCCATAAACGTTGAATTGTGTCAAGTCCGATGTGAAAATACAATGGTATTATATGTGGAAGAGTAAGAGATATGTGTCAGGAGGGTATAAATATGTTTCAGTGTAAAATATGTGCTGTTAAAATAATTGCTAATAATAAATGCCAGTAATAATGCCAATAAAGTAATTGCCATTAAACTAATACCAATAATGAGAGCCGATGTAGAGCCATGGTATAATATAATCGAATCAGGGAAGTTATAGGAGTGTCGTATGAGCCGAACCATCTAACAGATATATTGTTGAGCCGCGATAAGCGAGCAAGTGTAACGTAGAATCTAGAGATTTACGTAAATAAGTGCAGGGATCATTCCACGAGCATGTACGTCGGAAAAATCTTGTGAGCCATTCTACGAATCTGCAGCAAGTATTGTACAGCCAGATTGCATACCAGTGTATAGCGACAGCGTTGGGACAGGTAAAGGTGCCTGTTTGCCCATATTCAGCGTCCTTGTAGCAACCAGGGATTAACAGTGTCACCCTGAGTCGGCTAATTAAATAATTGATCCACCCTTGTAGGTGAGACAATGTATCGTGGAGAGATCATGGCGATTCTCTACCAAATATTCGTACCGTGGAGCGGGATAACAATAAGAAACCCGGCTCGCACGCAGTTAAGAGCCACAGATTATTTCCCTAGGACGCCATAGCTATGAGAAATCCATCCCTTGCTAAGAATATTAATTGAGAGCCATATTGAGCAAATTATAATCACCCTAAGTCATCATCATCATCATCTTGCACAGTTTCCAGCCACTGGCCGGGTCTGTATGGAACACAAGCCTCTCCAACGTCTTCTGTCTTCCCACCATCTCTCAGCCTCCACCCTTGTCCAGTCTTCTCCTCTCTTCTTCACGCTTTCTTCCACCCCCTTCAGCCACCTGTCTCTCGGTCTCTTTCCTTCCCACTTCGTCTCATGTACTCTCCTGGGTATCCTCTTCTCCTCCATTCGTTTTACATGTCCATACCATCTAAGTCTAGATTTCTCTACCGTCCTGTAATGGTTCCTCCTTCATTAATTCTCTGGACCTCTCATTTCTTATTCTGTCCATCTTTGTAGCTCCAATACTGCTTCTCAAGAACCTCATCTCACTGGCCTGTATTTTGCTCTTCTCCCTTCCTTTCATAACCCAGGTCTCCGAGGCATACGTCAGGATAGGGACATAGTACGTCCGATATATGATCTTTTTGCTGTTCTGAGGGACATCCTTGCTCCATAACATGCTTCTCACACTCCTCCGAAATGCTTCTGCCTGCCTCTCCCGCTCATTTATTTCTCTATCGTTTCTTCCATTATCTTGTATCAGGCTTCCCAGATACTTGAAACTCTCCACTTTCTTCAGCTGTTCCCCACCAATTGTTATTCCCGTTGTGGTTCTTTCCTTCTTCCTTGTTGTGATCACCATCTCACTCTTATTTATGCTAAATTTCATCCCATATCCTTGTATTATTCCTTCCCACACGTCCAACTGTTCCTGTACCTCCTCCTCCTTGTTTCCCCAAATCATCAAATCATCTGCAAACACCATTGCTTTCATCTTTCCGTCCCCAATTACTTGTGCCACTCGGGTCATTATGTCATCAATCACCACAATGAAAAGTAACGGTGACAGTGCACTTCCTTGTTTCAGGCCGTTTCTCTGTTCCAACCAGTCTGATCTCTCTCCTCCCACTTTCACACAGCTCACTCTTCCCTTGTACATCTCCTTTATCCTCTTTATAGTCCATTTCTCTACTCCTCTATCCTCCAGGGACTTCCATACTTTGTTTCTGCATACACTGTCATATGCTTTCTCAATGTCCAGGAAGGCCATCAGTAGATCTGTTCCATACTCATAGTGTTGTTCTTGTAACTGCCTTACAGCAAAAATCAAATCCACTGTGGACCTTCCTGCTCTGAAGCCATGTTGTTCTTCCCTCATCCCTCCTTCTATCCTTGTCCTAATTCTCTTTTCCAAAACTTTCTCGAAGATCTTTGCACAATGACTCATCAGTGTTATTCCCCGATAGTTTCTGCAATCTGTTCTACTACCTTTCTTGAAGATCGGGACAATGATTCCTTTTTTCCAGTCCTCTGGGGTCTTCCTTTCCTTCCATGCTGTCCTCATCACTCGGTACAGCCACTGTATCCCCACCTCTCCTGCTGCTCTCACCATCTCCACACTCAGCTCATCCACACCCGGTGCCTTCCCTCCTTTCATCTTGTTCACTGCATCTTCCACTTCTTTCCATGTTAAGTCCTTTTCTGTTTGCAGTTCATCTTCCTCTTCCCCGATTTCTTCCTCCTCACCATCTTTTCCATTTGGGTTCAGAAGTTCTTCAAAATATTCTTTCCACATTTTCTTCAGTTCTTCCCTATTTTCTATCTCTTGTCCCCTTTTGTTCACCATTCTAACATAATCCGTAGGATCCTTCCGCCTCTTATTTTTTACCATCCCATACAGGACCTTTTTTGTACCTTCACTATTCTCCTCCATCATCTTGTTCCACTCTTCCATCCACTTCCTTCTCTCCTCAGCCACCACTCTCTTCGCCTCCTTTCTTTCCTGGTACTCTTCCCTTGTCTCTACCGTCCTATTTTGATACCACCTCCTAAAGGCTCTATTCTTTTCCCTTACTATATCTTTTGTCTTCTCATTCCACCATGGTGTTTCCTTCCACCTCTTCTTACTACTTGTCCTCCCACATACTGCTTCTGCTGCACCTACTAGTGTCTTCTTAAATCTAGCCCATTCCTCTTCCACCCCTCTTTCTTCATCTGTTGGAATTCCTTCCTTTACCATTTTGAGGTACTCGACCCTTCTATCCCCTTCTTTCAGTTTCCATATCCTTATACGTCTTTCCTGGTTCTCAGTCCCTTTCTTCTCCTTACTCCCTCTCAGGTTCATTACCAGCAATCGATGGTCGCTATCCAGGTTCTCCGATGGTATAACCTTGATGTCCGTGATGTTCTTATTTAGTTCTTTCTCATACAGTATATAGTCGACCTCCGACTTCCTGGTCAAGTCATCACTGTACCATGTGATTGTGTGGCTCTCTCTTTTCTTAAACCAGGAGTTCCCAATTAGCAGGCTGTTCCTCTGGCAGAAGTCCAACAGTCTCTTTCCTTCCTCATTTCTTCCGCCCCAACCCTCTGGTCCTAGAACACTCTCATAACCTTGTCTTTCTCTTCCTACATGGGCATTGAGGTCCCCCATAACAATCATATTTCTTCCTACCAGCTGCTTCTGCAATTCCTCTTCAAACTCCTCCTTCTCTTCAGAGGCGCAGCCTACTTGTGGAGCATACACTTGCACTATTTCTACGGTCTCTCCCCTCAGTGCTACTTTCACTTTCATCATCCTATCTCTTATTCTCCTCACTACTTCTTTTAAACCATCTCGTACTACTACTCCCACTCCATTCCTCTTTCCCTCTTCGTTCCCACTCCAGTACAGTCTATAGCCTCTTCTCAGTACTCTCCTTCCTTCCCCTTTCCACTTTGTTTCTGCCAATCCCAATAAATCCAACTTCCTTCTTTCCATCATATCCACTATCTCCTCCACCTTCCCCGTAAGCGTTCTTAGGTTTAAAGTTCCAAATCTTTGTCCGTGTGTACAGCCGTGTCGTCGTCTATTAAATCCATCCTGTCCGAGGCTCGTTCCATTTTCGAAAGCATTTGGTTTCATCCACTACTGGCTTGCTGGGCCTATCGTGCAGGAAGTATATATTTAGGTAGATTCCGCTCATAGAGTGACACAATCCTACCCCAACCCCTGAAAGTGAAAGGTATCCAATCTTGGAGGCTTTGTTTATGAAGTCTAGGTCACAGACACCAGACAAAGTAGAGTGGGAAGGCAGCCATCTTGTTTGAAGGCGTGGCTTAGCGAACCTATTGTCTGCACGAGAAGGGGTTGCTAACTGACCGCGACCCTTGGTAAATTGGTACTGTGCTATTGCAATACATAAACAGATCCTGAACTAATTAAATAATGTTTAATATTATTGCATAAATGAATTGTACGCCTTCTGAACATGCAGAAATTTTGAAGGATCGTAAAAATCGCATAATATTTGGCCAAGTTAATGCCTTGTGACATTTTCACTTTGCTAAATCTTGTTGATGTACTTTTAAGAAGTAATTGCCCATTTAATGTTAATTTATTCGGACGGGTAGCACTAATGCACAACATGACACAATTGTAACGCTAGTAACGACTTAATTATGACCTGAAGAATGGCGTATGGTGAGACAAAACATCAAATTATTGTTGTTGTGGAGAGAGAGATGGTACTCATATTGCGTTTGAAACAGATGGGAAAGGAAAACGATTGTTACACAAATAAAGCAAACGCAAATTAGAGCAATCAGAATGATATTGTTGAATCATAATTGTAAAGATAAATGTTCCGATGCATACCGGACAGTGTGATTAGGTCAACAATGATTGCATTTAAAGGTAATTATGTGATATAAAATAATTTGTTTATTTAGTGATTTTGTCAATGTCAAAAGTATAACTTAGGAAGTGTAGAATAGATTTTGGGTGCAGTGAAGTGCCACACATATTAAAGACTCACAAAAGATGTTGCAGCATGCCTGATGAGCTCAGTGCATTAAAGTTGATCTGATCTTTGGATTAGTGAATCAGAGCTGCAGAGTGCAGATGACTCAGATTAGGGTTTGCGTGACTGTATAAAATCATCATCTGTGCGCTCCACATATTTTATTTGTGTTGTGGGAAGTTAAATGTACATGTAATTTGTGTTTTTGTTGTGTTTTTGCCGTGATTTGAGTAATATTAAATTCAGTATTTAGGAATATGTTGTTTTTCCATGTAGAGTAGTCACCTGGTAGACATCAAATCCTGAGCATGTGGTCGTACCGTGGGAGGACGTACCATACCTCGAAAGACCGTGAGTAGTCGGGATACGAACACATGTTCTCCACATAATGTCAGATGGGTACAATAGAGTACCAAAAAGAATATTTATGGAGAAAATACCAGGAAGAAGACCACGAGGAAGGCCCAGAAAGAGGTGGATAGATACGGTGAAGGAAAGCATAGAGAAAAGAGGAGTAAAAGAAAAAGAAGGAAATGAATGGTGGAGGGATAGACAACTGTGGGGGTCCTTGATTCGCAATTTGACTCAGGAACTGGAAACGGGAAATCAAGAAGAACAATAACAATTAAAAACTATACGCATGCGTTTTGGTGATAAAATTGGTCTCTTGCCATTGAAAGTTCATGTTGTCAAAGTTCATTATCTTGCCCAACTTGTTCGTCTGTTTGTATTCTTGTAATAGCTGAGATACATTCTAGGGTTTCTGAAATATATGTTCTAACAAACATGTGTTGTGCGGACCAATGCGGGAGTGTGGTGAGACCGCAGGTAGTATGCCTCCCGATGCGGATACTACTGGTAGCCAAGAAATGAGAAAGAAAACCCAAATCAGTAAGAATACAGGCCCATTGCCCTTGTACAATAACAGAGGAAATGACAACTTACATGTAGTCCCATTTGAAAGAACGCAAACCGGGTCCAAGTTTCTGGATTCCGTGTACAGGAAAGAGTTGACATATTATGTGGAAAACTAAGGAAGAAAAAATGTATGTGTGAAAAATATTGCAAATGCAAAAATTAGAATCTACCCAGATGATGAGCAAGGGTCTTACCTCTCATCGAAGACGACAACGTGCTTGATTCTGAGTGAAATATAGACTACGAGTAGCTAGCGCGGAGTCGTGTGTACTGTGTGAAGGCCATGTGACATACAGTAGGTGGGGGAGGAATGGAGAGGGAACAAAAGACCGGGATGGGATGGGGGGGAACATATGAGGAAGGAAAGACGGCATATGACGTTCTTTATCTGCATTACGGCAATAATCCAATCAAGGTTTTTTTTTTTTACATAATCATTTAGGATGTCATATAAAATATTGCTGTCGAAGTAAATCTCACTGAAATTGGGGTCAGGGTTTAATTTTTTGAGCCAAATCAATTTCTATTTATTCTAAATTGTTCAATAGGCAGCCTTTGTTACCGTAATGCAGGATTTTAAGGTCTTCATCTATGGCGGAGAATTTATTGCCTGATCTCACCATATGGTTGCCCATCGCAGAGAATTTCTTATGTTTCACGGCATTAACGTGTTCACTATATCATATTTTGAAATTTCTCCCGGTCTGTCCAATATAATCTGCTTTACATTCCTTACATTGAATTCTGTAAATCCCTGATCTGTTGTATTTGTCTTCTTTGTTTATCTGTTAAGAATTAAATAAACAATTTTGATTGGTGTTAGAGAAGTCCTATACACGATTTTCATATCGTGTTTTTTGGACACGTTAGTGATGTTGTGTATCAATTCGTTGGTGTAAGTAAAAACTGCATACGATGGGTTTTCCTTATTGAATGGTTGTAGTTAGGTTTAGGTTTGCGCTTTATTCTATTTATTATGTTGTTGACGTATGTCTTAGTGTAGCTGTTGGCCTCTGCAATCTGAAAGATGGTATACAATTCTTTTTTGTATCCCTGTTCGGATAAAGGTGTATTTAAAGCTCTATTGACGAAGCTAATAAATGTCGCTCCTGTGTGGCCTTCAGGGTGGTTGGATTCCTTACGTATTACGGTAATAGTTTGGGTGAGCTTCCTGTATATACTGTAGTAATTGATTGTTGACCCTAGTTATGGTTAGATCCAAGTAATTGATAGCATTGTTTATTTCTGTTTCGGTGGTGAATTTAATGTTACTATCCAGGCTATTTTCCATTATTAGACCCATGCCCTGATTAGAGTTACCTACGTTGTTGAATACATCGTCAACATATCTACACCAATATCTTCTAGGTTGGCTTGGCCAAAATATCTGATATGGGGGAGCCCATAGCTAAACCTTCTTTTTGTACGTAAATTTTTTGGTTGATTTTAAACTGACTAGCGGACCCGTGCGAGAAATCTGACATATTCATAAACCACACTTTACCCAATAGGTTTATAATGAGAGACTTAAGGAGAAAGGTTATGTTTTTATTTTAACCAAATGATTGTAGAACACTATTTACATTTCAGTTAGAATTCCATGTTATACATTCCCTAACTTAAGAAGGCAATCACTGATAATTGGATCATAACACTCACCGGTTATTCTGTATTTGTGAAATTATACTATTTGAGTACTCATTCCTTTGATTGACTGTTTCTGAAATCAATGCAAAATGATAACCAAAAGACCTCAGAATGTTAAAATGACATGAAACAGGCATCACAGAGGCCAAAATAAAAGTGGAGAGCAATTATGGAGCATATTTTCCTACAGCACCATTATCTACAAATCGCACACTTCGTACATTTTTAAAAAGTTATTTGTTAAAGAAATTATAGATACTAGCGGACCGTGCGAGAAATCTCGCATGTTCATAAGTCGTACTTTCTCCAATAGGTTTATAATGAGTGACTTAAGGAGAAAGGTTGTTATGTTTTTATTTCAACCAAATGATTATAGTACACCATTTTCATTTCAGTTAGATTTCCAAGCTGTACGTTCTCTAACTTGAGAAGGCAATCATTAAAAATTCGATCATCATAACACTCACCAGTTATTCGATATTTATGAAAGCATCTTGGTCAAGAGTTCCTGCTTTATCTTGTTGGCTGAGGAGCCTCTTTCTCTCTTATCAGGACAGCCCTCGTTAGAAAACTTCTTCACGCCCCGCTTACAGTGGGGCTTCCTTGTTCCTAAGTGCAGCGATCAGCATTAAACTCCTTCGCACACTGCCTGCAGGGCAGCTTTCCCGGTCCTGTGTGGTAGTGCTCAGCGCTAAACTCCTTTGCACGTTACCTACAGGAATGCTTTCGCTTTGAGTGGAGCGTCAGCATGAGAGCGTGCTGTAGCTGGTTTCCTTCTGTGAGCATTGTATACTGCTTTTTTTATCTCATTTTCCATGTTTTCCTGAAGTCGGGTTTTGATGTATTGTGTTAGGTCCTCGACCTTTTCGGCAAGGGCGGCTATTACCACCCTACAGGATTTATTCATGTCCAGTGCCTCAGGTTTACATGTTTCACACAGTCATATCAGTTTCCTGTTCTTTCTTTCAAGGTCTCCGACATCCTGACCAGTGAGGCCAGTACAGTTCTCGTGGGTCTTTTCTCTGCACCTATCGCATTCGATTGTGCTGTCCTCATTAGTGCATTGCCTCTGACATATCAGGCAGAATTCCTTTTTGTTGCTTCTGGGTGCACTCCGGGCAGAAAGCATCTTGGTCAAGATTTCCTGCTTTATCTTGTTGGCTGAGGAGCCTCTTTCTCCCTTATCAGGACAGCCCTTGTTGGATAACTTCCTCACGCCCCGCTTATAGTGAAGCTTCCTTGCTCCTAAGTGCAACGATCAGCGTTAAACTCCTTCGCACACTGCCTGCAGGGCAGCATTCCCGGTCATGTGTGGGAGCGCTCTGCGCTAAACTCCTTTGCACGTTACCTACAGGGGAGCTTTCGCTTTCCCGAGTGGAGCGTCAGCATGAGAGCGTGCTGTGGCTGGTTTCTGTCTTTGATAGTTATGAAATTAGAATGCAATTTGTCACTGTTAATGCCATTTGTGTGCCGAGTCCATTGATAGACAGCTTAGCCATAACACTCACCGGTTATTCGATACATTTCAGTCATAATTCCAAGTTGTACGTTCCCTAACCTATGAAGGCAATCACTGAAAATTGGATCATCATAACGCTCACCGGTTTTTCGATATTTATGAAATTATAAGATTTGAGTACAATTTGAGTACTCAATCCATTGATTTACTGTTTCTGAAATCCATGCGAAATGATAGAAGAAAAACTGTAAGAGAATTAACGTTCAATAGTTTTAAGGTTTTAGACAACAACTCATAATTGCAGCATGTTACAGCAACAGTATTTGCAAATAGCACACTTCTTACAAAAATTGTTATTTATGAAATTAGAATGCAATTCGTCACTGCTAATTTATTAGGCCTATATGATGATGATAGTTTTAAGGTTTTAGATGACAACTCATATTGTAGCATGATACAGCAACAGTATTTGCAAAAAGCACAATTCTTACAAAAATCGATATTTATGGAATTAGAATGCAGAAGAAAAACCTGTATCGCAGCATAGGCCTATTAACAAACCTGAAAATTAATAAATCCATTGTTTAGACGGATGTGCTTAAATCATGTGTGTGCTAAGTCCATTGATTGAAAGCTTAGCAGTAACACTCGCCGGTTATACGATTTGAGTAGTCTACCCAATCCATTGATTTAGCCTACTGATTCTGAAAACCATAGGAGATGATAGAAGAAAGTACTGTAAATGAATTAACGTTTAATACAGGTAGTTCTAAGGTTTTAGAGGACGTAACAGTCACCGGTTATACGATTCGAGTACTGAATCCATTGATTTACTGTTTCCGAACACCATGCGTAATGATAGAAGAAAAACTGTAAGAGAATTAACGTCAATAGTTTTAAGGTTTTAGACGACAACTCATAATTGCAGCATGTTACAGCAACAGTATTTGCAAATAGCAAACTTCTTACAAAAATCGAGATTTATGAAATTAGAATGCAGAAGAAAAACCTGTATCGCGGCATATTAACAAACCTGGAATTTAACAAACCTGAAATTCCGTAAATCCATTGTTTAGACGAATGAGTTTAAATCATGTGTGTGCTGAGTCCATTGACTGAAAGCTTAGCAGTAACACTAGTCGGTTATACGATTTGAGTACTCGATCCATTGATTTACTGATTCTGAAAACCATGGGATATGATAGAAGAAAAACCTGTAAAAGAATTAACTTAATGTTTAATAGTTCTAAGGTTTTAGACGACTTAACACTCACCGGTTATATGATTAGAGTACTCGATCCTTTGATTTACTGTTTCTGAAAACCATTCGAAATGATCGATATTTATGAAATTAGAATGCAGATGAAAAAACTGTAAAATAATTAACGTTTAATAGTTTTAAGGGTTTAGACGACAACTCATAATTGCAGCATGTTTGAGCATCAGTATTTGCAAATCGCACACTTCTTACAAAAATTTATATTTATGAAATTAGAATGCAATTCGTCACTGCTAATTTATGAAATTATACGATATGAGTAGGACCTACACTTTCCTTTCATTTACTGTTCTGAAATCCATGCAAAATGATAAAGGAAAGAAAGACCTCAGAATGTTAAAATGACATAAAACGGGCATCACAGCGACCGAAATGTGAAGTGGACGGAAATTATGGAGTGTATCTTCATGCAACAACAGTATCTGCAAATCACACACTTCGTAGAGTTTTTTTAAAGTAATTTTTTAAAGAAATTATTGATATTTATGGAATTAAAGTGCAATTCGTCACTGCTAATGTCTATTCTCTTTCATTTGAATGCTCATTTTCACGATCGGTCACTTGTGAGTGCCGCAGGAGGGATCTATACTACTGATATAATATATATGATGATTGTTGTATACTATGAATTTGAGCAAATCTATGAATACATAGATTTCTACGTTGGATAACTTGCTATGGTTTTTGAGGTTGTTTTCAATGATTTTGATGGTGGGGGAAACCGGGATGTTGGTATACATGTCTTTTATGTCTGCTGTGTTTAGTGTGTAATTGTCATTTAATGTTATATTTCTAGTTGTTTAACAAATTTGAACTGGGTTTCTGAAAGAAAGAATTGCTTTAAACTTGTAGTGTGTGTTGAGGAACTGCTGTGTTCATTGGGATAATTTATACAGGGCGGCAGGAAATGTTCTCCGCAGCGGCTACGTGCAGCTGCGAGAGGTAGCGTCATCAGTTTAATTGGCAGCACGGTGTCCGTGATAGGGTGAAGGCCACATGTGTGGGCTGTGGGCTGTCGAAATCGTCAGTGTGTGTAGTTAGATTATTGGAAGAGTGCAACGGTATGTTATGAATGGCTGTGGTGAGTATTAAGTTTACTGTTCGTTTGTCTTGATACAAGTGACGGCTGTGCTGCCATCGTAACTGGTGACGCCATCTCTACAGCTGCATGTAGGCACTGCGGGGAACATTCCCTGTCGCCATGGGGCTGCTTCTGAAGTTCACTATGGGTATAATGGGGATATCCAACTTCTGGGTTTAGGCAAGGCTCTTAGCGTAGGTATACTGGGATTCATGCTGATTAACTTGTTGGACTGTCCTTCACTTAAAATGAAAGTGGTATCTTTTAGGAGTTGCTTTAATTTCTATTGAATAGAAGTTGTGGGGTCTTTGTTCAATATTTCCAAATTGTGATTATTAAGGAAAACTTATGTTTTTTGGCATATTGGTCTTTGCCATTACCATTAAGACACGATACCTTAACGGCTTTTGTTATAATGAGGCTATTGTGTTCCAATTTCTTTTTGAGATTTCTTATATCCGGATCGTAATTATGCACCTTGTTTTTCTTTTAAAATTTTAGTGATTTTCTTTTTTACTTCTTGTCTAACTTCGTTCTGCTTGTCATGCGGGAGTTTTCTTTATGGCTGTTTCTGTTACGGCTATTAGTTTGGTCAAGTTACCCTTATTATGGAGGAACCCCAGTTGTGCTTAAAACCCTTTTCTAGAAAATCCATTTCATTATGATTAAACATTACATTCGTTAAATTCTCTACCGGTTTGTGGAACGCGTATGTGTCCTGCTCAGGTCCGACTCTTTGCTCGTCGAGTTTCTGCCCTTTAAGTTGGTTGAGTTTTCTATTTATTGTGTGTCTTTTTCTATTACAATAAAAATCTACGGCATCATCTACATGGAAAAGGAACTGGTCCCATTCTATCTTCTTGGAGCCATTAGCTGCTAGTAATTGTGCTGCGTATAACCTATTATTGATTTGAATTTTCTTCATATACAGTGAAACCTCTCTATAACGGACACCCTTGGGACCGTAAATTCTGTCCGCTAAAGACGGGTGTCCACTATAGAGAGGGTTGGAGAAAATGATTGCAATTTGGCACATGTACTTGTGCAGTATGTATACTTACATGAAAACGTAGGGTTACACGCGATAAAACAGTCCAGTTTCGTCTGCATTTAAAATGTTTTCTGACGAATAGCCGTCAGTGACGGAAGGCAATCTTTCTTCCCAGCTTGAAACGTTATCCATATAAACAGTAGAGGATTCTCCAGAAATTGCTCTAAATTTTATATCTGAAATTCTCGAGTCAGCTGTTCGAGGCTTTGAAATCTCCGATACCTAATTCTGCCGCGAAATCCAATGCTTTGCCTTGTATCATTGGTCTGGACACAGGTACGTTCTGACTTCTTATTTTGCTGAACTACCCTATCATTGACTTATCAATAACAGCACCATTACCACATTAAATCTGTCTAATTTTCAGCTCATTACCATTAAGACACCATACCTTAATTATCTCTTCTTGCTTTTTCACAATTTCTGCTACCTGTGTCTTTCCAATCTTAAGCACTTCACATGGTTTCAGTACACCACATTTCTCACGTTTGTGATAATCTACGATGTGTACTTTCCCTTTTAAAGTTCTGGGTTCGATTCCTGGTCAATACGTGTGAGATTTTCAAAGAGATTTTCAAGTTCAAGAGAACAATGAAAGTGATACCGTTATGCCTAGGTTTATTTTTGGAGCAGTGCAGAAGATAGGGGATGGGAAGGTCAGCGCTAACTGGTTTCCAGGAAGCACAGGATGTGTTGAAAGTACATTATCACAACACAGTGCTCATACAAGACTAATAGACCTACAGAGATGTGATTTCTTTTCAAAACAAGTGTCCGCTAAACGAGGTTGGTTGATTTTTTTAAATGCAGCCGGTGTATCCGTGTCCGTAATAGTGAGTGTCCGCATAAGAGAGATTAATTACTAATATACTTAATGCAGGTTTGACTACGGACCTAGAAAATCGTCCGTTATGAAGGGGTGTCCGCCTTAGAGTAGTCCGTTAAGAGAGGTGTGCCCTCTCAATAACGTTTATATTAAATTTAAACTTCAAGGAAATGGCGAGCATATCTTATTGTGCATTCATTTGAGCGAGCGCACGAACTGACATACGCACTGGCGGCGCTTTCCTGAATGAGTGAGCCTGACCACACGGGCTCCACCTCCGAAAATACGACTCACAAGGAGAGGATACGATGCATGGGTCACCGATTCGAACGATCTTTAGTACACGTGTAGGACATGGCCAGGCGTATATCAGGTGCAAGTAGTAAGGTGCACTTCTCAGCCGTTTTCGAGAAATTAATTAATTGCAATTACAGTGCGGCTTCCATGTGCGTTATACGCTAGCAAGAACCCAACGAGTGCAGGGGTAAGAGCCCAGCTTCGTATGCGTGGGATCACTGGATCGAATTCCCCGGTGAGCCTTTGCAGTGTGTTGTTTCATATTTTTTTTCTTTTTTTGTAACCATTGGCTATTTCCAACCACTACCCATAGCATGAGTCACTGCTTGCGGGGTACGGGGTGGTCAGTGGTTAACAGACATGCAATGAACGGAACAGACTGGGCCTTCAATGTATAAATGTATATATATACTAGAATACACCTGACCGTGTATAATACCAATGTATTTGCAATGCCAATACTACCGGTATACATTATGTAATGTCACAAACATTGACCTGTATACGATGATTTCAGAATCCCTTCTCCGGCTCACATAACACGTTATTACAAAATAAACAGTATTCACGACTCCTACAGTTGTACGAATTGTCAATGTTTACAAAAAAAAAAAAACCACAACGCAAAGGCTCACCAGTGTGTAACATTAATTATCGCCCCATGTTGGTAGCCAAGTGTAACGTTTATTGATGCCCCATTTTGGTAGCGACAAGTGTAACGGTTTGACTGCCCCTAACTGTTGGGTGATAAATGTAACTGTTTACCTTTGCCTAAGCTATGTTGTTTTAATGGGCGCCAAGACCTCAACGCTATGTTGAAATCTAAATTTGTATTTAACAACACCTAGCTCTGGTAGAACACATTCAAGAATCTTTACTCTCAGATCGTGGTATGATAGGATCATTAACCCAAAAAACAATTGTATCAGGAGAAGGAATTGGTCTATATCTAATGCTACCTACTGAAAACAAAGATTGCATGGTTAAAAGAAATGAATTTATTGTATAAAAAACAAGAATAGCAAAATTAATAATAATAATAAGTTTAAAATTTAAATTGGAGCGTTGCGATTTTAATATTACCGATAGAAAATTACGTGAAAACGGAGTCTGATAAATTATTGATTTTACTTTTATTCCCAAGCTATGAAGTTGCTGAAATATTGAATATAAAACAAAGAGAAACGAGAGATTGCGTATTTCTGCGTCATTCGCGCTTACCACTGGAAATGGCCGAAGCCTTTCCCTCGTACTGGATGATGAAGTGAGCTTCCCACAGCCTCCTGGATGTCGCCATCTTCTTCGTTGTTGACGATATATTCGTAGATATGAAAATTTATGGTCCGTACTTCGGAACCAACACGTACAACCACAATGGTTAAGTTTCACAAAGATAGTCGCTAACTCCACTGAACATCGGAGCCACTCACTCGTGCAACGATACTGGTTAAATTTTATAACGATAGTCCTCCAATCCACGGAACATCGGAGCGACTCCCGCGTGCAACCGTACTCGTTAAGTTCTTCACAGATAGTCCTCGTTCCACCTCGCGCTGAACGATATATGCACCCGCCGCATCCCCACTCTTCATCCGACTTCTAGCTTACGTGGTCTCCACTGATTGGCTGAGCACGCCGCTATACTCCCCTCCTCTGGCTCATTACACTCGGCGGTAGGGTGAAGTCGTATTCCGTTCCATACATCCGCCTTTTCTTGACGCTGCAACCCCGCTTGCGTAATACTTCTTGACAAGAATCAGCCCGTATCTGAATTTCCAGTGAGTCATGTCTCTCAAAATATCCTAACTGACGAAACTCCGTAAAATTCCGTAATCACATAATTTTCTATGATATTGTCGTTCGTAATAATTTGCTTGATAGCGTTTTCTAAGACATAGAAAACCTTTCTGTATGCTTATAATTTTTATAAAATGCTCTGAAAATACCTTAATAATAATTATAATATATTAATAATAATAATAAATTAACATGAAAAATTCTCTTGGCTGAACAATTTGCCGCGTAAATAAATATAGAATGGCTTCCTACTGACTTATTCCAGTGGCATAAAAACCCCTCGAAAAACACGTTACATATTCGCCTCGGATCATCGGATGATTTACCGTGACTACGGTCCATTATCCGATTATCCCAGACACGTTAATAATCCCCATCCAAAATACATATTACATAAATGAAATCACCCTAAATTACAGATATATACACTCATAATTTTTCTTCACGCACTTTGCGTCCAAGTTTGTTGTCACTATGGATTGCACTTTACAACCAGTCCAATGTTTTACATATAGAATAGTGTTCACGGATATTTCCGCCTCTCAAATGTCTCTATGTTGGAAAAATAGACATACGGTAATTAATGTGTGAGCACTATGTATTTATGATGTCACATCACACGCATCAAGGTGTTCTGATATATGTATATCTCCCTAGAACTTTCTAATTTCACTGGAGGTTCCTTCCTTATTGTGAAATTAATCCCACTTATCACTGAGCACACGATCACACTATGGTGGCAGCGCCTCGTGACCATAATACTTAATCTCTCTTTAAAGTAGATTAAATTAATATTGACTTCTGAAAAAAAAAAAACAATAAATGCGCATTACATATAACACCAAATATTTCTGTGCCGTAAGTTGTGTAGCATTTTTGCTAGCCCACACGTTGAGCGTACAAGTGTAGCAGTTATTAATGCCCCATGTTGGTAGCGACAAGTGTAACAGCTTTGCTTGCCCCTAACTGTTGGGTGATAATTGTAACTGTTGACCTTTGCCTAAGCTATGTTGTTTTAATGGGCGCCAAGACCTCAATGCAATGCTGAAATCTAAATTTGTATTTAACAACGTCTAGCTCTGGGAGAACACCTTCAAGAATCTATTCACTCAGATCGTGGTATGATTTGATCATAAACCAAACAAACAATTGTATCAGGAGAAGGAGTTGGTCTATATCTAATGCTACCTACTGAAAGCAAAGATTGCATTGTAAAAGAAATGAATGTATTATATAAAACAAGTATAGCAAAATTAATAATAATAATAAGTTCAAAATTTAAATTGGAGCGTTGCGATTTTAATATTACCGATAGAAAATTACGTGAAAACGGAGTCTGATAAATTGATTTTACTCTTATTTCCAAGCTATGAAGTTACTGAAATATGAAATGTAAAACAAAGAAAAATGAGAGATTGCGTCATTTGCGCTTACCACTGGAAATTGCTAAAGCATTTCCCTCGTACTGGATGATGCTGTGTGCTTCCCACAGTCTCCTGGACGTCGCCATCTTCTTCGTTATTTGATGATATTCTGGTAGATTAGATAATTCTATGGTCCGTACATCGGACCCAAACCGTACAACCACCACGGTTAAGTTTCACAAAGATAGTCGCTAACGCCACTGAACATCGGAGCAACACGCACTTGCAACCGTACTCGGCAAGTTCTACACAGATTCACCTCGTTCCACGGCGCGTCGAACGATATATGCACACGTTGGCTCCCCACTCCGGAGCCGTCTTCCAGCTTACGTCGTCTCCACTGATTGGCTGCACCCCACGCGCTATACTCCCCTCCTCTGCCTCATTACACTCGGCGGTAAGGGGAAGTCGTATTCCGTTCCAACAATTCGCCTTTTTTTGACGATGCGACCCAAGCTTGCGTCATGCTTCCCGACAAGATTAAGCTTGTATTTGAATTTCCAGTGACTCATGTCTCTCATAATATACCCTAACTGACGAAACTCTGTTAAATTCCGTAATCACATAATTTCCTATGATATTGTCGTTCGTAATAATTTGCTTGATAGCGTTTTCTAAGACATAGAAAACCTATCTGTATGCTTATAATTTTTATAAAATGCTCCGAAAATATCTTAATAATAATTATAATAAATTAATAATAATAATAAATTAACATGAAAAATTCTCTTGGCTGAACAATTTGCCGCGTAAATAAATATAGAATGGCTTCCTACTGACTTATGCCAGTTGCACAAAAACCCCTCGAAAAACACGTTACAGTTGTTAAGTTAAGTTCCCGTAGACCATATTCTACTTAATACTAGTTCTCAACACCGACCAGTTCTCCTCACACAAATAATACCTTTGTACAAATTACCTAAATTACACACTTACAAATCTTACATGGCGAGGCCGTAAACAGAAATCACGTGTGCTGATATGTGTGAGTTTCATGAAGGACTGTCTCGCCTTCTGATGGCCCATCTTTGCCTCGTGGACGCCTTAAGCAAAAATACCCTGTTCAAGCGCTCACCCATCTCTTGGAGGCAAATGGGAATTCACCAGTGCTACCAAATTCTGGCCTTGGTGTATCGAGACATTTTAGTGCTCAAGAGCATCCGACAATCCCGTCATATTTCCCTGTACCTTAAACACTCTCATTTACATACTACCCCCCTGTGTGACTTCTGATACGCCTGCCTTGAAGACCAGATCTCCTCCCACGCACCAAATACCACACTTACTCATTTGATAGGCTGGCTCGCCAGCTAAACATCCTCACTTTATGACACATACTTTCGGAGACTATATATATTATACGTCCCGTATAATCTGTTTCCCTCACTATTCTCCAGCACATATGCTGTTTTGCCAATACGTTTGGAAACTATAAATGTTTCTGTGTCACCTGCTTCCAACCTTGCAAGTGGCTCCCTTAAATGAACGTCATCACGTTGCTCTACCTAGCATATTTCTCAGTATCTGTAACGATGCCCTGTTGCTACTGTCCACACATGCTAACCCTACTTTCCTCTGGTGTAACACCTCTACTTGACACTCTATGACCTAAAAATGTCACTTCTGACTGACAGAATGACGACTTAGACAGCTTCAAAGTGAACCCTGCCTGATCTAACTTCTGAAAAACTATATTTAAATGACGTAGATGCTCCTCAAAACTGCGTGAACTAATTACCATATCATCAATGTAAATGGTTACAAACTCTCCTGTGTCATCCCCTAATGCGATGTTTAAAGCCCTAATTAAAGCTGCTGAACTACTCTTTAACCCATAAGGTGTTCTACAAAATTGATAAAGGTTATATTTATGACTAAAAGCTGTAAATGGTCTATCTTCGTACATAAGTGGCACTTGCCAAAAACTGGAACTCAAATCTACACAAGTGAAATACTTCTTCCCCTCAAATGTTTGCATTAATTCCTCTATTGACATAGATTTCAGCTGATCTGAACTAATTCTACTGTTAACCAAACGAGCGTCTAAACAAATACGAACCGTGCCGTCGGTCTTGGGTACCGTGATCAAAGAATTAACATACGGACTGTTAGAGTGCTCAATAATCCCATCTTCAAGCATCTGATTAATTTGTGCCTCAACTGCACTCTGATAAGCGAAAGGTACAGGATATCTATGTCCTGTGAATACTGACCTATCAATAACATTCAATGAATGTGTATAGCAATTGGCCATACCAATGCGATCCTCAAAAACTCTCCTATTACACCATAACACATCATAGAGCCGAACACATTGTTCCACCTCTATATTTCCCTGAAATGCAGCATCACGTAACGAGTCCTCTAGACTTCCGTTCGTAATCACACTGCCCACAAAACATGGAGAACCCCGCTCTACGACTGGCGATATCTCATTTAAAGTACAAATCACACCTACAACACTACCCCTCTGAATATGGTCATTGAACGCTACTTCTACTTCAGAATCTCCCCATTTAAATTTCAAACTCCCTACATCATAACATAAGTTACCAGACACTCTACTTAGCCACTCTGAACCCAAGATAACACTGAATACTAAATTTGGAATTACAAGGCAAATCTGCTTCTCTACATGATTATTAATTTTAATGTCTACTAAAACTTGCTTAGAAATTACTTTAGACCTCTTCCCAACAGCTGTGATAACAAAAGTGCTTTTAATTGGCATCTCCTCAAAATTTACTCCAGTTCCTTTCATTTTATCATAAAATGCACTACTTATGCAACTCTTCATACAACCACTATCAATTAAAACATCTGTGTACGCCTCGGGCACGTTAAATTTAACTATGGGGCTCTTACTAACCACTTCCTGAATAATACCTTCATCATTTAGTTCATGTAATAATTCATTTCTTACATTTAGGTCATAGGGTTCCTGTATAATTGTATGGACAGGGCATGTTATAGACTGAGATTCTGACCTTACATCGCAGCCTGGTTCGTGTTTAAAGTATTGCTACCGCTTGGTGTAGTACTACTGACTACCGCAGTGGTCTGGTTGTTCTGGGCTGTGTTGTCATTGTTTGGCTGTATATTACTACCACTAGGCTGTCCTCTTCCTTGACCCCTATTCTGGTTGTAATTATTGTCATAATTTCTCCCTTGATTTCCCCTGAAATCATTGTTTCTCCCTTGATTTCCCCTGTAATCATTGTTCCTCCCTTGATTTCCCCTGAAATCATTGTTCCTCCCTTGATACTGATTACCTTAGCCATTTCCTCTGTTCTGATTTAGCTGATTATTATTATTTCTATTTTGAGCGTTGGGCCCTTCGCCACCGTTCCCTTGAAATTCTTGATGCCTGGCTTCATTAGGCCTATTATTATTATTACCCTTGTTCCGATTGAAATTGTCCTCATAACCCCCTCTCCCTAGTGCATCAAATGTGCTTAACAAATTTTCTACTTGTGATATTGTCTTTACATTCTGGATACAAGCAGCCTCCTTGATCCTATAGGGAAAGTGCCTAAGTAGCAACCTCACCACATCACTTTCCTCCTTCAAGCCATCCAGATATTTACACACTAATACCTGCCCTAAAAAGTATTCGGTCATGGTGGAGCTTCCTTTAGGGTTATATTTACCACACACTACTCCCTCACGATGCTGCGACTGAATAACCTCATTCCAGAACTTTTCACAGAATTTCATTTTAAAATCATTGATATCAGTAAACTTGTCTCTGTAGACAGCAAACCAATTCCTCGTTTCCCCCACAAACACTTGTTCTAAAATTTCAACTACCTGGCACCACTCAATACTACCATTTTCCAACCTCTCCCCGAATTTATTTTCTATAGTGTTCCTGAACTCCATTGGGCACCCCTGTTGATTGCTGAACTTACCCAGTTCTACCTCCCTGTGTGTGCTATTCACAAAAACTGGCCTATTCTGACTATTTTCTTGCCTGATCCTAGCTTTTAATTTTAATTCTAACTCTGCGATTTTCTCCTCAGCCTTCCTCTCAATACTGTTTACTGTTAAATTAATTTTTCTTTCTGATTCTTCTACTTCATCATATAGCTTTGCTTGTTTCTCCTCAATCTTGCTAATGCTCTCTCTATTACTCTCTCTTAAATCATTTACTTCTGCAACTATTTGTGAGTGGACTTTCTCAATTCTACCCCCCAGCTGTTCCTTGACCTCTTTAGTAGCTACCTGAATTTTGTCAATTTCTCCCCCCAATTGCTTTTTGACCTGCTGTGTTTCCAGTTGCACTAGTTCTTTTAAATTTTCAGCCTGTGTACTGATTCTAACTTCCAACTCCTCCTGTACGTTTCCTAATTTTCTGTCTACATCTGCAATAATCTCTTTAGCCTTTTCTTCCATTACTCCTCTGATTTCACCTCTAATCAGTTTGAATTTGTCGCTCATTTCCCTACTGTTTTGTTCTAATTTAGCATTTAAAACTCAGCAATTCTTCTAGGTTTGTGCCGTGTCTTGTGTGGGGTTTCGCCTAGGACACCAAGCTAGGCTCATCGGCAGGCTCTTGGTGTCCCCGCCCGGACCCCCACAGGAGTGACGAACTGCGCGCCACCTCCTTTTATATAAGGTGCAACTGCACCACTTGACTACGAGAACTAAAAGTTCAAACAGCCTTAACCTCCCTATGAAGGCTTCCAAAAAGAAGGTATATTGGCTTTCACGGCCGGTGAATTAAAACTCAGCAATTCTTCTAGGTTTGTGCCGTGTCTTGTGTGGGGTTTCGCCTAGGACACCAAGCTAGGCTCATCGGCAGGCTCTTGGTGTCCCCGCCCGGACCCCCACAGGAGTGACGAACTGCGCGCCACCTCCCTTTATATAAGGTGCAACTGCACCACTTGACTACGAGAACTAAAAGTTCAGGCAGCCTTAACCTCCCTATGAAGGCTTCCAAAAAGATGGTATATTGGCTTTCACGGCCGGTGAATTAAAACTCAGCAATTCTTCTAGGTTTGTGCCGTGTCTTGTGTGGGGTTTCGCCTAGGACACCAAGCTAGGCTCATCGGCAGGCTCTTGGTGTCCCCGCCCGGACCCCCACAGGAGTGACGAACTGCGCGCCACCTCCCTTTATATAAGGTGCAACTGCACCACTTGACTACGAGAACTAAAAGTTCAAGCAGCCTTAACCTCCCTATGAAGGCTTCCAAAAAGATGGTATATTGGCTTTCACGGCCGGTGAATTAAAACTCAGCAATTCTTCTAGGTTTGTGCCGTGTCTTGTGTGGGGTTTCGCCTAGGACACCAAGCTAGGCTCATCGGCAGGCTCATGCTGTCCCCGCCCGGACCCCCTCAGGAGTGACGAACTGCGCGCCACCTCCCTTTATATAAGGTGCAACTGCACCACTTGACTACGAGAACTAAAAGTTCAAGCAGCCTTAACCTCCCTATGAAGGCTTCCAAAAAGATGGTATATTGGCTTTCACGGCCGGTGAATTAAAACTCAGCAATTCTTCTAGGTTTGTGCCGTGTCTTGTGTGGGGTTTCGCCTAGGACACCAAGCTAGGCTCATCGGCCGGCTCTTGGTGTCCCCGCCCGGACCCCCCACAGGAGTGACGAACTGCGCGCCACCTCCCTTTATATAAGGTGCAACTGCACCACTTGACTACGAGAACTAAAAGTTCAAGCAGCCTTAACCTCCCTATGAAGGCTTCCAAAAAGATGGTATATTGGCTTTCACGGCCGGTGAATTAAAACTCAGCAATTCTTCTAGGTTTGTGTCGTGTCTTGTGTGGGGTTTCGCCTAGGACACCAAGCTAGGCTCATCGGCAGGCTCTTGGTGTCCCCGCCCGGACCCCCACAGGAGTGACGAACTGCGCGCCACCTCCCTTTATATAAGGTGCAACTGCACCACTTGACTACGAGAACTAAAAGTTCAAGCAGCCTTAACCTCCCTATGAAGGCTTCCAAAAAGATGGTATATTGGCTTTCACGGCCGGTGAATTAAAACTCAGCAATTCTTCTAGGTTTGTGCCGTGTCTTGTGTGGGGTTTCGCCTAGGACACCAAGCTAGGCTCATCGGCCGGCTCTTGGTGTCCCCGCCCGGACCCCCCACAGGAGTGACGAACTGCGCGCCACCTCCCTTTATATAAGGTGCAACTGCACCACTTGACTACGAGAACTAAAAGTTCAAGCAGCCTTAACCTCCCTATGAAGGCTTCCAAAAAGATGGTATATTGGCTTTCACGGCCGGTGAATTAAAACTCAGCAATTCTTCTAGGTTTGTGCCGTGTCTTGTGTGGGGTTTCGCCTAGGACACCAAGCTAGGCTCATCGGCCGGCTCTTGGTGTCCCCGCCCGGACCCCCCACAGGAGTGACGAACTGCGCGCCACCTCCCTTTATATAAGGTGCAACTGCACCACTTGACTACGAGAACTAAAAGTTCAAGCAGCCTTAACCTCCCTATGAAGGCTTCCAAAAAGATGGTATATTGGCTTTCACGGCCGGTGAATTAAAACTCAGCAATTCTTCTAGGTTTGTGTCGTGTCTTGTGTGGGGTTTCGCCTAGGACACCAAGCTAGGCTCATCGGCAGGCTCTTGGTGTCCCCGCCCGGACCCCCACAGGAGTGACGAACTGCGCGCCACCTCCCTTTATATAAGGTGCAACTGCACCACTTGACTACGAGAACTAAAAGTTCAAGCAGCCTTAACCTCCCTATGAAGGCTTCCAAAAAGATGGTATATTGGCTTTCACGGCCGGTGAATTAAAACTCAGCAATTCTTCTAGGTTTGTGCCGTGTCTTGTGTGGGGTTTCGCCTAGGACACCAAGCTAGGCTCATCGGCCGGCTCTTGGTGTCCCCGCCCGGACCCCCCACAGGAGTGACGAACTGCGCGCCACCTCCCTTTATATAAGGTGCAACTGCACCACTTGACTACGAGAACTAAAAGTTCAAGCAGCCTTAACCTCCCTATGAAGGCTTCCAAAAAGATGGTATATTGGCTTTCACGGCCGGTGAATTAAAACTCAGCAATTCTTCTAGGTTTGTGCCGTGTCTTGTGTGGGGTTTCGCCTAGGACACCAAGCTAGGCTCATCGGCAGGCTCTTGGTGTCCCCGCCCGGACCCCCACAGGAGTGACGAACTGCGCGCCACCTCCCTTTATATAAGGTGCAACTGCACCACTTGACTACGAGAACTAAAAGTTCAAGCAGCCTTAACCTCCCTATGAAGGCTTCCAAAAAGATGGTATATTGGCTTTCACGGCCGGTGAATTAAAACTCAGCAATTCTTCTAGGTTTGTGCCGTGTCTTGTGTGGGGTTTCGCTTAGGACACCAAGCTAGGCTCATCGGCAGGCTCTTGGTGTCCCCGCCCGGACCCCCACAGGAGTGACGAACTGCGCGCCACCTCCCTTTATATAAGGTGCAACTGCACCACTTGACTACGAGACCTAAAAGTTCAAGCAGCCTTAACCTCCCTATGAAGGCTTCCAAAAAGATGGTATATTGGCTTTCACGGCCGGTGAATTAAAGCCAATATACCATCTTTTTAGAAGCCTTCATAGGGAGGTTAAGGCTGCTTGAACTTTTAGTTCTCGTAGTCAAGTGGTGCAGTTGCACCTTATATAAAGGGAGGTGGCGCGCAGTTCATCACTCCTGTGGGGGTCCGGGCGGGGACACCAAGAGCCTGCCGATGAGCCTAGCTTGGTGTCCTAGGCGAAACCCCACACAAGACACGGCACAAACCTAGAAGAATTGCTGAGTTTTAATTCACCGGCCGTGAAAGCCAATATACCATCTTTTTGGAAGCCTTCATGGGGAGGTTAAGGCTGCTTGAACTTTTAGTTCTCGTAGTCAAGTGGTGCAGTTGCACCTTATATAAATGGAGGTGGCGCGCAGTTCGTCACTCCTGTGGGGGTCCGGGTGGGGACACCAAGAGCCTGCCGATGAGCCTAGCTTGGTGTCCTAGGCGAAACCCCACACAAGACACGGCACAAACCTAGAAGAATTGCTGAGTTTTAATTCACCGGCCGTGAAAGCCAATATACCATCTTTTTGGAAGCCTTCATAGGGAGGTTAAGGCTGCTTGAACTTTTAGTTCTCGTAGTCAAGTGGTGCAGTTGCACCTTATATAAAGGGAGGTGGCGCGCAGTTCGTCACTCCTGTGGGGGTCCGGGCGGGGACACCAAGAGCCTGCCGATGAGCCTAGCTTGGTGTCCTAGGCGAAACCCCACACAAGACACGGCACAAACCTAGAAGAATTGCTGAGTTTTAATTCACCGGCCGTGAAAGCCAATATACCATCTTTTTGGAAGCCTTCATAGGGAGGTTAAGGCTGCCTGAACTTTTAGTTCTCGTAGTCAAGTGGTGCAGTTGCACCTTATATAAATGGAGGTGGCGCGCAGTTCGTCACTCCTGTGGGGGTCCGGGTGGGGACACCAAGAGCCTGCCGATGAGCCTAGCTTGGTGTCCTAGGCGAAACCCCACACAAGACACGGCACAAACCTAGAAGAATTGCTGAGTTTTAATTCACCGGCCGTGAAAGCCAATATACCATCTTTTTGGAAGCCTTCATAGGGAGGTTAAGGCTGCTTGAACTTTTAGTTCTCGTAGTCAAGTGGTGCAGTTGCACCTTATATAAAGGGAGGTGGCGCGCAGTTCGTCACTCCTGTGGGGGTCCGGGCGGGGACACCAAGAGCCTGCCGATGAGCCTAGCTTGGTGTCCTAGGCGAAACCCCACACAAGTCACGGCACAAACCTAGAAGAATTGCTGAGTTTTAATTCACCGGCCGTGAAAGCCAATATACCATCTTTTTAGCATTTAAATTTTCAGTACTCTCTCTATTTTCCTTACTGTTTTGTTCTAATCTGGCGGTTAAAGTTTCATTACTCTCTCTATTTTCCCTACTGTTTTGTTCTAATTTAGCATTTAAGGCATCTGTCCTTTCTTTATTTTCCCTACTGTTTTGTTCTAATTTGGCGTTTAAACTATCGCTCAATTCCCTATTACTCTCTTTATTTTCCCTACTGTTTTGTTCTAATTTAGCGTTGTTTTGTTCCAGTTTAGCATTTAAGGCATCACTACTAACTTTGTTCTGATACATGAACTCGAGAAGTAAAGTTTTTAATTCTGGTTGGCCGCCTACACTCCCTGTTTCAGTTTTCAGTATCGGGATTTACCTCCGCTACCCCGGTACTACCATCACTCGACATACTGCTCGTATCATCACTCTCCAGTTGATGACCACTACGTAACCTCATCTGTCTTTCTTTCTCATCCCCCATAATGATATACACTGATACAGACAAATAACCCCCAAAATACAGGCACAGAAATATATACCCTTCTCCTTCCTCAAATGTTATTAGGTTTTCAGCCCCAAGTTGTCGGCGACAAATGTAACATTAATTATTGCCCCATGTTGGTAGCCAAGTGTAACGTTTATTAATGCCCCATTTTGGTAGCGACAAGTGTAACGGTTTGACTGCCCCTAACTGTTGGGTGATAAATGTAACTGTTTACCTTTGCCTAAGCTATGTTGTTTTAATGGGCGCCAAGACCTCAACGCTATGTTGAAATCTAAATTTGTATTTAACAACACCTAGCTCTGGTAGAACACATTCAAGAATCTTGACTCTCAGATCGTGGTATGATAGGATCATTAACCCAAAAAACAATTGTATCAGGAGAAGGAATTGGTCTATATCTAATGCTACCTACTGAAAACAAAGATTGCATGGTTAAAAGAAATGAATTTATTGTGTAAAAAACAAGAATAGCAAAATTAATAATAATAATAAGTTTAAAATTTAAATTGGAGCGTTGCGATTTTAATATTACCGATAGAAAATTACGTGAAAACGGAGTCTGATAAATTATTGATTTTACTTTTATTCCCAAGCTATGAAGTTACTGAAATATTGAATATAAAACAAAGAGAAACGAGAGATTGCGTATTTCTGCGTCATTCGCGCTTACCACTGGAAATGGCCGAAGCCTTTCCCTCGTACTGGATGATGAAGTGAGCTTCCCACAGCCTCCTGGATGTCACCATCTTCTTCGTTGTTGACGATATATTCGTAGATATGAAGATTTATTGTCCGTACTTCGGAACCAACACGTACAACCACAATGGTTAAGTTTCACAAAGATAGTCGCTAACTCCACTGAACATCGGAGCCACTCACTCGTGCAACGATACTGGTTAAATTTTTTAACGATAGTCCTCCAATCCACGGAACATCGGAGCGACTCCCACGTGCAACCGTACTCGTTAAGTTCTTCACAGATAGTCCTCGTTCCACCTCGCGCTGAACGATATATGCACCCGCCGCATCCCCACTCTTCATCCGACTTCTAGCTTACGTGGTCTCCACTGATTGGCTGAGCACGCCGCTATACTCCCCTCCTCTGGCTCATTACACTCGGCGGTAGGGTGAAGTCGTATTCCGTTCCATACATCCGCCTTTTCTTGACGCTGCAACCCCGCTTGCGTAATACTTCTTGACAAGAATCAGCCCGTATCTGAATTTCCAGTGAGTCATGTCTCTCAAAATATCCTAACTGACGAAACTCCGTAAAATTCCGTAATCACATAATTTTCTATGATATTGTCGTTCGTAATAATTTGCTTGATAGCGTTTTCTAAGACATAGAAAACCTTTCTGTATGCTTATAATTTTTATAAAATGCTCCGAAAATACCTTAATAATAATTGTAATATATTAATAATAAATTAACATGAAAAATTCTCTTGGCTGAACAATTTGCCGCGTAAATAAATATAGAATGGCTTCCTACTGACGTATGCCAGAGGCATAAAAACCCCTCGAAAAACACGTTACAAGTGGGATTCGATCCAGCGATCCCACGTTTACGAAGCAGGGCTCTTACCCCTGCTCCATGCGTTCATTGGATTCTAGCTAGCGTACAACGCGCATACAGTAGGCGCCGCACAGCATTTATTGCAATTAATTTCTCGGAAACAACTGAGAAGCGCACCTTACTACTTGCACCTGATATACGCCTGGTCATGTCCTACAAGTGTACTAAAGATGGTTCAAATCGGTGACCCATGCATCGTATCCTCCCCTTGTCAGCACCAATAAAGCCTAATTTGGCTTGGCTTTGCATGTGTTGTATTGTAATGTGTTGTGTTGGGCCACAGACACCACAGATTACCCTAGGTAGAGCCAACTGCCGCATGGCACAATCACCCGAGTGCAGCATGCAAGCGCAAGCTAGAATTGCTTGAAGTGATTTATATTTCAACCATCATATGGCAGCACAATGCAGAGGACACTGCTCCAGGGTTCCCAATTTAATGCTTTGTCACTATATCTGGCGACTATTAAATATATACAAGATGCTTTTAGTTCTCTCTTGTTAGACATTTAGGGACTTCTTCACACTCATATTGGTGGTAGGAATTCTCTATTTATATTGTAACAATCCAGACTTTTTGCAGTAAGTTTTGCTTTGAATGTCTTTCATAATCATTTTCCGTGTTGGCATTATATATCTACTACATGCATTATGGCCACTGCACAACACAACTTACTTTATTTGAGGTGCTAAATCCTCTTCAGGAACATGTTTCAGACTTCCAAGCAGTCCATCTTCAGCCTAGTTCAGTAAATTTACAGTGAATATTTTAGACTGTAAATTTACTGAACTAGGCTGAAGAAGGACTGCTTGGAAGTCCGAAACATGTCCCTGAGGAGGATTTAGCACCTCAAACAAAGAAAGTTCTGTTGTACAGTGAACATAATAAGCATAGTAGAAATTTTGCTCTGTTTCGTTGGTTTAAGTTGGCGACACAGTTACGCCTGCCAGAACGCAGATACAAATTCTCGGGTTTGTTAACTTTTCTGGTGGCATTGCAAGTGTTGAAAAGGAGCGTCGTTAAATTATTTTTGTTATATAAAAATCCAACTCGGCAACCATCGGAAATATTAGACGGTTCTCAATATCTACGAATCTATTACAGCAATCAAACTGAAATTTTCTATGTTGATATAGGCAATTAACGTAAGTAGGATATATGAAAATAGGCTTTAGTTCTTCACGGAACTACTTGTTAATATTTTAATCTGGAAGGTGTGCATGGGGATTTGCTTTCCACCCTCAACCAGAAATTTTGTTTATATTAATGTATTATGGTGTTTGAAGCCATTTTTCAGTGTTGCCTTAGTAAACAAAAGTTTTGTGCTCTTCAGTCAGTCAACACGATTGTACCCAAATGAGTTGGTTTATTCCCTAATCCTGAAAAGAATTACATGAGATTAATAAATACACTTGGATGACCAGTTTCGATCGTCAAGCGATCATCATCAGATCCATGACACGTGGGCTATAAAATCTATGTCTGAAAGTATGGGTGAACATACATATTGTAAATATTTTCACCCATACTTTCAGACATAGATTTTATAGCCTAAGTGTAATGCATCTGATGATGATCGCTTGATGATCGAAACTGGTCATCCAAGTGTATTTATTAATTTCATGTAATTTTTTTTTCAGGATTAGGGAATAACCTATCCCATTTGGGTACAATCGTGTTGACCGACTGAAAAGCACCAAGCTTTTGAATATTAATGTATGTTTTTTCAATGTCTTTGGAGCATATGACAACAGCATGATTGAAAAATCTAGTGGCTGAAGAAGGGAGCAGTTGATGCCCCGAAATATATCCCATCGCAAAATGTGAGTGCAGTTGATGACATATACATGTATTGATAGACGGGAACTTTCGTCACAATAATAGTATGTATATTATAATTGTCAATACGGACCAATGACGGAGTCTTAAGTTTTCTAAAACTGAAGCATGCTTGTGCAAGCATACTATTCTTTTAAACGTATAAGGTGTGATCAAAAAGTATCCGTTTGATGGCGTTGCTGCACTGTATATGTACCGTAACTCCGATGCAGGTATATAAGCACGCACATGTAGGCAAGGGATTAGTGTGGCAGTCGTGTCTTGCCAAGGTGCTTGCGTTAAATGCGGCAACGGGAACTATGGTGATGTTATTACCAAATGCGTCCAAACAAGGCCAAACGGGACCAACGTGCTATTATTTTCATGGCTGTGAGAGGACAAACACTGCTGGACATCCATTGGAGAATGACGAATGTGTATAGGGCAGCATGTCTGTCGGAAACCACCGTTCATTGATCTGGGGACCATTGCTTATTGATTTCAAGGAACCTGGCGTCTCCATCACTGTACTACGCAATACTGGAGAAATTACGGCATGCAATTAAGGTGAAACATCCGGGAAAACTGACAAGGGCTGCTGCTGCTTCATGATAACGCATGTCCCCATACCACAAAGGTCGTAAGGCAGAATGTATGTCAACAATTGGGAGACACTCAAGCATCCGTCCTGCAGTCCTGATCTCTCCCCAAAAGATTATCACGCCTTCGGTTGCTTAAAAATGGCCTTGAAGGGTCGACAATTCCTGTCGGACGAGGATGCAGCAAGCGGTTACAAGACATGGTGTTCTATCACACAGGGATCTTGAACCTGGTGCGTCGGTGGGATGAGTACCTCAATGCTCATGGCGATTCTGGACTGTACGGCGCCATAAAACGGAAACCTTGTTAGACTTGGGGCAAACTTTATATACCGTCCAGAGTGATTAATGGCATAATTTGCAGACTAAGAACAGGGATTCATTTTCCAACAATATGAAGACTCTCCACAAAGGCATATAATAGGGTGTCCTGGGGTACGTAAATCCAAACCTGCCAGGTCAACGGATTGTTAGTGTTACGGCTGCAGACAATACCTTCTGCAACCCCCGTTTGCCTTATCTCACAGTGTGTAATTTCTTCCTGTCGGGTTTCATCAAGGACAATTTATACATCCCTTCACTCCCAGCAAGGCATGTTACCACAGCAATTCAGAATGCATGAGAGAGGGTTTGGCGAGAATGGCAGTAGCACCTGGACAAATGCTGTATTACACATGGGGCTTACATGGAGTGCATCTAAACTTCAAACTTGACCGTAAACAACAGTTTGTGTTTACACTTACGAGCTAGTATACCAATACACTCTATTGCTGTTGCGAGTAAATTTACAACCAAATGCTACTGTAAACTACGTACAGTATATGATCACCTTAAGTTGTATGTCACAGACACATTCATTGTTTTTAACTGATGACATTTAATTTTCCCCTTCTGTGTGTTTAAACTATATATTATATTTTTCAATACATTACTTTTTAACGGATAATGATTCTAATTGTATGTTGTTTCAGCTCTTTGATAAAGATAACTATGTGAACAAACACTTCAGTAGATATGTGTTCAGCACAGAAGGCCATCTTTTCACAATTGATCCACTTTATCGAACAAAGGTACGGCAGAGAACAGATTCTGATAAAAGAATAGTGCAGCAAAGGCATAACATATCTGATGCAAAAGTAAGTCAATTTGTAACATTGTTCTCGTAATTTAATGCTTGTGTTCTTTGATAACGAACTAGACTTATGTTTTGTGATTCTTTTGTTGTTCCACAGTGCCAAGCAGTTGATGCTGAGAGGACATACTTCCTGCCAATCAAGAGCCAGTACCTCCTTCAGATCAGTGAAACACTTGGACTCCAAGATTACTGAGAAATGCTATTTTATTTTGAACTTTTCCTTCCTGAAATGCTGTGTTAATTAGAACTGATGTTTTGTACTTACATAATGATTAGAGTTTGTGGTTTCTAGAATTTAAAATTTCTAAATTTCTAAATGTAGCATTTTGTAGTAATTTTCTTAAAAATAAGGTTTTTGACCAATATTATAATGTAGCAATTAGGACTAAAATGATACAGATCAATTGATTGCCTTGTTATTAACAAAACACTATGGAAAGCTCAGACAGAATAAGTTAACATTACAAATAAATATACAAATAAACATACCAAAATTCTTAAATTTACACCTTAATTCTACTTGCAAACAACTGGTTTAGCACGTATTGTATATTTAGGTCGTTGACTATGAAAATTTGTTGCCTTTAAAAATTCCAATGAAAGCCAATTTTTAAAATATCTGTTTATCATATCCGTTTGAATACCAAATGAGTGTTTTCAGCTATTGGGTTGTGTAAATGAAGTAGATGTATTGTGGAAGTGTGAGTTGTGTGAAAGTTGGAGGGGAAAGAACAGACTGGTTCAGACAAATGAGTGGCCTGAAACAGGATAGTGCGCTGTGGTTATGGACGAGGTAATGACACGGATAGCAGGAAAGATAGGAGAAGATAAGATGAAAGCAATGGTGTTTGCAGATGATCTCATGGTCTGGGGAAACAAGGACGAGGAAATTCAGGAGCAACTGAAGGCTTGGGAAGATACAGTGGGAGAGTACGGATGGAAGTTCAACATCAGTAAATGTGAGATCCTGTTAACGACCAGGAAAAAGGACAGACCAATGAGTGGGATAACACTTGGAGGGGGACAGCTGAAGAAGGTGGAAAGTCTCAAGTACTTGGGAAGTATAGTGGAGGAAAATGGGAGAAATGACAAAGAGATTACGGAACGTGGCAGACAGGCAGAAGCACTTCTGAGAAGCATTAGGAGCTTAGTGTGGAATAAAGATGTCCCACAAAAAAGCAAGGAAGTGTTATACAGAAGCTACTATATCCCGATACTGACCTATGCTTCAGAAACGTGGACAATGAAGAAAAGAGACATAAGCAGAATACAGGCTGGTGGAATGAAGTTCCTGCGAAGTAGGATTGGAGTAACAAGAAGAGACAGGGTGAGGAATGAAAAGGTCAGGGAAATGGTGAAAGAGGAGCCCTTGCAAGGTAGGATTGAGACATCAAGACTGAGGTGGTATGGACACTTAAAGAGAATGGATGAGAAGAAGATTCCCAAGAGGATACATGAGATGCAGATGCAGAAGAAACGACCAAGGGGAAGACCAAGAGATAGATGGCTGAAAGGAGTGGAGGAATGTGTCAAGAAGAGAGGCGAGGACTGGACCAGAGTGACAGCGGATAGGTGGTGGGAAGAACAGACTAAGTGGTGAGGCTTATGTTCCAAACAGACCCAGCCTGGGGCTGGATACTGTACAAGATGATGATGATGATGAAATGAAGTATAAGTGCTGTTGATGTGACAGTAGTCTCTACCCCAGTACCTTTGCCATGAAGAGGAAAAGTGTCTGTGGGTAATAGTTCAGTTGGTAAAAGCCTAAGGCAGGAAATCCGAAGGTCCCAGGTTCGAGTACTGGTCAAGCCAGACATTTTAATTCCCTTTCCTACTTCTCGATGGCTTGTACACAACAAGACCTAATGGTTCCAGTTTATAACTCTTGGCACGCTGGTTGATCGTCGCTTCGTTTCTACCCATAGCTACCAGTTATGAGTGATGATATTGGCTGTTCCCTACACTCCTCTTTGTTTCAAGATTCCACAGGCAGTTATTATTTCCCCTCAAATAAGATATGTTTAACAAAAATCCAAGAAATTTGCCTTTATTTCACGTTTTATCGTATCAATTTGCATTGTATGGCTTACTCAGAAACGCTAAAGATCACTTTAACACGTCATAAAACATGAAGGCACATACCCCTACGAAGCTTCAGCAAATTTTGCATTTATTGCAACTGTTATAAACCACAAACTCTAATGATATAGCTTGGAATGTGAGTTTGTTTAATGTCAGGATAAAAATTGATGAATTGTCGTACAGTGATGGGTTCGTTTATGAGTATAAAGGTATATTTCAAAGTTCAATGCATATTTGAGAAATAAATGCATTTATATTGAATGAGGTTTTTTTATTTTTATTTTTTTTCACTCTCCTGGAATAGTGTTACAAGTGAGTTGCATGGCTAAAGTGTATGTAAATAAAATAATAAGGATATATCATCATCATCTTCTTGCACAGTTTCCAGCCACTGGCCGGGTCTGTTTGGAACACAAGCCTCTCCAACGTCTTCTGTCTTCCCACCATCTCTCAGCCTCCACCTTTGTCCAGTCTTCTCCTCTCTTCTTCACGCTTTCTTCCACCCCCTTCAGCCACCTGTCTCTCGGTCTTCCTCTCGGTCTCTTTCCTTCCCACTTCGTCTCGTGTACTCTCCTGTGTATCCTCTTTTCCTCCATTCGTTTTACATGTCCATACCATCTAAGTCTAGATTTCTCTATACCATCCTGTAATGGTTCCTCCTTCATTAATTCTCTGGACCTCTCATTTCTTATTCTGTCCATCTTTGTAGCTCCAATAGTGCTTCTCAAGAACCTCGTCTCACTGGCCTGGATTTTGCTCTTCTCCCTTCCTTTCATAACCCAGGTCTCCGAGGCATACGTCAGGATAGGGACATAGTACGTCCGATATATGATCTTTTTGCTGTTCTGAGGGACATCCTTGCTCCATAACATGCTTCTCACACTCCTCCGAAATGCTTCTGCCTGCCTCCCCCGCTCATTTATTTCTCTATCGTTTCTTCCATTACCTTGTATCAGGCTTCCCAGATACTTGAAACTCTCCACTTTCTTCAGCTGTTCCCCACCAATTGTTATTCCCGTTGTGGTTCTTTCCTTCTTCCTTGTTGTGATCACCATCTCACTCTTATTTATGCTAAATTTCATCCCATATCCTTGTATTATTCCTTCCCACACGTCCAACTGTTCCTGTACCTCCTCCTCCTTGTTTCCCCAAATCATCAAATCATCTGCAAACACCATTGCTTTCATCTTTCCTTCCCAAATTACTTGTGCCACTCGGGTCATTTTGTCATCCATCACCACAATGAAAAGTAACGGTGACAGTGCACTTCCTTGTTTCAGGCCGTTTCTCTGTTCCAACCAGTCTGATCTCTCTCCTCCCACTTTCACATAGCTCACGCTTCCCTTGTACATCTCCTTTATCCTCTTTTTATAGTCCATTTCTCTACTCCTCTATCCTCCAGGGACTTCCATACTTTGTTTCAGCATACACTGTCATATGCTTTCTCAATGTCCAGGAAGGCCATCAGCAGATCTGTTCCTTACTCATAGTGCTGTTCTTGTAACTGCCTTACAGCAAAAATCAAATCCACTGTGGACCTTCCTGCTCTGAAGCCATGTTGTTCTTCCCTCATCCCTCCTTCTATCCTTGTCCTAATTCTCTTTTCCAAAACTTTATCGTAGATCTTTGCACAATGACTCATCAGTGTTATTCCCCGATAGTTACTGCAATCTTTTCTACTACCTTTCTTGAAGATCGGGACAATTATTCCTTTTTTCCAGTCCTCTGGGGTCTTCCTTTCCTTCCATGCTGTCCTCATCACTCGGTACAACCACTGTATCCCCACCTCTCCTGCTGCTCTCACCATCTCCACACTCAACTCATCCACACCCGGTGCCTTCCCTCCTTTCATCTTGTTCACTGCATCTTCCACTTCTTTCCATGTTAAGTCCTTTTCTGTTTGCAGTTCATCTTCCTCTTCCCCGATTTCTTCCTCCTCACCATCTTTTCCATTTGGGTTCAGAAGTTCTTCAAAATATTCTTTCCACATTTTCTTCAGTTCTTCCCTATTTTCTATCTCTTGTCCCCTTTTGTTCACCATTCTAACATAATCCGTAGGATCCTTCCGCCTCTTATTTTTTACCATCCCATACAGGAACTTTTTTGTACCTTCACTAGCCTCCTTCATCATCTTTGTCCACTCTTCCATCCACTTTCTTCTCTCCTCAGCCACTACTCTCTTCGCCTCCTTCTTTCTTTCCTGGTACTCTTCCCTTGTCTCTGCCGTCCTATTATGATACCACCTCCTAAAGGCTCTATTCTTTTCCCTTACTATATCTTTTGTCTTCCCATTCCACCATGGTGTTTCCTTCCACCTCTTCTTGCTACTTGTCCTCCCACATACTGCTTCTGCTGCACCTACTAGTGTCTTCTTAAATCTAGGCCATTCCTCTTCCACCCCTCTTTCTTCATCTGTTGGAATTCCTTCCTTTACCATTTTGAGGTACTCGACCCTTCTATCCCCTTCTTTCAGTTTCCATATCCTTATACGTCTTTCCTGGTTCTCAGTCCCTTTCTTCTCCTTACTCCCTCTCAGGTTCATAACCAGCAATCGATGGTCGCTATCCAGGTTCTCCGATGGTATAACCTTGATGTCCGTGATGTTCTTATTTAGTTCTTTCTCATACAGTATATAGTCGACCACAGACTTCCTGGTCAAGTCATCACTGTACCATGTGATTGTGTGGCTCTCTCTTTTCTTAAACCAGGAGTTCCCAACTAGCAGGCTGTTCCTCTGGCAGAAGTCCAACAGTCTCTTTCCTTCCTCATTTCTTCCACCCCAACCCTCTGGTCCTAGAACACTCTCATAACCTTGTCTTTCTCTTCCTACATGGGCATTGAGATCCCCCATAACAATCATATTTCTTCCTACCAGCTGCTTCTGCAATTCCTCTTCAAACTCCTCCTTCTCTTCAGAGGCGCAGCCTACTTGTGGGGCATACACTTGCACTATTTCTACGGTCTCTCCCCTCAGTGCTACTTTCACTTTCATCATCCTAGCACTTATTCTCCTCACAACTTCTTTTAAACCATCTCGTACTACTACTCCCACTCCATTCCTCTTTCCCTCTTCGTTCCCACTCCAGTACAGTCTATAGCCTTTTCTCAGTTCTCTCCTTCCTTCCCCTTTCCACTTTGTTTCTGCCAATCCCAATAGTAGGAAATAAAGAGCGGTTCTGGGACAGGGGCTAATGGGCAAGATGGCCGCCGCGCGCAACTGCCCTATGTTATTCTTATGGAGAGGTCAGTCACAGCTGGGTCAGGGGCTAATGGGCAAAATGGCCGCCACGCTGTCACAGGAGGAGGTCGGCCGTGTAGTTACTAAATGGAATATTTATTATTATTATTAATTTTATTAGGTAATTATTGATTAATTGCTTGCCACGGTGGGTGAGTGGTTATCGTGTCGGACTACCAACCCCCAAGCTTGCAGGTTCGCTCTTGGTCGTGGTAAGTGATTTTTGAAAGGTGCCAAAAATTAAGACACGCATGTCATACGATGTTGGCATGTAAAAGAACCCAGGGAGAGGTCGGCTATGTAGTTGCTAAATGGAATATTTATTATTATTATTTATTATTATTATTAGGTAATTATTGATTGATCGTGTACAATCAAGACCAGCCTTATATTGCCCCACTTTATGGTGTAGTGGCTAGCATTTTAGCTGTTACTGTGGAGGCTCGGGTTCGAGTCCTGGCTCTGTCAAGAAATTTAATTCTAGGCTGAGGGTTGGAATGGGGTTCACTCAACCTTGTGAGGCAAAACTGACAGGAGCTGGCTTTTGATTCATACCGCAGCCATTCTGCCTAACCCAACTTCACCTAACCTAACCTAACCAAATCCCACCTTACCTAACCTAACTTCAAAGTCAGAATGTACAATACATCTATTGCTTTTATACCCTCATATATTAGATATAGAGAATGTCCACCACGATTTAGATCCTCGAGCACACTTTCTGACATATCATTAAAACGTGTAGAAAGGAATGTCTGAAAATTTTCACTAACACACAGTACACGTTCACCATACATTGTGTCCACTTTCTGAATGTTAGTGATACGGAAAAAAGAATGTATTGGTAATTCAGTGAGCTTTTTTCTCACTAATCAACAGTTCTGCCCCCATAGCATTAAGAATATTTATTGTAGTAGCCTATAAAGAAACAAAAAAATCATATCTATTACAGTTTAGCTATATGTGACCAGAACCACTATAACATTTTATTCTAATAAGGAGATTTCCGTAATAAGAAAAAAAACTTTACCATAATGATGGATTGTGTAAGTAAACGTCTTTTGCTGCTTCATGCCACTACTAAACTGATACTCATACAACAGACAAGTGAGTTCATGTTTCGCTGACGTAATCGTATGTTTCCACGCACTTCCTGTGTTGAGCGCGTCATAGTGGCTAAATTTAAAACTCTAGATGAGATGTTTTGCTAACGTAATCGTATGTTAACCCGCACGCACACGCAGAGCCCTGTGGACGGCTCCTTGTGGACGAGTCCCTGTTGACAGGTCATTGTTGACAGGTCCTTTTGGACGGGTCCTTTTTGACCAATCCCTTTAGACCGGTCCCTATGGACTGGCCCATGGTCCCTAATGCTATGATGAAATTAAACGTTGTTCCACATGAAACGCATGTGAAGAGTCGATTCCTACTATGAAATAACATGCTTGTTTTTTTGTTTTTACGCATGCGCACTTGGGGGATTTTGTAAGGATTTATAGATGAGTTATTTTTTTAATTACCAAAAGATACAAAACAAATAGGTCATTAGCTTTTTAATATCTCATGAACCAATAAGGCTAGGATTTGTATAAGAGGTCGTTGGACTTGAGTTGACATTCTGTTTTTGAATATATTATTTATTTTTTGCCAAAAGGGAGGATTTTGATGAATGAGGTGTCATTGAACTCGGGTTGACACCCCCTTTCCAATGGATAACATATTTCCACCTCAAAAATAAAACCTACCCCTACTAGAGGGTGATTTTTTTAGAAAATCTCGCTTTTCAAGTGCAACATGTGACAGTTTGAATGCCAATATGGAATTAAGCGTTGTTCCACACAAGAGGCATGTGTACGGTGGAAAGCCACTATGACTTAACATGCTTGTTTTTTGTTTTTTTACGCATGTCCACTCATGGCTTTTGTAAGAGGGCGGGCTTTTTAAAGATGGTGGCTGTAGTGTAACCTAACCTAACCCAACCAACGAGGGGTGATCAAAGAGTATTTCAAGCGGGGCTTGTCGATAGGCAAACCAATAATCAAAGAGGGGTATGTCAGACCTTGAGGCGATAACCCCTTTTGATTGATCACTGTTGACTAGCCCCTTTGGACGAGTCCTTTTTGAAGGGAGACGTTTTTGACGGATCCTTTTTGAACAGTTCTTTTTGACGGGTCCATGTTTTCCGGTCCCTTTTGACGGGTCCCTTTGGACTGATCCCTATGGACTGACCCATGAATTTATCCTAATTATGTCAACGGGCCTAACTACATTTGTGTGAGGAGCAGTGGGTTGAACCGACGTTGTTCGCCAGCGCTCACTACTACAATCTGATAAGGATATGAAAGGAAAGCGACGAAATACATGTGAACACGTGCGAGATGACATTACTAGCCCACCTTGTGAAAACCACATGTAACCTAACAAGTCACATTCTGTTTTGGTTCGTACGTGAGAAAATGCATGTTCATATGTAATATGACCTAACATACAGGTGTTCACCTGTGCACTTGCACGATAAGAGCTAACAAGTCACATTCTTTTTTGCTTCGTACGTAGCGTTAGGGCTAATGCACACACACCCTAGTACACGAGGCACATGCAATTTGAGGACAGGTCAAGGGACCTAAGTGCGAAATTTGGTGAATGGATGTGTTCTAACGAGTCATTTGTAGTTGAAAGAGAATAATACATGTTCTTAAGATGTTAAAACTGAAGAGATTGTACGTGCAGTAAGACGTCTTCTTATTTCCGGTGTCAAGTTGCTGACATGGCAGAGAGCATACAGTTCTGTTGCTATGACTGACGCTACAGTAATTTAAAACCGCAGGTGTTCATCTTGACAATGGATAATGCATAGTCAGCAGTCATTGGATATTACACAGGTGTTCCTATTGCACTTTGGACACTCAGCTGTACTGGGAAAGGAATTGCAATGATCTGCAAAAACTGCTGACACGAGCGATACGAGTTTTTATACGAGAGGTGTCATATATTTCCCTACTGTCTGTCGTTATTACTCGCTACGAGTGAACAGTGCTCTATTACTGCTCAAGCGTTGCAAAAAGCCTTTTGGTAGAAAATCATTGAATTATTTTGCAAGGTAAGTACTTATTATTAATGGATTGTAGTCTTTTATTACTAATTGATGTTGAAGTTATTGATTGGAATGTATTTATTGATTGATTGATTTATTTATTCATTTATTTGTTTGTTTACAGATAATTGGGTACCTCTAAGGTTAGCAGATTCCTATACCTAGTTCATTCAGTGCCAGCAGTTGATAAATTATTAAAGGTAAGTGCCCCTCTAATAACATTTAAACAGCTAGAGCGATATTTTCCAATGTTCACTACTAGATGTCAGTGACAATGGTATATTTGGTAGTTAAAGTTGGAACTACTTGACCATGGTGTGTAAAGCTAAATTTGTAGGTTAGATTTTTATTACCGCTCTATTAAGTCCGAATGTTCGTTGCTAGGTGTCAGTGACATAGGGAATATTTAAAGTCTTAACCTATCTTTACCTAACTTAACCTTGTCACTTGACATATTTTACAAGTTTAGACTTGCTTTCAGACTGGCTATGACGTCACACTTAGCTCACTTAACAGGCGGCCGCTGGTTTCTATCACGTGACATGTTCTACAAGTTTAGACTTGCTTTAAGACTGGCTATGACGTCACACTTAGCTCACGTAACAGGCGGTCGTTGTTTTCTATCACATGACATGTTCTACAAGTTTAGACTTGCTTTAAGACTGGTTATGACGTCACACTTAACTCTCTTAACAAGGGCCGCTGTTTTCTATCACGTGACATGTTCTACAAGTTTAGACATGCTTTTAGACTGGCTATGACGTCACACTTAGCTCACTTAACTGGTCACCGCTGGTTTCTACCACTCTATCAAGTTCCAATGTTCACCGCTAGGTGTCAGTGACAGTGGTATATAGTAACCCCCAGTTAGAACTACATGAAATTAGACTTGCTAGGAGTTCACAGATGATCGATTTAAAAACCCTGCTATAATCATTGACTGGAATGTAATTAAACTATTTATATTTTACTTTGTTTTATCTTTTATTAATATTTATGATTTCTTTCTTTTATAGGTAATTTGGAAAGTGATTTGGCAATCTTTATGTTCAAGTGTGGTGACTGTAAGAAACAGTTCTCAAGACCTGACAACCTTCAACGGCACGCAAATGCTAAACATAACATTAAACTGTTTGTGTGCAGTCATTGTGCTATGACATTTAACCGACAGGATAATCTTGGACGGCATGTACATTTAAAGCATGTCAGTTCATCACCTTTTTCGTGTACAGTTTGTGATCTTGGTTTTTCTGGTGTAAAGCAATATCAATTCCACATGGTTGAAGTGCATGATAAACAACAGGAATTGAAATATGTAAAACCATCAACTAGCACGGAACCTTTAAACAAATGTGATAAAGTAGGGGGTGACTGTTCTAAAATAAATGTTCAAAAGCGTAAACGTTCTCAAGATTGTGAAAATAGTTGTGCAACAAAAAGAAAAAAGAATAGTGAACCTTCGATAACGCATTGTGATGTATGTAATATTGATATACCCTTTTCAATGATGCAGGGACATTTGCGCAGTATTAATCATAAAAATAATGCTTGTCATGAAAAAATCTGGAAATATTCAGCAAATTGGTAGTGCATTTAAAAGTCGAATTGCTAGTTACAGACTTTATAGTGAAGAAAAAACTCAAAGTATTGAACCATTTTTAAAGACTGTTCAACCTAGTGTGTTGAGCTTAATAGATAATGTTTTAGTAAAGCATAATACATTTAAAATGAATTTTTAACTCTTTGGGCTATATGTAAAAACTGGGAGTGAAGGTGAAATTACTGATATCAAATCCTTTAATACAAAAAACAAAATTGTTAGCGAATCAACTAATATCAGTGATATGTTCCAAGATATTTCAAGTGCTATCATTGTGAAGAGTGAAGAGTTCCAGGAAAGGGAGTCAGGCTGGGCGTTGGTTGAAGTACTTTATCTAGAAACCAGCAACGTGTTTCCGCTATCTAGCGGTGACTATGAGAACTACCTGAACGACCAGCATGGTACCTAGCGCTCCATATCATTACTGAACGATCAGCATGCTATCTATCGGTCGATATCTACAATCACTCAACTACCAGCATGCTATCTACCGGTCAATATGACAACCCACTCAACTACTATTATGCATTCAAATAATGAACACATTTGCTCATATCCACTAACAATACACACAGCGGGGTTTGCTTTATCGTTTAATACAAATATATCTTGTTTAAATAATGTAACAAAAAGTTACATGGCACAATTGTATGGGAATGTTGCATTACCTAAAATGTAATAGTATGCAAGTGTTTAACATTTTACAATCGGCTTATGATGAAGGATTATGGTGGTGGCTTATGATGGAGGCTTATGGTGGTGGCATATGTTGGTGGCTTATTTTTGGTGGTTTACCTTAATACCTTATTTGTAATGGCTTATTTAACAAGTTATTTTTGTTTATGTATTTAGAGGATTTTTCTCTTGGTCTTGGAAAGTATCTCAACCCTTTTTTTTTATGGTAGCATAATGCTTACCGCCATGTTTGTAAGCAACAACAACACACTAAAATTCCAAGAATCCAAACTACTCTAAGGTTAATGGTTGTCTCTCAACTCCATTCAACGCCTAGTCAAAAACATTATATAGTTTTCAAATTTTTCCAAAAAGGTAAATTGGGGAAGTAGGCTATATGTTTAAACTAAAAATCATATCAAATCTTATGCTAACTCCAACACCTACGTCTATCCCACTCTCAGTCAAAAAAATATAATATTCTTCAAATTTTTTCCAAAACAATATTTGGAAAGTAGACCATATTTTGAAAACTAATCATCCTATAAAGTCATATATAGTCTCAAACCAATGGCTTTTATATCTTTAATCGTAAGAACAAAATATGGAATTTTTGACATTTTTTTCCAAAAATGTTCATTTTAAAACGGGGCTATATTTTGGAAACTAGGAATTTTACAATAAAGTTTGTTTAACGTAAATGACAGGTATTTACCCCCCACTACCCACAAACCAAGTCCCAGGTCTCTGGGACAAAATCCAAAAACGTTCAATTTGGAAAGTAGGCGATATTTTGAAAACTTATCATCCTAAAAAGTCATATATAGACTCAAACCAATGGCTTTTATGTCCTCATTTGGTAGAACAAAACTTAACTTTTTTTCAGTTTTTCCAAAAAGTCCAATTTTCAAAATTGTCTATATTTTGGGAACTAAGAATTTTACAAAAAAGTTTGTTTAACATAAATGAAAGGTCTTTACCCCTTCTACCCAAAAAATAAATTTCAGGTCCCTAGGACAAAAACTGTGTAGTAGTGTATTTGTGAGAGTTCACGGCCCTCCACCTCCATATTCCTCAACACAAGATGGCGGCCGTAGCTTAACTTAACCTAGCCTAACCTAACAAGATGGCGGCCGTAGCTTAACTTAACCTAGCCTAACCTAACCTAACAAGATGGTGGCCATAGCTTAACTTAACCTGACCTAACCTACGAGGTGTGATCAAAAGGTTCCAGAATGGTGGCTGCGACTTAACCTAGCCTAACCTAACCTACAAGGTGTGATCAAAAAGTTCCAAAATGGCGGCCGTAGCTTCACTTAACCTAACCTAACTTAACCTAAACCTACGAGGTGCGATAAAAAAATTCAAGATGGTGGTCATAGCTTAACTGAACCTAACCTAAACCTACGAGGTGTGATCATAAAGTTCCAATAAGGCGGTCGTAGCTTAACTCAACCTAACCTAACCCTACGAGGTGTGATCAAAAAGTTCCAAAATGGCTGCCGAAGCTTAACATAAGCTTTGATTGATCCCTGTTGATTGACCCCATTTGATTGATCTCTGTTGATGTATCCCTTTCTACTGGTCCCTGTTGACTAGCCCCCTTTGGACGGGTCCTTTTTGATGGGAGTCATTTTTTACGGGTCCCGGAGGACGGGTCCCTGTGGGCGGGTCCTTTGGACTGATCCCTATGGACTGTCCCATACATTTTATCCAAATTATGTCAAAGGGACCCGCCCACAGATACCCGTCAACAAGGACCCGTCCAAAGGGGGCTAGTCAACAGGGACCAGTCCAAAGGGATACATCAACAGAGATCAATCAAAAGGGGTCAATCAACAGGGATCAATCAAAGGTTAAGTTAAGCTACGGCAGCCATTTTGGAACTTTTTGATTACACCTCGTAGGGTTAGGTTAGGTTGAGTTAAGCTACGACCGCCATATTGTAACTTTATGATCACACCTCGTAGGTTTAGGTTAGGCTAGGTTCAGTTAAGCTATGACCACCATCTTGATTTTTTATCGCACCTCGTAGGTTTAGGTTAAGTTAGGTTAGGTTAGGTTAAGTGAAGCTACGGCCGCCATTTTGGAACTTTTTATCACACCTTGTAGGTTAGGTTAGGCTAGGCTAGGTTAAGTCGCAGCCACATTTTTGGAACTTTTTGATCACACCTCGTAGGTTAGGTTAAGTTAAGCTATGGCCACCATCTTGTTAGGTTAGGCTAGGTTAAGTTAAGCTACGGCCGCCATCTTGTTAGGTTAGGCTAGGTTAAGTTAAGCTACGGCCGCCATCTTGTGTGGAGGAATGTGGAGGTGGAGGGCCGTGAACTCTCCCAAAACCACTACTGCACAGTTTTTGTCCTAGGGACCTGAAATTTATTTTTTGGGTAGAGGAGATGAAGACCTTTTATTTACGTTAAACAAACTTTTATGTAAAATTCTTAGTTCCCGAAATATAGACAATTTTGAAAATTGGACTTTTTTTGGAAAAAAATGTTAAGTTTTGTTCTACCAAATAAGGACATAAAAGCCATTGGTTTGAGTCTATATATGACTTTTTAGGATGATTAGTTTTCAAAATATTGCCTACTTTCCAAATTGAACTTTTTTGATTTTGTCCCAGAGACCTGGGACTTGGTTTGTGGGTAGTGGGGATAAATACCTGTCATTTACGTGGAACAAACTTTTTTTGTAAAATTCCTAGTTTCCAAAATATAGCCCCGTTTTAAAATGAACATTTTTCGAAAAAATGTCAAAAATTCCATATTTTGTTCTTACGATTAAGGATATAAAAGCCATTGGTTTGAGTCTATATATGACTTTTTGGATGATCAGTTTTCAAAATATGACGTACTTTCCAAATATTGTTTTGGAAAAATTTGAAGAATATTATATTTTTTTGACTGAGAGTGGGATAGACGTAGGTGTTGTAGTTAGCATATGATTTGATATGATTTTTAGTTTAAACATATAGCCTACTTCCCCAATTTACCTTTTTGGAAAAATTTGAAAAATATATGTTTTTGACTAGGCGTTGAATGGAGTTGAGAGACAATCATTAACCTTAGAGTACTTTGGATTCTTGGAATTTTAGTGTGTTGTTGTTGCTTACAAACATGGCGGTAAGCATTATGCTACCGTAAAAAAAGGGTTGAGATACTTTCCAAGACCAAGAGAAAAATCCTCTAAATACATTGACAAAATTATCTTGTCAAATAAGCCATTACAAATAAGGTATTAACGTAAACCACCGAAAATAAGCCACCAACATATGCCACCACTATAAGCCACCACCATAAGCCGCCATCATAAGCCACCACCATAAACCACCAACATAAGCCACCAACATAATCCTTCATCGTAAGCCGATTGTAAAATGTTAAACACTTGCATACTATTACATTTTAGGTAATGCAACATTCCCATACAATTGTGCCATGTAACTTTTTGTTACATTATTTAAACAAGATATATTTGTATTAAACGATAAATCAAACCCCGCTGTGTGTATTGTTAGTGGATATGAGCAAATGTGTTCATTATTGGAATGCATAATAGTAGTTGAGTGGGTTGTCATATTGACCGGTAGATAGCATGCTGGTAGTTGAGTGATTGTAGATATCGACCGATATATAGAATGCTGATCGTCAGTAATGATATGGAGCGCTAGGTACCCTGCTGGTCGTTCAGGTAGTTCTCATAGTCACCGCTATATAGCGGAAACATACGTTGCTGGTTTCTAGATAAAGTACTTCAACCAACGCCCAGCCTTACTCCCTTTCCTGGAACTCTTCACTCTTCACAATGATAGCACTTGAAATATCTTGGAACATATCACTGATATTAGTTGATTCGCTAACAATTTTGTTTTTTGTATTAAAGGATTTGATATCAGTAATTTCACCTTCACTCCCAGTTTTTACATATAGCCCAAAGAGTTAAAAATTCATTTTAAATGTTTTATGCTCTACTAAAACATTATCTATTAAGCTAAACACACTAGGTAGAACAGTCTTTAAAAATGGTTCAATACTTTGAGTTTTTTCTTCACTATAAAGTCTGTAACTAGCAATTCGACTTTTAAATGCACTACCAATTTGCTGAATATTTCCAGATTTTTTTTCATGACAAGCATTACTTTTATGATTAATACTGCGCAAATGTCCCTGCATCATTGAAAAAGGTATATCAATATTACATACATCACAATGCGTTATCGAAGGTTCACTATTCTTTTTTCTTTTTGTTGCACAACTATTTTCACAATCTTGAGAACGTTTACGCTTTTGAACATTTATTTTAGAACAGTCACCCCCTACTTTATCACATTTGTTTAAAGGTTCCGTGCTAGTTGATGGTTTTACATATTTCAATTCCTGTTGTTTATCATGCACTTCAACCATGTGGAATTGATATTGCTTTACACCAGAAAAACCAAGATCACAAACTGTACACGAAAAAGGTGATGAACTGACATGCTTTAAATGTACATGCCGTCCAAGATTATCCTGTCGGTAAAATGTCATAGCACAATGACTGCACACAAACAGTTTAATGTTATGTTAGCATTTGCGTGCCGTTGAAGGTTGTCAGGTCTTGAGAACTGTTTCTTACAGTCACCACACTTGAACATAATGATTGCCAAATCACTTTCCAAATTACCAATAAAAGAAAGAAATCATAAATATTAATAAAAGATAAAACAAAGTAAAATATAAATAGTTTAATTACATTCCAGTCAATGGTTATAGCAGGGTTTTTAAATCGATCATCTGTGAACTCCTAGCAAGTCTAATTTCATGTAGTTCTAACTGGGGGTTACTATATACCACTGTCACTGACACCTAGCGGTGAACATTGGAACTTGATAGAGTGGTAGAAACCAGCGGTGACCAGTTAAGTGAGCTAAGTGTGACGTCATAGCCAGTCTAAAAGCAAGTCTAAACTTGTAGAACATGTCACGTGATAGAAACCAGCAGCCGCTAGTTAGGTGAGCTAAGTGTGACGTCATAGCCAGTCTTAAAGCAAGTCTAAACTTGTAGAACATGTCACGTGATAGAAAACAGCGGCCGCTTGTTAAGTGAGCTAAGTGTGACGTCATAACCAGTCTTAAAGCAAGTCTAAACTTGTAAAATATGTCATGTGACAAGGTTAAGTTAGGTTATTTTAGGTGAACTGAGGTTAAGACTTTATATATTCCCTATGTCACTGACACCTAGCAACGAACATTCGGACTTAATAGAGCGGTAATAAAAATCTAACCTACACATTTAGCTTTACACACCATGGTCAAGTAGTTCCAACTCTAACTACCAAATGACTACTACAAATGACTTGTTAGAACACATCCATTCACCAAGTTTCGCACTTAGGTCCCTTGACCTGACATCTAGCAGTGAACATTGGAAAATATCGCTCTAGCTGTTTAAAAGTTATTAGAGGGGCACTTACCTTTAATGATTTATCAACTGCTGGCACTGAATGAACTAGGTATAGGAATCTGCTAACCTTAGAGGTACCCAATTATCTGTAAACAAACAAATAAATGAATAAATCAATCAATCAATAAATACATTCCAATCAATAACGTCAACATCAATTAGTAATAAAAGACTACAATCCATTAATAATAAGTACTTACCTTGCAAAATAATTCAATGATTTTCTACCAAAAGGCTTTTTGCAACGCTTGAGCAGTAATAGAACACTGTTCACTCGTAGCGAGTAATAAGGACAGACAGTAGGGAAATATATGACACCTCTCGTATAAAAACTCTTATCGCTCTTGTCAGCAGTTTTTGCAGATCATTGCAATTCCTTTCCCAGTACAGCTTAGAGTCCAAAGTGCAATAGGAACACCTGTGTAATATCCAATGACTGCTGACTATGCATTATCCATTGTCAAGATGAACACCTGTGGTTTTAAATTACTGTAGCGTCAGTCATAGCAACAGAACTGTATGCTCTCTGCCATGTCAGCAACTTGACACCGGAAATAAGAAGACGTCTTACTGCACGTACAATCTCTTCAGTTTTAACATCTTAAGAACATGTATTATTCTCTTTCAACTACAAATGACTCGTTAGAACACATCCATTCACCAAGTTTCGCACTTAGGTCCCTTGACCTGTCCTCAAATTGCATGTGCCTCGTGTACTAGGGTGTGTGTGCATTAGCCCTAACGCTACGTACGAAGCAAAACAGAATGTGACTTGTTAGCTCTTATCGTGCACGTACACAGGTGAACACCTGTATGTTAGGTCATATTACATATGAACATGCATTTTCTCACGTACGAACCAAAACAGAATGTGACTTGTTAGGTTACATGTGGTTTTCACAAGGTGGGCTAGTAATAATGTCATCTCGCACGTGTTCACATGTATTTCGTCGCTTTCCTTTCATATCCTTATCAGATTGTAGTAGTGAGCGCTGGCGAACGACGTCAGTTCAACACACTGCTTTTCACACAAATGTAGTTAGACCCGTTGACATAATTTGGATAAATTCATGGGTCAGTCCATAGGGATCAGTCCAAAGGGACCCGTCAAAAGGGACCGGACAACAAGGACCCGTCAAAAAGAACTTTTCAAAAAAGATCCGTCAAAAATGACTCCCTTCAAAAAGGACTCTTCCAAAGGGGCTAGTCAACAGGGATCAATCAAAAGGGGTTATCGCCTCAAGGTCTGACATACCCCTCTTTGATTATTGGTTTGCCTATCGACAAGCGCCGCTTGAAATACTCTTTGATCACCCCTCATGGGTTGGGTTAGGTTAGGTTACACTACAGCCACCATCTTTAAAAAGCCCGCCCTCTTACAAAAGCCATGAGTGGACATGCGTAAAAAAACAAAAAAAACAAGCATGTTAATTCATAGTGGCTTTCCACCGTACACATGTCTCTTGTGTGGAACAACGCTTAATTCCATATTGGCATTCAAACTGTCACATGTTGCACTTGAAAAGCGAGATTTTCTAAAAAAAAATCACCCCCTAGTAGGGGTAGGTTTTATTTTTGAGGTGGAAATATGTTATCCATTGGAAAGGGGGTGTCAACCCGAGTTCAATGACACCTCATTCATCAAAATCCTCCCTTTTGGCAAAAAATAAATAATATATTCAAAAACAGAATGTCAACTCAAGTCCAACGACCTCTTATACAAGTCCTAGCCTTATTGGTTCATGAGATATTAAAAAGCTAATGACCTATTAGTTTTGTATCTTTTGGTAATTAAAAATATAACTCATCTATAAATCATTTTTCAAAAAGCCCCGTCCGCTTACAAAATCCCCCAAGTGCGCATGCGTAAAAACAAAAAACAAACATGTTAATTCATAGTAGCAATCGACTCTTCACATGCGTTTCATGTGGAACAACGTTTAATTTCATCATAGCATTAGGGACCATGGGCCAGTCCATAGGGACCAGTCCAAAGGGACCGGTGTAAAGGGATTAGTCAAAAAGGACCCGTCCACAGGGACCCGTCCAAAGGACCTGTCAACAATGACCCGTCAACAATGACCTGTCAACAGGGACTCGTCCACAAGGAGCCGTCCACAGGGCTCTGCGTGTGCGTGCGGGGAACATACGATTACGTTAGCAAAACATCTCATCTAGAGTTTTAAATTTAGCCACTATGATGCGCTCAACACAGGAAGTGCGTGGAAACATACGATTACGTCAGCGAAACATGAACTCACTTGTCTGTTGTATGAGTATCACTTTAGTAGTTGCATCAAGCAGCAAAAGACGTTTACTTACACACAATCCATCATTATGGTAAGCTCTTTTTTCTTATCATTATGAAAATCTCCTTATTGGGACCCGTCCACAGGGACCGGCGTGTGCGTCCAGGGGAACATACAATTACGTCAGCAAATCATCTCTTCTAGTTTCAAATTTAGCCACTACGGCGCTTGCAACACACAGGAAGTGCGTGGAAACATAAGATTACGTCAGCGAAACATGAACTCACTTGTCCGTTGTCTGAGTATCAGTTTAGTAGTGGCATGAAGCAGCAAAAGACGTTTACTTACACAATCCATCATTATGGTAAGGTTTTTTTTTCTTATCATTACGGAAATCTCCTTATTAGAATAAAATGTTATAGTGGTTCTGGTCACTTATAGCTAAACTGTAATAGATATGATTTTTTTGTTTATTTATAGGCTACTACAATAAATATTCTCAATGCTATGGGGGCAGAACTGTTGATTAGAGAGAAAAAAGCTCACTGAATTACCAATACATACTTTTTTCCGTATCATTAACATTCAAAAAGTGGACACAATGTATGGTGAACGTGTACTATGTGTTAGTGAAAATTTTCAGACATTCCTTTCTACACCTTTTAATGATATGTCAGAAAGTGTGCTCGAGGATCTAAATCGTGGTGGACATTCTCTATATCTAATATATGAGGGTATAAAAGCAATAGATGTATTGTACATTCTGACTTTGAAGTTAGGTTAGGTAAGGTGGGATTTGGTTAGGTTAGGTTAGGTGAAGTTGGGTTAGGCAGAATGGCTGCGGTATGAATCAAAAGCCAGCTCCTGTCAGTTTTGCCTCACAAGGTTGAGTGAACCCCATTCCAACCCTCAGCCTAGAATTAAATTTCTTGACAGAGCCAGGACTCGAACCCGAGCCTCCACAGTAACAGCTAAAATGCTAGCCACTACACCATAAAGTGGGGCAATATAAGGCTGGTCTTGATTGTACATGATCAATCAATAATTACCTAATAATAATAATAATAAATAATAATAATAATAAATATTCCATTTAGCAACTACATAGCCGACCTCTCCCTGGGTTCTTTTACATGCCAACATCGTATGACATGCGTTTCTTAATTTTTGCCACCTTTCAAAAATCACTTACCACGACCAAGAGAGAACCTGCAAGCTTGGGGGTTGGTAGTCCGACACGATAACCACTCACCCACCGTGGCAAGCTATCAATCAATAATTACCTAATAAAATTAATAATAATAATAAATATTCCATTTAGTAACTACACGGCCGACCTCCTCCTGTGACAGCGTGGCGGCCATTTTGTCCCATTAGCCCCTGACCCAGCTGTGACTGACCTCTCCATAAAAATAACATAGGGCAGTTGCGCGCGGCGGCCATCTTGCCCATTAGCCCCTGTCCCAGAACCGCTCTTTATTTCCTACTCCCAATAAATCCAACTTCCTTCTTTCCATCATATCCACTATCTCCTCCACCTTCCCCGTCAGCGTTCTTAGGTTTAAGGTTCCAAATCTTAGTCTGTGTGTACAGCCGTGTCGTCGTCTATTAAATCCATCATGTCCGAGGCTCGTTCCAGTTTTGAAAGCATTTGGTTTCATCCACTACTGGCTTGCTGGGTCTATCATAGCTTCACCAGAGCCCTGTTAGCCGTCACTTTTCAGGGTTCCTGTAGGACCTTCACAGCTACCGTAACGGTCCCGGGGCACTGTACTTCGCCCCTACAGTCGATCCCCTACTTTGTGCCGTTGCCCGTCTCCCACGACGTGGACGAGGGGTTGGACTTATGGGAGATATATCATGTACTTATATACTAATGAGATGATTGCTCGAACATTTCACATCAACTTCTGATATTAAAATATTATTCAAACCCATGTCTGTCAATAGGAAAAATATTACTTAAGGATTTTCCTATATGCGACATTCTTTGTACAATTACATTTTGGCGCTATTGCAACTTTAAGGGTCTCGAAAGATCGTGCTCTTGACATTGACTGTAAACTTGAGGAGGTAAATAGAGACCTGCACATAAGGGTCTTGAAAGAACGTGCTCTTGACATGGACTGTAAACTTGAAGAGGTAAATAGAGACCTACACATTGCCGATTTCCCCTTGAGCTACCTTAATTGTGATCCAGTATAGCACCCAAATTGAAAATTGGCACCTTTAAAAAGTTGATGATAATGACTGTTATTTTATGGGACCTTATATCTAGGTTATCGGCCCCTAATGAAATGATATGGAATGAAATGATCAAGTTAAAAAAACAGCCCAATGCCAGGCATGAGGACGAAAATGGTTTGTATAAAATAGACAATGGATCCGAAAAATTATGCCTTATTTGAATAAAAGAAGTAAAACATGAGGATGATAAAAAAAACTATAAACTAAATAAAGCATTTTGGATGATAATAATAGATATGTACCCAGTAGAACAGAGTAAAAATAAACTAAAAGTCTTAAATTATATTAAAACATATAGTAACCACATTCCCTCTTGAACTGTATGACGAGGTCTACTAATAGCCCGTCATCACGTAGAACAAGGGAGAGGGTGTTAGGCAGTTCTTCGCAGATCGGCCAGGTCCACACACTCCAAGAGAATGTGTGCCACAGCAGGGCCCTGCGTAGCTGGTGTCTGTAGTATGTTCTATCCTGCTGCGCTCTTGCGGACAGTCTAAGAAGTAAGCCACAAGCACGTGACGTTATGTACTTGGCTTTCCCCACCTGCCGCTAGCTAAGTGTGTGAGCGAGCTGTATATAGTATGGTGTGGTATCCTGCCATCCAGGCAAGTGCTTTTAGTGCCTCACGACCGAGTCTCATTCTGTTAGCCCTGTCTATGCTGGAACTCATCAGTTCAGGCGCGCACAGCCAGCCTGTCCCGACAGGGTTTCTCAAAGCCGTTCTTCTTTACATATTATGATTATTATTATTGTATGTTTAGCAATAAAATGTTCTTGGGTACCAATAGACTGAGTATCATACTGTTCCCGAATACATTGTAGATGAATTCTCAAATATTGAACGGATTCATTGAGAGCAAAATTAGGTCATTTATACTTACGCATAACCAAACTTGATAAGTGATTAAACAATTTTGATGTTCCTCTTGCATATTCCAAACGTACCACAAGTTTTCACTTCTCTTTGAAGCCTATTGTATGCTCTAAATGACCTGTCTTGTTAATGCCGATGGCTACTTCACATCTGATGGTGGGGTCCTGCATAAATCTTGTATCCTTCTTATGGCCAATAACAATTATGTCCATTGTATTTTTGCTTCTAACACGATGAATACACCAATACATGGATCGCGTAACATTTCTGATATATTACAGCTGCAACTTAGATCTATTTCGGTGATTCCTAACGTTTGTAGTGAATCCCCTTCATAATTATGGTTTTTGAACGTGAGCTAGGGTTTCAGGCACTCCGCTGTGTTTGCAGCATACAGAGTCCTGGCTATGCCCATGGAGGTCTCACACAAGAGCAACCTTTGCTTCCAACTATTTGTGCTATGCTACTCCCTTTCATGTGTACTTCTGGATTAGACGTTGTCCATAAAATATGGTGATACAGTAGAGTCTAGCAAACTCGGCACTCGGTAACCCTGACAGGAGAAAAAATCATGATTTTTTATTTTTTTGGTTTCCGCACAGAGAGTTATTATGTTTTCTTTCGTCTTCTCCGTCAATGGAATTATCGACAGTTAAATACGACGCGAAACAAGTTGACCTACAGTATTAAATACAGGCAGTTCTACAGTACGGTACTGTAAATGCACAAACTTTTTGCAAAAAAAGTAAATTGTAATTTTCATTAAGTGAAAAAACTATTTGCCTACAGGAATTGTTTTGCACATATACTGTACAGTGTACATATTATAAACATCATTCGTAGGCCTAGTTTTTCTAAGTTTTCTTTTATAATTTAATTGTTTTCCTTGATTTTTATGCAGTACAGTAGTACAGTATTGAACTAGATATTCAAGTACTGTAATTGTAGTGGCTAATCGTTTTAAAACTTGTGTTTCTGTTAAAAACAAATAAGTGTACTGCATTGCATTACTTTAAAACCAAAACAAAAAGCTTATTTCTTCTTTTTAACACATTTCCCAATAACCCGGAATTTTCGCGATCTCGGCCACCCTTCTGTTCACATTAGGCCGAGTTTGCGAGACTCTACTGTAAGATAGTTTCTGGACTTTTTGCAATCAACCTGCAAGTTTATTTTGTGTTTTCCTTAGATCCTCTTCAGTCTTAAGTGTCGGCTATTTACGAGGGTCATGGCAACTATGTTATATCTTTCGATAATGCTACAGCATGGGAAATCCACGATGTGCATTGAACCCTTAAGGCCGTGTGATATCTCAGCACCAACAGAAAATGGGTTCGAGTACAGGAGTTAACGCCAAAGGTACAAACGAAAACCACACAATGGAACTCTGTGTAAATTTGTTTTGCACTAGTACAAATGGAACACAAATCAATCAATTAACATCCAGGGCACCGTTTCCAAGCATTGGAACACTGTTCAATAACAGACACAGACATGTCAGTTCACATGTTCACTTCGCGGCGAGTCTGCAGTTGCTGCGCGTCCATGTTGGAAAGCCTCCACCCAACGTGCAACTGTTCGGTAATCACCAACAGCTTCACATAGTGCTGCATGACACTGCGTAGCATTTCTGCCACCGAGAAAGCAAATTTTACGAATGATCGATGTTCCAATCTGATTACATCCATCTTGTAGCTCGGCCAAGCTCAGAATGAACGTGTATGGCGCTGGTACTGTACCCGATAATCCGGAAAGGATCCTGTTGGAATATCCATTGCCCCCGCTGGATTGCCTATTTCTAACTGCACCGGCATATACTACATTAGAAATCGCTTCCAACATGGCCTTTAGGGATTCACAGTCAGCAGTTACCAGAATATTGTGGATCAACAACCAACTAAACGGGGCACTCACCTCTCGGGGACTGGGAATTAAGCTTCGCCTACACTACATCCACAATATTCTTCTCCTTATATTTAAAATGAATCACACCCCAACAACAATGGAAAACAATCTGAACAAAATTTATTAACAATAGGGTAAACTAATCTGCTATAAACAAAATAACAATAAACGAATTTAACAATGGAAATTAAAATTAAAAACACGCAATCATTCACCCCTCCTTTCAACTCTACATCTTACTACAATGCTGTATAAAAAATTATGAGCATAAAATCTTGGCTTGTTCTAGGCCTACAATGCGTAAAAATAAAAACGTTTAATGAAGTCTCTTAATAGCATTCCAGACACATGGTTTCATTCACAAGCCTGCGTTTGCAGAACGCACGTGCAGTAACTTTGTTTCATCAATGAAATACCGGCACCACGCCGTACTCGAAACTGGTTTATACAATTAATACAAGGCGGTGAGTCTACACCTGTTTATATTATGTCATCGCTCTCCAATGCTAACGGTGAAACATTCTCGCTAGTCCACAGAGACTGATTGTGTGTGCGTTTATTAAAAACACGTAAAATTAACATTTAGATCTTACAAAAGTTCATGTAACTACTCTGTTTCTTAAACAATCATTCTAAAAAAAATATACACTCTTTCATTCGCTCACCGCAATTGTTCTAGACCTATTCGGTTCCACATCTACTCTTAACAATGAACAATCATTCACACCAAAAACATCCGCTCATAAAACACACGCTATTGGGTAGATTATTGGCTGAGGAATAACCTAACCACCAAGGGAAGATGATTAAAAAAAGGAGGTAGGTTTCGGACTGGAGAAAAAGGATAGAAAAATAGGAGGAGAGTCCCACAAAAGTTATGAATTTAACTTTAAATGCACTCAGAGGCGGTTGCCACCGCAAATCCGCTCTCTGATACCTAAAATGGGTAAGGACCTGGTCGAAGCTGACGGGAACCGCAGCTAAGACTTGGGCGGTTTGCCAGAGAAAGGCTTTAGTGTATTCCCTCTCAAGCATGCATATGCCTACTATGGGGAAGGGTGATGGTCTGACAAGACAAATAGTAACAGCTTTATTGCGTATTAACGAGGGCATAAACCTAGGAAGAGTTAGGAAAGCCAGGATCTTGCCTAACTGTAGTATTTGCGAAATGATAAATCCAAAAACAAATATTTAATTTATTTAACAAGGCAAGAGGTTGATAACTTTAACAAATATATTTTCGATTTGGTTAACAATTTTGGGGTCACAGACCTCAGAAAGCATTAAACGTTTGCGCCAGGCAATTAACAATTTATGAGGTTTCGAACCTTATATATGTACTAAAATCTTTGTAAGATTTAAAAAAGACAAATGAACTGATTAAAGTTTAACAATAAATAGAGTACAAGGTGTGTACTTTAAGAAACTCCTGAGAGAATATTCTAGAGAGAGTGACAACTTCGAAAATAACAATAAGAAAAACATGAAGAATAAGATAGAAGTTCCTACAACTTCTTATATTTAAGCTGAATTACTGTTGGTTATTATACAAATAAGGGCAGGTCACTTACTGTGAAACCTGAAGAGAAAATCAAAAGGAAGGTTCTCGACCTCCTATGTTTAAGTAGGAATCACGAGCCAAATGGGGCAGTTTCCATTTCGTGAGACCTAGAAATAACTCACTCAAGAGTTGAAAGAATTGTTTTCCCTGATTATAAGGTAGAAACAATGTAAGCTTGAACCGTGTATAAAACACGTAGTTATACAGAAATTAATTAATGATAAACAAGCAAGATGGAAGGGCACTTCGTTAGAGTGACACCTTATTGGGAATGATCCAGAATTACAATTTTATTAATATGGTGTGTTAGTAGAAGGTTTAGGAAAGATCAATTGGGATTGAGGATAAATGTTCATGGCCTTATTTAATGTAAACGGACGATCGCGACGCGGTAGAAAAGTTGAACAAGCACTAGTTATCACTATAGTCTGTTAAATAGATGAAAAGTTCACTGTAGAAACACGAAAGTTTATGGGAAAGAAAGTTATTGCAATGATGAAAATAACTGGTTGCACTAGGTAGGCGAGAGTCTATTTCTTGAGAAGGTTGTGAATTACAATTAAAGCGCCATAGAACATTCCAACGGCGGAAGAAAATTCGCTATTGCAGTAATTTATAAGGAAGATTCCTCATTTTAAATAGTATTCCCACAAGTGAGTGAAAAATACATGACGGCAGGACTTGTAGATGAAGTACAGGATCTGGAAGGTTCCAGAACGATCTTAATAGAAGAATGGGGCCAAAGATAATCCAGCGGAGGAACTAGCTGGGTGATTTATAGACAGCGGGTATTAGATAATACCCCACGTAGTGAGAAGATTTCTCATTTAAATAGCTTACGAAAAGCTACTTTCTATTAAGGTTGGCTTAGACAGACAAAAGCTCAACATGGCAAATCCCGCGAGGAATGATTTTTGCCCCAAATAAGTAATCTCACGCTGTCTATAAAATATCGTTAAAAGCATGTAGAAGTTAAAACGGATGAAGATGAAGTTAAAACTTGAAGTAGGTACTTATCTTTGTTGCATGGCGAAGGTGAAGTTCCCTTGACAGATACTTAAAGTGCCAACATGGCGTATAACGTAGAGAATGTCTCTTGGTTTGAGGAGACTGGCTCTAGTTGAGCCTTGACTGACCGAGTCAACTGCCGACTTACAAGTGAGACCCACTCAGTAGGGATGGGCGCGACTGAAGCCTGGAATCGAGAGTTTCGACTCGATCGACTCCGAACACCGGTCTCGGTTCGCATGAAGCCTCGCGACTCCACGTTAATCTGATGCGTATTGCGGGGCCGCTTCGCATGAAGCCTCGCGACTCCAAGCTCACGTGATGACTATTGCGGGGCCTCACAGTCCTTTCGCATGAAGCCTCACAACTCCAAGCTAACCTGATGAGTAAGGTCCGGATAGTGATGTGATTATATATATTTAATTTTACTAAATATTTTCTATTTATTTACATATATTTGAAGTTTTATAAATAAATACATATTATGGCGAATTTATTCGTAAGTAGGCTACATATTCCCTGTATTTGGTGGTATGTCGCACTCCTTAGATAAATGCTGCAGACATTTTCGACCCTTGGCAATTCCATTAATTTGCCCCTCTATTTCGTGAATGTTCCCTTGTCTCTGTATTTAGTAGTATTTCAAGACAGGAATTCCCTGGCCATTAAATATAGCAGGGGGGCTGGAGAAGACTCGCGACTCCAAGCTCCCCTGTTGAGTATTGCGGGGTCGTTTCGCATAAAGACTCGCGACTCCAAGTTCACCGGATGAGTATTGCGGGGTCGCTTCGCATGAAGCCTCGCGACTCCAAGCTCACCGGATGAGTATTGCAGGGTCTCTTCGCATGAAGACTCGCGACTCCAAGCTCACCTGATGAGTATTGCTGGGCCGCTTCGCATGAAGACTCGCGACTCCAAGCTCACCGGATGAGTATTGCTGGGTCGCTTCGCATGAAGACTCGCGACTCCAAACTCACCTGAGGAGTATTGCGGGGTCGCTTCGCATGAAGACTCACGACTCCAAGCTCATCGGATGAATATTGCGGGGTCGCTTCGCATGAAGACTCGCGACTCCAAGCTCACCGGATGAGTAATGCGGGGTCGCTTTGCATGAAGACTCGCGATTCCAAGCTCACCGGATGAGTATTGCGGGGCCGCTTCGCATGAAGCCTCGCGACTCCAAGCTCACCGGATGAGTATTGCGGGGCCGCTTCGCATGAAGACTCGCGACTCCAAGCACCTGATGAGTTTTGCGGGGCCACTTCGCATGAAGCCTCGTGACTCCAAGCTCACCGGATGAGTATTGCGGGGTCGCTTCGCATGAAGACTCGCGACTCCAAGCTCACCGGATGAGTATTGCTGGGTCGCTTCGCATGAAGACTCGCGACTCCAAACTCACCTGATGAGTATTGCGGGGTCGCTTCGCATGAAGACTCACGACTCCAAGCTCACCGGATGAGTATTGCGGGGTCGCTTCGCATGAAGACTCACGACTCCAAGCTCACCTGTCGAGTATTGCGGGGTCGCTTCGCATAAAGCCTCGCGACTCCAAGCTCACCTGATGAGTATTGCGGGGCCGCTTCGCATGAAGCCTCGCAACTCCAAGCTCACCGGATGAGTATTGCGGGGTCGCTTTGCATAAAGACTCGCGACTCCAAGCTCACCTGATGAGTATTGCGGGGTCGCTTCGCATGAAGACTCGCGATTCCAAGCTCAGCGGATGAGTATTGCGGGGTCGCTTCGCATGAAGCCTCGCGACTCCAAGCTCACTGGATGAGTATTGCGGGACCGCTTCGCATGAAGCCTCGCGACTCCAAGCTCACCGGATGAGTATTGCGGGGCTGCTTCGCATGAAGACTCGCGACCCAAGCACCTGATGAGTTTTGCGGGGCCGCTTCGCATGAAGCCTCGCGACTCCAAGCTCACCGGATGAGTATTGCGGGGTCGCTTCGCATGAAGACTCGCGACTCCAAGCTCTCCGGATGAGTATTGCGGGGTCGCTTCGCATGAAGCCTCGCGACTCCAAGCTCACCTGATAAGTATTGCGGGGTCGCTTCGCATGAAGCCTCGCGACTCCAAGCTCACCGGATGAGTATTGCGGGGTCGCTTCGCATGAAGCCTCGCGACTCCAAGCTCACCGGATGAGTATTTCGGGGTCGCTTCGCATGAAGCCTCGCGACTCCAAGCTCACCGGATGAGTATTGCGGGGTCGCTTCGCATGAAGCCTCGCGACTCCAAGCTCACCGTATGAGTATTGCGGGGTCACTTCGCATGAAGACTCGCGACTCCAAACTCACCTGATGAGTATTGCGGGGTCGCTTCGCATGAAGCCTCGCGACTCCAAGCTCACCGTATGAGTATTGCGGGGTCGCTTCGCATGAAGACTCGCGACTCCAAACTCACCTGATGAGTATTGCGGGGTCGCTTCGCATGAAGACTCATGACTCCAAGCTCACCGGATGAGTATTGCGGGGTCGCTTCGCATGAAGACTCGCGACTCCAAGCTCACCGGATGAGTATTGCTGGGTCGCTTCGCATGAAGACTCGCGACTCCAAACTCACCTGATGAGTATTGCGGGGTCGCTTCGCATGAAGACTCACGACTCCAAGCTCACCGGATGAGTATTGCGGGGTCGCTTCGCATGAAGACTCACGACTCCAAGCTCACCTGTCGAGTATTGCGGGGTCGCTTCGCATGAAGCCTCGCGACTCCATGCTCACCTGATGAGTATTGCGGGGCCGCTTCGCATGAAGCCTCGCAACTCCAAGCTCACCGGATGAGTATTGCGGGGTCGCTTTGCATAAAGACTCGCGACTCCAAGCTCACCTGATGAGTATTGTGGGGTCGCTTCGCATGAAGACTCGCGATTCCAAGCTCAGCGGATGAGTATTGCGGGGTCGCTTCGCATGAAGCCTCGCGACTCCAAGCTCACTGGATGAGTATTGCGGGACCGCTTCGCATGAAGCCTCGCGACTCCAAGCACCTGATGAGTTTTGCGGGGCCGCTTCGCATGAAGCCTCGCGACTCCAAGCTCACCGGATGAGTATTGCGGGGTCGCTTCGCATGAAGACTCGCGACCCAAGCACCTGATGAGTTTTGCGGGGCCGCTTCGCATGAAGCCTCGCGACTCCAAGCTCACCGGATGAGTATTGCGGGGTCGCTTCGCATGAAGACTCGCGACTCCAAGCTCTCCGGATGAGTATTGCGGGGTCGCTTCGCATGAAGCCTCGCGACTCCAAGCTCACCTGATAAGTATTGCGGGGTCGCTTCGCATGAAGCCTCGCGACTCCAAGCTCACCGGATGAGTATTGCGGGGTCGCTTCGCATGAAGCCTCGCGACTCCAAGCTCACGGGATGAGTATTGCGGGGTCGCTTCGCATGAAGCCTCGCGACTCCAAGCTCACCGGATGAGTATTGCGGGGTCGCCTCGCATGAAGCCTCGCGACTCCAAGCTCACCGGATGAGTATTGCGGGGTCGCTTCGCATGAAGCCTCGCGACTCCAAGCTCACCGAATGATTATTGCGGGGTCGCTTCGCATGAAGCCTCGCGACTCCAAGCTCACCTGATGAGTATTGCGGGGCCATTTCGCATGAAGCCTCGCGACTCCAAGCTCACCTGATGAGTATTGCGAGGGGCACACAGTCGCTTTTTATCCGAATCTCTCATTATTATTTTTATTATTATTATTATTTACTTGCATTGTACCAAATTATTGTAATATTGCACTTTAGGCAGATTGTATTACTATTATTGTTTTAAATAATAATCATCATAATAAACACAATAACAATTACGCCTACAACATTTCCGATGATAATCCGAAACAATCATCCATGTTTGCTGGCTAATAATCCTATTGTATTCATCGTAACACAAGATATCAAGGGACGAACGTGTATGCATAACAAGACCGTCACAATATCAGAGGCCTGTGCGCACATCTTAAACAAAGCAATTAACAAACCATAACATAGGCCAAACCTTACATTAATTCAACACGCAACTTTTGTTATTGGAGACACGGAAATGAAACACCCTACCGTGAAAGTAAAAATACACACACAGTGCCAAGAACTTCGTAATTGGTATTCGACATTCCATATAACGATCTTGCCGGCAAAATAAATATCCCATCACTATGCATCAACTAGGCCTATCCAGCATATTCCCATACTGTAGAATCCTACAGTAGATCATAACAAAGAACGACTATGCATATAATCATTCTATTGAATCGTTTTGCAGGTTATAATAGCTTGCCATACATTTCAATACCAAAAAAGTATCACTGGCAAGCTAGCAGCAAGATTTATACAGCTGTATTTTAAACATGCCGTAGCGATGGCGAACAACGTTGCTGCTGGCGCCGTGTGGCATACATGTTCAAGCAGTTTCACAAACAGTTGTTAGATGGCGGTAGTGCATCAATGGAGTCGACACTGGAGTCGAGAGTATCGGTTCCAGCGGCAGCAGTCTCGACTCTTCGCGACTCCGTTCGCAACCCATCCCTACCACTCAGCGAAGCGCGGAGAGTCCAAGGAAGGGAAAGAGTGGGGGTAGGAGACAAAAGGAGAACATATAAGCATGACCAACATTGTAAACTTAAATTCTCTTGAGGAAATGGTCTTCAAAGAGTTGATAGCAGGCGATACTAGCACAGCATGGTGAGTGAAAATGTAGACGAAGATCTCTTAATCACGGAGATAATAGCTGGCGATGGCAACGAGATCTGGTGGCCAGATGGAAAAGTAAGTCCTCTTGCACCAGGAAGAATTGAGGAGTTTCAGAGATTCGCTGCTAGATGACGCTAGGTGGGTCATGGAAGATATATATCTAGAACAGACTCACAATGACATAAGAGACATGACCATCAAAGAGAAAATAGAAGATCACTGTTGGTGTTTGATACAGAGGAAGGAATGAACAAGCAAAGAGCATTAAACTTTATATTCTCTCGTACCGTGTATTCCAAGAATACACCATACTGGGAGGGGAAAACACCAACAGAGAACAAATAAGCAGTTAAACATTTAAAGGTAATGGAGCGATCAAAGACAGTGGTCTTGTGATCGGACCATTAGTGGTCAAGATTTTGGCCACCCTGACTCTCCCATCTCTTCCAGGAGAACACTTGGTCACTCTACCAGAAGTCCAAACTAGGGGGGGGGGGAGAAACATCCCTAACCAAGACCAAGTCCCCCACTTTAATGTCGGGACTGGAAAGAAACCACTTCTGTCTCCGTTGCAAGGAAGTTAAATATTCCAAGTTCCACCTCTTCCAAAAAGAATTACGGAGGGCTTCAAGTTTACGCCAAACAATAGGTAAATTAGAATCCCTTAAAGAACTGGAAAGGGGAAGAGGGGCAGAGAGAGAAGTGCGTGTAAGGAAGTGACCAGGTGTGAGTGGAAGCAGGTCATCAGGGTCATTGGAAAGCGGAGTTAAAAAACGAGGTTTAACAACACCTTCAATCACAAAATAGCTAGAAGCTGAGGGAAATAAAGCACTAGTAAAGATTGCGATAAGATGCGAAAGGAGAATTGACAAGTTTAAACAAAGCTTATAGAAACAAGTACATCTATTAAGGATAAGAATATACCAAATAAACAAAGGAACTATGCGAGTAGGAGGCAAGAACGCCATAGGTAACAACAATCTAGTAGCCATAAACAATGACCTCAAGTTATAATAAGTATCAAAGGGGTTACTCAGAAAAATACTTAAGTCAGCGAGAAACGTGACATAACAAGTATAAATACAAAAACACATCGAATGTAACGACAAGAAAAAACAAGTTTTTTCATCAATGAACAATAAGATTGCAATGATACATGAGTAATACATGAACGCGTGAAAAATACGCAACGATGTTATGAAACAAGAATCGAAGCAGTTGTAGGATACGAGCGTAAGCAAGTGGGAGAGGCAGGCAAACACGGCCTTGACCCACATAGTACAGCGATATAAGGAATATAAATATCTGAAAGAGTCCTTGACCGGAACAAGTTTATTTTGGTAATGAGGTGAACGGCTTCTGAACTTACGGAAGCGACTCTCAAGACAATGGTTGGCAGTCAGCCAGAGTTGAGATAAGGAAAACTTGCTCTGACCTTTGGCAAGCATACAGGAAATGAACAGCAACTTGGCCTTACTCAAGCTTGTATACAAACAAGATTGAAAAACAAGCAGTTCGAAATAAACAAACAACACAAGTGAAATCAGCCGAGACTTAAAGCGGATATTCAGGTTAGACGGCATGCAGTCATTCGTGGCTTGGACGTGAAAAAACAATTTAGAGACATGTGAAATAAAGTAAGAAATCAATTTTGAGGATTACGGAATCCGACAATTTTCAACAGAAAAAAGCTTAATTCTTCCGAGAAGGGAAGAGAAGCTGGGACATTGAGAAGGAGTTTATGCGTAAGAATAGTTATTCTAGATGCTAGAGAATTCAGATTTTCAAGCGGTTTCAAAAGCGGCTTCCAATTGTGAGGAAGGGGGAAGGAGCCGGCCGTGGCCATCCTTCTAAATAGCGAAAGAAGTAAAACATAGCTTACAGCGAAGTGATGGAGACTGATAGCCATGGTTTTACACAAGAGGAAGATAGTTTTCGATAGAAATTTTAAGCAATTACCTGCTATAAAAATGACATGAGAAGGTAAACGAAGTAACACAAGGCGAGGCGAACTTGAATTGCCATCTTGTGCGGAAAGAAGGCAAAATCACTTAAACAACTTACAAAGGTAGCGTAGTTGTTTACGATAAGACATCGTTTCGGCAAATGTTTTTCAAAAATATCGAGATCGAAAACATGAGTATTCTGTTTTTCAGAAAAGGGATTTATATCAGCAGTAACAAAATGACATTGCGATTTGGTTTGAAGACTGGGATGTTGGATTTCACCAGTAATAACCCAACCAAAATCGGTGTCTCTAGCGACCACGGTTGAAGATAACTTGCGAACCTGTTTACGGAGGCAATTCCAAAAAACATTGGCATTGAAACGTACATCAATGGGACCTTGAGCATTAAACTGAGGATCAGCTAACCTTAAGTGCGAAGGAATCTTTAAACCGGAAGTATTAATAGAGCTGCTAGGAGTGTCCTTGCCAATACTGGTAAGAATGAAACGGTTTAAGTTAAGATTGGTGTTTCTTTGGCAAACGTCTCTGATTTTCAATTTTGAAGACTGCAAGGCTTGAGTTTTCAAATTGTCAATGCCGGATACATTGATGGAAATAGGCGATGACGAAAGACCTAGTTTTTTAATTAACGATTGCGAAACAAAGTTATGAGTTGAAGCGGAATCGAGAAGACCGCGGGTTCGAAACCAATTTCCAAATTTATCTTGGATTTCGAATTGTACAGTGGACAAAAGGGTTTGCGCACTGTGAGAAGTTTCGGCGTTAGAAATGCAGGAAGAAGCATTAGTTTGTTCGGAGCTGCTCTGCATGGAGTTTGAAGAAGCGGGTACTGATGACCTCGATTTTTCATGAACGTGCAATAAAGAATGGTGCGGTTTTTTACAATGGAAACAGAGGTTGGAGGACGTACAATTTGAAGAAGAATGCTTAGGTGACAAGCAGTTGAAGCAATGTTTACTATTGAAAACAAACTTCCTTCGGTCTTCGACAGACAATTCTTTAAAAGATTTGCAGGAGTACAAAGTGTGAAGCTTTTTACAGAGCGTGCATTTTAAAGATTTGTTGAGCGGCCTGATATGTTCTCTTGGATTGTTGAAAGAAGCAGAACGAGTTTGCTTGTTTTCGACAGATGGGGGCTGATGACCATTTGAAAAGACAAGTTTTTTCTCAAAAATGTGACCCTTATGACTCGTTTCGACATTTTCGCACTGAAATGAGAGTGCTGTAAGGGCTTGGCACCGGCTGTTGAGAAACGAGATGAGGTGTTCGAACGAAAATTCCTCCTTGCGAGTGAGTTCGATCTCCCAAGCCTTTAATGTCGAAAAATCGAATCTTGATGTAGCTAGATGAATAAGAATAGTGTCCCACGTTTGGACTGGTTGCTTGAGTTGATATAACGCTCTCACGTGCAATTGAATAGAGTCTAACAGGTCTCTTAAAGAGGTGACGTCATTAGGTTTGACGACTGGCAGGTTGAACAGACAGCGGATATGACGAGCTACACACAAACGTAAATTACCATAACTCCCTTTAAGGAGATTAAAGGCGATGTGGTAGTTATCTGCGCTTAAAGGCAGTGACTGAACCAAGGCCTCGCCTTCCAAGGACGCACGCAGGAAATAGAACTTATGAATGTCGACAACGTCTGAGTTTTCATGAATAAGGGAGCAGTAGAGTTCATAAAAAGAATACCATTCACCTTCCTGGCCTGAGAAGTGAGGTAGGCTTATCTTTGGAAGTAAAGGTTTCGGTTTATCCTTGTGAACTGAAGCGGGTGCGAACTTGGCCGAATTGATGACCCTAGTGTCCGGTTCTGAGATACTGCGGATCAGTTGGTGGGCCTTGGCAATCCCTTCAAAGTACAAGGGTTCGACCTCGTCCCGATCCGATTGAAGTTCTGGGCAAGCGGATTCAATCTCGGTTTGAGTTTGATCGTAATAATCATAGGACCGTTCGTACAACTTAAGGCGTTGTGTCAAGATGTCGAAATCACACTCAGCGGGATTTAATTTGTTGATGAAATTTCTGAATCTGGTGAGTTGCCCTTTATAGGAAGAACGTCTAGCAATGAGAGTTTCATCTTTTTCAGTAGGAGCCATGACAAAGAAAATAGATTGAAATGTAACTCACGAAACTGTGGAACCTTGGAGATGCTGTCAAGTTGGCAGCAGCGAATAAGTAGAAAGAACGGGACACACCAGAGGAGACAGGAGTGGCCTCTTTCCCCTTCACAGGCTTTGCACGATGTAGTTATAGCTGAAAGATTCAAAGCAGGTATTAATAATTTGCAAGGTATTGTCAAATAATCTTTTAAACAGAAAAAATGACAAATGGACTCTCCCGGGTTTCTGGTACCAAATTTTGGGTAGATTATTGGCTGAGGAATAACCTAACCACCAAGGGAAGGTGATTAAAAAAAGGAGGTAGGTTTCGGACTGGAGAAAAAGGATAGAAAAATAGGAGGAGAGTCCCACAAAAGTTATGAATTTAACTTTAAATGCACTCAGAGGCGGTTGCCACCGCAAATCCGCTCTCTGATACCTAAAATGGGTAAGGACCTGGTCGAAGCTGACGGGAACCGCAGCTAAGACTTGGGCGGTTTGCCAGAGAAAGGCTTTAGTGTATTCCCTCTCAAGCATGCATATGCCTACTATGGGGAAGGGTGATGGTCTGACAAGACAAATAGTAACAGATTTATTGCGTATTAACGAGGGCATAAACCTAGGAAGAGTTAGGAAAGCCAGGATCTTGCCTAACTGTAGTATTTGCGAAATGATAAATCCAAAAACAAATATTTAATTTATTTAACAAGGCAAAAGAAGTTGATAACTTTAACAAATATATTTTCAATTTGGTTAACAATTTTGGGGTCACAGACCTCAGAAAGCATTAAACGTTTGCGCCAGGCAATTAACAATTTATGAGGTTTCGAACCTTATATATGTACTAAAATCTTTGTAAGATTTAAAAAAGACAAATGAACTGATTAAAGTTTAACAATAAATAGAGTACAAGGTGTGTACTTTAAGAAACTCCTGAGAGAATATTCTAGAGAGAGTGACAACTTCGAAAATAACAATAAGAAAAACATGAAGAATAAGATAGAAGTTCCTACAACTTCTTATATTTAAGCTGAATTACTGTTGGTTATTATACAAATAAGGGCAGGTCACTTACTGTGAAACCTGAAGAGAAAATCAAAAGGAAGGTTCTCGACCTCCTATGTTTAAGTAGGAATCACGAGCCAAATGGGGCAGTTTCCATTTCGTGAGACCTAGAAATAACTCACTCAAGAGTTGAAAGAATTGTTTTCCCTGATTATAAGGTAGAAACAATGTAAGCTTGAACCGTGTATAAAACACGTAGTTATGCAGAAATTAATTAATGATAAACAAGCAAGATGGAAGGGCACTTCGTTAGAGTGACACCTTATTGGGAATGATCCAGAATTACAATTTTATTAATATGGTTTGTTAGTAGAAGGTTTAGGAAAGATCAATTGGGATTGAGGATAAATGTTCATGGCCTTATTTAATGTAAACGGACGATCGCGACGCGGTAGAAAAGTTGAACAAGCACTAGTTATCACTATAGTCTGTTAAATAGATGAAAAGTTCACTGTAGAAACACGAAAGTTTATGGGAAAGAAAGTTATTGCAATGATGAAAATAACTGGTTGCACTAGGTAGGCGAGAGTCTATTTCTTGAGAAGGTTGTGAATTACAATTAAAGCGCCATAGAACATTCCAACGGTGGAAGAAAATTCGCTATTGCAGTAATTTATAAGGAAGATTCCTCATTTTAAATAGTATTCCCACAAGTGAGTGAAAAATACATGACGGCAGGACTTGTAGATGAAGTACAGGATCTGGAAGGTTCCAGAACGATCTTAATAGAAGAATGGGGCCAAAGATAATCCAGCGGGGGAACTAGCTTGGTGATTTATAGACAGCGGGTATTAGATAATATCCCACGTAGTGAGAAGATTTCTCATTTAAATAGCTTAAGAAAAGCTACTTTCTATTAAGGTTGGCTTAGACAGACAAAAGCTCAATATGGCAAATCCCGCGAGGAATGATTTTTGCCCCAAATAAGTAATCTCACGCTGTCTATAAAATATCGTTAAAAGCATGTAGAAGTTAAAACGGATGAAGATGAAGTTAAAACTTGAAGTAGGTACTTATCTTTGTTGCATGGCGAAGGTGAAGTTCCCTTGACAGATACTTAAAGTGCCAACATGGCGTATAACGTAGAGAATGTCTCTTGGTTTGAGGAGACTGGCTCTAGTTGAGCCTTGACTGACCGAGTCAACTGCCGACTTACAAGTGAGACCCACTCAGCGAAGCGCGGAGGGTCCAAGGAAGGGAAAGTGTGGGGGTAGGAGACAAAAGGAGATCATATAAGCATGACCAACATTGTAAACTTAAATTCTCTTGAGGAAATGGTCTTCAAAGAGTTGATAGCAGGCGATACTAGCACAGCATGGTGAGTGAAAAAGTAGACTAAGATCTCTTGATCACGGAGATACAGTAATAGCTGGCGATGGCAACGAGATCTGGTGGCCAGATGGAAAAGTAAGTCCTCTTGCACCAGGAAGAATTGAGGAGTTTCAGAGATTCGCTGCTAGATGACGCTAGGTGGGTCATGGAAGATATATATCTAGAACAGACTCACAATGACATAAGAGACATGACCATCAAAGAGAAAATAGAAGATCACTGCTGGTGTTTGATAAAGAGGAAGGAATGAACAAGCAAAGAGCATTAAACTTTATATTCTCTCGTACCGTGTATTCCAAGAATACACCAGCTATTCCAAAACAATTCATTAATCAATCCTACTAAATTATTTAACTAACTAAATAATTTCCACAAAAATATTTACATGTAATATGTTAGTAATAATATCCATTATCTAGTGTTGCTAAAGCGACACTTTCGAGATTCTAACTTCTCGGTTACAATATAATTCTTAACTAAATATATACACTGGTTTTTCACATAACCATCCTTCTCTAACGTTCTGTAGTTTTAATATACTGCTTACACATCGTCTTATATTGGTTTCATTACATTGTCGGTATAATACAGTCGACTAATTAAGGTAAACTGTACGTAATTACATAACTTCGGGTTTAATAAAATTTAATAATCGTATTATAGACATGAGTAGACAATATTTCTCGAGTTGCATTTCCGTTGAAACCCTCCTGTTAACACAGCTAAATCGTTAATTCACAAGAACTGGACTACTTGTATACAACGGCTCTTATCATGATACATGCCTTTTTTATCAAAGAACAACAATACTTTGACTTCCTTAAAATGCGGAATTCCCTCGCATGGGCACTCTTCATAGCTCTCCAAATCCTCATATAACAGTATATATGGCATAAACAAATTATCATCTACTATGTTAAACAATAACCAAAAGGGATTAATTGTTATTAGCATATCTTATGTAGGAACTTCTCTCAAATAATGGCATGACCCTCAGTATCATGACTACTGGACTACAATTATACATGCGTAAGTTCTTCAACCGAAACTTCCAATTGTAATGAACGATATTAGACAGTCGTGATTAACCTCCTAAAGTTTACTCCACAACAAGATAACTAACTGTTAACTCGTCTGTCACAAATACATGTAATAAAAATAATACTCCTGTCTCATCTCACTTGTCAAGCTTTAAATTGTTTATCGTTGTAATATCATGTCCACAAATGACGTGATGTTTCACAAACAGGATAAAATAACACACATGTTATTTATAGTGTCAGATAGAATTCAATCCTGACCGGGATAAACTAGCTTTGAATTCCTAGCCAAAGATTTGAATAATCTTCTATCAAAAGGTATTTCCTCTAACATATTAAATGAACAAAGCTCTTAGCTTTACAAATAATAAGAAAGGTTTGTCAATGTCGTAATGTTTTTCCACTCTACACAAAGAATGTTCATAGGGATTAAGACTTCGGTCTTATCAAACGACTAGTATTTCTTAGATCGTCGATAGTTTATGTACAATAATGATATAACAATATCATTCGATGTTTCTTCTGTTCTTGAAGTTATATGTTGTTACATTAAAGTGCTCAAATTAAATTTAATAAGAATTTAATTTGAAGCTATGACACAACGTCAGAATACTTGGTTTAAATGAAATTATTAAAAATCGAGAGTCGAAACGACTAGTCTCCTATGAGGCAATATGATTCCTCAAACAAAATTTTAATGTCAGTTCCACAACTGATCCTTAGAATAAAATTGAAAAATAGATGAAATGCAATCATCTCCTAAATAATCTTGTAATATAAAAATCTCAACACACATCTGAAGTGTAAAATACATAAAAGCACTGAAATACATGAAATGTGAAAATATAGAAATATGGAATAAGATCGCTGAAAATATGGAATAAGATCGCTGGCTCAGAATGTTACTAATCAAGCTCTATATAACAATTGAGATACACTAATACCTTATTCGGACGAAAACTTGAAGATCTATGTAAGTATTCCCACAATACTTGAGATGTTTCCTCAGTACAAGACACTGAGATGGATCTGCATTCGAACTTAGGACCTGCGACCTCAGAGATAAGAAACGTCCCTCTCTGGAATTCACCAACATTCGCCTGGGCTCGAACGACATCCTTCTGGCAAATTCTTCTGTGTTGCTGGGCTACCTTTCACTAGCATCTTGACAAATCTCTTCTGTAAAGTCTTCATTCTCCGTCGTAAATATGTATCAGCTTCATCATTGGAATATAATTATGGAAATATTCATATAAATAGTGAATGAAATATTTCCATTGCTAATTGATGTTATATTAGTGTTCGTAGACTGACGAAAATGCACAAGATGGACCGTACACTACGTCTGTATTCAAGAATACGTTGTCTAACGAAGGTCCATCGTTGTATCTTAACTCATGTTATCGAATATGTATCTGGCGCATGACTATTTAGTTCATCATATCAACAATGTTAATTATGCTGATTGATAAGGTTTGAAGAATAATAATAGTCATTCTGTTAATGTTTATGTGTTCCGCCAATATTAAAAGTTCTCCGCCACTGTTCACTTGAACTGCGTTCGCCAACTTCACGTTGCAATTTATAATGATATTCAGCTTTATTTCCAACACATTTGGAAATCTAACTTGCTAGGCTTATATTGTCGAACCGGTGAATTTTAAAACGCTCGACTTTTCACAATATATAGTAAGCGACCTGTTCTTTATATATTCGTTTCTTTATATTTAGATCTCAATTATATATGAGATATAATCAATACAATGTTCCTCGCAACTTCACGTAGAATGGAAGTGCGGTGACCTCCTACGTTCCTCCTAGCTATCCTCGCGTCTCCACAAGTCGACAGTCGTCGCACTCGGACTAAGCTTTGGGATCTCCGTTAACCCAGTAAAACACTTCCTCACTCTTCAAAGTCTGCTGGAATAAGAACATCGATCCTTGGATCTCCCCATCCAAGTCGAATTTTTGGCGGCCATATCAATCTCCCACCATAATTTTAGCGCGTAGATTACTAATGCTTATTACTGCGTAGATTAACCGATCTGTGGTTTTTAAAGTATCAGACATAATTTCTTTTAATATTCTCTTCATTACCAAATAAGAAAATCTTCTTCTAAGGGCCTAAAAGCATAATTTCATCATATTGTGTAATTAAAGTTGATCCCGTCTTCAATAAGACCTGTCCTCGTTGGCTCTGGGCTGGGATCCAATAGCATAATTTATAACAATATTTATAATATTAATCTCCAAACTCGCTGTTGCTATGCTAAATATAGCCTTCTAGAAGCGTCCATTGTGCAACTTATCACGTGATCGGGCTCTCCCACAGTCTCGAGCTTGTAACACTACACTCCCGTGTCACACTTCCAGAAATTATATTTGCTAGTTAAATTTTATCATGGGGACGGAAAATACTCTCATTTTGTCCCTAAATAATTCAATTTACGGGGGCAGTACCTAGCCACCTGCATTTACAGTCTCCTTCTTTCGGGTGAATTCTGTGCTGTTTGCCGCGGGGTTTCGAATGTCTACACTGGAATTACCGTGATGCCATACAGGGTGGCGCACGAAATGTCAAACACTGGAAATTGTTCATAGAATATTTAATATACAACAAATTTAATAAAGAATGGCATTACAACATTCACTGAAATGTGCATGATAAGTCAGTATGCAGGACATGTTCAATATGCCCACTATCTGGGCGTACAATAGCTTCGAGACGAACCTGCATGTTTGTGACCACTCTACGACACATGTCCTCACTCAACCCTCGGAAGAAAGCCACAATGGTCGCTTGCAATTACAGTACATTTTCTAGATTCTGGCGGTAGATTTTCACCTTCAAATATCCCCACAGGAAGTAGTCGCAGGGATTAAGATCGGGGCTATGTGGTGGCTGGATTGAGTCGCTCTGAAAACGTTCGGGATATCGATGGAACATCACACAGGGCCCAAAATGTCCATGCAGGGGAAGTCCAGAACAACATTTGCTGTGTGCGGACGAATTCAATCCTGCATGAACCATTGTGTGTCTATTGGTAGTCGTGGTGCAAAGAGTTGTGGAGGGAAACTGTTTTTAACATATCCATGTAACGCACACTGTTGACTGTGTCATTGAAAAAGATTGGCCCAATAATTCCATGACTGGAAGTTTCAGCCCATAGACACACATTCACACCATGATTTTCCACCTCGTGCACAATAGCAGGCCGTTTCTTTCGTCCAAAATCGGACATTCTGTTTGTTCACAGCACCGTCGAGATCAACGTATGCCTCTTCACTGAACCATCTATTGAGCAGTACGCTGCAAACTGTACTCGCCGTTGCTTGTCAAGTTTATGACCTATTGTCATTTTGTATAGGAATAGGTCAAGCTCAGACTGCAGTATTCTCTGAATTGACCGACGAGAGATGCCTAGCTGAACACGGGAAGTTCTGGTGGATTTGGAGGGGCTCCGAGCCACAGCAGCAATATTCTCCGGTGAGTAGGAGGCTTGAAATGGGTCCGTTTTCCCTCCAGTATTGTTTCAAATTGGCTGGCCAGTCTACAGTAGTATACACCGTCTGCCGGCAGGGAGCCCACTGGGTTCGGAAATGAACACGAAACCTTTCCTAATTATGAGTTCCAGTCCACTCTTCGTTTCCGTTTGAGCCTTCAGATCAAGCGTCTATCTCCCTTTGTCCGCCAGGCTGTATAACTGGAAGCCGGTACACATGCGCAACATGTGCTACTGGCTGTCGAATCACGCATGAAATTAGGTTTCTGTTCACGAAAGGACGTGGTTGTGAGCCCAGATTTACACATTTTATAAACCATTTTTGAGAGCCCAGATTTACACATTTTATAAACCATTTTCGATGTATGACATTTCGTGCACCACCCTGTAGTTGCCCAGTGGCGGATTTGAGGCAAGATTATGGGGAGTGGACACACCGGGGGTCTGGAATACCCCCAGCCCATAGGGGGTGTGAGGAAACTTCCCCAGAAAATTTTGCAAAATTTTTGGGCAAAAATAAATGTTAACAATTTAAAATAAAGAAGCAATCAAAAATTATATAAAACTGTTTTGTGAATTTGGAAATATTTGTGTGATATTAGCCATTTTAAGTGAAATATTTATTATATTCTAAATTATCGCAGTTTTGCATGTCATACTATTTACTGTCATAGCTCTAATACGAATGGTTTAACCCGGCACCGGGCGCGTGGTGAGGTAATCCCTCTCTCCTTACATTAGTAATGTCATATTGTGCAATAGTTATGCGCACACGTCTAACCTTCAAGGAATTCCAAGATCACTAATTTTTCGCATCGGTCTGTAACTGCTGCTTGTTGATAAAGGATTATTGTTTTGCTTTGCAGTGCATTGTTGTAAGCTGTGCAGTTCAGTGAGATTTTCCCTCACCTTGCGCCCTGTTATGTTTGTATTTCTGGTATTGTTGAGTACTAGAAATATATTGACTGCATGTGAGTATATTGAACTATGAGTGAGGAGAATGCACAAAAAGTGTTACAATGGATGGATGAAATGGAAAAGGAGATGAACAGGAGTGAATATGCAGATGAATATTAAAGTGATTTAATGGACAGAGATAATGAAGTAGATAATGTTGAAGGTATTGAAGAAAATAGTGAATGTGAGGTTTCAGGAATAGAAACAGAACCTGATATTGCAAATTCTGACCGGTTTGTTGGAAATAGACCTATATACAGAGGGAAAGATGGAGTTACCTCGTGGGATGTACACTACAGAAACAAGACACAAAACTAGGCATAGGAATCTCGTGAGTCATCTACCAGGTGTCAGAGGATAAGCACGAAATGTAAGTTTGGCAATGGAAGCAAGGCATTTAATTTTCACAGAAGACACTATAAAACAAATTGTGCATTATACGAATCTGAAATAAGCAAAAATACGCGTAGGAATCGCACGTGAAAGAGATGTTCGTGATACTGATTTCGAAGAAATGTTAGCCCTATTCGGTTTGCAATATTTATCAAGCGCGATGAAGAGTTGTCGTTTGAATGTAGAAGATCTATGAGCTATTGATGGAACCGGTCCAGAATTGTTCCGTTTGGTCATGTCTCAGAAACGCCTTTGTATGCATCTATGCGCTCTGTGTTTTGAGGACATCAACACCAGAGAGCAAAGAAAAGAATTTGACAATTTAGCTCCAGTATGGACATTATTTGAAGAATGTGTTGTGAAATGTGCAGCCTACTGGACACCTCATGAACTTGTAACTATTGATGAAATGCTGGCATCTTTCAGGGGAAGATGTTCTTTTCGATGTTACATACCAAGCCGGCAAAGTACGGCATCAAAATATATCCTTGGCAGATGCGCATGTCTGCTACACTATGAAAATGGAGATTTATCCGGGGAGAAAAGAGCCACAAGGACCCTACGTCCAAGGCAACAGTGCGCATGCAGTTGTGAAACTGTCTCATCGAACCCATTACTAGATCTGGCAGGAATGTGACAACAGACAATTTCTTCGCATCAGTTCCTCATGTCAATGTCTAAACAATCACGGATTAACACCGGTTGCAACTCTAAGGAGTAACAAACCACAGATTCCTGTTGAGTTCCTAAGTACAAAGGGAAGACCTCCATTTTCAAGCATGCTTGTTCATGGGAAAAACATGTTACTTTGTTCATATGTGTCAAACAGAAGAAAAAATGTATTGCTGCTCTCCACAATGCATGAAGGAGAATACATTGATGAAGCAACAAACGAGCAGACTAAACCCAAGACCATTACATTTTATAATATGACGAAGGCTGGAGTGGACTGCGTCGATCGGTTGAAGAGTCTCTACACGGTTGCCAGGAAAACCAACAGGTGGCCATTACGAACTTTCTACACACTCCTCGATATTGGTGCTCTAAACAGCTACATCATGGATTTAACTGTGAAAATGTTGGTGCAAGGAGATTCCATCAGAAGAAGTTAGCAATGGAACTCTGCAAGCCTCATCTAACTAGAAGAGCAACAATAGCATGCTTGCTTACACTTTTGCAATCACAGATAAGAAGGATCGTGGGTGACTGTAGTGCCTGTGTCATCCGAAGTACCTCAAGGGGATGGTGTTAGAAATAAATGCAGCTTCTGTCCCAGGAAGAAAAATCGTTACACCAAAACACATTGTGCAGACTGTCTTGTACCAGTGTGTAAGGAGCACGCGCCAGCAGTTCTCTTTCAGGTGCCGAGGGCGTGAACAACGTGAAGACTGTGAGTGATAACTAGAACATTACTATTAGATTTTGCTGTTTGAATGAACTAGAGTTTACCATTTTGCTTATTTGTGTGTTGTTAATTGTGATGTTATGGCTTTTCCACATTATAAAATATTGAATATTACTTTATTATTTTTTCTTGTTGTGTAATCATGTAAAAACGCATGGTAAAATACCCCTTATATGTAACTTAAATATTGTCAAGTAGTAAAGTAACAAAAGAATTCACCAATAAAATCTTAAACTGACTTAATAAGATGATTTTCTTCACTTATTTCGTGGGTGAGAGAAAACCTCACCACGCGCTCACTTCTGTCCCTAGTAACCACGCGCCCGGTGCCGGGTTAAAACCTTTTTTAGAGAGGTTTTAAGAATTTGTAGTATTCTTTGAAACACAATGATCGAAATATTAGGCTATTGTAAACTTTAGGCTACATTTTGGTATTAGGCAGTACATGGAGCAGTAGTGGTACCTTGTATAGTATAGGCACTAGCAAGTGTGCCTGTATAACCTACAGTGTTACAGTATATATATAGTATGATCAAGTAGGGAGTGATAGAGGAGTAACACCTCTTTAAAAAGAACCTGGTCCAGCTGGCCCGGCTGGTAGTACCTTGTTAGAGTCCCTTGCCAGGGTTACGGTGAAGCCCTCAACGGTACCTGCAGTGAAAGAGGTGAACTCTGACACCGTGTGGTTGGCGGAAGAGGCAGCCTATTGCTCAGGTTTAATAGGGCAAACTATTGTCCATAGTTATGATGGGCACATTTTGGCCCAACGGCAAAATGAGCGGAGGAGGAGCCAATCACACTCATGGCTCCCAACGGTCATAGAGGCGGAAGAGATCAGGCCAGACGGACTGGCTGTAAAGGCGCACCTCAGTAGTACTTGAGTATGCGGCAGTTCGTTGCAGTCTCTGTGTTCGGTCCTGCATGTCTCATTCTTCGTGAGCAGCAGGATAAGGCTCAGAGATCATAGTGTGTGGGTCTCGTCCTGGCAAGCTGAGATCCACCCTAAACAAATTCACGCCAGTGGCACTCCTTCCGAACGTCACTTTCTTTCAAAGTCCAACGGCGATGGGATATGGACGGTGGGGGCAGGTTAAGGGTGTAACTGGAAGCCCCTAGTTCGGACCTGCACGTTGGCAGCAGATGTGTGATGGTCGTCTTCCGGAGACTCTGTGACTACTCAGGAATTCGCTCCTACATCTGTTTTTAGGCAGGCCTATTTAGGATCACCGATGCCCACCCCACATGGGGAAGGCCCTAGAAAAGGTGGGCTAAACATCGGAAGTCACAATCTTGGTCCGGCTGGGCAACCGCACTCAGCAGGTCACCCCTCCTGCGGTCGAAACTCAAAAACAGTAAAGAATCACAAATTGATTATTGGATCATGGAACATCAGAACTTTGCTTGATTTGGACAATAACGTTAGACCTGAGAGAAGGTCAGCTCTCGTAACCCATGAGTTATCAATACTCAACGTTGACATTGCTGCTCTCAGTGAAACTAGGCTGTCTTCTGAAGGCAAGATTACTGAATCTGGAACAGGATATACCATCTTCTGGAAAGGAAAGGAGGAGGGTGAATGTCGTATTCATGGTGTGGTTTTCGCTGTGAAGACCAAACTGGTAAATTATCACCAACTTACGCCCATTGCAATCAGCGAAAGGCTCATGACTCTCCGCATACCACTCTCAGGAGGTTCCTTTATGACCCTCATCTCTGCCTATGCTCCTATGGGCAAACAAGGACTTGGAAAATGTAATCCCAATGGACTGTTGCTTCTTGGTCTTTGTGCAGAACACGAACTTTTCATTACCAACACGCAGTTTCGGCTACCTAACCGCTTCAAAACTACGTGGATGCATCCTTGTTCCAAACATTGGCACATTCTTGATTATATCATTACCCGGCAATGTGATAAGAAGGACACTCTTATTGCCAGAACAGCAAGGACTATAGACGATTGCTGGACAGATCATAAACTTCTTATATGTAAGCTCAGGATATCCATCAGACCTAAACCACCTAGAAACATCAAAAATTTGTCAAGAAAGAAGTTTAATACATCCAAACTCTAGGATGAATCCATGTATAAACATTTTGGAAACAAGATCGTCACCCAGTTATCAGAAAACCCAGTAACAAATGACATTCAGCAAGAATGGGCCACACTACAGAAGATTATCACACAGTCAGCTGAGGAAACCATTGGTTTTATAGTGCGGAAAAGACAAGACTGGTTTGATGACAACAATGAGGAAATTCTGTCCCTCATAAATGCCAAAAGGAATGCCTATCTTGCCCATCTTCAAGACCCAACTTCCAACACAAAGAGAGATAAACTACTGGAACTCAGGGGTAAATGCCAGACGCAGATAAGGCAGATTAAAAATACTTGGTGGCAACAGAAGGCTCAGGAACTGCGGAGACTATCGGATGCTCGAGACTTGAGGAACTTCTATGCAGTACTCGAGGAAATATATGGACCATCTCGCTCATCATCAGGTACTCTGAAAAGTGCTGATAATTCTACTACCTTTACTGATAGTCATGAAATCTTGGAACGCTGGAAGGAGCACTTCTCCAATCTCCTAAATCGTCCATCAGCAGCTGCTGAAGACTTCCTTTGCGATGTGCCGCAACAACCTGAACAACTGTGGTTGGCAGTACCTCCTACTTATCATGATTTCAGTGCAGCTCTCACCCAATTGAAACCCAGAAAAGCACCTGGCCCAGATAACATCCCTCTGGAACCAATTCAAGCCGGAGGTCGTTCCCTCAAAACAAGGATTTTAACCCTTATCCTCAGAATATGGGAATCAAGAAAGGTACCTGGTGACCTAAAGAATCCCACTATCGTCACTATCTTTAAAAAGGGTGATCGCTGTGTTTGTGGCAATTACCGTGGTATATCACTGCTATCAATTGTGGGGAAGATTCTTGCAAGAATTCTACTTAACCGCCTCAAGGTTATCTCTGTGAAGATCCTCCCAGAGTCACAATGTGGATTTAGAGCTTCCAGAATCACAATTGACTTGATTTTCTGTGTGAGACAGCTACAAGAAAAATGTAGAGAACAACAGAATCCACTCTTCTTAGTCTTTTATGACTTGGAAAAGGCATTTGATTCGGTTCCAAGACCAGCCATGTGGGCGGTGCTGAAGCGGTTTGGTTGCCCTCAGCAATTTGTAGATCTAATCAAGGTTCTCCATGATGGCATGACAGGTCAGGTTTGCCATCAGAATAAGATGTCCGATGAATTTCCTATTACCCATGGATTGAAACAAGGATGTGTACTGGCTCCAACGCTTTTCGCGCTGTACTTAGCTGCAATGCTTTATGTTTCACCCACAAACATTCCAGGTGTGGAGGCCAAGTATCGTTTTGATGGAGGGCTTTTCAACCTAATTCGTCTCCGCTCCTTGAGGAAAACTCAGGTTACTAAGGTTACAAACATGTTGTATGCAGATGATGCTGCGTCGCCAACTCTCACACCAGAAGAGCTGCAAGAGTCAGTTAATTGTTACAAAAGTGCATGTGATCGCTTTGGTCTTACCATAAATGTCAATAAGACTAAAGTCTTGGCACAACCTTCACCAGGCACACCTCTTCCTCAGTTCAATATCTCCATCTCAAATTTGCCATTAGAACAGGTAGACTACTTCTCGTAGCTGGCCAGTACCATTTCTGTGAGCTGTACCTGTGAGCAGGATGTGGATAAGAGAATTGGTGCAGCCCATGCAGCTTATGGACGATTAGCGCACCGGGTCTTCATGAATAAAGATCTGTCCATGAGTACAAAGCTTATGGTGTACAAAGAAGTAGTCATTTCTGCATTGTTGTATGGCTGTGAAACGTGGACCCTTTACCGATGTGATCTCAGGAAGCTTGAGCGTTTCCACCTACAAAAACTTCGATCAATCCTGAGGATTTAATGGGAAGACCGCATTACCAATATTGCTGTTCTGGAAAAGGCTCAAATCAACAGCATAGAATCATCCATAATAGGTCACCAGTTTAGATGGATTGGTCATGTCCATCGGATGGATGATGTGAGATTACCTCATCAGATGCTATATGGTGAGTTATGCTATGGCACCAGGCCTCATGGTGGTCCTAAGAGGCGCTACAAGGTCCAATTTAAGCAGACCCTGAAATTGACAGGTCTTGATTCACAAACCTGGGACATGCTGGCTGAAGACCGCTCAACTTGGCGCCGTACCATCTCGGATACTGTAAAGACGTTTGAAGGGGATCGACGCACACATGAAGAGGCCAAGCGTCAAGTTAGGAAACTTCGAGCAGCCCAACCACGTCCTCCTCCAGCAATACTATGTGACTTGTGTGGTCGCTTGTTCCATGCCAGTATTGGACTCTTTAGTCACCGTAAACACATTCACAAACTGGACTGAAGGAAGAAGATTTATACTCGGATTCCAGTTAAAGCCGATGATGATGAGGCCTATACAGTATTTAAGTGTGAAAGAAATTGTGTGAAGCTAATGTTTTCCTCAGGAGCTTAAGTATGTTTTAATGTATAACAGCAAAATGAATCAAGTTATTTAAAAGTTTATAGCTTTGATGTTTTGAAATCTGAGGATTTACAATAACAACAAAAGCACAACTTTTCTTGACATACATCATTTAATCAAAATCATTATATTTAATATATACTGTATTCAGACTGCTCACTTATTTTAGTTCATCTTACACTAAGCTTGTGGAATTTGTTTTGCTCTTTTGTCCAAACCTATCAATGATTTTATTGCGATCGATAGGAATGTCTCTACGGATGAACATTAGAGCCAATCTGTTGAGTTAGGTTTCTGTAGTGCTCGATCTCAAGTATGTTTACAGCAGACGGAGAGTCGAAAATGACCGTTCGACACTTGCGATGCTTACAGGATGTGTCAGTATTAGGTACTTAGAGCATCGTCTTCACCAATGGAGATAAAACTGGGTGGCAAGCCTCGAACACACTTGCTACAGTTTGTGGGATGATGCCCCCAGTGTCCATTTCCATATTCCATTTTGTTGACCAATGGAGATATTCAGCTTTTAGTTTCGTATACAACACTTATTCTTCTGTTTCAAACAAAGTGGCATATTTCTCAGTCACCTTCTTCAAGACTTCATTTTGGTCTGAGTATCAAGATTAGTAATACAATTTTTAACAATATTTTGAGGTAGAAACATATTTAACTCGTAGATGTCAAGGACTTCATCAGAAGATCTTGTCTTTAGATCGTTGACCATCCAGTGCAGCAACGGGATATAGATTCTCCTAAAATATTCTTCAGCAGTAGTGAATTGTGCATTTTGTTCGTTTCTTTGTCTCTCTACAATTCTTGGAAGCTTTATCTCTACAGCCAACACACTTGCAATTATATTACACTTTTCATACTCGCTGCTGAAGTCTTCTTCAATAGTATTCCTTTTCCTGGCAAAGAAGGATATCACACTGAATACTGCATCAGAAGCTGACTTGACATCTAGGTTTTCAGTTTGAAAATTATGCTCAAGTAATGAGTTATGGCTATAACCTCCTTTAGACAGCGCAAAGATACAATAAATTCCCCATCGGTTATAGTGGACAACAAACATTGTGCCTTAGTTGGTGACACATCCCCTTGAACGTCTGACCAACTGGAGACAATTTCGTGTGCAGCTCTGACTCTTTCAATGTTGGCTGAAAATTTCAAAATAGCGTTGTGCCGTTCCACCCATCGTGTCTCACAAAGCTCAATCAGTTGGCTATGAAGAATATTTTTCTAATCCATATTATTTTCGTCTTGAAGAAGCATTAAAGGATGTTATAATTTCTGTCAAAATACCGAATGTATTTCTTACAGACTGGACCTTTGCTGTTTTGGATATAGCCAAATTTATTTGGTGGTTGTAGCAAGGACATTTTACTGCATTAACAGCAACTTTCTGAATCTCTTGTACTTCCTCAACAGTTTCGGAAATATTCACGGAAACTCGATCGGTTCCTATGCCAACGCAGCTATTAAGGTTCAAACCAAGAGCCCTTAACTCTCTAATCACTCTCACTGAGGCTCAACCCTGTCACCGTCAGTTCAGTTTCATTGCTCGAATGGTTTTCATGATTGCCATCTTCTATCTCTGAGCCTGATGATGAATCTTTTTCAAGGTCCAAAACAGCTTTTCTAACGTTGAGAAATCCCACAAAATCTTCTCTAAACTTGATGTTGCCTGCTTCAGTGCATACTCAGTGCAAACGTATCTCAGAATAAGTGACATTTGAAAAATATGGGACACATCCACCGTTTCATGAAACATACAGCTGCATTCCTGGCTTTGTTTACATGAGCCACTATTGTCTTCAAAATCTCCTCACCACAGCATTCTATGACAGAATTTTGATTTGTTTTACTAGTAAAGAGGCTTCTTGGACCAGCCGTTCTTAGATGTTCTTCAAGAGCATAAAAGTAAATTAATATGCAAATGAATCCTACTTGTCATTAAAACATAGTTACACTTTTAAAGGTTTGTAAATATTACTATTTCACCAGCTTCGAGTTTCATGTTTAGTGAATAACTGAGAAATTGCACGATTTGTTTCCAGGCTCTTAATACAAGTACGGTAACCAAAAAATGTTTTGAATAACATTCGAAAATAGTTAAATTTGTCGCCAACCCCCCCCCCCCCCCCCTCTTAGCCCCTGTAGTTGCCACGACTTATGGAATGACCCTCGTATATTTCCTTAGTTCCTAACTGGTATATCACCGTCTTCATCATTATCACCATCTTCATCACCGACCTGACAAACTCCTTCATTGTACGAACACAAATTACGCATTTGATAGTCACCATGCCTTCAACCAATTCTTGCACTCTCTGTATAGGCTATATGTGGAACAGTCTCCCTACGTGATGATTACTATACTTTGGAAGGTCATTCACTGAAAATTGTGAAATTGGCTTTGAGGTTTTCCTATGCCGAGAACTTAGAATGCTATGAAAATCAAATATCTTAAATACGATATGTGGATTATATATAAATATGCAATTGAATTAACTCACGAGGGCTACTTGTAGCATTGGCCTTTGAGAATATTTTACGGAAGCTATCCTAACAACTCTACGTAGTGATTTGCTCTCAAGAGTTCCCATATCAATGTTCGAATTGCAGAATAAGAGAGAAAAAATAAAAAAGGGAATTCAATAATCGTTCAAATATACAAACATTTACGAAAATAAGTTATGCCAAACTGAACAATTTCTTTTCAAAAAATAAATTGCCAAATCTATCTACTGATGTCATCGAAGCATATAATCAGCTTTGTGATTTCATTAGTGATGGACTTAGGGCAGCTAGTATAAATATTAAGCAAAAACCACAGGTAAAAGGCACACATAATCCATGGGTAACACATGAGTTTCTGGAAGCGGTAAAAAGAAAAAATAATTTGTATGCAAAAACTAAAACTAAAAACCCTTCAACTGAAACCATTAAAGAGTACACACAATGTAGTAGGGATGTGACTAGAATGAAAAGAGCGTTGAAAAAGTTATACTACAACAATGTAATTAAGGAAGGGAATACGATGAAAGGAATGTGGAAGGCATTAAATCAAATACTTGGCAAAACTCATAATACACGAAACATTGTAGAAATTGAATATGAAAACGTACGATACACCTCTGGCCAAGATATATGTAGAGCATTTAACATGTATTTCATAAATGTTGTAGAAAACTTGGTTAATGACCTTACTCCAATGAACCCAATTTTGCCTTCGAACCAGACGATCTGTAACTCACTATGCATAAAACCAACAAATGTGACGGAGGTTAAACAAATCATTCAAAACCTTGCGAACAAATAGAATTACACAGACGATGGAATAAATAACATACTCCTTAAGAGATGTGCCAATCATCTGGCTCCATTGCTTGCTGATATAATTAACTTTTCACTGCAAACAGGAGTAATACCAGATAAATGTAAATTAGCAAGAGTGGTGCCAATATTTAAAAAAGGTGATGTATCTAATCCCAGTAATTACAGACCGTTGTGTATATTATCCTCACTTGTAAAAGTACTGGAAATAGTAATCAAAAAACAAGTCCTGAATTTCCTAACAAAACACAATTTTTTATTCAAATATCAGTATGGCTTCCTTCCCAAACATAGCACTGATTCAGTAGCATTTGACGTAGTGTCACTTATACATAAAGCATTAGACACCAATAAAATAGCAGCAGGACTATTTATAGATCTTGCTAAGGCATTTGACACAGTTAACCATATCTTGTTGCTAAGTAAATTATCAAATGCAGGAATTAGAGGAATAGCCTTTGAGTGGTTTAAAAACTACCTGTCTAACAGGAAGCAGTATGTTAATATTAATAAAACTGAAGGGTCCATCTCTGATGTTAAATGCGGTGTCCCACAAGGGTCAGTGCTTGGACCATTGCTGTTCCTGATATTTATTAATGATATAGTTTTTTTTAGAGTTTACTGGTAAAATATTTCTATTTGCAGATGATATATTTCTACTTTACGAGAGCGCATGTGAACAAAGGATTATGGAGAATATGCAAAAGGATCTAAATATACTAACAACATGGCTTTCAAAAAATAATTTAAACATAAGCACCTCAAAAACAAAATACATGCTATTTCATAAACCAGCTTACAGTTCAAACACTTCCAACATAGTTAAAATTGGCAATGCGCCCATCGAACGGGTTAAACAATACACATATTTAGGCCTAACTTTGGACAATAACCTAAGTTGGAATGATCATGTCACAAATGTGAAAAAGAAAATTGTGAGTGTAATTGGTGTTCTAAAAAGGTTAAGGGATTATGGAATAAGCAATCAACATTTAAGGAGCATATATGCCTCTCTTATTCATTCTCACCTTATGTACATGAACATAATATGGGGTAAATGTACACAGGAATCAATAAATGAGCTCGAAGTACTCCAAAAAAGAGCAATTAAAATCATGTATGGTTACGATTTTAGGAAACCGGCTGTACAAGTATTTCAGGAGACAAACATATTGCCATTACGAAGCCAGCTCAACTACTCTGAAGCTTTATTTATGTTCAGATATAAACATGGTCTTATTAGTCTTAATACTGAACTTCAATGCAGGAAAGTCATTCATACCCATAACACAAGATCAGCAAACCAGTTATACATGAAGTCAACAAACACAACTAGATATGGTATTAAAAGTATTTCCTATTCAGCCAGCACAACTTATAATAACTTACCTCCTAAACTGAGACAAATTGTAAACTTAAACAAATTCAAAAAGGAAGCACGCAGGTACATCCTGACACAATATGTTGAAGAATATAGATGAACTCATAAGCACTGAATAAATGTTCCTACCACCTTAGTATATTCTAGTATTAAGTTAGTTACTAAGCCATATTTGTAAAGGGCGGTCCCCCCTTGAACTATCAGCTCACTGGGACTTTCTGTACCCTATAAATAAATAAATAAACTTGTGTAGCCCACTGGCCTGGTGCAAGTTCTCGAAATGAACACTGCTTGGATGACTTGCATATCATTGATAGGCCTACCATTTCAGTACCTCAAACCGAAATTAAATTCCTTGACAGGGCAGGGAATCAAACCCGGACCACCGGGGCGACAGCAGAGAATGTTAGCCGGTGGTCTCTTTCATTGTCAGCGCAAACGATGCACGATACCATGTAATTTCTACACTGCACGAAATATAACAGTGCACATGTCTTTGCATTTTTTGCATTACATAGCCCCTGGTAAGTTAGGGAGACGGTTCCCATACAATAACCCTAAACCCGAATAGTTCCAAAAGCTAACAAACAACAGTTTTGGGCACTCCACCGAAGGAAATACTGGTACCGATAAACTGGTAGAAAGACAGACAACATATTTTGTAATTTTCAGAGCAAAATTGTTTAATAATAAATAGCACTCTTAGTCTCCATACTGTTGAAATAATGAAAATTGTCCTAAAACTTCAAAAGTTAGAGTGATTTCATGTCAGCTTGCTTATTTTGCCATATATCTTATGTGTAGGCAGGGGCGGCATGCTCTAATGGGCCAGTGGACCAGGGCCCTCCTTACCATTAACCTACATCAGTAATTTTTTTTAAGCCTTAACGATCGAAATGATGTCAGAGTTGTGCGCTCCTCGCTATGCAAATGCACCAGCATGTTTGAATAACGCGCCACATATCTTGTCACCTAATTCGCCTTGCTGCTGGCTCCTCTGAATCCAAGACTCCGTTTAACTACAAACAAGGACAGGTCTATTGCTCGTGCGCGCAGACGCTGTTCAAACAAAACGAGACGTTGTATGGGCTCTGGAGAGAACATTGGAATGCTGAACTGCTACGTTCGCCTCGAACTTACGTCTATAGCTGTACCCTGCCCCCTACCGCCGCCATGTTGTTTTCTCCAAGATGGTGGCCCTACGTGACCGCCGCCATATTTTTTTCAAGATGGTGGTCCGACGTGACATTTTTCAAGATGGCGGCTCCCATAACCGCCGCCATGTTGTTTTTTCCAAGATGGCAGCTGGTGCTAGGAACCAAAATGGTGACGTCCAACTTTTCTTTCTTATTAATGTTGTGCAAGTGCTAATTCACATGGAAATATTTTTCTGGCTCTATGAAAACATGCTTGGGAACTGTGTAGCTTGGTTGAGAGGTCCCGGGTTCGATTGTTGGTGCTTTGTAGTGTTTTGTGTGTTCTATCTTAGGGACTTGTACTTTTTTGCGACAAGCGATCAATGCTATTATCGGAACTTGTGTTTTCTTTTGGAGTCAAGCGATCAATGCTATTATAGGGACTTGTGTTTTTGCAGAGAGCGATCAATGCTATGATCTGGACTTATGTTTTTGGAGGCAAGCGATCAATGCTACAACCCCCTTTTACCAATGCTGTTTGACAGGGGCGGATCTAGGGGAGGGCGAGGGGGGCGACCGCCCAGGGCCCCGCGGTCCGGAGGGCCCCGCGCCATGGATTGTTTTAAATTTAATTGATTAATTAATTATACTTTTCAAACTGATTTATAATTCGTATTCTTTTTTCAGTGCAGCTATGACCTCCCATGACCGTTTAGCAAGTTTATATTTTAGTGAAATGATAGAAGACTTCAGCCGGGAAAAGAGTCGCAAAGTAATATTTTAATATTTCATAGTTTACATAATTTTCTTCAAGGGGACTTAAAGGTGTATTTCATGTTATTAAAAAATGTATTGTAACCGGCCGCGGTGGCCGAGAGCGCTAAAGCGCTACCTCGTGCCTCGCTGGCATCGGGAGAGCGTGGGTTCGATTCCCACCTCGGCCGTCCTGAAAATGGTTTTCGTGGTTTCCCATTTTCACCACCAGGCAAATGCCGGGACGGTTCCTTTCAATAGGTCCACGGCCGATTTACTTCCAATATCCCTTCCCTGACCCGTCCTGAAAAGAAAAGTACATGGCCATTGGCTGCATTAATAAAATTATTTAAAAAAATGTATTGTAGTGTATTCAAAATATTGTAACTATTCTTTATTTTATTATTATTACAAAACTATTTTCCATTTGATTTGATATTTTTTTATTTCCTACTAGCTGTACCCGGCATGCGTTGCAATGCCAATCAAAGAAAGTGTTGGCGTTGTAACTTTGTTTGTTGGAGTGCTTTTGGATTCCCAATAATTTTTTTCTTTTTCCGTTAACCACCTCTAAACTATTGTAAATTTTATTTACTATCTCAAAAGAAATCATGGGTGCGTGCTCAACAACTCACCTAAGTTTTATCACAATGAAATGAATGGTATACGAACGCACACGGGACTTTGTTGAAACGATTCGAGCGCCGTCACCCATTTATTGAATATACTCGTACTCTACCTATTGTAAAATGGATTTACTAAGTAGAAAACCTTTCCTGGCGTGTACACAACAACTCATGGAAGTTTCATCGCAATCGGATGAATGGCATATGAACGCATACGGGATTTTGTTTAAACGATTCGCGCGCCGTCATTCATTTGTTGAATCTACTTGTGCGCCTCCCATTGAAAAACAGATTTACTAATTCATACACCTTCGCAGGACTGTACTCAACTCACCAAAGTTTTATCATAATCGGATGAATGGTATATGAACGCATACGGGACTTGGTTGAAACGATCCATGCGCTTGTCACTCATTAATTTAATCTACTCGTGTGCTACCAATTGTAAAATGGATTTACTAAATCAGAAATCTGTGCGGGAGTGGAGACAACATTTCTCCAAATTTCATTGCAATCGCATGAATGGTATATGAACGCATACGGGACTTTGTTTAAGCGATTCGCGTGCCGTCGCTCATTTGTTGAATCTACTTGTGCGATACCTATTGTAAAGTGGATGTACTAAGCCAGAAACCTTCCCTGAAGTGTGCACAACATCTCACCCAAATTTCATCGCTATCAGACGAATGGTATATGAACGCATACGGGACTATGTTGAAACACTTCGCGCGTCGTCGCCCATTTGTTTAATCTACTTGTGCGATACCTATTGTTAAGAGGATTTACTAAGCCAGAAACCTTACCTGAAGTGTACAGAACATCTCACCCAAGTTTCATCGCAATGGGATGAAGGGTATATGAACGCATACGGGACTTTGTTTAAGCGATTCGCGTGCCGTCGCTCATTTGTTGAATCTACTTGTGCGATACCTATTGTAAAGTGGATGTACTAAGCCAGAAACCTTCCCTGAAGTGTACACAACATCTCACCCAAGTTTCATCGCTATCGGACGAATGGTATATGAACGCATACGGGACTATGTTGAAACACTTCGCGCGTCGTCGCCCATTTGTTTAATCTACTTGTGCGATACCTATTGTAAAGTGGATTTACTAACCCAGAAACCTTCCCTGAAGTGTGCACAACATCTCACCCAAGTTTCATCGCTATCTGACGAATGGTATATGAACGCATACGGGACTATGTTGAAACACTTCGCGCGTCGTCGCCCATTTGTTTAATCTACTTGTGCGATACCTATTGTAAAGTGGATGTACTAAGCCAGAAACCTTCCCTGAAGTGTACACAACATCTCACCCAAGTTTCATCGCTATCGGACGAATGGTATATGAACGCATACGGGACTATGTTGAAACACTTCGCGCGTCGTCGCCCATTTGTTTAATCTACTGGTGCGATACCTATTGTAAAGTGGATTTAATAACCCAGAAACCTTCCCTGAAGTGTGCACAACATCTCACCCAAGTTTCATCGCTATCAGACGAATAGTATATGAACGCATATGGGACTATGTTGAAACACTTCGCGCGCCGTCGCCCATTTGTTTAATCTACTTGTGCGAAACCTATTGTAAAGTGGATTTACTAACCCAGAAACCTTCCCTGAAGTGTGCACAACATCTCACCCAAGTTTCATCGCTATCAGACGAATGGTATATGAACGCATACGGGACTATGTTGAAACACTTCGCGCGTCGTCGCCCATTTGTTTAATCTACTTGTGCGATACCTATTGTTAAGAGGATTTACTAAGCCAGAAACCTTACCTGAAGTGTACAGAACATCTCACCCAAGTTTCATCGCAATGGGATGAAGGGTATATGAACGCATATGCGACTTTCTTGAAACAAACGCACGCCATTTTGTTGAAGCTACTCGCGCGCCATCTATTGTAAATTGGGTTTACTACGCCTATAACTTTTCGGGGACTGTGCACAACAACTCACAAAAATTTGATCGCAATCGGATGAATGGTTTATGAACGCATAAAAGACGAACTGACAGACATTCCTTTTTATTGTTGTGGGCCCCGCAAGGCTCGGATCCGCCACTGCTGTTTGAAATGATTCGCAAGATGACTACTAGATGGCAGTGGTTATCGGAACAGAGGGTGATGTCATTAGTTCCAAGGTTACGAAAAGAAGTCTCTTTTGGAATTTTGTTATTCACTTAGGCTAGTTTTAGTGATAGGCTCAGTGGCGTTTTCTCCAATACCACGGGGTTAGCACCACTTACGTAGCATATTCTCATAAAAATGAAGTTTATATTATGACTTTCTAAAGCGCGACGAACAGCAAAATCGCCGCTTTGAATGAAGTTCCTCGTTCTCTACCCCAGTTCTTCACGATCGCCCACCACTAATTTGTAGAGAAAGAGCGTGGCCGGTTGCTATGACAACGGCTTGTGTACATCTAGGAGCCTTCTGGCCCGGAACACCACTATGGCCGATGGAGTGGTACACTAAGAACGTCAGGTCATCCTTGATTAGCTAAGACAGGGGGTGTGGCGTTCCATAGCCACAGGGCTGTCGTCAAAACAAGTCAAAGCTGGTAGCAGGGTCTGCTTCGATTCGGATAGCTTACCGAGCTTGCCCTCGTGAGCATGGAACACCAGCACTGCGCGATTCCCTAGTCCCCACCCTCCATCGCGCGGAGAAAGTTTCTGACCATCAGACCCCACCTTTGATGGGTGCGTTAGTTGCAATTCTGCTTCGTCCGGTATACTCATAACTCTATGTTTTTGAGTGCAATTAGCAAAATTTAGTATACGGTACCGTAACTAGATATTATTGTGTTTTAGTGTATAGTGCGTTGAACAAATTACCGTACGTCATAAATTATCATGTTTAGCGACTAGTAGCCTACGTTAATATCTTTTCAGTTTGCACTCTTTTGTGCACGGATATTTCAAAATTGAGACTGCACAACAGGGATGGCAAATACATATTCACTTCACTTCTAATATTTATATTTCTCGTCGGAGAAATCACTTGCTTCTAAGAAATGATCTCGATAATTTAGTGAATGCTTTCCTTTCAAATGCATATTTTTCAAATTATTATATTTGAATCGTGTTTTACAATTTATTTTTTGCAACAATGGCAACTTCTTTTCTAATACAATAAGCAACAACTATTTTTTAAATAATGTGATATGTCTTTAAAATATCATTCGAATTATACGGATGTATATTTAAAATGATCTATCCTTTACACCTACTCTTTGAAAATAGGCCTAATTTGAATGATATTCAGAGCAACTTTTTGGGTTGTTGGGCTACTCTGAAGATACCTACGCTGGCCGTGAAAGCCTACGTCAGTATAATTTGAGGAATATCTGCAAAGAAATATTAACCGATCGTGCAATACAATGTCATAAGGTTATCAATTAGTAGCATGTTTATTATTTTAATGTTCACTTAGGTCCCATAATAGAAAATAATAATGTTATTGTTTTTACGTCCCTGTTAACTACTGAGGATTTTAGAGACGCTGGGGTGCCGGAATTTTGCCCCGAAGGGAATCTTTAATGTGCCAGTAAATCTACTTACACGCCTCCTTCGCATTTACGCACCCTCAAATGGCGACTGACTGCGCCGGGATTCCATCCCGCTATCTTGAGCTCAGCAGGCGAGAACGATGCCGCTGAGCCACGCAGCCAGTCATAATAGAAAATTTACGGGTAATAACCTGAACGTTTAGCTCCTTAGACCAAGAAATGCGAACAACAAAAGCACAAACTGCCACACTGTTCAATCCGTCAAATGACACACGATCAGAAAAGCTCGCCAACACTGCTGAATAATTTAATCCGCCCTTAATACAGCTACATGGATTGGCATGCCTGAAATTGATGAGGGAATAATGACCTGTGCTGTATTATAATTTCTTCATTTTTTAAAATGTGAAGGTCTCATAATTATGTATGTACGGTTGAGTAGTTGTTGCTACTTCAGACATCAACCTCTACATTGACAAGGGCGTCGCTAGAACCAAGTGCTGAAGTTGCTCTATGGTGTAAGCCAATACTTTCAGTCTTATTCACAGCTTACTCTCGAAAAAAATCCACGCCACGCCACTGGATAGGCTATTATAAATTTGGAATTAAATAGCGATTTGGAGGGTTAATTAAATTATATTAAATGTTGAACATAACATTTTCCTTATTGAGACAAAATATAATGGATATTGACTAACACCTAGCGTGCTAGCGAGTAGCGATGCTCTGTATGTTGAATTTGGGTAACATTGTCCACAAACATTTGTGACGATAGGCGTTGAAGTAGGAGAACGTTAGGCAACGAATACGGTGGATTATTTAATAAAAGCGCCCTTTTTTCTCATTCACTCGTAGTAAAATAAAGATAAAGGAATTAGGGATACCGTCGCCAGTTCTGAAAGTAGAACAATTATGCAAAGATAAACGGTGGGAGAGAGTGAGGAAGTTCAGTCCTGAAACGTACAACAAAAATATATGGCTATGTGGTTGTGAAGTTAGGGATTCGTTCTTTTGCTTTCCCTGTTTGTTATTTGGAGGGGAATTCTCTTGGACTAAAAATGGTGTGACATATTTGAAACATTTAGTGGACAAATTGCGAAAACACGAGTGTTCTGCCGACCGTAAGGACAACGTAATGAATCTTGCTGTGCTCGGGAAAGCAAACATTTTAAATCAACTGAGCACTGCTTACAGGCTTCGAGTTCCGCTTCACAATGAAAAGGTAAGAGCGAGCAGATATATGTGCTATCTCTTCTTATTAACTATGTCCGATTCTGTGGAGCTTATGAACTTGCTCTTCGAGGGCATGATGAATCAGTGATGTTTTCTAACCCTGGAATTTTTCGTGGACTTGTGGATTTTAGTGCAGAGTTTAATGAATCTTTGAAGACTCAGTTAGAAAAAGCAAGTGTTTTAAGGGAAGCTCCAAAACTGTCCAGAATGAGTCACTAGATTGCATGCTTCAAGTATGCCACGACCACATATCTGTAGAGAGAAATGCCGATTATGTACGGTGCCTATTATAGCAGATGAGACAAGGGACGTTTCCAACACATTTCAAATGGTGCTTTTTATCGGTACCGGTACGTGATAAGTGGCAAGATCGTGGAGAGATTTTGGCGTTTTATGAATGCTATTAAACATAACGCACAATCCCTCACTTCTTGTATTTTGAACGAAATTGACATTCATTTAAAGGACTCGCCACATAAGCTAAACAGCGGTTCCCAAACTTTTTCGGTCACGGAACCCTTCAGAAGTCTTTTTTTCCCGCGGAACCCTAACTCTATCCCTGTTTTATACTGAGCATTGTGAACCCACAACGTTCTTCCTGCTTTCATCTATTCTAATTGCCTAGGTGTTTTGTATAGCCTAACGCTAACGTAGTAGGTTTGGAAACAAAGAGAAACCATTTTAAATATACATACAAGCATTTATTTTGGTACAATAATATAAACAATTATTTTAGAACAATAAGAATTGGATTTCCATCTAATTTCTGATGTGATGAATGAAATTGTTTCATTTTCGTTCTTAAAATAGTTTTGAAATCGGGCTTAATGTCCGACAGCTGAATACGTAAATCTGGGGCAGCATGCAACTTACTCCAAAATTTGGAAGCATAAGCAGAAAAGCCTGCTTCGCATCAATAGGTGAACACGAGGGGGAGCAGAGCTTGGATAGCCTTTTCGGCTACTGACGGGTATACGTCTATCAGTCCTACCCAAAATCATTCAGTGGCACTAATTCAAATTTCGTTTTAAAAGCGGAGGTACATTGAATTTCAAAAAGTCATAGTCAGGCACGGACATGTGAGGTTGGTTTCGGTTGGCAAATGGATTTTGCACCTACTCGATGTCCTTTATTTTGCTGGTATCTGGGAAGTACTCCGTCATAGATTTCGAAAGATTAATTAAATGCTCACACATGTTTTTGTGCACATCAGCTTTGATTTCCATCTCTTTTTCACTCAGAAATTGTGCTAGGAGAGAAAAGCATTCAAAGTTTTTTAATTTACACATTCGATCCAAAAGTTGAGTTTGGTTTTGAATGATGTTAGTTTGTCTCTGAATGTGAACGTGTTTATATCTTTACGTTGCAAATATGTAGTAACTTCATTCGGTTTCCCGAATATGTCAGCGAGGTAAGCACATCGCATGAGCCACTTCTCTTTGCGTAAAAATTCAGCATGTTTGCTGGGCGCGGGAAGGTCTTCTTCCCCTATGAAGAAAACCAGAAGCTGGTTGCGCAGCTCAAAAAGCCTGGCCAGGACTTTGCCTCTTGAGAGCCATCTAATTTCTGTGTGCCTTAAAATCGATTGATGTTGACTCCCCATTTCTTCACAAGCTTTTGCAAAAAGTCTACACTGGAGTGGGCGAGACTTTACATAATTGACAATTTTTACAGCCTTATTAAGAACGTGCTTTAAGTCTGGTGGAATGTTCTTCGCCACGAGGGCATGTCGATGCAAGATGCAATGGCTATGCTACTGGTACAATTTGGCGCTATATATTTATTCTTGATACCGTCCCTTTCAATTTTCTCACCATCGCTGCAGCCCCATCGCTGCATACGTTAACACACCTTTCCCAATTAAGATCATGTTTACGCAGGTAACAATCTATGATTTTAAAAATGTCTTCCCCAGTTGCATTGGTCTCCAATGGTGCGCATAGAAACAAATCTTCTTCTTCCATTAATTCTTTTAATGGATACCTCTCGGAAACAAGCAATATCACAAGTCCGGCGACATCTGTACTCTCGTCCAGTTGCATTGAATACGCTTTACAATTTGTCAGTCTCTGAATTAATTCGTCTTCGATATAGTCTGCGATTTTATGTATACGGTCGGACACAGTGTTGTTTGAACATTGGATCTCTGAAACGTTTTTCGCCGCTTCCACTCCAAGCACACCGCCGACTATTTCTTTAACACATGGTTTGATGAGATCCTCTGCAATTGTATGTGGTTTCCCTGTACGGGCAATCCTGTGACTTGAGAGAAACGATACTTCAGTTGCTTTTTCATTATCAGTCTTTGCATATTTCTCTAAGCAAGCCACAACGTCATCGTGGACTTCCTTGTGGGTTTAAAAAAAACTGATATGGAATCCATGTGTAAAATCGACTAAATAGGAATCACTCTTGTTCAGGTTGAAAACAATAAAATATTGAAATGTGTAGCCAGTAAACATACCTGTTAGCAATAGTTGTAGCACAGAATTACTACTACGGAACCGGGTGAGTTAGCCGTGGTGGTTACGGCATGACTGATGGCAGTCGCTCACATCCGGGAGGCGAGGAGGTTCGAATCCCCCTGCCGGCAACCTTGAAGATGGTCTTCTGTGGTTTCCCATCTTCCTTCCAGGCAAATGCCGGGGTTGGTCCCTAACTATAGGCCACAGCCGCTACCTTCCAACTCCTGAGTCCTTACATTCCAACTTCCCTCCTTCCCTCCCCAACGGTACTTGTAGCTCACCCATTGGGTGTCCGTCTCGAAGCAGCTACAGAACTGGCGAGCCGAACATGTCCTCGGACACTCCCGGCACTAAAAGCCATACGCTAAAAAAAACTACTACGGAGGCGTCGCCGGTCGTCCTTATAGCGTCAGAACAGACAGCTACTGTAACTGTACGTTATACTATTTATCCACAAGCACGAATTACGATTGAAAGGATTAGTGCGGAAGCGAACGTAAGATTTCCCTGAACTGAACTGAATGAAGCGAGCAGCGGTATGCTAGTAATTATAAGATAAAAGAGCCTTCCGGATGCTGCTAGGAATGCCAAAAGAGCGCGCCCTCTGGCGTGCGCGCTGGGAACTAATTTCATTTCGCACATCATGAGCATTTCCTGGAGAGGTCGCACGAATCGGAGACGCCGGGTTGTGATAAAAGTCATAAAACGTAGTCCTAACGTTGGAGGATAGGTGTTTGGATATAACACGAACTCCACCTACCTTCACATTAGGGACAACCTGTTAGTTAGCCTCTTGTGGTTTTATTTTAAAACAGTTTAAAATGTGTTTTTTAAGATTTATCGCGGAACCCCTGCGATGCCTTGGGAACCGCTGAGCTAATATTTCAGAGCTATGTTGGAGCCTCTGTGATGAATGGTAACGACTGAGGTGTACAAGCCCGAGTTTGAGAGCAATATCCTCTTGCATTTTATATTCTTTGCCAAGCACATCAACTTAATTTAGTAATGTCCAACGCAGCCTCAATCAACCGCAGTGTCCGTATATTTATTTCGAATCTGTCGGGAATATGCACTTTTTCCCCATTCACCACAAAGATACTGGATGAAGTCGTAGGCCAGCGTCTTCCAAGAGTAGCTCCAACCAGGTGGAATTTTATTTCAAGGGCAGTGAATACAGTTTACGAATACCGGGTTGATCTAATAGCTTGCATGGAAGAAATTGGAAATCGGAATGAAATCAGGCAACCATCAACTATTTCTCAGGCGAGTGGGCTTAAGTACATCTTGTCTGCTGGTACGTTTATGTTCTGGCTGTCTTTTTTCGTTAGATCATGCCACATGTCGACATTTTGTATTGTCAACTCCAGAAGCGATCCATCGACCCAGTGCAAGTACAGGAAGATCTGAAACGTTTCGAAAGACAGGTTCAATTGGTCCGAGAAAATGTAGAAGAGGTGCACGTGAACGAAGTTGATGGAGTGAGCAGAAAGAGGAAGCATGAAGACCTTTCACCCAATAGAGTACGTGAAGCAAAGGAAGTTTGCGATGTCATCATCAGCCAAGCTAAAGAACGATTCTCCTTCACTGGGCATCTTAGCGCATCTAACCTGTTCATCGTAGAAACGTTCCGAGATTACAATGTCATTTTCCCTTCAAAAGACTTAAGAATTGCAGTTGAATCCTTCCCGTTTCTGAACGAGAAGCAGCTCAAAACTGAACTTGAACTGATTTAGAGGAGAGAGGAATTTAGAGCTGTGTCCGGAGCTACTTCATTCCTGGGGTTCATAATGAATGCGAAACTCGCTAGATTATTTGAAGAAACTGTTAAACTTCTCAAAATACTTGTAACCATGCCAATGTCGACTTCGGAAACAGAGATATGTTTCTCGACTCTGAAACGCATAAAAACGTTTTTGCGCAACACAATGCTCCAGGATAGAATATCTGCTTTAGCCATGCTTTCAATTGAACGGAATCTCGTCATGGACATTCCTGATTTTAACAACAAATGTATATACAAGTTTGTTCAACTGAAAGACGGAAGACTGGATTTTTCTTTCAGGGTAGTTTAAGCTTTAAAGCAACAGCTCAACGTTAGATTGAATAAGTATGTAGATTATTTTTGTGAATAATGAAAACCTGTTCATGAACCACGACGTGAGTGATCAGTGAAGTGAGCCCGTGTTCGTATCTATGTTACTGCTCGATATCAAGTTAAGTATGATTTTTCTTTTATTTGTAAATTACTGGTGCGGTAATGTATGAATAATAATTTGCAGAAGACTATTTTCTTGCAGACAAACGTATTCGTGCCATTCTTTAATGTATATGTGGAAGTGTAATACAGCCATGAAGTACTGAGCCGTTTGGTCCGAAGTGCCAGGTGACTGAGAACCGTATCAGTCGCTGTGACACTCCTTTCCAAAAAGAATCACACAGTAACAGGTTTGGATGTGTATTTCGACTAGCTCAGCACGAGAAACTGCATCCCAAGCCGTTTCCGGGGTGTTTATAAAGGCCCTAACTCAAACATAGCCCCAAACTACACACCCACAGGGAAAACACAAATCTACTGAATAATCCAGGCTTAGATAAAATATTTTCTCAAAATTATTCATAAATTCAGATCCCTAGCCTACTGTATGGGGATCCCTGGCTATTCTAACAATTAAGTTAATTCTAAATAGTCCCCCCAAACTAATTTCAAAATATCCCCTGTAGTAGTCCTACTTACAAGAAAAAGAATCAATAATCAAACTAGTACCTGACACGTAAATACACCCCTAAACAAATACAATTCCCCTTGCAATAAAAATCACCACCTTCTGCAATATTTAAAGTTACATTTTAATAGTCTGCTCAAATAAGTAAACTAAGATACGTTGATGTCACATACAACATTTAACGTTACGTTACATTTCCTAGCTAATCCTGAAATTAAGTTAATAGGGTATGAGAAAATTTACTTTCAAATCCCAGAAAGGAAAAATCAACATTCAAAAAAGAAAACAAAGCTAAAATTCCATGACATCACAAAAACTAAATCTAACACACAATCAAACACTCATTCAGAGTATAACACAAGAATAAAACACAAAATTACACCCTCCTAAGGTTGCTTCCTTTTAGCACTACCTACATGGGATGAACTACGGGTTGCTGAACATCGTCATCTATACCAGGAAGAAAATTATGGTGTTAGCCACGGTATCGAAACTGTCTCACACTAAAGAATCATGAATGTCCATGACATCGGATTCGTCTCACAATGGGGTACTTTCAAATGTCTCACATAAAGCATAGATCCACCCCTGGCCTGGATCCAAGATGTCACTCGACGTGGCATGAATGGTGTCCTGCGGAATTTCGTGCCAAATGGTCTCCAACCGTTGGGCTAAATCGGCGACATTCCGGCATGTCGCAATCGCCTTCCCATGGCGTCCTAAGTGTGCTCTATGGGAGAGAGATCAGGCGACCGAACTGGCAAAGGAAGGATAGGGCAATCTTGAAGACAGTCCATAGCAACACGTACCGTGTGCGGCCGGGCATTATCCTGTTGGAAAGTAAGTCCTGGATGTCGCTGAAGGAACGGTAACACAACCGGCCGTAGAATGTCATCAACCTACCGCTGTGCTGTCAGTGTGCCAGGAATGACTAGCAGAGGGGTCTGGCTATCAAAAGAGATGGCACCCCAGACCATCACCCCCTGTTGTAGGGATGAGTGGCGTGCGATAGTCATGGCAGGATCCCCACGCTGGCCTGGACGTCTTCAAACACGTCTGCGGTTGTCGTCAGGGCACCGTTTGAAACGGGAGTCGTCACTAAAGACTATACGTCCCCAGTCAGCGCAGTTCTACGTTGCTCGAGCGCGGCACCACTGTAATCTGACTTGACGGTGAACAGGCGTGAGTGGTAAGCGGCGTAACGGGCGACGCGAGCGCAAATTCCTGTCATTCAGGCCTCTGTTGATGGTCATGGTGGACACATGTGTGGGGGTCACACGCTGGATCGTTGATAACGACGACTCCGGTGCTGTGACAGCTGTTCTGACAATCGCTCTGTTTGCCCGTGCTGTTGTGGCTCTCGGTCGACCACTGCCGTCCTGGCGCTGATGCCTGCCGTTGCTGACCCACGCTTGCCAGTATCGTCTGATCGCCGCATCACTTCGACCCAAATGTCCAGCGACAGCTCGATTCGACCAACCAGCTTCTTTCAATCCGATCGCACGACCTTTTTCAAACTCTGACATCTGCTCGTAATGAGCACGAATCCTTCGGCGTGGCATTCTTACAGTCGACGTTCAGATATCGCAGTCAAATGCAACAGCTACGTTGAGCATACGCTTCAGAATCGCGCCTTGTATACACCTGATGCATGCGCAGTTCGGATGCGCGGTAGCTCCCGCTATTCATTCATTGGACGCGAAGCTTTAATCAGTTGCATGTTCGGTCCGAATGTCTTTGCATACGTAATGCCCTTCCAATCGGACAACGCCTTCCCGGTGCGTCGTTTTTGTTGTTGTTATACAGTGTAGTTTGACTGTGGGGTCATTTTTACGTCCCGTTTAATCCTTGAAAATATCGCATGATTATTATGGTTCAGATTGTATTTAAAAATTATATATTCCCTAATTATTATAAATTTATTTATTATTAATTTCACTGTCAGAACTGTTGTTGTTGTTGTTTGAGTCTTCAGTCTTTTGACTGGTTTGATGCAGCGCTCCATGCCTCCCTGTCCTGTGCTAATCGTTTCTTCTCTACATAGCTACCGCACCCTACATCCGAGACAATCTGTTTAACATATTTTAACCTAGTTCTACCCCTACAGTTCTTGTCCTCGACCCTTCCTTTCATAACTAAGCTTGCTATCCTGGGTGTCTTAGTATGTGTCCTACCAGCCTATCTCTTCTCTTCATTGCCAGTCACCAGAAACATCACTGCTCTCCCAGTCGCCTTAATACCTCTTCGTTTGTAACCCTATCTACCCATCTGATTTCATCCTTCTCCTGTAGCACCACATTTCAAACGCTTCAATTCTCCTCTTTTCTGCTGCACCAATATTCCAAGTATCACTACCATGGAGTGCCACGCTCCAGACAAAGGCTTTCAGAAATGACTTCCTAATACCTAAATGTATATTCGATGTGAACAGATTCCTTTTTTGTAGAAATGATTTCCTTGCCTGAGCTAACCTACTTTGTATATCCTCTTTGCTTTGTCCATCACTGGCTATTTTGCTACCTAAGTAACAGAAGTCTCCTACTTCCCTTAGTTTTTCACCTGCCAATTTGATGTCCATAGAGGATTCTGATTTATTTCGGCTGCATTCCAATATTTTTGTTTTTAATTTATTAACTTTCATCATGAATTCTTTCCTCAAGACGGAGTCCATACCATTCAAAAACTCATTCAAATCCTCAGGCGTGGCGGCCAAGAGCCGATGTCATCAGCAAATCTCATAGTTGAAATTATTTCTCCTTGAATCTTCACTCCCACTTTAAATTTTCTCGAAGTTCCTTCGTTGCTTTTCAATGTAAAGATTGGAACGTATGGGTGATAAGTTGCAGCCTTGCCTTACATCTTTCTAAATACCAGCTTCTCTCTCATGCCCTTCAGCTTGAATGACTGCTGTCTGATTTTTGTATAGATTGTACTTTATTTCAATCATTTTCAAAATGTCAAACAATTTAGCCCAATCAGCGTTATCAAAAGCCTTTTCTATGTCTACAAATGCCATGAACGTTCTCTTTTCTTTCCTTATTCTACCTTCCAATATCAGCCTAAGATTTAGTACAGCTTCCCTTGTTCCTACATTTCTCCTGACACCAAACCGGTCTTCACCCAACTCCGCTTCTATCTGTCTTTCCATCCTCTTATAAATTATTCTAGACAGGATCTTTGAAGCATGAGTAATCAAGCTGATTGTACGGTAATCTTCACATCTGTCAGCTCCTACTTTCTTCGGTATAGGGATGATAACATTCTTCTTGAAATCAGAGGGTATCTCACCTGTCTCATAAATCCTACTCACCAAGTGAAATAACCTGATCAGACCATCATCACCTATGGAGCGTATCAACTCAATCGGTATGTCATCTATGCCCGGTGCTTTGTTCCTGTTTAAGTCTTCCAATGCTCTGTCAAATTCTGATCTCAGTATTAAATCTCCTTTCACTTCCTCATCAATTTCCACCTCCCTTTCGATTACATGATTCTCAATCTCCTTTCCCTTAAACAGGGCGCCAGGAAATGTTCTCCGCAGTGGCTACGAGCAGCTTAGTCATCAGTTTAGTTGCAGCACGGTGTCCTTGATAATGTGAAGGCCACATGTGTGGGCTGTAGGCTGTCAAAATCGTCAGTGTGTATAGTTAGATTATTGGAAGAGTGCAACACTATGGAAAAGGAAGGAACAGTATGTTATGAATGGCTGGGGTGAGTATAAAGTCCACTGTTTGTTTGTTTTGGTACAAGCGACAGCCGTGATGCCAACGTAACTGGTGACGCTATCTTTCTCAGCAGCTTGTAGGCACTGCGGAGAACATTCCCTGGCGCCCTGTACAAACACTCTATGAAAATTTTCCATATCTCAACCCTTTCTTCCCTATCTGTTGGAGGCTTTCCATCTGTGTCCTTAATATTACCAAAACGTATTCTTACTCCTTCGATAATCTGTGTCTACTTTTCCTAATTTCAGACAATATTCTATACCTGCACATTTCTATTTCAACCATTCTTCTTTCGCTTCCTTGCACTTCTTGTTAACCTCATTTCTCCGACGTCTGTATTCTGCTTTCCCCTTTTCATCTCTTACATTCTTGTGTTTCCGCCTTTCATCCATTACTAATAGTATATCCTGAGTGATCCACGGTTTTAAACCTATTCTTTCTTTCCTACCAATGTTTTCTTCTGCAGATTGTGTTATTTAATTCTTCAAAAGAGCCATTCGTCTGCAATTGGAGTTTGTTTAGGGTTTTTCATTAGTCCTCCCTTTATACTTTTCTTGAATCTTTCGTTTACATCCTTCTCTTTCAGTCTGTCTATTGCCCACCATTTTGGCTTTTGACCTTTCTTCAGTTTCTTCAAATTTAATCTGCGTTTCATAACAACCAGATTGTGGTCAGAGTTTATGTGTGCACCAGGATATACTTTACAATCCAAAATCTGGTTTCGAAATATCTGCTTGACCATAATGAAGTCGATTTGGTAACGCCCTGTATCTCCTGGTCTCATCCATGTGTATATTCTTCTATTGTGGTTATAGAATAAGGTGTTAGCTATGACCAACTCATGCTCGGTGCAGAATTCCATCAGCCTGTTTCCTGGATCATTCCTTTCTCCTAATCCGAAATCTCCTAATATATTCCTTCTCTTCCTTTTCCTACTACAGCATTCCAATCTCCCATTACTATAAGATTTTCATCACCCTTGACATACCTCAGAATTTCATCTATTTCTTGATAGATCTTTTCGACATCTTCATCATCAGCTTGACTGGTAGGCTTATAGACTTGTACCACTGTGGTGCACGTAGGTTTTGTATTGATTTGAGCTACAATAATCCCTTCACTATATCGCTCATAATATTCCAACCGCTGTCCAATTTTCCTACTTAATGTGATTTAGTGCTAATAATTCTATAGTCTCCTGGTCAAAAGTCCTGTTTTTCTTGCCAGCGTATTTCACTAATCCCAACCAAATCCAACCTCAACCTATCCATTTCCCTTTCTAAGTTTTCTACCCTTCCACTTCCTAGCAGACTTCTAACATTCCACGCTCCGATCCGTAGAATGTCAGATTTCTTCTTAGTCACTTCTGTGATGTTAACCGCCTCTCGAGTAGTCCCCACCCGGAGATCCGAACGGGGGACTAGTTTACCTCCGGATTGGAATTTTACAAAGGAGGAGGACATCATCACATACAGGTGTATCTTAATTATACCGACCAAAAATCAGGGACACTCTGCGTGTTATGTAAAGGACGATGCCGCAATCGAATTGGCGGGGAAGAAAATCCCTTCGAGAAAATGAGGTTACTTTGTTACTTCCTGGCGCGCGATTCAAATCGACGAACTCGGCCTATTTGCTGAGCCAGATTGCAAGCCGCTGTGCTTCAGGCGAGATAAGGGAGCGTGATAGAAGGAGACAGAGGTATGCTGGCGGGAATGCGCAGGTTTCCTCGTTCGCCTCGGGCAGAATTGTCCTTGTCCCTTTCAGGCAATATCCAAATTTGTTTACTAAGCAGCCGTAACCGCACATACTGTACAAGGACACACGGTAATCAAGACACACTTGTCAGTCATGAAATATACCCGATAGTTTCTCTTCTCGTCTGTTCGTCCCAATAATTGTATTATTTGACATACGCAAAAATGCCGTTGTACGATCGTGCATTTATTTACTCACAATATTGTTAATGGAATGAAATACGGAACGAATGTTAGGCGCTGTGGGTAATCCTGAGGTGTTAGTTCTTGTACCGATTGATAGCGATAAGGGTACAATTGCTGGTACTTCCAAACCCTCCACATCGTCATTTGAAAAGCGCCAACATTCCTCGCGATAAACCTCGTACTGATGGAAGGTTTGTCATTTATTTCTTCTAATGCAGCCTCTTCAAACTCTAGGGTCCATACCGACGATGTTCTGCAAGCGTTGTGCATCTGAGGCACGAAGCTCCCTCCTTCAGACAGTCGCCTGTCAATTGACACGAAGATTGAATGATGAGGTTGGCGGTGATTAGGGTGCCGGACGTTATAAATCCGTGGGGCTTCTCTCCCGTTGCCATTTGCTGCGCCATGCAGATCAGCCATTTCTTCGTTAGAGTACCGAAACGGAGCCATTCTCACCAACTTACGCCACAAAGGTAGTAGCCAATGTGTGTAGAACTAACTGTACACTGCCCTATGGGGCCGAGTATTGAGTGCGTCAGTCGTACCAGCATATCTCTGTCTCCGTCTATCATCCCTTCCCTTGCCTGAAGCAAAGCAGTGGCCTGCAACTTGCACTCTGGCTCAGCAAATACGGCGAAATCGTCAATTTGAATCGCGCAACCGGAAGCAACAAAGTAACCTAATTTTCTCGAAGGGAAACATTTTCTCCGCCAATCCGATTGCGGCATCGTCTTTTACATCACACGCAGAGCGTCCCTGATTTTTTGTCGGTATAATTAAGATACACCCTGTATAATTATGCATAGAGAGGTGCATATCCTCGGGAATAGCATTACGGCTGTAGATTCCCGTTGCTTTCAAAACTATCGAAGCATACGGTATAATAATTAGTGGCTCTAAGCTCCCTCTCACACATCCACGCCTTCTCCTCTGCGTGTTCAATGCCCATAATTAGCTCCACATGAGTCCATTCAAATCAGCTGGCCAGGCATCCTGTCTCTGACCCCCGTAAGTTTACCAATATGGCTACATAAACCTGCACCGAACTCTGTTGTGCTCAAAAATATTCTTACAATCCATCGCTACATTTATACACGTGCATGTAGTACAGATTGTTTTACAATTTAAATTTCTCCAGCCACTCACAATATCACAGGTTAGAATTCCTATTATCTGCAAAATATTCACACACCATCACGCGTCTACATGCGTCTATCCTAATTATCAAACATGACATTAATTATTTTTCCATGATTGTTTCATTACCCGAGCGCTACGCTCGTCAAGTAACAAGTGTATTGTCTTCGGTCTAAGTTCTTTGCTTATTTAAATCCCTATACTGATATTTGTGTACCAATTCATAACACCGTCTCAATGTAATTTAAACGCCTTAAACGTTGTTGACACTCGGCCAGCAGACCGGTTTCATGCAGCTTTCATCCACATCACACTCACACCTGTCGAAACAAAATGCGACCAGTTCACAGCCTACAAATGCTAGACTCGGTTATTTATACAAATACTGCACGCTTCTTCGCCGTGCCAATTCAACTCAAGTTAAACCAAAGCTCTCCTGTACCACAAAATTAACATGTGTAACACTCTACTTACGATGTCACGGTAAGCTAAAATACGGTTCCTATAATTAATTTGAATATAACCAGAATTACAACCCTTACTGGACATGCATTAGGAGACTAAACTCACGTATTCGTGTCGTAGGTGTCCGGGGTTGGTGATAGTCCCCAGAACTAGACATTTCTCCAATTGAGTGGCATTCCATGGCAGCTTGGGTCATCCCGCCATTCACCCCTCCATGATGGGTATTTAAACGATCATCTCTCCATTTTCCATGACCATGTGACTTAATATTACGTCATCCAGGAAGTTGCAGTTCAATGCTATGTTGCGTAATTTAACACAAAAATAATTTCTCCGCACTGAGGCTAATGACTGAAACGATTTGCAATTCACTGCATCTACTGGTGGCAGTTAATAAAATGACCATGAACTCTGTCTGTCCACTGACGCTACTGATGCTATCAAGGATATTACAAGATTCTAGTGCGACTCTGTGCCGAACAAAATACGTAAAGATGAGATATTCCTCTCAGCGTACTCCTCACGCTTGCACAAAAATACAGTTCAAGAAAGTTATGTTCAGTTTTACATTTTCGAATGCTTATCCTATCACTACTCACACGTTTCGTGTCCTTCCTATCACACGTTCTGGTTCAGGATCATATCAAGCAAAATGCACATAATGGTGTCTTCACACAAATGTATATTCAAGGTATTTTATTACTCGATTTCTGTTGAAAATAGCGCTACGCTCGTTCACAATGCCTTATTATCATTCGAACACACTTCCGATTTACTTTCCATGCTCATTTCGTTTTATGAGCTCCAGAATTTGTGTTCGACAGACTGCTGATTATACCGTCCCGTTCAGCTGTCGTAAAGGTACTGTTCTTCCTCTTAGTCGGCCTTACTGTCGAGATGACAAGTTCTACTTGAGTCAGTATCATACTTTTATACATTTTTTCTTTTCCATGGGGATTATTAATTATTCTCCCAAAAATATGTTTATAATTTCAGGCAATCTTTCAAAGATAAATATCTTGTAATAAAAGCGCAAATTTTATTCTCACCCTTCTCCTTCTAATTCATACGTCATCGGCATGCTTCCGCCCCGTCCGTTCTACCAAGTTCGATTCTCAATCAGTGCTCTCGACTCTCAGGACTACAGTAGTCGATCATGTGACTCCGGTCATTGTACAAAGCACAACAGTGATCATTTTTCATGAACAGTCTCACCTGATTTGCGGTATATGACATCAGTTGCAACTGCAGTGTTGTGTATTTACATGAACATTCTAGTCAGTGTTGTGTATTTAGGCTACTTGAGTTAACACGAACATTCTAGTCACTATGCCCAGAACATTCCAATCTGGAAAATTCGATTCTGGAACTATCCAGCTACTATGTATATATGAACCCGCGGACTGTAGACGACAGTTCCGCTCAAGTTAGTTCACATTGTGTATCGATTAGTGTTTAATAAACCGTTGTGTTATATTAACAAGCGTATGTTATTTATCTTGTATCTCCCACGATATAACAGTGGTGCCAGAAGTGGGATAAGATAAATAACGTTGTGAAACCGAGTGACTTTCTAACCTCAACGCAAGTGTTGCATCGAACGACGTTCATCGCAGTGCGTGTTGGAAACTAAACCGAGTGAACTTTCTAACCTCAACGCAAGTGTTTGCACCGAACTAAGTTCATCGCAAGTGCGTGTTAGATATACTGTTCTCCACTCATCTGAGCAACTCCAACAATTCTCGGCAATGATTGCCGACGCTATCCGACAGACAATAGGGTCAACAACGTCATCAGAACCTCGACCGCCAAAGTTCACAATTCAACCGTATCGCACTACCGACGGAACGACTGTAGCCGACTATTTCACTCGCTTTACCTGGGCGCTCAACCTCAGCAAGGTACCCGCGGATCAGCATGCAAACTTTGCACGTGTTTACATGGGATCTGAACTCAATGATGACCTGAAGATCCTGGTGAGTCCTAATGATCCGGAAACTCTGTCATACAACGAGATTCAATCCAAGCTGAAAGGCCACTTCGACGCCACACGCAACAAGTTTGCTGAGAGCCTCAAATTTCGCAGTGTAATGCAGAAGCAAGGAGAAACCATCGCTAGCTTCACCTTAAGACTGCGGCAGGCTGCAACGTTTTGTGAGTATGGCACATTTCTTGATCGCATGTTAATTGAACAAATGCTCGCAGGTTTGGAATCACGAGAAATGTGCGACGGGATTATTGCAAAACAACCAGAGAACTTCACCGCAGCATATGAAATCGCGCACGCACTCGAAGCTACTCGCATTACCACCGACGAGGTCAAAACAGCTGCCGCTAAGTCTGAATCAACCAATCGGATTGGATACGAGAAGCCTCTGTCCAGGAAGAACATCAACCAGCAGCCGCCACGCAGCAAGTCAGCTCATCGAAGTCAAGGGTCTTACAACCTAACCAGACAGCACCAATGGCCACACCAGGCAAACCAGAGTGCATCACAGGACAACCAATCAACATGTGCAGGGTGCGGTGAAGCTCACCCTCGTAGTCAGTGTAGGTTCCTGAACGCAGAGTGCCTGAAGTGTGGCAAGAAAGGTCACATCAGAAAAGTTTGCCGATCGAAATCGAGGAAACATCGAACAACAAACCATGTGACCGAAGAAGAGCTTCCAGCAGAAAACCTCGACGTTGTGGACTACCTCAGCAAAATCGAGGTCATCGGATCGATCAACGCACCACCTAAGCCACTGGTTGATGTCAACATAGAGGGAACCACCGTCAAAATGGAACTCGACACCGGCGCCCCCTGCTCAACCATGAGCAAATCAAAGCTAAGTATGATCAAACCAGGTTTTGTGTTGCAGAGAAACTATCGTAACTTCGTCAGTTACACTGGCCATCCGATTAAATGCATTGGCAAAACGTCAGTGTGCACCACCATCGGAACCACAACCAGGAACCTGAATCTCTACGTGGTTGACGATGAAGTCGAATCGCTCTTTGGCCGAGAGTTTGTACGGGAGATCGACTTTGGTCACCTCTTTGCAAAACTCGACCCAATCCACAAGCTCTCAGACAAGCAGGAACAACAGAAGCAGCTCGGCAACATTCTATCTCGCTACCAGGATGTGTTCAGCGACACCCCTGGGAAGATCTCAGGTCCCCCAGCGAAGATGCACCTGAAGGCTGGAGCCACACCTGTTTTCGCCAGAGCTCGAGACATACCAGTTGCCCTCCACGATGCCTATGCCAAGGAAATCGACAAGAAAATTGCATCTGGCTTCTACAAAAGAGTGGACTACTCTGAGTGGGCATCGACAACGCACGTCATCGCCAAGAAGAACGGCAAACTGAGGATCACAGGCAACTACAAGCCTACTCTCAACCCGCAGATCTTCATCGATGAACATCCGATTCCCAAGGTGGAACATCTGTTCAACCGAATGCGCGGCGCCACTCTCTTCTGCCTTCTGGATATCTCCGACGCGTACACTCATCTCGAGGTCGACGATGAGTTCAGCCATGCTCTCACGCTTAACACGCCAACTCACGGTCTGATCCGCCCAACGCGAGCAGTATATGGAGCAGCTAACATCCCCGCTATCTGGTAGCGGCGAATGGACACAGTCCTGCATGGTCTCCCAAACGTCGTAAGTTTTTTCGATGACAGTATAGTTTTTGCTGATAGCTTTGAAAATCTGATGCAGGCCCTCAGCACCACTCTGGAACGGTTTCGGCAACACACCCTCAAGCTCAACCGAGCCAAATGCGTTTTCGCTCAAACTTCTCTGGAAGCCCTTGGCCACAAAGTCGATGCGTCAGGCATCCACAAGTCGGATGCACACATCCGAGCTGTACGTGATGCACCGAAACCAACTACACCAGAAGAACTCCAACTGTTTCTTGGTAAAGCAACCTACTACAGTTCGTTCATCCCCGATTTGTCCACCAGAGACAGACCACTCAGAGACATGCTGCTCAAGGACCCTCTCATCTGGACACCAGAAGGCGACAGGGCATACAAAGACATCAAGAACGCCCTAACCTCACCCCAGGTACTCATGCAGTATGACCCAGCGTTACCACTCCTGTTGGCCACGGACGCCAGCAAGACCGGCCTGGGCGCAGTATTGTCACACCGGCTCAGCAACGGGCAAGAACGTCCAATCGCTTACGCCAGTCGAACGATAACAGCGACGGAGCAAAGGTACCCTCATCTCCGCAAGAGACTCAACTTGACCAGGCCACCGCGCAACCAACGAGGTCACCGCACAACCGACCAAGTCACCGCGCAACCGACCAAGCCACAGCGCAACCGACCAAGCCACAGCGCAACCGACAAGGTCACCGTGCAACCGACCAAGTCACCGTGCAACCGACAAGGTCACCGCACAACCGACGAAGCCACCGCACAACCGACCAAGCCACCGAGCCTGAGACGAGTTCACTTCACCGAGACACCAGCAACAGCCCAAACACCACCAGCCACACCAGCTACACCTGTAGACAGGGCACCGCCTATTTCGCAAACCCCTTTTATTCCCCGCAGGAGTACTCGCCAGCGCTGACCACCGTTGAGATTCTCTCCTGATTCCTAAGTCATCCATTTAAAAGAGGGAGGAAATGTTGTGTATTTACATGAACATTCCAGTCAGTGTTGTGTATTTAGGCTACTTGAGTTAACACGAACATTCTAGTCACTATGCCCTGAACATTCCAATCTGGAACATTCGATTCTGGAACTTTCCAGCTACTATGTATATATGTACCCGCGGACTGTAGACGACAGTTCCGCTCAAGTTAGTTCACATTGTGCATCGACTAGTGTTTAATAAACCGTTGTGTTATATTAACAAGTCTATGTTATTTATCTTGTATCTCCCACGATAGTGCTCTCGACTCTCAGGACTACAGTAGTCGATCATGTGACTCCGGTCACTGTACAAAGCACAACAATGATCATTTTCATGAACAGTCTCACCTGATTTGCGGTATATGACATCAGTTACAACTGCAGCAACATCTGTCAGGAGATAAAAGTACAGACATAACTCTTTTCGTAATGTTTACTGTGCATGATAATTTATTTTGTGTTCCCACCCAAGCTCTAAGACCACCAGCCGCCGCTGTGTGTAGATAAATTCCATGAAGCACTGTTTCAGGCTATGTTGAAAATAAGAATAAAAGACATTAATTACTTTAGCTTGCGACGGAATATTGTCATTTTAAAATCCCGATAAATTTACTGACGCATGTTTCTCGAATTCACATAGGCCTATCCCTTAACAGCATCAATATGGTCAGAATCTTGTTATTGAAATACAGCTTTATTGGCAACTCCAGCTATCTGATATGCCATTTAGTGGTGAAAATCATAAACTAACCAAGTAGGATAAATCTACCACGTGGTAACTGTTAATATTTTTTCTTGTACGGGCGAACAGAGCGTGTTAATTTGTTCGTGTATTTATACACAATTACTGAGTTGTACTCATTGTGAGAATACAAAATGAGTAAAAACAAAGTATATTGTTTAGTTTACGGCTGCAAGCTGATATATAAGAGGGCTACGGATATAAATTTTAACTATATTCCAAAAGATGCAAATAGCAATGGTCGAAAGGTGGCGATAACTAATAAATACGGAGAGCAGTAACGAGTTGGAATACAGTTGGTGTGGACGTTGGGGGACAGTCTAGCAACTTAAGGTAATAGTAATAATAATCTAATAATAATGGACTAATAGGCTCTAATTACCTGTGACAGAAAAGAAGTAGTAGTAGTGGTTTTGAATCGGTTCTATACCCACCTTCCCTCCTACAAGATGGCGGCCGCGCGCAACCAAGATGGCGGTCGTAGGTTAACTAAACCTAGCCTAACCTAACAAGATGGTGGCCATAGCTTAACTTAACCTAACCTACGAGGTGTGATTAAAAAGTTTTAAAAGTATTTCAAGATGGTGGCCGTAGCTTTACTTAACCTAGCCTAACCTAACAAGATGGCGGCCGTAGCTTAACTTCTGTTTTAGCCAAACCGGAACTGAACCGAACTAAACCGGAATCGAAGAGGGGCTGTAGGAATACTAGACCACCCAACGCCTAGCGTCGCTGCCCTCAAGAGTTATTATTTATTTGTCAGGGTAGCCGAGCAGAGAACATCTTTAATCGGTCGACCGCTCTACCTCTACCGCTCTACCTCCACCGCTCTACCTCTACCGCTTCACCACCACCACTGCTCTACCTCCATCATCACCACCACAGCTCTACCGTTCTATCTCTACCGCTCTACCTTTACCGCTCTACGTCTACCTATCTACCTCTACCGCTTCACCACCGCTCTCACCACCACCACCGCCCTACCTCCACCACCACCGCTCTACCTTTATCGCTTTACCTCTACCGCTCTCACCACCACCGCTCTACCTCTACCGCTCGTCCTCCACTGCTCTCACCACCAACACCGCTTTTACCACCACCACCGCTCTACCTCCACCACCATCGCCATCGCTCTCACCACCACCAGCCTACCTCCACCGCTCTACATTTACCGCTCTTACCACCCCGACTCTACCACCACCACTCCACCTCTACAGCTCTCCTAGCCAAACCGGAACTGAACCGAACCGGAACCGGACTAAACTGGAACCGAACCGAACTAAACCGGAACTGAACCGAACTGGAACCGAACCGACCCAAATCGGAACCGAACCGAATGAAACTGGAACCGAACTAAACCGGGATTGAATCGAACCGGTGGGTGGACGCTTTCATTGGGGGAGGTAAAAAGGAAAGGGGAGAGAGTCATTCAACGTTTACTGACCTTTGCTCTTCCTTTACCTCTCTACCTTTACCGCTCCACCTCCACCGCTCCACCTCCACCGCTCCACCTTGACCACTCTACTTTTACCGCTCGACCAAATGAGTTTTATGAACTATAAAATAGAAATAACCCATAGGCTTACCAGATTACGCTACTATAAAGATAATGAATAGCATATGTGAGTATCGGTGTTGAACCTAACCTAACAAGATGGTGGTCGTAGCTTAACTTAACCTAGCCTAACCTAACCTAACCTCCCTTTTCCTTCGAGAAGACAGTTATAGCATAACTGAGGTGTGATCAAAAAGTTGCAAAGTATCTTAAGTCGGTCAACTGAAGATAGTAGTGGCTAGAGAGGGAGTGGAAGATGGCGGTTATAGCTTAACTTAACCTAAGCTAACCTAACCAAACCTAATCGAGGACAAGCCAAGAGCCTAAATTCAAATCTTGGTGGGTGGATGCTTTCATTGAGGGGTGAAAAGGAAAGGGATGAAGAGGGAGTCGTTTATCGTTCTACCACCCGTGCTCTACCTCTACAGCTCGAGTTTGAGCTCTATAGAGGACCTGATGCTAGAGCTGTAGGCGTTCGACTAATATGTTAGGATCGTTCCAGCGATTAAAAGCAACCAAACGTGATCATCTAGATAAATAGCGACCAAAAATCGGCCATCCAGATAAGAAAAGCGACCAATAGCGTCTATCTAGATAAAAAAAAGTGACCACCAAGCAACCAAAAGCGACTATCTAGATAAAAATCGACCATATAGATAAAAATGTGACCAAAAAGCGACTATCTAGATAAAAAAAAGCGACCATCTAGATAATGAAGCGACCATCTAGATAAAAAAAACTACCAAAAGCGACCATGAGCGACCATCCAGATCAAAAAGCGACCAAAAGCGACCATCTAGATAAAGAAAGCGACCATCCAGATCAAAAAGCGACCATCCTGATAAACAAAAAGCAACTAAAAGCGAAGTGAGCGTAAAACTGGGCCGATTTACTTTATCAGCAAAAAAGATCTTGTCGCATGTTGTTACAAGTAGCTGAGTAGTGTAAAGGAATGGAATATGGAATATTAAATCACAAGGGGTTATGTAACACGCATGGATATACAGGTAGTGCGATTTACTTTAACAAAAAAAAGATCATGTCGCATGTCGTTAAAAGTAGCTGAGTTGCGTAAGACAATGGAATATGGGCTATTAAATCACAGGGGTTATTTAACATGCATAGGTGTACTAGGTACACGTAGTTGGACTTACTTTATCAACAAGAAAGATCTTGTCGTATGACGTAATAGCAAGCAACGTTAGCTATTTTTGAAAGTTGTGTTTCTGTGGTTGGACTATACAAATACCGAGATGGTGGTTACACGTTCTCTGCAATGCAGTCAACCTAGAGGCTGGTTGGATCTTTAATAAATGACGCTATGGTGCTGATGACCAAGAAACATTATTCTGGAAAACAGGTTGTCTAATCTCTTACACTTCCACAACTGTATTCGACAAGATTGATATATATTTAGCAATCTACGTGGTGGATAGATAAATACTGGCTAGTGTATACTAAGATCTGTTTGTCCCGCCCCCCAACCACCAACTGAATTACAAAATATATAAATTGAAACAGACACCACAATGGCACAGGTAATCAGACAGATTCCACAAACACCAAGTACATGGGTTTAAATGATCACGATATAGTAAAATTCCCTGAAGTCTAACTCCGTGGCTAATTGGCTAGCATGCTAAACTTTAATCTTAAGGGACCTGGATTTAACTTTTAGGGATTTTAATCTGATATGGTTAATTCCCATTGTTGGATGACTATGTGTTTGTAACACGTTTGTGGAAGTAAAATAGAACGAAATAGAAGAGTCTATCTCAAAATTTCCACAGAATTACTTAAATTTAGGTTTACACTTAGTGGCATATGGGTTGGTGACTAAGAGTCCTCAACCGTGTATGGTATTGTTTATTTAGTACTTTATTTACCCATATAATGTTCATTATTCTCCTGTAACACCACATTTCAAACGCTTGAATTATCTTCTTTACTGATGCGTTAACAGTCTAAGCAAGAGATAGGTTGGTAGGACACATACTAAGACACCCAGGAATAGGCAACAAGCAAGAAGGGTTGAGGCTAAGAACTGCAGGGTAGGCCAAGGTTCATTTGAGCTACAGATATTATCTTGGTTGTAGCTTAAGTTAGCTCAGATTACGGCTAGGGTAAATATATAGCTAGCAATACAAGTGGTGATAGGTGAATACTGGTTAGTGGATGATATCTAGTTACTTGCCGTGTTATTGTGTAAACATTTAATTTAGATAGAAATATTAATATTTTAATTTTGAGCACAACTGAAATCATACATTCTTATTTCATTGTTGGCACACTTAAAAGAGTGGGCGAGCTGTTTTTGGTGACTTCAACCGAATAGAAGAGATAGGTTGGTAGGATACATACTAAGACATCTAGGAATAGCAAACTTAGTTAGGCTATGGAAAGAAGGGTTGAGGCCAGGAACTGTAGGGGTAGACCAAGTTTAGAATATGTTAAACAGATTGCCTCGGATGTAAGGTGTGATAGCTATGTATAGATGAAATGATTAGCTTGGATCGGAAATGTAAGAACAGCTGTATTAAACCAATCAAATGACTCAATCAACAACAGCTAAAGCATTTCTACAGAAAAGAAAATAACAGCATTTTAATTTCTGAAGAAGAACATCTATTACTGATGTTCTACTGAACCGATGTTTCGGAAAGTTGATAAACCAGTACCATGAACTAAATATTCTGGTTCATAATTCGTCGGCATTATATTCATGTATCGTAGATAACAGTCATCGTGTGACTTTGGGCGCATTTAGTTTCCAGTGCAGGAGTTGTGTTGACGTGAGTTACCATGGAGGACTATAATAGCCTTGGTTTAAGACACGGTAAGCACTAGTACCATTTGAAGAAATTTTTGCTATAGTTTAATGTTTACTTTCTAAAATGATTGCAGTGATTTGATATTGAGCTTTGTTTGAAATTGCCGCCCAATACCTTATCACAATGCAGGTCATTAAAATAGTGAGATAATGAAATATTAAGGGTATAGTTAACTCATGTATTTACCACAGGTATTACGAAATTATTAGCCTAGTCCCCGACCAATCTAACTGGGTTCAGTCGTGTTGACCGACTGAAATGGTATTCTATTAATAGATGTAGATCATGTGCTAAAAGATATTTAGTTCATCACATTGAAATTATATTTAATTGGCGGGATAATTTGGAAACGGAAAAGACCAGTATAATTTATGATAAAAGACTAGTTCTTCGTCGAAATGCTTGTTTTACACCTATTCTCACTTGACGTTTCTTGCCCACAGTGAATATTTTACCACTCCTTTCATAAGAGATCGAGCAGGTGGCACTGTCAAGTCACCCATTTGGAACGTTTTTACACGGACCGAGAATATTCGAGGTCAGATATACCGTGGTAATAGTGTGGAAAATTATCCGCAGATGGTATTAGGCCCATCCTGGTATATAATAGTGCAGCTCATAAGAAACTCAATTGACATTGAAAACTCAATTTTCGATATTTGGTTGTTTGTAATGTTTTTATTTGGCATCGATAACATGCGACTTTCATATAACCCTGCTTCTCCCGTTATTGCGAGAGTATGCATAATATCGGTCTTAAATGCAATCGTTATTGTTGTGGGTAGTACGTAGATGTTGGGATGTCTGCCACCCGCTCTATGCATGCTAGCGAGTGGAAAGATGACACGAAATGCGATGTACATAATGATTGTGTGGTGGAGATGTCACGCTAATCTATCTAGTGGTAACTGGCGTGCTCGAATCATCGTAGTAACACGCCAGGCAGTCGTCAACCATGGTTCTGAGGGAGATGCTCAAGAACTACTGCCTCCGCACAACACTCCATGGATTTCGGTTCCTGGTGCAGCCTGAGCGACACTTCATAGAGAGGTACAGTGTATGTTAGTGTAGCATAATAAAAATAATAATAATAATAATTATATAGTTTTCAAAGCTGCGACTAGAGTATGAGCATGCTTCACTTCACTTTTAGGACATCTGTGGCATAGGAACCTTTGAGAATCCTATCTTCTAATGCGCAATTCATCATTTGCATGATGGACGCGAAAATTGAGGTCAATATTTTACATTTTCATCGTTTTAAAGAAAACTATATTATAATTAGCCTATTATTACTACCGGGTGAGTTAGCCGTAGTCGTTACGTCATGGCTGCAGGCAGTCGCTCACATCCGGGAGGCGAGGAGGTTCGAATGCCCTCGTCGGCAACCTTGAAGATGATCTTCCTCTGGTTTCCCATCTTCCTTCCAGGAAGAGTTGGTCCCTAACTATAGGCCACAGCCGCTACCTTCCCATTCCTCGTCCTTACATTCAAACTTTCCTCCCAAGACAACACTCCGCATGCGACGGTACTTGTAGTTCACCCCATGGGTGTCCGCATAGAGGCAGCTGCAAACTCTGGGGAGTGGATTATGTCCTCAAACACTCCCGGGACTACAAGCCATACGCTAAAAATAAAAATAAAATATTATTACTACTATTACCGATATTATTATTATTAATAATATTACTATTACCGGTATTATTATTATCATTATTAGTATTATTATTACCATCATCATAATCATTATCATAGATCTAAGTTGCTTTTCTATTGAAATTGGAAAGTTCCAGCTGCTTTAAATCTTCTTTGAAAACCGGCTGTTTTGGCATATTAACTGTACGTTTTTCTGTAAATCTTTAATTAAATTTACAATTGAAACTTAATAGCGTATTGTATTGTATTCGACATCCTGATGTGACAGGGATAATTCAAATCCTGATATGAGAGTTGGAGGTGGGTGCACTCAGACTCTCGAGTACAGCTCAACTGAGACAAGAACACATTTTTAATCATACACCACAATAGTACAGGTTATCAAACATATATCACGCATATTCATGTACACAGGGCTGATTATCCTACCGTTCACGCCCCTAAAATGAAACAACAGTTCGTTGAGCAAGGAAATATGTGTTGCGCGTTTAGCAAAATCTAGGATTTCCATACTTTCTTTGTACTATACAGTACCATTTAATATTTCCTCAGAACTGGAAAAATATTATCTTTGACTCTCCTCCCAGTATTATAACATTATCGCACGTGGGATGACAGCCACTAATCTTTGAATATTTAAATTAAAGCATTTGAATATACTTCATTGAATTAAACCTCGTATTTCCTCGTTCCTGGTATAATATCCTGTGGAACTTGGAACGGTCGGACAGAACTTACCGGTACCTCTGTTTTTTTTAAGAGACAGAAAATGTAATTGCTCCTGTCTCTCTTATGGTTGTCTTAGTAATTAACACCAGGTTCATGATTTTAATATGCCACAACTTCATCATTTTTTTTTCAGTATGGCTACAAATATAAATAATGAAAGATTTTAGTTTCAACTTTTGAGGCATAAACAAAACAACATACTGACGTCTAACTTAGTATATCCAAACTGACAGGTTGAGACGGGCGGGATGGTCGGGTCTACTTACCTTTTATTCAGAAGTCCGCACGAAACTGCAGCTTACCCCAAAACCTAACGTGGAAGAGAGGCAGAGAGGAGGAAATCTCACAGACTTGTCCACAGGTACCCCCTCCCCCCCCCCCCCCCCCAATAACCCACAGAACCATCACCGGCGAAATAATGCCACACTAGTTAGCTTATTTAGAAAAAACTATTTAATCAAGAAAAAGGGGCAAATCAAATTTAACAAGATCCATCAGCAACACAAAGCCTCCGTGGCTTAGGCGGCAGCACGCCGGCCTCTCACCGCTGGGTCCGTGGTTCAAATCCCGGTCACTCCATGTGAGATCTGTGCTGGACAAAACGGAGGCAGACAGGTTATTCTCCGGGTACTCCGGTTTTCCCAGTCACAATTGCATTCCAGCAACACTCTCCACTATAATTTCATTTCATCTGTCATTCATTTAATCATTGCCCCTAAGGAGTGCGTCAGGCCTCGGCAGCCGGCACAGTCCATATCCTCGCCGCTAGATGGGGGCTTCATTCATTCCATTCCTGACCCGGTCGGAGACTGGAAGCAGGCTGTGGATTTTCATTTTCATCAGCAGCACAATATAACAAAACACTCCTATTTCCACAAAAAAATTGCTGGCGATGCACACTGGCTTAAGGCCAAAACAAGAAAACGATTTCCTACCGGAAAACATGAGGAGGAAATACATGAAGGCTTGATGAGAAAACGGAAACATTTAACAAAAGAATTAATAAAGCCCATAGGATAAAAAAACAGCAGGCTGGGATCACCAAAATAAGAAAAGGGCTAAAGAATCAAAAAGCACGTAAAACCGGCTTGACATACAGTCAGCTATGCCATGAAAAAAGGAAGCAGCCAACTATAATAAAATCAAAAATTGACAAATTTATAAATCCAAATAATTACATGACGGCAGTATACTCAGGAACACTCACAGAAAAGAAAAACACAAAGGAAAAACAACAAGATTTTAAAAGAAACACATTAATTCTAATCACCCACAACAACACGTTTGAGTGTACCGCTCGACGCCAAGAGAATCATCAACAGACCACAATGCACTCTAATAACAAAACTTACAATGGCGACAAAACAAATGACTGACTGTATGCCCAGCCGAATTTACGACTAACAAGGATATTTAAAATTAAAACTCCGCCAGTGAGAAATGACAATTAAAGAGATAAATTATTAAATTTTAACAAGAATACGAACAACAAAAACGGTAAATTGAAAGCGATGGATCAAACAACCTAAAGACCAAAAAAATAGGTCAGCCCCTAATTATGAGAAGAAAATGAACTAGTTAATCAAAAGGAGAATACCCCTTAAGTAAATAAAAAAGGCAAATAAATTAAAATCAAAGTTACACTAGAAGCGTGTCCCCGGAAGGTACAGATAAAATATTTTATTACATATCAAGTAACATTAAAACAAAATATTTGGCCTAGAGTACGAAATAAAGGCCAATATCGGAGCTCCAATAACAACATATAATAATATAAAACAATAACGTACCTTAAATCCATTTTTGGGGAGACACAATATAACAAACACACTAACAGATATTAATTAATTTAAAAAGGCACAAATTTGCCCAAGCACACACGCCGTTTTATCACAGAAGAAGAATCTCTTCGCATTACGATAGGACTGCTAACACACTTTCCTTCTTCTAGAAGAAATCTCGTCATCAATATCCTTCAGAGCACAGATTCTTTTTTGATAGAATAAGTCCATTTTTCGCGAAGGCTAGGGGACAAGCCCCTGCCTTCACGGAGACACTCTTTTTTCACGACCAGCTAGTTCGTGTTCTTAATCAGAAGTCATAGATGCCAACATGGCGGTGACCAAAGAAGTTATAGGCCGCATTGCATTAATGTTAATTGAAATTGTCCAATCACTGATTGCCACACAATGTGACAATGCAATTTATGAATAGGCTTCACCACTCTAATTTGGCGGTATAATTCGCATCCAGTCTTTTGTTTAATGACGTAGTTTTTCTTTATTCTTTTTCAAAAAGAATAGACTAGAGGCGCTCAAGAAAACACTATGCCGCGCTTTGTTGGGTAGAACTTCAACCATAATCAGCAGTTTGCCGAAAGGTGGTGCCATCTCCCGATCATAAGTTAAACTAAGTCATCCAAGCGCGTTTTCAAATGGTAGGTAGGACAAATACGTCGAAATAGATGCATAATAATGGCTTGGGACAGGCTTTGCTTGTCACAGTCTCCCTTCCTAAAGCGTGAACTCAGTTAACGAACATGCCTAGGCATAGGTAGTACTCCATAACTAGTCGATTCACAAAATAGTGGTATGTCCAATGTCTCGTGAAGATAAGGTTCACCAGTTAACTCCAATTGATGGATTAAACCGCATCGTCTTGGTTAGGAAGAGTGCAGGGTCAGATTATCAGTGATGGGATAATTGATCACCTCTGAAACCACTTAGTTAACAGCATCACTGTGTCCAAAACTCTTCAGAAACGCATTACACCAGCACCTGCAGTGCTTACAGAGTCCGAGATGCGTTAGGTAAATTTTCACTAAGTCCAATGTTGTTAGCTTTCGAAGTAGACGGATGCATTGTGCTAGATACCATACGATGAGTGGGCAGCCATTTACATACAGTCGTTAATCTAATTTCAAAAATAAACGATTTACAGAATTTACTAATTATAAATAAAAATTAACATTAAGAAAATCCTAACAATGCCCTAGATCCGTGCTCACAATGTTTCATTAAACAAAAATGTTTGCAGATTTTAAGTTCATTACCAAGGTTAAGTTTCTACAGACTAGTTAGACTTTTCTAGAGTACACGAGTAGAGCGACCATACATTCAGAACGAGCTACGGTAGAGGAATGACCACTCAAATTCCAAAGGAAACAGGTACACAAAATCACCATGAGTTAGGTCTCCCACAGAGTCTTTCTTACATGCGAGCATCACCTACGTGAAACATTAAAATCTAGTTACAATTTTACAAATTGTTTTTCACGATACTAAAATTTTACCTTCAAATCAGATTTACCCAACACGTTACAAGCTGTATCCCAGTAGATTGTGAAAATTCAATTCATAATTCCCGTAGGAACAGGTGCCCATAGGCTTCAAAGATTGTTTGGGATACTCTACATTATACAATTGACCAGTTTGCAATTTTAGATATACAATTTCTTCATTACAAATTTCTTCACCTCGTTTTATGTGCGACATATGCACCCTGGATATTTTATTTACCTTAGGATTTCTAATAAGAAGAGTAACAGGAATCAAGAATGCCTCTACATAACAGGGACCTTTGAAGCGGGGAGTCAACTTACTAGATAACAGGTTACCAACGCCCTTGGGCTCGAAATTGCGGACGTACACAACATCCCCCGTTTCCAAATCAGCTGCCTTGCGACAGGCTTTGTATCGCTTGGCAAGTTGGTCATGTGAGATCTTAATACACTCTCTAGCCTTGTCGAATTTCACCCTCATATCCTCGGGCGTGAAACTGTCTGGCGGGAGATCGTGCAGGTTCCACAGATTAGACAACGGAGAATTTGACATAAACGAAAACATCAATGAAAAAGGGGTGGCTTGCGTGCTCTTATGCACGGCGGTGTTGAAGGCGTGATTTAGCCAATGCAAATTAGAATCCCAATTGGAATGTTCTTCGTGGTGGAAAGCGATCAGAGCAGAACGGAGATTTCGGTTGACTCGCTCAGCGAGAGACAGGTTAGGAAAATAGGGAGTAGTGGTTACATGCGAAATAGCATAATCAAATAAGAATTGAAGGAACTGATGTGATACAAAGCACTTGGCATTATCTGACACAAGGAACTGTCAAGGGCCAAAATATGAAAAGATGGAATTAAGACACTTTATGACGGAACTGGTCGTAGCCTGTCTGGTGGGGAATATCCAACTAAACCGGGTGAAACCGTCTGTGCAAACAAGCGCAAATTGGTTTACCCGACCAGAACGAGGGAACGGGCCAATATGATCGATAAAAAGCCTCTCCATGGGTCTTGATGCCGGTTCAGAAGACAGCAAGCCAACTTTTGTAGAAACGGGAGGTTTGCTAATATTACATGAAGCACAATTTCTAATGAATTTCCTGATGTCGCCATCCACGCTTCGCCAGATGAAAAACTGTCTGATCTTAGCCCAGGTCTTGAATACTCCTAGGTGGCCACCAATAGGAGATTCGTGATAGTAATGAAAGATTTCCGGAATGAGGACCGAAGGGAGTACAATTTTAGGAAGATGAACAGCACAATACACCCTCCTTTAGTGAGTAGGGCTTGATCACTTCCCCAGAATTGATCGGTCAATTAAACTAGACAAGGAGGGATCTTCTTTCTGGAATTTCCTCACATCTTCAAAAGCATAGGAGAATTGCTGAGAATAGCATTGACATAATTTACAGATGATACAAGGTTTACGGGTTCACAATTTTGAATTTTCTCTTCGGAGGGTTCCTCATACATGCGGCTTAATGAATCAGCAACCGCATTTTCAGACCCACGAATATGATTGACCGTGAACTGGAATGAGAGGATCCTAGTAGCCCATCTAGCAATCCTACCAGTTTTACGGGGCTTCCCTAACACCCAGCTCAAGGCCTGATTATCAGTCTCGAGTAGAAACTGAGTGTGCTCAAGATACATTCGGAATTTTTCCAGGGCGAACAACACTGCTAAACCTTCCAGTTCGTAGATGGAATACTTCCACTCTGCGTCCGTTAAGGTACGAGAAGAGTAAACAATGGGTTGCCTACCAAGATCAGAGTCTTGCAGTAGGACACAACCAATACCACGACCAGACACATCAGTTTGCACGATCAACTGCTTCCCAAAATCCGGAATGGCTAATACAGGGGCGTTAGAGGGCGCAAGCTTTAGATCTTCGAAGGCTGCTTGCTGAGAGGGACCCCACTCAAACTTCACAGCCTTTTTACGTAAGTGATTTAGAGGAGCAGCACGGTCGGCAAAGTTATTGATGAACTTACGAAAGAAGTTCACCATTCCAATATAACGAGCTACACCCTTGGCATTCTTGGGCGGTTTAAAATCTCTGATGGCCTGAGTACGAGACTGGTCCACGGAGATACCAGATTCGGAAACTATATGCCCCAAGAAGGAAATTTTGGGCTTGGCAAAATAAACCTTAGATAATTTGACGGTAAGGCCAGCGTCACGCAACCGATCAAGTACAACCTTCAGATGATCAACATGTTCCTCGAAGGACTCAGAATAGATCACCACATCATCAAGATAGTGGTACACAAATTTGAATTTAATTTCAGAAAATACTTTGTCCAGGAGTCTGCTCAACACATCAGCTCCGGTGGATAGGCCAAAGGGGACACGGGCATACTCGAACAAGTTCCAATCAGTGGAAAAAGCAGTAACATGTCTTGATTCCGGAGATAGAGGAATTTGGAAGTAAGGAGAATTTAAATCGAGGATCGTGAACACCTTAGCGTTGCGAAACCAACCAAAGCAAGTGTGAAAGTCCGGCAAAGGGATGGATTGTAAAACAACCTTTTGATTAAGAGCCCTATAGTCGACCACCGGTCGAAAACCACCGTTAGGCTTTGGCACAAGAAAAACAGAGGATGAGTAAGCAGAGGTAGATGGTTGGATTACACCTTCTTCCAACATCTTATCGATAATCTTCCGAAGCTCGGCCATCTTGGGCGGGGCAAGGCGATTCGGACTGGAACGCATCGGCACAGAATCGGTTAGCTCAATTGTGTACTCCATCAAATGGGTTACACCCAACTTGTCAGTAAATACATCACTATCCTCCTGATATAACCTCTTTATGGCATTCTTTTGAGGATTTGTTAAGTTTTCCAAATCAAGATCCTCAATAGTTACAGGTTCGCTAACTGAATTGACAGCAGGAGAAGATAAAACCGGGTTAAACGATAATTTAATTTGCGGATTAAACTTAAACCATAAGTTCCGAGCACCAAAATCAGGAAGCATACAAGCATGGGACATGAAATTGGCTCCAATGACCACAGAACAAGAAAGATTCCTGGCAACAAAAAATTTAAACTTCCAAGAATAATTTAGAATATGGATTTTGACTTTCATACTACCCAAAATATTTAAGTTTGAACAATTTGCCGAAATAAAAGATTCATTGTTAGGCTCTAACTCAGGTAGGCTGCAAACACTCTTCATAGCTACAAACCAGGCCTCGCTTGTAAAAGAGGCAACACTACCAGAGTCAAGCAATGCAGAAACGGGCTCGTCATTAACACAAATTTCTATAATTGGGGAAATTCCCTTAGCCACAGGAGAAATTCCAAAATTATTATTCACTCTTAAACGATTACAATTAGATGACGAGGGCACCCGCATCACAGGTTTCACATTTTGTTTAGATTTAGGATGACTTGCCACGACATTGCTCACAGACAGGTTAGGTTTATCAGAGACATTAGCAGTCCTAGTACACGATGACTTAGTTTTCACAGGTTTATCAAGACTTTCATTAGTAGGGCGACCAGAAACTTCACACGGTTTTCCCAAACTCTCATGTACAGAAATATCCATAGAAGTAACACCCGAATTGGTCTCCAAAGTATCCCGTCATTGGCGATACCCAACTTGGTTATTAGGACACACTTTCTTAACATGCCCCATGCCACCACACGTGTGGCACTTAACATTGGGTCTAGGATGAAACATAACCTTAGGAGGGGGACGAGCCATCAAAGAAGGAGGGGGAACATTAGCTACACGAAGGGAATGGGCATGTTTCACAACCATAGACTCTATAACCACTTGTTTTAGCTCGGCAAATGAAGAAGGCCTGGTACAACCTATACTCAGGAGAAAACCCATTTACAATTGACGACATCAATTGTCGTTCAGTCAAAGAAGATGCAAACACCTGAGAATACACCTTAATGTCACTGACATAGTCGCTAAGTGACACGTCCAACCTTTGGACACGATATAAGAACTTTTGCTCGAGAGCACTAATGGCACCAGCAGGGATAAAAACCCACAACACTTCCCTTATGAACATGGCTAAGAACATACGAATTTGAATAGCTTCAATGAGCTCGTCGCGCAGCATACCGGAGGCAACAGGATACAATAGTTGGAAAATCTGAGTTTCCGACATTCCAAAAATCGAGGCATGATTGCCCAATTCGACCACTTGCTTTAAAAATAAGACCACCTGCGTAACATCATCTAAGTTTAAATTCTTCAACTTAGTTATAAAACTTGAAATAGGGTGAGGAATTGCCCCATAATTAACGTTAGGCGTACACGTAGCATTCTGAAATGAGACATTAAAACCAGGGTAGCTTCCTCGCACACCCTCTACAGGAGACAAAACATTTAAGTAGCCAGAGGTAAATCTGGGATGCAATGGGTAGGCCACACCCAGAAAGTCATTAGGTGACCTAACATGAGCAGAATAACCATACCAAGTGGTAACTGGTCTGGAAATGCTAGGGCCAGGTAACAGAGGGGCAAGCAAACCACTATTTGTAATCGATCCCAAAATCTCAGACCTAGTAAACAGATCTGACTCACGTTCAACCCCGAGAGAACCCTCAAAATTCACAAGGTTATCGCTAAAGTCAATAAGATCAAATGCATTATTATTGTTGGCCATCTTGAAAAACACAGAATACAGGCAGACAATATAGAAGAAAACAAAATATAGGAATTACGAGGACAGTCTACAATTCCAAAACAATACAATAAACTAGATTAAGAACACAATAGATTAGGTCGACACTCGAACACTGCCACGATACCTGAAATTTTACTGTACAAAACGATGCGGAACGCTGCTCAGGACTGCAGACCCAGGGCCGTCGCGAGGGTGCACGGGGCTTGGCTCGAGAATGTGCGCGGGGCCTAGTAGGCATGAGTTCGCGGGAGGGGGTTGCAAATGCAAATTTTAGACTGTAAGTGGCTGTGCTGTACGGAGAGTTATGTTTTAAAAGAAATTACAATTTTAGGCTAGTTAAAACTCATTTTATTACATTTCTAGTTTCTAAACAAACCTCAACAAATAGGATGAGCATAAAAATGGATACAGATAGAAGCAACAAGCAATATCAATGGAAACCTAATATAATGAGCTAACACAGGTGATTTTGGCATAAATAATATATTATGGAAATCGAAGCGTCTGATCGATGTACTTTCTTACCCAAACGCACATAATTAATAATAATACGCAATCACGTTTACATATTTCAACATTTCTACGACAACTAAAAGTGCTATAAGTCCACTTTCACCTATAAATATGAGCTGAATGGCCCCTTTGTTCGAGAGATAGAAAACATGGTTTACAAGGCAGGCTTTTTATTTCAAAAATAATAATTTATGTTTTTTGTTTAGAATTTAGAGCTTTTTATTTATGTAAAAGGCGCTTTGCGGGCCTTTGCTAGGGCAAAAGTGCTGATTAAATCCTTCATTTCTAATTTTTTGGCCGTTTCACATTCGAGTGACCGAGTAGCCAAACCGTTCAGACGCTCCTGCGCCATCGTTGATCGCAAATAGTTTTTGATTAGTTTCAAAGTGGAAAAACTCCTTTCCCCCGACGCAACCGTTATAGGAATTGTAATCATAATTCGATAGGCCGTCGTTAAATTAGGAGAGGAATCCTTTATCGGGGTTAAGTACTGTAGTGCACCTAAAGCACTTTTTACAGATGACGGAACAGCGTACCTAAATAATTGTAGCTCCAGAAAAAGATCTTCCGCATCCAAATTTTCAATCTTCCCGTCTTTTAGAAAATTAGTGAGTGTTCGACAATGGTCTTTCAATTGCTTTTCCTTCAAATTGGAAAGCTTGGAAGGGTCGAAAAGAAATCCAAAGTATTCCGAAAAAAAGAATAACTTCGTTAAATCTATTTTCTACGCAGCCCATTGTCAGTGCAGTATCTACGACAGACAAAAAGTAATTTACCCGAAATTTATTTTTCAGCTTCTTTTTGAAGTTCCTCTACGGTTTTTTCCACCTGTTGATCATTTTGCTGATTTATTTCATCGAAGAACCTTTTGCGATTGCCTTGACGGCGAATAGAAAATTTCCTTGCATAGCCCAAATTTTCCATTATTTCTCTAGCGGTGGACATTGCACTGTTAAAGCCGGTGTTGCGATAATTTAGAAAATATGACTTTAGGTCCTGAAGTTCGGTTAAAGCCGTGTCTAACGAAGTCTTCTCAGATTGGAGAGTTTTACTTGTTGAGTTCACAGAAAATAAAATATCCTACCAGATAACGAGGCTTAATACAAATTCATACGAACTTGTATGAAGCAACAAAGATTGGGCCTCTGACCGGGTAACAGGATCTTTGGTAGTGGTTGTCACTTTTCCTAGAGCTTCGTTTACTTTGCCTAACTGGTACCTGATGGCTTGGCACTGTGAATTCTACATTCCCATCTCGTGCTAGATAAAGATTTTAGTGTGAGGAGGCCAGGACACAGTTCGCACAAAATTTCCCACCTTTCCGTGGAAGCTACAAACAAAGTGTACAGACGCTGAACTATACCAAAAATGTCATAGCGTCCTTATTGCATTTAACCATGTCACCCAAAAGTAAGTTAAGGTTATGTGCAACATATGCCATGAATGTTGCTCGTTTATTGATATTTTTAATCGCGTCTGCACTCCCTTATACTTGGCCTTCATATTAGCACCGTTGTCATACCCTTGTCCCCTACAGTCCATGATATCAAGATCATTATCCTCCAATACTCCCTCTGAAACCTCAGCTAACCCCTTTTCCATAGTGTCGTGTACCTCCAAAAACTAGATGAACGATTCGACGATCCTTGGAGTTTCTGCCATCATATCAACATAGCGGATGACGAAGGTCAATTGCTCCTTGTGGCTCACATCGGGCGTACAGTCGAGGATAACCGCGTAATATTTGGCGACACGAACAGCATTCAGTAGCTTTTCCTTCGTAGCAGCGTCTTAAGAAAAGAAAAGAAAAAAATTAACATATACGCTAATTCCATTTAAAGAACTAACCTAATGTTAACATTTAGTTTAACTTTAACTTACCTAACATCGAAATTATATCGTTTTGTATTTCGGGACCGAGATAATACACGTGGGTTTCGTCATCACGCACCCGCCGAAGATGTTCCTTCATTGGCCCGTCAAAAATAGCGAGCATTTACATCAACTTTAAACAATTCCCATTTCCTCTCTCGAACAGTTTGCACGAACTCCCTCGAAAGGCAGAATTTGTCTCAGCCAAGTATTGTGCTGCTGCGATGGCTGCGATGATTCTTGTGAGTACATCTTTCCAGTGTTTCTTTTCCGCGTTGATCATATCAGCATGCGCCTGATTTATGGTGGAGTGTTTTTTTTAATTCTTGCGCTAAGGTCCGTCCATTTGGCGAAAGACTTGATATGGTCTGCCGATCGCTGGTGTGACTTAAGGCTTCTTCCACAATGACCCCAGTCGCTATGGCGTGGAGCGCGGGGCCTGGCGCGACCGCACCTCTCGCGCCGCCCTCGCGACGGCCCTGTGCAGACCTCATCCTTTGCTTGGCTCCAGAACAGAAATCTAAAATACAACAAATTTCTACAATACAGACGTTACAAATCACAGGGCAAACAGCTTCAGACAGGTCTCCTCGATGGCTTCACTTGCAGCATGTAGGCTATGAGCATACCAAAACCCACATTTCCCATGCCAAGAATCAATGCCAACACTTACCAAACTTCTTCTTCTTTAGGAATGTTGCATAATAAATAAGGACATATTTCACCACAGAAACATGGCTTAGAACAGGTCACTGCCATAAAGCACCACATGGATATTTAGAGGCATACATGTAACAAGCAAAACGACAGGGATTAGCCACAGATAACATCAAGCACACTCACATGACATAGCCCACCAGTGACGGCCACATAAGCACCAGAAGGCCCCATGGACACGCCTGCGAGGAGGGGGTAGTGATAGCTGCAGAAGCAATAGTCGAGCAAGCTCTGCTACCACTGACAGGTTGATACGGGCGGGATGGTCGGGCCGACTTACCTTTTATTCAGAAGTCCACTCGAAACTGCAGCTCACCCCAAAATCTAACGAGGAAGGGAGGCGTAGAGGAGGAAATCTCACAGACTTGTCCACAGGTACCCCCCAATAACCCACAGGACCATCACCGGCGAAATAATGCCACACTAGTTAGCTTATTAAAAAAAACCAATGTAATCAAGAAAAAGGGGCAAATCCAATTTAACAAGATTCATCAGCAACACAATATGACAAAAAAAACTCCTATTTCCACAAAAAAATTACTGGCGATGCACACTGGCTTAAGGCCAAAACAAGAAAACGATTTCCTACCGGAAAACATGAGGAGGAAATACATGAAGGCTTGATGAGAAAACGGAAACATTTAACAAAAGAATTAATAAAGCCCATAGGATTAAAAAAACAGCAGGCTGGGATCACCAAAATAAGAAAAGGGCTAAAGAATCAAAAAGCACGTAAAACCGGCTTGACATACAGTCAGCTATGCCATGAAAAAAGGAAGCAGCCAACTATAATAAAATCAAAAATTGACAAATTTATAAATCCAAATAATTATATGACGGCAGTATACTCAGGAAAACTCACAGAAAAGAAAAACACAAAGGAAAAACAACAAGATTTTAAAAGAAACACATTAATTCTAATCACCCACAACAACACGTTTGAGTGTCCCGCTCGACGCCAAGAGAATCATCAACAGACCACAATGCACTCTAATAACAAAACTTACAATGGCGACAAAACAAATGACTGACTGTATGCCCAGCCGAATTTACGACTAACATGGATATTTAAAATTAAAACTCCGCCAGTGAGAAATGACAATTAAAGAGATAAATTATTAAATTTTAACAAGAATACGAACAACAAAAACGGTAAATTGAAAACGATGGATCAAACAACCTAAGACCAAAAAATAGGTCAACCCCTAAGTACGAGAAGAAAATGAACTAGTTAATCAAAAGGAGAATACCCCTTAAGTAAATAAAAAAAGGCAAATAAATTAAAATCAAAGTTACACTAGAAGCGTGACCCCGGAAGGTACAGATAAAATATTTCATTACATATCAGGTAACATTAAAACAAAATATTTGGCCTAGAGTACGAAATAAAGGCCAATATCGGAGCTCCAATAACAACATATAATAATATAAAACAATAACGTACCTTAAATCCATTTTTGGGGAGACACAATATAACAAACACACTAACAGATATTAATTAATTTAAAAAGGCAAAAATTTGCCCAAGCACACACGCCGTTTTATCACAGAAGAAGAATCTCTTCGCATTACGATAGGACTGCTAACACACTTTCCTCTTCTAGAAGAAATCTCGTCATCAATATCCTTCAGAGCACAGATTCTTTTTTGATAGAATAAGTCCATTCTTCGCGAAGGCTAGGGGACAAGCCCCTGCCTTCACGGAGACACTCTTTTTTCACGACCAGCTAGTTCGTGTTCTTAATCAGAAGTCATAGATGACAACATGGCGGTGACCAAAGAAGTTATAGGCCGCATTGCATTAATGTTAATTGAAATTGTCCAATCACTGATTGCCACACAATGTGACAATGCAATTTATGAATAGGCTTCACCACACTAATTTGGCGGTATAATTCGCATCCAGTCTTTTGTTTAATGACGTAGTTTTTCTTTATTCTTTTTCAAAAAGAATAGACTAGAGGCGCTCAAGAAAACACTATGCCGCGCTTTGTTGGGTAGAACTTCAACCATAATCAGCAGTTTGCCGAAAGGTGGTGCCATCTCCCGATCATAAGTTAAACTAAGTCATCTTAGCGCGTTTTCAAATGGTAGGTAGGACAAATACGTCGAAATAGATGCATAATAATGGCTTGAGACAGGCTTTGCATGTCACACAAACAATTAAACATTGTGGTGTTTGAAGCCATATTTTCAGTGTTGCCTTAGTAAACAAGAGTTTAGTGCTTTTCAGTCGGTCAATACGAATGTACCCAAAAGAGATGGGTTATGCCCTAATCCTGAAATAAATTACATGAGATTAATAAAACACTAGGATGACCAGTTTCGATCGTCAAGCGATCATCATCAGATCCAATACACTTAGGCTATAAAATCTATGTTTGAAATACAGGTGAAAATATTTACAATATGTACAATTATTTAGTTGCAGTATTGGTACTGCAACTGTCAGTGTATGCTAAATGCAGTATATATGTTAGGTGAAATGCTAAATGGTGATGGCTATCCGGAGATTGTACTTTAGAGAGATTATATGGTTGTAAACTATGGTTAAACTATAAAATTTTAGGCTAACTACTTATCTGATTGTCTTCCGTACTACAGCTATTCGCAGTTTCCGTGCTCACTTGAACTCGCTGTGCGGTCGACTGCGGTGGTTATCTTAACGACTGGTTTTTCCCTGCCTTCCCCCCTGTCCCTACGTGCTGTGGGGAGTGATCGCGATGTGTTTATGTGAGGTGTTGCCAACTTAGATAAGATGTATGTTATTGAATGAGGTGGATCTACAACTATTAAAGACCGTGGATTAGTCCTCGCCACGCGTGGAGCATAACCCATTCGAACTAAGCGTTGACGGTCTTATGAGGACGTCCCGGCACCTTTAATACTGCCTCTAATATGGGCCTTGGTTTATTGCAGAAGAAAAGTACATCGTACACCTGATCCAGATAACATTTACCTATTAAAAACCCCCTAATTTCCCCCTTTTTTTATCTAGCTTGGCTGTGTCGCTAAATTGTGTTTTGTTTCCGACAGGGTGTGTTTTTTAGTAGCGTGAAGAGGGGTGAGCTCTCCATGAACGTGTGTTCATTTAGATTGTTGGGATTGTTTCACCCCTCTTCACGCTACTAAAAAACACACCCTGTCGGAAACAAAACACAATTTAGCGACACAGCCAAGCTAGATAAAAAAGGGGGGAAATTAGGGGTTTTTTAATAGGTAAATGTTATCTGGATCAGGTGTACGATGTATTTTTCTTCTGTAATAAACCAAGGCCCATATTAGAGGCAGTATTAAAGGTGCCGGGACGTCCTCATAAGACCGTCAACGCTTAGTTCGAATGGGTTATGCTCCACGCGTGGCGAGGACTAATCCACGGTCTTTAATAGTTGTAGATCCACCTCATTCAATAACATACATCTTATCTAGGTTGGCAACACCTCACATAAACACATCGCGATCACTCCCCACAGCACGTAGGGACAGGGGGGAAGGCAGGGAAAAACCAGTCGTTAAGATAACCACCGCAGTCGACCGCACAGCGAGTTCAAGTGAGCACGGAAACTGCGAATAGCTGTAGTACGGAAGACAATCACATAAGTAGTTAGCCTAAAATTTTATAGTTTAACCATAGTTTACAACCATATAATCTCTCTAAAGTACAATCTCCGGATAGCCATCACCATTTAGCATTTCACCTAACATATATACTGCATTTAGCATACACTGACAGTTGCAGTACCAATACTGCAACTAAATAATTGTACATATTGTAAATATTTTCACCTGTATTTCAAACATAGATTTTATAGCCTAAGTGTATTGGATCTGATGATGATCGCTTGACGATCGAAACTGGTCATCCTAGTGTTTTATTAATCTCATGTAATTTATTTCAGGATTAGGGCATAACCCATCTCTTTTGGGTACATTCGTGTTGACCGACTGAAAAGCACTAAACTCTTGCAAACAATTAAATGTAAAAAGCAAAAACCACGATCCAATATTTAGTCCATCTTACTCCCAACTCGATCGTATCTTGCAGTCGAGTGAACATGGAACCAACCTAACTTCTCAAATAACAGTTGTCTTTAACCATGGTTTCCCAGGCGTCCTGGACAAGCTTCCGCAAATCATCAGGACATCTTAGAGGGGACATTGGGCCAATACTTTGCATGTGCTTCTTTACTTGGGCCCACATATTCTAAATTGGGTTCAAGTCCGGAGAGTGACGGAAACCAGCCTTGAATCAATTGAGATGTGTTGGCTGGATGATCTACCTGCTGAAACTGAAGAATTTCATCAGCATACACAAACTAACATAAGGAAACAAATAGCAAGGGCCTTCAAGGATATGATTCAGCGCATGGACAGTAAGTCTTGGGTTCACACAGGGTGTGCAGAAAACATTGTTTCTGCAACGACTGTAAATAGACATTTCAACTGGCATAACCTTCCAAACGAAACTAGTTCCTTTCTTTTTGAATTCAAATTTTTGATTCTTAGAAGACTCTTTAGTAAACAGAACTGTACTGTCGCAACCCTACCCTGCGACATTCGCCACGAGGTATAGGGCTGAGTAGTGCCCTTATTCCAAGATTTCAGACACTTCAAGAGAACATCGAGGAAAACAACGGGTCTTCAGGTTTAACCTGTTGAGTGGAGTCTGGAGCGTACCCTAGACGTCCACAATTTCACTGACTGCATGAAATGAAAGAACAAGGGGAAACTTGACAAAATATAATTAAAAACCCCAAAAACATTACATTCAAGTGCACAAGAACAAAAGGCATCTAAAATAAAATTGGCACACAAGTACATAAATACACAAAGACTAACTGAACCAAAACGTATCACACGCAGTAAGTGATGCAGTGTTCTAAAGTTAGTTTTTATCGAAAGTTTTCTTGAAGAAACGCGAGAATCACACACGCTGTTCTTTCATGGTTTTGTGCCCTTTCCAAAATGTTATCTTCAAAGCTTTACCTTATTTTCTTGGGACTCCGGGAAGAACACGAGACATCTTCCCGGAGCCCGACACCAACATGACTCGACTGTGTACCAGTCCTTGCTATAATGACCCCGATGGAGCTCCTGACTGCTTCAGTCCAGCACTTACGCTCCAAAACGCGTTACTCACCCACAGTTCAGCCAAGCTAACAGGGTGACGAAACGACTCGGGCTGCCGAGCACACAATGGAGTGCAATTTGTTCCAAGTTGGCATCCTTGGTTACTGACCAACTGAGCGTTGCCAAGCGTAGTGGTTACTGCGCGTTGGCCCAATGCGATGTTGCCGGTTGGTTGACGACTCTGCAAAGTTTAGCATGAGAATTGAAGCTTTTCACATTTCCCACAGGGCTGTCCATTGTTAGTAGGAGTACGCAAAGTTCAGTTGATGGTCCAATTCCAGATTTGGAAATAAATGGTTGGGGGAACAAGGGTTTTCTTAATTCCTTTAGGGCTACACAATCTGCAGGGATGTACAAATACCAGTCCAGGGTTTTGCAATGTTCAGGTCCAAGGTTGGAAGAATAAATCCTCCCGGGTTCGAATGTCAATTTGTCCCTTGTGACAATGCAATTGGCACATACTCGGCTCCCGATACTTCACCATGGGACAAGCGCTGAAGACATGGTAAACAGCTAGGCACCTTGGCAGTCGAAGGACCCCTCCAAGAGCCGCCAGAAGATCCTGGAGTAGGACCCTGAGATAGAAAACGCCAACATCCCTGGTATGGTACCTCCAACCCTAGGCCTAGGTTGGAAGTACGCCAGCCAAATAGAGGGAGCCCGGCTGAAGCATACATTAGTACAGCAGCAACAAGTCCAGGTTGACATCCCGGGACATGGACCAGCACGTTGCCTCTTACCACACCACCTTAGTTCACATTAAGATTCCCTTATAAGGACCGGATGCTCCGGGCTAGCAAGCTAGCATTGAGCAAGGATACACCACCCTATTAATGGATGAAATAAAATTCACACGAGGATTTGGTTATGTAGTTCACGAAGCTCACTGAAGCGTTTATGTCGAAATAGGGATACTTCACAACAGTTAAGTTCAGGGCTTAATAAAAGGTCCACTGAAATAATTCACTGGAAAGGGCAACCACTTTACCGAAGCACAGAAGTTGATAAAAAGAACTTCCAAAACAATGACAATTACATAACATGTAAGTTCATTATCATCTTGCACAGTTTCCAGCCACTGGCTGGGTCTGTTAGGAACACAAGCCTCTCCAACGTCTTCTGTCTTCCCACCATCTCTCAGCTTCCACCCTTGTCCAGTCGTCTCATCCCTTCTTCACGCTTTCTTCCACCCCTTTCAGCCACCTGTCTCTCGGTCTTCCTCTCGGTCTCTTTCCTTCCCACTTCGTCTCGTGTACTCTCCTGGGTATCCTCTTCTCCTCCATTCGCTTTACATGTCCATACCATCTAAGTCTAGATTTCTCTATACCATCCTGTAATGGTTCCTCCTTCATTAATTCTCTGGTCCTCTCATTTCTTATTCTGTCCATATTTGTAGCTCCAATACTGCTTCTCAAAAACCCCATCTCACTGGCCTGTATCTTGCTCTTCTCCCTTCCTTTCATAACCCAGGTCTCTGAGGCATACGTCAGGATAGGGACATAGTACGTCCGATATATGATCTTTTTGCTGTTCTCAGGGACATCCTTGCTCCATAACATGCTTCTCACACCCTTCCGAAATGCTTAACAAGATCCATCAGCATCACAATATAACAAGAAACTCCTATTTCCACAAAAAATTTACTGGCGATGCACACTGGCTTAAGGCCAAAACAAGAAAACGGTTTCCTACCGGAAAACATGAGAAGGAATTATATGAAGGCTTGATGAGCTAAACGGAAACATTTAACAAAAAATTAATAAAGCCCATAGGATAAAAAAAAACAGCAGGCCGGGATCACCAAAATAAGAAAAGGGCTAAAGAATCAAAAAGCACGTAAAACCGGCTTGACATACAGTCAGCTATGCCATGAGAAAAGGAAGCAGCCAACTATAATAAAATCAAAAATTGACAAATTTATAAATCCAAATAATTACATGACGGCAGTATACTCAGGAACACTCACAGAAAAGAAAAACACAAAGGAAAAACAACAAGATTTTAAAAGAAACACATTAATTCTAATCACCCACAACAACACGTTTGAGTGTCCCGCTCGACGTCAAGAGAATCGTCAACAGACCACAATGCACTCTAATAACAAAACTTACAATGGCGACAAAACAAATGACTGACTGTATGCCCAGCCGAATTTACGACTAACATGGATATTTAAAATTAAAACTCCGCCAGTGAGAAATGACAATTAAAGAGATAAATTATTAAATTTTAACAAGAATACGAACAACAAAAACGGTAAATTGAAAGCGATGGATCAAACAACCTAAAGACCAAAAAAATAGGTCAGCCCCTAATTATGAGAAGAAAATGAACTAGTTAATCAAAAGGAGAATACCCCTTAAGTAAATAAAAAAGGCAAATAAAAAAATCAAAGTTACACTAGAAGCGTGTCCCCGGAAGGTACAGATAAAATATTTTATTACATATCAAGTAACATTAAAACAAAATATTTGGCCTAGAGTACGAAATAAAGGCCAATATCGGAGCTCCAATAACAAAATATAATAATATAAAACAATAACGTACCTTAAATCCATTTTTGGGGAGACACAATATAACAAACACACTAACAGATATTAATTAATTTAAAAAGGCACAAATTTGCCCAAGCACACACGCCGTTTTATCACAGAAGAAGAATCTCTTCGCATTACGATAGGACTGCTAACACACTTTCCTTCTTCTAGAAGAAATCTCGTCATCAATATCCTTCAGAGCACAGATTTTTTTTTTAATAGAATAAGTCCATTTTTCGCGAAGGCTAGGGGACAAGCCCCTGCCTTCACGGAGACACTCTTATTTCACGGCCAGCTAGTTCGTGTTCTTAATCTGAAGTCATAGATGCCAACATGGCGGTGACCAAAGAAGTTATAGGCCGCATTGCATTAATGTTAATTGAAATTGTCCAATCACTGATTGCCACACAATGTGACAATGCAATTTATGAATAGGCTTCACCACACTAATTTGGCGGTATAATTCGCATCCAGTCTTTTGTTTAATGACGTAGTTTTTCTTTATTCTTTTTCAAAAAGAATAGACTAGAGGCGCTCAAGAAAACACTATGCCGCGCTTTGTTGGGTAGAACTTCGACCATAATCAGCAGTTTGCCGAAAGGTGGTGCCATCTCCCGATCATAAGTTAAACTAAGTCATCTTAGCGCGTTTTCAAATGGTAGGTAGGACAAATACGTCGAAATAGATGCATAATAATGGCTTGAGACAGGCTTTGCATGTCACACAAACAATTAAATGTAAAAAGCAAAAACCACGATCCAATATTTAGTCCATCTTACTCCCAACTCGATCGTATCTTGCAGTCGAGTGAACATGGAACCAACCTAACTTCTCAAATAACAGTTGTCTTTAACCATGGTTTCCCAGGCTTCCTGGACAAGCTTCCGCAAATCATCAGGACATCTTAGAGGGGACATTGGGCCAATACTTTGCATGTGCTTCTTTACTTGGGCCCACATATTCTAAATTGGGTTCAAGTCCGGAGAGCGACGGAAACCAGCCTTGAATCAATTGAGATGTGTTGGCTGGATGATCTACCTGCTGAAACTGAAGAATTTCATCAGCATACACAAACTAACATAAGGAAACAAATAGCAAGGGCCTTCAAGGATATGATTCAGCGCATGGACAGTAAGTCTTGGGTTCACACAGGGTGTGCAGAAAATATTGTTTCTGCAACGACTGTAAATAGACATTTCAACTGGCATAACCTTCCAAACGAAACTAGTTCCTTTCTTTTTGAATTCAATTTTTTGATTCATAGAAGACTCTTTAGTAAACCGAACTGTACTGTCACAACCCTACCCTGCGACATTCGCCACGAGGTATAGGGATGAATAGTGCCCTTATTCCAGGTTTTCAGACACTACAAGAGAACATCGAGGAATACAACGGGTCTTCAGGTTTAACCTGTTGAGTGGAGTCTGGAGCGTACCCTAGACGTCCACAATTTCACTGACTGCATGAAATGAAAGAACAAGGGGAAACTTGACAAAATATAATTAAAAACCCCAAAAACATTACATTCAAGTGCACAAGAACAAAAGGCATCTAAAATAAAATTGGCACACAAGTACATAAATACACAAAGACTAACTGAACCAAAACGTATCACACGCAGTAAGTGATGCAGTGTTCTAAAGTTAGTTTTTATCGAAAGTTTTCTTGAAGAAACGCGAGAATCACACACGCTGTTCTTTCATGGTTTTGTGCCCTTTTCAAAATGTTATCTTCAAAGATTTACCTTATTTTCTTGTGACTCCGGGAAGAATACGAGGCATCTTCCCGGAACCCGACACCAACATGACTTGACTGTGTACCAGTCCTTGCTATAATGACCCCGATGGAGCTCCCGACTGCTTCAGTCCAGCATATACGCGCCAAAACGCGTCACTCGCCCACAGTTCAGCCAACCTAACAGGGGTACGAAACGACTCGGGCTGCCGAGCACACAATGGATTGCAATTTGTTCCAAGTTGGCATCCTTGGTTACTGACCAACTGAGCGTTGCCAAGCGTAGTGGTTTACTGCGCGTTGGCCCAATGCGATGTTGCCGGTTGGTTGACGACTCTGCAAAGTTTAGCGAGAGAATTGAAGCTTTTCACATTTCCCACAGGGTTGTTCATTGTTAATAGGGGTACACAAAGTTCAGTTGATGGTCCAAGTCCAGATTTGGAAATAAATGGTAGGGGGAACAAGGGTTTTCTTAATTCCCTTAGGGCTACACAATCTGCGGGGATGTACAAATACCAGTCCAGGGTTTTGCAAGGTTCAGGTCCAAGGTTGGAAGAACAAATCCTCCTGGGTTCGAATGTCAATTTGTCCCTGAACAAACGGTGAATTTTTACTTTTGTATTCCGAGGATTGTGTAACTCTACTCACTGAATGTGAATATATGATATTTTACTAACAGCAATTTTGATGAATTATGGTTTTCTTTAGGCTAATAAAAACCTTGTGTTGTTCATTTCGGCACGTTTGATAATACATTTTTTCTGAGGTGAAAATTAGGAGACTGCAAGTCCAACTTGTTTTCCAATTTGGACCGTTTCCATTACTTGAAGTCTTTCGGTTTTATTAATATTGGGAATTGCGTTCATTAAAATAAAACGGTGTCTAATGAGAGTTCATAAGATCTAGAATGGTTTAGATAAGAATATGTTTTAATTTAATATTTAATAAACGTGTAGGCGTAGAAAGCTAAAAAGTGGTCCTATATAGGCTACTCTCTCCTCTCCTGTATAATTCATAACTGATTTCATACGTGAATGTATTTGCAGATTAAGTGAACATTTCCTAAACAGTAAGAAATGACCTCACACAAAATTTAACACGTAGAAGTAAGGATCTTCGAGCTTAGGCTATGTAAGCGGCAAAATGTGCAAGTTTCTTTATTTAAAATAAATACATTTAAAGCCGTCCCATTGTTATTGATACCCGGGAATAACCTGGAAATGTTCTGTCGTAGCACTATAACTCTTGGATATTTAGGTTCGTTGTATTCACTTATACAGTCAGTGTCACTATTTTTGCCCTTGATCTAACCACGTAAATTTTCACCACACCAAACTAAAATGTCATGACTTGAATTCATTTTCACACAATAATTGCACCAAACTTTGATATAACACGTTTCGAAGAGCATTGTCACAACCATGAAACAACATAGATTTAGTGATACCGTGTATGGCGAAACTATAATGCACAGAAATTAGTGTTAACGTGACTGGTCACGAGTGAAGCAAAATTCTCACTGCTGAAGGAAGATCATAATTTCTCCCTCCAAGTATCTTCACAAGATCATGAAAGCGCGTGAAAATGCATCCATCCTCCTCTCAAAGCTGCTGTGGGAAGATACTCCGATGCTCAAGGTCAAAACAACATTCTGTTTAAAATGGAAGCTAATTTTCAACAACCGTGAGTAGTTTGCTCATAGAGCGACAACTGGCGGGTTTTGGTTTCCGCGTCCAAGGCGCTGCCTAACTTTCAGACAGCTACTCAATTGTCCTTCCGAGGCTGACTATACCCCGTTCCAGCCATCGCGTGAGTTTCTAAAATCCCTGACGGAGCCGGGAATCGAACCTCAACACCACAGGGCAGGCCAAGCATCAGCTACTGGTGTGATATGGTAATTTAGTTGTCTGCTCACTTCAAAATAGATGTGAAAAACAAAATATTGTATTTTCCATGACTGTTTGAATACCACGCTTGGGTTTTCTTCTGTTACGGCGTGTTGTGCCCATCAATTGCAATTGAAGTGATAGAAGTCATTTTTCAGTGTTGCCTAATTCTATCAAAGAGAGATTTCCAGTCGGTCGATACAAATTGTGCCCAGTTACATTAGGCGGGTAACAAGTATTTACGTACCTTAACCTGAAAGAAACAATATATTATTACAAACTCACACTCTATTAGCCTATGTACACAATGGGGTACCGTACTTAATTGAATGCCATGTTTCGATCGTCAAGCGTTCATTGTCAGATAGTGTTCATTTAGGCTTAATTGGTATACGATGTTTATGAATTACACTTAAACACAAATATACCGGGTGAGTCTTCCGCCCCTTATTTTTCTAGTTTTCGGCCACACTTCGAACGTCTGATGGTCGACAGTTCCCCGTCTAAAGCCAAGCCACGGCTAAACAAGATTTATGACGACATGGAAGCAAGACCTTTACAAAAAAATGTGTGCGACAAGTGATTATCCAATGCATCAAACTGTCATACGGGCATGAACAAAGAACATGCCGATTATACGGTTTCAGTTGGATACGAAATTAACGCTGGGTACGGTCGCTTAATGATAAAAAACGTGACTGAACCTTCGAAGCGGAAAGCAGTATCGCATCTCATACGCTTTTAGGCAACGTAAAGGGACGCGTTGCCGTGGATCAATAGCCCAAGTGCGTAGAAGGTAACTTTCCTGTTTTGGGAGCTGGGTTCGAATCCCACCACTGCTAAATATGTTTATGCACATTTTAAGTTTTGAGAATCATATACAAGGGCATTCGTGCCACATTTGGCCAATGCCATGCGGTGTTTATTTAGCTGGGATGGTAAAGTGAACAAAATTTTATATTTCACTCCGGAGCAGGAGTGGAATTTAATTCAGCCAATTCAATACTATTCCGACGTAGAGTTAAATCTGGAGTGAAACATAATTTCACTCCGACTAGGAATTAAATTGGGAATGAAATATTGAATTCTCTTCCTCTCAGAATAAATCTCGGAATGAAATTCAATTCAATTCCGCAGGGAGTGAATTTATATCCATTGCATTACATTTTATCCCTCTCGGATTGAAATGTTGAATGAAACACTCGATTTTGTTCCGAAGAATTTAATTTAATTCTCCTCGGAATGAAACTCTGAAGGAAACATTGAATTCCACTCCAGTGGGAATGAAATTAAATCCATGCCCTTTAATTCTATTCCTCTCGGAATTAAATTATTAATAAAACATATAATTATATTCCGACAGGAATGAAATTAAATGCATGGAATTTAATATATTCCTCACGAAATGAAACTCTGAAGAAAATATTTCGGTATGTAATCCATACAATTCAATTCTATTCTTCTCAGAACGAAACTCTGGACGAACATTTAATTTTATTCCAGCCGGAGTAAAATTTAATCCATGGCATATAATTCAAACGAGCATTTAATTCTATTCCAGTCGGAGTGAAATAACATCCATACAATTTAATTCTATTCCGCTCGGAATGAAACTCTGAACGAACATTTATTTCTCTTCCGGCCGGAGTGAAATTAAATCAGTACACTTTAACTCGAACAAGCATTTAATTCTACTCCGGCCGGAGTGAAATTACATTCATACAATTTAATTCTATTCCGTTGGAATGAAGCTGTGAAATAAAAATTGATTCTATTCCAGCCGGAGTGAAATTAAATCCATACACTTCAATTCGAACGAACATTTACTTCTATTCCGGCCGGAGTGAAATTACATCCATACAATTTAATTCTATTCCGGTCGGAGTGAAATTAAATTCATACAATTTAATTATATTCCGCTCGGAATTAAACTCTGAACGAACATTTAATTCAATTACAGTCGGAGTGAAGTCAAATCCATACACTTAAATTCGAACGAGGATTTAATTCTATTCCGGCTGGAGTGAAATTAAATTCATAAAAATTAATTCTATTCCTGTTGGAATGAAACTGTGAACGAACATTTAATTCTATTCCGGCTGGGGTGAAATTCAACCCATACAATTTCATTCTATTCCGGCCGGAGTGAAATTAAATTCATACAATTTAATTATATTCCTGCCGGAGTGAAGTTAAATTCATAAAAATTAATTATATTCCTGATGGACTGAAACTGTGAACAAACATTTAATTCTATTCTGGCCGGAGTGAAATAAAATTCATACAATTTGATTATATTCCTCTGGAGTGAAATTGAATTCATACAATTTAATTCTATTCCGGCCGGAGTGAAATTAAATTCATACAATTCGACCGAATATTTAATTCTTTTCCGGCCGGAAATTAAATCCATGCAATATAGTTTTATTCTTGTAGGAATGAAACTGTGAATGAAAATTTAGTTCTATTCCCGCCGCAGTGAAATCAAACCCATGCACTGTAATTCGAACAAACATTTAATTCTATTCCGCCGGATTCAAATTAAATCCCTGCAATATAATTCTATTCTTAGCGGCTTCGGTGGCGTAGTCGGTAGCATGCTGAACTGCTGTGCCCAAGATAGCGGGTTCAAACCCGGCCGAAGTCGTCGGATTTTTTAAGAGCGTTAAAATCCTTCAGTATGCCTTCCTTCGGAGGGGAAGTAAAGCCGGCGGTCCCATGTCATAGATTTATGGCATGTAAAAGATCCTTTCACAGACTAAACTTGTGTAAAGCAAAATTTGTTAGGTTAGATTTCGTCAGAACGCTCTATCAAAGTTCCAACGTTCACCACTAGGTATCATTGATATCTGGTGGCGAAAGTTGGAACTACTTGAAATTGAACGGAACTTGTAGCTCGCCCTTTAGGGTGTCCGCTGGAAGCAGCTACAGACTCAGGCGAGCCGAACATGTCCTCGGACACTCCCGGCACTAAAAGCCATAGATAAATAAATAAATAATTCTATTCTTGTCGGAATGAAACTCTAAACAAACATTTATTACTATTCCGGTCAGAGTGAAATTAAATCCATAAAATTTAATTCTATTCCTCTCGGAATTACGGTTTATACCTCGCAAAATGGCAGTCTAATTGAAGATTTTGTCTTATTCAATCCAATGAATGATAATGATCGTATGGCCTCCTGAGAGGCCGAGTGCAGGTTTTTCTAGTTGACGCCCGTTGATGACCTGTGCGCCATAATGAGGATGAAGTGATGATGAAGACGTCACAATCACCCAGTCACCGAGCCATAGAAATTAACCCCAGGAGAATAAAATCCTTGATTGCCCGGCCGGGAATCGAGCCCAGGACACGTTGGGCCATAGCGTAGTGCGCTAACTATTTAGTAACGGAGCCATTCACTCCAATGAAATTCTGGGATACAATGTTAATACCTGAGGCATTTTTCTCAATTTCAGTTTACTGGATTATTAATTTGAGCCTACTTTCATCTTCTGAAATATAGACTTGTGAGATCACCTTGTAACCGCGTGTGAATGTGTGTACGTGTGTGTGTCCTCATAAACGCTAAACGGATAGAGCGATTACAATGAAACTTGGTGATGTCGTAGTACTATCTCGTCCAACCACGACTGTGCCTTTCAAATTTTAATACATTTTACCAATTCAAAATGACGACCGCGCGAATAATTACACCAGCATTCAATATCTCAGACAGGATTTGTTATTAGGAATCATTTGTATACCAAATAGACCGAGAGCGGTAGCTACGCTCGCTAACGTGCAGCGGTAGGCCATGGGGCCAAGCTGTCTGCGGACTGGGTTTGTAAATGGTATTGAAGGATTGATAAGGTGTGATATTGGCGGAAAAGTTAATGAGGTGGTGTTTAAACTTGTTTATTAATTTCTATTAATCTTTTATACCAGGTTGTGAGTAATAATCATATGAGCTAACTTAAATGCTTAGTCATATTAGCCTAGATTTGACGATAAACCCTATATAAACCAGATGGTAAAGATATCTTAATAAAGTCAACAGTAAAAATGTTAACAAGATTAATATTAACAATAAAGTATAGTTAACATTGAGTTAAACTACTAAACTTGAGTAAGTCAAGCGATGTAAATATTGTATACAATTATTTAAATACTTTAAACTTCAGTGTGGTTTTTGTTATTTTAATAATAATTTATTTTGCGTGTATTAAACATGTGGGAAACGTTTGAATGTGTTGTATTGAATGCGAAGAGGATTATTTATGTGTAACGTGTAGAGAAGTTACGTGTTGTATGGTAACAGTGAAAGTTGTATTTACGTAAATTTTATTTTGAATCAGAGAAGATTACACTTTGGTAATATCTGATATTACGATATGGAAGTTATACCTGTAGAGAGAAGACAGGCAATGCTTATTTCTGTTGAGAAATAACACTGCATTTGTCTATGGTTGAATGTTACGTGTAGACCAGTTGCGAGTAGCGGTAGAAACCAGTTTGTGGAATGGAGCGGTGAATATAATAGGCTGACGAAGTGAAGTCTATCTAGTAGGAGCAAAGGTATGCAGCTGTGTTATTTGTCAACACAAGCTCCGTTCCTTTCTTCAAAACGAGTTCTAGTGTGTTTTAAACAAAAGTAAATGTTTATTGGTGTGAATTAGGTAACAGCTGATCGTTTTATTCAGTTGATGTGTACATAGCAAAGTCATATCAGACTTTAATCTAATCTTTTTGAGGGACAAGTGACCCTGATTTAATTGTTAAATTGGTATTTTATTTTTCTTATTTAATTGTTTTAATTAATAAATTTTCACTTCGTTATTTTCTACGTGGCGTTTTGTGTGGATTTATTTTAATTATAACCATTGACCTTATCCAACAGCGATATGGCAATGCCAAACTTAGGATTCAACGTCATATGAACGCCTTATTTAACTTACCAGCTTCACGCCCTGATAATTTACTGTCCCTTAGAACCTTAGGAGACACCGTTGAACTCCATGTAAGAGCCCTAGAGCATCTAAAACAACCCGTTGAACATTGGGATCTTTTTCTGATACATTTCACTACTTCTAAATTTGACCTTAATATTCGTAAAGCATGTGAATCCGATTTAGTGTTCAAACCTGAACCCACATTTAAAGTCTTGATCTCTTTCATAAAAAAACGTTGTCGAATTCTTTCTGCTTTAATCAATAAAGCTGAAGTTTCTACCGATGCCAGCAGAAGTAAACCCACCAAACATTTCTCGGAAAAACCTTCCCGTTCTCATGTCTTCTCTAAACAAGGTAATAAGACCTCGTGTATCCTTTGCAATAATCTGCACCCTTTATATTTCACTAATACCTTCAGAGGCCTTTCAGTTGATGATCGTAGAAAAACTGGGTCTCAAAACAAATGTTGTTTTAATTGTCTCTCTTCAAGGCATATTTTAGCGGATCGCCCTTCTAAATGAGTTTGCATGCATTGCAAACTAAGACATCATTCTGCTTTACACTGCTTCGAAAAGCCACGGTCTATTCCTGGGACAGTTTCTAATCCTAGTTCCCCACCCACGCTGAGCCTCACTAGTGATACACTAGTGATTCTTCCGGCAATTGACACTTAGTACGAGCCTTGCTCGACAATGCTGCAACTCACGACTTCATAACCTCATCATTAGTCGAAAGGTTAGGTCTCAAAACACTCTCCACCAATATTGAAGTATCTGGTATTAACAACAACAAGTCTACTTCCTTAAATTATGTAAAGCTGCAAGTGAAGGATTCAGTCCAATATGGCACTAACCTTCGTCTAAATTGTCTGTCCATTCCTATTATTGGCAGTCCAACTCCCAGTCACTCTTTTTCTCTTGACAAATGGAAATTTCCCTCTGATCTAAAACTAGCAGACCCTCAATTCTATCAATGCTCTTATGTTGACATTCTTTTTGGTGCTAACACATTTTGGCAAAATCTTCTACCGTCGAGGGTTAATATTTCTTGGCTAGCTTATCACAGGTTACATTCCCCTTCAAGCTGTTCAATTTTACTCTCATTGCCATTTCACTAATGCAGATCTTAATCAACGTTTAGAAAAATTTTGGCAAATTGAGTCCATTGAATCTGTTCCTTCTCTCTCATCACAAGATGAAGTTTGTGAACAACTTTTTCTTGAAACCACCGTTCGTAACTCAGATGGCAGATTCATTGTCACAATGCCTCACATTTCTTCTCCTCCTTCTTTATGTGATTCTTATCCTAAAGCTCTTAAAGACTTATTTGCAGTTGAGAATCAACTCAAGCAAGATCCTTCCACTCTCAAACAATACCTTGAATTCATGGAGGATTATGAAGCTTTAAACCATATGGATACTGTTGACGATTTCAACCCTTCTCTTGATTCCGTGTATTTAAATCACCATTCAGTTTGGAAGAAACCCTCCACCAAAGGAAAATAAGAGTTGTTTTTAATGGTTCTGCCCCTGATGCCAATGGCATTTCCTTAAATGACACTCTTCTATCTGGACCTGCCATTCAGTCCGATCTTCCTTCTATTCTTTTAAGTTTTTGTTTATTTCCCATTGGTGTCATAGCCAACATAAAGCAAATGCATATGCAAATTTTAATCCATTCCGAACAACAAAATCTTCAACGAATTCTCTGGCGTGCGCTCCTTCTAAACTCATTAAAATATTTAAATTAAAAACAATAACGTATGGGCTTAAACCATCGTCTTTTCTCGCCATTCGCACATTAAAACATCTTGCCAACCAAGATGGTCATTTGTTTCCTTCTGAAACTTCTACTTTGTTAAGAAATTCTTTCTACGTCGATAGTTTTCTTTTTTGTTTTAAGAGTATATCAGAGGCTATCGAGCCCTCTCAAAGTTTAAAATCTTTACTACTTAACAGAGGAGGATTCTTACCTCATCAGTGGATCTCAAATTCTGAGGAACTCCTGTCAAACCTCAAACCAAACTATCCTGTTGATACTTCAGTTGAGCTTCTTCAATTGGAGGATGCTACTAAAGTTTTGGGAATACACAGGTATCCCAAAGCTGATTCATTCTCTTATGAAGTAAATTTGTCCTCTTCGCCTCCCCAAACTAAAAGACAAGTACTATCAGAAATAGCTAAAATATACGACCCGCTTCAATTCATTGCACCTGAAATAGTTCTAGCTAAAGTTTTTATGCAAGAGCTATGGTCATTGAACTCCGATTGGGATGATCCCATTCCTCCTTCTCTTTTGCAAAGATGGCTTTCCTTGCACAGTCTTTGTGATCTCTCATTAATAGACATTCCTAGAGTACTAATTCCGTTCTCTTTTTCTCCTATCCTGGATTTGCATCTTTTTGCTGATAGCTCTACCAAAGCATACGGATGTTGTGTTTACGTTGTAAGCCGCTCCCCTTCTTTCTTCTCCATCTTGATTTGTGCAAAATCTAAGGTTGCTCCTTTGAAACCTGTTTCATTACCTCGTCTTGAACTCTGTGCCGCACTGCTTGCTGCTGAATTAGCTAACAAACTGAAACAAACACTTAACTGTAAGTTCTCGCACACTTATTTTTGAACAGATTCCTCTATCGCTTTGGCATGGATTTCTAAACCTCCTTCTCATTGGCAAACTTTTGTAGCTAACCGAGTTGAGAAAATTCAAAATGTTTCTAAACCAGAACAATGGAACCATGTTTCTAGCAAACACAACCCCGCCGACCTCATTTCTCGTGGTTGTTCTCCTAAGTCACTACCTCAATCCCATTTGTATTGGCATGGCCCTTCATGGCTTTCTGAAAAAATTCAACAACGACATTCCAACCCTCATTTCACGTTAAAGACTATTCCTGAAATCAGCAAAAAGGCTTCTGTCTTTGTGACTGCCAATACTCCTTCCCTGTTGGAACGTTATTCTTCTTTTCAAAAATTAGTACGCATCACTGCCTATCTGCTTAGATGGAAATTTTTAGTACTAGATCAACCTCTATTTCCTCAACCTTTTCTTTCTGTTGTTGAACTGCAAATAGCCACTACTAAAGTTATTTTGCTCACCCAGAGAGAAGTGTTTTCATTTGAAATAAACATATTGGCTAAAGGTCAAATTCTCAAAAAACACAGTAGGCTCTTTGCCTTATGCCCTTTTCCTGATGACGATGGTTTGTTAAGAGTTGTCGGCAGACTTTCTCTTTCCGAATTTTTGAAGGAAAGAAACACCCTATCATTCTTCTTTCCAAACATCATGTCACTCAGATAATCATTCGTCGGTTTCATTATCAACACTTGCATGTTGGCACTAGAACCCTTCTATGCCTTATACGTTAACAATACTGGCCGGTTAACGGTTTACATGAAGTAACTTCTGCCATACATAAATGTATTTCTTGTTTCATAGCTAAGCCTATACCTCATCAGCAACTTATGGTTGATCTTCCCTCTTTTCGTTCTGCCCCTAGCAGACCTTTTTCCTTCGCCGGTCCTTTTGTGTACCAACAAAATCACCCTTGTGCTAAAAGAAACATTCTTGGAAAATTGTATATCTCTCTCTTTGTCCGCATGGTCACTGGTGCTATTTATCTGGAACTCGTAACTAGTGCCTCTACTTCATATTTTCTTTCTGCTTTTTCTCAATTCATTTCACGAAGAGGCATTCCTTCAGAAGTCTTTTCTGATAATGCCAAAACCATTGTTGGAGCTTCTCAGCAATGGTATAAAGCCCTCTGTTCCCCTCGTGCTAAAGAACAAATTTCCAATTACTCTCACCTAAAACATTTCAAATGGCATTTCATTCCTCCTTAAGCTCCCCAATCAGGGCGGGAATCTTGTGTAAAACTGACAAAAAATCATTTAAAGAAAACTCTTGGCTCTAGTATTCTAACTTACGAAGAATTCAACTCTTTAATTATTCTCATTGAGGGAACTGTCAATTCACGACCTCTTTCTCCTCTTTCCAACGATCCTTGTGATTTCCTTCCTCTGACCTTAGGTCATTTTCTGGTGGGCAGTTCTTTAGCTGCGCCTCCTCCATTGTTTGATCGCAAGATTGATATTTTTTTGCCTATTTTGTGGGAAAAAATAAAATCTCTTAACATTCAGTTTTTGAAGAGGTGGAAACTCGAGTATTTGAACTCACTTCAGAGGAGGAACAAGTGGCAGCTCTCTCGGCCTAACCTTCAGGAGGGCGATTTGGTTCTCCTTAGAGACCCAAGTCCTCCTCTTGTATGGAACACTGGTTGTGTCATAAAATGTTTTTATTGGAAGAGATTCTAGGGTTCGAGAGGTCAAACTTAAAACTTCATCTGGACAATGTGTTCGTCCTATTTCTATGATTTCCCCTCTGCCACTCTAGCTCTTCTTTTTGTTATGTTATGTTATGTTATGTTTGGTTTCCTATCTTTATTGCCCCTCTGGCAGTATGTTCACTTTTCAGAGAATGGTACAAAGTCTTTTTTTCTTTTTCTCCTTCATGTTAATCAAGAGAAATAATCAAAACTTATTTGGTTGTATAACATAACCCTTTGAGCAACCGTTTTTATTTGCATTTAGAATTCCTTCATTTCTTACCTTTGTTATCTGTCAATCCATTAGTCGATTTGCACTAGTCACCACGTGCTTCACGTTACTGACATTCTTCCGGAAGTAATTTTTGATCACGAGTATCGTTCTAGATGTTTCTTCGCTTGTGATTGGCCACTACTACAATCAGTCCAGACGTTTCTACGCTCTCCGATTGGCTGCCGTCACAATTTCCAATAGCCTGCCTTCATCATTACGTAGCCTGCTATGATCACCTGTATAAATACCTGAACGTTGCCTACGTTCTTCTTCATTCGTCTTCATTAGTCTCTAGCCGTCTTCACTCTACGTGTGAACTTCGAGAAGCGCTTGACCATGCTGGTTAAGGAACAATTCAGCATTCTTCACTTTCTTCAACATGTTTAAAATTCTTCAATACTTCTAGAAAAAGACATGCATACTGTCACTCTACAACTCTACGAGTGTACCTATTTACCTAGTGCTGGTAAATTGCATCTAACTTCAAGTTCATTTTAAACAATCGCTAGCGAATTTAAATGAATCGATATAATATCGATAATAATAATAATAATAATAATAAATCTAATTCAGTACTGGACACTAAATTCTTTAACATTTCTTCGTCGAATTTGTTTCTAAAGAAGGAACGCAACGATAAAAGTGATCAAAAGTGTTACCACTATTTCGACAATGTGCAAATTCATTGAAACCACCAAGAAGCAAGTTAAGTGTCAATCTAACCTAAATATTTATAAACACTATTACTCTATTCCAAAGTGTATCTTTTCCTGCTTATTTCTTGTTATGATATTTAACCTATTAAGCTATGTCTAAGCTAACCTGTTTCTTTCTATTGATGATTTTTTGAAGCAAGTATTCTGCTTTCTACCTATATGTTGAAACAAATGTTCTCTCTCTCGCATGTCTGTGATATTGTAAGACGTACCTTCTTGTTCTTTATTCTTGTCGTAACTTACGTCATTGGAATGGACACCAGTGCGTATTTATGACAAGGCGAAACGGATATTTCTCTCGTGTTCTTTAATATTTCAATGTGTTTTGGGAACGCCCCCATACCAAGCAAACGCAATTTTTCTTTACGTTGATTGTGCGACTTGGGGTTGTACTCCCAGTATTCTTGTCCATGTTAATTTTCCTCTACCCTCTTGCGATATTGCTGCAATTAAATTAAGCACACTAGCAGTGTATAATATCCTTTTCAGAACAAGCATTTCGTTCGTCTTTCTAAGGAACGTTCCTAGTCAAGCTTTTAAGCTATTAATGCACAATGCAGTTGTCATTCGCTGTTAAATTAAGCCCTGCAATTATAATTTGTGTTTTTCATATTTGAAGGTGAGCTAGGATTAGGTTACCTTGCCACCATCAACCATGAAGAAGTTGTTGCTTTGTTCTTATATGCCTATTGTCAATTTATATTCGGTTGGTATTGGCATTTAAATGAATGTCAATCTTGTTCACTTATTGTTGGTTAACAACATATACAGTGTTCTAGTTTCTATAGTATGTTTATATATTTACAAAGTTTATTGTTGTTATTCTTTAGAAGGTTTGTAATAAATACCACTGTTACCGGCTAATTGTTTCTATTAATGACTAGTTATTAATAAATATGTTTTCCTACAAAGTAAAGCTCATTTATTTATTAAACTAGAGGCTTCACTTCTAGTTCTCTCTGAAAAAGGAGGTCTCATATTGACCGATCCTAACCAACAGAGGTTGCCGACCGCAACCGTTTAAATGAATTTCACTGAAGGTGTTTAAATAATTACATGACAAAATTAATTTTAGCGTTATTATTAATATGATTATTATTAGACATAACCATACTCTTTATCTAGGAATTCGGGACTCATTATTCTTTGTAAGATAGGCTAGTAAAATAAGGTCTCATCAAATCTATATTAATTAACAGCACCGTACCATTTCATTGAGTGAACACGCTGTGGACAGCACATTAAATATATTAAGAGGTATTGTTACCTTTGAACACCAGTGGCATAGCGGCTAGCATTCTTGACTGTCGCCCTGGAGGTCCGGGTTTGATTCTCGGCTATACCAAGAAATTTATTTCTGGTCTGAGGGCTGGAACGGGGTACACTCAACCTCGTGAGACAAAACTAAGTAGAGGGGGTTCGATTCTATCCTCAGCCATTGTGGAAGTTGTTTTCCGTGGTTTTCCACTTCTACTCCAGGCAAATACTGGGATGGTTCCTAACTCAAGGCCACTGCCGTTTCCTTCCCGATCCATACCTGAATTACAAATACACACGTGTTGGTGTATAAGCCCGTAGCGTTTTCCATAAGTATATCCACATCAAGTTCATAAGTTTATTAAATATATCTGAACCACATAAGAGAGAAGTTAATAATCAGTAGCATATTCTCTTTCACTATCTACAACAGTCTGCCAACGCTGTGATAATTTTCCAATTCCACGCCTGTAGAAGAATTCGTCAAGCCATGTTCGGAGCGCATCTTCATCCGGAAAGGAAGTTCCTTGAAGGTTGTTCGATAGAGAGCGGAAAAGGTGCAATTCTGAGGGCACAAGATTGGGCGAATAAGGTGCGTGCGGAATGATTTCCCAGTCAAACTCCTGTATACAGTAGTGTTTATGTCAGGTTAGCAGAGTGTAGGCGGGCGTTATCATGGAGGATCATCACATCACGCAGTTTTGGTGGTTGTTTTTCTTAGATTGCATCTGCAAGACGTCTTAGTTGTTGGCAATAAATGTCAGTAGTGATGGTTACACCTCGAGGAAGCAATTTGTAGTATAGCACACTGTCGGTGTTCCACCAGATGCATAACATTATCTTTTGTGGATGCGCGCAGGAGATTTTAGGGGAGTTGTTTGTTTGTTTGTTTGTTTGGGCTTCACCATTCCTTTCTTCTCCTTATGTTAGCGTAAATATACCATTTATCGTCACGGGTAACGATACAGGATATGAATGGTCGATGTTGTTCACAAGCCAATCGATAACGAGCAAGCTGAGATGCTTTTGTGATTTTGGCTTAAAGCATGTGGTAGCCATACACCGGAATTTTTGAACCTTACCCATTGAATGCAAATGTCGCACAGTAGTGGAATGGTCACAGTCCATCACTGACGTGGTTCACTGTGAATTAATGCGTTTAAATGATCTTCAAAAATTCCGACGGCCTTCCTGAACGCGGGGACTCACTAAGGTCAAAACGACCCACCTAAAAACGAGAAAACCATTTTCTTGCCGAGCTCTCTCTAATAGCATTGTCCCCATACACGGCGCAAATGTTTTTGGCCGCCTCTGCTGCTTTCGTCCCTCTATTGAATTCAAAGAGAAGAATATGTCGGAACTGTTCCAATTTCTCCACTTGGCACTCCATGTTCTAGCGTCCACGGCTCCACTCACTATCAACAAATGACAAAACTTCAATATGTAACCTCAAGAACAAACATTGAACTACAAAGCAAAAATCACGGTCGATAAATTAAACCATAGCAACCGGAATACCAACAACCAACCCATAAACGCTACGGACTTATGCACCAACCTAATAATACAGCCATCACAATAAGACTGGTTATCAGACAAATTCCAGACCGAACAAAGCACACGGAGCTACATGACCACGATATCGCAAAGCTCCTAAATCAATCAACAACTACAAATTACCATGAAGCACTCACAGCAATTGATATTTCGCCAATCCCAAATTTTTGCCCCAGTTTTGTATCACACAGCACTAAAATAAAAATAATATTTTCCAATTCACACATTCATGATTATAAGTAACATACAGTATTGTTACGGCTGTGAGTTTGTTTCGTCGCTCGCCGCAGGAGTCACAACTGCCCCCGGGCTGGGCTGTGCTCTGCCTCAGCGTATTGCGTACGCCCTACGCAACAGGACTACTAGGACAAAGGGATGGTCCAGAATATTCGTGATCCAGCCAGTGAATGAAACCTCGAGAAGCCGTGAACCCTGGATGGGTCTAGAAGCATTTATTGAGTCACCGGCCTGCTATATAAGAGCGACCTGTCAAGCAGTGGGCGTGTGTGTTTTTCGAGGTAGTGCGAGCGTTTATCTTGAGCGACAGAAGTGTGGTGACGTGACTTGCGTAACCCCTAGTGAAGCTGATTCTCTTGACAGCGAGGGAGTGAGAAGCATACAAGGGACTGCCTGTGTTTTGAGCGAGTGTGATTTCACTGAGCGACAGAGGTACTGTGGCGAAGTGCCGTGCGAGTTACGAAATCCAGTGACATTGTTTCCCAGCTTGTGGTCAGCGAAGAAGCGAGTAGCAGGTAATCGTAAGTAACGGTAGTTTGTGTACATAAGGAAGAGACTTGAGGAAACTGGAGTAAGGTTCTAATTGCTTGTATTTGCTGTTGAGTGGTGTATCTTTCTGGCCGCAATAAATTTAATTATTTCTTTAAAGGAACAATCTGTGTTGTGCCTCAACCCACCGTAATCCAGTTAACAAAAGTGACACTAGGGGGTGGCACGTAACAGTATGTTTTGGTACGATCTAATGTCGTGTGAAGAAGCTTCGATGTGCGATCAATTGACCTGTAACTACGATTGTGTGCAAATTGATATGCAAAAGCACCCTCAGTTGCAACTAACGTCGTTTATTTTTGTTGTTGTTTCATTTAGTGGCTCTGACATCGTGGACATCAGCCCAGTGTGTTTAGTTGTGTGTAGAATTTGTCTGATAACCCGTGTTATTATAGCGTATGCGGTAGTGTGTCTATTTTTAACTGATGCAAGGACTGCGTAGGAGATGGCCGTGACATTAAGTCGGGAACCTTTCCGATATTTACCTAGAGTAGAAGTGGGAAACCACGGAAACTACTCCTAAGACGGCTGAGGTGGGAAACAAACCCACTTCTTCTCAGTTTTGCCTTACGAGACTGAGTTTACTTCGTTTCAATCCTCAACCCAGAGTTACATTTTTTGAAAGAGCTGGGATTCGAATCCAGGACCTTAGGAACCAGAATCTAAATAGGCCTACTAGGTGGCTCAACTGACCTCTGAATGGCTGCAAGGCTTAGCGGTAACTTTCTCGCCTGCTGTGCCCAGGGTTGCTGGATTGAATCCTGGCGTAGTCAGTTGACATTTGAGGGGGCGCAAATTTATGGGAGCCGTGTCGTTAGATTTGCTAGCAAGTTAAAGATCCCCTTCGGGGTGAAATTCTGGCACCCCGCGCCTCTAAAAGCCGCAGTAATTAAAAGGGACGTAAAACCAATAACATTAATATTAATTATTAACTAACATCTCCTCCTTAGCAGTAAGTTTGTCGAACATAAAGGAAGTTGTTAACAACTAGATGCTGTTGCAGGGATTGACGTTTATTACATTTTAAGTGAATTTGTACCTCACCGCGACCACTTTACAGTAGACTATTGACACACGTTTTACCTCTCTCCTTTCCTGGAATCCGGATTACTGATATAAGTGATGATGGAAATTCTTTTCGCAACTATTCATTGAAGGAGTTGTTGTTATTGATTCTTTTAGTGGTTTTGAGTCATCGTGGTCATGTAGCCCCGTGCACTTGGGTGTGTGTAGAAGTCGTTTGATGACCTGTGTTACTGTGACGTCTGTACTAGTGTGTAGATATATGATCGAGGTAGGATTTGGCTAGGAAGCGGTCGTGGGCTTAGGTACCATCCCGGCATTTGCCTGGAGTAGAAGTGGGATACCACGGAAAACCACTTCCAGGAACCGAACCCTCCCCTTCTCAGTTATGGCTCACGAGGCCGAGTGTACCCCTTTCCTGCCCTCAGACCAGAATTAAATATCTTGGCAGAGCCTGGAATCGAACCGTGCCTCCGCGGTGACAGCCAGGAATGCTAGCCACTACGGAATGAGGTGGACTCATTGAAGAAGAACTAATGCTTCTTCATACTCCTATTTGTGTTGTTCCAAGAAGTATGTTTAGTCTATTTTCATCACATGAAAAAATAGGCTTATGAGACCACCTTTTGTTCGTTTGTGTGTGTGTGTCCCTAGTAAAATCTAACCGGTAGGAGGGATTTCAATGAAACTCGGTAAGAACATAGTACTATTTTGTCTGACTTTGATCGTGTCTTTCAAATTTTAATATGTTTCACCAATTTAACATGGCGGCCACGCAAAATATATATGACAGCAATCAAACAAAAATTTTGTATGTTGACAGAGGCTATTAACGTAAGTTTATCTAAGGGACTGATGATCACAAAACCACCATGATGGCGATAGGCAATTTATATATTTGTATGGAATTTCCTCGCGACTTAATAAACCCAGCACAGTGAAACTTAGAACGGTAAATCTTTATACAAGGCTTAATATACTGTTGTCTGACTGAATTCAATTTACATGAGTACCAAAAATGGCGGCTGTGTACAATTTTTAAAATCACGGTTTTATACCTCGTGTCCTAAACAAGGGATAGAAATTTAGGTTGGTATAATGAATTATCATTATAATGTTCATCTGCTGGCATATAATTCTATAGCATTTATGAGACAATCCAACAAAATGCCCAAGCGATATATATCATCGGTTCACAATATCTCCAAAACTATTTAAGTAATGAAACTGAAATTTTGTATGGTAGTAGAGGACCATTAACTTAGTACATATATGCGACTTTCAAAATCCTGAGAAACACAAAAAATCATGGTGGCCAATTGAAAATTGAAAATAACTTTTCTGTAGATCGGATTACCCGAATGCAATGAAGCTTGGCCCAGCGAATCTTTATTCTGAGCTTAGTTTACATACATCTAATGATATCCAATTGTTTTAAAATATGAAAGGTGGCATTTTAACTTCTCGCATCCTATTCAGGCGATTGAAGAGGAGATTAGTAGGCCTATGATGGGCTACACCAATGCACAATTCCTTAGCGTTAAAAGCCTCACCGTGTAACTTTGGACACATATTTTCCAGTGCTGGAGGTGTGTTGATGTGAGTTATGCTGATGAACGATGAAAGCTTTGATTTAAGATAGGCTATGCACTAGTACCATAGTAAAACGATTATGCATTCTTTATCTTTCTTGTCTATAACGTCTACAACTTATGGATATTGAGTTTTGAGTTTGATAGTTTTGCTGTATTGTTAATCACTACGCATGTCGTGATAAACCTATTTAGTACATCACATGGAAAATCCTTTTAATAGGAGGGAGAGTTTTTAATGAAAAAGAAAAAAAAAACAATAGAATAAATAAAAATAATCTATTTAGTTCTTCAGGGATTTGTTCTTAATGAAGCAGAAACATTTAAATACGTTTGATAGGCCTAAGTCCACTATGTGACTCATGCCGTGGAAGTAGGCTATGGCTGATCCAAATCCTCTGTGCTTTTTTCTGTGCTGTCTGCGGGTGTGTGAGTGCTTCTTGTACCGAGCTACCAACCACATTCGCAGTTTGCTAGCCCCGAAACACCACAACAGGCACGGCAACATCCTACGAGAATTGCTGGGGCTTAACATGGTTTTTGTTTTTATTTAGGGGCATTGGACATCAAACCCTACCTTAAACGACAACTATTCCGCAGCCACAATTCTCAGCATAACTTACTCATGGCACATGCCACTATAATGAGGCCTCAAGTTATGTCATACAGTAGGTATTTTAAAAGATATCCTAGAATCAAGCTAGCGTTCAACTACCTGTCAAATATGATTGTACCAGTGGCGTAGCCGGGGGAGGGGGGGGGGGGGGGGGGGGGGGGGGGGCATTGGAAAATCGGCAGGTTGTGATTTGTGTCTGTGGTGAACCTGGTGATGTACTGTTGTCGCCTTTCGGCCCGGGCCCCCATTTGTGGCTACACACGTCTTCATTACAACGTATAAACCACAGTCTACCTACAGATCGCGAAGCTTGGCTCATATTTTTCTACCACGAGACAATAATGCTCTCATGCAGCCAGCAAGAATGTGCCGACTGCGCTATGTTGGTGTATGTTATTGTTGCTGGATTTACTGTATGTGAGCATTGTGTAAAGGTTATAGGCCTATATATCTTTAATTTAACATGTGCTTTACAAGAGGAGATGTGCACAGTGGCGGTTCTAGAAGCTTAAATCTGGGGGGGGGGGGGGGGGGGGGGGGCAGACATTTTCGCGGATCGATCACATTAGTCTACTTTTTCCTCATTTTTGCAAAATGAGAAAAGTAGGCTAAAAACTATCATTGGTAAAAAAATAGCATATTTCACTGTCACATAAATGTATTCTTCTGTTTCTATTCTGGGCAAACTGGTTCACTATATCAGAAGGGTCGTGAAGTAATTTTCAACTTAATTCTCTTTCAATTGAAATAATTGCGAGATTGGAAAGCCTCTTTGTTGCCATTGTTGCTCTTAAATAGGATTTTATTCGTTTCACGACAGAGAAACTGCGCTCAGCAGAAGCAGATGACACAGGAAGACTCAGCATCAACTTGAAAAATAATAGTAGCTATGGAAAAGCAACTTCCATTTTCAGAAGTTCAGAAAAAAAAGAATGAGGAAGTGTTTGGATATTTGCCTCTAAATACATTCTTAGCTAAACTGATTTCAGTCTGTAGCACCTTACGGTCTGTGAAGATTAGATTATACTTTTCATAGAACGTGAGAATATATATATTCAAACTTTAAAAAGTTTTCACTTCTTGGGTTACAGGCATCCATTGCATTGCACACAAAATCATTTTCAGTAAATCTACGCAGTAACTCTTCTACCATGTTGTCTAATATTTCAAAAAGATTTCTTTTACATGTCTCTGATAATGTGACATTTTCCTCTTCTTTCTCCGCAGAGACTGGCATTAATAAAACGTAGTCTGAAAAGTCCTTTGGAATACTTGAGACTCTAGATTGCTTATAAACTTTCACGCCTAACGACTGAACAGAGTCACATGTAACCACCCATAGTTCCTTAAAATAATAATCATTTCGTTTTTCTTGCAACGATTTTACAAGACCATAGATCAATCTATGTGCCCCTCCGAAGTCCACATGTTTTCTTTGTAAGAACATAGAGGCTCCATTGGCAAGCTCGAGAATATCAGAAAAGATTTGTAACACAAACATCACCTTCACTTTACAAAGCTGTTTCAATAAACCTTTTGCTTCTGCTGCCTCTTTCTTGTTAACTGACTTTGAAAAATACTCCAGAGCTGCTTTAACTGAAGCAAAACGTTTCTGAAAATACATTACTCCTCTATATTTACATACCCATAACGTGTCACTTTGAAGAGGTATCTCTAAAACACGTTCTCCTGGATGAAGATCATTCTGTATCTCAACAAACTTTTGGTGTCTTACAGTAGATACAGACTGAAAAGCATAAATTGCTTCCAGTAAACCAAAAGTGTCCCCTACCACGTCTACAAAATGGCTTTGAAACGTCCACCAAAACTAAATTTAAGCGATGTGCATAACAATGCACGTAAACACACAGGTTATTGACCTTCTGTCGCAATAAACGCTGCACACCGTTTATCTTCCCTGACAGAACCGCGGCTCCATCATATGCTTGTCCAATGCACTTACATGAATCGAAATCCACTGAAACAAGGTACTCTAAAGCTGAATTAGCTATACTTTCAGCATTCAGTTGAGACAAATGTATAAAACCAATGAAACGCTCCTCTATAGAATTGTGTCCTACATATCTGACACATACGGGCATCTGTTCCACTTTACTAACAACTCTAACTTCATCCAGGATTAAGGAAACATAACCATTGTTATATTTTTTCGTCTCTCCTCCAATATGTTCAACTATTATATTAGCTGAGATATCAAGAAATTCATTTTGAGAATCTTTAGATGAGTAAGTTGCATTCTTTGATAGACTGTTTACTTGTGCATTCACTTTCTAGTTTAATTACATTTAAAATGTCATCAAAATTCCCTTTATTATTAACACTGTCATCATCCGAAACTACAGATGCGACTCGGGCCATTGTTGCCACAGCTGAGCGGTTACGCAATATAACCAGAGGTTTCTCGCTTAGCTTCGAAATCACTGTGCTGCTATGTTCACTTACCAGAAAACTGTTTCACTTTACTATTGAAGATTTATAACATTCACTATCAGCAGGCTTTGCACGTTTTTCTCATATTCTTTTCCAATTGCAAAATCCAGTTTTACTGAAAACATGTTCAGCATTTCTTGAATCAGATTGAACGAAATGACGACACAGAAAACAGCTTCTTTGTTCTCAGAGTATTCAATAAATGTATACCTATCAAACCATTTACTGTTAAAACTTCTGTTCTTATTGTATAGTAACGTTTGTTTATAAACTGATTTACGGGGTTGGCATGGACCATCATAGATCGATGCACTGGTATAAAATTGTACTGGTTCGTCTATATTAGAAACAGTTGCACTTACATTTTTGTCATAGAGTTGGGGAGATATAGATGCACTTGTATCGCATGGAGGTTTCTCTACATTGGAAACTTTTGAACTTGCATGTCATAAAGTTGGGAAAAGAGTTTAATACTCTCGGTGTATGAACTACGCATTTTACAAATATTATATTTATACACGATTTCAAACGTGTGTTTAAATTTACATATAATAAAATAAATAAATTTTGAAATTGAAAGAAAAATTAACTTAATTAAATGCATTAGTTTGTTTTATATCAGATGAATTATATCTGTAAATGATCAATTTAATTAGTAACCAAGATATTTTAAAATAATTATTTCACTAAAACTGGGGGGGGGGGGGGCGCCCCCCCCCCCCCCGGCCCAGGGCTAGAACCGCCTCTGGATGTGCAGTTTAATAAACAGATCTAATATTAGGAGCAATATTTCAGTGTTGCTAAGTAACCTATATGATCGCCTTTCAGTCGGTCAACACGAGTGTACGATACCCAATTAGATTAGGTGGGCAGTGACAATTTATATCCTAATGCCTGAAATAAAAATACATGAATCGTTTATACACTTAATAAAACACTTCTCACATAAAGGGCGGGGGGGGGAGTTGTATGAGAAGCGTTTTATTAAATGTATAAATACTTATTTTATTATGAATTACACAGGGAAATAAATTGTTACTCCCCGCCCAATCTAATTGGGTGTATTCGTGTTGACCGACTGGGAAGTCAGACTGTTCAAATAGCAAGACGACACCCGAGTTTCCAAAGGACCCTAAAAGGTAAGATTTGAGCTATGGATTTTAGGCTAGTATTATAAAGCTTTTCAAGGGGAGCGTGATGGTGCAGTGGCTTAGCTGCTCGTCAATCACCCGGACGGCCGGAGTTCCAATCCCGGTGACAGTGGGGTGGAATTTTCACCTGAAAAATTACGTGGCGTCAGGAAGGACATCCGGCCTTAAATCCCCGACCAGAACCAAAATGAGCCTGATTGGCTCCGGCGACCCCAATGAATTGGGATACGCAGTAGAAAGTATTATAAAGCTTTTCAATCAAACAACGGAACTAGGTTTTTAACTGGTTATAAATCAATAATAATGTTATTGGTTTTAGGTCCCTTTTAACTTCTGAGGCTTTTAGAGACACCGGGGTGCCGGACAAACATGAAAGTAGAGTGACTGCCTCATAGATAAAATACCTCCGGAAGATAGTGAATAAAACTAGAAGAGATAGGGTACGAAATATAGCGATCAGAGAAGAATTAAAGGTGGAATCGGTAGTACATACTATCCAGAAGAAAGCTTTACAATGGTATGGACATATCATAAGGATGGATGAAGAAAGGGAACCGAAGCAAGTGTTTGAGGCAAAGCCTGAAGGCACTCGAAGAAGAGGTCGTCCAAGGAAAGAATGGATCCAATATGTCGTAGAGGTGGCAGAGAGGCAGGGAAGGACTCTACAACAAACCAGGAGACTCGCAGGGAACAGGAATGAATACAGAAAGTGGCTGGCAGACCCGACGCCGAGATAGATGCAGAAGAAGAAGAACATGAGATAACCGTCAGCCGAGTTGATTCATATTACGTAAATATACGTCCAGCAATTCCCCGAATGACGGTTATCTCCCAGTTACGAATGAGTGAAATTTGTCGCCTGAGTAGTGTAAGCAATTAAACCTTTTTCCGGCTGCATGTAGCATTTGTAAGGTAAGAAGGACCTTGGTAGGTGACAAAAATCTTCGAAAATGATACTTTAGGGCATTCAGGGCTAATTGCAATATAAAGCTCAGGATCTTGTTGGAAAAACCTGAATAAACATAAAAATGAGCACCGGTATTGAATTAGCCTACTCATAAATCAACATGGTACATCGTGAGAGGACATGTCCACTTTTGCTGAGACCTCTGTAAGTAATTCCTCTTGTTGAGAGATACGCAGTCTTCATGTTGGTAGCACAAATATAGGCTATTTGAGTTTATTCTGTTCCTGTCAGGGGAACAGGAATATTCTAGATTTACCATTGAGGTGAGACATTTTAGTCAAAAATTAACTTAATTTTTTAAAGAACTGATTTGTTTTTGTCTTTAGAACATATTGTATTACTCAAAAAATTCGGGATCAAAATACATGAAAATTTATTGTGTAATAATATCTCATAGAGAAATGGAAATACTTGTAGAGTTGTTGTTAATTCATTTGAGAGGATTGAGATACCTTGGTCATCAGCCCCGTGCAGTTGGGAGTGTGTTGAAGCTGCCTGGCAACCTGTATTGCTGTGATGATTGTAGTTGTGTGTGTAAATGTATCTGGGACAGGGATGGAGTAGACGCTCCGGGACTTGAGCAAGGCACTTTCCCGGTAATTTCCTGTAGGGAGTGTGGCAAAACCCGGGGAGAAAACACACTCAGGATATTCGCTGTCAGTACCGAGATTCGAGCCTACGATATCCTTACTTACCATAGCTGCTCTCGCGACCATGGTGCACGTCTGACGAGCGCGGCTACGCCGCGGAACGAAATGCTTGTAGAATTTGGCTTGAGTACCTATAACCCCCCCCCCCCCCCCAATGGTCGATCCTGGCTACGCTACAGGATTGTACCGATCAGGTATCTATAATATTATTGATGTTACTGATATCATATTCAATAATGACGAACAACAACAATATTGACGACACCCACGCCCCTTTATTGCCTTGACCTGGGAGCGATGCATTATGAAAGATTCGAGTGGCTAGGTTGTCAAACAACTGGTCTGCACTATTGTAATTTCATAAGTTTAGATTCATTGAGTTTACCTGCTAATAATATAAGTTTATTACTGTATAAACTCAATCAATGCATACGTTAATATGACTATTAAGGGAAGTCGTAAGGATCCAAATTGATGATTTTTTTTCACTTGTTTAAATTTCATGAATATATGGATCATTCTGCTTAATTTGCTGATAGTTTTGTTTTAATGAAATAATCCCATATTTACTGTTTTAAATGTGTTTTCAAATATATAGTGCGATGTTGTGACGGAAAATTCCACGCAACATGTCGTATGAGCATTGTGGTGTTTGAAGCCATATTTTCAGAGTTGCCTTAGTAAACAAGAGTTTAGTGCTTTTCAGTCGGTCAACACGAATGTACCCAAAAGAGATGGGTTATGCCCTAATCCTGAAATAAATTACATGAGATTACATGAGATTAATAAATGAGATTTATTAATCTCATGTAATTTATTTCAGGATTAGGGCATAACCCATCTCTTTTGGGTACATTCGTGTTGACCGACTGAAAAGCACTAAACTCTCATGTCGTATGAGATTTCATATCACATGAACTATTTGATCTTGCTTATTTTACAAATAATGATCTGGCCCATATATTGGCAACACTGTCATTAATGATAATAATAATAATAATAATAATAATAATAATATATATATATATATAAAGTCATTGTAAAAAGAAGTGTTCTGGTGTTCTGAAAAGAGATGTACATATATTTTATGGGAGTATAATAAGTTTATTATTATTAATAATATTATTTATTATTGGTATAGCCAATATATGAGACAGAATATTATCTGTAAATCAGGGGGGCGGGGGGGGGGGGGGGAGGGCAGCATTTGGTTAGCAAGATAGAGAAGACCAACCAGGAAGGTTTTAGAATATTTATTCTGCATAAAGTGAGTTTGCGTGGCAATTTGTTCTTTAACCTCAATTTTCTAAAAACTATTACTATGAATGCCACTTTATCTAAGAAACTGTTGATTATATATCCAAACATATTGTACCATATGTGCAGAATAGCACTCTAATGCTGTGGATATATTGCAAGCAATTCTCCTTCTGTAATTTATTTTAAAGAAATTAAAATTCTTCTTTTAAAATGTCACAACTATTTTTATAATGCATATTGTTTACCGATTGTAGGTCAGCGTATTGAAGACAAATGATGTAAAAAATAGATCTCAATACCCAACAGATCCTGAGGAAAGGGGGGATTTATATCGTCAATTTATCATGGGTAACATAGGACTTCCATTTTCCGTCATGGTTAATGATTTTGCTTCATATGAATGTACATTTGTGAGGTTCTAAACGGTCCTTCTCTTCATTTGAAACATTGCTTTCAGAAATCGCCATTCGGATATGGCGAGCCCGTAGTATTGGTGTGGCCACTTGAAACGCGCTTATCGGGGTGATGCAGTATTTTATTACGAAACTCATTCCCCGAGTCGACATCACGCACAGTTTGCGGAACCATATCCTTCAGAGTAATCTACAAACAAACCACGTTCGATTCCATGACCTGTTTACACAAAACGACTGAAAGATTTTATGATACTTCTACAAACATGACATATTCATGAAGTGTGCGACCTAAAACGCTTATCATGAGGCTCCACACAAATAATTTTCGTATGAGTTAGATCAGAAGTGGCTCTGTCGATCAATCAGTGAGGGTCATCTTCAGTGAGCACGAACTGCACAGTGAACTGGATCGATCTCCTAGAAGCAATGTATGAGGTCATGGCACACCTTAACCGTCGAATATTTACTTTTAGCATTCATACCCGTCATTGACGGGTTCATACGGTAGAACACCTTATACCGTATATAAAGAGTTCACTCTTTGACTTCATAACATCCGTGATTGGCGATAAGAGGTGAGCCGTGGCCAGGATATCATATTCAGTGGACACTAGTTCAGCCATCACCCATATTTTAGTTTCTACCCTACATCTAGTTCTGTTAGAAACATGGTGCTGTTTTCGAGTCTGGAGATAGCCTGCTCCCATGGCCGTGTACGTTAATACACATAGAAACCCCGCCTATCCCAATTATTTGTGGTAGTCTGAGCCACTCTAGTTCTCGTTGGTTTTGATTGGATGCTATTCCCGACACTACGCGATTTTTCAGGTGGAAATTCCACTTTGCAGTACGTTTTACGTACAATTAAAACATGACTTCAAAATAATCTGTATGCGATTTCAACTCTTTAATACTTCATACCAGATCATTATCAAACAAAGAATGGCCGGGATTGCCCAACAAAATTATCAACCGTGACACCACAACATAAGGAGAGACGAGAAGACCAGACAATACAGAAAAAAGTAGATATCAGCAACAGAATCAATCACGAAACACTCAGCAATACCGATTGCCATCTAAAAGAGTAATCGGCACCGGAACAGAGAACAACGATCTACAAGCGGAAGGGAAAACAGCCTGGCTATTTATTGGGAAGCTGAAGCAAGGAACGACCTCGGAGACGGTGATAAACTACCTAAGAAAACAAGGAATCCAAGGGGACGTCAGCTGCGAAGAGGTCACCACAAGAGGAGAAACCAATGCGTGCAAAGTGGCGTCCCTTTCGACTGCCTAGAAATGATATTCAACCCATAATTTTGGCCAAGTAGAGTAATTGTGCGTCGATTCGTCTCCGCAGAAGAAGCGAAGCCGCATCTCTCGAATAACTGCATTAACATGCTCCTGTGGAATGTGGAAGGGTTTAAATGACTACTGAAACTAACCCCAGGAAACACATTCGAAACATCTGACATACTAATCTTCACAGAGACATTCCTAACGACACCTATTGATATAGAAGGTTTCTAATCCATCCACTCTCTAGCAACAAAACCTTCAGAAGGAAGGCCATCAGGAGGTGTATCTATCCTCTATAAACCATGGATAGGACCCATTAAGACCTTACATATAGAAGATAACTTCATAATCGCGAAAGCAATCAAGTTCACGATAATAGGCACTAATACAGGGTATTTCATATAAAGTAAGAACGGCAAGTGGCAGTTTTGTTATTCGCTAGTGCGGTGGCCTTGGCCGAGCTTGTGGCGCGCCATGGCCCCCTGCTGCACTATTGAAAGCGCGCGCATAGTACATAAGAGGGCTGTTTTTTATCAAGTTCCGATGCACTGTATAAAAATAACAGATTGACATACCAAACTTATTTTAGTACTAAATGTTTGCTTGTTTTATTCTTATGTCTCAACATAATCGCCAAAACGATTGAAACATTTGTCGTATCGTTACACCAGCTTTCCAATGCCCTCGGAAAAATATTCTGCCGCCACTGAGGTGGGTACTGGACAGCCTCCTGAAGTTTTTCCTTTTTGACTAGACGTTGCCGCCCAACCTCAATTCTCGAAAAAGGTGAAAATCATTCACGACCACACTGTACCAACGTTACGATAGTCTTTTACAAAGAATTCAAATGTGAAGTTTTGGACCATCTGCTGTTTAGTCCAAACCAGCACTGAATGATTTTCACATTTTTCGAGAATTAAAGGTATTGTTGGGCAGCAACGCCTCATCAAAAAGGAAAAACTTCAGGAGACTGTCAAGACGTACCCACCTCAGTGGAGGCAGAATATTTTGACGAGGGCATTGGAAAGCTGTTGTAACGATACGACAAAGGTTTAATTCGTTTAGGCGTTTATGTTGAGACATACGAATAAAACAAGCAATAATTTAGTAGTAAAATCAGTTTGGTATGTCAATCTGTTATTTTTATACAGTCCATCGGAACTTGATAAAAGAAAACAGCCCTCTTATGTACTATGCGCGCGCTTTCAATAGTACAGCAGGGGGCCATGGCGCGCCACAAGCTCGGCCAAGGCCACCGCATCAGCCAATAACAAAACTGCCGCTTGCCGTTCTTATTTTATATGAAAGACCCTGTATACGCCCCAACACTGATAGAGAGGAAATAATGGAACTCCTCACGCTCTCCCTACGGAAAGTTGCAAACCCAGAAGAAACCATAATACTAGCAGGAGATATGAACTGCAGACTAGACAAATCCGACACGAAATATAAAACTGTCCTTACATTCCTTACAGAAAAAAAAACTTCAAAATAGTAAATGATCCAAAACGCAAAACTTACTTTGCCCATAATGCCAGTAACACCATTGACTTCGCGTTCCACAAAGGAAACGATATTGAAATTCGAGAACAAAAGAGTCTATGGACTTCGCCAGTAACCCCACTATGAAAACGCATTCCATTACAGACCAAATTCTTACACAAACCTCCAAAGAAAGTTGTTCCGATTTCCGTCAAGACCATCATATCCTGACACCTTAACTTGGCAGCACTACAGCGACAACTAGGAAAAGTACCAGAAGCAGAAGAGACAATCAATGAGAACGACCTAAATACAGCCCTAACAACAATTAACAAGATACTAGGAGCAAGTATAACCCACAAACGGATTACAAGGAATGCTCAACGGTGGTTTGATAAGGAATGTTATGCAGAAAGGCAAACTACACTAAAGGCTCTACATATAGCTAGGCTCACGCCAGTAGTGGTATGACAGGGGGTCTAACCAGTGTCTTGGCCGCCGCGCGCAACCGCACTCTTGAATGGCGGGCTTTTCAAATGATTATTCATTGGTCATTGACTTAACCTAGCCTATCCGAACAAGATGGCGGCTGTAGTTTAACCTAACGTAACCTCATCCACGAGGCGTGATCAAAAATTACCCACGCGGTGAATGGCGATATATCCCGAACTAATGATCGGATTTGGACGTTTGAGGTGTCATACTACTTGGAGCGAAGTCCCATTTTGTATGGCCCACTCATTTTGCCAAAATATCCAAAATTAAAAGGTCATTGATTTTCCCCCCTTAATATCCTTGGAACCCCTAAGTTTAGAAAGACATGTTAGGACTTGTTATGGACCATGGCTTTTTTTAAATTTCTGACAATGGGCTTAACGATAAGCGAGAATACCATTTTATTTGCAGCGACAGTACCTCGTTGAGCCACGTGACTAGAGGCAAGCCTGTGGCGTTTATTTTCATATAATTATTTTATTACTTAATGAACCACGGATTTTTAAAGGCTTAACGAAATAGGATGGGTGGTCATTCTCTTTTGAACCCGACTGTACCTTCCTTTCGCCACGTGACTAGAGGGCGAAGCTGTGTTTACAGTGGATGGAATATTTATTTTTGATTTGTTGCAAAAAGGCATAACCGATAATGATTATTGGTTAATGATTGATTGATTGATTATTATTATTAGGTCATACTCGGTGGATTGGAGGCGAGCCCCGAGAGATATTTTATTTTGGTGAGAAGAATGGCGTTAGAAATAGTAATAATGGGTAGAGATAACGTTGACAGCCGGTAAGTATGGAATATTTTTTTAGTACGCACGGCCATGTGACCAGTGGATAGGGTTCTAGAGAGCGGCCTGCCATTTTGGTTTATATCCAACAGATATTTATATAGAAACCGAACGCTATTAGATACTCGAATGGTTTAATTTAAAATTATACACAGATTTGCACAACAAAAGTTTAGAATATTGTTTCACTTACCTGGACAAACGTTCTTCTTTGTTGATATTCGTTGGGCAACACTTTATTTTTTCACTAAACCATCGGTATTAGGGAACCCGACGCCTAGGATGGGACTTATGACCAAAATGTCCCAAAGTATTTTACACACCTAAGTATACGAGGCTGAAAAACTATATATTTTCTTTAGGCTACATGCGACTAACGGCGGAAAACGTAAAAACACATGCACTTAACACACGGGACTAATGACTAAATATTCCTTTAGCAAGTCTAGAAACAAGACTGTTGGTGTGCTACTACATCGCCCGACAGGCACTGTTGATGCGTTGGCGGAAATATAATCTGTTTCCGGTCGTGATGTGCTATGAACTAGCAAACCTGTTTAAATATTTTTATTATACAGACATGGAATAACTTTATTATCTAACCGAGATCGACCATTTCAATGGTCCAGTGGTGAACACTCTCAGCTTTTGCACTTGAGGTCTTAACTTGAATCCCGGCTCTAGGACTAGAACAGCCAACACTATAGAACAAAAAGGGCGAAATAGCTCAGTGGTCAAGATATTTCCCTCTCACCGCGAAGGCCTGGGGTACACTCAGCCTCGCGAGGCAAACATAAGAAGAGGCGGGTTCGATTCCCACCTCAGACATCCTGGAAGTGGTTTCTGAGATGGTTTATAGCTTAGGGCCACGGCAGACTTTTTAACCTATTTTTAATCAGATCCAAGCTAGTGGTTACCTTTATGATTGACGTGCTGTCACTCTCAGTTGCATGTGTTTAAGTCCACATATTTAGACAATATAACTTAAGTCCATGGCCGCTTTTTTCAATTCTCACTTAAATTACAAATATACACATACGACTTCAAACCCCTACACTTTTATCTATACTGTTCTATTACATACCTTATATACTGTTACTGTATAAAACATATTCAACACTGAGCGCGTATATGTATGATTATATAAACCCACAGTTAGAGCGACAGTGTTCTAGTATGGCCACGGCCGCCTCCTTTCCACTCCTCGCCGACAAAGGTGGCTATTCTCGCCAAAGCCTGATGTTAGGTTATAAAACCAAGTCCTTTACTGACTTGGTAGACGCGAGTTCGACCCCCACTATTGGCAATCCTTGAAACGGTTTTTCATTTTCTACTCTAGACAAATGCCGGGATGCCTTCTAACTTAAGACCATGGCCGCCCATACTACAATTCTGAGGGTATACTCTATACTCTAATGTTTTACTCGCTCTAAGACACCACTATGCCTATTTCCCCCACCCCAACATCTGCATGCCAAATGGCTGGGCAGCGATCGCCGACCTGGGATTTTTCGAACCCATAATTGTAAAAAACCCAAATTAGGATTTAAATTAACGCATGTAATATTTTTAGATTTTGCGCACCCAAGATTTGTTGTATTTATAATTATAGAAACCTGATTTAGGATTGAAATTAATGCAGGTAAGGATTTTAGATTTTTGATTTTACATTTTAGATTTTTGATTTTTGTAGATTTTAGATTTTAGTTTTTGATTTTTCATTTTTGATTTTTGAATTTAGAATTTAGATTTTAGATTTTTAATTTTAGATTTTGCAACGAGACCAAACCATAATGTCATGACTTGAAATTTTCGGTAACTAATTATTAAAGAAAGACATGCAAATTTATAAGGACTTGTACTACTTGGAATTACATTCACTTTACTATGAATTTTTATATTTTATATTTTATATAAATTTCATATTTCATATTTCATATTTTATACTTTATATTTAGCCAAAAGACCAAACTGTAAAGTCATTGACTCGAAATTTTAGATAAATAATTATTAAAGAAAAACATATAAGGAATTAAATTACTGGCAATTATATTCCCTTTACTATGAATTATTTATTTTTAGATTTTTGAATTTAGATTTCATATATTGATTTTAGATTTTGTGAAAAGACCAAACTAATATTGACTATTTATTACACATGTAGAAAGATGATTAGTTGATTACACTATATGTTAAGACTTTTTTTTTTTAGGTCTTGAGCGATTTGCGATAAGAATTTGCTAACCAGACACGAGTTAGTTACCAGGGAACACTTTGACGACTATGCCTGTTTCTAAGAAGAAGATTGTAGTTTTACGTGACCGTGAATCTTGTGATTATGAGCAACGGGACCTCTTTTTTACGTGGAATCCGAACCACAGGACATGGCATTTCACTTCGAAAATCTCACATGCATTGACCGGGAATCGAACCCGGACCGCCTTGGTGAGAGGCATACAGCTAGACCGCTGAGCCAACACGCCCCTATGCCTGTTTCTGATTAGTGGGTAGGGTTCTAGACAGCGGCCAGCTATTTTGTGTTATATACAACAGATGCTTAGACCTATATATAAACCGAGCGACCATGTTGGTTTTTACAAAAACAAGACATTATAATTATCAGAGACGATTAGGATAGCCATGCACAGCTTATTAAAACGCCGTTGTGTATCAGTAAATGCTAGTTAACAGGCGCTGACTAATTACTATGCACATGAATACGGTCCCTGTAAATTAGCTAATATTTAATTAAATTTCCTAAAAATATTTTAAGAATGTCTTTCTTTAATAATTAGTTCCCGAAGATTTCAAGTCATGACATTATGGTTTGGACTTTTTGCAAAATCTACAATCAAAAATCTAAAATCTAAATTCTAAAACTAAAATCAAAAATCAAAAATGAAAAATCGAAAATCAAAATTCAAAAATGAAAAATGAAAAATCTAAAATCTAAAATGTAAAATCTAAAAATCTTACATGCATTAATTTAAATCCAAAATCGGGTTTTTATAATAATACATTCAACAAATCTTTGGTTCGCAAAATCCCCAATCAAAATCTAAAGATAATACATGCATTCATTTAAATAATAAATCAGGATTTTTACAATTATGGATTCGAAAAATCCCAGGTCAATCACCTTACAGTTTAGTGCTTTAATAAAATAAAAAAATTAATTAATAAATAATCACTTAAAAAGCCCGCCATCTTGCAACAGCCACAAGTGCGTATATATTAAAAAAACCTATTTCACCCCCGAGTAAGGGTAGTTTTTATCTTAGGGTAAAATAAATAGTCCATAAAAAACAGGGCTTCGTCTCGAGTAAAATAATACACCATACAAATCTCTAGCATTATAGGTTCGCTAAATATTGAGGAAAGAAAGCTGCGCTGCAGTCAGCGTCGCCAAGTGCCTAGTGTCACTAAATTGAATTTACTCACGATTTAATCATCTGAATGCAGTGAAACTTGGTACGGTAAATGTCCATACGAAAATTAATCTACTGGCATCCAATAAACTCAATTGTTTTGATTAAGATGTCGGCTGTGTGAAATTTTTAATTTTTTTCTTGTGTCCAAATCATGCGATCGAAGTGAACGTTTTAATAATAAACGTACGCAGTAATCTTCCTCAAATGGCACTTAACATTATGGCCTACACATATAACAATCCAAACATGGAGACCATCCGAAATATTTAGATGGTTCTCAATATCTACGAATCTATTACAGCAATCAAACTGAAATTGTGTATGTTGATTATACGTTCACCTATGGATCATTCAACAACCTGGTGAGCACAAAACCAACATGGCGGTGAAGCGAAAGTAAAAAAATTACTGTAAATGGATTCTTATTGCGACTTTTCATCCTAGCGCGGTGAAATTTGGCATGGTATTTCTCCATACAAGCCTTAATATACTGACGTCTAATTTAATGGAATTTCATGAGAACTTAAAAATGGCTGCTGTGCAATTTGTAAAAAATCTCTGTTTCATTTCTTGTGTCCTGAAAATAAGACCAGTAGGATATATGGAAATAGGCTATTTAGTTCTTCTCGGAACTACTTGTTATATGTACTGTATAATACGAAGTACGTCCAGAAAGTAAGTTCCGTTTGGTAATAACATTAAATTGTGTACAGATACAGAAAAATTATTTATTGCACAAAATTCTACTACCCTTAAACTACTTTTCCACATAACTGCCGAAATGTTGCAGGCATTTGTCGTAGCGTGGCACGAGTTTTTGTAAACCTTCATCATAGACGTGTGCCGCCTGAGTTACAGAAGAACTGGTTCACGCGATTGATGACAAGATCCGGGAAAACCAGGTTTACAATTAGTCTCTCGCTATGGAATTTCCCCAAATCTCACGATCACTAATTCATGAAATTGTTACCGAAAAACTGAACTTTCGTAAACTTTGCCGACGTTGGGTACCAAAGATTCTTACTGAGCAACACAAAACAAAACGGATGGGTAGTGCACTTCAGTTTTTGACCCTTTTCAATGAAGGCGGCGAAGAATTTCTGACACAGATAGTCACAGGAGATGAAACTTGGGTTTCTTACGACACCCCTGAAAGTAAGCGGCAATCAATGGAATGGAGGCACACTTCATCCCCAGCAAAGGTTAAGCCAAAACAAATCTTGACACCTCGGAAATTGATGTGCACAGTGTTCTGGGACTAGAAAGGCATCTTACTCATTGATTTCTTACCGCGTGGTCAAACAATCAACGCAGATGCTTACTGCGGGACACTTAGGAAATTGCGCCGCGTGATACAGAATAAGCGCCGAGGGTTGCTGTCAAAAGGTGTTGTTTTTCTTCACGACAACGCACGACCACACACTGCAAATGTGACGAAAAACCTCCTACAGGGATTTGGCTGGGACGTGTTTGACCACCCTCCGTACAGCAATGACCTCGCTCCTAGCGACTTTCATCTGTTCACACATCTCAAGTCTTTCCTTGGCGGTCAACACTTCAACAATGACGACGAGCTGAAAGAAGATGTTTCCAACTGGTTGAAGACACAGGCGGCAAACTTCTATGAAGAAGGTATCCAAAAACCTGTGTCACGCTATGACAAATGCCTGCAAAAGTTCGGCAGTTATGTGGAAAAGTAGTTTAAGAGGTGTAGAATGTTGTGCAATAAATAATTTTTCTGTATCTGTACACAATTTAATTTTATTACCAAACGGAACTTACTTGCTGGACGTGCCTCGTACTACAGTTAGTTTCTTTTGCTGGAGCGGGGCCAGCGGCCAGCTACCAGGCGCGCTCATCTTCCGCCAGCCAACCGAACTCGGACCGCAGTGCGCGTAAGTAAAAGCCGAAACATAGTACATTACTAGCAAATCATGATTAAAGAACTTACCTTTTCACAGAAGATGCTGAAAATGTTCTCCTTCAGCTGACAGACAGGCGTTGTATCGTGTAAATAAATTAGCGTTTACACGTTGTAATTCTCCCTCCATAATGAATGATATCTGCTGCCGTATATTGTTCTCCAGGTCCTGTAGGGTACGGGGATTATACCGATACACTTTTTCTTTTAAGCTACCCCACAAATAAAAATCAAACGGTGTTAAATCCGGGCTTTGAGGCGGCCACAATCCAGCACTAATCACCCTGTCATCAAACACAGCACTTATTGCGTCCAATGAATTGCTAAAAAAAAAACGTACAATCTTTCCCTGTCTGTTAACTGGACAAAGAAGTTATTCAAAATAACCTGAACGTATCGAGCAGAATTAATAGTTTCACGGAAAAAAATTGGGCCTATAATTCTTTTTGCAGTTACTGCGCACCACACACCGATTTTTGGATTATGCAGGAGGTTTTGGTGGATCAGTCTTGGGTTCTCAGGTGACCAGTATCGATTGTTTTGTGAATTCACACGTCTATGTAAATAAAACAACGCCTCATCACTGAAAAACGCTAACTGTGGATCTAAAATTCCGTCATGCACGGACTGGAAAAAACAATTACAGTAGTTGGTTCTTGCCACTGGGTCTCTTGGACTTAAGGTTTGAACCTGAGTCGTTTTGTACGGTCGATACTTAATTATACCAGACCCCAAAAAAAAAAAAAAACTGTGAACATGGGCTCGCCCAGTAGCGTGCGTCCAGCTGAGCACTGTTGCCACAGTGAGACTTGCGGAGACGACACAGCTCTACACTCGCAGTATACGCACGATCTTCTCCGTGAACACAAGGCGCTTCGAATGTAAGTGCATGTACGAGATGGAGGGCCTAATCCTACGAATATCTATGCTCACAACGGAGTGTGCACAATGTGATATTAGCCAGGTATATGATGCCACACAAACGTTATTCGTGAAAGTGACCACCTCCTGGTGTAGCGACCAGCATTCTTGGCTGTCGCCCAGGATGTCCGGGTTGGATTCCTGGCTCTGCCAAGCTATTTAATTCTAGTCTGAGGGCTGGAACAGGGTTCGCTTAACTTCGTGAGGCAAAACTAGGAAGATGTGGGTTAGATTCCTACCTCAGTCATCCTGAAAGTGGTTTCTCATTTCTACTCCAGGCAAATGCCGGGATGGTTCCTAACTTAAGCCCACGGCCGCCTCCTTCCCAGTCCTCACCAGAATGCAAATACACACACTCTAATAACGACACCACAGTAACCCAGATTTTCAGACAAGTACACGGGGCTAGAGTACCAATATGTCCAAGCCCCTCAAATAAAACAACAATAATATAATGTTATTATGTCACATGACGTAATCTACACCCCAAGCCATACTGATTAACACTGCGTGTTGGCCCTTTATAAGGTAATAGAAAAAGAGAAAACAATTTGTTGGGATCAGTTTTTGTTTATTGGAGACCACCTTGTGGTGTACTGGCTAGCACATTGTTGCCCATTCTTGGCTGTCACCGCGGAGTCCCGGGTACGATTCCCAAGAAATGTAATTCTGGTCTGAGGGCTGGAACAGGGTACACTCAGCCTCGTGATGCAAACCTGGGAATATGTGGGTTGCATTCCTACCTCAGCCATCATGGAAGTGGTTATTCTGTGGATTCGCACTTCTACTCCAGGTAAATGCCGGGATGGTACCTAACGTAAGGCCAGGGCCGCTTCCTACGCAAATCCTACCTCAATTACAAATATACACACTAGTACAGACATCACAGTGTCACAGATTATCAGACAAATTCCACACACACTCAAATACACGGGGCTACATGACCACGATGTCGCAAAGCTCCTAAAACAATCATCATTATCATCATCATCATCATCAACAACAACAACAACAACAACAACTCTTGCTGTCACCCATGATGTCCAGATTCGATTCACGGCTCAATCAAGACATTTAGATCTGGTCTCAGGGTTAGAACCGGGTACACTATGCCTCGTGAGGTAAGACTGTGAAGAGGTGAGTTTTAATCGACTCAATTACAAAAAAAAAAAAAAACAAAAAAAAAAAAACCACACACACAATTGCCGACACCACTACAACACAGGTTATCAGATTTTGTGTTTTCAAGTACTTCTGTATTCGAACGATTCTTTAAAAGGTCATATACCATGAAAATTATATTTCTTGCCTGGCTGTTCGACTGCCATTCGGCTGCTAAGGAACATTGTTATGAGTTCAAAACTTCAGCTCACAGCACTAACTTCTTTAAGCTCCACTACTGAATTAATACCGCAATGCTGTCACTCTTCGTTATCTTCCCCAGCGAAACTAAATATTTCAACACCTAGCCATTCTCCACTCAAATTATCCCTCCAGTTCAAGGACAGATGCTATCTCCCGAGCGGCTGGTCGTAGGGTCACGAGGTTTGGACTGTTAGCTTCAAAATGTTTAGCTCTGTAACATAGGTTCATCCAAATAATTGGATATTTAATGATTTTCGTGTGCGGAGAGAAATAAAGATTTCGTACGGCACAGCGAGCCCAGAGTGCGCAGTTAACTAGGCAACGCCGCGCTATGCGATTGGCTGGCACGGGTGAGTGCGTGAATCTGGCTCCTACCTCATGTTCACAGTTGTTTTGGGCTTGGTATAGTTTTGTGGCCCTCTGAGCCGTTGAATATGACACGCCGGCTTGTTGAGAAAGTTTTGCAAGATTTTCTCGGTGACCGTAATAATCGAGCAGTAATATCCTCTAATTTCCCTTTTGTCAAAACGTGACGTCTTCGTTTATTTAAAAAAAATTAAAACCGACCCCGTAGACTTGAACTTCATCACAACCTTCCGAACTGCGGTCTAGGAAGGCATCTTAACACCAGGAAATTCCTGTTGAAATGTTCTGCGAGTAACACTAACAGACTCGTTCTTAATAAAAGTACAGCAAATGAAAATCCTTTGTTGTGTGGTGAACCTCGCAGCCATACTTGTGTATGGTTAGATAAAAACTAACAATTCCCAACTGTTCGTACTGTTGCAGCAAGCACGCACACCTACTGGTCTGTATCTGTCGTCGCCTGAAGAGATTGGCTTGCCACTCCAAGCAGCCGGACTAATTGGGTGGGCTCAAACGAAACGCAGAAAATATAAATAAAGGTTAGATTATCAGCTGACGAATGACAATAGCCAACATTCCTCAACACTTGAATTTTTGAATCTTTGGAAGTTACATCTTTACATTATGTACAGTAGCTACTCCAGTGCGTGTTTACTGTAATTAGCCTAATCGAAGCACGGACTTAAGCCCGTTTGATGTTAAATTGTTAAAAAAATGTGTAACACAAAGTGTAAAAATCGATTACGCGTACTCTAGTGGAGCTGGAGAACAATATACGGCAGCAGATATCCCTCACAACACAAGGAAATTGCAACGTGTAAAAGTTAATTTATTTACACGGCACAACGCCTGTCTGTAAGCTGAAGGAGAACATGTTCAGTATATTCTGCGAAAAGGTAAGTTCTTTAATCATGATTTGCTGGTAAATTTACCATTAATTAATGTACTATGTTACGGTTTTTACCTGCGCGCATTGCGGTCCGAGTTCGGTTGGCTGACGGAAGGCGTGCGCGCCTGGTAGCTGGCCGCCGGCCCCGCTTCAGTAAAAGAATCTCCCTGTAGTATATAATAGATTTGCTGCTCTGATTCTCCACTTTGTAGAATTTCACTGATTATCCCTAATGTCAACAAGAGTTTAGTGCTTTTCAGTCGGTCAACACGAATGTACCCAAAAGAGATGGGTTATACCCTAATCCTGAAATAAATTACATTAATCTCATGTAATTTATTACATTAATCTCATGTAATTTATTTCAGGATTAGGGTATAACCCATCTCTTTTGGGTACATTCGTGTTGACCGACTGAAAAGCACTAAACTCTTGTTTACTAAGGCAACACTGAAAATATGGCTTCAAACACCACAATATCCCTAATGTTATATTTACCTGAATTACGTTCACGATTGCACTTGGTAAATTATTGTAACACACAGCCTCGTGGTAATTTCCTCTGAACTTCCAGCTGCCTTTATTCACTCCTATTTTAACAACCTTACTTGGCAAGCTTCGAGAAATGATGTATTGCTGTACACAAGTTTCCCTAATATTTTCAATCGTATTAAATTGTCTCACTGGACTACATATAGCCTCTACATTTTCTGCACGCTACCAGCTCTTTAATGAAATATTGATTTTCACAGTAAGAAGTATTACTTCTAACAAACTGTACTTTAATATGCAAACGTTTTAGTATTCAAAACAATCTTTGATGTAATTTCATAAATGTTTACTCGTCTATCGTGGAATTTTCCAACCACGTGATACGACACACTGTAACGTCATCAAACACTCGACTTGGATTGTACTCGATCTTCGCAAAGATTTCCGGATTCCCTAATGTTCAACCAATCAGATTTCTTCCTTCGCCAAAACGTTCTCGAAGCGTTTGTAATGTTTTTATTTCTTCAATAAATAGTGGAAAATGTTTCACAGAAAATTCCTTAGACATTTAAGGAAATTATTCAGTTTTTTCATTAATTCCATACTTATTCATAACTCTCGTTGCGAGTCTTATCCACTGCACTCTTCATCCTTTGCAAGTAATACATTTTCCTTCATGCAGATACTCCATAAATCATCTCTGCTTTTGATCTCTGAGTATGAATTGGAGTTGTCAATCGTCATAACATAGGTGAATATCGGTGTTTATTCTACATATGAAAATCACTTTATATATAAGTCCCGGCTATCAAATCAATATTAGTCTTATACCGTACCGTATATTCTATTGAGTTATGCATTGATGTAGAATTTCTCTCTCCTACAGGATCTTCTGGTTTGTGTGGTGTGTGTTCTCATGGTGGGCTTCATTTTATCTAATACATTCGTCCTGGAACGCGTTCGTAAACAATGCTGTGAGCTTCAGTGTGGAGACGGAAAGAAACATGTTCAACACACCATTCCCGTCTCTAACCTTGTGCGAGAAGGCCAGCCTAACGAGTAGTACAACGCGCTTCGACCAGTTAGTTGAAGAGTAAGTAGTAAGTACTACGCTTTCCGACAACCTCGTGTTGTGGTGCCTAGCACTCGTGAGGTGATTTCTAAGACCTAAATTGAATTCTGGTCTGAGGATTGAAGAGGAGTAGGTCCTATTCCCAATTCAGCCATCCTAGAAATAGTTTTCCTTGGGTTTCTACTTTTACTCCAGACTCTACAGTCGCCACAATGACACAGGTCTTAAAAAAATTCTACACACACCCAAGTAATTGGGACTGAAATAACTATGAAGTCCTAGATCAAACAACAACAACAACAACAACAACAACAACAACAACAACAACAACGCTTTATACAAGCGTTTCAAACTAAAATTAACTGAAATAAATTTAAAATGACCTTAACAGTACAGGCACAGGATTGTATCCAAATACATAGGCCAATTATGTGTCCAACAACCTTCTGACGTATTCAGACTACTGTCCCAAAGGTTTGATGCCCGACCCTACCAGGAAGATTGATACTAGTTTGAGGGTTGAAATTGGGTACGCTCAACCAAGTGAAAATAACTGATCTATTCCTAGTGGTTTTTTCTACTACCCCAAGCACATTTCAGGATGGCTCCTAATTTAGGATCACGGTCGTCGCCTTCCCAATCCTTTCCCCTATTACACACCCTATCACAGATATCACAATAACACACACTCAAGTGCACGAGGATGATGACCACGATGTCCAGGACCTAAAAATGAAATAACGACGACGACTTTTGAGTCATTCTATTTCAAAACATAATTGAGGAAATGTTGGCGTATGTTTCTTACTCTGATGTTTGATTCCCGGTATCACGGGGCTCGTGCTGAACTTGGCATTCCTTTCACTAAGTCAACCTCTTGGTGTTAATATTCTTGGCTGTCGCCCCGGGGGTCCGGTTCAAATCCTGGTACTAAGGGGCCAAGCTCTTCATTCCTTTCCTAGGGGTATTTACTATTATTATTATTATTATTATTATTATTATTATTATTATTATTATTATTATTATCATCATCACCGTTATTTTCAGATCATTGTATGGTAAAACACAAAGTAATTATGTAGATTACATTGAAGCATAATCATCACCTTAATTTAGATCACTGCCAATGAATTTACGAACTATCCTAGTTAAAGCCAATACCACTGCCTTCTGTAATAATTTTTGCAGGTTTGTGTCCAGATCACGCTCTTTTAGCCCTTACAGAAGATCTTTGAAAACCACACCAGTGTTGAAGAACTCTCTTGACCTGCCATTGCCTCCTGATAGGCTCCACCACCTCCCAATATTTGGTCCCTTTTTCAGCATGTTTATCCTGCAGGTAATGGCAATATCATTCAGTCTGACTTCCTTCAATCTCTTGTTGAAGATTACTATGCCAGACCTATTATGTTTCACTGTCCTTTCGGCGAGCACAGTCCAATCCCAATACAGTTTGAAATGTTCATTTATTGGTATTATTATTACTATTATTATTATTATTGTTTACCTCCTCTGGATTCTTAATATTGTTCATTATCGGATGCATTTATACTCAATAGTAGTTTTATTATATTTTACACACAATAGGCTATACTGTATCCCCATCTAAAAATAAAAAATTACGAGCCTTACAGTAGTCGCATATGATGTGTAACATCTGACATAGAAGAAACCTCACGTGAAATTGTTGATACACCGGTATTTTATAGTATTATTGGCACAAATATTTTTCTATTGTAAAAGGGAGTGTTTTACAGATATTGTAGTTTATAATACGGAACTCATTTTATTAGATACCGGGTGAGTTAGCCGAGGTCGTTGCGGCATGACTGTTGGCAGTCGCTCACATCCGGGAGGCGAGGAGGTTCGAATCCCCCCGCCGGCAACCTTGAAGATGGTCTTCTGTGGTTTCCCATCTTCCTTCCAGGCAAATGCCGGGGTTGGTCCCTAACTATAGGCCACAGCCGCTACCTTCCAACTCCTCGACCCTCCCATCCAACATTCCTCCCCAACGGTACTTGTAGCTCACCCATTGGGTGTCTGTCTCGAAGCAGCTACAAAACTGGCGAGCCGAACATGTCCTCGGACACTCCCGGCACTAAAAGCCATACGCTAAAAAAAAAAATAGATGATTTGTAGCTTCCACCAGCACTAGCCTAAATAAAGAATACGATATGGATCAACTAGATTAATAGACGCGACACCGCTCATAACCTTAAATTCCTTAAAAACAGGTCCTCTTGATTCACAGACCAACACGTAATTTCATATGGATTCTGTTGAAATGAGTCATATTGATATGATAAATATCGTTTAAAATGATAGTCTGGTAGCAAAAATATCTACCCCGCCCAGGATTCGAACCCAAGATCTCTAGATTCACAGTCATACGCAATAACCCCACGGCTATTTCGACTACGCAAATATTGTGCACAAGATGGTGACTTATTTCCACGTTCCAATAATAATGCATTACGGAATTAAGTTTCATTTATATTTTGCTTGTTTCGATAATGTTCCTGAGTGACATTGAGTTTAAAATGCCTTATGCCAATGCAATGCCGACTACTTACAATGTTTGATAGTAAGGCATTTTACCATTTAAATACTGATACGAAGACTTCGAACATGTACCATGTCATTTGTTTAAATCACTTGACACCAGATTTCGCATGAGCGTTTTCCGTTCGGTATGCCATACACATTCCACATGGCCGAGAGTGGGTCATGGTATCAATTTTCGACACCGCGCGCTGATTGTTTCTCTTACCAGCGCCAGCTGGATCGATCGATCGAGTTGGCAGTGCGTCTTATACTTCCGTTCGATGCACCACTGCCAGCTAGGGCACACTTCCATTCGATCGATCGAGCGGGCAGTGCATACTTCCGTTGTCCACCACTGCCAGCTAGTACACTTCCGTTTGATCGAGCGGGCAGTGCATACTTCCGTTGTCCACCACTGCCAGCTAGTACACTTCCATTTGATCGATCGAGCGGGCAGTGCATACTTCCGTTTGATCCACCACTGCCAGCTCGATCGTTCCGATCCACTTCCGTCCCCAATTTTCAAAATCACTCCCACAAAACTCTCCAGCAACCGAGCGGTAAGATGTTGCACATCAAAAGTGTAAACGCCAATCTAACAAAACAACATGTGTCTAACAGCGCGGTGAGAAAGAACAGGTGGTATCACACTGAAAATTTACATTGCGTGGTAGTGGAGGATCGGAATTATCCGGAACAGTTCGGGAATTCTCGGTCAGTGCACCTCGAACATTGTTGCATCCGCCATGAAACGACCAGTGGAGCTAACTGCAGAGACAGGGATTACCGAGTCTACCATCTGCGCAATACCAGTCATTATAGTAATCTATCGTTGTTCGACTGTACAACGACTACTTGGCGAGTGCTGCTGTATTGTGTTCCACCGTGTACAAACTCTAGGGATTGATCGAGGAGAGGATACGGAACAGAAAAGTTCTAATGAACGTATGTCCGGAAATGCATGGTGTCCATGCTAGTGACCAGTCTTCCTTCCACGTTGCCTAACAGATCGGAACTATCGGCGTTTCTTGCGGGTGACTTTGCCTCCCTGGCTGGAAGACGTACCATTGATGATTCGCAGGGTTATGTGGCTGCTACATGATGGTGCTCCAGCCGACTTCGCCGTTAACGTCCGGACCTATCTCAATTGTGTCTTCCCTGGTCGATGGATCGGACGAGGAGGTCCAGTTGCATGGCCTGCTCGTTCACCAGATCTCAACCCGTGTGATTTCTGGTTATTAGGCCATCTCAAAAGTATCGTGTATGCAGAGCCCATTACAGATGTGGGGACACTGGAGCAGGGTATTCTTACTTCCTTTGACACTGTTAGGATGCAGCTTGGCCGATGTGAACGTGTGAGACAGAACATGCTACGGCGCGTACACGCATGCGTGGAGGCATATGGAAATCATTTTCAACACATACTGTAACTGTGGCTGCATGGCACAGCGTGTATTAGACCGCCGTCTCTGTAACAAAGAATGATCTAATAAAAGGTCCCTTACAAACAAACCATGCATTTCCGGTCATACGTTCATTAGATCTTTTCTGTTCCGTAGTCTCTCCTCGATCAATCCCTGGAGTTTGTACACGGTGGAAAAACTCACCCTGTATGTACCGTATAAAGTGCGTAATTTATATTTCTCAATTTTTTACTTTTCCGCTGAGAAAAATATGGTCGTTGTGCGACATTGTCATCAGTCACCATTATTGGGGATCTGTTCGTTATGCGACATTGTCATCTGTCACCATTATTGTGCATCTGTTCGTTGTGCAACATTGTCATCTGCCACCATTTTTAGGGATCTGTTCGTTATGCGACATTGTCATCTGTCACCATTATTGTGCATCTGTTCGTTGTGCAACATTGTCATCTGTCACCATTTTTAGGGATCTGTTCGTTATGCGACATTGTCATCTGTCACCATTATTAAGGATCTGTTCGTTGTGCAATATTGTCATCTGTCACCATTTTTGGGAAACTGGTCGTTGTGCGACATTGTCATCAGTCACCATTATTTGGGTCCTGATCGTTGTGCGTTATTGCCATCTGTCACCATTATTGGGGATCTGTTCTTTGAGCGACGTTCTCATCAGTCACCATTATTGGGGTCCTGATCGTTGTGCGTTATTGCCATCTGTCACCATTATTGGGGATCTGTTCTTTGAGCGACGTTGTCATCAGTCACCATTATTGGGGTCCTGGTCGTTATACGACATTGTCATCAGTCACGATTATTGGAGATCTGGTCCGTTTGGGGACATTGTCATCAATCACAATTATTGGGGATCTGGTCGTTGTGCGACATTGTCATCAGTCACCATTATTGGGGATGTGGTCGTTGTGCGACATTGTCATCAGTCACCATAATTGGGTATGTTGTCGTTGTGCGAAATTGTCATCAGTCACCATTATTGGGGATGTTGTCGTTGTGCGACATTGTCAACACCCAAGGTAAAAATCCACCAGCTCTCATGTCTCCAAATAACTGACTAAATATAATCGTTGTGTGGTTTTGCGTAAACATGGATGAGCTGCGTGGCACATGTGATCTTCGCGCCAGTGTAACTAAAGAAACAAACCTGGAACAAAGCTAGGAAATATTTCTGAGCCTTAAATTGAGGTGGGCGCAGTGAATGACCATTCAAATGTTGTTATTCAATGTGTTGAACTATCACAACAAATGAAAATGTGCTTGAATATTATGAACACTTACGGCACCTTTGTTATTCACTGAAGAAACAAGCAGGAAACCAACCCAACAGAAAATAAATATTGTTTTCAATCCAATGAATGAAAACAATTATCATGATCCAGGACCTTCTTGTCCTGAAGACTAAACAGAATACGCGTGCTCATCTTTTCTATTCAACCTACGTCGATGACTATGTTTTTTTTTCTTTCGATACGCCGCACTGTACAGCGAACCCCTTTATACAGTGGCTACTTATATTATGACACCCCGCTGTATTACGCATCTGCAAACACGTCAATAACATCAGTTGTCAGACAAATTCTATATACATACACTCCCAAGTATACGTAGCTGAAATGACCTCGATGTACAAGCCCCAAAATCAAACAACAAACACAACAAACCAGATTTGCATTACATCATACAATCTTCAGCCCGTATTACAGTACAGTATTCCGGCACAATGATGATTTACTCTATACATGTTACTTTGGCTCCACTTTGCTCGTTTTCGACCTCACAGGTATGGCCTTTCTGGACCTCTCTGGCCTATTGCTGCCTATATTCATTATATTTTGAATTCTATGGTATTTTTTCCGGAATAAGTGAACTCTCCATTGCCCTTTATGCTTTTAATTTCTTCATTTGAGCAGGCTCAGCAAATTTCTTGGTATATCTGGGATGAATCTCAGACCACAGGGGTAACAGACAAATATACTAGCCACTACATCACGAGAGAGTCTTTAAATATATGTCTAACTTTTAATTTGTTATGTATTTTCAGGACTTTTATTGCTTCATCTAGTGGACAGGAATATCTTTGTCATTAATACCATGTACGTATGTGTAGTGTATGGAATTTATCTGATGACCTCTATTGTTGTGATGACTGTATTACTGTGTAGTTAAATATGTTGTGTATGCTAATATTTATTAATAGATACTGTTACACGTAGGCAAAACCTGCTGGTAAGAAGATATTTACAGATATCTCAGTTGCTCTCTAAGATGTCTCTGTGTTCACTGATTACATTATTGATTTTCTTCTGGAAAACATTTCAACTGTTAGGGAAAGGCTCTAACACGTATTCAGACACTCCATTCTATGTTTCATCATTATTGATAAAAGAATACTTAGCTAAATTCGTGTTTTTAATTATGTTCTTAATTTTGTGATCGTGATCTCTCCTACTCATATAATCCGGCTCATTCCGGCTCATTCCGGCCGGCTACCCTATGTATGCTTTGTACATATCCTTGTGAAAAGGTTCCCATCACAATGACTTGAACATGTCAGAGTTACTCTCAGTATCTGCCTGACATGCCATAAACGAATCTTGCAGCTTTCCTGTGCACCATCTCCAATTTATTCGTTAGAGTTGATTGGTAGGGATCCCACAACTCGTGGCGTATTGGTCCCATAAGGCATTTGTATGCGAATTCTTTGGCCTGAATACTGCTACTATACACTATGTTATGTCTCTCATAACGATATAGGCCAATATCGACTTTGTCGCCTGATTAGCAACGTTCTCAACGTGCTCACCCCAGTGTAACCTATTATTTATGGTAATCCTGAGTTAGGTACATGACTCGACTCTTGGAATAATTCCGTTTCCTAATCTGTAACCAAACATTATCCCTTTTCTGCTGCTAGTGAAAGCTATTTACTTTTTCAGCATTTACTCCCATGTTATTTCGGATAACCCATCATTATAGGCGTTCTAAGTCCTGTTAGTTAGTTAGTTAGTTATTGTTGTTTTAAGGTGCGGAAATACGAGGTCATCTGCCCCTGTTGAGGGAACGCAGTATCATTGTTGATTTTTGACTTTTCTATAATGACACAGTTCTCAGCGAATAGTATGTCGTCCGATTTAACAGACTGTCAGCGGTAACGTTCTCGCCTGCTGTGCCCAAGGTTGAAATGTCGAATCTTGGCGCAGTCAGCTGGCATTTGAGGGTGCGCAAATGTGAGGGAGCCGTGTCAGTAGATGTACGGGTACGTTAAAGATCCCCTCGGGGCAAAATTCCGGCACCCTGGGGTTCCTAAAAGAAGCCGCAGTAGTTAAAAGGGACGTAAAACAAATAACAGTATTATTATAAACATATGGAAGAAACAACAGTGGCCCAACTACACATCCTTGTGGAATTCCAGAGCACACCCCAACACTTTGACTCACTGGGTTTTGTTATGGAGAAAGTCCCGGATCCAGATTAGGACAAGTCACCTCGTTGCGTAGTGGCTGACACCGCGAAGGCCCGAAGTCGATTCTCGGCTCTGCCAAGAAATTTAATTCTGGTCTGAGGGCTGGAACGGGGTGCAAAACAGCCTCGTGAGGCGAAACCGAGAAATCATTCCTACCTAAGCCATCCTGGAAGTGGTTTTCCGTGGTTTCCCCACGTTTATTCCAAGAAAATGCCAGAATAGTACCTAACTTAAAGCCACTTCCTACCCAAACCCTACCTCAATTACAAATACACACACCGGTACAGACATCACAGTGACACAGGTTATCAGACAAATTCTACTCAAACACAAAGTACACGGGGCTACATGACCACGATGTCGCAAAGCCCCTAAAGAATCAACAACCGCAGTATACGACTCTTTTATCATGGTCCAAGTTTTCAAGCTTATGTAACAGGAGGTCATGTGGGACCTGGTCAAATGCCTTAGCTAAGTCAATGATTGCACTGTTTACTTCGCCTCCTGTGTCCATGCCTTCTGCTATATCTTGGCGAAATCTCACCACCTGTGATTCAAATTAATATCCTTTCCTGAATCCGTGTTTTCTAATATGCAACTAGTTATATCATTTCCCTAAATTCCCTTATATAAACTACAAGTATGTGTTCAATTTGTTTACATAATACCACTGTCAAACTTTCTTTGTCTATGGTTACCCAACATGTTTCTGTCTCCTCCTTTATAGATCGGAACTAGGTGTAAAAGAGCTTTCTCCTAGTCGAGCTTTGGTTTGTTAGTTGCTTTCAGGATGTTTATTGCTACTGCTTCTTTTAGAGAACTGGGAATTTATGGAATTCACCTGATATCTTGTGTTATTGAGGTGAATGCATTAGTGTGTAGTTAAATATGTTACATATACAAATATATGGCTAGCTTTTAATGTGTTATTAACTTCCAAAACTGTAACAGCTATTGCTTCATTCAAGTAACAGTGATATCATGTTCACCAATACCATGTACTTATGTGTATGGAATCTTGCCTAATGACCTGTGCTATTGAGATAAATGCATTAGTGTGTAGTTAAATATGTTATGTATGTTGTTACATTCAGAACGATATTTTTGTGCTTCATTTAGGGAATAGGGATATCTTGGTCATCAGCCCCATGCTGATTACCTGACGCACGTTTTCTACATGCTTCTGTAAATGTTCACAATAAATAACAAATGAATATATTTCCTTTCTTCCAGGATGGAATCCACTGCAGTGGAGGAATTTGAGACGATTTTGGGTGAGGTGGCCTTCTTTGAAGGAAAGGCTAGAACCATTAGTGAGAACTGCGTAAACGAGTATAAAGGAAAATGTTTTGATGAAAGATTTGCTGAATTTGCGAAAGCGGTAAGAACAATGTATTGTATTCAGTACACATTATCATTTGGCAGCACAGCCGAAAACGTTAAGCCACACTCCACAACTCTAATGGGGAGCAGGAAGTTCAAAGAAATCCGACGCTGCGGTTTTTACACACTCCTTCCAGACAAAAGTCGGGATGGTACTTAATTTCAGTAAAACCTACCTTACAGTTAAATATTTTACTGAGTTAGTGTAGAAACACTGATTTTCACACCAAAAATCTCGGGACCGATGACGATTAACAACAACAGCAATGAAGTATTACACCGGTCTGAAGAGTCTTTGCCGTTCTGAAAAGACTGCGCAGTCATCAGTTTACATCTGACTATCGGTTCGTCAGGGTGAGTGTAGGGCAAGAGAGAAGGCATATACACTTCGTATCAAGCGTTGTTGACACCAGTGGCGTAAATACGGGGGGAAATCAGGGGGATGATTTCCCTCTCCCAGAGCCAATTAATGAAAATATGAAATTTGATGAAGTTATTAACTTTGAATAAAACCAAATTTTGGATTGATGACAAATAATTAAATTGTGTTGGAAAGAATTTATTTACACTGGTGTAACACTTCTGTCTACCACAAATCCAACCCCTCGTCCTCGTCATGGGAGATGGGCAACGTAATGTTGTAGGAGATTGCCTGTAGGGGTGAAGTACAGTGGGGACATTGTGTGCCTCAAGACCGCTACGGTAGCTGTGAAGGCCCTATAGGAACCCTGAAGAATTTACGGCTAACGGGGCTCTGGTGAAACAACTGCTGACTTGTAGTTTAGAGTTGGTTCTTCAAAGGCTAAGGGAAGAAACCCTGACAGAAAATCAGCCTGGTGCCTCAGGCTTAAGGTGGCAGCCCCTCCAAGACACTCGGAGGCAGTGGGTTAATCACTCGCTCCTCTTAAATAAACTGATTACGGAAACTGAAGCGAAATTACAAAACCGGACGGATAACCTGATGACGACTTTTGGCATGAAGAGGACTACGAAAATCGGTTTCTGGAATGTGAGGACCTTGATGGAGAAACCAGACTGAAACAAGTGACACGGGAGATGAAGACTTATGGGCTGAATATCCTAGGATTGAGTGAGGTGAGGTGGCCAGGATTTGGTGAAATACAGACAACAGATGGAATTACATTTCTCTATTCTGGGGGCGATGATGAAGAACACAGGGATGGAGTGGGGTTGCTGCTCAACAGAAATGCAAAGAGAAGCCTTATGGAGTGGAAGCCAATTTCTAGTTGGCTCATGTTTGCCAGGTTCAAGACAAAGATCAGGAATGTGATCATCATCCAATGCTATGCGCCTACAGAACAATCGGAGCCAGAGAAGAAGGAATAATTCTACCAAATGCTGCGAGATGTCACAAGACAAACAAGTAAGAAGGACATTCTCATTGTTATGGGAGACTTCAACGCGGTGGGCTCAAACGATGAGGGGTTGGAGCAGATCATGGGTAAACATGGCCTTGGTGAGATGAATGACAATGGGGAGAAATTTACGGAATATTGCGCCAGTCAGGATTTGGTAACGGATGGCACGATATTTCCTCATAGGTGGTGCCACAAGGTCACCTGGGTGTCTCCTGATCAAGTCACAGAAAATCAAATTGATCACATCGCGGTGAGCAGGAGGTTCAGAAGAAGCTTGGAAGATGTTAGGAACAACAGAGGAGCGGACGTTGGTAGTGACCATCATCTTGTGGTTGCCAACTTACGCATGAAGATCGTGGCAGTCCGCCGAAAGTTTAACACTCGGCACAATAAGTTTGATGTGGGCAAGCTTAAGAACCAGCAGAGATTGGACCAATTTAAACTGGAGCTCAGAAATAAATTCCCGGTGTTGGACTCCGAGACAGAGAAGGATGTGGAGACTGTGTGGAGCGAGGTAAAGAATATATTCGTGGAAATCAGTGAGATGCAGCTCGGGTACAAGAACTACCTGCGGAAAGAATGGATATCCGATCAGACCTGGGACAAGACAAATTATAGGAAGGAGATTAAGGCCAAGCTCAACACCTGCAAGACTAGGCAGCAGAAGGCTCTCACACAAGTAAAGTATTCAACAGCAAACAGGGCGGTAAAGAGGATTGTGCGGAAGGATCATAGGAGGTGGATTGATGAGCAGGCGGAGAAAGCAGAAGAAGCGGCAAGAAGGGGGGACGTTAAGGTGCTCTATGGCATCACAAAGATGCTTTCGAAGAAAGGTTTCAATAAAACTAGGCCTGTGAAGACCAAGACGGGCGAGATCCTCACGACGTGTGAACAGCAGCTGACTAGATGGAGAGAACACTTTGCAGAGGTTCTTAATATAGATAGAGGACCAGAAAGTAAGCAGTGAGGAGAAGAAGAAGAGGAAGCAGAAAGTGACCCAAGCATCAGCCTTGACTCCCCAACTCGGGGCAAAATACGGACAGCGTTGAAGCAGATGAAGTGCGGGAAGGCACCAGGTCTGGATAATATCCCAGGGGAAGTACTGAAAGCAGACCTGGATATAACGATCAATCTGCTGCACCCGCTGTTGGAGAAGATCTGGAAGGAGGAGAAAATACCAACCGACTGGAAGAAGGGGTTGCTAGTCAAGTTACCGAAGAAAGGGGACACCACAAACTGTAACAACTGGAGGGGTATCACCTTGATGTCCATTCCAAGCAAAGTGCTGGCGAGAGTCATCCTGAATCGTATAAAAGACTGCGTAGAAAAAAGGCTTCGGAATGAACAGGCTGGATTTCGACAACATCGCAGCTGTGTGGATCTCATCAACACCCTCCGAATCATCCTGGAGCAGAGTGTGAAGTGGCTGAATGCCCTTTACCTCACATTTGTTGACTTCGAGAAAGCCTTCGACTCCGTAAATCAAAGAATCATGTGGAAGACCCTCGAGGAATATAAAATTCCAACAAAGATCATCAGAATCATGGAAGAGATGTACGAAGGGTATGAGTGCCAGGTTCTTCACGAAGGCAAATTAACAGGAAAGATAAAGGTCAGTTCCGGAGTGAGACAGGGGTGTGTCCTTTCCCCCACTCTGTTCCTGTTGGTCCTGGATAGTGTGATGAAGAAGGTAATGGGAGGATGGAAGAGGGTTATTCAATGGGGTATAAATGACAGGCTTGAAGATCTGGATTTTGCAGACGACATTTGTCTTATGGCACAACGTTACCGAGACATAGAAAATAAGCTGGGGAGGTTGCAGAGAGAAGCAGAACGTGCAGGACTGATGATCAACACCAACAAGACCAAAGAGATGAGGATAAATTCTGACGTCACGACTAGCTTGACAGTCAACGGAAAGGAAATTGAGCGAGTTGAGTCCTTCATCTACCTTGGAAGTATAGTCACAAATGATGGGGAAGCAGAGGAAGATGTTCGAAGCCGTATCAGAAAAGCAAATGGTGCCTTTGTCCAGCTCTACCCCATCTGGAGAAATAGAAACATTTCCAGGAAGACCAAGCTCCGCCTTTTCAATAGCAACGTAAAGTCGATTCTTCTCTACGGCTGTGAAACATGGAAAGTCACAAAACCGATCAACAACCGGCTACAGGTGTTCATTAACAGATGTCTGCGTCGCATCATGAATGTGAGGTGGCCTCAAATGAAGATCTTTGGACCATCACCAATCAACAACCAATTAGCATCCAGATCAAGGAGAGGAAATGGCGCTGGATTTGTCACACACTAAGGAAGCCGGACGGAGCTGTTGAGAGGGCGGCGCTAGACTGGAATCCTCAAGGCGCCTGGAAGCGAGGTCGACCTAAGAAGACCTGGAAGAGGACGATCGAAAATGTAATTGCAGAGGTCGACAAGAACTGGAGTCAAGTGAAGAGAATGGCCAGGAACCGTACTGCGTGGAGAAATTTCGCCAAGGCCCTATGCTCCGAAAGGAGCGGCAGGAATTAAGTAAGTAAGTAACACTTCTAGTGTTATTCTAACTTGCAATAACACTTACTGAATGAGCAAAATGGTCAGCCGTTCAGTTAGCCTGAAAGGTGGGTGTGGCTCTATCTCTTCTCATCTGTTTCCAAAAATACGCCACTTGTCTGCGGCTATTCTGTGTGAGTTTAATTGTGGAAAGTGAATAGTTAAGTTGTATTGGTGTTTCTATGTTAAACTTTAGTTGCAAACTTTAGTTTATTAACATTTATGTAACGTCGGGGAATAGAGAAGGTCAGATGATTTCGCGAAGAATACTGGACTTTATAATTTAATATAAAAAATCGAGTATTTGCATTATGATAAGTGCAAATACAACGCGTGAAAGAGTAATAATGAGAACTGTAGCGTGACACGAAAAACAAGTATGGTACAGCCTTAAAGCAGTGATCCATGGCTTCCTTGGAAATAAGAAAGCTGAGAATAACAAAGAGCTTATTTCCACTATGCTTGAGAACTTTAAACTCATGGTTTGCAAAATTGCAGAAGTACACATGCTACATGCTCATATGGGCCAATTTAAAGATAACTTGGGAGCATATTCAGAAAAGCAAGGGGAACATTTTCACCAAGACGTGATGGACTTTGAGCAACATTATCAAGGATAATATAATGAGAACATGATGGGTGATTACATCTGGGGCCTAATACGAGAAATTTCGTACCCACACTTGAGAAGTACCAAGAATATTCATTTTTAACGCTTGTTTGTATTGTTTTCTTGATTTGTAGATTAATGTTAACTATGTTCTGTAAATAAACGTGATGTAAATATATAAATTAACGTTTGTTTTCGTTTGAACTTACAAAAATGGAATGTTTCCTTCAAATTTGAACTTTCGTTGTGATAGCTACAAAAGCCAACTTTATTAGGTAAATTTATTTTTTCTTTCATTAGTTAGGCATGACAAATAAAAATCAGACATACAGATCCCAGGCTCAAAATTCTTGTTGACTGGTTTTATCAGCCCCGTGTACTTGTGTGTACAGTGTTTGTCTGATAGGCTGTGCTATTGTGATGACTGTAGTATTGAATTGAATTGTAATTATTTTGATCTAGGAACAAAGTAGGTGCCGCGGCAACATTTCGGCATTTGACTGGAAGAAGTGTGCAAGAACCCGGGGGAAAGCCAGACTCGGGATGACGGCTGTTAGCACTAGAATTCCAAGCTCCTCATTGCAGTCCTGTAGCGCGACACAGCGCGCTCGTCTAAGCTGTTGGCTGTATATTATATTAAACTGCAGGGTATTACAGGTTTTATACATAAACTTGTCGTTGACAGGTTAATTTATGAAACTTATATCATTGTGTAGCTGTCATCTGGCACCAATGGATGGAAGAAATGGAAGGGAAGCACGCTTATCCAACTTCTAATGCAGCTAACAAGCTATGGAACTCAGGCGTGGCTAACTTGGGATTAATCTGAATTTTATCAAATTTAATCTTGTTCTTAGGAGAGAACTTAGTAGGCCAACTGGACATTTCACTCCCTTGTCTACTGAAGAATGGTGGGACAACGCATGCATACCTTTCGGTTTGTAACCTCCCACTTAACGAAACGTTAAGATCAGGTTATCCTGCGCACTGGTCACGCTTCAATCGTCAGGCGTAAGTTAAATGTAACAAGTGTATTGACATTTCTAATTGAAGAACATTCGAAAACGGACCATTGGCCTGTATGTGATTAGAAATTCGAACCTAGGTCATCATCTCGCTGGGACATAGTAGAGTAAAACTGGGTGCATAGGGACCCGCCAGCGATTAGTGACAGGCACTTATTAGCCTATTTTCATTTCATGAAAAAAAAAAGGCTTATGAGGTCACTTTTTGTCCGTAAGTGTGCGTGTGTGTGCCCCCCCCACCCCCCTAATAACCTTTAAACGGCTAGAGAGATTTCAATGAAACTCGGTAAGGACATAGCACCATTTCGGCCGACCCCAACCGTGCCCTTCAAATTTTATTATGTCTCACCAATCCAACATGGCGGCTGTGCAAAATATTTCACCAGCATTCAATATCTCCGAAACTATTACCGATATCACCCTGAAAATTTGTACGGTGATAAAGGGCACTACTAGAAATTCACCTATGAGATTTTCAAAAACCTGGTAACTTCAAAACCAACATGGTGGCCAAGCGAAGTTGAGACTTTTAAATATAATTTTCTCGTGATTTAACCATCCAAACGTAATGAAACTTGGTACAGGAAATGTTTATACACATTGTAATGCACTGGCACCTAATTTAGTTCAATTGTTTACATGAACTCAAGATGTCGGCTATGCGAAATATTTCACTGGCATTATATATCTTCGAAACTATTACTGATATCACCCTGAAATTGTGTACGGTGATAAAGGAAACTACTGCAAGTTTTTCTATGTAACCTTCAAAAACCTGTAAAGTACAAAATGAACATGGTGACCAAGCGAATTTGAAACATTTTAATAGACTTTTCTCGCTATTTAACCATCTGAGCGCAGTGAAATGTGGTACAGTAAATGATTATACATGTTATAATGCACTGCCATCTAATTTAGTTTAATTGTTTACATAACCTCAAGATGGCGGCTGTGCGAAATTTTAAAATTAAGCTTTTATTTCTTGTGTCGTAATCATGCGATCGAAGTGAAAGTTTGAATAATGAAGCTACGCATTAATTTTCATTTAATGGCACATAACTCTATGGCCTATACATACTGTATAACAATCCAAAATGGCGATCATCCGAAATATTTAGATGGTTCTCTGTATCTACGAATCTTCTACAGCAATCAAACTGAATTTTTAATGTTCATAGAGGCTATGAACATAAGTTCACCTATAGGGCTTTCAGTAACCTGGTGAGCACAAATCCAACATTACGGTGATGCGAATTATAAATATTTAAATGGACGTTTCCCGCGATTTAACCAACCGAGTGCAGTGAAACTTAATGCGGTAAATGCTTATACAAATGTTAATCCACTGGCATCTAATTTATTTCAATTGTTTTCATAACCACAAGATGGCAGCTGTGCGAAATTCTAAATCCTCGTTTTTACTTCTTGTGTCCTAATCATGCGATTGAAGTTTGAATAACACACGTACACAATAATCTTCATGTAATAGTACATAAATAAAAATCCTACATGGCGACCATCTGAAATATTTAGACGGTTCTCAATATCTACGAATATATTACCACAATCAAACTGAAATTTTGTATGTTGATAGAGGCAATTAACATTAGTAGGATAACTTATATGAAAATAGGCTGTATCGTTCTTCACGAAACTATTTGTTTGTTTATGATGTTTTTCAAGGTATTCCTAATTACGTTTACGTTAAAATATAGTGACTGTATGTATGTACCATATTTTTCCAACGACCCACAAAGTGGGAATGTTTCCCCCGCAATATACGTTTTATTTTTGTTCTCTCAAACGTAAATCTATTTTCGACTTTTTTCCAACATTATACAAACCTTATCTGCACAGTAAAATAAACTGTAGGCTTGCATCTCATGGGGTTGAATTTTCACAACAAATAAGTCAGGCAACTAAATCTGCAGACAATTTTGTTCTTAATGACCGCGTTCTGTTACAAGTTTGCTTTAACAAAACATAATAACATTCACCCATTCGGTGTCACGTAGGAAATAGGAACACCTCTTATACATTTTTGATCCGTCTCATAAATGCTATATCTGCGATAAACTACCAACATTATGGTGCATACGGGAATGCATTTACTTATGTATTCATTCATCTATATAGTCTACTCAAGTTTTTAATTAGAGAAAGATGAATTCTTTCATTCATTTATTTGTTTATCAAGGAAATCAAAAAATGACACCTAAGTACCACAATCAAGCAACTGTGGGGATTGGACCACTGGAGAAACCAAGTATTAATAATTTGAATGCCGATTCATTCAGATGAGAGGGCCTCAATATTCCTTTATTGAGGGATATGAACATGTAATCGTTTTAATACAATATCGTGCATTTAAAAACAAATAGGACTCTTTAAGAAGCGAAACACTATATTCACCTCTTTCGTTGGAGTACGATTTTGTCACATTCCAAGAGCCAATTTATATGTTTCGGCATACTGTAGTTCGACATGACTAATTCGGATATTTTCTTCCCTATTAAGCACCATTGGACATTATAGCCTAATTTCTACAGGGTTGTGTCTAACTATCGTTTCAGTCCTCTTGTTTTATTTAACGTAACTAGTTTTGTTAACATGCCATTCGGTTAAAACCGCAATTTATACGATTATGATGCCAAATGGAAAGTGTGATAGCTTTTTGAATATTTTCTCGTTCTTTAATTTTCTCAAACATGACAGAGAGCACTGAGGACAAAGACCCAGACGTCCTCATCAATATCAAGGCATTTCACACGCCTCACTCAAGAGCAAACCCTCGCTCAGTGAAATAAATTAGTGAATAGCATCGGGTTCGGACCTTCTGCAAGCACCGTCAACGTCGACACGAGGTTCTTCAGCGACGATTTCAGAGCTTGCGATGAGCCACCGGTTTCTTTAATTACACATTTTATGAAACGCGTTTAGTAAAAAAATGTTTAAACGTTAGGACGATTATAAGTAGATACTTACTCTTGTCTACTCCAGGTGAGGGCCCCATGCGAGGAGTTCCTCGAACACTGTGAATGGAACGAGCGTCCCTTCAATTGCTGCAAGTACTTCCGCCCCATTGAGACGGAGATGGGAACCTGCTTCACCATCAACAATATTCATACCAAGTGAGTCACTACTTTCGTTCTCGTATCATCAAGTGCACACGATATCCCATCCCCTAAACAAAACAACAGCTCCTATATACAATAAATGTCTTGTCTCCTTCCTTTCTGTGCTTGGGGTGCGCGTGTGCATATGAAATACTATGTCTGAAAACCTGTGATATCATGTTGTCTTGACTAGTGTGCGTCTTGTAATTGGATTTGGGATTGGGAAGGAAGTAGGGGGGTGATGCCGAGTCTAACGCAGGGGCAAGTTGAATAGGGCACCAGCAATGCATGTAGTTTAAAATAATTAGTATCCGGCGAACCCATGGTCGGATAATAACAAATGAGGTGTCGTAGGACTTGGGGTGACGTCTTATTTCCTATGAATGACTTATACTATCTTATTTTTAAAAATGTTTTGAAAGTAGGCGATAGTTTTGAAACCAAACATTGAAAAAAGTGTTATATAGGCTTAAAAGAAACAGTCCAATTTTGAATTTGTTTATTTTGGAAACTTGGAAGTTAACAAAAACGTTTGTTTGACATAAATGAAATGTATTTACCCCCCTCTACCCCCAAACCAAGTTTCAGGCCTCGAGAGCAAAAACTGTGCAGTAGTGTGAGGTTGTGAGTTCTGTTCCACTTAGGAAGTTGTGAGACCCTGGCGGCCTTGGGAAGGAAGGAGTGATGCTAGGAGGGCGTGCGTAGATTCGTTTCTTTCGTCTCGTTGTGCAATTTACGGGGATGTAGGTGTTGAAAAGATGTAAAAATGTTGTTTTTTTTGGGTAAAAACATGATTTTAGACTTTTTGTTATATTTCTCGAACCAATCATGCCAGAGGCGTGTACGAGGTGTCCACGGACTCGGGATGACGCCCTCGATCCAATGTGATAGTTATTTTTTCCAAAATTTCACAAAGGGTGTAACGTTGAAAAATAAAAGTTTTAATTTTTTACCTGTTTTTTTTTAATTTTAAATGAAAAAGTGGTGGTACACAGATAGTCGGTACCACTGTGGTGCGTTTGAACGAGGCTATGACCGGCCACAGTGGCCGTGCTGAATAGAGCAAATGGATATTTTGATGTATCGGTCTACGACGGGTCGTTTCATTGATATTTCTTATGACGAACGGACGGAGGCTAATATTTGAAAATGGCTAAAGCATGCCAAGATTTTTTATCCCTAAAGGAAACGTTTAACGTGTTAGTAATGAGTGAATTGACAAATGATAATTGTATGATGCAGATGAAGTGGGCTTTTATCGTTGACAACAAGAACTTGGCTATGTCTGGCTGCAATGCAGACCAGCAAAGAAATCTGCTCGAGGCAGCTTTGAGCTGGGGCTGGCTAGCGGAATGTGAAATCTTATCAGGACGTGACTTGGCAACACCGCTGGCTTGCGATAAGAGGTTCAAGGAATTGTAAGACTGACAACAGAGCTAGCCGCAGACAGCCGAGGAGAGCAGCGTGCATGAGCGGGCAGGAGCGGGAGGGGAGAGGGGAACACAGAAACAGAACATGGAATGACGTGACCACCCCAGAGCCTGGCAAGAGCGGTGAGAGGGGAGGTAGGGGTGCGGAGGGGAGTAGAGGGGAGGGGCGGGGAGAGGCTGGGTGACAGACACTTGTGGATGTCATAGCGCATAGACTTGTCATTACTGTTGTGATCTTTATAGAGTACACATAGCCTCTGGATTATCTGTGTGAAAGTAATTGCATTCGTGTGCTTAACCCCAGTCAGTGACCATATTTGATACATTATATATTTAGAGGTAAGTGTATCATTAATGCTGTTTTGTTTATTTAATGCTAATGGATGTTTAAATTATTTTTGGTTTACAATTTTATTGATGGATTGTTTTATTTTGTTTGTTTTAGATAATCCGCATACCTGTTGTGGGAGTCAGAAAAGGACGGAAAACCATTTCACACCAGCCCATAAGAAGGCAAACGCAAGGCTTTTTTTTACAAAACCCAGGTAAGATTTTTTATATATAACCTGTTTGATTGTATTTTTGTTTTAGGCTGTACAAAGGTGCTATTTGAAATTGATATACTTATGGTGGTTTATTTTATTTCTTTTTAGGGATCGGGGGCGTGGTGGCTCAGCGGTCTAGCTGTATGCCTCTCACCAAGGCGGTCCGGGTTCGATTCCCGGTCAATGCATGTGAGATTTTCGAAGTGAAATGCCATGTCCCGTGGTTCGGATTCCACGTAAAAAGGAGGTCCCGTGGCTCATAATCACAGGATTCACGGTCACGTTAAACTACAATCTTCCTTCCTTTCCTTTTTTTTAGGGATCTCCTAAAACCTAGAGCGTGCGACAGTGCAACCATTGTGAGGCTGTCTAGTGCTGGAAAACTGAGGTGGGAGTGTTTTTTCTTTATAAAAATCATGTCTTTTGCCGTTGCAGATAGGTTAACTTGGGAACCCCTCGAGTCATGTTTCAAGTCACGAGTTTGCTCTGGTCGCGTGGTCAATGTTGGGGAAAGTTTAATACCGAAATACTTTGTAGAATCTTGTTTTGAAATTTTTAATGATCAAATTTGTACAGCTCAAATGTTGCATAGGGCTTTAAAGTTCAATACAGAACTAGTGTGTGATTTCTTATATAAAAAGGAGGATGATGAACATAAAAAAAATATATTTGCAGTAAAATGCGAAAGCTTTTGATAGCCGATAATCTGAATGAGTGGTATCAATCGAACGTGATCAATGTCTTCCTATCAAAATTTGATAAACTGCTACAAGGACCCAGTGACCTTGCCTTAAACAAAACCCATTACCTACAAATCAACATTTGTCATTTCAACCCGTTCAATGCTGGGACTAGTTACATTCCCACACCACAGGCAATAGCATTGAAAAAGGCATTGGTCAATATAAAGATCCGTGACGATCAATGTTTCCTCTGGTCTGTGGCCGCGTATTTGCAGCCAGCACAGTTGTCGACCAGGAATGTACAAGGCCAAGTTCCAAGAATTAAAACAAAATTTAAATTCAACTTTTGTGTCGTTCCCTATGGACTTAACCAAGATTCATAGGTTGGAACAAGATAACCATGACTTTTCGTTCATGGTGTATGGCCTTGATGGTGATGCCATTGTGGGTCCTCTTTATGCTACAAAAACCGAATCGACGCCACATTCATCTTTTATACCTGTCTGAGGGAGAGGTGAATCACTATTGCCTCATTAAGAATTTGAGTAGATTGCTAAGCAGTCAAGCGTTTAAGCATGGATATAAAACACATATTTGTGATCGTTGCCTACAATATTTTACAACCCCTACGCTTTTGGAACGACATAGGGTAGATTGCGTTTCTCAGGAAGTGGTGAGACTGATATTACCACATGGGAACAAAGCCGTGTTAAAGTTTAAGGACATTCATTCATAAGCGTGATACTGTCCCCTATGTGGTGTATGCAGATGTTGAAGCTCTCACCACACCCATGGCGGGATGTGAACCAGATCCCACCATCAGCTCAACCACACCCATTCAAAAACATGAACCTTTTGCCATAGGATTTAATGTGGTGTGTGCCTGTGACCCCACAAAATCCTATTACGAATCCCATCAGGGATCAGATTGTGTTAATGTGTTTGGATGAACTTGTTAGGTTGGCTGATCATGTTAAAGAGTTACTGGACCATCCAGTACCCATGAGCCTGACGCCAGAACAGCAGCAGCAGTATGAGCATGCCACCACATGTCATATTTGCGAAAAGCCTATTTTAGGCGGAGAGGAAAACGTCAGACACCACTCACATTTTACGGGGGAGTTTCGGGGAGCTGCGCACAGCAAATGCAATTTGAACTTTCCAGCTCCTCGATTTATCAGTGTATTTTTCCACAATCTATCAAATTATGACATTCAGTTTCTGATTCGTGAATTGGGTTATGCCAACAAGGGCTCATTTTCAATTATCCCCCAAAACCATGAACGTTTTACAGCCTTGACATGGCGGTTGAGCAACTTTTGCATTCGATTTTTGGATTCCTTCAAGTTTATGGCATCCTCGCTAGATAGTTTGGTCAACGGCTTGGATGAGAAGGAACTAAAATACACCCGAATGCATTTTCAAGATCCTGAGCAATTTAAATTGTGCATTCGGAAAGGTATTTTCCCGTATGATTTCTGGAACAACTGAGACGTGTTGAACCAAAAAACTCTCCCGCGATAAAATACATTTTACTCGAAACTAACACGCAGTACCGTTTCCGATAAAGACTATGCACATGCGTGGCAAGTTTGGCAAGCGTTTGATATCAAGACGCTATGTCAATATGCTATGCATTACCTAAAACTCGATGTATTGTTGCTCACAGATGTGTTTGAAAAATTCCGTGAGTTGTGTCAACACATTTATGGTCTCGACCCGGCTCACTATTATACGAGTCCTGGGCTCTCGTTTGATGCAGCTTTGAAATACAGTGAAGTGGAATTGAATTTACCCACAGATGTAGACATGGTCTTATTCTTTGAAAAGGGCATTCGCGGTGGCTTTGTGTCGCTCAACCAGCGGCATGCCGAAGCGAATAACTCCTACATGCCCTCTTATTCACAAGACAAACCTGAATCGTACTTAATGTACTACGATGTAAATAATTTGTATGGCTAAGCCATGAGCCAGCCTTTGCCCTATGGGGATTTTGCTTATCTGACAGACAAACAAGTGTCAGAATTTGATGTCAACAAGGCCGGCCAAGAAACAGGCCGTGGTTATGTGTTAGAAGTGGATACTGAATATCCCTCATCCTGGTATGATAAACATGCCGATTTCCCATTCTGCCTAGAGTGAATGGTTCCCCCTGACAGTAAAGTGAAAATTGAAAAACTCATGGGCACACTTTACAACAACAAAATCACAGTCAGTCTGAAATACTAGACGTTGTATCATTTCAAATGACGCATGCTACAAATGCTGCTACACATGTTAGAAAGGCTGAGGAGGCTTCCCGCGCGGGCACCTCTTTAAGGGTCACGGGAAGAAATGTGTTTCTTGTACTTGTATTAGAGATGTGTTTGGTTGAATAAAGCGTAAATTGTGTACTTTTTGATAGCGGTTTTGTGGCCCATCATCCCAGGCAAGCCGGCGGAAACCTTTGCCTCCCTGTCAGAAGGATCATTTGGCCGTAAATTTGAATTAGTGTAAGGATGTAGTATGAGTGTCCAGATTTAGACAATAGCCTACTCCGTGAAGGGGTCATGACTATGCCTTATATGTTTGTTTAATGAATAGTGTATCTGAAATAAGGGAAAAATACTGATTTACAGATTTGTAGAGCGAGTTTCTGATTTTTAAATAGAGTTTATGAAATTTATGGTAAAGGTGAGGGAGAGGTGAACATGATTAGACAATAGCCTACTCCATGAAGGAGTCAGACTATGCCTTCTGTGTCTGTTTAAAGTATAGAGTAACTGAAATGAGGGAAGTTTACTGAATTTTGTGTTTGTAGAATGTAATTTTCGATTTTAATTTGGGTTTTTCTGAAGCTTGTTACGGAGTTGTTATTTCTCTGAAAAGGAGTGTTTTTGCCCCAGGCAGGCCTGTGTTCGATCTGGCTAGACTAGTGTAACGGTAGAGAGTTGGGAGATGAGTTGTAGAACCTGGGAGCGAGCAGTGGCGGGCTGAACATTAGGGGGGGGGGCTATTTTGAGTGAGAGTAGGGATGGAATATTGGGACTGGTTCGATGCTTTGCTATGACATCCTGCACACCTTTTTAGGAGGCGCCCTGTATTCTTATTTCAGACTGACTGTAATTTTTTGCTCTGACATCCTGCACACCTCTTTAGGTGGCACCCTGTATTCTTATATGGCATCTTGTATATCTCTTTAGAAGTCACCCTGTATTCTTGTGTTCGCATCGCTCAAAGCCCCAGGTCGCTCGACGCCAGGCCTCTTTCAACAGACTCCAATAATCATTAGCGTCTGCTTCCCGCTCCCCGCGTGAGCATGACGTCACGTTCCCGCGGAGCTGCATGACGTCATTTCCCGCGCGGCTGCATAACGTCACGTCCGTCTCCGTGTCCGTAACGCATAACGATGGACCCCAATCATAACGACGAAGTCGACAAGATCATTTGAAATGATAAAATCGTCATGTGCTACATATCCAAATGTTGATGCAATGCCTAGCCCAAGGCTTGGTATTGAAGAAAATCCACAGGGGTATTTCCATTGCACAAAGAGCATGGCTCAGGCCATACATGCAACCCAACACAGAGCATCGACAAATGACTACACAGCAGTTTGAATATTATTATTTTTAAATTAATGAACAACTACATCTATGGAAAGTCAATGGAGAATGTCCGCAAATACCATCACATTAAATTGGTTAATGTCTGGGAGGGGCGGTGGGGTGCCCGGTGGTACATTGTCAAGCCAAAATTTCATATCCATTAAAATTATCGATGAGGATTTGGCCACCATTGAATTGAATAAGACCAGTATGACTATGGATAAGCCCATTTATTTGGGCCAAGTCATTTTAGACTTTTCCAAATCGGTCATGTATCGATTCCACTACGAGTTTGCCAAACATTATTTTAAGGTCGTATCTCTTTTGTATATGGATACGGACTCATTCATTTACCGCATTCACCACTGCAACCCCTATGACGTCATGAGGCAACATAGTGACTGGTTCGACACCTCTTCGTATAGCGCTGACAACGTGCTTCAGCTGCCCATCAAAAACAAGAAGGAAATGGGCGTTTTAAAAGATGAATGCGGTGATTCCATCATTACGGAATTCGTAGGGTTGGCTTACAAAATGTATGCTTATCGCACCCTAGACTCTAAGGAAGCCAAAAGAGCAAAAGGTGTATGTAGAGCAGTGGTAAAATCGCTACATGTAGACGACTACCTAGCGGTTTTACAAAATGTCACATAAACAGTGCAGGATACAATCCAGCAACCATAATTTGTATCTTGTAGGGCAGAGAAAACGCACCCTCGCCTCCATGTATAACAAACGTGTATGGGCGGATGACCAGCTCACCAGCCTACCATGGGGTTATGACCACAAGGAGAAGGAGGTGTGATTTTTCTGTTTCATGGTTTAGGGACATGGCTTTTTGTAACTAGTAGATTTAGTATTTTGTAAATATTGTTTTTTTTGTCATTGTAAATAGTGGATATCGTGAATAGTAAATATATATTTTTTAAATAGTGGAAACCACTTAGACCTTTTGCTCTTTAAAAGCCCAGTGCAACCCTAGTTTTTTATTTTAATTTTTTAAATTTTAAATTTCATAGGGTTGGGAATGTAAATATGGGTAATTGTAAATAGTTTGATTGTTTAAGGCTGTACAAAGGTGCTATTTGTTTTTTGAAAATATTAAATGAGTAATATATTTTTAGTAACTTAAATGGCATAGTTTTTTTTGTAATGGTAAAATATTAAATTTATAACAAAAAGTTATTTTGGGATGAGTTTGCATGTTAAGAATGTGCTTTGGGAATAAATAACGTGGTTGTGTTTGTTCTCAAAGACAGGCATGGTTGTGTAAATGTATGAGTAGAAAGAAGAAAGCTGGTGTGTATGTGTGGTTGACATTGATGGATTGACCAGAGCAAACATGGTGAGGTAGGGTGGGGGAGGGGAAAATCAACACTTATATATGAATGATAAATAGTTATTTTGTTTTTGAATAGTTTTGTTTCTTTGAAATGCAGCGGTAAATAGGCATTATTTTTGTAAAGCAGTCTTACCTGCAGTCGTACTAGTAGGCCTCAACGTTTCTGCAAACACGTAAACAGACAGCTCCGTCGCCATGGTCAAGCACTTGCATCAACATGATTGGCAAAAACGTAAAATGGAAAATCCATGTTTCCATATCAACAAAATTTATCACTCGCATCAACATCATTGACAAAAACATAAAATGAACTTTCGACATACATCAAATGAAAAAAATGTGCAAACAACAAAATGGAAAATCCGTGTTTCCATATCATGAAATTCTATAACGTTAAACTGTCATTTTTAAAAAGTGCAAAGTGGAAATGGCTATGTGTGAAATATCAAAATTCAAAAACTTCAAACTGACATTGTTTAAACTTGTAAACAACAAAATGGAAAATCCATGTTTCTATATCATCAAAACACAACAACTTTTAACTGACATTTAAAAAAAAGTTGAAATTGGAAATGGTGAATTGTCCATGTGTGAAATGTGTAAATGAAAAATCATCATATCAACATCATCATTTAAAAAATAAATTAAAAAACATCGTGCACTGGTAAACCTTGTTTTTATTTCATAGTCATAGGGGATTTACGAAAAAAATAGAATACAAACAAATCCCAATTCCTCAATCCTCAATTCCTCAATATTATGTCCACGCATCATTAACTTTCCTTTCATAGCACTGATCACAATCAGGGCTACCAACCTCTCTCCCATTGAGGGGTCACAGGATGTGAAACGATGTTTAGCTTTTTTCAACAACATTTTATCTGCCACATGTCTTAAACCAGGATGACTATGGCGATAAGAAAGGTCATGTTCTTTGCATGCTTGTTCCAAAAGATTAATGGGTACATCACCATGCTGCAAACGTTTTTCAAGGCGAGTTCCAGAGCCACAAAAACTATAACCAGGAAGATGGATTTCAAAAGGTAAGTATTGAATGACTTTATCAATGACGCCATTGCCAGTACAGGTCTGGCATATCCTTTACCATCGATGGTGAAAAGCTTTGATCTTCCTCCTCCTCTGTGGACGATGTTTGTTGTTGTTGTTGTTGCTGCTGCTTTTTCTCGCCATAACACCCGTGGAATGAGAAAACAAAGTCTTTACACTGACTTTTATGACCGTGATACAGTTTGATCAGCTGGCAAGTATCGCACTGTCGCATAGAGGGTATTTTTTGCCATAGCCACTTGCTTATGGTGATCGTAATCCGTACATGGTTGAAATTCACTCAACACAGGGTCTTAAGTCCATGATTTTCGTACGTGTTGCCAGATTTCTTTCACAGCGTTGGCTACCACATAATAAATGAACGACTTTGGGGAGCGCCAATAATTCCTCTTTGGTAAAACTGTCTAGTTTCTTTTTGCACACAAAGACCTTGCCGATCGCTTTGTCTGTAGCATCCCCTTTCTCCATGGTATCACGTCCTGTAGATGTGTACACGTCGCTTGTAAAAATCTCATTGGTGTCATTCACAGGTAAATCTTGAGTTTTAATTTTATTTAACAACTCCCAGCAGGCATTGGTGGATAACCAATGAAATAGATGTCACACATGTTCTAGGGCTGTATTTGTAATGTTGCCACAGGGACAGCGGTCCATGAGTGTTTGCAGTGAGGGGCAGCCCAATTCCATGAGATCGATACATTGACAGTAAGGAGCCAAAAATGGTTGCAACCATTGTCGTTTTCATTACCGTTCACAAATACCACATTGGCAGAGGACAAGTGCGCTTTCATGACCATGTCCAAATATTTATACGAAATGGTTCCTTGATTCCAGTCTAGTTGCCTATGATTTTCAATCCACTGGGTTTGTTTACGGTCTTTTTCACACAACAAATCAAGAGCATAGCGCGGTTTAAATACCAAATGCGTAGCTTGTGATATCCAAAATGTGGAACAGTCGATGATGGCCACTTGTTTAAATATAAATTTGTTATCTGCAATTTTAAACCCTTGGCAATCCACAATCAGTGTGCGCAACATGTTGACGCTTGCCTGAACCAAGTTCAACTGATGACTGACAATCAATGACTAAGGTGTGGCCATGGCATGGACTTACATGTAATGCTACTTTTAAAAAATCAGGTTAGTGTATGACAGGGGGACATGCATAATAATAATACTAATAATAATAACCACAATCTATTTTTTCTTTATTACATCATTTTATTGTCATAACACGTTTTACATGCTTTTGTCATTTTGGGATAGGGACGGTACCAACTCATACAACAATACAGTCTTTTGTGTTTATAACGTCCATGACACCGATGATATCCCAATGTCTCTAAAATGGATGTTTTCGACTGTGAGCTGCTCACCGAAGCACCGTTGACACCGCACAGTCCGCACGTATCGTAACTTGTTTTTTCATCGCTCAGAGTCACTGGTGAGGGATAGCTCGAATGGCAGGGTATATTTCCCACCTCCATTCTACACAGGTAGGGGCAGGCGGGTGACCAGCGCTGATGTTCCTGCATGGGTTCATCACTCTCTTCCCATTGGTCTATGGTGATGGCACAAAAGGCACATTTCACTTCGTCTCTTGTTTTTAAATAATATAAGCCAGCTGCTGCCATGGCTGGAAGGTTTATGAAGGGCACAGGCCACGTCGCAAAGGCCTTGAAACGTTGTTCTTCAGAGTTTAAATGCATGGGTGTGACACCTCTTGTGGCTTTAAAGCAAGGCATGACTGAGCTGCTTGACGTGGGTTTCCCTGTTATTTATACACTCGTCACTTGGTTGGACAGTGGATAATAGTTGACTTGTTTGTGATGAACAATCAAAGAGTAGGCCGCTGTATTGGCTGGTACATTGTCATGCGTTTCAAAATCTTGTCGGATGTCAATATTGGATGGTTTGACAGACTCTTCCAAGTACGAACAGACAAAGACAATCAGTGGTGCCTTTGCCTTAAACGCTTGGGGTGACAGCATGGGGTAGTTTTCTTTTTGATAATACGACCATCTAAATTCAGAAAACAAGTCGCACAGGAGGCCAAACTTATTTAAAAAAAATCCAAATCCAGTCCTTCATAGGGAAACACAGCTCCGTTGAGGAAAAGATGTGCATTTCTCAATTGCAGGTGATCAAATTGCGTGGCATCTTTGGTTTGTTGATACTTGCGATTCGTTTGAAAACGCACGATAATGTAGAGAGGCCACTCTGAATAGCGAAATGATTTTACAGACCAACTGTGTGTGCTGGTGGTGGGCAATAGCGGTTATTCATGGAGTGACCAGCTTCTAAATTCCATGGGTAAAGGCTTATCTCTTCCCCCATATCTTGAGCATGTCCAGTTTTTTGCTATCGGTGAGGGTCACATGGGGCACTTACCATAGCATGCGTTGTAGTTGAATTTTTGAATCTATGGGTGCATTTTCAGCTGCCTTGAGTGCATTATTATCACTCCTGTCTTTGACCAGATTAAGCACTTGCCTTGCGTTGACCACAATACGCTGGTGATCTTTGGCAAAGCCTAAAATCATTTTAAGGGGTAAAAATCCAGTAAAGGTGCCATCGGTGTGTACCATCCAGTCATTGGTCGAGTCAGGGAAACCAACCTGCCATGCAAAGTGTTTTACCTTCATCCTCACTATAAGTGGGGTATAGTTTTATGACACTGGAAATACCCACATTTCCAGTGATATCCACCACAATATCGTTAATCACGTAGCGCACCTCAGAAAACAGAAAGGCAAAGCAGGGTTGGCTAACTTGGATGTGGTGGGTGTAGAGCCATCGGCTTTGGTAAGCCGGCCTTCAATCTGAATTACATTTTCATGCGGTAGGGTGTAAATATCTTGATTGTTGATAACAAATTGAATTTCATCATTGTTATTGAGTCCAGGTGTTTGAGCTAGATAGGAATAGGGATCAATTCTTACCACCCCTTGTTGCTCCCCGATGTGGTTCACTACTTCTAGGATAGAATTCATCATGGGGGTTGACGTGGTAACCCAGATGCTGTAAAATCTGCTTGTCCTTAGATGTTTACGTGTATTCACGTGGCAAACAACTAACACCATTCCTAGGTGGTGTTGTTGCTTTACACACCAACTTCATAGTGGCTTTAGAACCAGCTTGTAAGTACTGGTGTGATAGAATCTAGTTGAATGAGTTGTTGATCTCTGTTGATGAGTCTTAATGTTATATTACTAATACCATCAACAGCCACAGAATGAAAAAGCACCACTGGAGGGTTTTCACGAATAATAAAGCTATTGGGCGATGTCACAATACAATCATAAAGCGAATGTGATGGTTCTTGATTGGTGTACACTTGGCTAATAATATTACACGTCACCGACACGTGATGGTCCTCTCTTCATCGTCTGATACATGTTTTTTGTTGGGCTCCAACACGCGTGGTTTAAATCCTAGTAAAGGACCAATGGAATCGGGTTGTGTTTTAAATTCAATCTTTAACGTAGAGAAAATACTGCAGCGATGAGTGTTCAAACTTGTGCGTTCCATCAAGAAATGACTTTAAACCATAATCATTGATCAACACCACATAAATGTGTTCATAAATATCATCTATCGTATATCCACCAGGGTTCAGGGTGAGCACAGAATCATCATAGTAAAACTTGTTGTTCACATTTTCACGTATATTGTATATTCTATTGAACGTTTCAAGAGAAACAAGTCCCAAACTCAATTCGATAGGCGGGTAAAAGTCTAGGCTGACTTCAGGTCCACGTCCATGCACGGTAAACGTCTTACTTTCCGCCGACATACTGTTGACGTTTTTGCTTATGCTGTGTCTTATATAAAAAGATTTAACACAAACGCCCACACGCTTGGCTGATAAACGTTTGTTCGCGTTTCACATTATAATAGATCTTGGTCCTGTTTCCAAAATAGGTCATTAGTTCCATGGGCGGGGGCAGTTTCCCAAAGCTGTCAAAGTATCACACCGTGGATCCCTCTTCGACATAGGCTACATAATGCGTTCCTGGTCCTCGATCATCATCCAAATTTAGAATGACACATTTCTGTTTCCAGGGTCATGGGGATAATTGGTTCCGCATAAACACATCTCGAAAATGAGAAAGCTTTAGTTGTTTGGCATAGCTTACGACTTGTTGATGAATCAGGGCTTGTCTTTCTATGGCTGCGGTTAAAAAAATTGTATTTTTATTTCGAGATGGGGAAATCCCAAATCCTTGTTGATAAAAGGCTGGCTTTAAATTGGCGTTTCTTGCTCCCATAGCAATGGCTTCCATCGTTTCATGGTGTCGCTGACTTTCTTTTAGTTGTTGCTTGCCCTGCAATGCAGCTTTAATGGTTTTCGCCACCGCACTGGCACCGCCCAAAATAGAACCCAAAGCAGCCAGACCGGCGAATAATGCAGGTAAAAATCCCGCTCGTTTGGGGACGGGAACCACTCGCCCTTGTTTTGAACCCTGTCGCTGACGTTTTGGAATAACACGTCTCTGTGCTGCTCGAAGGGCTTTACTTATGGTCAACACGTTATTTTTTATTTTTTTCATTCAAAAGGGCTTGTCCACCCATGCCTTAAGCCCATCCTTTGACAATGACAGGGTCTTCTTTTTAGTATTTTTCACCACATATCTTTGTTTCACTATGATGATGATGACCAACAACCTCTCACAAGAAAGTTTAAGTAACAACTAACGTGAGGTTATTTCATGGCTGTATATTCAAGTTCCACATAAAGTGGGAAATCGTTTATGCTTTTCCCGGCTTGCTTTTGATCCCATGTAAGCATGAGATGAAAGGGTAATTCATAACCTGCATTGACCATTTGATGGTCATGGACCAACGTCTTATGACCGCTTATCTCTGCATGTAAATGGTTTTCATCAGGCATGGATTGTTTCATGTGATGGTTCCATCATAGTGCAATCAATAGTGTCTTAAACCTGAAGAAAGCACATACGTCAGGTGGTGATCATTGACTAGCGGTAAATGGTTCCTGTCATTCACAGATTTTTCATTTGTCAAGTACACTAAAAATACGGATGGGATACATTTATAAAGCCTTTTCATTTCATAGGTCACGTAACGTTTGGTGCAGAGATCGTCCTCTTCTTGTGGGTCTTCCACGTGAATAATGTGGTGATGATTAGCCATATAGCCATTCACCGTAAGCTGAGGCACTTTGTTATATAACTCGTGCACCTTGTTATCCACATACTTTTTTGTAGTGACATCTGTAGACACTTGAGGATGTTTCACGTGGGTTAACCGCTTTCCCTTAAAGTCATAATCTCCCTGTTTAGTGCGTGGCACCACAGACCTATCCACATAGTGTTTATTAGCAGGATCTGTTTCTTGTTTAGGATCATGTATGGAGACAGACTAGCTTTGGCCATCAACGCACGTCCAACGACATCCATCGATAACCTGTAGTAGGGGTCTACTCTTTCTATCACAAGGCTCGGTTCCAAGTATATAGACAGCCCGCTAGCCTCTCTAAGCCTTAGTTGATATGAAGAATATTGAGCAGCAAGAGTCATTCACCGTGGGGGACATGATTTCCGATCTCTATCCCACATCACGTTAACAACGCCATGGTTCACAGTTTCCGTCTTCCATTCACTGCATCATTGTGGGGCCTTCCGAGTGTGGTTAAGACTAATCTTTTGCTTACACTCATCACAGCGCCCAATGGTCTGCGTTTTCAACATTTTTATATTTTTGCAAAATCTCTCTACCAACCCCTCTACGTGTTTCTGGATCAAGTCATGCCTGGATTACAAAGTGAGAATATGGGTTATTTCACATTTTCCATGCAAGAAAATGTTATTGCCCCGGATGAGGTAAAGCCTGATTCACTCATGATTTTCGATGGTGTATCCACTGAACGACAAGGCATCATTCAAAGCTATTTCAGCATGGGTCGTCACACACATATCGATTGCTTTTATCTTGGACAAACGTATTCTAAAATGTCCAAACAGTTGATTCGTGACAATGCCAATGTCATTGTTTTATTTCGTCAGGATGAAAAGAATAGTCGCCACATTTATTATGAACATGTGAATCCTGATATGACCTATCAAATGTTTACTGAATTGTGTGCCAAGTGCTGGAACACTCAACATCATGCCTGTTTAGTGATTGATAAACAAAGTGAACTCAACAAAGGACGTTATCGCTTAGGGTTTGATCATTTTATTACTATTTAAGGCACTGTCTCATTCCCTCTCAAGTCATTTGTCAAGTCACCATGGAGTTAGCAGAGGGTCAATTGAAAAATCGTATTATTAAAGCAAAATTTTCGTCAATTGAAACTATCACGTGCGGATCATGCTTTGTTTATTCAACAAAAATTAACACCTCCACTAAAGGCCATGTTTAAACCTTCTTTCAAGCCATCTGAAACGCTACCCACTGTTTCACAAGCCACGCAGACGCTACACGAGGACCCTCTGGAAAAGGAAGAGGAACAGGAAGATTTGACAAGTGTTAGCGAGGTTGAGGATGAGGACGATATGATCATGTGTTTACGCCTCAAAAAATCCTCACCCCTTGCAGAGTTTTAAGAAAAAAGAAATCATTGGCCATGTTCGAAACACCTTGCCCTTCCAGATCGTCTCCGTTTTCACAACTCTTGGCCTCCCTTCAACATAAAGCTCAACTCAAAAACATTTTAATAAAATATTATGGATCAACACTGGAACCCTATTTCACCGATCTATTTATTGGAAACAGAGATACAACGTATGGTGTTCGCTATGAGAATGATAGTTTTAAAATTGGTGATTCATCGATTAAATTTGCTCGTACTAGTGCTGTCATTTAAAAGATAAACTATAAATCAACACCAGGACTGTTAAAGCTACTATTCTCTCGTACACCATCTTCCCATGATTATAAGCAACGGGACCTTGGCAAATATAAATCCATTTTATTGGACACACATGCTCACAAAAGACAGTATGATCCCTCTCAACAAGTGAATGCCAATATATCTCAAAAATATAAAACCATCATTGCTAAAAGGTTTCCAACCAGTCAAAGTGCTCGTCCTTAAGTGTCCGCTTAGGGAGTGAACTTTAAACCATTAACACCCCTTGTGGATGTTACCTACTGGCACAATTCCAATAAGCTCGTCCAGCGGCTACAGCTGTTGCATGTTTCACGTCAAGCCGGCCATACCGGTCACGATTGGGAAATTCAAGAAATTGATCAAGAACTTCGAAAGCTCATGAGTTGTATCGCCCAGCTAGGCGTCACTATCAGCGGCTCAATTTCACGGGGTGTGGATGAAAGTGGCAAGCCGATTTGGTGGAAATGATTCCCTTTGTTGCTTCGCAAGTCTGGTCCACTTGTCACCAAGGCCTTTCAACATATTATTCAACAATCCAAACGTCAACCCCAGTTGTTATAAACCGACCAGGGAAAATAATTTTTCAACAAGGATTTCGCCAGTTTTCTCAAATCTTTGGATATTCACCATTTCAGCACGTACAACAATCTCAAAGCCAGCATGGTCGAGCGGTTTAACCGAACATTGAAAACCCAAATGTTGAAAGCGTTTACCGCTCAAGGCTCTTATCGCTGGTTGGACATGTTACCTGAGCTAGTGACACGTTACAATGACACCAAGCATAGAACGATTGGGACCAAGCCACGCCTCGTGACTAAAAATATTCCGCGATTGGATAAACTGTTTAACCCCATAAAACAGTGGACCCTAAACGTCACCGCCTCAAAATTGGGGATTTTGTTCGTGTGAGCAAATTTAAGTCTGCCTTCGTTAAGGGCTACTCATCGAATTGGGTGACCGAACTATTTCGAATTCGTCAAGTCAACCTGGACAGCCCATTCACCTATTTACTCGAGGACCTCAACCATCAACCCATAAAAGGCAGGTTCTATCTCCATGAATTTCAAAAGACACCATTTCCAAAACATTACCTTGTGGAAAAAGTGTTGAAACAAAAAGGAAATAAACTGTATGTAAAATGGCTGGGATTTAACTCAGCCTTTAATTCTTGGATAAATAAATTAAATGTTGTGTGACCCTGTGCGTCTTTTATTTGATTATTTATTTATTTATTTATTCATTCAATTATGTTGTACTAGAGCTCTGTGTACGGCGCTCAGGGCTTTATGCATGTCCACATGTGTTTCTCTTTCTCTCTCATCATCTTTGTCCCACACCCTCACTCCCCGCCACTGCCCTCTTCCCTCCACTTCATGTTCACACACAACTCGTTCGGCTATTGGCTGTTATGGGTTCTCCACTCATCCCCTCACCTCCCCTCCTCGCCCTTACCTCCTCTCTCACCGCTCTTGCCAGGCTCTGGGGTGATCACGTGATTCCATGTTCTGTCTCTGTGCTCCCCTCTCCTCTCTGCGGTTCCCACTGCTCTCTTCGGTTTACTGGTCCCTTATCAGTCTTACAGTGTTGCAACCTCCATCCACCCTCTTATCGCAAGCCAGCGGTGTTGTCAAGTAACGTCCTGATTAGATTTTATATTCCGCTAGCCAGCTCAAGCCAGCTCCAAGCTGCCTCGAGCAGATTTCTTTCTTTACTCTTCTTACTTCCAGCGAGACATAGCCAAGTTCTTGTTGTCAACTATAAAAGCCCGCTTTCATTCGCATCATAGAATTATTATTTGTCATGTTACTCATCACCGTTTAGTAACACGTTAAAGATCTCTTTCAGAGTTAAAAGTATCGTGGCACGCTTTACGCATTTTCAAATATTATCCTCCGTCCAATCGCCATAGGAAATATCAAAGAAACAACCCGTCGTAGACCGCCCCGTCGAAATAGCCATTTGCTCTATTCAATACGGCCACTGTGGCCGGTGATAGCCTCGTTAAAACATACCACAGTGGTACAGTCTCTCTATGTACCACCACGCTTCTTTTAAAATAAAAAAAAAACAGGTATAAAAATTAAAACTTTTTTCAACGGTCCACCCTTTATGAATTTTTTAGGAAAAAACTATCACATTGGAAAGAGGGCGTCACCCCGAGTATTTGGACACCTCGTACACGCCTCTGGCATGATTGGTTCCCGAGATATAAAAAAAAGTCTAAAATCATGTTTTTACCCCCAAAAACATTTTCACATCTTTTCAACACCTACATCCCCGTAAATAGCACAACGAGACAAAAAAAAATGAATCCACGCACGCCCTCCTAGTATCAATCCTTCCTTCCCAAGGCCGCCAGGGGCTCACAACTTCCTAAGTGGAACAGAGCTCACAATCTCACACTACTGCACAGTTTAGTTTTAATCCTAGAGACCTGAAACTTGGTTTGGGGGTAGAGGTGGTAAAGACATTTCATTTATGTCAAACAAACTTTTTTGTAAACTTCCAAGTAACCAAAATATAAAAATGTCAAAATTGGACTGTTTTCAGGAAATGTAATAAAGAAAAAAGTTATATTATAAAATAAAGGTCATATAGACCTTCCTTTTAAGCCTATATAACACTTTTTACGATGTTTGGTTTCAAAACTATCGCCTACTTCAAAAACAAAAATTTTCGTTTTTTAATAGTACAAGTCATTCATAGGAAAGAGGACGTCACCCCAAGTCCTACGACACCTCATTTGTTAAAATCCGACCATGGGTTCGCCGGATATTAATTATTTTAACTACATGTATTGCGGGTGGCCTATTCAGCTTGCCCCTGCGTTAGAATCGGCATTACTCCCCTACTGAAGGAGGCTCTTGCCACATTGACTCGGAAAGTCGCTTCTTGCTTCTTTACTTGATACATCTTAAAATCCCTCGGTATGGCCGTGCTCGTTAAGTTATGTGTACACACAGAATTTCCTTTTTTAAATTACAAAGTTTCCTGCTTGGAATTTAGGTTACCGGAATGAGCAAGAAAAAGTAGAAAGATCAGTATGTATATAAACTAAAAATACTGCATTATTTGTTAATAAAGAATTATGTTGTTTAAAGATGTATTATATTGTTTTAAAGATCATAGCTCCCAAACTAATTGACATTATCAAATGTTTTTTTTTGCATTTGCTTCACAACACTTTTATGTAGAGCATAAAGCTAAAATCCATTTGCAGGAATGAAATTGTACCTGTAGGTGCCCTATTACTTTAGTGGATACAAATGCTTTGGTGAATGTTTATAAACAAATCACACAATTAATTATATCTTACAACATTTGTTACATATCGGAAGTTAGTGCCCTGGAGTAGGCTTTTGCCTTTAATTTAAAAGAATATTCAGGGAAATAAGATAATTAGGTCTAATGTTATGATTTTAAAAAATACTGAGAGCATTAAAAATTCTTTTCCAGAGAAATCCATCTCAAAGTTTTAAACTGTTCCAGAAACCTCCTGCGACATATGATATCCCTTCTAATGCAGTATTCTGGTCTTCCTTCACCTTCCTTCTTCCTCTCAGGTTCCTCCACCTGGTCTCCTTCTCTAGGGTGTTTTGCAGGTGATACTTTTTCTGTTTTAGAGTTTCTGCCAACTCCACACCAGCTCGAGTATGTTTACCAATAGTAACATCCACCCGCTTTAGAATTTGCAATTCTACATCTGGGCCACAATTATAATGGCAAATAGCATCCATAACACAAACATTCAATGTTTTTAGTCCTACATAACCATATTTTGGGCATCTTCTCCATATCATGCCATTAAAACTTTCGTTTTGATTTTGCGTTTTGCCATGGAGACAATGCCTTAGCATGGCAGGATCAGTCAAACTGGAGTACACTGGCTTCACAGCTTCAAGTACATTGACACGTAGTCCATTTTTAGCCTATTTTCATGTTATGAAAAAAAAAATAGGCTTATGATATCACCTTTTGTCCGTGTGTGTGTACTCATGTGTGTGCGATGTGTGTGTGTCCCTAATAACGTTTAAACGGCTGGAGCGATTTCAATGAAACTCGGTAAGGTCATAGCACCATTTTGGTTGGCCCCGACCGTGCCCTTCAAATTTTATTACGTCTCACCAATCCAACATGGCGGCTGTGCGAAATATTTCACCAGCATTCAATATCTCCGAAACTATTACCGATATCACCCTGAAATTTTGTACGGTGATAAAGGGCACTACTAAAAGTTCACATATGAGACTTTCAAAAACCTGGTAACTACAAAACCAACATGGCGGCCAAGCGAAGTTGAGACTTTTAAATAGACATTTCTCGTGATTTAACCATCCAAACTTAATGAAACATATTATAGGAAATGTTTATACGCATTGTAATGTACTGGCATCTAATTTAGTTCAATTGTGTACATAACTTCAAGATGACGGCTATGCGAAATATTTTACTGGCATTCTATATCTCCGAAACTATTACTGATATCACCCTGAAATAGTGTACGGTGATAAAGGGCACTACTGCAAATTTATCTATGTAACCTTCAAAAACCTGTAATGTAAAAAACGAAGTTGGCGACCAAGCGAAGTTGAAACATTTTAATAGACTTTTCTCGCTATTTAACCATCTGAGCGCAGTGAAATGTGGTACAGTAAATGATTATACATGGTGCAATGCACTGCCATCTAATTTAGTTCAATTGTTTACATAACCTCAAGATGATGGCTGTGCGAAATTTTAAAATTCAGCTTTTATTTCTTGTGTCGTAATCATGCGATCGAAGTGAAAGTTTGAATAATGAAGCTACGCATTAATTTTCATTTAATGGCACATAACTCTATGGCCTATACATACTGTATAACAATCCAAAATGGCGACCATCCGAAATATTTAAACGGTTCTCTGTATCTACGAATCTTCTAGAGCAATCAAACTGAATTTTTTAATGTCCATAGAGACTATGAACATAAGTTCACCTATAGGGCTTTCAGTAACCTGGTGAGCACAAATCCAACATTACGGTGACGCGAAGTATAAATATTTAAATGGACGTTTCTCGCGATTTAACGAACCGAGTGCAGTGAAACTTAATGCGGTAAATGCTTATACAAATGTTAATCCACTGACATCTAATTTATTTCAATTGTTTTCATGCCCACAAGATGGCAGCTGTGCGAAATTCTAAATCCTCGTTTTTACTTCTTGTGTCCTAATCATGCAATTGAAGTTTAAATAACACACGTACACAATAATCTTCATGTAATAGTACATAAATAAAAATCCAACATAGCGACCATCTGAAATATTTAGACGGTTCTCAATATCTACGAATCTATTACAACAATCAAACTGAAATGTTGTATGTTGATAGAGGCAATTAACATGAGTAGGATATATGAAAATAGGATGTATAGTTCTTCACGGAACTACTTGTTAGGCTTATATGTATCCAGTGTGCCAGTTGCCTCTGCTTTTTGGAAAGAGCACCAACTACCTTTACCTTTGGGGCAATTGCATTGTCCTGCTTTAACCTATCAACTTTCTTCATGCTTTCAAACTGGTTTCCATGGAACTTCCTTACATGCCTCCTTTTAGATTTTCTGTTACCCATGGTTATAACAACAATGTGCAAAATATTAAAAATAAACAAATTATAATTACTGGAAAATTTCTAATAGTATATCAATATATTATGCCTACAAAATACAAGGGTGCTCAAAACATTCACAGCTGTTTATTCAAATAATTAAAAACAATTCTCATAGATGGCAGCACAGGGTTAGTGAGGAGTGAACTCTATATTGCACATCAGCAATTAGAAAGAAAACAGAAGTCACAGATGATCAGCACAAGGCAATGAATAAACACTTGTGTCCAGTAAAGGGAGCGTGGCTCAGTGTGCTGCATTTTACATAAATGTTAATATATCAAAAACTAATGAAGGTAGTGTTATGTAATTTACACCAAATTAAAGCTAATAAAATAACGAATCAAGGTAATGTACAATTCGAAATGAAAAAAATACGACTTTTTGACAATTTCCGGCGGTACACATACCGTAAGTCCCGCACCATGACTGAACAGGAAGTTGGAAGTCCGGATCAAAGGTTCAAATCCCATCACTGACAGAGGCTATCTGAGTGTAGTTTCTCCCCGAGTTTACAACACATCCTCCGGACAAATGCCGAGATGATACCGTGTTTTACGTTTTGAGGCACCTACACCAATTCTAGACCATAAAAATTAGTTACACACACTACCATGGTCACCATAGTAACACATGCTATCCAGGCAAATTTAACAACCCCCCCCCCCCCAATACACAGCTGAAAACCAAGATTTCCCAAGTGCCTAAAATGAATTCATAATAAAATAATTAAATTGTTATTGTTGAGGAATATCTTATTTTAGAAACTAGTTAATGAAAGTGGTCACTATGTTGGTCATACCCTCCGTTGTTCTCGTGCATTTCTATTGGTCTGTACATAATGTGTCATGGACAAGGAACTCTTGCAATCTAAAAACGTATTTGATATTTTTAACTCATTAAAATAACTTTATGGTTTCGTCAATCGCAGGTTATCACTGGTTTCCCATTTGTTGCAACAAAGCCATCCACAGGTGTGTCACAGACTCTTACTATACAATCAGATCTCCATCACCAATACAAAAATCACATTTATAAATTCTACCATTTGCTGTAGGATGCTATAAAAGTGCTACGTTTCCAATTTCAAGCGCTCTTCTGGTCTTCAAACAAAGTGTATTCATTCAATAAAATGTATAAGAATAAGTGGGACTTCAAAAAGTACTCCAACTCCATCTGCAGCTCTGCTGTAATATAGTAGGCATATCTGTATGGATTTCTTCAGGAATATCCACATCCACAGCTCTGAGTTCTTTTATGAGGAGTATTTCTTTGAAGTCAAGTATTATGGTGTTCCAAACTGCAATAGTTTGATGTTTACTCACAATTTGTTCTTTTCATTAGTCCTCATCTCAGGAGCAGTCCGACTATTACGTTTTTCATTCTTGGAAATGTTGAATGTCTTAAATGTTTACGTGAAGCGTTTTGCAGCCTAAGGCCCAACCCACATACCAGGCAATTTCTGTTGGTACTGCCAATGCTATATACACTACCTCACGACAACGTCATACAGAGAGAGACTCATCTCTTCAGGCATCTGTCCCATAAATCGCTGGACACTCTCCCCTCAGGGCTGGATTTGTTAGATGCACAGGCAGATGAACTTTGAAGTGATAGGAGTCATTTATTCGGTGTTGCCTAATTCTATTTAAGAAAGCTTTCCAGTCGGTCAACACAAATTGTGCCCAGTTATATTAGGTGGGAAACAAGTATGTACATACCTTAACCTGAAAGAAACGATATATTATTACACACTAACACGCTTTTATGTACAAAATGGGGTACTTAATTGGTTGACATGTTTCAAACGTCGAGCGTTCATCCTCAGATCATATTCACTTGGACTTTATTAGTATACGATGTTTATGAATTAAACTTAACTACACTTAAATGGTCTGCCATTTGGAGTTTCTTGGGTTTTATTAGTTAGTGTACCTCCCAACACCAAGTGCTTCTCCTTGGGAGTGGCATTGTGTTTAGCATTGAATTAATAATATAAGAATTGTTCAAATGAAACATGACTGATATCCAGAAACGAACAAAACATGTATTGGTCAATATACACTATATCACAGGTATATCATACAGAGAGCGTCTACAGATATCCACCTCCTCTGCTCAGACATCTGTCCCATCGCTGAACAAGTTTCCCTATACCCTCCACGAAGACGGACACTGGTTGCTGATGAAATCACTCTACCACAACATCACGAATCGTTTCAACAGAGGTGTAATATTTAGCCATCAGGAACTTCTTCAATGGGCCAACACATGATGGTCGCAAGTAGAGAGATCTGGGTTGTTAGACGGTTGATTCATCTCACCCTAGCGACTATCACGCGCTTGGACCTTTGAAGACGTTCCTGAAGAATAAGCGTCTCACCACTCATCAAGTGGTTCGTGATGCTGACGTTCATGAGCCAAATCACCATGAAAGTATCTGTAATATTAATAGTGAATATACTTTGACAGTGGTCCATGGCTGGATACAAATTCAAACATGAGCACAGGAGTGGGAGAAATGGTGGTGTCTACGTTCTGGACAGCCAAATTGTACATGCATTCATCACAAAGCCTGCCTCAGCTCAGCTCCGACATGTCCACCACCCTAGATGTGAATCCTGGGAAGATTATTGCGGTTGATATTACGGAGACTCAGATCGTCAACGAGGATGGAATGCAGGACCTGGCCGTGCACCAACGCAAGTGTAGATTCAGCAATGAGAACTATCTCACCATGTACGACCTCTACTCGTTCGACGGCTGCGTGGCTGAGTGTCGAAGAGCTGCACACATCAAGGCGTGCAACTGTACGAGCCACCTTGCGCCACGAACAAGTGAGTAACGGCTACTCCCATTCATCTTTTCTATTGCCCCTTGGTCAAATCTTGTTCTATGCCGACCCCGAAGGGTATTCAAGGCCAAGGGTAACTTTCATTTTCTTGCCTTAATTAGCCGTTGTCATGATTTCTTTCCTGATACCCTCAGTTTTCGAGGGATTAGATCTCTTCTTTCCTTACGCTATCCTCTGCTTATTTAAAAAGGCCATTAAGGGACAGGAGGCGCATAGCCCGTCATGCTTCGTGCACCATGGGGAACACTTATATGTCTACACTAAAGCTGTTAATAATCGAAGCGTTGAAGCTTCGTAATAATTCGAAGCTTCGATACTGCACCCTACATGCTTCCGAGCACGGAAACTTCACAACGAGGTGTTGGCCACTAGTATGTTGTATATTTTGAGCTTTCATACTTCCTTTCCACCGGCTAAATCTTATGGTCACTGTAAAGAAGAACTTTCTTCCCGCAAAATGACTGCCTTGACAGGATAGAAGGAAACTGGAAAAATACGTCAAGAAAAATCGTGGCGCCAGCAGCAAAGAGACAATTTATTGGACCAAACCTTGTTTTAAAACCTAAAAGAGAGCTGGTCATATTAAGCTTCAGTGAATGGAAAAAACGTAGGCTGTACAGACGTGCAGATCTGAAGCCAAAATGCTCGATATCAAAAGCCAGATATTTTACAACCGCTCTTAGTGATCAATATTACGCTGATAAGTGATAAAACAAGGTTTCTAAACACAGTGCTCACAAATAAAGAGATGGTTTCATAAGTTGGAGTAGAATAGCCTTTGAACACTGTGCTCACAAATATGGAGACTTCTCATATTTGAGAGTAGAGAAACATGTAAACACAGTGCTCACATACAAAGGGATTGCCTTATACTGTAAATGGGAGAAGATCAGCCTTTGGACAAATTATGAAATATTGATAGGATTTTTATTATTCATGTTTCCTTGAAGTAATTATTCACATTGAGTATTATCGTTCTTTGCACATTACAGTACGGTAACATAATACTAAATAATAACAAATGAACTTGAGTCGAATTGGACGTTGCAACGTTTTGTTTAATAACAAAGAAATTAAGTTTTGGTATTCGTTTCCGTGTTGACATCGTAAAATTCTGGTGTTGTAAACAATCTGTTTCTTTACATGGCGCAGCAAACTCTAGCACAAAACTGTAAATTACTGTTTGTTATTGTGGTCGTTATATCCAAGCACCTCAATATGTAATTCATCACAACTTGGTCGATATCAATGTAATATTACTCTCAGTTTGATACAAGAGTTGAAGGCAGCGTGGGGGGTATAAAACAGCGTTGAGACTTAAGTAGATGGTTGTTCCTAAGATTTAATAATGCGTTCTTCATTGCAATTTCAATATTTTTATGTATTTTACTGTAGGAAAAAACTAAATTAATTTATTTCATGTGAGATTTACCGTTTTAGTCTACAGTACACAAAATGTTTCTATAGGTGTTTGTTACTCGAGGTTTAGGGTATTTTAATTAGAATGTCATGTGATACCAACTTCATGGCGGCGGGGATGTGTCCGGCGCTGCTTCAACTAAACTTTGATGCATCAACAATTTCGTATTATCTCAAGGGAGTAGAGAGAAAATGGGGAAGCTGGCGCAGGGGCTAATGGGCAAGATGGCCGCTATACATAGCCGCTTATGGAACAACCTGGCGCAACCTGGAGCTAGAGCACTAGGCATAGAACGTCATTATAACTGAAGGTCATGTGACTGACGCCTACCCACCGCCTGTGAGTGGTCTTCCTTGCATTCTACGATTTTGTGAATAAAGTGATACAGCTCCCCATGAAGTGAGACTTTTTTTTTAAAGCAACTGGTGAGAATAGCACTGCATCTCAGGTGTTTAGCTGTTGCTAAGCTCAAAGCATACAGCCTATATCCGTTCAAAATACTTGTTTTTTAACAGACCATTGGTGTGTGGGAATGGGGGAGCGTGATTAGCTCAGAGGCTTAGCTGCTAGTTACCCACCCAGAAAGCTGAGGTTCGAATCCCGGTCAATCCTGGATCGAGATGTTCAACTCGAGAATAACGTGGCGTCAGGAAGGGCATCCGGTCTTAAATCCTCGGCCAAACCCATAATGGGCCAGGATGGCTCCAGCAACCCCAAAATAATGGGAAAAGCTGAAGGAAAGTTTAGTAGTGGTGTGTGGGAATCTCGCCATCGCAGGAGATTTTTAACGGAGCTGTTGCTTTAAACACATATTTGACTGCTTTAAATACAGTAACACCTGACTATTAGAGTAGTTGTAAGGTTTAAAGTTAATGGCAGTGCCCTTCCTCCTTTATCCGGGCTTAGGACCGGCACTAGGAGGAACAGAGGAGCCTCCTAGAGACGAAGTTAGCACCCTCAACTATGATGTGCCCAACTCTAGGAATGGGTATTCCAAGATTCAGACACCTAGATATCAAGGAAAAGGCTACAGCCGCTTTTGAAAGTTGAGATATTTGAATATCGCGCTCCATTACTTCCAGAAGGGAATGGAAACTTTATGCAGCCAAGAGCATGTCAAGTGACGTAGCGAGTAGTCGCAGAGGTCGAGACTATTTGTTGATTAAATAGTTAGCCATGGAGTAGAGACTTGAGACTTGGATCAGATTACTGGCACGGCCAAATGAAAGAGAATGCACTTAGTATCAAGTAAATCGGACCAGGGATACCAGAGATATGAGGATTTCTAGACTTCAGCGTGATGCAGCGTGGACCTGACCGTTTTGAATAAAAGCCGGCCGGCCCAAGCAACATCAGCTCACTTCGAACCAAGCTCTTGCATGACAAGGTGCTGCCACGTTGAGCCAAGGCACATGGTTGCCGGATCTACGCAGAAGATATCTTTAAATTGTGATAGTCACTAAAGTGCTGCGATACATGTGGAACTTAGTAAGTTTCCGGCAGAGAGAATCACTAAGGTGATTGTTATTTTTCTACGGACACTGGTGAAATATTTTATTTCTATATGGACATATGCTAGACTTTGTCTAGAAAGTATTTTGTCACAGTCCAGTAATAATCATTCAATACTTGGATATTTTAGTCCAATTTAGTCAGTTTCATAAATTGTAACTTGATAACCACTCCGATCTTTCAGTATATTGAAGGTCAGTCTATCACGGTGTTGTTCATTAGTCGACAAGGGGAAACTATATGTTGCTTCGCGCATGATAGATGGCGATAAGCCATGCCCAGGGAACGATCTTAAGAACAGCCGTTGATTGGTTTAGACTGTCAGTGTTTTCTTGTACTGAAAGGATTACCGTGAGTTATGTTACAACTGACATATTTGAGAATAGATCACTTAGATCTGACCCCATTTAAGCGAAATGCTATGGTTTTAACAGAATTCAACATTAAAAGGGATCAGCAGTTACTTCAAACTTCAAGAAATATTTCCACTATGTCGTGTTAGACAGATTGTGGGTATATAATGGCGGCCGATACAAGGATTAGACGTGCGTGTCCGATAGGGCATGTATCTGGATAAATCTGGTACAGACCAGGTTCACTACGCTTCAAGACCAACGAGAAATGTAAGCCACATTTTGACTTTATACTATGCCTAGCTAATTGGAACAAACTTTTTTTTCTGCAGATGACCAACACATTTGTTTTTCTTCGTATTTAAATCTTGTAATGATTTACGCAAGACATATTAGAGTTATTCTGAGTATTTTCAGCACTCAGAACAGTTTAGGATCGATGACCGAGCAGAACGAGCATTTATTTGAATGTTTCATATTTTTAGATAATTACGGTAATCAGCCGATGTAACTGTAAAAGTTAATAATTATTTTTGTTGAGAGATGGATATTTTATCCATATTCGAAGAATCGAACATGTGGATTCTCACATAATGAAATAATAATTAAACACATTTAAAATAATATAACTAATAATAATAATAATAATAATCCACTAATAATAATAATAATAATGATTTTCATAACTTTTCTAAATAATTCTTGGATCTTATATTTTCTAATAATCACATTTATTGAGAGAGAGCCTATGAAGTAGTTTAATCATTTCTAGTTTGGAACAGGAGATTTTCCGAAGGAGAGTGGTTAGCGCAAGCCCGCATTCAACCAACATTATAGTTCTGGTTGAACAGTTAATATTTGCAATGAGCAAAGTATATTTTTCAGATAACACGGAGAGGCATGGAACGGGAAGCAAATGATATTTGTATCAATTAGGATATTTTTGTATTTATATAAAATCATGACGTAAATACACACTCGAAAGTGAAATAAAGATTATCATAAGTGTGGTAACTTCACGGGTTGAACTGAATGGTAAAACAAAATAAACTTGTAAGTTTATTAATCTTCCAGTGTTGATAACAAGCAGAGGCTTGATTTATTGTATAAATTTTGGGAAGAAAATTTATGTGTGTGGAGTAGTTGAAATGCCATTCCCAGGTGCGCATGTTTAAGTCGCAGGAATGAGGAGGTTTTTATTTGAGCATCAATCAAATAGCAGGTTCGATGACTCAGTGTTAAAGAAGGAGTATTGGAACTACACATTGCGTCGTATGAATGATCCAAAGGTTATTTCTTAAAAACCATCAGTTCTTATTTCAACCTTGTTTACGGATTCCATTAAAACTTTGATTTTGCTAGAACCCGGATTTGTCATGATAGTATTTTATTCTTCTTCAGAGGAAGACCTTTGCCGTTGTTGTTGGAATGTTGTGTTCTTACACAAATAATAGAATGGGCCACTGCCAATTAAAAATAATTCTATAACCACGAATAATTTGAAGGATGTTTTCAATCCTAGTGCCATGAACTAAATGAATTTATTATGAAGCTGCAATTCTTATTTCCGCATTCTGTCGAAGAATTGCAAGTTGTGAAAGTTACTAAAATGGTCACAAATATAAATATTTTTCTTAATAATGATTCCAAGTGGAGAATCGAATAGTTGAATGGTCCAACAATTTATTGATCAAGTTGATGATTCAGAATCATATATTTTGTTAGGAACTTGAAGTTCATAATCGAGTCACTTCTCGAAACGTTAATGTCAGAAGAACAATTAATTTTGTTGTGCTTCGCACAGTTCTTCGATGCTATGCTCAATGGTCAAATACTTTTCAGATGTTGTTATTAATATGTGTACATAATTTGTGTTGATTCAGAGATAATAATATTTTTGACAATATTTTTTTTGAAACTGGAAAAATAAGTGAAAGTTAAAAATTCTATGAACAATTATTCTACGAGTGTTAATATTATGTAAAAATTCAACCAGTGAACTACAGTATTTCCAGTAGAGACAATTAAATTTGAACTGGATTTAATCATAAATAATGGATATAATTTTGGAACACAGTCTACAGGACTGATAATCAGACTTGTGTTTCCAAAGATAATTGTCCAATGTGTTGGAAAATTTCTGTACATTGTGTAAATAGTAATGTGGGTCGCCGCACGTGAATGATGCCGCTTTCAGCATCTTCTTTTGCAGTCAATTTTAAATTCAAAATAAAATGAGATAATTTTACATGATGTGTTCTGCCCAGTTGAATCTCCTTCTATCCTTATTGTTGCATTGAGCCAAAAATCAGTAAAGCATTTTTTTCATTTGATGTCGTTTTTGCGATTAGCTTTAACCCATCTGGCGCCCCGGGATATTTTGACTCTCGTGCTGACTGATTCTTGGTAAATTGCATATGTGGTCGTGCGGACTCCGGTCTAAACGGGCACATAAAATAAGATAGAGAGAGAAATGGCTTCGAACGTGGGGATCGTGTTAGACACGGTCAATCGCATGCCGATTTAAATTGTGATAATTTTTATATAAATATTTTGGGAGTTGAGAGATGTCTGGTTTGGATGAATAAATTAGTAGGAAACCCAATTAGTGGGGAAAATTAAAAATTTAACTGGATTAATAATTAGAATGGGTTTGATTATTTGTGATAATGGCTTAACCATTAGGGCGTCAAGTAAATTCAGTAGTAAACGTTCGATGACTGGACATACGCATTATTAGAATCCAGGTGGAGGATATTTGAGAACTTGCATATTTTTCTTGTTATATTGTGGTAAATGTAATTCGTAAAAGTAGAGAATTTTGTTTTTCCATCACGTCGACATTAGGACAAATCTCATTTTATTAGAGTGTTCCAATTAGCTATTCATATTTCTTGTTCTAATTATAAGCTTGTGTCTGCCAACATGTATACCCCTAAGTTTTGAATAATAATTGAAAATTATGGAAGAGATGATGAGGATGATGAGGAGTTTGGAAGAGAGTTCCAAAGAAGCTGGACTGCGTGTAGCAGCCATTATGAAAGAAAATACAGAGGCTTTGGAAAAGAAACTTAAAGAAAATTCTGATTCTTTAGAAAATAAACTTAAAGAAAGTTTAAATGATAAACTTAAAGAAAATTCTGATTCTTTAAAAGATAACTTGAAAGAAAGTTTAGATGATAAACTCAAGGAAAATTCCGATTTGTTAGAAAGCAGGTTAAAAGATAACTTGAAAGAAAGTTTAGATGATAAACTCAAGGAAAATTCCGATTTGTTAGAAAGCAGGTTAAAAGATAACTTGAAAGAAAATTTAAATAGTAAATTTAATTCTATGGAAAATAAATTTAAAGAGAATTCCGAAATTTTGAAAATGTCACTTGAGAGTAAAATGACTAAATTATGCGAAAAAACACATGAGCTCGAAACTTCATTAGCCACTAACGCAAGTTTAATGGACGATAAATTTCGCGATGCCGATCTAAGATCCCAAAGCTTAGCTGATAGGATAGAACATGGTCTTAGGAAATTTGGTGCAGACATGATCAACCTAGAAGTCAGAGTGAAGAAAGAGAGCAATGAGATGGCAATTCTAGTTGTTCAACGTTTGACAGAACAATTCAAAGAACTCGTAATGGGAGAAATAAGAGAAGGTGTGATTAATGAATTACAAACTGAAATTAAAACCACAGTTATCAATGAAATTAGGGACACACTCAAGCTGGAGAACCAAGAGGGAGTCAAGGAAATTAGGGAATCTTTGTCATCCCATATTCAAGTAATTTCCAAAGATATCCAAGCAACTCAGAAGGACATATCAGATGTGACAGGGTCGTTGAAAAGTCACGAGGCTGTTATGAACCAGATATCCACTGATGTCAAGGAGAATTGTAAGGAAACCGAAGCAATTAAAAAAATGGCAGAAGAAAACCATAAGGAAATTGAGGCTATGAAAACCCAAATCAAGGACGAGAAACAGTCTGACCATCTGTTGAAAATGCCAAGTGTAAGGGGAGAAGAACAGATACAGATAAACCTAGGAGCAGCTAGAGAAACTGATAGTCAAAGACAGGATGAGGTCAGGACAATATTTCAATCCAACCCCATAACTGTATTCAAGAATGTAGAGGATAAGCCTTCTAAATTTTCAGGGCGAGATTCTGTGACACCCGTAGAATTCTTGAGAGAAGCAGGTGATTACCTAAAATATTCCAAAATCCCTAAGGAAAGACAGATCCGAGTGATAGGGAAATTTTTGGAAGGTCCTGCACTTCTTTGGTTTAGAGCTTTTAGGTCCACTCTCACCAATTTTGAGGAGTTTTCCCGTGGGTTATTAAAAAAGTTTTGGTCCCCGGAAACCCAACAGCAAGTCAGAGCAGAATTATATTCAAAGAGATTCTCGACGTCACAACCTACTCGATACTCTACGTACTTTTCTGGACAGCTTTCTAAACTACAACATTTAGATCCGCCGATGCCAGATAATGAATTAATTACCGCATTAATACGTCAGTTTCCAGCAGACGCCCAAAGAACTTTGATCGCTGCTGACATTTATAATATGGAGCAATTTGACGAGGTATTGCAGAAACTTGATCACACGAACGCTCAATTCTTCCATCAGAAGGGAGGAAAGAATAACAACGCTGTGTACGCTGTTATGGCCGACAGTTATTCCCAAACACCTCGAGAGATTCGAGAGGGGCGAGAAGAGAAAACGCTGAGGGAAGAGCCCGATAAAAGAGGATGGAATCAGTACAATAACAGATACAGTTACAAGCCTTATGCGAGACCGGATGGTGGATATAGATATAATACTCGATGGTGATGGCCAAGTGATAATCAAGGAAGGTACCAGGAAAGAAGGTACTATGGTAGAAACAACAACTACAATAACAGAGGGAATGTGAATACTCGTCAGTCCAATGAAGAGTTCAATAAGGAGACGAGGAAGAACTTGGAAGAAAGACACCAAGAAAACTTGCAGTTCTTGGAACAGAAGCCCAATGAACCAGGTCCATCGGGAACACAACAATCCCGGGGGAATGGAAGAGAAAAAAAAACTTCGAATTCACAGTAGAAGATAGAATTTTAAACACTTTAACTTCCAGAATTATTAAATGGCAAGCAGAGGATGATGACTTAATTCAACATAATGACGAACGGAAAGAAATGGGTACAAGAATTAAAATGCCAATCATATCATGCGAAGTATTCGGTATGCCTGTCGATACTTTAATTGATACTGGGGCTATGCTTTGTCTTGTGAGCGAGAAGCTTTATATTCTGTGGAAGCTCAAAGAGAATTTAGAGGAGATTCCAGTATCAGGAATTAAAATCCAAGGAATAATACCCAACAAAATATCTCTGTGTAAAACACAATTATACTTATGTGTTACTATTGGAGGACATGATTTCCGACATGTGTTTGTAGTAATGAAGGACATGGCTTTTGACATGATATTGGGAGCGGATTTCATTCAGAAATATCAAGCAGTGATAGACATGAAGACAGAGACGATCAGATTCAAGAATACCGAAGAGATTAACTTCGAGGGAAAAGAAGAGGAAGACATCGAGGGAGATGCTCAATGGTCTCTGATTTTTCATGAAGCTGAAGGAAGAGAAGTCTACACTGAGAAGGAGTCCCCAGAGCTAGGAAACATTTTGGAAGAGTATCACGATATTTTTGATATTAAACCTGGTGAAATTAAAGATTTTGAATATCGTATTCGTGTAAATGATGATGCACCTTTCCATGCTAAATTGTATCCGGTAGCGGAAAAGCATCGAGAAAGGGTAAAAGTGCTTATCAAAGAGATGGAAAGCAACAATGTGATTGAAAAGTACACTACCTCTTATGCCAATCCATTAGCAGTAGTGTCTAAGCCAGATGGAAGTCTGAGACTATGTTTAGACGCGCGAAATTTGAATTCAAGATTGCTGCCAGAGTATGACAGACCACCAATCATTAGGGAACTGTTAAGGAAATTCCAAGGCAAGGTCTGGTTCTCTAACATTGATCTCACTTCGTCCTACCATCACATTAGGCTTAGTGAAGATTCCAAAAAGTTTACAGGATTTATGTTTGACCAGCAGACATATGTATTCCGCCGTCTACTATTTGGAGTAAAAACATCTGGATCTGTTTTGATCAGAGCACTGGAACAAAACTTGAGTCCTGAAGTAAAAGAGATAGCAATTCGTTACATAGATGATATCCTAATTGCATCTGAGACTAAGGAGGAACATTTATTACATCTTCAGATGTTATTCGCAGATTTGAGAAAAGCGAACTTTAAAGTAAACCTTCGAAAATGTCAGTTCTTTCGGAAGGAAATAAAACTTTTGGGCCACATTTTGGATGGTGAAGGATACCGTCGCAATGAGACAAAGATACAGGTGATTGCAAATTTCCCTAGACCTACTAGAGTGAAGAATGTCCGCAGTTTTCTCGGAACATGCCAATTCTTTGCAGGGCATTGTCCAAGCTTCACCAAGACTGTTGCTCCATTGCAGGAATTATTAAAGAAAGGAAACAAATGGAAATGGAATGAAGATTGTGAACAATCATTTCAAGATGCCAAGAGGTTATTGGTAAACAGCGTGAAATTAGAGTATCCTGACTTTACCAAGAATTTCATCATAGAGTCCGATGCATCCACCGTAGGGATTGGAGCTATTCTTCTTCAAGAAGATGAAGATCACAAGAGACGTTACCTGGCGTTCATAAGCAGGAAACTTCGTCCATCAGAAAGGAATTATTACACCACAGAGTTAGAAGCACTTGCTGTAATCTTCGCGTTGGAGTCGTGGAAGAAAATGTTAATTGGACATTCAGTAATTGTGAGGACTGATCACCATGCATTGGAGTTTATCTTGAGAACAAACTTTGCCAGCGATAGGATAACTAGATGGTCACTTTTTATTCAACAATTCAACCTAGTTATTGAACACACTCCTGGAAAATTGAACGTTGGAGCCGATTTATTGAGTAGAGCAGTGGAGTCTACATCTAAGGTTTTTCAAGTTAACCTGACGCAGGAGGATGAGGATACCTTGAGAAGGTTAAGATTGTTGCATTTATCCCAGAGGAGAGACCGACGTCTTAGAAACATTTTTCGTTTTCTACAGGGAGACATGGATCCAAATGATGATGATATTGTGGAAACTGAAAGAATTTCAAGAGATTTTATGATGTTAGATGGTTTAATCTACAAGTTTGCAGATCCCGACCATACGAAGCTGAGAGTAGTGATACCTCCACGAATGCAAAAACCCATTATCTGGATGGCACATCGAATTGCAGGTCATGCTGGAGTAGATAAGACGGTCAACATGATACAAGAAAATTTTTCGTGGGAGCGAATGCGACAAACTGTCAGAAACACTATTCGAGAATGCGACTTATGCCAAAGGAGTAAACATAATTCTAGATTATTGAGAGAATTACCAAGGCCTATTATTCCTTCTAAGCCTTGTGAAATCTTCGCGACTGATCTATATGGTCCTCTCCCAAAGTCTAAAAGAGGTAATCGATATATTCTGGTGACCATGGATGTTTTCAGCAAATACACTATGTTACACCAAATTCAGAAGGCAAACGCAAAATATTGTGCGAAGAGAATTAGAGACAACGTAATTCCGAAAGCAGACAAAACGGAATTCCTTTTATCAGATCGTGGACCCCAATTTACATCTTTAGAATTTAGAACCGTCATGAATGATCTTGGGATTAGACAATTGTTTTGTTCTATCAGACATCCTGAAAGCAATCCAGCAGAACGCGTGATGGCTGAAATAGCAAAATTTTGCCGCCTCTATTGTCCAAATGAGCATTGGAAATGGATGTTCTCTCATTAGCATCCGAATCCATCAACTTTACAATTCATGAGAGTACTGGACAAATTCCCATGTTGCTTCATCATGGAATTAAACCAACAAGATTATGGGATCGAATCATCTCTATTCCACCTGAGATTGAACCAAGTCGTCAGATGAGGGAAACTCTAGCTTTAGACAAGTTGAGGAGCCAAGCTGAGAAAAGAGAGCGCAGAGTGAGAGGAAAGCGTTTTCGCAGACCCTTGCGCGTAGGAACTCTTGTTTTAGTGAAAAGACCTACACCCTCTGACGTGCAAAATCGAGTGTACTCGAAGTTTGCAAGCCTCTACGCTGGACCATATCGTATTGTGGAAGTAAACAACAATGGAAGCTATGAGATCGCCAATACACGAACTGGTAACATCGTGGGAACTTACAATGCAGCGAATTTGAAGATTTATTATTCAAGAACCAGATGATTTAATGTGTAGATAGGAAAAATAAAAAAAATTCAATTTTTATTTTTTGCTAGGTGTGGGGTGGATGTGCCCAACTCTAGGAATGGGTATTCCAAGATTCAGACACCTAGATATCAAGGGAAAGGCTACAGCCGCTTTTGAAAGTTGAGATATTAGAATATCGCGCTCCATTACTTCCAGAACGGAATGGAAACTTTATGCAGCCAAGAGCATGTCAAGTGACGTAGCGAGTAGTAGCAGAGGTCGAGACTATTTGTTGATTAAATAGTTAGGCATGGAGTAGAGACTTGAGACTTGGATCAGATTACTGGCACGGCCAAATGAAAGAGAATGCACTTAGTATCAAGTAAATCGGACCAGGGATACCAGAGATATGAGGATTTCTAGATTTCAGCGTGATGCAGCGTGGACCTGACCGTTTTGAATAAAAGCCGGCCGGCCCAAGCAACATCAGCTCACTTCGAACCAAGCTCTTGCATGACAAGGTGCTGCCACGTTGAGCCAAGGCACATGGTTGCCGGATCTACGCAGAAGATATCTTTAAATTGTGATAGTCACTAAAGTGCTGCGATACATGTGGAACTTAGTAAGTTTCCGGCAGAGAGAATCACTAAGGTGATTGTTATTTTTCTACGGACACTGGTGAAATATTTTATTTCTATATGGACATATGCTAGACTTTGTCTAGAAAGTATTTTGTCACAGTCCAGTAATAATCATTCAATACTTGGATATTTTAGTCCAATTTAGTCAGTTTCATAAATTGTAACTTGATAACCACTCCGATCTTTCAGTGTATTGAAGGCCAGTCTATCACGGTGTTGTTCATTAGCCGACAAAGGGAAACTATATGTTGCTTCGCGCATGATAGATGGTGATAAGCCATGCCCAGGGAACGATCTTCAGAACTGCCGTTGATTGGTTTAGACTGTCAGTGTTTTCTTGTACTGAAAAGATTACCGTGAGTTATGTTACAACTGACATATTTGAGAATAGATCACTTAGATCTGACCCCATTTAAGCGAAATGCTATGGCTTTAACAGAAGTCAACATTAAAATGGATCAGCAGTTACTTCAAACTTCAAGAAATATTTCCACTATGTCGTGTTAGACAGATTGTGGGTATATAATGGCGGCCGATACAAGGATTAGACGTGCGTGTCCGATAGGGCATGTATCTGGATAAATCTGGTACGGACCAGGTTCACTACGCTTCAAGACCAACGAGAAATGTAAGCTACATTTTGACTTTATACTATGCCTAGCTAATTGGAACAAACTTTTTTTCTGCAGATGACCAACACATTTGTTTTTCTTCGTATTTAAATCTTGTAATGATTTACGCAAGACATATTAGAGTTATTCTGAGTATTTTCAGCACTCAGAACAGTTTAGGATCGATGACCGAGCAGAACGAGCATTTATTTGAATGTTTCATATTTTTAGATAATCACGGTAATCAGCCGATGTAACTGTAAAAGTTAATAATTATTTTTGTTGAGAGATGGATATTTTATCCATATTCGAAGAATCGAACATGTGGATTCTCACATAATGAAATAATAATTAAACACATTTAAAATAATATAACTAATAATAATAATAATAATCCACTAATAATAATAATAATAATAATTTTCATAACTTTTCTAAATAATTCTTGGATCTTATATTTTCTAATAATCACATTTATTGAGAGAGAGCCTATGAAGTAGTTTAATCATTTCTAGTTTGGAACAGGTGATTTTCCGAAGGAGAGTGGTTAGCGCAAGCCCGCATTCAACCAACATTACAGTTCTGGTTGAACAGTTAATATTTGCAATGAGCAAAGTATATTTTTCAGATAACACGGAGAGGCATGAAACGGGAAGCAAATGATATTTGTATCAATTAGGATATTTTTGTATTTATATAAAATCATGACGTAAATACACACTCGAAAGTGAAATAAAGATTATCATAAGTGTGGTAACTTCACGGGTTGAACTGAATGGTAAAACAAAATAAACTTGTAAGTTTATTAATCTTCCAGTGTTGATAACAAGCAGAGGCTTGATTTATTGTATAAATTTTGGGAAGAAAATTTATGTGTGTGGAGTAGTTGAAATGCCATTCCCAGGTGCGCATGTTTAAGTCGCAGGAATGAGGAGGTTTTTATTTGAGCATCAATCAAATAGCCGGTTCGATGACTCAGTGTTAAAGAAGGAGTATTGGAACTACACATTGCGTCGTATGAATGATCCAAAGATTATTTCTTAAAAACCATCAGTTCTTATTTCAACCTTGTTTACGGATTCCATTAAAACTTTGATTTTGCTAGAACCCGGATTTGTCATGGTAGTATTTTATTCTTCTTCAGAGGAAGACCTTTGCCGTTGTTGTTGGAATGTTGTGTTCTTACACAAATAATAGAATGGGCCACTGCCAATTAAAAATAATTCTATAACCACGAATAATTTGAAGGATGTTTTTAATCCTAGTGCCATGAACTAAATGAATTTATTATGAAGCTGCAATTCTTATTTCCGCATTCTGTCGAAGAATTGCAAGTTGTGAAAGTTACTAAAATGGCCACAAATATAAATATTTTTCTTAATAATGATTCCAAGTGGAGAATCGAATAGTTGAATGGTCCAACAATTTATTGATCAAGTTGATGATTCAGAAATCATATATTTTGTTAGGAACTTGAAGTTCATAATCGAGTCACTTCTCGAAACGTTAATGTCAGAAGAACAATTAATTTTGTTGTGCTTCACACAGTTCTTCGATGCTATGCTCAATGGTCAAATACTTTTCAGATGTTGTTATTAATATGTGTACATAATTTGTGTTGATTCAGAGATAATATTTTTTGACAATATTTTTTTTTGAAACTGGAAAAATAAGTGAAAGTTAAAAATTCTATGAACAATTATTCTACGAGTGTTAATATTATGTAAAAATTCAACCAGTGAACTACAGTATTTCCAGTAGAGACAATTAAATTTGAACTGGATTTAATCATAAATAATGGATATAATTTTGGAACACAGTCTACAGGACTGATAATCAGACTTGTGTTTCCAAAGATAATTGTCCAATGTGTTGGAAAATTTCTGTACATTGTGTAAATAGTAATGTGGGTCGCCGCACGTGAATGATGCCGCTTTCAGCATCTTCTTTTGCAGTCAATTTTAAATTCAAAATAAAATGAGATAATTTTACATGATGTGTTCTGCCCAGTTGAATCTCCTTCTATCCTTATTGTTGCATTGAGCCAAAAATCAGTAAAGCATTTTTTTCATTTGATGTCGTTTTTGCGATTAGCTTTAACCCATCTGGCGCCCCGGGATATTTTGACTCTCGTGCTGACTGATTCTTGGTGAAATGCATATGTGGTCGTGCGGACTCCGGTCTAAACGGGCACAATACGTAGCGCTATATCTAAAAAAAAAAATGTTTCCTCTATCTGGTAGAATCTAATACGCAAGACATTAATACCACAACTGCTAGGAGTACAGATTTTGTAAGGTATATATTCCTGTTTGATGTAGTAATAGAGTGATAAGTGGAGGACTAGTATCTATTTTATTTGCATAGGTCTTATTGGAAATTTAGTCTGATATTAAGGTGTTTAATACTCACAGAATTATGGAAAACTAGAAGCTTACAGACATACTTACACACATATATACTCGAACGAGCTTACGGAGAAATTAATCTCGCGCCAGAGGCTCTTACAATAATTGTTTTTGAGCTTACGGAGAAATTAATCTCGCGCCAGAGGCTCTTGCAATAATTGTTTTTGAGCTTACGGAGAAATTAATCTCGCGCCAGAGGCTATTAAACTCACACGAATAGATTAGGGTATGAAAATACACATTGTTTCACTTGGTTTTAGGATATATGTATACATACACACTAGATATGTTACTAAAGTCTTGTGTACTTATAAACTAACAGAGGCTGGGAAGTGTATTTTTATTATACTAATTTACATGGTGATGTATGGTCAATAGCCTGCTGTTTTGCTGGAGGGTGCTCTACTTAACTATTTCTAGTATACTTACGTGCTGATGGAGTACTGCCCATATGCATACGTATTAATACCATCATTTGCAACTATTCTTTTATCATCGAAGGGTGAGAGGGCTACCTTTTTTACTTGAATGGATGAGACGCTATGGTTAAGTGATGTAATAAAGGTCATTGGTGTCCTTGTTATGTCTTTGTTGAATAAGCAATTTTGGTAATCTTGGAATGTACAGTAGTACATTTTTTAACAAAACTGCGTTTAATGCCTTTAATTTTCTTAACTTCTGTTCCAGCGATGTCGAGTGCATACATTTTCGATCGCAAGCCTACGAAACGACGTATGATTTGACCACTTGTTTCATCCTTAAATTTTCCTAGTACTTTTTTGTTCTTTTTTGAGTAGCACATGTGGTCTTGTGGATAGTCGGACGTGTCTAAATGCTCTATAAAATGTAACTTGTCTTGATATATGTCTTTAGTTTTTACTAAGTGAATAAAGGAATCTGTGTCCATGTACATCAACTTTAGATTATCAGCACCATAATACGGAAGTAGGACATCATAGTGGTAGTAATTCATCAGTGTATTCGATATATCTAATACACACATACCTATATAGATAGGTTTGTTAAAACAAATTGTATGTTTTGCTATATATACAGCGGCTAGAGTAGGCCCGTAGATATTTCTATCAATAAAACGAGGATTTGCCACAAGTTTCTCTAGCATCTTAGTGTCAGTAACCAAGCGTATATCTATTTGTTTTCGAATATTTTCCATAGTTTCTCCAAACATAGCGTTATTAAACAGTTTGTACAGATCCTTTTCAAAATCATTTTTAGCTTCTTTTCGTAGATTATTGTTGAATTCAACGTAGGGTTTCAACCAACAAGACTGTCGGAACCGTAGTACACGGTGTACTTTAGCCAGCCGTAGTCCATGATTTAGAGCCTGTTTTAATGCCATATAATGAACAACGTAATGTCTTCTAGTTCCAAAGCTTGGTATTAGCTTTTTTGAAGATGCTTCTGTAGGCTGCATACACCCTGGTAGAAATGGTAAATTGTTATGCATGTGATGGAGTTCAGATGGATAAGCAATATCCACGTCCAAAATATATCCGCAGGGATCATGCTCGTCCAGTGATTTTAAGTCAATACTGGTAGGAGAAACCCATTCAAATTCGTCATATGGCAGCGGATGACACATCGGCCAGCCATATTGATTATTGGCATCATCATAAGTAATGAATTGTGAAGGTTTTTTGGAGTCAAATTCATCCATGAACGTGTTGTTAGCTTCACCATAACGATAGGAAACCTGATATAATCCACCACGAATTCCTTTTTCAACCATCAGTTGTTGATCATAATCCCCTAGTAATTTTAGTTTAATGCCGGTGTATAGCAGCATAGCATCCCAGGTGGGGCCAGGTGATGTAAAATAGTGAGCAGGATCTACTTTGTGTGTTTTTATGGTTTTTACCCTGAATGCTTCAAAAACGTCCGCTAGTAGGAGTGTACCTGATATAAGATAAAAATCACTATATTCTCCGAGATTATTGATGCCAAAATGATTCCATACACTTTTAGCGTGTTCATAGTTGTCATCACTAACATCCTCTTGATTGAGTCTACTAAAGAATCCTTCTTTAGGAGGTAAAGAACTTTCACTTAATTTCTCCCAAGAGTCTAAGTAATCGAAAGGAAATACGCCTTTCCGTGTCATGTAAGATGCATTCTCGTGTCCAAAGTATTTTGTTACCTCTGGGTATGACGTTATAATTTTAGCTAATGTTTCTAGACTGCTAGGCAGAAATCGAAATGTATCTATAAATCGAAGCTTTATTTTACCAATGTATTTGGAGAAAGAGATGTAGGTTTCTTCAGAGTTTGGAATGACCTCAACTTTTTCTGATGTACATCCTAATTGCTTAACAATAAAATGGGCATCATAACGACTAAGGTTGTGTATCATTACTGAGATGTAATTAGGTTTTTTACAACTCAAATTACAACTATTGTGTGCACTTCCACGATAAAACCCAGAAGCGTGGCAGAGATCTCAAACCTTCCGATCTTCATGGGTAAATTCTTTATGGCACAGATAGCATGTTTCTGATGATTGAAATTCTAACTCTTGTTCCTCAGTCAAAGATAGTGATTTATTGGAACTGTATATTCGCTCGATCTCACGAGCTATTGCTGTCAGAGACTCCATAAACTTTTCCGCAGCATCAGGACTGCGATATAGCAATGGCTTAGTTGGACGGTTTGTTTTTAAGTATTCAACAGATGAGGATGGTTTTACATATAGGGCAAAACTCATGGGAATATGTGACTGGTATGGCAGTGAATAACTTGTACCTCTGCTAGGCATACATGTCTGATGGGGTACGAGAATGCTTTCAAAATCTTAATATATTACGTATGGCATTGTCAATATGTACTGAACATTTTCAAATGTAACAAAAGGCTTTTTGGTAGGCATTTGTATTTTTACAACGTCATGCTGACGACAATATCTTCTGTGTTCTTCTAAACTTTCCAACCCGTTTTGTTTATGCTGACTATTGAAATGTGTAAACAACGTTTACAAACGTATATCCTTTCTTTGTGACTTGTCAGCTGATTTCTTATCAGTTTCTCAAAATATTTAATAAATACACAGTGACTACGACCTGTATTATTACTAAGCAGTAGTAAATCGCGATGATCAGCCAACTCTTCATCAACTACCATTAAAGGAAATAGTGCGTTGTTATTGTCTAAACCGAATACGTTAATAGATATATGATTCCTTCTTTCAAACTTGGGAATTGCAGATAGTTGTGTAGGGAACGTAACACACGAAGAATCATATTTGTTTCCCAGGTCCTTGTATTTACTAATGCGTTGAGTATCCTTTTTAACCAGTTTTGCTAAAATGGCATACATAAAGCACTTCTCATCTTTAAAGTTCTGAGGGTTAACAAATGCCTTTTTAGCTTCAATAGAAGCAGGGAGGCGAATGTAGGTACTACCACGTAAAGGGGTGTACTTATTTATCCTTAATCGAATACCTTCAACAGCTGACAATGCCCAGTTACTACCCTTCAACTGAGATTCTTCCATCTCTACAGTCAATTTCTTAAATTGTGTTTCAAGGAAATCATATAAGTCAGTGTTCAAAAATATGGGTGCATTACGAGTTTTGAAAGCTCGGTCAGTGATGTCTCCAGTAACATTAATAAACCTACACTCAGCCATGATATTTACTTTCACGGACTTGTGTATGCACAGTTCCTTAATAATAGCGTTAATCATTTTCTCTTTACCCTCATTTAAGTAAGAATTTAAATCACGACATGTATCACAACGAATAAAATAAGACTTTAAACGGCTTTTAAAAGAGGTTTCTTATTCAACTATGCCATCTTCTTCTGGAAGGGTAGACAATAACTGCAGTTTTGTAGGTTCAGCTTTCACTTTTTTAGCAGATGGTTCTAAACCACACGCCTCTTCATGACGACTGCCGTTATATGCATTACTGAAGGAGCCTCCACAGGTTTTACACTTATATTCTACACCATATGACATTGCATTCCGTTTTTTGTGGTAGTTCCGGAGGAAACTCTTGCCACACTTCTCACAAATATATGATTCGAGCTCTTTTATAGTATTAATCATTTTCCTCTTTGTTTTTCTTCTTTCTTCTTCCACTCACTGAAAATATAAGATAGTGATATTAACACAACAGCTGTTGACAGCAAACTGAGGCTGCAAGATGAAATGAAATGAAATGAAATGGCATATAACTTTTATTGCTCGGAGTGTCCGAGGACTACTTTCTCCCGCCAGATGCAGATCTTCTTATTTGACGCCCGTGGGCATCTTGCGCGTTGTTATGGTGGTGATGATGAAATGATGATGTAGACGACACATACACACACACACACACCCGTGTTGATGGGTTTACCCAATTATTGTTAAAATTCCCGACCCTACTGGGAATCGAACCCAGGACCCCTGTGACCAAAGGTCAGCACGCTAACCATTTAGTTATGGAGCCGGACATCACACGAATATGATCATTGCTTTCAAACTGTAAAATATGCTAATAGCTTTACAAATAAAATAATTTTGTTTTTGTATGCAAGGCGAATACTAGGACTGTACTTCTATTATAGCTAAAGTTACTCATTTCCTACTCTATCTGTGTTAGTGCTACGTAAAACTTGGAGATTTTAATTACGCCTGACTAATTATTGTTGGCGTCAGGAAGTGTATCCAGACGTAAAACAATGTCAGAATAATTTGCTTTAAATGTTCCGGTTTAGAGGATCCCAGGGTTCGGTTCTCATCTGGATTGGGGATGTTAATCACGTCTGACTAATTATTGTTGACGCCAGAATGGCTAACACGGCTTCGGGAAGGGCAACCAGAGGAGAAACAGGGTCATAACTACATCTCTTGTATTGATGTCAGGAAGGGCTCTTAGCTGTAAAAACAGTTATTGTAGACGTCAGGAAGGGTATCCAGGCGTAAACAGGGTCAGAACAGTTTGCATTAAATGTTCCGGTTTAGAGGATCCCAGGGTTTGGTTTCTTATCTGGGTTGGGGATTTTAATCACGTCTGACTAATTATGGTTGACGCTAGAATGGCTAACACGGATTCAGGAAGGGCATCCAGGCGTAAAAACAGGGTTGTAATTACATCTCTTGTATTGATTTCAGGAAGGGTATCTAGCCGTAAGACAGTTATTGCAGGCGTTAGGAAGGGTATCCAAGCGTGAAAATGGGTCAGAACAGTTTGAATTAAATGTTCCGGTTTAGAGGATCCTGGGTTAGGTTCGCATCTGGGTTGGGGATTTTAATCACGTCTGACTAATTATTGTTGACGCCAGAATGGCTGAAACGGCTTCAGGAAATACATCCAGGAGTAAAACAGGGTATGCTAGCCTCCTGAGCCCAACTGGGCAGGTTTAATCCTAGCTCAATCCGGTGGTATTTGAAGGTTGTAATTACATCTCTTGTATTGGCGCCAGGAAGGGCTTTAAGCTGTAAAACAGTTATTGTAGGCGTCAGGAAGGGTATCCAGGCGTAAAACAGTGTCAGAACAGTTTGCATTAAATGTTCCAGTTTAGCGAATCCCAGGGTTGCGTTCTCATCTGGGTTGGGGATTTTAATCAGGTCTGACTAATTATTGTTTACGCTAGAATGGCTAACACGGCTTCAGGAGGGGTATCCAGGCGTAAAACAAGGTCGTAATTACATCTCTTGTGTTGTCGTCAGGAAAACAGCTATTCTTGTAAAAAAAAAGCGCATCTAGGCTAAAACAGGGTCAGAATATGTGATGGTTTAGTAGATCCCAGCTTTGCTTTTTTAGCTGGGTTGGCCATGAAAAAAAACTTCTGTGAAGAAACGTCCGGCTCCTTGGCTTCCTCGAAAACCTTCATCACACCGACAGGCAATATGAACATTGTTAGACGATGACTGTCTTTAATCGATTGAGATGTAACTACTGTAGTTCTCTATAGCCCTCATTGAGGGCTCCAGCATGAAGCAGATAAATCTAACATATTTAACAAAATGTATATTGAAGTCATGCTCCACTATGTTAACTATACTGCTGTACGTAAAGTCCCATCAACAACATACCGACGAGGTTTGCAAGCTCGGATTATAAGTATGTTTTAGAGGTCTACTCTCGGACACTCCCGGCACTAAAAGCCATATGCTATTTCATTTTTTTGACAATTATTCCAGTCCCCCAGTATTTCAGAAGGGAACAATTTGACGAAAAATATTAGTTAGATTCAGATGAAAGAGAATGAAAAGTTATAAATTTTGCATTATATATGAAAAAGTTTTTTATTTGAAAATTATTCTGTGCCCAGTAATTTAGAAGGGAAAAATATGACGAAATTATAAGTTAGGTTCGGATGAAAGAGAATGAAAAGTTACGAATTTTGCACTTTAAATGAAAAGGTTGAATTTTTTTGAAAATTATTCTAAGTGCCCAGTAATTTAGAAGGGACAAATATGACAAAATTGTAAGTTAGGATCAGATGAAAGAGAATGAAAAGTTACGAATTTTGCACTTTATATGAAAAAGTTGATTTTTTTAAAATAATTGTAAGTGCCCAGTAATTTAGAAGGGAAAAATATGACGAAATTATAAATTAGGTTCAGATGAAAGAGAATGAAAAGTTACGAATTTTGCACTTTAAATGAAAAAGTTGATTTTTTTGAAAATTTTTCTAAGTGCCCAGTAATTTAGAAGGGAAAAATATGTCGAAATTATAAGTTAGGTTCAGATGAAAGAGATTGAAAAGTTGCGAATTTTGCACTATATATGTATGAAAAAGTCGATTATTTTTGACATTATTCTGTGTCCAGTAATGTAGAAGAGAAAAAATGGTTGTCCTTCCGAGATCTCCAGTGGGTCTACAAAGAAGTTCTGTCTCTAGAGGTAAGTACAATAAGCTTATTTATACTGCATGCTAACATAGTAACTGCTTACTGGTGGTGGTGATTGTTGTTTTAAGAGGAAGAACAACCATTTTTTTCTTTTACATTACTGGAGACAGAATAATTGTCAAAAATAATCAACTTTTTCATATACAGTATAGTGCAAAATTCGTAACTTTTCAATCTCTTTCATCTGAACGTAACTTATAATTTCGACATATTTTTCCCTTCTAAATTACTGGGCACATAGAATAGTTAAAAAAAACTTTTTCATTTAAAGTGCAAAATTCGTAACTTTGCATTCTCTTTCATCTGAACCTAACTTATAATTTCGTCATATTTTTTCCTTCTAAATTACTGGGCACTTAGAATAATTTTCAAAAAATCAACTTTATCATATATAGTGCAAAATTCGTAACTTTTCATTCTCTTTCATCTGAACCTAACTTTTAATTTCGTCATATTTTTCCTCATCTAAATTACTGGGTACTTAGAATAATTTTCAAAAAAAACTTTTTCAAATATAATGCAAAATGTATAACTTTTTATTCTCTTTCATCTGAATCTAACTTATATTTTTCGTCAAATTGCTCCCTTCTGAAATACTGGGGGACTGGAATAATTGTCAAAAAAATGAAATGGCATATGGCTTTTAGTGCCGGGAGTGTCCGAGAGTAGACCTCTAAAACATACTTATAATCCGAGCTTGCAAACCTCGCCGGTATGTTGATGATGGGAGTTTACGTACAGCAGTATAGTTAACATAGTGGAGCATGACTTCAATATATTGAACCCTTATCATTGTGTCCAATAATAATGTTTCATATTAATAAAAACGATGGAAATACTAAATACATGATATGCTGGATATTTGAGTAATATTGATGTAGCAAGAAATCTGGACTTGGTAAGACATGCTACGTGCTGGCTGGAAATGACCAATAGTTTCACAACCAATGTTATTCTTGGATTTCTGAGAAAATCAGATATGACGCTGTGGCGTACGTGACCATCGAAGGGCAAAATGCTGCGTACAAGGCAAGGAGTGAGAGAGAGGAGAATAGTCGTGACGTCAAAATAAGGGCGGGATTTGTAAGGTCAGAGCTCCAACGCCAACTTATCTGACCAATAAGAAAACATGACGCCAGAACATAGCGTCAGTGTGTTTTGCGCGGCAATCGGATATAAAAAGATCTAGCGATCGGTTTGCATGTTCGACGGCAGATTCGCGACCTGTGAGAAAATACAAGAATTTTGAGAGGTCACACATAATTATAGGCCCATTACTTAAAATATTGAGGAGCTGTTTTTCTCCCACCATTGAAACTTTAGGCTTTCTGTATATATACAAATGTCTGAGATGAATCGGGGCACTCCTAATTATTCTTCGACAGTCATTTTAAGACGTCCTTAAGACGATATGGTTTTAAAATTATAGTTGTGTGTCGGCAACGAAGTTGGAAATTTTCATAAATTGTGAGATGGCAATTAGCCATAGAATAGGGAAAGTCGACGATTCTGCATAGGACGATCTGAGGAAATAAAATACTTAGAACGCAGATAGAACAGTTTAAAAACTTTGATTTAATTGTGTGTTAACAGCAGCAAAATGTCGACCATGGAGAGAAGACAGCAAGCTTCATCCTCCATTACCATCAGTGTTATGGGCTAACGGCCTAATGATGGGAATTGACGAGGCGGGAGGCCTCTGGAAAGCAGTTTAAGTGATGAGTATTAAAAAATTGATTTATTGATTTTGGACGAGGGGAATCGCGAGAGATGTGTGGAACTTTGTATAGATTTTATTTGTATGGTTTAATTTAAATTTCAGGGTTTGATTTCTTAACTGACATGCGTGTAGTAAATTTTGGCATTGCGTGACAATTATGTTGTACAGTAAATTTTATAATTTAAATGTTTTCCTTATGTATACGTAATTCTTATTGCGAAACGGCCGCATCGATTAACGTATCTATAAAAAGTGTAGCCATGAATGAGAACCTAGGAACGACAATGATAAATGGACTGATTTAATGATATGTTAAACTAATTACTACGTGGGGGGAATATTTGCATTTTGTTGCTTTGATAACTCGGGCTAGGACTGATCCTGTTATTTATTTCTTTATTGTCATTTGGACATGTTGTGTGTCATTATCTGAGAGGTGTGCTGATTAATGCTACGACGAGATCTTCGAGAAATGTGCCACGTATTTTTGGGTGTAAGTGATGATGATGAGGAGAGGTAAAGCCTGTCCATGACTGCGATATCATTCCGGCAAACTAGTTATCCGTGGGGATAAGTTTGACCTGGGAATGTATTCTTAAAAATCCCTGAGAGGATGTTTTGAGATAATGTGTTATTTATTTGTACGCGTTTAACAGGTGGCGATTAGCAAAGGTGCTGTACGCTGGCTATGGGCCAGAATCTATATTTAGCGTGGCACTAATTACTACTTGCGGGAAGAAATCAGCCACTCTCTCGGTGATGCGATAACAAGCCCGGTTGTCTCCAGCTCGTTATGACACGTTTTGTTTGCTTTAAAGCCTAATGAGTTAAGGTTATTTTATTTGGTTTAATTTGGGAAGTTGCCATGTTGTCGATCCAAGTTTCTTTTATCATTACTACGACTTATTTGTTCATTGTTTTAAAACGCCAAACTTTCCGGCGTGAAAATTAAAAGTTGTATTTTGTTGTTGTTGGCTCTTATTTTCAAGGCCATTATATTCATATAAATATAATTTGGCAACCGGCCAAACTTGTTCATGTCATGTTATGCTATCCTAGTGTTTAAGGTATAAGACGGTAATTCCGCAGCCCTTATTTTAAATAATACACACGTGTATTTGGTTGTGGTAATCTAAGGTTAGAGCATGTCAGTAGTGTATTTAAATATGTAATTGTTGTTCCCACATTTCCGTAATTCGTCCTTCGCAGTACGGAGTCCGTTCCCGAACCAACTGTTTTGGTCGGAAACGAGCGCCCGTCAAAATGCTCATTACTTGAACTAGTCTTAAAACCCGTGTCGCTCATAGATATTAAATTTTTGTACTATTTATTTGTTTGTTATATTTGGATCTTGTGATCTGTTTTCTTTTGTTACTTTGACTTAAGTGACATTGCAGTCACAATGCTTGTTGACAGCTGTCATGCCATGTCGTCATGGTACGTCAGGCTGGTCAGTGTTAGATCTGTTCACGCGAGTGAACAATAAAAGGGTGGTTATAGTTTTCTTTTTTTTTATGTTTGATTCAGTTAATAAATTTCATTTTGTTAGTAGATCCTGTTGTTTTTCTTGGCTTTATCAATATAATAAGTTAACCTTATGAACCCTGGAAGTTATGTTGATAGCAAAACCTCTAAATCACATTCACAAGAATCCATTACGACCCCGAAATTTTGAATCTTGTCTACATGCTATTTTCCAAAGGGTTTATAAGAGTTACTTTGGCTTCCGAACGTGTGGCATTTGTGTTTTAGAGTAAAAAAATAGATCACCGGCATGTGATAAGTTTATTAACGTAAGTTAGGTGAAGATAGTACCGCCAAATGTTTGAAAATATAAAGTCATGGAGTTTGCAATAAAGTAAATGTGGAACAAGTTAAGTGTTTGAACTTTGATTAAAATTAGAACAAACTGTTCCAGGCGCCCAATAAAATTAAATTAGCTTTGTGTAGAAAAGCCAAACTCAAAGAATTATTTGACAGGAAGGTTAGACCTTAAAAACGAATTAATACTCTATTAATTGGTTAAAATTTTGTAAGTAAAGTAAGGTCAGGAAGATTATAACTGAATCAAAGGGTTAAAATTAAATGGAATAATAAGTAAATTATACTCAGTGATGATATAGTTTGTGGGAGTAATTTAAAGTAAATGAACTGAGTATGTAAAGGGTTAATGTGTGTATATTTAATATGTGTGAGCGCGCGTATCCAGGGCTCCGCCCTTATGTCATTTCCCTATGTCTCAAATATATTATTGTTGTGATGGCAACTCTGGGAGAAATTCGCGAAGTGATTGAACTAGCATCCGCTCGTACGCGAGAACAACTTAGTGAGATGAGAAAGGACATAACCAATGAAATACAGACACAGTTAGCGGCAAATAGTGAAGAAACGCAGACACAGTTAGCGGCAAATAGTGTAGAAACGCAGACACAGTTAGCGGCAAATAGTGTAGAAACGCAGACACAGTTAGCGGCTATAAATAAACAATCGGCAGAAACGCAGACACAGTTAGCGGCAAATAATGTAGAAATGCAGAAACAGTTAGCGGCAAATAGTGTAGAAATACAGACACAGTTAAACACAAAACTATCTGAAGTTAACGAGAATATAAATCAGAAAATCGCTACACAAAACATTCTGGTTAGTGAACAATTACATAGGCAGTCTGAGAAAAACAATGAAATGTTAAACGCACAAGACGAAAGGAACACTCAAAATCTAGCTGCGCTAACGGTAGAAATCAAAGAGCACACAAAAGAACAGCTAATACAATTAGCAAAGGACGTTAGCACTAACAATACCAAACAATTAGGAATAATAAAAGGTATCGAAGATTCGTTTAAAAAGGAAATAAAAGGAATGGATGAGACTGTTATGGCAAAACTAGCACAAATCGAGCAAGCGTGTTTGACCAGCTCATCTGAGATTAAAGAAGCACACTCAAACTTAGAAAAAAGGTTTGAGATGATCGAACGAGGGACACAGGGTATGCAAGATCAGATAATTACAGTAGATAACAATATCACGGGCTTAGTGACGGAACTCAACAAATTAGAAATACAATCAATTAAGAAATGGAAAAAGTTAGAAATTGACCAGGAAGAAATTAAACAAACATTAGAACAGAACAACATTTCTCTGGGAGAAAGGATAGATAAACTTGAAGATAATCAGGAGGCTAATCAACAGGAAGTCGAAAAACGCTTTGTTAAATTGAAGGATACTATTAGGAAAGATTGGACCAAGATGAGCGCTGATTCGAAAGATGAACGGCTCGCAGTAAGCAAGAAGCTAGGGGAAAATAACGCGAAAATACAGGCGTTAGAAGAAAATATGAAGTTAAGATTTCAAATTCAAGAGGACCGCATGATAAAATCGGAGTTGCAGTCACTTGGACATAATACGATGTTTGCGACACTAATGGAAAAGGGGAAAGGGGAGAATGCGGAAAGAGAGCACACAATAGACAGCCACGAGCTTGGGCAAAGTCCAAGAACGGTAGACACGCAAGCATTCCAGAATTATGAGGGTCGTAGCTCGACACCTCAAAACACACAACTTCCCACGCAAGTTATACAAGTCATCCGTGGAAACGAATTTAAACCGAATAAGTTTTTACCAGAGAGCGGAGGGACACCTAAAGCTTTCTTAAGGGAACTGACAGAATATTTTTCGGACCAAAATGTTAGCTCAACGCGACAATTAAGAATGGTTGAAAAATTTTTGGCGGGCTCAGCACTTACCTGGTATCTTGGATTTAAGAACACATTTAAATCAATGGAAGGTTTCCACAAGGCCTTCCTAAGCAAATACTGGAGTGGGTCGTATCAACAAAGCTTGCGAATGGACTTATACTCGCGTAAATACCATTCCACGCATCAGACGAAATATGCAGATTTTTTCGCCATGCAACTTGTCAAATTGCAAGATCTTGATAATCCCCCCAGCGAAATGGAGCTAATAACTACTATAGGAAAGCAGATGCCTATTAGCGTTCAGCAATTCTTGGTGGCGGCAAATATTACGACCGTGGTCCAGGCAGAAGAGGTATTAAGGAAGATAGATGAAACCACTAATTACATCAACCCGAGAGAGAAGAGACAGATAGAGTTAGTTAACGCAGTCGAAGTAGTCAAGACACCGAACAAAAACACGAGGTCGCAAGCTACAAACACTGGGGATAACCAAAGACGGCAGAGCACCGAAGAATATGAGCCGAGATCTCAACCGAGATACGAAAATAGGGACAGAAACCATAACAATCAGGAAGGAACTAACCGCTACCGGAACACAAACAATCAGCAGTGGCGAGATAATAGGAGATACCAAACGTCATACAATAGGAATAATAATAACGCACCTTACAATCGAGGATGGCGTGGAGGACACTATAATCAACAATATAGGCCCAGAGACAATAGGCGTTACAACCAGCAACATAACGCACAAAATAACCAGCGGTTTAACGAGCAATCGGATCCAAGGGATGATCAGAGAAATTGGAACGAGAGACACGCTGACCCGCAACAGTACCTGGAGGAGCCACGTAACATGGAAGGAAATAATGATAAATGGGAAAGAGCGATAGATCGGCGGAAGAATCCCGACAACCACGAGGAGGAAAACGGAACACATCAAATGTTGGAGGCCATGCATGTAGAAACCCAGAGATATTTGGAGGAGCTGCATGGAGAAGAAGAAAATAGAGCAGCCGACAATAGGAAACAGAAGAATAGCAGGAGAGATTCGCAGACCGTGTCAGGCAAGGGTCTCGAAATATGGTAAAAAAAAGTTATTGTACGGGAATAGGAGAAGAAGAAGGGAGAAGGAAGAAGATGGCAACGCGGGGAAGAAGAAGGAGATGACATCACGGTAAAATGGAGGAGAGACAGGAGCGGCTTAAGGAAGTTCAACTAGGGGTTACGAACTTAGGTAACAACGCCTACAGAGTCCGAGAGGTGAGCACAGGAAACATGGCAGTATATAATATCTCAAATTTAAAATTGTATCATCAGAGAGAGCCATACGAACCGAGAAATAATGTTACTGCAGCAAATTAAACATTCGCGTGATAACATACAACAAAAGATACGGGGGTACTCTAGTGGTTAAAGCGCTCAAAAGACAGCTCTGACGTGTTTACAAGTTCAGGCGGAAGTCGTTAATGAATACGTTGATGTTTTGAAAGAGTGAGAGGGGAGACGAGTAGCAAGGAAAGAGGCCGGAGGGCATAAGTATACAGGAATTTCCTAATGAGTTTGGAACGAGACGGCTACTGAAACAGACAGAGGCGGGCAGTCATTATATTTTGAGGGTGACCAGCAACTTCAAATTTGAGCCAGAAAAGTAGGGGATGTGAAATTCGACTTCATTTGAGTTCGAATTTCATCAACTAGGGGTCGGATGAACCCTTATCATTGTGTCCAATAATAATGTTTCATATTAATAAAAACGATGGAAATACTAAATACATGATATGCTGGATATTTGAGTAATATTGATGTAGCAAGAAATCTGGACTTGGTAAGACATGCTACGTGCTGGCTGGAAATGACCAATAGTTTCACAACCAATGTTATTCTTGGATTTCTGAGAAAATCAGATATGACGCTGTGGCGTACGTGACCATCGAAGGGCAAAATGCTGCGTACAAGGCAAGGAGTGAGAGAGAGGAGAATAGTCGTGACGTCAAAATAAGGGCGGGATTTGTAAGGTCAGAGCTCCAACGCCAACTTATCTGACCAATAAGAAAACATGACGCCAGAACATAGCGTCAGTGTGTTTTGCGCGGCAATCGGATATAAAAAGATCTAGCGATCGGTTTGCATGTTCGACGGCAGATTCGCGACCTGTGAGAAAATACAAGAATTTTGAGAGGTCACACATAATTATAGGCCCATTACTTAAAATATTGAGGAGCTGTTTTTCTCCCACCATTGAAACTTTAGGCTTTCTGTATATATACAAATGTCTGAGATGAATCGGGGCACTCCTAATTATTCTTCGACAGTCATTTTAAGACGTCCTTAAGACGATATGGTTTTAAAATTATAGTTGTGTGTCGGCAACGAAGTTGGAAATTTTCATAAATTGTGAGATGGCAATTAGCCATAGAATAGGGAAAGTCGACGATTCTGCATAGGACGATCTGAGGAAATAAAATACTTAGAACGCAGATAGAACAGTTTAAAAACTTTGATTTAATTGTGTGTTAACAGCAGCAAAATGTCGACCATGGAGAGAAGACAGCAAGCTTCATCCTCCATTACCATCAGTGTTATGGGCTAACGGCCTAATGATGGGAATTGACGAGGCGGGAGGCCTCTGGAAAGCAGTTTAAGTGATGAGTATTAAAAAATTGATTTATTGATTTTGGACGAGGGGAATCGCGAGAGATGTGTGGAACTTTGTATAGATTTTATTTGTATGGTTTAATTTAAATTTCAGGGTTTGATTTCTTAACTGACATGCGTGTAGTAAATTTTGGCATTGCGTGACAATTATGTTGTACAGTAAATTTTATAATTTAAATGTTTTCCTTATGTATACGTAATTCTTATTGCGAAACGGCCGCATCGATTAACGTATCTATAAAAAGTGTAGCCATGAATGAGAACCTAGGAACGACAATGATAAATGGACTGATTTAATGATATGTTAAACTAATTACTACGTGGGGGGAATATTTGCATTTTGTTGCTTTGATAACTCGGGCTAGGACTGATCCTGTTATTTATTTCTTTATTGTCATTTGGACATGTTGTGTGTCATTATCTGAGAGGTGTGCTGATTAATGCTACGACGAGATCTTCGAGAAATGTGCCACGTATTTTTGGGTGTAAGTGATGATGATGAGGAGAGGTAAAGCCTGTCCATGACTGCGATATCATTCCGGCAAACTAGTTATCCGTGGGGATAAGTTTGACCTGGGAATGTATTCTTAAAAATCCCTGAGAGGATGTTTTGAGATAATGTGTTATTTATTTGTACGCGTTTAACAGGTGGCGATTAGCAAAGGTGCTGTACGCTGGCTATGGGCCAGAATCTATATTTAGCGTGGCACTAATTACTACTTGCGGGAAGAAATCAGCCACTCTCTCGGTGATGCGATAACAGGCCCGGTTGTCTCCAGCTCGTTATGACACGTTTTGTTTGCTTTAAAGCCTAATGAGTTAAGGTTATTTTATTTGGTTTAATTTGGGAAGTTGCCATGTTGTCGATCCAAGTTTCTTTTATCATTACTACGACTTATTTGTTCATTGTTTTAAAACGCCAAACTTTCCGGCGTGAAAATTAAAAGTTGTATTTTGTTGTTGTTGGCTCTTATTTTCAAGGCCATTATATTCATATAAATATAATTTGGCAACCGGCCAAACTTGTTCATGTCATGTTATGCTATCCTAGTGTTTAAGGTATAAGACGGTAATTCCGCAGCCCTTATTTTAAATAATACACACGTGTATTTGGTTGTGGTAATCTAAGGTTAGAGCATGTCAGTAGTGTATTTAAATATGTAATTGTTGTTCCCACATTTCCGTAATTCGTCCTTCGCAGTACGGAGTCCGTTCCCGAACCAACTGTTTTGGTCGGAAACGAGCGCCCGTCAAAATGCTCATTACTTGAACTAGTCTTAAAACCCGTGTCGCTCATAGATATTAAATTTTTGTACTATTTATTTGTTTGTTATATTTGGATCTTGTGATCTGTTTTCTTTTGTTACTTTGACTTAAGTGACATTGCAGTCACAATGCTTGTTGACAGCTGTCATGCCATGTCGTCATGGTACGTCAGGCTGGTCAGTGTTAGATCTGTTCACGCGAGTGAACAATAAAAGGGTGGTTATAGTTTTCTTTTTTTTAATGTTTGATTCAGTTAATAAATTTCATTTTGTTAGTAGATCCTGTTGTTTTTCTTGGCTTTATCAATATAATAAGTTAACCTTATGAACCCTGGAAGTTATGTTGATAGCAAAACCTCTAAATCACATTCACAAGAATCCATTACGACCCCGAAATTTTGAATCTTGTCTACATGCTATTTTCCAAAGGGTTTAATATATATTGTTAAATACATTAGATTTAACTACTTCATGCTGGAGCCCTCAATGTGGGCTATAGAGAACTAGTTACATCTCGATCGATAAAAGAGTCATCGTCTAACAATGTTCATATTGCCTGTCGGTGTGATTAATGTTTTCGAGGAAGCCAAGGTGCCGGACGTTTCTTCACAAAAGTTTTTTTCATGGCCAACCCAGTAAAAAAGCAAAGCTGGGATCTACTAAACCATCACATATTCTGACCCTGTTTTAGCCTAGATGCACTTTTTTTTACAAGAATAGCTGTTTTCCTGGCGACAACACAAGAGATGTAATTACGACCTTGTTTTACGCATGGATACCCCTCCTGAAGCCGTGTTATCCATTCTAGCGTCAACAATAATTAGACGTGATTAATATCCCCAATCCAGATGCGAATCTAACCCAGGATCCTCTAAACCGGAACATTTAATTCAAACTGTTCTGACCCATTTTTACGCTTGGATTCCCTTCCAAACGCCTACAATAACTGTTTTACAGCTAGATACCCTTCCTGAAATCAATAAAAGAGATGTAATTACAACCCTGTTTTTACGCCTGGATGTCCTTCCTGAAGCCGTGTTAGCCATTCTAGCGTCAACCATAATTAGTCAGACGTGATTAAAATCCCCAACCCAGATAAGAAACCAAACCCTGGGATCCTCTAAACCGGAACATTTAATGCAAACTGTTCGGACCCTGTTTTACGCCTGGATACCCTTCCTGACGTCTGCCATAACTGTTTTTACAGCTAAAAGCTCTTCCTGACATCAATACAAGAGATGTAGTTATGACCCTGTTTCACCTCTGGTTGCCCTTCCTGAAGCCGTGTTAGCCATTCTGGCGTCAACAATAATTAGTCGGACGTGATTAACATCCCCAACCCAGATGAGAACCGAACCCTGCGATCATCTAAACTGGAACATTTAATGCAAACTATTCTGACATTGTTTTACGTCTGGATACCTTTCCTGACGCCAACAATAATTAGTCAGGCGTAATTAAAATCTCCAAGTTTTACGTAGCACTAACACAGATAGAGTAGGAAATGAAAAAGGAAGCTTGTAGTTTAACGTGACCGTTAATCGCGAGATCATGAGCCACGGGACCTCCTTTTTACGTGAAATCCGAACCACAGGACATGGCAGTAGGAAATGAGTAACTGTAGCTGTAATAAAAGTACAGTCCTAGCATTCGCCTTGCATAAAAATACAGAATTATTTTATTTGTAAAGCTATTAGCATCTTTTACAGTTTGAAAGCAATGATCATATTGGTGTGATGTCCGGCTCCATAAGCAAATGGTTAGCGTGCTGACCTTTGGTCACAGGGGTCCTGGGTTCGATTCCCAGTAGGGTCGGGAATTTTAACAATAATTGGGTAAACCCATCGACACGGGTGTGTGTGTGTGTATGTGTCGTCTACATCATCATTTCATCATCATCACCATCACAATGCGCAGGTTGCCCACTGGCGTCAAATAAGAAGATCTGCATCTGGCGGGAGAAACTAGTCCTCGGACCATCCCAGCAATAAAAGCTATATGCCATTTCATTTCATTTCATCTTGCAGCCTCAGTTTGCTGTCAACAGCTGTTGTGTAAATATCACTATCTTATATTTTCAGTGTGTGGAAGAAGAAAGAAGAAAAACAAAGAGGAAAATGATGAATACTATAAAAGAGCTCAAATCTTATATTTGTGAGATGTGTGGCAAGAGCTTCCTCCGGAACTACCACAAAAACGGAATGCAATGTCATGTGGTGTAGAATATAAGTGTAACACCTGTGGAGGCTCCTTCAGTAATGCATATAACGGCAGTCGTCATGAAGAGGCGTGTGGTTTAGAACCATCTGCTAAAAAAGTGAAAGCTGAACCTACAAAACTGCAGTTATTGTCTATCCTTCCAGAAGAAGATGGCATAGTTGAATAAGAAACCTCTTTTAAAGCCGTTTAAAGTCTTATTTTATTCGTTGTGATACATGTCGTGATTTAAATTCTTACTTAAATGAGGGTAAAGAGAAAATGATTAACGCTATTATTAAGGAACTGTGCATACACAAGTCTGTGAAAGTAAATATCATGACTGAGTGTAGGTTTATTAATGTTACTGGAGACATCACTGACCGAGCTTTCAAAACTCGTAATGCACCCATATTTTTGAACACTGACTTATATGATTTCCTTGAAACACAATTTAAGAAATTGACTGTAGAGATGGAGGAATCTCAGTTGAAGGGTAGTAACTGGGCATTGTTAGCTGTTGAAGGTATTCGATTAAGGATAAATAAGTACACCCCTTTACGTGGTAGTACCTACATTCGCCTCCCTGCTTCTATTGAAGCTAAAAAGGCATGTGTTAACCCTCAGAACTTTAAAGATGAGAAGTGCTTTATGTATGCCATTATAGCAAAACTGGTTAAAAAGGATGCTCAACGCATTAGTAAATACAAGGACCTGGAAAACAAGTATGATTTTTCCTGTGTTACGTTCCCTACACAACTATCTGCCATTCCTAAGTTTGAAAGAAGGAATCATATATCTATTAACGTATTCGGTTTTGACAATAACAACGCACTATTTCCTTTAATGGTAGTTGATGAAGAGTTGGCTGATCATCGCGATTTGCTACTGCTTAGTAATAATACAGGTCGTAGTCACTGTGTATTTATTAAATATTTTGAGAAACTGATAAGAAATCAGCTGACAAGTCACAAAGAAAGGATATACGTTTGTAAACGTTGTTTACACATTTCAATAGTCAGCATAAACAAAACGGGTTGGAAAGTTTAGAAGAACACAGAAGATATTGTCGTCAGCATGACGTTGTAAAAATACAAATGCCAACCAAAAAGCATTTTGTTACATTTGAAAATGTTCAGTACATATTGACATTGCCATACGTAATATATGCAGATTTTGAAAGCATTCTCGTAACCCATCAGACATGTATGCCTAGCAGAGATACAAGTTATTCACTGCCATACCAGTCACATATTCCCATGAGTTTTGCCCTATATGTAAAACCATCCTCAACTGTTGAACACTTAAAAACAAACCTTCCAACTAAGCCATTGTTATATCGCGTTCCTGATGCTGCGGAATAGTTTATGGAGTCTCTGACAGCAATAGCTCGTGAGATCGAGCGAATATACAGTTCCAATAAACCACTAGCTTTGACTGAGGAACAAGAGTTGGAATTTCAGTCATCAGAAACATGCTATCTGTGCCATAAAGAATTTACCCATGAAGATCGGAAGGTTTGAGATCTCTGCCACGCTTCTGGGTTTTATCGTGGAAGTGCACACAATAGTTGTAATTTGAGTTGTAAAAAACCTATTTACATCTCAGTAATGATACACAACCTTAGTCGTTATGATGCCCATTTTATTGTTAAACAATTAGGATGTACTTCAGAAAGAGTAGAGGTCATTCCAAACTCTGAAGAAACCTACATCTCTTTCTCCAAATACATTGGTAAAATAAAGCTTCGATTTATAGATACATTTCGATTTCTGCCTAGCAGTCTAGAAACATTAGCTAAAATTATAACGTCATACCCAGAGGTAACTAAATACTTTGGACACGAGAATGCATCTTACATGACACGGAAAGGCGTATTTCCTTTCGATTACTTAGACTCTTGGGAGAAATTAAGTGAAAGTTCTTTACCTCCTAAAGAAGGATTCTTTAGTAGACTCAATCAAGAGGACGTTAGTGATGACAACTATGAACACGCTAAAAGTATATGGAATCATTTTGGCATCAATAATCTCGGAGAATATAGTGATTTTTATCTTATATCAGGTACACTCCTACTAGCGGACGTTTTTGAAGCATTCAGGGTAAAAACCATAAAACACACAAAGTAGATCTTGCTCACTATTTTACATCACCTGGCCTCACCTGGGATGCTATGCTGCTATACACCGGCATTTAACTAAAATTACTAGGGGATTATGATCAACAACTGATGGTTGAAAAAGGAATTCGTGGCGGATTATATCAGGTTTCCTATCGTTATGGCGAAGCTAACAACAAGTTCATGGATGAATTTGACTCCAAAAGACCTTCACAATTCATTACTTATGATGATGCCAATAATCAATATGGCTGGGCAATGTGTCATCCACTGCCATATGACGAATTTGAATGGGTTTCTCCTACCAGTATTGACTTAAAATCACTGAACGAGCATGATCCCTTGGGATAGATTTTGGACGTGGATATTGATTATCCATCTGAACTCCATCACCTGCATATCAATTTACCATTTCTATCAGAGAGTATGCAGCCTACAGAAGCATCTCGTAAAAAGCTAATACCACACCTTGGAAATAGAAGACATTGCGTTGTTCATTATATGGCATTAAAACAGGCTCTAAATCATGGACTACGGCTGGCTAAAGTACATCGTGTACTGCGGTTCGACAGTCTTGTTGGTTGAAACCCTACGTTGAATTCAACAATAATCTACGAAAAGAAGCTAAAAATGTTTTCGAAAAGGATCTGTACAAACTGTTTAATAACGCTATGTTTGGGAAAACCATGGAAAATATTCGAAAACAAATATATATGCGCTTGGTTACTGACACTAAATGCTAGAGAAACTTGTGGCAAATCCATGTTTTATTGATAGAAATATCTACGGGCCTACTCTAACCGCAGTTCATATGGCTAAACATACCATTTGTTTTAACAAACCTATCTATGTAGGTATGTGTGTATTAGATATATCGAAGACACTGATGAATTACTACCACTATGATGTCCTACTTCTGTATTAAGGTGCTGAGAATCTTAAGTTGATGTACATGGTCACAGATTCCTTTATTCACTTAGTAAAAACTAAGGACTTATATCAAGACATATTACATTTTATAGAGCATTTAGACAAGTCCGACAATCCACAAGACCACATGTGCTACTAAAAAAAGAACAAAAAAGTACTAGGAAAATTTAAGGATGAAACAAGTGGTGAAATCATACGTCGATTCGTAGGCTTGCGATCGAAAATGTATGCACTCGACATTGCTGGAACAGAAGTTAAGAAAATTAAAGGCATTAAACGCAGTGTTGTTAAAAAATGTACTACTGTACTTTCCAAGATTACAAAAATTTCTTATTCAACAAAGACATAACAAGGACACCAATGACCTTTATTACATCCCATAACCATAGCGTCTCGTCCATTAAAGTAAACAAGGTAGCCCTCTCACCCTTTGATGGTAAAAGAATAGTTGCAAATGATGGTATTAATTCGTATGCATATGGGCACTACTCCATCAGCACGTAAGTATACTAGAAATAGTTAAGTAGAGCACCCTCCAGCAAAACAGCAGGCTATTGACCATACATCACCATGTAAATTCGTATAATAAAAATACACTTCCCAGCCTCTGTTAGTTTCTAAGTACACAAGACTTTAGTAACATATCTAGTGTGTATGTATACCTATATCCTAAACCCAAGTGAAACAAGGTGTATTTTTATACCCTAATCGATTCGTGTGAGTGTAATAGCCTCTGGCGCGAGATTAATTTCTCCGTAAGCTCAAAAACAATTATTGTAAGAGCCTCTGGCGCGAGATTAATTTCTCCGTAAGCTCAAAAACAATTATTGTAAGAGCCTCTGGCGCGAGATTAATTTCTCCGTAATCTCGTTCGAGTACGTATGTTTGTAAGTATGTCTGTAAGCTTCTAGTTATCCATAATTCTGTGAGTATTAAACACCTTAATATCAGACTAAGTTTCCAATAAGACCTATGCAAATAAAATAGATACTGGTCTACCACTTATCACTCTATTACTACATCAAACAGGAATATATACCTTACAAAATCTGTACTCCTAGCAGTTGTGTTATTAATTTCTTGCGTATTAGATTCTACCAGATAGCGGAAACAATTTTTTTTTGTAGATATAGCGTTACGTATAGTTGAGGGAGCTAACTCCGCCTCTAGGATGCTCCTCTGTTCCTCCTAGTGCCGGTCCTAAGCCCGTATAAAGGAGGAAGGGCACAACCATTAACTTTAAACCATAAAACTACTCTATTAGTCAGGTGTTAATATGTGTTTAAAGCAGTCAAATATGTGTTTAAAGCAACAGCTCCGTTAAAAATCTCCTGCGATGGCGAGATTCCCACACACCACTACTAAACTTTCCTTCAGCTTTTCCCATTATTTTGGGGTCACTGGAGCCATCCAGGCCCATTATGGGTTTGGCCGGGGATTTAAGACCGGATGCCCTTCCTGACGCCATGTGATTCTCGAGATGAAAATCTTGATCCAGGATTGACCGGGATTCGAACCTCAGCTTTCTGGGTGGGTAACTAGCAGCTAAGCCTCTGAGCTAATCACGCTCCCCCATTCCCACACACCAATGGTCTGTTAAAAAACAAGTATTTTGAACGGATATAGGCTGTATGCTTTGAGCTTAGCAACAGCTAAACACCTGAGATGCAGTGCTATCCTCACCAGTTGCCGTAAAAAAAAACACCTTCATGGGGAGCTGTATCATTTTATTCTCAAAATAGTAGAATGCAAGGAAGACCACTCAAAGGCGGTGGGTAGGCGACAGTCAGTTATAATGACGTTCTATGCCTAGTGCTCTAGCTCCAGGTTGCATCAGGCTGTTCCATAAGCGGCTATGTATAGTGGCCATCTTGCCCATTAGCCCCTGCGCCAGCTTCCCCGTTTTCTCCCTACTCAAGGCCTTAACAAACTTTCGGCTAGCCGTTGTCTGTATGCTTGTTAGAGAAGACCAATCTGTGTCAGACTCTACTAATTGGGCTGTGACCACTAACGCAGATCTGTCCTTGTACACTGTAGGCAAGGAGTTCCAGTGTGGGGCTGAAGGATTGGTCTGCATTAGCAATGGGGGCATGTATGGTGCCAAGTACATGAATTTGAAGCCTGAACGGAGTAACAACCCAGATCGCCTATATTGCCCATGTTTGCTGAACTGCGAGAGCCTTGAGATACGACACATCCATACCACCAGAGGCAGGTTAGTACCGGTATGCTTTGCTCTTCCGCAGTTATGACGCAAGCATGCTTCGTGCAAAATATCGGAGCAAATTAGGGATCATTGACTTGTTAATTGATTTACAGTCAAACCTCACATACATAATATTTCCAGGCACCACACTTACCCCACTTAAAATTAGGCTACTTAAATGTTATTAGTCTATTTTCATCATATGAAATGTAGGCTTATGAGATCACCTTTTGTTCGCATGTGTGTGTTCGTGCTTGTCCCTAATTAACTGGTGGGGCGATTCCAATGAAACTTGGTAAGGACTTACTGCTATCTCGCAAATTTGACATGTGGTTGCACGCTCATACTATTACCTCTCCTCTGGCGATATAATCATAGGCTTATGATTTCACCTTGCACATTTTTAGCTAAATCCTTCACTTCATCTAGAAGCCATTTAGTACAATCTGGTCCTTGATAGGATTTATAATAGGACTTTGAGGGATCGTATGAACATACCACGTGAAATCCTACAGCGAATGAAACATGTCTCTCTATATGTGTGGTAGAACTGATGTGGAGATCAGTTTAACACCCTGGTAGTGGAACAGTAAGTGCTTCAAAATCTGCATATACAACATAGAGAACCGAATGCTGCTTGTGAATGGCTTTAAACTTTAACACAGCCTTGTGGTAGAAATATTCTAAGAGCACCCTGTGTATCACAACCTACCCCATGTCGTTCTAGAAGATGCGCACTTACAAAGTATTGAAGGCATCTGTCACAAATGCATTTTTAGGCAGTTTAACAATTGACTGTTTACCAATCTACCGAGATTTTTTACTAAACAATAGTGATTCACATCCTCCTGTTTCATGAATAAAAGGTGAATGTGATGTTGTTTCTTCTGTTTTGTTGCATATAAAGGACCTATAATGTCATCCCCTTCTACACCATACACCATAAATGAATAGTCCGGATTGTCTATTTCAAACTTATGAATCATGGTTATTTCCAGCAGGTCGTTCGACTGGTCTATTATCCTCAACTGCCACTATTGACCCCAGCGCTACCAAACATCGTTTGGAAACCCCATCCCCTCACGGTCATCCTGCCACGCATAACCTTGAAATCACCCCTCAAGACGTCAGATACACCCACCTGGGGAGGTCCACTGCCATCTTGTATCCCTTGACTTCAGTCTACGGACATTTTGGGATATTTCAGACACACCGCTCGGCTACCCTGTCCGGACAGTCAGGAGTCTTGCCCCCGTGATCTAGAGGGACCCCTTGTAACCACACGTGCCCTTGGAGACGTCCCGCCACCCACACAAGTGTACATCACGTGACCAAGGCCATCTTGTGTCGACCGACTGAAGATACCCTCGGCTACGCTGTATGGGACATCCCCTCATGACAATGACCTATCCTTCCATGACCTTGAGAGCCCCCTCCATAACAGACACAAAACTCGAATTTGAGTTTTGCACTTAGGCTCGGAATGCCACCCCCCATTCAAATTCTCGCTTAGACCTGCCCCTTGCGAAGTGCCTCCGTGGGCTGTCAGCACAGGCCGCCACGCGGCGGACGCGGACATGAGTGAAACTGTAGCGCTAGGCCATGGAGGAAGGATTCCGGTTCTTTCCTCCATGCGCAAGACTCTGAACTATCTGTACATGCACGATTATCCGAGACGTTGCCTATATAGAATGACATTCCATCACCAAATTTGCTGTCGTCGTCTAAATATAATCTACAGTTCCTGTTCATTAAATGCTTTGGGGCATCATGGCCATTTATCCCCGTGCAATTGGACATGTGTGTGGAATTGTCTAAAAGCCTGTGTCATTGTAAAGGCTGTTATTGTGTTAACTATTGGGGCTAGGATTTGGATAGTAGGCGAACGTGTCCTTAATATTCATCCACATTAATGCAACAAATGATGCCGCGTTTATGCTAGTTTTGTCTTAAATAACAATATTACCATAACAATACTTAAAACAGACATTTTCTTTGAGAGTTTTCTTTTAATTTTTAATTCAATTGAAACATTGAAATTTTCTAGCGATAAGTTACGTGGCGCGTTAAAAACCCGCCATGTTTCAGCATAATATTGTGTTGTTGTTGATTCTTTGGAGGCTTTGCGACATCGTGGCCATGTAGCCCCGTGTACTTGGTTGCGTGTAGAAGTTGTCTGATAACCTGTATTTCTGTGATTTCTGTACTATTGAATGTATTTGTAATCGAGGTAGGATTTGTATAGGAAGAGCCGTGTCCTTAAATTAGGTACCATCCCGGCATTTGCCTGGAATAGAAGTGGGAAACCACCGGAAATCCAGGATTGCTGAGGTAGAAATTGAACCCACTTCTTCTAAGTTTTGGCTCACGAGGCTGAGTGTACCCCGTTCCAGCCCTCAGCCCAGAATAACATTTCTTGGCAGTACGGGGAATCGAACTCGAGGCATCCGTGGTGACAGCCAATAATGCTAGCCACTACGCAACGAGGCAGACTCAGCACAATGAAAATACCTCTGCGGATGTAGGGAAAATAAATACTCGACTGAATATATTTGTCTGTTTTATGAATCGATATTGCCTTTTCATTTGTTTAGCCAATACCAATTCTGGCACTGCATTATTTGTTTCGACAAAACGGAGGAACCATCCTGATTCGTCAATAACTTCGTGCTATCGCAGTTTGAATGCAGCATTGGTTAGTGGTGGTGGAGTGGCAAGACAAGGCTTGACCACTGCCGGATGGAAGATGACGTGAGAAGAAGAAACAGGCGTGGGGATGAAAGCAAAGATTAGGCAACAAAGGAACGAATCCAAGAAACAGTTTTTATTTATAAAAACTAAATACCTAAATTTAAAAATTAATGACACGGTTTGTAACAGGGTAAGGAAAAGGATTACGCAAGGCTAAAGAACCCAAGATGGGAGAACAAACTAGCCTGGGCAATAAAAGAATTTAAACTTTATATTGTAAATAAGATTGTTGTGCTAAAGATAGGTTATAACTCTAGCAAGGAAAAATACTGAAAGCATGACTAATAAAACGAACAAAGGGATCACAGTCTTGCTTGCGCAAAAAGCAACCAAGAGTGTAGATAAACAATTTGCATAAGAAACTAGCAAAACAAGTTGCAACTACAATAAACCTTACGCAATAATGCAAGGAAAATGTTGATTAATCAACCAAAAGTTCAAACAAATGGCTTTAATTTCAAAAAGCATTCTAAGATGCTGCGAGTAATGACACAAATAAAGAATAGCGTGGCCACCCACCGAGGATGGACCTCGAAGCACGAGATAGATTAAACGAGTACTAGACAAAGGCTGGGGGCTCACATGGACACTTAAAGTTGCCACACCAATGAGGCAATAAATAGCTACAAAGTGTTAGTAACTCATTTGTTGTGGTAAAGATGCCTCTTAAGTTAGGCAGAATAGGAGGCAAGTATAGCCTAGATTAAGAACGTAATAGGAAATACACAAAGAGTTCTTAAAAAAGCTAAGCAATGATTGGAGAGAACATAAACGACAAGAATTTGATTGCTCTTTAAAAGTTGGGCGAAGCAGCCTTTAACAAGAAATCCCATGTACAACAAATGGGAAAAAGAAGGACAAACAGTTTTAAGATTAGCTTAAAAGGTGGCGAAATATACCACTGGATTATTGACGCAGACGCTAATTAATTATAATTTTTTTTAAAAACTTGGGAAGAGGACACTTGAGTGAAACCTAAAATTAAAAGAAAAAAAGAGAAATAAGCAAAGATTGATTACTTAAGTTACGTGTTAGTAAATTGGGAATGGGAAAGAAGAATGGGATTTGTTTTGAGTCTTTATGAATTCATATTTTGGGTACCCAACACATATATGGTTCCTATTGAGAAACCAATATATCGAAGAACACGGAAAAGTCACTATTGAGTTTTATGTTTTTTGTTCTGGTTTAGTAATTAGCGGTAGTTCAATGTTGGTAGGATTTTGATAAATTTGTTAACTCTAATTCGTGCAATTCAGAGTCTATTGCTTGATTGAAATCACAAGTGTTAGGCTGAGTAAAATGGGCCAGTAAAAGAAATCCCTCGGCGTAGAGAAAATAGCTAGTTGTATTTTCAAAAAGAACCAGTAGAATGTCTCTCGAAGAGTCAAATGCAGACTTTCAAATTATTTCTTAGTAGAATAATCCCCACGATGGGCGAAAAGAGTTTCCCCAATTGACAGATTTAGCAGTGGAAAGCTTCATGGCTATTCAAATTGTTATTTTACTTCAGCTATGGCAAAGAAATGTAAGATCCCTCGTTGAAAGCCGTTAGTGATTATAACCAACATGTAAAGTTCAAATTTTTACGGATATGGTTATTTAAAATGTTCAGATTAAGAAAATTCACCCAGGCTTCATAAAATGGTTGATTAAAACACCGAGTTTTTACTTATCTTGTCATCGTTGGTTGATGCAGATTTTCACGGCCAGCCGTTAAAAATGTTTTATGTCATTGCGCCGAGTTCAATGTTCAAAATATCGTTGAGATGTATAGACTACTCCCTGAAGGAGCGACCTTAAGTCCGGTTGAAGCACTGACGTAGAATGACTGTGTGAACTCCAAGTGTGTATTCGAGAGACGGCAGAGGGGGAAAGGAGGAAGGAGAAGGGCAACATAACATAAATAAAAATATTATAGGCAAGAAAATTTCTTCTTCTCAAATGATGATCTTGGTGAGAAGGAGTTGTTGGTAGAGACATCTGTGGTGGTAACGAAGAACTTTCAGCTATAGCATATCTGGATGAGTCACAGATTACCTACTACTACAGATGGCCAACAGCCATGCTAATTCTTGGTACCTAAGACTTCAGCGCTGTCTGGTGGTTGACTGATGTACTAGCAACATGTCGACCGGTAGCGCCACCTATGAGCAGATGTCGTAAACACTAACCCTCCCGCCCCCTCCCCTCCACCCTGCCCCTTCCCCTCGTTCCGCTAAATATTCCCGTCCTAAATGCTCAGCCCACTTCAATGTTCCGAAAATCACAATCTCCCTATACTTATGGCACGTCTTTAAGTGTGGAGATAATATGATCTACAAGTAATAAATCATATTCAAAATACCAATAACAGAAAAAAATAATAAAAATAATAACAAAGTGGGAAATTGTGAATTCCAGAACTTTGAAATGAACAATCACAGCATTTAGAACATAATCTCATCACTAATATACATGTTTAAATTTCTTTCAGTTGCAATTGGAGCATATTGCATTGACAGAAATTAGGCTACTACAAGGCCTGCAGCATATTATTACTCAGCTTAAAAAATGGCCCAATTAGGCCTATAACCAATTAGTTATTAGAAAAAACTACAAAGGAAAAGTACTGGGAAGGGAGAAAATTCATATTTTAAAATGCTTGATGCTGTTAGCAATAACAGTAAAATTTTAAGAGAGAATGCTAAGGAATCAGGTGGTGTAACCAGATCCTCATCACACTAAAATTGTTAGTGTAATTAGTGCCAAATACATTAGGGGACAGAAAAAGAATTGGATATCACAACATTTCTATACAGTAGTTCATTTCATATGCCCTTTAAAATATATCCAGTTAAAATTTTTGAAGGGTGAAATGCAGTAAGTAGGCTACATCAAAAATTAACATCGCACACTAATACAGTACATTCCATTACGTGCTGTTAAGGGGAAAGGAGAAATAGGACTATCAATGAAAAACAAGAAAAACACTCAATACTGCTAGAATTCATCATGTTTTATTTAAAAAGTTGTCAATGAAGAGAAGATAACAGCAAGAGCCAAGATCAAACTTAGCAAAAATACAGTAATCAAATCTGGTTCTCCTAAAAGTATGTGTTGAGGCATGTTCCTTTCTTCTTTCTTGCCAAAGTATAACAGTAGGGACCAGCACATAATAATGGACCTAGTTCCTCCTTGATGTAATGGCTGACACCGATGAACCGCAAATTCCTACAACACATACCAGTGTGTATGTTGAAACAGTAAACTTAATAAATGTGTAACTTAATGCTTGAAACGGGGAACTTGAATTTGCTGACATGTGTATGTTTGCACCTACTGTAAGTTAACTACATTTTAAAAGAATCATTGTATTTTTGATATTAATTCATTTAGGGCTTTCGATAACATATTCATTTAGCCCCATGTATTTGGAAGTGTGTATGATTTGTTGATGATGATATTTGTTGTTTTAACGAGCCTAACATCTTGGTTATCGGCCCCTAATGGTTTGGGTGATCGTGAAGATGAAAATCAAATGTAAACTATAACTGAAACTAACTACAAACTTATATAGGCTACTAGAAGAAGAAATGGAAAACAAAAGGAGAATAAGGCAAACAAAGGACAGGAGGAAAAGAAATGCCCTCAAACCCTCGAAGAATTAGGATCGAGGGACTTGGAAGGAAGGAGAGCCACGAAAGGCCCCAGAAGCAATGGAAAAAGGGAAAAAACCGGACCCAGCTCAGGAATCCCTCGGGGTCGCCATCTCCCGAACTCACCAGCCGTGAGCCCCTGAGGGTGTAGCAATATCCAGGGCGCACCAAAGGTGGTGGGGCTACATACATCCTGCCTCTTGAGAGCCTTGAGCAGAAGGCAGGAGATAACAAGAAAAGAAGGCTGACCCCTCGCAGGAGGAGGGCATCAGAAAAGATGAGACGAGGGCAAATTAAAGCGGGAAAGGAATAGACTCCCTAGGCCTTGGATACCCTAATACCGTCGGGGTCGGAAGAGAACAAGAGTTGACCATGTGAGGTCGACAGGAAAGAATACAGAGAGGAGCCCGGCACAAGTAAGTGGAAGCAATGCGGGACTCAGCTGGGGCCCCGTGGTCGCCAACCCACGTCCCACTAGATGTGAGCCCCTGGGGGAGTGTATGATTTGTATGATAATCTGTGTTATTGTGGTATCTGTAGTAGTGTGTATACTTCCTGTAATTCAGGTGAGGACTGGAAAGGAGGCAGCCGTAGCCTTAAGTTGGGAACCATCCCAGCGTTAGCCTGGAGTGGAAGTGGGGAAACCTTGGAAAACCACTTCTTGGATGGCCGAGGTGAGAATCGAACCTACCTCTTCTCAGTTCGGCCTCACGAAGATGAGTGTGCGCCGTTCCAACAGTCAGACCAGAATTAAATTACTTAATCAAGCTTGGAAACTAGCCCAGGACCTCAGGAGTGGCAGCAACCACACCACAAGGTGGTCTTATTACAGAATCAATTGATGAAAAAATCCCTCCATGTAAGCTTAGACATTGGCATCCTACGTGTTGAAAAATATTGTAAATAACGTGTGGGAATAAAATACTACCTATAGGTATATCAACCATTACATTGGCATACAATAAATCAATTATATTTGTCTTGTATCTATCTCACTGTTACAGAATATCATCGACAGAACCTAACACTTATTAACTTACCAAGAGTATAAAATAAAAATTGGCAGATAAGGGTGGGGTTATCGGGCCAATGGTCCCAAGGTTTTATTGGATTTTCACGTTGGACTTAGATCCACAGGACAAGAACACAATGTATATAGTTACACATTGGTAAGACTATAATATGATCCTAGGCCATTAAACCTATTAGATCATGGGGGTTAATGTTAAGTTTTAATAACCTGTAATTACAGTCCTACATCAGTACTGCCATTACTACCGTACCAATTCGACCAACTGAACACCCAGCCTAAACAATGCATTCCTACCATAACATAAACCGTACAGCTTATTTTCCTGAGTATCTACAAAAATAAATACAAAGTGCCCATAGCATGAATATGGAAGGAAACACATCTACACATTTGTTTGTTCTTGGCTTATTAGAAGAGGACAGGTGCATTTGAATGGTATTTGGGTCGCAGAACATTACACGAGTCGACTACTTTAGCACCATGACTTAGCAAAAGTATATTCACGTTGGACTTCGTTCCACAGGACAAGAACACATTAACTTAATGTATATAGTTACACATTGGTAAGACTATATGATCCTAGGCCATTAAACCTATTAGACCATGGGGGTGAATGTTAAGTTTTAATAACCTGTAATTACAGTCCTACATCAGTTTTGCCATTACTACCAATTCGACCAACTGAACACCCAGCCCAAACACTGCATTCCTACCATAACATAAACCGTACAGCTTATTTTCCTGTGTATCTACAAAAATAAATACAAAGTGCCCATAGCATGAATATGCAAGGAAACACATCTACACATTTGTTTGTTCTTGGTTTATTAGAGGAGGACAGGTGCATTTGAATGGTATTTGGGTCGCAGAACATTACAGTTCCACATCAGTAATGGCATTACTACCTATTCTACCAATTGAATAGGTCACAATTGAATTGCCACAGCACCAGTAGCTAACATGTACAAGAACTGATCTTTTTTGAATACGGTACCAATAATACTTTGAAATTCAAGGAAGGGGAAAATATTAAAGCTTCGACACGTTGTCAAGAATCATGACATTTTTAATCTACCGCAATGTAAAATGAATTATTAACACACCTCAAGAACTTGAGTACACATATGCAATAGGCTCATGGTACTGGACGTATCTCTGCAAGATGTAATCAAGTTGAAAACATTACGGAAACATAGACTCTTACCTGGTTTTCTAAGGTGAGTAGGCCTAATTGCCACATTCCTCTGCTATTTCGAGAACAGCAATTTACGATTTGTTTGTTCCCAGAATTTGGTAGGCCTACCTGTGGGATAAATAATAGTGAAAGTTAATTAATATGTCAAGTGGAATGTCACCTGTACACTGCGTCTAATATAATTTCAAAACTAGGCTACGGTATATTTTGCACACGCAGAAACACGTTTTTACTTAAATTCTTAAAATAAGCGTACTTACTTGGCGTAGCAGAAGAAGAACTGTTCACTTCTCATTACCACGAAGACAATTTGATATAAGAAAGATGAGATAGAACACAACATTAGCTTATTTAGCTTATTTGTATACGGCCAATATTATTACATACAACACATCTACAGAGCCGCCATGGCATGGTCAGTGCCGCCAACCCAGTAGAAATAATGTTTATTTAATGATAAGTGCCGTAATTATCGTCTGTGAGCAAGATAATTGCAAGGAAATGTCAATTAGGAATTATGTGTACATTTATTGACTAAATATAGTGATATGTTTGCAATTTAATTACAACGTTGTATGATGCATATGTTGGCAACACGATATACACGATATACAGCGCTCCATACGACTGGCACGTGCTACTACACCGATGGTGCCAAATGATCCCTATCTGGTTGACACCCCTTGGGATGAGTAGTTCAACGCTTCATGCGCTGTCAATCGTACTGGTGTGAAGGTGCGTCACTAGATAGCGTGGCATCGATATGTTTGGCACACATGAGCAGCAGAGACGAAATAAATAATTTCCTGGAAACAGACTAAAGACAGAATAAGGAAAATGCATAGAGAGAAAACAGAAATACAAATGAAGTCTCTGTTGGTGTTTACAAAGAAGGGAAGTAAGAAAAAAACGTGAACAAGAAGAAAATACAAAAATTAGTGACAACTATTACAAACTAACATAAGCTCTATATTCAGGAGAATATACCAGGTGGCGCAACCTCCCAACTCAAAAATTACAATAGTACAATGCACAAAAGAGCAATTTCCTCTAACTTACCAACTTTCAAACCTAAATCTTAGCCAAGAGGTCGAAACATTTCTCCTTCTCCAATTTATCCAATACACCACCACCCTTCTCCTATAACTCTATAACTTCCAATACACTCCCTCCTCTGGCCCAAGAGATGGTGCGGCCATCTATAGGGGCCCGCCCACCCTTTCCTGGGTGGGAATGAAATGACCCAATATATATATATATATATATATATATATATATAGGTGGCGCACGATCTGATTCTTCTTATTAGTACTCTGAAGGACGAAACTCTGCGCAAATATTCATCAAGAAATTCACATTATATATTCACCATTAAGATTTCTCCGAGAACTTCAAGAACTCTACGTCACAGCGACCTTCGCAAGCGGACCTACGTCACCAGCGGACCCCTTGCTCTCGCCTGTGTGTCTCAGTCCACGTGCTAGCTTACGCCGCCAATAAGTGACTGCAATATATTTCATTCTCCACATCAATTCTACACATATCAACGCTTCATTTCTTCGCACAGGCCCTTGTGCTTCACTGCTCACTATTCATATTTCAGAGCCTGCACATTCGGTCGCTATTCATCACACCTCATCATTGTATATTGCTCATTTATTTATGTTCGACCATGGCGAAATGTAAATATTATATGTCAGGAAACTGTACTATAATGGGGCACATTATAGTAGAAGTTTTCAATATGATACAGTTTCTCCCACCAATCAGAGCTCAAGAAACAGTTGTGTGACCAATTAGGTAAGGATAGCATCGCAACTGCGCTGATTTCCACGGCCTCCTATATTAATTTCACTGGGTGGCTAGTGTCATAGTGGGATATTTCAGGAGGCTACGGTCAAATAAGAGGTATTCTCTGCGTCCCATGCGCTCTGTTCAGTCCATTACATAAAACTGGTGAAATCTCGACAGATATTTATGTTCGAACATAAACAGTAGTATGCAATTCGCCTATAATAATGGTAATTAAGACACTCGTACGGAAATTATAAAACTCGCTTCGCTCGGTTTATAAACATACTCGTGTCTTAATTATTCCCACTATAGGCTTGTTGCATAATGTACTATTAAAGCACATTAATTTATTCATTTCATCCGCCTATTTTCATACCATCCCATATATTCCTCAAGACGGCCGCTATCCATCACACATCATCATAGTGCTTTATATTATTCTGTCATTCAAAGCACATCATTTTATTCATTTTCATTCGCCCATTTTCATACCTTTTCATCCATATCTCTTGAAGGCTAACCCATACCGTTCCGCCGTACAGCCATCCAGCTCACACCACTCAGTGCCCCATTAGACCCCTCCTCACATATCCATCACGACTTCAACATTTACAATCATTTTCAATCATTCCAATCATATGAATCATAGTACATCTCTTCACATCTTAATCCTTTTTTCCCCCTCATTCTCCCTTATTAGGGACTTAGTGCCCTACTCCCAAATTTCCCTGCGGTCTTCAGAACTGACATCTCCCTCCCGTGACCAATCAGCCCCTATCATTCCCACGCTCTACACTTCCACATCTCCACATCTCCACAATGGGTTGCGGCAAGGGTCGTGTGTCACCAAACCGTGATCCGCGAAACAAGGGGACTCCTGAGGGAAATACCGGGCGCCCTAGCCCTCAAGCCGCCAACCTCAAAACACCCTCCGCTACCACCTCCACCGGCACACATACCCGCCTCCCCCCCCCCCCCAATGATTCTGCAGACCGTGAGTAGATCGGAGAAACGTCGTGGATCCGAGTCCTCTGACACTGAGGTCGGAACTCATCGTGCTCGTCAGCGTTTGCACGAGGGAATGGAGGAGGGTGGTGATCCCCGTATCAACCTCATCCCCTCCAGCTCTGAAGCCGGAGCCACCCGTCCCAACCCATCCCCTCAATTTTTGACCTGCCCCCCACCCCAATCCATCGGCGACTCTCCCCGGGAGAGTAGAGACAAACCCATCCCCCTACCCCGACCACCATCTCCTATGCAGCAAAGGCTGCCCAACCCCCGCTCAAGCACTCTTTTCTCATCGCTGGCCTACAGCATCTATCATGCCAGGAGATATCTGGGGCCCTCGAGTCCATACTGCCTCCACAACTCAAATTCATCCTGGTATCGGTCTCCAACGGGGTTATCCTCTAAATGGAGGACGACAGAGTCGCCACCATTCTCCAGAACCACACGACTGTCACCCGCCTTGGCCCCGCCGTAACTATTTGACCCCTCGCCAAACACCTATCTCTCCTCCCCCCACCTCGGCAACCACTCTTCTCGTGCGTCATCAGGGGCGTTGACCCTGATGTGTCTGAGGAAGTTGTCCAGCAGGAGCTTAAGAGCGATCAGGTGCAAGTGAAGCGTGCTTTCCGCATCAAATCCGCCACAGGACCTACCAGGATGGTCAGAATCCTCCTGGCCACCCAAACTGAAGTTGACCGCCTCCTACAACTACGTGTATTTCTGTTCAGATACCACCACCGCGTAGAAGTCTCAAAGGCTCCACCCCCCATGGCTCTCAGCTTTAATAGATGTCTGGCATATAACCAGCACACTACGCACCAGGATCTCCAACCCCGCAACTGCCCCCACTGCTCCCTACCCGACCACCCCCTACAGCAATGCCCCAACCTTGCCCAACCACCGAAATTCCATCAGTGCTCCGGCAAACACCCAACTCACTCATACAAGTGCAAGGGCAAGCCAGCACCCCCCCCCCCCTCCTACACCCCGGACCACCTGGAGTTCGTCGCCCCTATTAAAACCATCGATCCCCCAACTCTCACAACCAACACCCAATTTACCCCCCCCCCCCCCTCTGACGGTGGAAAACCTCCTTCCTTCGATTCCTGTTCGTCTCACTACAGAACTTGATGCCCTTCCAACATCCATTGGTGCTCACCCAATTGCAACAGACAGCGCTCCAAATTTTCCATCTCCGGTTCTACACTTCTTACGCTGGAACACTCACACATTTCACCTTGCCCCCTTGAATACACCATAAAATGGCGAATACCCCCCCCCCCCTCCCACCCTGGGCCTTCTAAAACTATCTCTCTCCTCTACAGCAACATCTGTTCCTTCACAAAAAGCGACCCCTCCTCAAATACACCATCGCTTTACTCTCCCCAGACGCAATCCTCCTAAACGAAACCTTCCTCCGTCCCCACCTAGCAGCCAATATGCCAGGCTACATCATGCATCGTGCGGATCACGCCCATGACATTGGACACGGCAGTGTTGCTCTCCTTCACAAGCCACGCATCCCCATCCGTATCCACGCCCCACCCCTCCCCCTCTCTTTTCCCGAAAGCCTCTTAGCCACCGTCTAATTCCCTTCTTGCGTCCTTCATAACGCCACTATTTACACCCGTCCAAAACACCCCTTCCCACGAGAGTTTCTCACCCATCTCCACGCCACCTTTCCCCACTTCCTCATACTCGACGACCTAAACATGCACTCCCGATCAGTGGCGGACATAGCATTTATCAACCTTTTCCTTCAATCCATCGACTCTTCTTTAGTCACCATCCCCAAACAAACCCGCCCCATTTCGAACTCCACACCAGATGCTCTAATTGCCCACAACCGCCTTGCCCACCTTCTCACCATCGACGTCCTACTAATCATTGGCAGCGACCACCTCCCCGTCCTAGCCATCTTACCCATCCGCTCTTCCCCCCGTCACTCCCACCGCTCTCGTCCTCAGTCAAAACTTCCAAAAAGTCAATTGGCCCGCTTATCGAGAGCAAATCACCAACTCCCTACAGCACCCACCCCCGAAACCTCACATCCGCGGCCACAGTGGACGCTTATGCCCAAACCCTAGAATCCACCATCACCGGCGCTGCTTCCACACACTTCCCCCTAATTCCATACTCTTCCTCCCGGCCCTCTTTTCCCTTAAAGCCCTCCCTTTACTCCGCCTATCGCACAGATATCAGGAGCAATACAAACGCACTCGCTACCGCCATTTCCTCACCCTACTTCGCCAGCTCCTACGCCAGGTACATTCCGACCTCCGAGCCTTCCACTGCCAAAACTAGGTAACTGTTTGTAACACTTTGCAAGGTAAACGATCCTCTCTAGCCACCTTCTGGAAGAAAATCAACACCCTCACTGGTCGTCCCCCAACCCCTTCCTACCCCATCATTTATAGAGGCATTGCCCCAACTGATCCGCCCGCCAAACTCAAAATATTCGCCCGGCGTCTCGAGAAAGCCTTCGACCCCACTCGCAACTTCATTATTAACCATATTGAAGACGGCGATATCGACTCCACCCCAAATCGCCCATACCTTCAATCACACCCTCTCTATACCCCCCCCCCCTCCCCATCCAACACCCCAACAACGACCTAATTACACCCATCAATATTCAACTCGCCCTCTCCCAAACTAAAAACACCGCTCTCGGTCCCGACCAATTTCGCTACGTCCATATTGAACCCTTAATATTCGGCCATATTAATGTTTCTAAAGTTATTCATTCTGTGTTGAAAATACTGGCACTATGAAGACAGACCAGACTTATATTTCGAAATATGAGGTAGATGCTGGCAACTGGCTAGACGGATGTGACATTCCGATGGACAATAGGGTTGGGCTGCCAAACTATTTATTGCTGACTTCTGAAACCCCGGGGTTACCGTTAGGAGCAAGGCGAACAACCGAGGACGCGTCAGAACGTGGTCGACGAATGTGTAATTTATTTCACTGTCCCATAGCGTATGAAAAGGAAAGACTGTGAGAAAAGTTGAGAGGGAATGATATTTGAAACACGCCTACAGGAGGGGCCATGCAAAAAAAAACGCGAGTTGTGAGTTATGAACAGCAAATCAGAGAAGAAGACGCCAAGCTCCCCGGGAACTTCGCGTCACAAAAACGAGACCAATTATTTGGCGGGAGTGAATTTGCGGAAAATTGCACGATCGGATTTGCTACCGGACATCAAAATCAAGATTTCCGGTGTGTTACGAATAAAATGAGTGGTTTCGCGTGCTGGTAAGCCTTATTTTGCAAAAGTTAGATTTGGAGCCGTCCCCACTCTTAAAATTGTGTCCTGTACGTATAAATACTGCTATCTATGCTGTTGAAAACATTCACTCTTGATGTGTCCGAGGGACACTTGTACTTGCTTCTTCGCTAGTCTGTGTGACACTTTAGCATTTCGGCGTGTCCGAGTGACACCGAGTACTTAAACATTTTGTCAACTTTTGAGATCAAAATATTAGTTGTGTGCGTTACAACTATAGTTGTTGTAATTTAGCTAAAGGCAGTGTTTGTGTAGGTAGCTCTCATACTACAAGTTTAGGGAAAGTCATCTTATTGCTATTAGGACTGTTGTTGAACTAAGTAGCCAAATATAGTAAATAGCTAGACAATTAGGCGTGTGTATTATTTAATCCAAGCAGCATGATGCCTCACCAGGCCACTGAAGGAAGGATGGCCCATATTCAAATCGCCGCCGATATGTTGGCGATGGCTTACACATACCAGAAGAGAAGATATCGGGTGATATAAGCTGACTGCTGACTAGTTGAAGGAATGAGTACTAAAAATTGAATTTATTTAATTTTTTGACAATTCAGGTTGTGGCTTCATGGGAAGGTTTTTAAATATTTGTTTTTGTGTGTTTTAAATGTAGATTTTTTATTTTCTTCTGTGTCTGACATACTAATTAATTGCATGGACGCAGCGTGGCAATTTTTTGTAATTTGAATTCAGTTATTCTGTAATTTGTTAGATTCTAGTCTACGTGGCCTCATGTTTCTTTAAAGCGCATGGCTGCCAGCGTACGGCGGAGTTGGTCAACATGATCTGGAGGCTAGGGTTACGAAAATAAGTGGATCATGAGTTAATCTAATTTCACACTTGGGGGAAACATATTTTTGACAGTGAATTTATAGTCAATCAGGGTATGTGAATTGATAATTTGCTGTGTTGCATTTTTATACGAAAGACCATTCGCTTTATAGTCATGTTAATTTCATCTTTTTAATAACTTGATAAGTGTCTTGAACACAAATTAGGGAGCTTTGATCTGGCATGAACATATGTGGATATTTTTATGTTCACTCCAGGTGATGTGGTGTCATATTGTGTGTGTGTTTGGTTTGCTAGCTGGTGGTGAAGAGTCACTCTTTGTATTGCCGCATCCCATTTCGACAGTCTAATCCTGCGGGAAGACTGATTGGAAATAATCTGAGTCTTAAGATCCTTGTGAGGATGTTTGAGATGTGTTTTATTTATTTATTTATTTTGTGGTTTGACACACGCGTTTGCAGGAGCATGACGAAGGCTGATTCAACGGGATTCTAGATGCGATGAATGCCCGAGTTTATATTATCATGACACACACCTGGGACTGTGACAGGTGATGGGAGTGGGAGAGACCGTCCACTGAAACACGCAAATCAGAAATGTGATAATGATCATTAGCATTATGTGACGAGTTCCTGTGACTTTCTAAAATATTTTATTATAATTAAACCTCAATGATTGTAATTTAATTAAGATGTAAATGGGGAGTTATCCACGTCGTATCTCTAAGTTCCTAGCTTTATATTGATCTAACTCATTGCTTTATTCTTGTAATATATCAGCCAGTTGGCATGTTTATTGTGTTGTTGTTGCTTTTGTGCGTACTCTTGTATGCCTGGCCTGTTAATAGTATGGTGACTTGCGGTCAACCCTTGTGTTTATTTGTGTATGTCACGCTAGGGGACCACTAGCCTTGCGAGTATGAGACCTATTGAGGCAATTCTTTATTTTTTATGCCCCGTGCATTTTGTGACTTCTGTGGAAGTTGTAATATAGTTTTCTTAAGGGTAGAGTATACCAGTGTTGAATTATTAGTGTACAGCCCTTTGTCAGTGTATTTCCCATGTGCCATGATTACGATTTGCGAAACGGGGATTCGCGACTTATTTGATTGAGTCCTTTGGAAGCGAATCTTCGTTAATCAGTACTCATTTTCTGCTACAGCTGATTACTGCGTACACACACAACTTAATCAGATGATGGCGGACTTGATTCCACACTTTTCATAGTACTCTTTGATGTTTTATCGGACTTATATCAGCATCAGTTAGTGATTTTCTATTGCTTGTAAAATCTTCCTGGGAGTTATTTTGTCTCTTTTGTTAAATAGATTCAGTTATTAAATGTTGTTTATGTTTACTTTGTTTCATATTATTTCTAATTATATTACCCCTATGAATCCTTGATGTTATGGAAGCAAAATATATGGTATAGCTATTGCAATCCAAGAACCGAACATGACCCCGAAAACAGAATCTTGTCAACGGATTATTTCAAGGGTACATAGGAGGTAAAATGGCGCCCAACGTGGGATTACGATTTATCGTGTTTAGGGGTAAAATGGCGGCGAATATGGGGCACAAGCTATACGTCGGTCAACATTGCTGATAAAAAGTCGATCAATGTAAGGGTTTCGTTGTGTTTAGAGGTACATGGACGCGGAATGTCAGGAAACGATGGCAAGCGTATTTTGAAGGGCTAAGCCAATGTGTGACATTCTTTACTTTAAAATTCATACCATCTGTATATGGTAATTTTATTAACGTAGTAGAGGGGAAGGGTTACCGCCAACAGAATTTAAATACCGTTAAATCACGGAGATTGATTAAGTTAAAAAATACGGAACACGTTCTTGTTGTTGGATTAAATTGTTTAAAGATAGCATATGTGCCCGGGCGCCCAAATTGAAATTAAATTTGCAATTGTTTAGTGAAGACAACCTCCATAAATGTGTTAGGAAGGTGTAAAACCTTAAAAGGCTAATTAATATTTGATTAATTTGTCAGTATGTAAAATAACCTGAAAATTAAGGTTAGAGAACTTCATATCTGAATTAAAGGGTTGATAGTAGATTCAATTAAAATAAAATATACTCAGGGATGCAATTGTTTAGCGGGTCAAAAGTAAAGATAAATGAATTGAGTAATTTAATGAAGTAAATGTATATTAATGTGTGTGTGTCAGGGAATATCACACATATGTCATCTTCTCTTGTTTTCTCTGTGCATTTACTTGTTGTGATGGCAACTTTGGAAGAGATAAGGGTGGTCATTGAGCTTGCTACGGCAATAACTCAAGAAAAGTTGTTTGAGTTGAGGAGAGAGATGACCATTGACATGAATAACAGTATTAGCGAACAAGTAACCGCGCAGAACGAAATCATTAATGAGCAGTTAAGCCACGCAGTATGAAAGGAATGCTGAGCAATCAGCAGCACAAAATGCACTTATCGCGGAACAATCCGCCGAGTTAAAATACGGTTAAAAGACAATATTTGCGAACAAACAGCCGAGCTACAATTTCAGATAAAGGACGACATAAATGAACAATTAACCGCGCAGAACGAAATCATTAATCAACAGTTAGCCGCGCAGAACACAAGGAACAAAGAAACGGTAAGCGGCGCTCACAACAGAAAATAAGGAATACACAAAAGATCTGTACGTGAGGTTAGCTAAAGATGAAAGCATCAACAATGATAAGCTCTTAGGACAAATAAAACGGATTGATGACACTTTCAATAAAAGGCTCGAAAGGTTAGACGAATTGGTTCTTAAAAAATTGGGCAGATAGAGCTAGCATGCTTTACTAACACAGCTGAGGTTAAATCGGCACAAGAAAAGCTGGAGGAAAATTTCGATAAAATCGAAAATAACACGCAGATCGTACAAGCGCATCTATTGGCAGTAGACGGCAATGTAAATGATCTTATTAAAGAAATTGACTGCTTGAGATACAATCTTCAGAACGCTGGAAGGACATAGAGGAGGATCAGGATGACCTGAAACAGACAGTAGAAGAGAACGACACACGTCTTGGGGAAAGGTTGGAGAAAGTAGAATCGAAGTAAGATGCCAACAAACTCAAGGTCAATTAAAGACTGGACCAGACTGGAATAAAAATGAACGATGAAAATAAAGAGGAAAGATTATCTATTATAAGAAGGCTAGGAGATAACCCCACGCGAATACAGGCGTTAGAAGAGAATGTAAAAACTAATTTCAGAGAGTAGGAGGACAGGATTATAAAAACGGAACTTAAATCCATGGAACAGGGCACGTTGTTTTCCTTATTAACAGAGAAGAGAAACGACGCTAGTATGGATAGCCTCGAGGCAGTTCACACCGCGGGGGTCAGGCGACCGAGCCAAGTCCACTGACGGCTAATACGGAAGCATTTCGAAACTACAGAGATCGGAGTTCCACGCCTCAAGACAGCCAGCTCCCTACACAATTAATTCGTGTGATCAGGCCCAATGAATTTAAGAACAATAAATACATAGGCGGGGCCGGAGTAAACCTCCAAGGCATTCTTAAAAGAAGTCAAGGATTACTTTCTTGACCAGAACGTATCCCCGACACGCCAATTAAAATTGATTGAAAAGTTTTTAGGAGGGAGTGTTCTTACTTGGTCATCATCATCATCGGCTTTAACTTGAATCCGAGTATAAATCTTCTTCCTTCAGTCCAGTTTGTGGATGTGTTTACGGTGACTACAGAGTCCAATCCTGACATGGAACAAGCGTCCACACAAGTCACATAGTACTGCTGGAGGGGGACGTTGTTGGGCTGCTCGAAGTTTCCTAGCTTGACTCTTGGCCTCTTCATGTGAACGTCGATCCCTTTCAAACGTTTTTACAGTATCCGAGATGGTACGGCGCCAAGTTGAGCGGTCTTCAGCCAGCATGTCCCAGGTTTGTGAATCAAGACCTGTCAATTTCAGGGTCTGCCTAAATTGGTCCTTGTAGCGCCTCTTAGGACCACCATGAGGTCTGGTGCCATATCATAGCTCACCATATAGCATTTGACGACGTAATCTCACATCATCCATCCAATGGACATGACCAATCCATCTAAACTGGTGACCTATTATGGATGATTCTATGCTGTTGATTTGAACCTTTTCAAAAACAGCAATCTTGGTAATGTGGTCTTCCCATTTATTCCTCAGGTTTGATCGAAGTTTTTCTAGGTGGAAGGGCTCAAGCTTCCTAAAATCACGTCGGTAAAGGGTCCACGTTTCACAGCCATACAACAATGTAGAAATGACTGCTGCTTTGTACACCATAAGCTTTGTACTCATTGACTGATCTTTATTTATGAAGACCCGGTGCGCTAATCGTCCATATGCTGCATGGGCTGCGCCAATTCTGTTATCCACATCCTGCTCACAGGTACAGCTCGCAGAAATCGTACTGCCCAGGTACGAGAAGTGGTCTACCTGTTCTAATGGCAAATTTGAGATGGAGATATTGAACTGAGGAAGAGGTGTGCCTGGTGAAGGTTGTGCCAAGACTTTAGTCTTATTGACATTTATGGTAAGACCAATGCGATCACATGCACTTTTGTAACAATTAACTGACTCTTGCAGCTCTTCTGGTGTGAGAGTTGGAGACGCAGCATCATCTGCATACAACATATTAGTAACATTAGTAACCTGAGTTTTCCTCAAGGAGCGGAGACGAGTTAGGCTGAAAAGCTCTCCATCAAAACGATACTTGACCTTTACACCTGGGATGTTTGTGGGTGAATCATAAAGCATTGCAGCCAAGTACAGCGCAAAAAGCGTTGGAGCCTGTACACATCCTTGTTTCAGTCCATGGGTAATAAGAAATTCATCCGACATCTTATTCTGATGGCAAACCTGATCTGTCATGCCATCATGGAGAGCCATGATTAGATCTACAAAACGCTGAGGGCAACCAAACCGCTTTAGCATCGCCCCCATGGCTTGTCTTGGAACCGAATCAAATGCCTTTTCCAAGTCATAAAAGACTAAGAAGAGTGGATTTTGTTGTTCTCTACATTTTTCTTGTAGCTGTCTCACACAGAAAATCAAGTCAATTGTGCTTCTGGAAGCTCTAAATCCGCATTGTGACTCTGGGAGGATCTTCTCAGAGATAACCTTGAGGCGGTTAAGTAGAATTCTTGCAAGAATCTTCCCCACAATTGATAGCAGTGATATACCACGGTAGTTGTCACAAACACTGCGATCACCCTTTTTAAAGATAGTGGTGATAGTGGCATTCTTTAGGTCTCCAGGTACCTTCTTGATTCCCATATTCTCAGGATTAGGGTGAAAATCCTTGTTTTGAGGGAATGACCTCTGGCTTGAATTAGTTCCAGAGGGATGTCATCTGGGCCAGGTGCTTTTCTGGGTTTCAATTGGGTGAGAGTTGCACTGAATTCATGATAATTAGGAGGTACCGCCAACCACAGTTGTTCAGGTTGTTGCGGCACATCACAAAGGAAGTCTTCAACAACTGCTGATGGACGATTTAGGAGATTGGAGAAATGATCCTTCCAGCGTTCCAAGATTTCTTGACTATCAGTAAAGGTAGTAGAATTATCAGAGCTTTTCAGTTTACCTGATGATGAGCGAGATGGTCCATATATTTCCTTGAGTACCGCATAGAAGTTCCTCAAGTCTCGAGCATCTGATAGTCTCTGCAGTTCCTGAGCCTTTTATTGCCACCAAGTATTTTTAATCTGCCTTATCTGCGTCTGACATTAACCTTGAGTTCCAGTAGTTTATCTCTATTTGAGTTGGAAGTTGGGTCTTGAAGAAGGGCAAGATAGGCATTCCTTTTGGCATTGATGAGAGACAGAATTTCATCATTTTTGTCATCAAACCAGTCTTGTTTTTCCCGCACTATAAAACCATTGGTTTCCTCAGGTGGCTGTGTGATAATCTTCGGTAGTGTGGCGCATTCATGCTGAATGTCGTTCATTACTGGGTTTTCTGATAACTGGGTGACTATCTTGTTTCCAAAATGTTTATAGATGGATTCATCCTCATGTTTGGATGTATTTAACTTCTTTCTAGGCAAATTTTTTATGTTCCTAGTTGGTTTAGGTCTAATGGATATCCTGAGTTTATATATCAGAAGTTTATGATCTGTCCAACAATCGTCTGTATTCCTTGCTGTTCTGGTAATAAGATTGTCCTTCTTATCACATTGCCGGGTAATGATATAATCAAGAATGTGCCAATGTTTGGAACGAGGATGCATCCACGTGGTTTTGAAGCGGTTAGGTAGCTGGAACTGCGTGTTGGTAATGAAAAGTTCGTGTTCTGCACAAAGACCAATAAGCAATGGTCCATTGGATTACATTTTCCAAGTCCCTGTTTGCCCATCACAATGCCAACTCTGGCATTGAAATCACCGAGGAGCAAGAGTTTATCTGCAGATGGTACCTTGGAGATGATTTCACTTAGCTGATCATAGAATTGAGCCTTTACTTCATCATCAGAATCTAAGGTAGGATCATAGGCAGAGATGAGTGTCATAGAGGAACCTCCTGAGAGTGGTATGCGGAGAGTCATGAGCCTTTCGCTGATTGCAATGGGCGTAAGTTGGTGATAATTTACCTGTTTTGTCTTCACAGAGAAGCCCACACCATGAATATGACATTCATCCTCCACCTTTCCTTTCCAAAAGATGGTGTATCCTGTTCCAGATTCAGTAATCTTGCCTTCAGAAGACAGCCTAGTTTCACTGAGAGCAGCAATGACAACGTTGAGTCTTGATAACTCATGGGTTACAAGAGCTGACCATCTCTCAGGTCTAACGTAATTGTCCATATCAAGCAAAGTTCTGATGTTCCATGATCCAGTAATCAATTTGTGAGACTTTACTGTTTTTGAGCTTCGACCGCATGAGGGGTGACCTGCTGAGTGAGGTTGCCCAGCCAGTACTTGGTACATGAGCTTTATATACACGTTTGAGACCGTGGAAGGATTCAAGGAGACGTTCCTATGAAAGTACTGGAGCCCTTCTTATCAGCAAAGTCTCCACATGGAACTTTATTCCAGAAAATACCACACTACACAACAAACTAAGCATGCTGACTTCTTTACGTCGCAAATGTTAAAATTACGCGATTTGGATAACCCGCCAAATGAACGAGATCTCATTATGACCATAGGAAAGCTGCTTCCGGTAAACGTACAACAGTTTTTACTAGCCGCAAACATAAGCACGGCAGTTCAGGCGGAAAAAAATCCTACGTCATTTGGACGAGACTATTGCTCAAATTACACAATATAGGAGGGAGACAAGTGAACTTGGTAAACACGGCCGAGGTCGTTAAGAAAAGCAATGTAAATACACGGTCTCAAGCAACTAACACTGGGTCAATTCCTAGAAGAAATAATGAATACGAACACAGATCGCAACAGCGATATGAAGATAGAGGGGCCGGTGGACATTATCAGGAAGATACGGGGCAATATCAGAGAGGATATCAGCAGTGGCGGGACAATAGACGGCAGGAAGTACCTTATAGACGCAACGGTAAATCACGCGATAACCAAGGATGGCGCAACAGAAGTTTTAACGGGCAAGCAGACAAAAGAGATCACCGTAACGACTGGAATGATAGGCACGCTGAATCGCAGCGTTACCTAGAAGAATTGCATGCGCCAGAAAAAAATGACCGTGGACGAAGGAAACGAGCTATGGACTGTAGGGAGAACCCGGATACTCATATGTCAGAAGGGGCCGAAAGTGTACTAGCGCAACAGGATCGACAGGAAAGTGGGCGGCACCAAGAAAATGGAGATCGCGATAAATAACTCAATACTTTTAGAGGAAGATAGACTGAGAAAGCAGTGGTGTTTGTACCACGACGGATGGGTGGTTGCCCATATTGAGGAATGGATTGCTTTACCAGAGGATTGTTTAGAGGAAGTTGTAAAACCACAGAATTAAATTATGAAGCAGTTGCCTGTAATTTACGCCAGAATTGGTGGTTTAAGAGTAAGATGTTTATTAGATACAGGATCTCAGGTCAGTCTGGTATCTGAGGCCTTGGTGAGAGAAATTGGATGGAATCATGATGTTCCTATGATTCCTGTTCCTCAATTAAAAGTGAGAGGTGTTATACCTGAAAGCACTGTCATTTGTTAGCATCAGTCATATTTGGATTTAGATATACTGGAACACACTTTCGCTCAATCATTCATCGTTATGGCAAAGATGAATTTCAATATTATTTTAGGCGCAAATTTCATATGTGGCTACCAAGCTGTAATTGATCTTCACAAAAACACCGTTAGCTTCAAGGACATAGTAGGTATGAAAAATGTGGAATTGCATATGGACGAGGTGACAACAGGTTGAGATAAAAGTTCCTGGATGCTCGAGGCGATACCTGAGGACACAAGTGAAGGATTACTGGAGGCGGAAGCTGACGTTGTAAACACAGCTGTTGTGGAGCTTTAAGACGAGTGTGAATCTCAGGAACTATGGACATTACTGATAGAGGAAGATAACAGCATGGCGGAGTTTGAAGAACTATTAAAGGAGCGGCTGAAAGAAGTGCAATTAGGGGGTGAAGATAAGAAAAGGCTTGAAGAAATTTTAAGAAAGCATAAAGAAGTTTTTGACACAGTTCCAGGGAAAGATTAAAGTTCCAGTACCCCATGCAAGTAGATGATTGGTCTCCGTTTAAAAGTAGATTCACCCGATCCCTGAAAATCACCACAGTTAGGAGAAACATATCATTGATGGAATGTTAAAGGCAGGAGTAATTACGAAGACGCCCACCCCATTTTTGAACGCAATTTTCGCCGTTACTAAAGCCAATGGATCTATTAGACTATCTTTAGACGCCAGAATGCTCAACCTTCGATTAATTCCAGAATATGACCAAGCGCCGCTAATTGGAGACGTCCTGAAGGGATTTGGAGGAAAGAGCATATACAGTTCCGTAGATCTGACGAACAGTTTTCACCACATAGATTTAGATGAGAAGTCACAGCTGTTAACTGGCTTCTTGTTTGACAATCAAACTTATACCTTCGTCTGAATGCCCTTCAGTGTGAAAACGGCCGGTTGTGTGTTGATTCGGGCATTGGATCGGAACCTAACAGAGGAAGAAAAGGATTTGACAGTCAGATATATCGACGATATTCTGCTGGCGTCCGATAACCTGGAGGAACACACGAAAAACATAGACAGACTTTTGGAAAATCTCAGGAGAACAAACTTCAAAATAACCTGAAGAAATCGCATTTCTTCAAGGGCGAGATACTATAATTGGGCCATATTATCAATAAGAAAGGAGTAATACCAAATCCTGCTAAAGTTGAAGCTATAAAGAAATTTCCTACACCTATGAGAGTCGAACATGTCCGTGCATTCCTAGGAATGACTGGTTTCTTTAAGGAAAATTGCCCAGGGTACACTGAAACCGTAGCACCTATGCAGGAGATGCTCAAAAAGAGTAATAGTTGGTTGTGGAATGACGAGTGTGAAAAGTCTTTCCATGCAACCAAACAACTTCTTGAAAATTGCATTTAATTGAGATACCCAGATTTTGGCCGTAAATTCATCATATAAGCTGACGCTGCATTAATTGGTATCGGAGCTATGCTTTACCAAGAGGATCCAAGCAAACTTCAGGATCGCTCATATTTGTCCTTTGTAAGTCCTAGATTGCGCAAGCACGAATGTAATTATACAGTCACCGAGGTGGAGTTATTGGCTATACTCCATGTTTACAACAATGGAGAAAAATTGTATTTGGGTGCCCTATTGTTATAAGAACCGATCACAAGGTGCTGACGTTCTTATTCAAAACATCTATGGTGAGCGAACGAGTGACACGATGCTCAATCTACATTAAGCAATTTGACATCCAGATTGAGCACTGCCCAGGGAAGATGAACGTCATTCCAGATGCCCTAAGCAGGAACCCCGAAGCAGATGTTGAAGAAACATTGATGGTGCAGCACATTGAGTTAACGGCGAGGGATCGTGAGTATTTAGAAGCACTGAGGGAAATCCAGCGTGAACAGGAAGCCGAACCTTGGTTCCTCCAGATGATAAATTATTTTAGAACAACATTGCAACCCGGAACCCCTGTATACAGAGAAGCCAGGAGTAAGGAAGGAACGTACCACTACTTCAACAACCTGCTGCATAAATTCGTGGATGAAGATCACACCAAGTTTCGTATTATGGTACCAGCTTCCCTACAGCGTGGATTGACATGGCACGTACATGAAAGTTTTGGACACATTGGCATTGATAAAACGGAGGCGACCTTTGGAGAAATGTTTGCTCGGCCGCGCATGAGGACAATTATATGCGAAGTTTTTAAGACTTGTGATGCCTGTCAAAGAACAAAACCTAACAATTATTTGATGAAACAATACCCAAAACCATTATAGCCCCAGAAGCCATTTGAGCGTGTTGCTGTGGATTGTTTTTGTCTAATTCCGAAAGGAAGACGAGGATGCCGCCGTTTATTAGTCTGCCTGGATGTCTTTTCAAAATTCGTGGTTCAGTGTCCCATTCAGAAAACCACTTCTAAACAAGTACTAAGCAGGATCAGAAACAAAATTATACAAACGCTTGGTAAACTTAAGTTCATATTATCTGATCACGGCAATTATTTTATGAGTGCCGAGTTCAAGAAAGGGATAGAAGACATGGGGATTAAGCACATCTAAAGCTCCATCCACTATGTTGAAGCTAATCCTTCGGAAAGAGCTATCAAGGCCGTTTGTAAGTTCTTTCGAGTGTTCCTACCCAATGAACATCAGGAGAGGGTCGACAGAGTTAAGGATATTGAAATCTGCATGACTTCGACCAGGCACGAATCGACAGGACAGAAAAGGAAGGAAGCTTGTAGTTTAACGTGACCGTTAATCTTGAGATCATGAGCCACGGGACCTCCTTTTTACGTGGAATCCGAACCACAGGACATGGCATTTCACTTCGAAAATCTCACATGCATTGACCGGGAATCGAACCCGGACCGCCTTGGTGAGAGGCATACAGCTAGACCGCTGAGCCACCTATGGTCCTACATCATAATCAGTATCCGGAAAGATCATGGAATACCATCATTAACTGTCAACAAGATCCTTTATTTGCTCATCACTTGAGGATCAGAAATACTATAGACCACATGAGAAGCCAAGCGGGCAGACGCTTACGACGTGTCAGAGGGAAGAGATTCCACCATGACCTGGTCGAGAATGAGTTAGTTTTGGTGAGGAAGCCGCCAATATCTAACCCCGCGAACAAGGTATTCAACACGTTCTGTGAAAAATATATTGGACCGTTCAGCATCGTGAGGAATTTAGGGAACAATGCATATCGTGTTAAAGAACTGAGTACGGGAACAATGTCTGTGTACAACATCGCAAACCTTAAGGTTTATTACAAGAGAGAACCTTGGGTACCAAGAAATAATGCTGCAGCAAATTATGTAAGAGTATACTAGTGAGTCAAGTATACGGGGCTGGCTGAAGTGAGCACCCGGTTGAGGAAGTAATGAGCCACCTGTATTTGTTTACAAATAGAGACGATAGCCGGTCTGTGGAGATTCGCTATGTTTTGAGTGAGAAGGAGATAGTCTGGAGCGAGACGCGCCTCAGGCAGAAAGCAGGTTGTAATGTACTAATGAGCCAGCTGAAGGGAGAGAGCAAGCAGGGGCGAACTCAGTCGACAGTTTGAGGTGGCCAGTCACTATTTTGACCCAGGTGACTTCTGGAAGTGAAACTGGACTTCATTCAAAGTTTCATTTTCACCAACTAGGGGCTATGGGAACCCTTGATATTCGGCCATATTAATGTTTCTAAAGTTATTCATTCTGTGTTGAAAATACTGGCACTATGAAGACAGACCAGACTTATATTTCGAAATATCAGGTAGATGCTGGCAACTGGCAGGATGGATGTAACATTCCGATGGACAATAGGGTGGAAACTATTTATTGCTGACTTCTGAGACCTAGGGGTTACCGTTAGGAGCGAGATGAACAACCCAGGACACGTCAGCACGCGGTTGACGCATGTGTATATTATTTCATTTTTCCCATAGCGTCGGAAAAGGAGAGACTGTAAGAAAAGTTGAGAGGGAATGATATTTTAGCCACGCTTTCAGGAGGGGCCGTGCAGAAAAACCGCGAGATGTTAGTTATGAACAGCAAATCAGAGAAGAAGACGCCAAGCTCCGCGGGAACTTCGCGTCCCAACAACGAGACCAACTATTTGGCGGGAGTGAATTTGCGAAAAATTGCACGATCGGATTTCTGCCGGATATCAGAATCATGATTTGCAGTGTGTTTCGAATATAATGAGTGGTTTGGCATGCTGGTAAGCCTAATTTTGCATAAGTTAGATTTGGCGCCGTTCCTCACCCTTAAAATTGTGTCCTGTACGTATAAATACTCCTATCTGTGCTATTGAAAACATTCACTCTTGATGTGTCCGAGGGACACTTGTATTTACTTCTTCGCGTGTTTGTGTGACACTTTAACATTTCGGCGTGTCTGATTGACACCGAGTACTTTAACATTTTGTCATCTTTTGAGAGCAAGATCTTAGTTATGTGCATTGCAAATATAGTTGTAATTTAGCTAAAGGCAGTGTTTGTGTAGGTAGCTCTCAAGCTACAAGTTTAGGGCAAGTCGTTGTATTGCTATTAGGACTGTTGGTGAACTAAGTAGCCAAATATAGCAAATAGATAGACAATTAAGCGTGTGCTAATTATTATTTTATCCAAGCAGCACGATGCAACACCAGGCCACTGAAGGAAGGATGGCCCATATTCAAATCGCCGCCGATATGTTGGCGATGGCTTAAACATACCAGGAGAGAAGATATCGGGTGATATAAGCTGACTGCTGACTAGCTGAAGGAATGAGTATTAAAATTGAATTTATTTAATGTTTTGACAAGCCGGGTTGTGGTTTCATGGGAAGTTTTTAAATATTTGTTTTTGTGTGTTTTAAATGTAGATTCTTTATTTGTTTCTGTGACTGACATACTAATTAATTGCACGGACGCAGCGTGGCAACTTTTTGTAATTTAAATTTGGTTATTGTGTAATTTGTTTGATTCTAGTGTACGTGGCCTCATGTTACTTTGAAGCGCATGGCTGCCAGTGTACGGCGGAGTTGGTCAACATGATCTGGAGGCTAGGGTTACAACAATCAGTGGATCATGCATTAATCTAGCGTAATTTCAGACTTGCGGGAATCATATTTTTGATAGTGAATTTATAGTCAATCAGGCTATGTGAATTGCTAATTTGCTGTGTTGCAATTTTTATACGAAAAACCATTCGCTTTATCGTCATGTTAATTTCATCTTTTTAATAACTTGATAAGTGTCTTGAACACAAATTAGGGATTTTTTGTCTGGCGTGAACATGTGTGGATATTTTTATGTTCAGTCCAGGTGATGTGGTGTCATATTGTGTGTGTGTATGGTTTGCTAGCTGGAGGTGAAAAGTCACTCTCTGTATTGCGGCATCCCATTTCGACAGTCTTATCCTGCGGGAAGACTGATCGGAAATATTCTGAGCCTTGAGATCCTTGTGAGGATGTTTGCGATGTGTTTTATGTATTTTGTGATTTGACACTCGCGTTTGCAGGAGCATGAAGAAGGCTGATTTAACGGGACTCTAGATGCGATGAGTGCCCGAGTTTATATTATCATGACACACACCTGGGACTGTGACATACGTTTGGAGTGAGAGAAAGCGTCCACTGAAACACGCAAACCAGAAATCTGATAATGATCATTAGCATTAGGTGACGAGTTCCTGTGACTTTCTAAAATATTTTATTATAATTAAGCCTCAATGATTGCACATTAATTAAGATGTAAATGGGGAGTTATACACGTCGTATCTCTAAGTTCCTAGCTTTATGTTGATCTAACTCATTGTTTTATTCTTGTAATATATCAGCCAGTTGGCACGTTTATTGTGTTGTTGTTGCTTTTGTACGTACTTCTTTATGCCTGGCCTATTAATAGTATGGTGACATGCGGTCAACCCTTGTGTTTATTTGTGTATGTCACGCTAGCGGACCACTAGCCTTGCGAGTATAAGACCTATTGAGGCAATTCTTTATTTTGTTATGCCCCGTGCATTTTGTGACTTCTGTGGAAGTCGTAATATAGTTTTCTTAACAGTAGAGTATGTCAGTGTTTAATTATAGTGTACAGCCCTTTGTCAGTGTATTTCCCATGTGCCACGATTACGATTTGCAAAACGGGGATTCGCGACTTATTTGATTGAGTCCTTTGGAAGCGAATTTTCGTTAATCAGTTCTCATTTTCTTCTACAACTGATTACCGTGTACACACACAACTTAATCAGATGATGGTGGCCTTGTTTCCACATTTTCAGAATATTCTTTGATGTTTTATCGGACTGATATCAGCATCAGTTAGTGTTTTTTATTGCTTGTAAAATCTTCGTGGGAGTTATTTAGGGAGGTGTTTATTTTGTTCTTTGTGTTAAAAAGATGAAAATGAAAATCCACAGCCTGCTTCCAGTCTCCGATCGGGTCAGGAATGGAATGAATGAAGCCCCCATCTAGCGGCGAGGATATGAACTGTGCCGGCTGCCGAGGCCTGACGCACTCCTCTGGGGCAATGATTAAATGAATGACAGATGAAATGAAATGATAGTGGAGAGTGTTGCTGGAATGAAATTGTGACAGGGAAAACCGGAGTACCTGGAGAAAAACCTGTCTGCCTCCGTTTTGTCCAGCACAGATCTCGCATGGAGTGACCGGGATTTGAACCACGGACCCAGCGGTGAGAGGCCGGCGTGCTGCCACCTAAGCCACGGAGGCTCACCCTTTTTGTTAAATAGATACAGTTATTAAATGTTGTTCATGTTTACTTTGTTTCACATTATTTCTAATTATATTACTCCTATGGATCCTTGTAGTTATGGAAGCAAAATATATGGTATAGCTTTTGGAATCCGAGAACCTAACATGACCCCGAAAACAGAATCTTGTCAACTGCTTCTTTCAAGGGTACAATATTTAAGAAGCCCCTCCGATCGTTCTGCAGCTCCTAGCCACCCTCTACAACTACCTCCTCCATACCGGCGTCTACCCTACAGCTTGGCGCCCGGTGACAATGCTACTCTTCCCCAAACCCCACAAACCACCTTCCAACACTACATCCTACCGTCCTATCTGTTTAACAGCCGTCCTCTGGAAACTCTTCGATAAAATCATCGTCTGTCACACCCACCTTCACCTTTCCCGCCACAACTTCTCCCTCTTTCTCAATGTGGTTTCCGACCAGTTCTTTCCACGCTCGATCAGTTTCTATGCCTCACCACCCTCAGAGCCGATAACCTCAACCTATTCCGCCCAACCCTCCTCCTTACCTTCTAATTTCAAAGCGCATTTGACACAGTCTGGCACGCCGCCCTCCTCCTGAAGCTTCACTACTTCCTCCTCCCTCTCAACTTCATCCGCCTCATCCGCAATTTCCTCAGCCCCCATACCGCTCGCATCTCCATTCATCACACTCTCTCTCGCTTCTTTCCCCTGATCCAAGATGTCCCCCAAGGTTCAGTCCACTCACCGCTTCTCTACATCCTTTTTGTCGGAAATATCCCCCAGCCTCCAGCTCCTCTTCACCTCCTACAATTTGCAGATGACACCGCCATCCCTGCCCCCTGCCCCTCCGTCGTCTTGTTCAACCATATCTCAACAGTTTCACGGCCTGGTGCAACCGTTGGCACCTAACGTTGAATACAGACAAACCCCAGGCTGTCCTCTTTCGCCCTCACCGCCACGCCAACGCACCTTCTCAAAATCCTGCCTTACTCATCCTCCTCGTATACGACCATCGTCTCCGCACTAACCCATCCCTCCGTTATATTGGGGTGGAATTCGACGAGCACTTCACTTTCAGGTCCCACCTCCGAGCTCTCACAGCCTCCGCACAACAACGCTCTAGACTACTCACCCGCCTACTTGGCACTTCCCGGGGTCTTCACACAGCTACAGTATTCTACACCTGCAAGGCACTCATCCGTTCGTACATCACCTACTGCCACGTGGTATGGGCCGGCTGCGCCGCCAGCCGATTACGTCCTCTTATTACAATGGAGCGCCGTATTTCTCGCATCGCTCTTCCACTCCATCCGATACATCCAAGCGAAGACTTGTACCGACAAACGCCCCTGCCACCCATCACCACCTACATCCACCTCCTTAACTTCGATATCTTCACACGCTCGGCGTACCCACAACCCCATATTTCAACAGCTTGAAGTTCCCCCTGCCCGCGCTCGTCTCTACACCAAACTCTGCCTCACACACCTAAAATCGCTCATCCCAGCCCCCGACTAAACATCCCCCCACCGCATCTCCTCAACCAAAACGTGGCATCACATCGCCACTCTTAAAGCACATACCTATATATATGTATTGACGATGGCGAATTTTCGCCTATCGTCAGATGTATAATTTCCCCCAACTCTCAGTAATCAACTCATTCCGTCCACTTCATTCTCAACCTTTAATCGACCACATTCAACCACCACAATTGGAATCATCTTCATCATATCACTTCACCAAATTATCATCATCCCCCAATTCCATCACGATTCATTCCATCGTCGCCATCCATTTCACAAACACTAACTCTCTCTCTTCCATCAATGCACCCATCTCATTTCATCCACTCATCCAATCACCATTAAAAAAACTCATCTCATTCCACCAATTCGTCATCATCCATCTTTCCATCACAACACAGCAGCCCATCTAACTTCAAGTAAACATCCATGTCATAACTACATAAACACAAGTCACCTCATTTCTCATCAATTCGTCATTACGATCATCTCATCTCATATGCTATTCTTTCTTTTCTTTCTCTCTCTTCTACAGCACCGCTCTCCTTTTCATCTCTACACACATCATCCCCTACACCCATCTCATCAAACACCATCATCCATTTCTTCCATTGCATTCATTAGAAAATAATAAAAATAGCAACTACTTACTCTCATCTCTCACACTCCACCTCAATCATATCATCTCATCCCATACCATCACTCATCCATCTTTGAAGTACTATCGAATCACTACGATCCTCATCTCATATTTACTATTCTTTTCCCCTCTTTCTCTCACTTCTACAGCACTGCCTGCTTCTCATCTCCACAAATATCAACACTTACTCCCATCTCATAATACGTCATCATCCATTTCTCCCATTACATTAAAAAATTAACAAATAATTAATTTCTACAATTTCAAAATTACATTATCCCCAAACCTTCAAAATTATTAAAACACAACATTTTCTAAATTTCCAACTTACAAATCCTAATAAATTTCAAAAATCTAAAAATTCCAAAACTTCAAACTCTACAAATTACAAAACATAATAAGAACAAATTTTCTCAAACTTCAAAATTTGAAAACTTTTATCTTAGCCAACAGGTCATACCATTTCTCCTTCTCAAACTTTCACAATACATCACCATCCTTTTCCTATAACTCTCAACCTCACAAACAATCCCCTCCTCTGGCCTAAGAGATGGTGCCATCTATAGGGGCCCGCCCACCCTTCATGGGTGGGAATGAAATTACTTAATATATATATATATATATATATATATATATATATATATATATATATATATGAATCGCTGATTGTCGGTCGTGTCAGGAATATCCTGCTACCGTATGTGGCAGTAGACAGTACGACCTGCGACTGTCTGGCCGAGGGTCAGGCGGCCATTACCAAACCTGACAACCAGAGGGAGGACCAACGGCTACGGGCGGATGAGTCCCCCTTTTGGAGGGCAGATGAAGCTCTGTGCAGGAAATGGCACATACATTCATCAGATGTTGGCAGTCAATGTCTACGAAGACTGAAGAAGGAACCTTGTAAACACCTCAACGGCGGAGTAGGCAGAGGAACTGCTAACCACAAACTGCTGCCTTGCAGGTAGGGAGAGGACCCCAAAGGCTAAGGGAAGATACCCTGACAGGAAACGGACTGGCATGACAGCTACGAGGACAGCCCCCTCATCATGCTAGCTTCCGTAGGGTTAATAACCCACGCGGAGTGAAATTAAACTATTCAGAGAAACATGCGAGTAGCTAGACGGATATTAAGGATACAACCTGGCGCGAAACGGTATATGAGAATTGGTACTTGGAATGTGACCTCGCTGTCAGGGAAGGAGGTAGACATAGTTGAATAAATGGAGAAATACAAGCTCGCCATATTTGGAGTCAGTGAAACCAAGGGAAAGAGTAGTGGTCAAATAAATTTGGATAAGGGACATGTAATGAGATACTCAGGAGTCAGCAGGAATGAACGGGCAAAAGAAATAGTGGCCATCATTATGTCCGAAGCAGTGGAAAACAAAGTGACAGGATGGGAATCTATTAACTCCAGACTTATCACAGTGGATGTGGAACTGGAAGAAAGTATTACGCTAGTGCAGGTCTATGCCCCCACTGAAGATATGCAAGAAGTAGATAAGGAGAAATTCCATGTTCAAATGCAAAAAGCTATAGACAAAGCCAGGGAAAGAAGTAGACATGTTATTGTGATGGGGGACAGGAATGCTAGGATTGGAAACAGGTTACGTAGAGGACATGGATGTATGGTCCAACATAGAGTAGAACGTACCATCAATACTAATGGAGAATGAATGTTGGAATTCTGTATTGATAATGAGCTAAGGATTGGCAACACCTTTTTCCCCCATAAAAGTATTCATAAAATAACTTTTGAGGCAGTAGGCCGAGGAGCAAAGAGTTTCATTGACTACTTTTGATACACCAAGAACATGACTTATGCAGCACTAGATGTAAGGGTCTTCTGCAGTGCAGAAATGAGTACAGCACATCGGCTTCTGGTTATGAAAACAAGGTTTAAGGCTATACCCACACCCTCTCATCCTCGGTTAGAAAAAATAAGAATTTCTGCATTCAGAGAGGAAGAGGTAAGGCAGAACTTCAGCAAACAGAAAGGGAAGAACCTGAGAGAGGCTGGAACTTAGAAGAGAGATGGAGGGAATTTAAGACGAATATTATCAATGTAGCAGAAGAGGTCTGTGGGAAAACTACAGTAAACACACGAAGGAAACGAAAAAAGTGGTGGACTGAGGAGGTCAAGAAAGGTGTAAGGAGGAAAAAGGCAGCATGGAAGGAGCACATGAGAACAAGAAGGGTAGAGGACTGGAGGAATTATGTGGAAGCACGTGATGAAGCTAAGCGACAAGTACAAGAGGCAAAAGCAAGGAACTGACAGGAATTTGGGGAGGAAATGGAATCAGAATACATAAATAATCAGAAGAAGTTTTGGAAAATATTTAGAACCCTCCAAAGCAAAATTGGCAAGAGAATCAGAAACATTAAAGATAGGAACCAGGAGATCCAAATAAGGCCACGGGACATTCTTGATACGTGGAGCACCTATTATGAGGACGTGTTCCATGCAGACCAGAATTCACAAGACGATTCCGGTAATGGGGCAGAAGAAGAACTAGAAGAAGGGGAGACAACTATGCAGAGTGAAGTAAGAGAGGTTATCGCTGAAATTAAGGTGGGCAAGGCAGCTGGTTGGGATGGAATTTCACCGGAATTGATGAAGTATGGAGGAGAGGCTGTGGTGAAATGGATGACAAGGATATGCCAACAAGCATGGTGCATTCAGAAGATTCCAAAGGATTGGGAGAAGAACATTATTGTTCCTATCCATAAGAAGGGCAGCACTCTGGAATGTGCAAACTATCGAACAATTTGTCTTTCCAGTGTGGCCGGAAAGATATACTCTCGCATATTGGAGAGGAGACTGAGACAAGAATTAGAGGAAAAAATTGAAGAAGAGCAATGTGCTTTCCGGCCAAATAGACAAACACACACTAAGAACCGTTATAGAGAAACGACTTAGTCGTGGGAAGGATGTTCTAGCTGCATTTATCGACCTAAAGGCAGCATTTGACTCGGTCCCTAGGGAACAGCTTTGAGCAGCACTTGAAGAGGAAAAGGTAACCAAGACTCTCCTGTGCCGCATTAGGAGCATGTACAATAGCGTCCAAGGTGTGGTGAGAATAGCTGGTGAATGCTCTAGGGAATTTGAAATGGCGAAGGGAGTAAAGCAGGGTGACAGATTGAGCCCTCTTCTCTTTGTGATCTTCATAAACCAAGTCATTATACAGTGTAGAAGAAGAACCAAAAGAATTAAGGTTGGCAACTGGAACATGAGACCAATATATGTCCAATCCTTGATCTATGCAGATGATATTCTGATTTTACCTGGGCAGGAGGAGGATCTCTTACTGAATGGGCTTATGCCTTCCAGGACCCTGGGATGGCAGTGAATGCGAGCAAAACCAAGGTAATGCAGGTCACCAAAGGAGAAAAAGTACAGCTCCAGATCAAGTGGAACAACGAGGATATTGAGCAAGTTTTTTTTTTCTTTTTTTTTTTTTTCGTGTAGCCTCCTGAGAGGCCGAGTGCAGGTCTTTCTAGTCGACGCCCGTGGGCGACCTGCGCGTCGGGATGAGAGATGGAATGGATGAAGATGAATGAAACTGGGCAAGGATGTGGAAGGAAGCGGCCGTGGCCTGTCAGAAGGTACTGTCCCAGCATTTGCCTGGTGTTGAAAATGGGAAACCACGGAAAACCATTTCAAGGACAGCCGACGGTGGGGCTCGAACCCACGCGTCTACCGAGTCAGCGGAGAGCATGGCCCCTTGACCTAACGCAGCGCTTTAGCCCGCGTAGCCACTACTGTCGGTATTGAGCAAGTAGAACAAATTGAATACCTGGGCACCATCATCTGAGAGGATGGAAAATTAGAGGCAGAAATAAACAACAGAATTAGAAAAGCTAATCAAGTTTACTATGGTATAAACAACACAATCATAGGAATGAAATAAATGACCAGAAACACAAAAATGCGGGTATATCATGTTGTGTACCTGCCAACCCTCCTGTATGGTGCAGAGAGTTGGACAGTGCATAAAACAAACTGGAGAGTCGTTGGTTGCCGCTGAGACGAGATTCTTGCGGAAAGTTGCCGGGAAACCTCGAAGAGACCATATTAGAAATAACACAGTGGGAGATGAGCTTCAGCAGGAGCCAATAATGGATGTCATTGAGAGGAGAGAATTGGGCTGGACTGGTCGCCTTGAAAGAATGGAAGATGAAAGGAAAGCGAAGCAGGTGTGGCGAACCAGACCTACAGGAAGAAGAACAAGAGGAAGGCCACGGATTGAATGGGAGGAGTACACCTTGGGACTGATCAGGAAGCGAGGGAAGGCTTTGGGTGATGTTCAGAGAATGGCGCACGACAGAATAAACTTTAATAAATGGCTGAAATGTCCTGACACCAAACGGTACAAAGCGAAAGAAGAAGAAGAAGAATCGTTGATTGCAAAAACTACTTGAGTCAACCCTTTTGTGAAATTGAGTTAAGATTATGGCGGCATTCTGTGAGGGTAGTTACACGTTGTGTGCAAATAGTACAACTGTCACGTTGCTCCTTGTATGCACACAGGCTACACGATTCCAGGCTGAGAGCAGAAACAACATGAGTCAGTGACTTATGTAGTTCCTGCACTCAACGCAGTACGAGTTCTTAGCACTGTAAAGCAGAAATATCTGAAGCACACAAGCTGCGCTCTTTAAATCGTAAGTTTAGCGAGTTCTGTGTTCGACAAGTGACGTGCATCAGTTTTCTAGTTTGCGAATAGTAAGTTTACTGGCCCAAACTGTAACTGAGGTAAGAAGTGCTATTTTAAGTTAACATCCGAAGATGCTTCAATGAATTAGCGACTAAAAATGAACAGGACATATACAGCAGTTAATTGAGAAGAGGGACATAGGGAAACGTAGACCATGAGTAGGGGGGAGTGACGGGTTCTGCCCCCCACCTCACCACTACTCCCAATGCGAGCCGATAACTTCCGAACCCGTGGTCGGAGATTCACGTATGAGGTGTCGTTGGACTCGAGCTGACGGGGGCTTTGCTATGGACCACTCGTTATATTTTTTTTAAATTGAAAATTTTTGTTTTTGAAAGTAGGTGATAGTTTGAAAACCAAACATGATAGAACGTTTTGCCATAGTTGAAACGAATGGTCTCTATGACCTTTATTTTTTATAATAAAACTTCTTTATTTATGGAGATTTTTTGAAAGCACTTAAATTTTGAAATTTTTATATTTTGGAAACTAAAGAGTTTACAAAAAAAATTGTTTGACATAAATGAATGGCCTTGATCCCCTCTACCCGAAAAATAAATTCCAAGCCTCTAGGACTAAAACTGTGCAGTAGTGCTAGGTTGTAGGTTCTGCTTATCCCCCTACTTTCATATAAACTTTGCCGATAACTCCCGAACGCGTGGTCGGATTTTAACGAACGAGGTATTGTTGGCGTTGGGATGACGTCCTCTTGGCTAAGCATGTGTTGGTATATACATATATTTTTTTTAAATTTGAAAATGTTTGTTTTTTGGATTGGCGCTATTTTGGAAACGGTGAATTGGAAAAAAGTTTGTTTAGCGTTAATGTAAAGTGGGTATGCCCTCTAGGCGGACAGCAAGTTTCAAGGGTGTAGGAGGAAAAACATAAATGATAGCCTACTTTCTCGCGAACATTGGTGATCATTGGCGAACGGATGGTCGGATTTTAAAAAATGAGGTGTCGTTGGACTCGAGCTGACGTCCTCTTTCCTATACACCACTCGTTATTTTTTAATTTATTTTTTGAAAATTTTGTTTTTAAAAGTAGGAGATAGTTTGAAAACCAAACATGATAGAATGTTGTTCAATAGATCAAACAAATGGTCTCTAAGGCCTTTATTTTTTATAATAATACTTTTTTATTTTTGAGAATTTTTGAAAACACTGAAATTTTGAATTTTTACTATTTTGGAAACTAACAAGTTTACAAATAAGATTGTTTGACATAAATGAAAGATCCCCACCCCCTCTACCAAGAAAATAAATCTCAAGTCTCTAGGACAAGAACTATGCATTTTTCATTTCATTTTTTTTTTTCTTTTTTTTTTAATAAAAGAGTGTTTGTAGACAGAGAGCCGGTACCGCTTGCCGTATGTTACAACGAGGCTATGACTGAGCATGGTGAATACTGGAAATGGCTATTTCGACGGGGGAGATGTATGGCAAAACGAGGGGTTGCTTTTTGATATTTTTTCCTATGACGAATGAATGAAGGCGAATATTTTGAAATGTGACAAGCATGCTAAGATTTTTTACCCCTGAAGGGGATCTTTAACGTTTTAGTTAACGGTGATGAGCAAGATCGCTCTCTGACACAACAGACGGTTGTAGGATATGACCAAGTGATTCTTAGACGTTGGCGATCTCGGTGACCGTGCCCGGAAGAAATGAATTGCTATTTTGGTGGGATGGCGGGGCAGCTTATGACGGTTGGTTTTGTGATATTTCCTATGACGGATAGAGGCGAATATTTGAAAATGTGTTAAGTGTGCTAGGAATTCGTTACCCCTGAAGGGGATCTTTAACATGCTAGTAAACGGTAATAAGCGAGACTGCTGTCTGGCACAGTAAATGGTTTTAGAATATGTAAACCTATAACATTTGCTCGACCAAGTCATGTGCATGTACGCAAAGAGCCAAAACGGTAAGGTCATTGGCCTGAAATGTTATAAACTAAATATTGAACTGAGTAAAGTCATGTGTTTTAGGGTGAAAGTATGTGGTTAACATGATCATGTATTGAGGATGGCCGCTTGCTAGTAATTATTATTACAGTAAAATGTTTAATAATAATAATAATAAGACACACACGTTTTTGAATGCTACAGAACTGTGTTGCTTGCTTGCACTCAATCCACGATTTTGCCAGGCCTTGTCAAAGCGACTGCTGATAACACAAGAATGTCTACGTGGGCAGGAAGTAAAGGGTCATGTTACTTGGCTGGTAGAGGCTAGCAGGTCTGTCGTTTAAACAGACCTGGTAGAGGCTAGGAGGTCTGACGTTTAAACAGAGAGACCGCCATTTTGGTTCCTATACAGCCGTACTACCGATGCATAAGAGGCAGCCATTTTGGTTCCTTATTAAAATCATGAAACTAGTATAAGGTACACGAATCTTATTCAGATTAAGGAATGTGAAGAGGCGTGGGAACACGTGTGAGAGAGACAACATTTCAAGGTCAAAACGCTGAGAAAATGCAACTCTCTCTGTTGCTAGGCTAACTGATAACGATTGCGTTAGTGATGCACTTGCCATTTTAGCACACGGACGTATACAGTAGAGCTCTGAACTGAAGTTTGGAAGAGCAATCCTTTTATTTTTTTGGTAAGTACCTATGAATGATTATTTTAATAATGTCATGCTAATGAACCTTAAATTTGTAGTTATTGATTAGGTCATTAATGATTTTTATTTATTTATTTGTTTGCAGATAACCGGTATACCTTATATGTCAGAGATACAAGAAACCATTGCGCATTTGGGCCCACTAGAAGGAAACAGTAACAAGCCAGTGCAAGTGAAGATGAGATAATTTTTTTTAACTAACCTTTCTCCATTTTTTGTTTGATATTATTTTATTTTATAAAATGCATGTATTAACTTGAATTTAGGTATTTATAGCGGTTTATTTTATTTATTTTTAGAAACTTGGAAAGAAAAGCCTTACCACTGTAGCAGTTGCTGAAAACCCAAGACGCAGTAGAGTGAAACCATTGTTTCCAGCCAGTGAACTATTGAAATCTCAGGTAAGTCTATTTTTAAAATGCTATTCCATTTTTACCACTAATGAAAAACCATAGACAAAAACATATTTCATTACCTGTACATGACTGGTACAATGATTGCTTTCTTGAATAATGGCCATGTATTGACAAACGGTACAAGACTATATTGGTTGTTGACTGGGAAAAGTACAAGGCCGTATTGGATTTTCTAAAAACAAAACAAAATTAATTTAATTTATGGGTGGTTCCCTATGGACTCAACAAATATCCACAGGTTTGACCAAGATAATCTGAACAAACTGACATGACATTCATTTTTGTTTATATATTGTTTAAAGGGGGATGTAAATGACTAAAGCTTTATAAAAAGAAAATAAGTGCATGGGTTACTGTTAGTGCCAACATACAGTTTATTTTAATGGTGTTTTGAGATATTAATGTCAATTAACGTTAAAGTTTAATTACAAGCATTGATTGATTGATTGATTGATTGAGTGAGTGATGGGTTATTTTGTTTGTTTTTAGGTGTGGTCATGTGCCATTAACGTAGTGAACAGACAGTGAACAAGCATACATTATGCTTTAAAGTACTCTGTGCTCTTGTGCAACGTTAATAACTTGCAATAAAAAAAAGTTTTATTATAACACATGGCGTTAGTACCAAATACAACAAGTGAGCAAGTTGGTTTACCACGCGGGTTAAATTTAAAATCAGAACATGATCGTTGGTTAACATTTGAATCCTGGCCTGTAGGCTTTTTGTCGACACAAAAACTTGCAAAAGCCGTTTTTTTTTCTTGAACCGAGAAGATGTGGTGCGCTGTGTGTTTTGTCGTATTGAACTTTCACACTGGGAAGAAGGGGATGATCCCTTTAGAGACCATTTGCGATGGTCTTCTTGTTGTCCTTACATGCTTGGAAAACAAGTGGGTAACATACCCGTGTATCCATTTTACCGAACCACAAGGCCATTGGCCGCTACTCACGTTGCTGAATCACAAATAAATAATAATAATAATGATGTATTACCAGCCAACAACGGTAGTGTCGATCTATGTTGTCTATATGCCATAGACAGTGTTAAATGGGCATGTGCTTTTGAAAAATTGGGAGTTTGCAAGACTAAAACACTAGCACACCCCGAGTACAGCTCTGTTGAAAAACGTTTAGTATCTTATATAACTGTTTGGCCATTAATATTAAAACACCTTACCAAACAGCTAAGTGAAGCTGGATTTTTTATACTGGTGAAGGGGATAAAACAATATGTTTTTATTGTGGATTTGCTTTAAAGGATTGGCAAATGACTGATGACCCTTTTGTGCAACACGCTCGATGGTTACCTAACTGTAGATACTTGGTGTTGCTTAAAGGTCAGGAATTTGTGAACACTAATCGTAAAGAAAACGTGATTGCAGCACAAGACATAAAAGTGCCTTTAGAGTTAGAACACGCAGAGAAAATACATGCGGCTGTCAAAAAAAAAAAAGAATTGTCTCACGAACAGATACAAAAGTGTGACCAACAATTATGTAAAATTTGTAATCTAGATGAACTAGGTGTTGTATGTTTGCCTTGTGGACACATGATAGCTTGTGTCAAGCGTGCATTAGAAATTAACACTTGTGCTATATGCAGAAAAGTAGTACCTGCTAGAGTTAGGGCATTTCTTGCATAACTAGTATAATTTATTAGCCATGCATAGTGCAAAATACCTAATTGCACAATATTATTAAAGCTGTTTTAGAGTGTAATAGATATTATTTTCTTTTGTTTATAGACTACTACAATGAATGTTTTGAATGCTGTTCGGCAGGCATGTGGCTTAGAGACAAAGAAGCTCAGCGAATTGCCAACACATATTCCATTCCGGATTAACAAGATTCGGAAATTGAATACAGCATATGGTGATCGTGTACTTTGTGTATGTGAAAACTTTGAGACATTTCTGCCTACACGGTTTAATGATATGTCGGAGAGTGTTTTTGATGAAGTGAATAATGCTGTGCAACCTGTACACTTAATTTATGAAGGTTTTAAAAACAATAGGTGCATGGTCCGTTTTAATTAAATAAAAGAACAAATGTGAAATAATAATGTAAAAATATAAGTGATGACTAGGGCTCGGATTCGAGCATATTTGCATATTTTTTATCCTGAATAGTACACATTGAAAGAAGCCTTTCGGTGGTATTTTCACCTCTCTGGGACCAACAGAATTGAAATTTATCGAGCATATAAATGCATAAAACCGCGGGTTTTCAGAATAGAAGCATATAAATGCATATTCTTGTGGTTCTCGTCTAAATAGTTTGTTTTTCTTCGAATTCCCCTCCCCGAATTCAGGTCCAGACAATCCTTAAGGTTCGAAAACGGATATAATTAATGAAAAACCTATCTGGTGCGAATAATAGAACTGCGGGTCTTTAACCTTTAGTGAGGTCGTTCACGTCATTGAAACTTTTATTGACTGATTTAAGAAAATCATTCAAAACTGAAAACAGAAAAAAATCTTGTTGTACAGACCAATGCAGATCTACTTCATTGACTCGCCTAATTCTGAACATTTTGTAAATGAACTTTTAAACTGTAACTTTTATAAGAAACCTTCTCTTATATATACTTGAAAAACTTGAATGCGAGTATATTGCAGTATATCATACATACAATTAGAATATAAAGCTCGTATATAAAGGTATGCTATTGTTTTTTTCGTTTCACTTTCCTTTCTATAGATTTAACGGTATTTTTCGAGCATATTCTGCATATAATGGTTTTTCGAGCATATCCATCGAGCATATAATGGTTTTTTCGAGCATATTTATCGAGCGTAAAGCACATGGTTTTAGAGCATATCTGGATATTTTTTCGAGCATATCGATCCGAGCCCTAGTGATCACAATTGGCTGAAAGTAAAAAAATATGTGTATAGAATAACAATGTTATAGTTTTTAGTATTGGCTTTAAAAATATTATGATGAAACAAAGAAAATATATATAAAGTTTGTAAATAAATGAAAATAATGGTGCAATGTTGTTTTATTTCCTACAGAAGTCAGAATATTTAACATTGCAGAGTATACATGATTATGACAATAAAATGCACACTTAATACAAGTCTTTGCCTTTACGATAGTGTGTTATAGTTTTAAAAACAAAGCTTGTTGTAGATCTTTTTTCTTCCACGGTGAACAATAGGCATGAAAACGTTATTGTCATGTTTCGTATCATTATCACTATCGTAATCATAAGCAGCATAATCGATATCACTATTATTATAATCACTATAATTATCCTCAACATTATCCTCAACATTACTAAAACCAGTTAAATATCCCTGTTCCTCTTCCTGTTCCTGTTCATGTTCCTCTTCCTCTTCCTCTACAGTGTCCTCATGTAGAGTCTGCGTGGGTTTTGATAATGTTAAGGGTTTTTGAACATTGAATTATTTTCAGTAGTAGTATTGTTTTGTAGCACCTGCTTTTTAGCATTTTATGATTTTCTGTTGACATCGACAATGTTTCATGTAGTACACTACATTGATGATCACTGACACTTAAAACCTCACTATTTTTACTTTTTAGCTCACTGCGACATTGTTTTGAACGTTGTTTAGAACAACGCCAAATAACAGTTCCATTTTTATTGGTTCGTTTCACAATATATGAATATCCTTTATAGAATGCATGAGGCTTACCATACCTAGTCACTGATACTTCCATATCAACTGTCAAGCATAGACTAAGCTCTAGTAAAGACAACTTGGTAATAAGAACAATAGTTTAATGTGCGAGCATAGATGGATGCAAATGTTGGAGCAAAAAGTGTAAGCAAAATTGGGAGCAAATATGAGTGCAAAAATAAAGTAGGAGCAAGTATGGGAGCAAAAAGTGGGAGCAAATATGAAAGCAAAAGTGGGAGCAAATATGAGAGCAAAAAAAAGTAGGAGAAAGTATGGGAGCAAAAACTGGGAGCAAATGTGAAAGCAAAAGTGGGAGCAAAAGGTGAGAGAAAAAAGTGGGAGCAAAAAGTGTAAGCAAAAGTGGGAGCCAAAAGGAGAAGCAAAAAAGTGGGAGGAAAAAAGTATAAACAAAAGTGGGAGCAAACAAGTTTGAGCAAATATGAGAGCAGAAAGTGGGAGCAAATGTGAATGCAAAAGTGGGAGCAAAAAGTGAGAGCAAAAAAGTGCGAGCAAAAGTGGGTGCACAAAGTGGGAGCAAAATGTATGAGTAAAGAGTGGGGGCAAATGTGGTGTTTTACTAAAACAATCTCACCTAACCTAACCTTACTTTTCCTAACCTAACTTTATCCAACCTAACCTAACCTAACTTCACCTAACCTAACCTAACCCAACTTCACCTAACTTAACTTGACCTAACTTTACCTAACCTAACTTCACCTAACCTAACCTTCCAACTCTCAGATCAAGAATTAAATTCTGGGCGTAGTCGAGTTGGAACCCAAAACCTCTGGGGTAACATCCAAGTATACTAGCCACTACACCACGAGATGGGCAAATTATCATGCAACACAACACAAAAATGAAAGTTTTCTGTAGTGTATCTCATTGGCTGACAACCATAGTTGAGAATTCAAACCCAAGACCTGAGGACTTTTGTTTGGAACATTATCAGAAATATTATTCCATTTACATTTTGCTGCTACTTATGGTTATAAGAGTTGGCATTAATATGGGGAGCAAAAAAATTGGGAGCAAATGTGGGAGCCAATATGTGAGCCAATATGAGAGCCAATTTGGGAGCAAAAGTGGGAGCAAATATGGGAGCAAATGTGGGAGTCAATATGGGGGCAAAAGTGGGAGCAAATATGGGGACAAATGTGGGAGCCAATATGGGAGTCAATATGGGGGGCAAATATGGGAACAAATGTGTGAGCAAATCAGCTCACCTCGGATATCACCAGTGAGTACTCATATCCACCGCTAGGTAGCGGAAACATACTTTGCGTGTTGTATGCAACTATATTACAAAGTTTGACTGCATGCAAAACGTGCTTGTATAAGTTGTGCATATAATTTTAATATACAATTAACACTAAGTGTTCAGAACTAACATGTATAGCCTTGTCTGGGGTATATAGAGGATCCTTAGCAAGAAAGACTGACTAACCCAGGAGTGTAAAGCCTTGCCATATGCAGTAAGCACCTGTTGGCAGAAAATGGTTCCTAATAATAACGGACTTAATGAATATGAAACGTGTTTTGAGTGTCGTCTTAAATCCTATTTTATACGTTGTGATACGTGTAAGAATTTAAGACGACACAAACGTCTTTTGTGCGTCGTCTTTTGAGTATCGTCTTAAATCCTTACACGTCTTTCTTGCTAAGGATCCTCTATATACCCTAGACAAGGCTATACATGTTAGTTCTGAACACTTAATGTTAATTGTATAATAAAATTATATGCACAGCTTATACAAGCACGTTTTGCATGCAGTCAAACTTTGTAAGATAGTTACATACAACACGCAAAGTATGTTTCCGCTACCTAGCGGTGGATATGAGTACTCACTGGTGATATCCGAGGTGAGCTGATTTGCTCACACATTTGCTCCCATATTTGCCCCCCCATATTGACTCCCATATTGGCTCCCACATTTGTCCCCATATTTGCCCCCACTTTTGCCCCCATATTGACTCCCACATTTGCTCCCATATTTGCTCCCACTTTTGCTCCCATATTGGCTCTCATATTGGCTCACATATTGACTCCCACATTTGCTCCCAACTTTTTTGCTCCCCATATTAATGCCAACTCTTATAACTATAAGCAGCAGCAAAATGTAAATGGAATAGTATTTCTGATAATATTGTCATTTAGACTTTCACGGCCCGTGTTACTATTCATAATGTTGAATTTTGGGCTTATGCCGTGTTTATTATATTAAAGTTCGACGCGTTTCGATAGAAACCATGCCTTTCTTCGTCAGGAATAATCTGGAATCATTGTCGTATTTCAGATTATTCCTGACGAAGAAAGGCATGGTTTCTTTCGAAACGCGTCGAATTTTAATATAATAAACACGGCATAAGCCCAAAATTCAACATTATGAATTTCTGATAATGTTCAAAACAAAAGTCCTGAGGTTTGAATTCTCAATTATAGTTGTCAGCCAATGAGTTACACTACAGAAAACTTTTATTTTTGTGTTGTGTTGCATGATAATTTGCCCATCTCGCGGTGTAGTGGCTAGTATACTTGGATGTTATCCCAGAGGTTTTGGGTTCAAACTCGACTATGCCCAGAATTTAATTCTTGATCTGAGATTTGGAAGGTTAGGTTAGGTGAAGTTAGGTCAAGGTAGGTTAGGTGAAGTTGGGTTAGGTTAGGTTAGTTTAGGTTGGATAAAGTTAGGTTAGGTTAGGTGAGCTTGTTTTAGTAAAACACCACATTTGCCCCCACTCTTTACTCACACATTTTGCTCCCACTTTGTGCACACACTTTTGCTCGCACTTTTTTGCTCTCACTTTTTGCTCCCACCTTTGCTTTCACATTTGCTCCCACTTTCTGCTCTCATATTTGCTCACACTTGTTTGCTCCCACTTTTGTTTACACTTTTTTTGCTCCCAATTTTTTTGCTCCTCCTTTTGGCTCCCACTTTTGCTCCCACTTTTTTGCCCCCATATTTGCTCACACTTGTTTGCTCCCACTTTTGTTTACACTTTTTTGCTCCCCATTTTTTGCTCCCACTTTTTTCTCTCACTTTTTGCTCCCACTTTTGCTTTCTCATTTGCTCCCAGTTTTTGCTCCCATACTTGCTCCTACTTTTTTGCTCTCATATTTGCTCCCACTTTTGCTTTCACATTTGCTGCCACTTTTTGCTCCCATACTTGCTCCTACTTTTTTTTGCTCTCATATTTGCTCCCACTTTTGCTTACACTTTTTGCTCCCACTTATTGCTGCCACATTTGCATCCATATATGCTCGCACATTAAACTATTGTTCTTATTACCACTTGTCTTTACTAGAGCTTAGTCTATGCTTGACAGTTGATATGGAAGTATCAGTGACTAGGTATGGTAAGCCTCATGTATTCTATGAAGGATATTCATATATTGTGAAACGAACCAATAAAAATGGAACTGTTATTTGGCGTTGTTCTAAACAACGTTCAAAACAATGTCGCAGTGAGCTAAAAAGTAAAAATAGTGAGGTTTTAAGTGTCAGTGATCATCAATGTAGTGTACTACATGAAACATTGTCGATGTCAACAGAAAATCATAAAATGCTAAAAAGCAAGTGCTACAAAACAATACTACTACTGAAAATAATTCAATGTTCAAAAAACCCTTAACATTATCAAAAGCCACGCAGACTCTACATGAGGACACTGTAGAGGAAGAGGAAGAGGATGAGGAACAGGAACAGGAACAGGAAGAGAAACAGGAATATTTAACTGGTTTTAGTAATGTTGAGGATAATTATAGTGATTATAATAATAGTGATATAGATTATGCTGCTTATGATTATGATAGTGATAATGATACGAAACAAGACAATAACGTTTTCATGCCTATTGTTCACCGTGGAAGAAAAAAGATCTACAACAAGCTTTGTTTTAAAACTATAACACACTATCGTAAAGGCAAAGACTTGTATTAAGTGTGCATTTTATTGTCATAATCATGTATACTCTGCAATGTTAAATATTCTGACTTCTGTAGAAAATAAAACAACATTGTACCATTATTTTCATTTATTTACAAACTTTATATACATTTTTGTTTCATCATAATATTTTTAAAGACAATACTAAAAACACAAACATTATTATTCTATACACATATTTTTTTCTTTCAGTCTATTGTCATCACTTATATTTTTACATTATTATTTCACATTTGTTTTTTTATATAATTGAAACGGACTACGCACCTATTGTTCTTAAAACCTTCATACATTAAGTGTACAGGTTGCACAGCATTATTCACTTCATCAAAAACACTCTCCGACATATCATTAAACCGTGTAGGCAGAAATGTCTCAAAGTTTTCACATACACAAAGTACACGATCACCATATGCTGTATTCAATTTCCGAATCTTGATAATCCGGAATGGAATATGTGTTGGCAATTCGCTGAGCTTGTTTGTCTCTAAGCCACATGCTTGCCCAACAGCATTCAAAACATTCATTGTAGTAGTCTATAAACAAAAGAAAATCATATCTATCACACTCTAAAACTGCGTTAATAATATTGTGCAATTAGGTATTTTGCAGTATGCATGGCAAATAAATTATACTAGTTATGCAAGAAATGCCCTAACTGTAGCAGATACTACTTTTCTGCATATAGCACAAGTGTTAAGTTCTAATGCACACTTCACACAAGCTATCATGTGTCCACAAGGCAAAAATACAACACCTAGTTCATCTTGATAACAAATTTTACATAATTGTTGGTCACACTTTTGTATCTGTTCGTGAGACAAGTCTTTTTTTTCAGCCTCATGTATTTGCTCTGCGTGTTCTAACTTTAAAGGCACTTTTATGTCATGTGCTGCAATCACGTTTTCTTTACGAATAGTGTTCACAAATTCCTGACCTTTAAGCAACACAATGTATTTATTTATCGTATGGCTTTTAGTGCAGGGAGTGTCCGAGGACATGTTCGGCTCGCCTGAGTCTGTAGCTGCTTCCAGCGGACACCCTAAAGGGTGAGCTACAAGTTCCGTTCAATTTCAAGTAGTTCCAACTTTCGCCACCAGATATCAATGATACCTAGTGGTCAACGTTGGAACTTGGATAGAGCGTTCTGACGAAATCTAACCTAACAAATTTTGCTTTACACAAGTTTAGTCTGCGAAAGGATCTTTTACATGCCATAAATCTATGACATGGGACCGCCGGCTTTACTTCCCCTCCGAAGGAAGGCATACTGAAGGATTTTTAACGCTCTTTAAAAAATCCGACGACTTCGGCCGGGTTTGAACCCGCTATCTTGGGCACAGCAGTTCAGCATGCTACCGACTACGCCACCAAAGCCTCTAGCAACACCATGTATCTACAGTTAGGTAACCAACGAGCGTGTTGCACAAAAGGGTCATCAGTCATTTGCCAATCCTTTAAAGCAAATCCACAATAATAACATATTGTTTTATCCCCTTCACCAGTATAAAAAAAATCCAGCTTCACTTAGCTGTTTGGTAAGGTGTTTTAATATTAATGGCCAAACATTTTTATAAGATTCTAAACGTTTTTCAACAGAGCTGTACTGTGGGTGTGCTAGTGCTTTAGTCTTGCAAACTCCCAATTTTTCAAAAGCACATGCCAATTCGACACTGTCTATGGCATATGGACCACATATATCGACACTACCGTTGTTGGCTGGTAATACATCATTATTATTATTATTTATTTGTGATTCAGCAACGTAAGTAGCGGCCAATGGCCTTGTGGTTCGGTAAAATGGATACACGGGTATGTTACCCACTTGTTTTCCAAGCAAGTAAGGACAACAAGAAGACCATCGCAAATGGTCTCTAAAGGGATCATCCCCTTCTTCCCAGTGTGAAAGTTCAATACGACAAAACACACAGCGCACCACATCTTCTCGGTTCAAGGAAAAAAAAAAACGGCTTTTGCAAGTTTTTGTGTCGACAAAAAGCCTACAGGCCAGGATTCAAATGTTAACCAACGATCATGTTCTGATTTTAAATTTAACCCGCGTGGTAAACCAACTTGCTCACTTGTTGTATTTGGTACTAACGCCATGTGTTATAATAAAACTTTTTTTTATTGCAAGTTATTAACGTTGCACAAGAGCACAGAGTACTTTAAAACATAATGTATGCTTGTTCACTGTCTGTTCACTACGTTAATGGCACATGACCACACCTAAAAACAAACAAAATAACCCATCACTCACTCAATCAATCAATCAATCAATCAATCAATCAATCAATACTTGTAATTAAACTTTAACGTTAATTGACATTAATATCTCAAAACACCATTAAAATAAACTGTATGTTGGCACTAACAGTAACCCATGCACTTATTTTCTTTTTATAAAGCTTTAGTCATTTACATCCCCCTTTAAACAATATATAAACAAAAATGAATGTCATGTCAGTTTGTTCAGATTATCTTGGTCAAACCTGTGGATATTTGTTGAGTCCATAGGGAACCACCCATAAATTAAATTAATTTTGTTTTGTTTTTAGAAAATCCAATACGGCCTTGTACTTTTCCCAGTCAACAACCAATATAGTCTTGTACCGTTTGTCAATACATGGCCATTATTCAAGAAAGCAATCATTGTACCAGTCATGTACAGGTAATGAAATATGTTTTTGTCTATGGTTTTTCATTAGTGGTAAAAATGGAATAGCATTTTAAAAATAGACTTACCTGAGTTTTCAATAGTTCACTGGCTGGAAACAATGGTTTCACTCTACTGCGTCTTGGGTTTTCAGCAACTGCTACAGTGGTAAGGCTTTTCTTTCCAAGTTTCTAAAAATAAATAAAATAAACCGCTATAAATACCTAAATTCAAGTTAATACATGCATTTTATAAAATAAAATAATATCAAACAAAAAATGGAGAAAGGTTAGTTAAAAAAATTTATCTCATCTTCACTTGCACTGGCTTGTTACTGTTTCCTTCTAGTGGGCCCAAATGCGCAATGGTTTCTTGTATCTCTGACATATAAGGTATACCGGTTATCTGCAAACAAATAAATAAATAAAAATCATTAATGACCTAATCAATAACTACAAATTTAAGGTTCATTAGCATGACATTATTAAAATAATCATTCATAGGTACTTACCAAAAAAATAAAAGGATTGCTCTTCCAAACTTCAGTTCAGAGCTCTACTGTATACGTCCGTGTGCTAAAATGGCAAGTGCATCACTAACGCAATCGTTATCAGTTAGCCTAGCAACAGAGAGAGTTGCATTTTCTCAGCGTTTTGACCTTGAAATGTTGTCTCTCTCACACGTGTTCCCACGCCTCTTCACATTCCTTAATCTGAATAAGATTCGTGTACCTTATACTAGTTTCATGATTTTAATAAGGAACCAAAATGGCTGCCTCTTATGCATCGGTAGTACGGCTGTATAGGAACCAAAATGGCGGTCTCTCTGTTTAAACGTCAGACCTCCTAGCCTCTACCAGGTCTGTTTAAACGACAGACCTGCTAGCCTCTACCAGCCAAGTAACATGACCCTTTACTTCCTGCCCACGTAGACATTCTTGTGTTATCAGCAGTCGCTTTGACAAGGCCTGGCAAAATCGTGGATTGAGTGCAAGCAAGCAACACAGTTCTGTAGCATTCAAAAACGTGTGTGTCTTATTATTATTATTATTAAACATTTTACTGTAATAATAATTACTAGCAAGCGGCCATCCTCAATACATGATCATGTTAACCACATACTTTCACCCTAAAACACATGACTTTACTCAGTTCAATATTTAGTTTATAACATTTCAGGCCAATGACCTTACCGTTTTGGCTCTTTGCGTATATGCACATGACTTGGTCGAGCAAATGTTATAGGTTTCCATATTCTAAAACCATTTACTGTGCCAGACAGCAGTCTCGCTTATTACCGTTTACTAGCATGTTAAAGATCCCCTTCAGGGGTAAAAAAATTCCTAGCACACTTAACACATTTTCAAATATTCGCCTCTATCCGTCATAGGGAATATCACAAAACCAACCGTCATAAGCTGCCCCGCCATCCAACCAAAATAGCAATCCATTTCTTCCGGGCACGGTCACCGAGATCGCCAACGTCTAAGAATCACTTGGTCATATCCTACAACCGTCTGTTGTGTCAGAGAGCAATCTCGCTCATCACCGTTAACTAAAACGTTAAAGATCCCCTTCAGGGGTAAAAAAATCTTAGCATGCTTGTCACATTTCAAAATATTCCCCTTCATTCATTCGTCATAGGAAAAAATATCAAAAAGCAACCCATCGTTTTGCCATACATTGCCCCCGTCGAAATAGCCATTTCCAGTATTCACCATGCTCAGTCATAGCCTCGTTGTAACATACGTCAAGCGCTATCGGCTCTCTGTCTACAAACACTCTTTTATTAAAAAATAAAATAAAAAATAATAAAAATGCATAGTTCTTGTCCTAGAGACTTAACGTTTATTTTATTGGTAGAGGGGGTAGGGATCTTTCATTTTTGTCAAACAAACTTATTTGTAAACGTTTTAGTTTCCAAAATAGTAATAATTCAAAATTTCAGTGTTTTCAAAAATTCTCAAAAATAAAAAAAGTATTGCTATAAAAAATAAAGGTCATAGAGACCATTTGTTTCAACTATAGCACAACGTTCTATCATGTTTGGTTTTCAAACTATCGCCTACTTTCAAAAACAAAAATTTTCAATTTAAAGAAATAAATATAACGAGCGGTCCATAGCAAAGCCCCCATCAGCTCGAGTCCAACGACACCTCATTCGTGAATCTCCGACCACGGGTTCGAGAGTTATCGGCTCGCATTGGGAGTAGTGGAAGGGGGGGGGGGGGCAGAACCCGTCACTCCCTACTACCATGGAAGGATGATCCCAAAAGCAGGATATCTAACTTTCATTATTTTGTCATGAGTGGATCCATTAAGGTGCATGTTTGTAAGAAAGCATTCATGTCATTTCACGGGTTCGTCGTTTATGCACTTTATTGTTGGAAGGACAGTCTCCAAAACCAAACGTAGTTCCTGGAGAAGTATGCCAAAAAATACATCAACATATTGAATCGTTCCCCACGAGGTGTACACATTATGGTGGAAAGCGACTTCTGTGTCAACAGTAGGTGCCAGATTAGACGCGAAAACCCATGCAAACCCAGGGGTTCCTGTAATATATGAGTTTCAACTCCGATATTTTAAGGAAAATTTTAAATAACGTTTCTGTAGGCCGCAATTTGACACATGTATCGTATGTGAAGAACTGGCTGTGAAAATAAAATCTCCATCATTATCAGAATTAGCAAAGCGCACTGCAGTTACTGAATTAATGGTACATAAAGGAGTGCCAAAATATTTTATTCAAAGTTGAAGGGAATCACTCACTTGTGTAAAGAGCGAGATGACATCAGGGCTATAAGTTTTGATTAAATGCAGAATTTACCCCTTCCTCATCTTCCTGTTCAGGACGTATTTTATTTTCAGCAGCTTTGGGTTCATTGTTTTGGAGTGTACTATTAAAACTAACGGATCAAAAATGTTCTTATATCATGAAGGTGACGCAAATAAAGGAGCAAATCAAGCATTTTCAATGCTCTTGAAGTACATAGGGAGTGTTGTACGAGATGCGATAAATGTGTTGTACTTGTTCTCTGACGGATGCCCGGGGCAAAATAAAAATCACACTCATATTAGATTTCTTTTATCTCTGACTGATTCTAGCAGATTTAATCAAATAACACATTACTTTCTAGTGCGTGGCCATTAGGTTTTGCCAAACGACAGAAGTTTTGGAGTCATAAAAAGAACACTGAGGAAACATGACAGACTATATATTTCTGACGAGTATGAACCTATCATCGAAAGCTCAAGCAAGAACATTCAGTTGAGCGAATGAAAACTGATTGTGTCCTGCAATTCAAGGAATAGTGGCCAGCTTACTACAAGAGGATGGTTCTGTCTGATCAATCTTACGATAAGGAAATTCCACGGCATTCCAGGTTTCATTTCATCCATCTGAGTTCATGGCATTTAAGTACAATGCTTCAACCAAGGGAACGTTTGTTACAGAGTATTATATTGATGGTCTAGTGACCCATAGTTTCAAGCTTGCTAAGCCCAACACGACTGCAGTATCACTTCCAATTCAGAAAGCTTATTGCCTGGGAAGGGTACCAATTAAGAGAGCCAAATTGGAAAACATCTCGCAGTTACATCTCTCCTGAGTACCAGCCTTTGTAAGACATTTTACAACAATGGCCATCACACGGAGGTGATCCTGAAGATGAGGAACTGTTTTGAAGAATTATGAACAAGAAGGAAACATATGTTACAACCTCACACATCATAAAATGAATTCCTCCTTTTGGAATGCCTAATTATATTTGACCATACCACTATAGTATTATAAATACCAACTTTCCTCTTGTTTCAGTGTCACGTTTCAAGGAAGCACTGGAAGAGTTGCTTTGTATTGAGGCATTACATGTGGGGTGATGCCAAATAATATGATATTGTATTGCCCTGGTGGGGCGGCGGGGGGGGGGGGGGGGGAAGGGGGTAGCTTGAATTAGGGAGGTGTTTATTAAAAGAAGTTAAAACTTGTCTGCAGGGCGAGTACGTGCGTGTGGATGGCTTGTGAAGTGAGGAATGAATGAGACAGGAAGGCTGAATGATGGCCTTGCTTACGGAGCGGGTATCGAATGCTGACTCAGTGTTTTTAAGTGTCAGACACAAGGCAAGCGTTCAAGCCTGTGTGGCGCTGCTGAGCGAATACTTGCTGGTAGCGAGCCAAGGTTCGAGTTAGAAGCTCAATAAGTACAAGGAGGCAGTTTAAGAATGTGTGAATGGTTTAATTCTCACAAGTGTGATGTGAAATTTGTCGCTAGTTAAGCTCTGCGACGTGAAGTGTAGAGAAATGAATGAGATGATTACAGTAAGCTAGGTTTGGAATAGAAAGGAATTACTGAGGAGAACCTTGAGTACACTCACCTGAACTGCAGAACGGTTGCGAAGACGTCGGACGACAATTTGGTGGACGAAAGATCCTTAGTCCTTGGCGTGGCTGGTATTTAAGCAAATTGTCAGTGTTTGTGTAATGTAGTCAGCAGATTCCTGCCCCACATAGCAGGTAGCTGTATGTTTAGATTTATGTTGTAAAAATGACCACATGTGTGTATGAGTAGGCCTGCCAAGCCGGTGTACTTTCAATGGCTGTATGCTTGTTGTTGTTGTTGGTTCATCTTAGGGGTTGTGGCATGAAATGGGGGTGAAAGGGGCCGAAAGGTGGTGACTACACCCTGTGGGAACCCCGGGGAATAACAATATGCTAATATTTTAGACCTTTATTTTGCATTAATCTTATTGGTATTATAATTTCTTATTACTATTGTTGGGAGCCTCCGTGGCTTAGGCGGCAGCACGCCGGCCTCTCACCGCTGAGTCCGTGGTTCAAATCCCGGTCACTCCATGTGAGATCTGTGCTGGACAAAACGGAGGCAGGCAGGTTTTTCTCCGGGTACTCCGGTTTTCCCTGTCAAAATTTCATTCCAGCAACACTCTCCACTATCATTTCATTTCATCTGTCATTCATTTAATCATTGCCCCAAAGGAGTGCGTCAGGCCTCGGCAGCCGGCACAGTTCATATCCTCGCCGCTAGATGGGGGCTTCATTCATTCCATTCCTGACCCGGTCGGAGACTGGAAGCAGGCTGTGGATTTTCATTTCATTACTATTGTTCTTATTACAGACTTTATTATTCTTAACGCTTGTGTGAAAAGGACGTTTAAGACAGCTTTATGATTAATCATCATATTATGACGATTTCTGTTTCCATTTTGAATTGGTTGACTCATGACATTTTACTATCTTGTTCACAATATCCATGAACTTTTTATGGCCTTTTCTATGTGGTGCCTATTTTAATTTTGCACCTTGCACTGCACTGTTTATTTGCTCTTTAGAAATGCAGTAGAGTTAATGAGAAACACAGCTAATATTGAACTGAATTAAAATTTCTCACTTCGTCGCACTGATTAGTGCAGAAACTGCATGAGTCACAATATTTAAATATTTTATTACAATATGTAATTCATGCAATGTTGACCTAGCAAACTGTCGGAATCATGTACTTACAGTTGCAAATAATTGTGGCTAAAATGGAATTTGTTAAAATATTACTTCTTTCTACATTATGTTTTTGTCTCTCCTGTAAAATTAGATTTTAGTGACATGCAGTTCTTGAAATCATCGATTCATAAATAGGTGGCGCCCAGAGACCTCTTGTATACAAGATGCCCTGTTGTCCTTCTTATATAGGTAGTTTAAAAACATGAAAAAAAGTTTTGCACATGTCTGGCCAAGAGTCGTAGTGGTTTTAAACCCATTAGTCGTTCTTGCGTGCGTGTATATCGGATTTGTACACTCACCTATGCCAATGAGGATAGATCTGTGCGAGTGTTGAGACGACACGGTGAACGTATGTACGACCAATACATCCGAGACCGATACCAACAAGGTGGAGGTGGTGCAATGTTTTGGGGTTGCATCATGTAAGGACGCCGAACCCGTCCTGTGTATATCCCAGGGCGTATGACAGGCATACGTTACATGGATACTATGCTGGCCTCTCGTAGTGAAAGGCTATGCTGACAATTTCGGTCCAAATTTCACTATAATGCTCACCCGCACAGATCGGCCTTTCTTCAGGAGAGTGGTATTCACAGAATGGAATGGCCTGCCTATTCTCCCGATCTCAATTCTGTAGAGCAGGCGTGGACACTGCTTAAACAATAAGTCCGTCGTCACGTTCATCCCACTGTGTTCCATGACAATATGCAAAACTTCTTTTATGTGTGTATATTAAAGTGCTCCAAACAGACCAACACACAAACAAAATATATTGATCGTTATTGCTAAAAATGACCTAGAAAGCAAGTGAATTATTTACAATTATTAGCACACACCTTTGTCATTGTTTTAGCATCAACAACAAGAAAATTGGGACGGTGAAGGTGCATCTTCTTCAGCTGCTATCGGAACGATTCAAGAGAATTATTGTAAGAGGGAAAATGGATATGGTTGGTAAGTTCATCAGACTATTTGTAAATTATTTATTTAAAATTTAGTGAAAAGGGTACAGTATAATCCACACCTAATTCCGGATGTACTTCCATCAGGAATCTAATTATAGTAGAGTGCGGCGTTTTATTTATTTATTTATTTATTTATTTATGAAAGTACACATGTCATAAACCCCATTCAGTACCTTCTTGACACAAATACAAAGTAGATAATTATAGTAAATCAAAAAAATAATTTTAGGAAAAGAGAAGAAAAGAAAAGGGAATTAAAACTACAAAATATAAAAAATAAGGAAAACTTTAAAAACATTAGTAGCTAATGCTTGATTATGAAAAAAAAAACTAAAAATAATAATACAATTTTAGGAAAAGACAATAAAAGAAAAAAGAATTAAAACTACAAAATAATACATTATAAATTTTGAAACATACCTCTTTAGGTAAGAATAAAACGATCCAGTTACTCTGTTATTGTTTTTTAAGGGATGGAACTACGAGGTCATCTGCCCCAAAACGAACTAAAGGTAATACAAAACATAAGCATGAACACCTTGACGAAGAATGGACAGTGCCTAAAAGAGAGGCACAGCTTATAAGTTAGACACATAAACTTTTAGTTTGTTATTGAAGACAACGTCTGATTCAATAAAAATATCTATGACTGTGGCAAATTTATTGTTATTATTTACTTATTTATCTATTTGTGCAGGCGAAGGAAGGACAGACAGTCTATGCTCTCGAAGTCTTGCGCAGTAGTGTGAAATTGTTAGTCGTGAGGGAGCCTTTCACCGTGTAATGAATGGATTTGTGTAGTCGAACAATGGGCTTAGCGCTAATTTGAGTAAAGCAAGGATTTTTATTGGAACATTGTTTATCCCTCATCTATCAGACTCAGGGTCTTTGTAATCGAAAAGCTGCTAGATATCATGGGAAGCTTGATTTAGTGAATGAGTCGTGATCCTTTCTAATTGAAGAATAGAACACGTGTTAGCAAGGTCACTGTCGCTTTGTGAAAGATATTGTTACGGCTGTGAGTTTGTGTTGTCGCTCGCCGCATGAGTCACAGCTCCCCCGGACTGTGTGTGCTCTGCCTCAGTGTATTACGTGCGCGTTACGCAAAGGGCTGCGAAGTGAAAGGGATGGTCCAGAACATTCGTGACCCCACCAGTGAAGGAAATGTCGAGAAGCCGTGTGTCCTGGACGATTCTAGAATTCATTGAGTCACCAGCCTGCTATATAAGCGGCTTCAACAGTAAGGGGCCGAGTTTTTCTGTGGGTGTGTGTTTCTGAGCTAGGGCGTGTTTTCCTGAGCGACAGAAGTGTAGTGACGAAGTGCCGTGCGAGTTACGAAACACAGTGACATTGTTTCCCAGCTTGTGAACAGCGTGCAGCAAGCTATCGTAAGTAACTGGAGTTGGTGTACATAAGGGAGAGGAGCCGGTAGTTTCTGTCAAGGCCACCGTACTCATTAAGACGGTCTAACTTCTGTGGTTTGTTGACAAGTGAAAGGGCCAAGAGCGCTCAAGGAAGAGACTTGAGGAAACTGGAGTAAGGTTCCACTTGCTTGTATTTGCTGATGAGTAGTGTACCTCTTCCTGCAAGCAATAAAGCTAACTTCTCTTTAAGGCAGTAAATGGTGTTGTGTTTTCTACCCTCCGTAATCCAGTTAACAAAAGTGCCACTAGGGGGGTGGCACGTAACAACTGGTGTCAGAAGCCGGATTACGAACTCAAGCACAACACCTGACGGTCCTGGTTTCAAAACCCGAGCAGGTCATTTTCTCTAATTTTCCTGTGAGTGCATGCCCTTTACAAGACAAACAACTAAAATGGAGGCGCAATTGGCAGCATTGTTAGAAAAGTTAAATGGCATGGAAACCAAGATGGAGGACGGCCAGAAAAATTTAACCAAGGACCTAACTGCCAAATTAGAAGACGGCCAGAAGAAGATGGAGGACGGCCAGAAGAATTTAACCAAGGACCTAACTGCCAAATTAGAAGACGGCCAGAAGAAGATGGAAGACGGTCAAAATAAGTTAGCGGAGGACCTGAAGAAGATGGAGGACGGCCAGAAGAAGATGGAGGACGGCCAGAAGAAGTTGGCCGAGGACCTAACTGCTAAATTAGAAGATGGCCAGAAGAATTTAACCAAGAAGATAGAGGACGGCCAGAAGAAGATGGAAGACGGGCAGAATAAGTTAGCACAGGACCTGAAGAAATTAGAACTGGGTCTGCGTGAGGAAGTCACGGCAGTGGAAAAGAAGTTCGACGCCTTAAAAGAAGAAGTTGCCAAGCTACGCCGACGCCCGCTTACGGGGGTGGAAGAGAGATTCAACGCTCTACAAAAGGAATTTGCTAAGCTGCGCCGACACCCGCCGACAGGGATGGAAGATAGATTCAAAGCCCTACAAGAGGAAGTCGCCGAGCTGCGCCGACGTCCGCCGACCGGGGTGGATGAGAGAGTCAAAGCCCTACAAGAGGAAGTTGCCGAACTGCGCCAACGCCCACTCACGGTGGTGGAAGAGAAATTCAACGCTCTTCAAGAGGAAGTTGCCGAGCTACGCCGACGCCCGCCCACAGGTACACCGGGGACCTCAGGAACGGGACAGAGCAGAGTGACGCCCCCAACCTTCGACGGAAAGGTCCCGTGGAGCACCTATTTACGTCAGTTCGAGGCAGCCTGTTCCATAAACAACTGGAACAGCACGGAAAAGGCTACAGCTCTCATTGTAGCGCTGAGTGGGGACGCCCTTAACGTCCTTCAGGCCATCCCGACTGGATCCCAGGACTACGCTTCACTGATCGACCATATGGAGTCCCGATATGGGGATAGCCATCTTCAGCAGGCCTACCAGATGCAGCTCCGGACCCGGGTACAAAAGAACGCGGAAACCCTGCAGGAGTTCGAGATGGACATCGCACGCCTCGTAAGGCTCTCCTACCCAACAGCGCCGGCCGACTTTCTGGAACAGATAGCGACGCAGACCTTCACCGACGGGCTACGGGACCCGGACACCCAACAGGCGCTGCGACTCGCGCGCAATAAGATCCTGGAAGATGCGCTGAGCCACGCACTTGAGTTCGAGACGGCAAAGCAGGTATCTAGAATGTGCGCGCGGGTGCGTCAGGTGGACGTCGACGAACCAGCCAAAGCCGGCAAGACCAAACCCCTGGCCGATGAACTGATGGAGGCGCTAGGCCGGTTCTTCAAGAGTCGCAGTACCACCAACAAAAACGTAGCCGAAGGACATCCGGAGAGGCGGCCCGGAAGAGGACTACCGACCTGCTGGACTTGCCGTAAGTGAGGCCATCTGAGCAAGGACTACGGTGATCGCCGCCGCCAAGGGTTTCCGTCGGGACAGTCAGTCGTAGGGAAACCGCGCGGCCCAGGAAAGCAAGTATCAGCCAGCCTTGGGGGACAAAGGTTGGCTTGTGACAGTCGTCAAGCCCCGGCAGTCCAAGTGCGTGTGACGCAGTTACGGAGGGATAATTGCAGCCTGATGGTCGACGGAGTCGTCAACGGAGAGAGTTGGCCCATGCTAATCGACACGGGAACATCGAGGACCATCGTCAGTCCCACCGTGATCCCGAAGTGGAGAGTGCAACCCACACAAAGGAACCTCCAGCTAATAACCGCGACCGGAGAGACCGCACCGGTACATGGCGAAGCATCACTGGAGTTCGTCATTGGCCGACGGGCGATAAAGCATCCAGTGCTTGTGGCTGACTTGTCAAGTAAAGTGATCATCGGACTGGACTTCCTGGACCAGAACAACATCATCTTGGATCTGAGTACCAACACTCTGCACTTCGGAGGTGAGGAATCTGCTTTGCAACCAGCACACGAGGCCGTAGCAGCACGACGAGTAAGGCTGAGAGAGGACGTCATCGTTCCCGCCAGGACGGAAGTCAGCGCTGCCGTAACTGTCGACGGAACAGCTGAGGGAATGGCGGCTGTCATCGAGCCAAAATATGAGGACATCCAGACAAAAGGATTGCTAGTTGCCAAGACTCTCATCAACACGACGTCTCGTCCGTACGTCCGCCTGTCCAACCTGAACGACTACGACATTACGGTACACCGGGACACCAACCTAGGAGTCTGCGAGCCCGTTACCTGGATTGCCCGCATCACAGACACGACGGACGGACACCTGCAGACGGACAACCGAAGAGGACGCGCCCAGCCAGAAGAACTACAGAAGCTGTACCAAGGATCCCAGGACCATTTAGACGAGGAACAATCACGCCAACTTCGGGACCTGCTACACGAATTCCAGGATGTCTTCTCGCGGGGAGCAAAGACTTCGGCAGGACAAGCTTGGTCCAGCACAGAATCGACGTTGGGGACAGCGCACCGATTAGGGCCCCATTCCGACGTGTCCCGCTCGCCAAGCATGCTGAAGTCGACCGGATGGTAGAAGAGATGAAGGGGCAAGGGGTGATCGAGCCATCACATAGTCCTTGGAGTTCTCCGGTCGTGCTAGTGAAGAAGAAGGACGGTTCCACCAGGTTCTGCGTGGATTACAGGCGGGTGAATGACGTCACGAAGAAGGACAGCTACCCTCTACCCCGGATCGACGACACCCTGGACACCATATCAAGGTCAAGATGGTTCTCCACCTTGGATTTGAAGAGTGGCTACTGGCAGGTGGAGGTCCACCCTACGGACCGCGAGAAAACTGCGTTCTCTGTGGGCAGCGGGCTCTGGCAGTTCACCGTCATGCCATTCGGTCTGTGCAACGCCCCTGCGACCTTCGAAAGGCTAATGGAGTCCATTCTGAGGGGACTACACTGGAAGACCTGCCTGGTCTACCTAGACGACGTCATCGTTCTGGGAAGAAGCTTCGAGGAGCACTACAGCAACCTGAAGGAGATCTTGATGAAGCTACGGGCTGCCCAGCTGAAGTTGAGCCCCAAGAAGTGTCAGCTCTTCCAGAAGCAGGTCCAGTACCTTGGGCATATCGTCTCCGAGGAAGGGGTGCGCACCGACCCAGAGAAGACCGCAGCTGTGCGGGAGTGGCCAGTTCCGAAGGACAAGTCCCAATTACGTAGCTTCCTGGGACTCTGCACTTATTACCGTCGCTTCGTGAGAGGATTCGCCGACATCGCCAAACCACTGCATCGACTGACTGAGAAGGACCAACTCTTCACGTGGACAGCAGAATGCCACAGTGCCTTCGAACAACTCAAGCAGGCTCTGTGCACCGCACCTATTCTGTCCTACCCCAGACCTGGAACAAGGTTCATCGTCGATACCGATGCCAGCGACTTTGGTATAGGGGGAGTCCTGTCGTAAATAGTGGAACGCGAGGAGAGAGTAGTGGCCTACTTCAGCAAAGCCTTGTCAAAGCCAGAGAGGAACTACTGCGTCACCAGGAAGGAACTGCTCGCCATCGCGAAGACCATCGAACACTTCCACAAGTACTTGTACGGGCAAGAATTTCTCAACAGGACCGACCATGCATCCCTGCGGTACCTCCTGAACTTCAAACAGCCCGAGAGTCAACTCGCGCGGTGGATAGGGAGGATTCAACAGTACAATTTTGAGATCCAGCACAGGAAAGGCCAACTGCATTCTAACGCCGACGCCCTGTCACGAAGACCGTGCCCCGAAGACTGCACCTTCTGTACCAGAAGAGAGGAGAATACCGGGATACAGTGCCGAAGGACTACCGTGGAACTTCATGGGAGCTGGAGCCGCGAATCTTTCACGCAGGCACAAGCAGACGATGGTGACCTGGGACTGATAGCCGAATGGAAGAGGGCCTGTGTTCCCAGACCCGGGTGGAACATTGTGAGTGACTGCAGCCCAAAGTTTAAGTCCTACTGGGCGCAGTGGGACTCGCTAATTGTAAGGGATGGCCTCATCTGCCGCGCCTGGGAGAGCACCGACGGGAAGACATCTCGGGAACAAGTCGTCGTTCCAAAGGTTATGACGGAGGAAGTCCTGAAGGAAGTCCATGGAGGATCATCTGGTGGACACCTGGGGATAAAGAAGACCCTGGAGAAGCTGAGAGGGCGGTTCTACTGGATCGGATGCCGAACCGACGTGGAGAATCACTGCGCGAGGTGCCACGATTGCGCAGCCAGCAAGGGCCCAGGACGAAGACGACGGGGTCCACTGAAGACCTACAACGTGGGCGGCCCCATGGAGAGAGTGGCCATCGATGTTGCTGGGCCATTCCCGTTAAGCGAGGCAGGGAACCGCTACATATTGGTCGTCAGCGACTACTTTACCAAATGGCCAGAGGCGTATGCGCTCCCTAACCAGGAAGCCGCGACGATTGCAGAGACTCTGGTGAAAGAATTCGTCAGCCGGTACGGAGTACCCCTGGAGCTGCACTCCGACCAAGGGAGGAACTTCGAGTCGCAGGTGTTCCAGAACCTATGCCAGCTGCTGGGAATCCGGAAGACAAGGACAACGCCGTTACACCCTCAGTCCGACGGGATGGTAGAGCGATTCAATCGCACCATCGAGAACCATCTCCGAATAGTCGTCAGCGAGCACCAGAGGGATTGGGACAAACATCTTCCACTATTTCTCCTGGCCTACCGCGCCGCCGTGCATGAAGCCACTGGGTGCACACCAGCCCGGGCCATGTTTGGGAGGGAGCTCCGTCTACCTGTCGATCTTGCCTTCGGCCGACCTGGGAATGATCCGGTCCCGGTAAGCCAGTATTGTCAAGAACTGGTCGACCAACTGGAGGACGTGCACGCGTTCGCGAGGAGGAAACTACGGATCGAGACCGACCGAATGAAGACCCGATACGACCAACAGACGGATGCTGGCGGATTCCACGAGGAAGACCTGGTCTGGCTCTTCAACCCATTACGGAAGAAAGGATTGTCACCCAAACTGCAGAAGTCCTGGGAGGGCCCGTACCGAGTCGTGAAACGGATCAACGATGTCGTCTACAGGATCCAGCGGAGCCCGAGGGCGAAGATGAAGATCGTGCATCGAGATCGCCTGGCAGCCTACGGAGTGACACAGACGGACCAATGATTGATCGGGACGATCAGCCTTTTAGGAAGGGGGTGGTGTTACGGCTGTGAGTTTGTGTTGTCGCTCGCCGCATGAGTCACAGCTCCCCCGGACTGTGTGTGCTCTGCCTCAGTGTATTACGTGCGCGTTACGCAACGGGCTGCGAAGTGAGAGGTATGGTCCAGAACATTCGTGACCCCGCCAGTGAAGGAAATGTCGAGAAGCCGTGTGTCCTAGACGATTCTAGAATTCATTGAGTCACCAGCCTGCTATATAAGCGGCTTCAACAGTAAGGGGCCGAGTTTTTCTGTGGGTGTGTGTTTCTGAGCTAGTGCGTGTTTTCCTGAGCGACAGAAGTGTAGTGACGAAGTGCCGTGCGAGTTACGAAACACAGTGACATTGTTTCCCAGCTTGTGAACAGCGTGCAGCAAGATATCGTAAGTAACTGGAGTTGGTGTACATAAGGGAGAGGAGCCGGTAGTTTCTGTCAAGGCCACCGTACTCATTAAGACGGTTTAACTTCTGTGGTTTGTTGACAAGTGAAAGGGCCAAGAGCGCTCAAGGATGAGACTTGAGGAAACTGGAGTAAGGTTCCAATTGCTTGTATTTGCTGATGAGTAGTGTACCTCTTCCTGCAAGCAATAAAGCTAACTTCTCTTTAAAGCAGTAATTGGTGTTGTGTTTTCTACCCTCCGTAGTCCAGTTAACAAAAGTGCCACTAGGGGGGTGGCACGTAACAATATATTTTCACTTAGTCTCTTTCTTTCTCGTACTTCGACACGATTGTTTAAGTTTTCTCATTTTCTGTTATTCTAGTGTCTGGGTAGGTCATGCTATTGCAGATAAAACCAGTGATTTTGGATTTTAAATGCGAATTTTGAAAGCTAAATATGTTTTTATCATTTTAAATGATCTTGTCGACTTCGTCGTTACTCTGAGGTCTGGCGTTACGTTACGGCGACGGGACGAAATGTACCGAAAATGCACTGAGGTGTGTGACGTCATAGTACCGCTTGAGCTGCCTCCTTTCCCCGCGCGCTCCGGTGAGCGTGACGTCATCCAGCCAGCTATCTCCTTTGACCTTGGTTTGCACTTGCTAATGGATTTTGAGTTCACGCAGTTCGCTGCATGATCATGAGGCTTTCACCCAGCATTTTTCAGCATTTGTAGCATTTGTAGCATTTAAAATGATATAAAGTCTAGTCTTTCAGACTGACTATCACTCTTTTTTTGTTTGGGAATTAATTCCACTTTGTTTACTAAGTCGAAAAAATTGTAAAAGTTCATTTTTCATCCAGCAGCCACTTGTTTCTTTTGGATGTGGAGGAACTAGGAATGTGCGCGAATGAGGAAGAAAAGTTTATGATGGCAGTATTACTGGAACCTTTGTGGTTGAGTGACGTTGAGTGGAGTCATGAGTTGAAATTGTCTCTCCTGCGCAATTTGCTCAGTGGCACTTGTCATCCTAGCCACTTGCAGTTCTCGAGTTGTGTAGTATTATAATACCCGTTAAAAGGTTGTTGTTAAATAATTTTAGGGGCTTGGGATAACTTGGTCATCATCTCCACGTAGTTGAATATATGTTGAATTTGTCTGATAACCTGTATTTATGTAATGGCTGTAGTAGTGTGTCAGTAAATGTATTAGGGACAAGGATGAGGTAGGCGCCTCGGGATTTGAAGTAAAGCACTATCCCGGGATTCACCTGTAGGGTGTGTGGAAACTTTCGTGGAAAAACCACACTTAGAATAGCCACTGTCAACGCCGGGATTCGAACCTGCGGGTTCGTGGTGCACGATTTAACGAGCATGGCTACGCCGCAGGACCCTGCGAATAGACGCAAGTCAAGCGAAAAAGAGAGATTTGTGTGGATTACTGTGGATGTTAACGTAGCGTATATTCTATGGAGTTGAGACCTGGACCATAAAGAAAGAGAAATGGACAGATTGGAGGCATTTGAGCTATGGACATACAGAAGGATACTGAGGCTGAGTTGGAAAGAAAAGGTCACCAACGATGAGGTGATGAGGCGGATGGGAAAGAGAAAGGAAATATTAAATACTGTCAAAATTAGAAAACTGCAGTATCTGGGTCATGTGATGAGAGGAGAGAAATGTCATCTGCTGCAGCTGGTTATTCAAGGAAAGCTACAAGGCAAAAGAAGACCAGGAAGAAGACGCTTTTCTTGGATCGATAATCTGAAAACTTGGTTCAATTGTTCCACTATTGAGCTGTTGCGTGCTGCATCATGCAATGTGGTCCAACCCGCGACCCTCGGGCCGCATGCGGCCCACCAGTTCATTTTTGTTGGCCCTTGCCCTTCTTACTGCCCTTCACTCTTCGAACGTTATAATCCATGGCGTGCCTACCTTAATTTTCACTTTCCTTCAGTAATGTTACGAAGCAGCCAGGTGGGAAAGGAAAGATCCCGAAAAATAGGCTACGCCAGTAATCACAATTGTCTTTCCACGAATACGTACGACACGAGAAGCGGCCCCGCCTCCAAGCGATAAATGGTTGGCTGCCGATAAGTTCACGTTCGTTCGTGTGCTGCGGCGGATTTCCCTATAATAAAAGGGAGCGCAGGGCTGTTCGAAGAGGTTGTTTTTGACGAGAGAGGTTGTTCGAGAGATATAGTACGACGAGAGTTTGTTGTCATCGTTGTTGCGAGAGCGGTACCTAATATGGCGGGACTTAATAAACGACGTGTTGAAGATGAGAAACGACAATTTCAGTCAAAGAGGCAGGAAAGTTACTTTTTTGTTGAACATAATGGAAAACCAGTGTGTTATCTGTTCTCAAGTCTTAGGTGTTTCGAAGGAGTATAACGTGAATAGACACTATACCAGCTTGCATAAATCAAAAAACGATCAATACCAGGGAAGTGCCAGAAGTTGTGTGTTTAATGATTTGTAGCTGAAACTACCGAGACAGAAGAATATATTTCAGCAACCATCAAACACTGCCGGTTTAAAAGCATCTTATGAGATATGTTTAGAGCTACCGTAGCTAAAAGTAAAAAGTATTGTAGGGATGGTGAGCTCATTAAGTGATATGTGCTGTAAAAATGGCATCTTTTTCGGAGATAATAGGTTGGCTAAAAATTTTGAAACAGTTTTCTTGTCTCATCAGACAGTTAGTAGAAGAATTAATGATATGGCTGGTAAAGTTTCAGGTTCTCTCAAGAGCATTTTGGAAAAATAAGAATTTTACTCTCTAGCTCTAGATGAGAGCACAGATAAGTTATAGCTGACATCGGCCAGCTCCTTATCTTTGTCAGAACAATAAACGAAGAATTTGAAATTCACGAAGAACTCTTGGAATTAAGATCATTAGAAACCAGGAAAAAAGGCATTGATATATTCAACGCACTGGATGGTGTCGCTTCCAAATATGGAGGTTTTGTGAAGTGCTCTGGCATTGCAACAGATGGAGCTAAAACAATGGTTGGTCCTAACATTGGTTTAGTAGGACTGTGTAAAGAAAAATGAATGATTTTTTTTGTTTTTCCACTGCATTATCCACCAGGAGTCTCTCTGTGGAAAAATTATAAGGCTCAGTGAGCCAATGAAAACTGTAGTAAATACTGTAAATTTAATAAGAGGAGGCAATAAAGCCTGTAGACACAGAGCATTTATTGCATTCCTGGACAATTGGGAAGCTGAGTATGGTGACATTTCATTGTACTGGGATGTTCGTTGGCTAAATGCTGGAAATTGCTTGCAACAGTTTTTTGGATTGAGGAATGAAATTCTTGCTTTTCTCAAAAATGAAAACATTGGGCATGAGTATCAAGAAAAACTGGAAGAAATCCAGTTTTTAAATAATCTTGCTATTCTGACAGATTTAACATCCCATCTAAATGATTTAAACCTGAAACTACAAGGCAGAAAACAAAATATCTCCCAGCTTGATGGGCATCTTGGGGGCTTCCGCAACAAACTTGATGTAATGCAAATTGCATTGAAGGCAAATAATATGGCACACTTCCCATCTTGTCAGCAGTTGAAAGAAGAAATATGTGACACAAATTTTAGTATGTTTCATGGAATAATAATACCTAGGTAGATATCAAGAAAGAGTTCCAGAACAGATTCCAGGAATTTGCATGCCTAAAACCAAAACTTGCATTGTTTCCTGCGACCTTAAAATGGAAATTTGTGATGTTCAGGCAGACCCATTCTACCAGACTAAAAAGTGTTATCGCTGCTTGGCCGTACGTATGCGTGCGAAAGTGCTTTTCCTCCTCTCAAACAAATTAAATCAAATACGAGAAATCGAATTGAAAGTGCTTCACTGGAATCGAGCCTGAGACTTTGCCTTACTGAACTTACAGTGGAAATTGATACACTTGTATCAGGAAAGCAGTACCAATCACCACATTGATTTCTCGACTGTAAAATGAAGTGGTATAATTATTAAACTAGTAATATTAAATTTCGTTTAATATACATTTTAATAAATGTTTTTGAGTAAAATATGTAATACGTTTTCTTTCTGGAATGTCTCTGGCCCTCACATTCCTATACTAAAGTTTTATTGGCCCTCGGGTAACTAAAGGTTGGACCACCCTGAAAGCAAGAGTCTCTATGATGGTTGCCAACCTCCTGAGAGGAGATGACACATAAAGAAGAAGAAGATATTTAATAGTTATTGAAGTTTATGAATTTTGCTTAAAGCCAAACGCCACTCAAAGTAAATTTCACTCAAAAACACTGTACGGGGATACTTTGGAGGTTTTATTTTATGTGAATACATTTATGAAACGTGAATCAGCTTCTGGAGATGCGCTAATACTATTTATAAAGGCTAAGGACAGAGTGGTAGTGGCAATAGAGATGTCTGAAAGGAGCATGCGTGAAATTATGAAGCAATGAGTACAGAATTAGGAACAGGCTATTTTCTACACCCGGTAAGGTTCATCGTGTGCCTAACTCAGTTCCTGTGTTAAAGACTTTGACATAAGTTAAGTGTTATATTATATAACAGACTATTCATACGTTCTAACTCATGAGAAAACTGTTCCAACCATTCTTAAATTGCTTTCAAAGCTTAACGGGGGCATAAACTTTAAAGGAGGTATATCTAGTTTCAAGAAGGCTTTAACGGGACATAGGCTTTAAGCGAGAAAGGCATGAAACATCAGAGCTCTGTTAGTAGAAAGACAGGATATTCGATCATTATGTAAATTCCACAAATACATGGGGGAGGACCGAACAATAATAATGCAGGGTGGTGCACGAAATAAGTCACCTTTTATTTTTATTTTTTATTTATCTCCATAAAACAAAGTGCTCGATTCTTGGATGTAACGGGTAATCTCGAGAACCACTGGATTGATTTTGATGCGGTTTTCACCATTCTGTAAAGGATTTCTAGAGGAAGGTTTCTGTACAAAAACATTAATTTCTGGCCAAAGGAAGCCGAGCAGTAAAGATTTCAGTGAATTGAATCGAAGATAAACCTGACGTCCATGCGCCTATTAACCGTACGCTGGGTAAACCGTTAAAGATACCGGGCGAAGCCGGAGCGGATTGCTAGTAAATTGTAAAACCTTTATTGTCAATACAAACTCAAAGAACACACTTTGGAGAATTGTTCTAACTCAGCACAATATGACAACTATTTCGATTTCTAACTTTCTTCAAATGAACACTGATGATATCGATTGCGCTACTGCAAACATTCTTCGGTTCCAATAGTGTTCCTTCTCGTACACGTTTCTCATACAGTTGTGAATGATTCTATTACAAGGGACCCATCGTGTGTTAAACTGTTGTCAAAAATGCATCTGAGTCAAAACAAGGCTTTTCGTTTCAAGAAAGAGTTACACAAATGCTGATCGCTGCTGCGTCGTCGGTCTTCCCTTGTCGGCCATTGTTGTACCCCTATTCTCCTAGCGGTGATATCGTAATTTACGCGTTATTTCGTAACTCATTTGTTTCTCCATGCTCTACTGGCACTGCTGTTGAGATGCTGAACGCGGGATGAACGGGATATCCAGTGAGTAGTGGTTTTTGAGCGGTTCTAGCACCTCCTACGGCTTTCCTCCATCAAGATGGCCGCCGCGTGAGTCCAACCCAATATCTCGCGAACCCTTGGTCGGATTTTGACATATGAGGTGTCGTAAGACTTGGGGTGACGCCCTCTTTCCTCTGGACAACTTATTTCCACCCCAAAAGAAAACCTACCCCTACTAGGGGGTGAAAGAATATGTTTATAGGTAAACATTGCTTTCCAAGTACAACATGAATGCGGTTTATTGCTATGATGAAATAAAACGTTGTTCCACACAAAATACATGTGTACGATCGGATGCCACTATGATTTAACATTTCTGTGTTTTGTTTTTTAAGCATGCGCACTTGAAGTTTTTGTAAGAGGGTGAGCTTTTTGAAAAATGATTAATAGATGAGTATTTTTAAATATCTTGTGAACCAATAAGGCTAGGGACATGTATGAGGGGTCGTAGGACCTGGAGTGACGCCCCGTTTTTGAATGTATTATTATTTTTTTGTCAAAAGGGCCTAAGTACACATTTGTTAATATCTCGCGAACCAATAAGGCTAGGTACTTGTATGAGGAGCCGCAGTACTAGGGATGACACTCCCTTTTTGAATCTATTTTTGAAATTTTGACAAAAGGCCTAACTACATTTTTGTTGATATTTCCTGAACCCATGATGGGATTTTGACCTGCGAGGTATTGTTGGAATCGGACTAATGGCCCCTTTCTGAATCTATTATTGAAATTTTGACAAAGGGCCTAACTGCACTTTTGTTCATATCTCACGAACCAATAAGGCTAGGGACTTATATGAGGTATTGTAGGATTTGGGTTGACGACCCCTTTTTGAATGTATTTTTGAAATTATGACAAAGGGCCTAACTGCACTTTTATCGATTTTTTAAAATTCATGATGGGGTAACTATTTTAGCCAGTAGCCGATAGCAAACGGCAGACCTGGTCTGTGTGTAAAGCAGTGTGTTGAACTAACGTTGCTTGCCAGTCCACACTACTACAATCTGATAACGGTATGAAAGGAAAAGTGACGAAATTCATGTGAACACGAGAGAGATGACATTATTGCCAACTCCCATGTGAAACAACATGTAATCAAACAAGTCATATCCTGTTTGGTTCGTATGTGAGAAAATGCAATTTCATGTGTAATTTGACCTGACACAGGTGTTCACCTTGGACGTTAGCTGTACACGTGCGCGATAACAGCTAACGCTGACGTTTTGCGATCCAGGAGTCGCAACTGAACGCTCGGCTACACTAAACCTTTAGCCAAGTAAGATTCGAGATATCTCGCGAACCCATGGTCCTATTTTGGCATGCGACATGTTGTTAGACTTGGGGTGACACCCCCTTTTTTAAATGCATTTTTGGAATTTTGACAAAGGGCCTAACGACACATTTGTTGATATTTTCTGAACCTGTGATGGGATTTTGACTTATGAGGTATCGTTGGCCTTGCTGTCTGCCTCTGCTTTGTTGAGCACAAATCTGACATGGAGTGACTGGGAATTGAACCACGGATCCAGTGGCGAGAGATTGAAATGCAGCTGCCTACGGATCCTTTTTGATGGGTCCCTTTGGACTGGCCCCTTTGGACAGGCCCATGGATATATGAAAAATATCCGAAATTAAAGGGCGATTGGTTTTATTCCTGTAATATTTTAGTACCCCTGCCTGCTGTACATGTGCAATAGACAGTGAGCCCCCTATCGATAGGCGAGCAATATTTTGCGAACCCATGGTTCATACATATATTTAAAATATTTATAATTAAAGGATGTTTGATTTTCATTCCTTTAAGTATTTTTAGAACCCCTAAATTTAGAAAGATATGTTAGGACTTGTTTTACTCAGGGTGATGCCTTTTTGTTTATGGGCTAAGTATTTTTTGCCAATTTAATCACAGGGAATAGAGGTAAGGGTAGGAGTTGAGAATTAATGATTAACCCTAAAGTATTCTAGAATATTTTGAAATCATAGTGTGTTGTTGTTGTTGCTTGCTTACAAAAAAGGATTGTGATACTTTCCAAGAATAAGCCACTAAATGCATTGACAAAAATCACTTTTCAAAATAAGCCAATACATAAACCAACACATAAACCAATAAAGCCAATACATAATCCGATAAAGCCAATACATAAGCCATTAAAGCCAATATATAAGCCAATAAAGCCAATACACAGGCCAACACATAACCTAAAAAAGCCAATACTTAAGTCAACAACGCCAATACATAAGCCAACACACATAAGCCAATATATAAGTCAATACATAAGCCAACACACATAAGCCAAAATATAAGCCTATACATAAGCCAATACATAAGCCAATTATTTATTTACTGAAAAGATCGAAAACAGCAAGGTCATTGACCTGAGATTTTACAAACTAATTATTGAATTTGAACACATGAGGTGTCCTAGGACTTGCCATGGCCCACTATTTTTTATGGCTTATGAATTTTCCCAAAAGTATTGAAAACAACAAGGTCATGGACGTTTGTCTGTCTTATTATATTGCAAACCCATAATGTTAGATGTTTATGGTGAGTGATGAAATATAGCTAGGTAGAGAAAGAATGATTGTAGGCTACACGTATGGTGATTGACAAGTCTTTGACCATTGAAACTGGTTTTTAGACCTGACCGCAGTACATAGGGAGTATAGGTTTCAGGCATGGCATGACAAATGGTGTAGACAAAATCAAATTTATCGATTCAAGAATTAAGACTAGACTATCGTTAATTGATTGGTTAAAGAGGGTAGCTCAAAAAACAAAATGATGACCACAATGAACCAAACCGAACCAATACAATCCTATTTGGATGTCTAATGTTTATATGTTTATAACATGCGTATTAACCTAAAATCAAACCCCGGTCTACTTTAGTCAAAGGCTAACGGCTTAACCACTGCACTGCAACAAAAATCTATATTTAAAAACTAGATGTTCAGTAAAGAACATATAGCCTACTTTCTCCTAAATGCATGGGTATCGTTATAACTCTTTTTTCTTTTCAAGGAGTATAAATGAATGTTGGTTGTAGTAGCTTGTTGAAATAGAACGTGTTATAAGGATATTAAACAATAATATAAGGTGCCCTTTGCTAGTGCTAACTCTGTACAAAATTTCATACAATTCGGTTTCACCGTGTTTGAATTGATATGGTGAATCGATTTGCACACATACATGGCCACTATCTGCAAACTATTGGGCAGATGACCTTGTATGTCAGTCAAAAGATGCTTCCCACAAAAGGGTATGTTGTTGCAAAATTTGGTAGAGATCAAAAGATTAGGTTGATCGTAATTTGATTTAAGCTTTTAACATTTGGGTGGCCGCCATTCCATTTCCGTCAATATGGCGGCGATATAAAACATGACACTGAGATACTCTTTGCTAGTGCTACATCTGTACCAAATTTCGTTCATTTCGGTTTTACCGTGTTTGAATTGATAGGGGAATCGGTTTGCACACATGCATGCCACCATATGCAAACTCTTAGACTGATGACCTTGTAGCTTGGTCAAAGAACGCATCTCACATAAAGGTATGTTGTTGCAAAATTTAGTAGAGCTCAGATGATTAGGTTGGTCGTAATTTGATTTAAGCTTTTGACATTTGGGTGGCCACCATTACGTTTCCGTCTAGATGGCGGTGATATAAAACATGACACTGAGTTTCCATTTACGAGTGCTACCTCTGTACCAAATTTCGTTAAATTCAGTTTCATCGTGTTTGAATTGATAGGGGAATCGATTTGCACACATACATGGCCGCTATCTGCAATCTATTGGGCTGATGACCTTGTAGTTTGGTCAAAAGATGCTTACCACATAAAGATATGTTGAATATTTAGTAGAGATCAGATGATTAGATTGGTCTTAATTTGATTTAAGCTTTTAACATTTGGGTAGCCGCAATTACGTTTTCGTCAAGATGGCGGCGATATAAAACATGACACTGAATTGCCTTTTGCGAGTGCTACCTCTGAACCAAATTTCGTTCAATTCGGTTTCACCGTGTTTGAATACATAGGGGAATCGATTTGCACACATACATTGCCGCCATCCGCAAATTATTGGGCTGATGACCTTGTAGTTTGTTCAAAAGATTTTTATACATAAAGGTATGTTGTTGCAAAATTTAGTAGAGCTCAGATGATTAGGTTGGTCGTAATTTGATTTAAGCTTATAACATTTGGGTGGCCGCCATTACGTTTTCGTCAATATGGCGGCGATATCAAACATGGCGCTGAGGTGCCCTTTGCTAGTGCTACCTCTGTACCAAATTTTCTCATTTCTGTTTCACCGTGTTTGAATTGATAGGGGGAATCGATTTGCACTCACACATGGCCGTCATCTGCAAACAATTGGGCTGATGACCTTGTAGTTCAGTCAAAAGTCGCTCGCCATATAAATATATGTTGTTGCAAAATTTGGTAGAAATCGGATGATTTGGTTAGTCGTAATTTGATTTAAGCTTTGAACATTTGGGTGGCCGCCATTACGTTTCCGTCAAGATGGCGGCGAAATAAAACATGAAAATGAGGCACCCTATGCTAATGCAACCTCTGTACCAAATTTCGTTAAATTCGGTTTCACCGTGTTCGAATTGATGGGGGGGGGGGGGGGGGAGGGGGACAGACACTCATAGACACACACACTCACAGACACACACACCGACTGACACACAATTTTTCGCCCTGTGTTGATCTCATAAGTCTACTTTCATTTTTTGCAAAATTCGTAAGTAGGCTAACAAGCAAGTGTTTGAGTGTACACTGGAAAGTTTTGTAAACACTCCAGTTTACAAAACAAATTGCATTATTAACTTTATGATTTTCCGAGTGGTTAAGGTGTTTGACTTAAGTTCATATTTCCAATACAAGAAAGCAAGGGTTTGAACCCCTTACCTGAGATAACTATTGCATTAACATGGCTTAGCGATACTGTATTATTATGATACTCGATACACAAACCATAGATAGAGTGTATTGTTTAAGTCCACTCTCTCTCTTTTTTTAAATATAGCTAGAGACAGTCGATGGTTAACAATTGCGTTAATAGTGGGAGGATGTAGTGATAGTAATTAATAAAAACAGACAATAACCATACTTTTTAATTAATTTCGTTTTATACTAGATACAGCGAATACAACTCTCTATCTCTTTACCATTGTTTGATATAGATTTTTAAACATAGCGCTGGTTGTAGATCCATTTATAACTTTCTCCATTTACTCTTATTCTGAAAAACTGGGGAAGCCGCAATGGTTTTATAGACATAGAACCCTCATCCTCTTCTTTTTCATAATCATTATCATCATCATCATCATCACCATTATGAATATTATCATCAAAATTATTATAGTCATTGTCACCATCATTATTATCATCATCATCATCATCATCCTCAACATCACTAAACTATCTGATTCCTCTAGTTCCTTTTCCACAGGGATCTCTTGTAAAGTCTGCCTTGCTTTTGATAGTGTTAAGGGTTTCTTCGACGTTGACGACATTACTGTCTAACATGACTTTTTGAAGACATAAGTGCTTTTGAACAAACACTGCACTATCTTGAGCAGCAATTTTGTTTTCTTGAACTTGCTTTTTTAGCATTTTGATAATTTTTTGTAAACAGCAACTGTTGTTCGTTTGGAGCACTACATTGTTGAACACTCACACTTAAAACCTTTCCATTTTTACTTTTCAGATTGCCTCGACATTTTGTTGACCTCTCTTTTGAGCATCACCAGAATATTTTTCCATTCACATTTTGACGAATATAGTAATAAGAGTAGCCTCAATAGAGTGCACGTTGACTGCCTTTGTTGGTTGTAGTAAGTTCCATAGTAGTAACTGACCTGTCAGTATGATGTTCACACTACAAAGGTTACTACTCTTTTGGTGATGGAGTGAATTGCCATAAGCTCATATATTGGCTTATGTGTTGGCTTTTGTGTTGGCTTATGTGTTGGCTAATGTGTTGGCTTTTGTGTTGGCTTTTGTGTCGGCTTATGTATTGGCTTTTGTGTTGTCTTTTGTGTTGGCTTTTTATGTTGGCTTATGTATTGGTTTTTGTATTGGTTTATGCGTTGGCTTTTATATTGGCGTTTGTGTTGGCATTTGTGTTGGCTTTTATATTGGCTTTTGTGTTGGCTTCTTGTTTTAGCTTATATATTGGCTTTTGTATTGGCTTAATTGTCAAGTTATTTTTTGTCCATGTATTTAATGGATTTTTCTCTTGGTTTTGGAAAGTATATCAGTCCTTTTTATGACAGCTTAATGCTTACTGCCATGTTTGTGAGCAACAACACACTAAAAATCCAAAGTACTCTAAGGTTAACCATTGACTATTAATCATGTGATCTCTACCAAATTTTGCAACATTATACCTTTATGTATGAAGAAACTTTTGACTGAACTACAAGGTCATCAGCCCAATAATTTGCAAGATGGCGGCCATTTATGTGTGCAAATCGATTCCCCTTTTCAATTTAAACACGGTGAAACCGAATTGAACAACATTTGGTACAGAGGTAGCACTCGTAAATGGCAACTCAGTGTCATGTTTAATATCACCGCCATCATGGCGAAAACGTAATGGCGGCCACCCAAATGTCAAAACATTAAATCAAATTACGACCAACCAAATCATCTGAGCTCTACTAAATTTTGCAACAACATCCCTTTATGTGAGATGCGTTTTTTGACCAAGCAACAAGGTCATCAGTCTAATAGTTTGCATAAGGCGGCCATGCATGTGTGCAAATCGATTCCCCCTATCAATTCAAACACGGTAAAACCGAATTGAACAAAATTTGGTACAGAGGTAGCATTCGTAAATGGCAACTCACTGTCATGTTTTATATCACCGCCGTCTTGACGGAAACGTAATGACGGCCACCCAAATGTCAAAAGCTTAAATCAAATTACGACCAACCTAATCATCTGAGCTCTACTAAATTTTGCAACAATGTACCATTATGTGAGATGCGTTCTTTGACCAAGCTACAAGGTCATCAGTCTAAGAGTTTGCATATGGCGGCATGCATGTGTGCAAACCGATTCCCCTATCAATTCAAACACGGTAAAACCGAAATGAACGAAATTTGGTACAGATGTAGCACTAGCAAAGAGTATCTCAGTGTCATGTTTTATATCGCCGCCATATTGACGGAAATGGAATGGCGGCCACCCAAATGTTAAAAGCTTAAGTCAAATTACGATCAACCTAATCTTTTGATCTCTACCAAATTTTGCAACAACATACCCTTTTGTGGGAAGCATCTTTTGACTGACATACAAGGTCATCTGCCCAATAGTTTGCAGATAGTGGCCATGTATGTGTGCAAATCGATTCACCATATCAATTCAAACACGGTGAAACCGAATTGTATGAAATTTTGTACAGAGTTAGCACTAGCAAAGGACACCTTATATTATTGTTTAATATCCTTATAACACGTTGTATTTCAACAAGCTACTACAACCAACATTCATTTATACTCCTTGAAAAGAACAAAGAGTTATAACGATACCCATGCATTTAGGAGAAAGTAGGCTATATGTTCTTTACTGAACATCTTGTTTTTAAATGTAGATTTTTGTTTTGTTTTTCCACTACATTGCAATTATGAGTCTTGTGAACTGGGTGTTTAATATAGGGTTAAAGGCATCTTAAAATAATTTTAGAAAAGCTCTCAGGTATCGTGTCATATGTTTTAGCAATGCATTACTGTTTGTTGACTAGCATTTACCATTATACAACATTATTTTAGTAAGCTCTACGTGTTGTTGTTTGAGTCTTCAGACTTTTGACTGGTTTAATACAGCTCTCCATGCCTCCCTGTCCTGAGCTAATCGTTTCATCCATATATAGCTACCACACTCTACTCTACATCCGAGGCTATCTGTTTAACATATGCTAACCTTGGTCTACCCCTACAGTTCTTGTCCTCAACCCTTTCTTCCATAACTAAGCTTGCTATTCCTGGATGTCTTAGTATGTGTCCTACCAACCTAACTCTTCACTTCATAAGCAGTCGCCAGAAACATCTCTTCTCTACCACTCGTCATAATACCCATTTGTTTGTAACCCTATTTACCCATCTAATCGTCATCATTCTCCTGTAACACCACATATCAAACACTTCTATTCTCCACTTTTCTGCTACACCAATAGTCCAAGTTTCACTTTCATAGAGTGCCACGCTCCAGACAAGGCCTTCAAAAATGATTTCCTAATACCTAAATCTATATTCAATGTCAACAAATTCTGTAGAAATGCTTTCCTTGCCTGAGCTACATAAGTATCCTAATCGTCTCTAGTATAATGTCTTGTTTAGCAAAGATAGTCGCTCAGTAGGTCTAAGCATTTGTTGTATATAACCCAAAATAGCAAACAGTTTTCCTAAAACCCTACTCACTGGTCAATAAAAAGCATAGTCGCCAAAGTGTTTCGTTGGTAGTTAACTCATGTCTGGTTAGTCAATTCTTATTGCAAGGCCAGTCAACATGAGGTCTAATCATCTCTCTATCTACATACCAGTGTCTAATAAATAGTCAATATTAGTTTGGTCTTTACGTAAAATCTAAATCCAATATCTAAATTCTAAAATCTAAAATCTAAAAAAAATTATAGTATATAAAACATAATTCCAAGTAATACAAATCCTTATATGCATTTCTTTCTTTCTTTCTTTCTTTCTTTCTTTCTTTAATAATAAGTTACCAAACATTTTCAGTCAATTACATTATGGTTTGGTCTTTTCACAAAATCTGAAATTTAAAAAAATATAAAAATATAAATTATTAAATCTAAAATGTAAAACTTAAAATCTAAAAATAAATAATTCATAGTAAAGGAAATGTAATTCCAATTAGTACAAATCCTTATATGGCTTTATTTAATAATTATTTACCGAAATTTTAAAGTCATGACATTATGGTTTGGTCTTCTTGCAAAATCTAAAATCTAAACTCTAAAATGTAAATTCTAAAATCTAAAGGCTAAAATCAAAAAACAAATCAAAAATCTTACTTGCATTAACTGTATATCAAACCCAGTCCACCTTTGTATTTGTAATCCAAGTAATAATTTGAAAAAGAGACAAGTGTAATCAGCCTTAAAACATTATCCCTGCTTTTATATATGTTTATAACATGCGCATTAACGTAAAATCAAACCCTGGTATACCTTTGTCAAAGGCTAACAGCATAACCACTGCACCACCATGACCGTCTTTCTTAGTTTGGTTCGTTCAAAGCCTCAAAGCTAAAAATCGAGTAAAAACCTCCAGTGCAAGAGCCAAAAGTGCTTGCCACTGCAGCACAGAATGATTTGCTAGTAACATTAATCATCCAAAATGGATTGTATTGGTTCAGTGTAGTCACCATTTTGTTTTTTGAGCTACCCTCTTTAACCAATCAATTAAATATAGTCTACTCTTAATTCTTGAATCGATAAATTGGATTTTGTGTACACAATTTGTCATGCCATGCCTGAAACCTATACTCCGTATGTACTGCGGTCAGATTTAAAAAGAAGTTTCAATGGTCAAAGACTTGTCAGTCACCATACGTGTAGCCTACAATAATTCTTTCTCTACCTAGCTATGTTTCATCACTCACCATAAACATCTAACATTATGGGTTTGCAATATATTAAGAGAAAAAAAAAGCCCATGACCTTGCTGTTTTCAATCTTTTTGCAAAAATTATAATCCATTAAAAAGAAATAATCCGCCATGGCAAGTAGTAGGACACCTCATGTATTCAAATTCAATTATTAGTTTATAAAATCTCAGGTCAATTACCTTGCTGTTGTCGGTCTTTTGAGAAAATAAATAATTGGCTTATGTATTGGCTTATGTGTGTTGGCTTATGTATTGGCTTTATCGGCTTATGTATTGGCTTTATTGGCTTTATCGGCTTATGTATTGGTTTATTGGTTTATGTGTTGGTTTATGTATTGGCTTATTTTGACAAGTGATTTTTGTCAATGCATTTAGAGGGCTTATTCTTGGAAAGTATCACAATCCTTTTTTTTTTCAAGCAAGCAACAACAACAACACACTATGATTTCAAAAAAATCTAGAATACTTTAAGGTTAATCATTAACTCTCAAATCCTACTCTTACCTCTATCCCACACCTATGATTAAATTGTCAAAAAAAAAAACTTAGCCCATAAACAAAAAGGCATCACCCTGAGTAAAACAAGTCTTAACATATCTTTCTAAATTTAGGGGTTCTAAAAATACTTAAAGGAATGCAAATCAAACACCCTTTAAATATAAATATTTTATATATATGTATGAACCATGGGTTCGCAAAATATTGCTCGCCTATCGATAGGGGTCTCTCTGTCAATTGCACATGTACAGCAGGCAGGGGTACTAAAATATTACAGGAATAAAACCAATCACCCTTTAATTTCGGATATTTTTCATACATTCATGGGCCTGTCCAAAGGGGCCAGTCCAAAGGGACCCGTCAAGAAGGATCCGTAGGCAGCTGCATGTCAATCTCTCGCCACTGGATCCGTGGTTCAATTCCCAGTCACTCCATGTCAGATTTGTGCTCAACAAAGCAGAGGCAGACAGCAAGTCCATGGACACCTCATAAGTCAAAATCCCATCTCATGTTCAGAAAATATCAACAAATGTGTCGTTAGGCCCCTTGTCAAAATTTCAAAAATACATTTAAAAAAGGGGGTATCACCCCAAGTCTAACAACATGTCGCATGCCAAAATAGGACCATGGGTTCGCGAGATATCTCGAATCTTACTTGGCTAAAGGTTTAGTGTAGCCGAGCGTTCAGTTGCGACTCCTGGATCGCAAAACGTCAGCGTTAGCTGTTATCGCTCACGTGTACAGCTAACGTCCAAGGTGAACACCTGTGTCTGGTCAAATTACACATGAACTTGCATTTTCTCACGTACGAACCAAACAGGATGTGACTTGTTAGCTTACATGTTGTTTCACAAGGAAGGTGGCAAAAATGTCACCTCACACGTATTCACAGGTTTTTCGCCACTTTTCCTTTCATATTGTTATCAAATTGTAGTAGTGACGACTGGCGAGCAACGTCAGTTCCACACACTGCTTTACACACAGACCAGGTCTGCCGCTGGCTATCGGCAACTGGCTAAAATAGTTACCCCATCATGAATTTAAAAAAATATCGATAAAAGTACATTTAGGCCCTTTGTCAAAATTTAAAAAATAAATTCAAAAAGGGGGCGTCATCCCAAGTCCTGCAATACCTCATATAAGTCCCTAGCCTTATTGGTTCGTGAGATATGAACAAAAGTCCAGTTAGGCCCTTTGTCAGAATATCAATAATAGATTCACAAAGGGGGCATTAGCCCGAGTCCAACAATACCTCACAGGTCAGAATCCCATCATGGGTTCAGGAAATATCAACAAAAGTGTAGTTAGGCCCTTTGTCAAAATTTCAAAAATAGATTCAAAAAGGGAGTGTCATCCCAAGTACTGCGGCTCCTCATACAAGTCCCTAGCCTTATTGGTTCGCGAGATATTTACAAAAGTGTACTTAGACCCTTTTGACAAAAATGAATAATACATTCAAATACCGGGCGTCACTCTAAGTCCTACGACCCCTCATACAAGTCGCTAGCCTTATTGGTTCACAAGATATTCAAAAGCGCATGACCTGTTAGTTTTGGATCTTTTGGTTTAATTTTAAAAAAATGACTCATCTATAAATCATTATTCAGAAAGCCCGCCCTCTTACAAAAACTTCAATTGCGCATGCGTAAAAAACAAAAAACAAAATTTTTAAATCATACACGTACATATGTATTTTGTGTGGAACAACGTTTAATTTCATCATAGCATTAAACCGCATACGTGTTGTATTTGGAAAGCAATGTATACCTAAAAGAATATTCTTTCACCCCCTAGTAGGGGTAGGTTTTCTTTTGGGGTGGAAATACGTTGTCCAGAGGAAAGAGGGGTCACCCCAAGTCCTACGACACCTCATGTGTCAAAATCCGACCAAGTGTTCGCGAGATATTGGGTTGGACTCACGCGGCGGCCATCTTGTTGGAGGAAAGCCGTAGGATGTGCTAGAACCGCTCAAAAACCACTACTCCAGTGCGACTGATAAATTATGTAAGTAACAAATGGTGACTCATTTCGTGCACCACTCTGAATATACAGCAGCCAAGTGTGTAAAACTGGAGTGGCGATACCGTACCCGGTTTGTTGTTCCCAATTTCCGACAGATGCAGACTAATTAATGTCCACGCAAAGGGCGCATAAGGTTTGTTCTTGGTGCATTTCAAATGTCGGGAAAAGGTCACAAAATGAAACTTCAGCAAGAGTATGACTAAATTAGTGATAACCTAGTCTCCCCTCCTCTATATCAGTAGGCCTATATAGTATACAACGTGCAATTTAATAAGTTCGATCAAGATCCTGCACTAAAAGTGTTATGAAACAAAATGTTCAGTAAATAACATATAGTCTACTTTCTCCTAAATGCATGGGTATAGTTATAACTCTTTGTCCTTTTTTTATTTTTTTATTTATATTTATTTAGTCAATTTAACCTCTAGGTTGGTGGTTCCCACGGACTCAGCGAGGGAACTCACCACTACCGCCTCTATGGGCAGTTTCCTGGAGCCTAGAACATCTGGTAGGGATGGATACAACTGGGGAGGTGTGATCAGCACCTCGCCCAGGCGGCCTCACCTGCAAAGCGAACAGGGGCCTCATGAGGGATAGGAAGGGATGGAAGATTGGGATGGATAGGCGAGGAAGAGGGAAGGAGGCGGCCGTGGCCTTACAGTAGGTACTGCCCCCGTAAATTGAATTATATTGAGACCACGGTGGCTGTATTGGCAAATATGAAGAAAGTTATGGCTGTCATAGTTGTGACGTGGATATTTATGACGTAAGCACGGATGACGCAGACTTTATGCAAGTAGGCTGCTTGATGATGATAATAATGATGATAATTGTTGTTTTAAGGGGCCTAACATCGAGGTTATCGGCCCAGGCTGCTTGAGCTGAGATTCTTGGTGACGTCATGATTTTGTTCGAGAAAGATCTGAGATTTACGACGCAGTCGCAGGGAAACGTGGAATTGTGCTGAGGAAGAAGTTACGCGATTGGAGGAGAGACTCGAACCAATGAACGATAGTTTGGAGGGAGACGGAGATTACTGAAACTACCTTATTTAATTACTTTTGGAATGCAGAATTGTGGAAAACTATTTTCAGTTATGGCTTTGATTTGGAATTTTGAAGAAATTATTTTTTAATTTTTGAAATTTGAAAATCCGTCAAGTATTGCCAAAGTTAGAACTTCTAGCGATGACGGAGAAACAAGCTATGGAAGGGATGGATACGCCCCTTAAGAAGTTGATAAAAGGTCTTGCACAGCAGAGAGGAGCTCTCATAGCTCATATATCAGTTCTCATACCGTATATATATTTCTGATGTCATATAGTTTTTTTCGAGTGAATAAGTGAAACAAGTCGTCTTTAGCGTGTGGTAAAGCCCACCGCATTGAACGAGCTTCGAGCGTGCCGCAGTTCCATTTTACGGTGTTTGAAACTAGGCGAAGTTGAAACGCACACATTTTCAAGTCTACAAGATAATATATCAAGAGTTGACTAATGCCTTTAAGCTAATTCGATTGTGCAGTACTATATTAAAGTGTGTAGAAAGGTTGAACATTTTCAAGATTCTAATTTGAAAGATATTGGCATTTTAGACGGCAGACAAAAGTGATTTTCTCACCACCTGAGAAGCACTTTTAAAATATCACATTCTACGCTACGGCTGACACGTATTGCAACCGTGCTACTTCATATTGCTTTTGGTGATACAACGCTGCATTCTAACATGGAACAATATAATATGGCAGTTCTTTCAACTATTATAACGGAGATGGAGATGGAAGGCTAAGGACTTTAATGCAATTGGGACATATATCGATGGAGTGAAATAGCAGCATGGAACTTCGCTAATCGTCTTTCTACAAAAGCGAGCATGTAGTGAATATCCAACTACACTCATGCATCGTTGTTCAACGCTGAATTAGATCAAATGGCAGTGGAAATATTTCATACTCCACAACTATGAATATTTCTACGGAAATTAATGCAATAAACTTCATGGCGAATTTCTACCAGAACTTCAGGGAACTATCAAGAGAGGCCAGGGTAGACCCGGCTCACAAAGAAGAGTTTTGCCAGAAGGATGTCTATCATCTACATGGAGCAGTGCAATTTCCGGAGGAGGAAGCAGTCCGATTCTCCGAGGGCGCTGGTTCCAGGTTCGAGGATGGAGCACATCTTTTTGGTGAAATGGAACTATCAGCAGTCTTCTTTGGAAGATTTTCCTCTAGAACTTCAATCAACAGATAAGTTAGTCGTGAACGTTTCTTGTTTTATTTGAGCCATTTAGCGATGTCTGAGCAACCAATTTTCTCATATTTTCTGTCCTATAGTTTGCCCCATATTCTTGCTTGATATTTCTGTACTCAGTACACTTTGATGATTTATGCCTTTTTCTACGATTTATTAAGACATTGTTATGTCATTGGCAGAGTTAAATAATTTTGGATCAGTTGAGACTGATATATTCTATTCTTTCAGTAATTTTCATATTTTTGTAGTCACGATTTGACTGTAAAGTTAATGATTTTCTATGGCAGATTTGAATTCAGACAGCGTGTCACTTTATTAAAGTAATTCTATTCAGTAAATTACTTTGACGAATTTTCTGTCATCCTCAAGAAAGAATAATAATTAAAAGATTTTAGAGCGTTAAAATCTATTTCTGTATCGACGATCTTGGAAATACTAGTCGTTTTATGAACATGATTGCAACATAGACATATATCGTCAGTTCTGAAATTTCCATTGCATTATAGACAATTTCATGTAATATGAACATTGATTACGATTTATTGAATACACTATAGTAATGAACATTTGATAGGAGTTTTTCTCAATTCTAGATTGGAACAATAATGTTTGCATTCCACAGTCTAATTGTATTCTATTCAATTATTTATGCAGTTTAGATGAACTTTGTTTGATGATAGTATTTTTATACTACGATACTTAGGAGATATTAATCTCAATTTTGATAGACCAGAGAGGCGTGTATAATCGTATTTGCTATTAAATTTATTTGTGATTGGCAAATTTTTACTTCATATCGATTCATGAATGAAACCCACGAAGGTTAAATAAATAACAGTTTTGAAACAATTAATGAATATAAGAATTTTTAAAGTGGAACTATGGATGTATAATCGTTAGTTCAGTGGACGTGTAAAAGTCGCTGATGAATAATGCCCTTGAATAAGTGAAGGAGATTCCCACAGTAATATTAATGATGTTAATGAATTTGTAAGTGGAGGTTTTTGAATATATTGTGGAAGATTTTTATGCCATATATATTGAAATATATGATGAATTTTGGGCCTATTTTATGCAATTTGTGCATTTGAGCGAAGTATTTTTCCGCTGAGTTTATTGTCCAGGTCCTTTGAAAATTAATCATGTGAAATTACTGTTATAATTAACAAGAGTGTTAAATAATTTGAGATAACGATTTTGAATGGAGGTTACCGTCACAAATAATAATAATAATTATTAAAACTTATTAAACCTGAATATAAGCATAAATATAACTAACCTTCATTGGTCGATTATATTAACCTGATTTGAGTAATTATCAACCGGATAAACGTGTGGTTTAATGTATTTCTAAAATAAATAATATTAATATTGTAAATAATTGTGTAAATATCTTTAACAATAATGTGAAATGAAAGGAATTAATAGAGGCGTGTATAGATTTTTCAATTGTCGTTTGACAATATTATAAACAATTTGTAATTGTTATAAACAATTAATGAGCATTTGTTATAAACATTAAGAGTTTTGTTAATATACTCTAAAGAACGCTAATTATACAAGTGGATTATACCATTAAACAAGTTTTGGGATTATTAGAATAATCCAGTAACATGTGATTGAAGCATTTAAAAGATTTGCGTGATAATATTTGAGTTGAGTTGAGGACATTTAAAGCGTTTGAAAAGGAGCTAGGCTCAGAGGTTACGAGCATATGCTAAGACTGACTGGACAGGTGGGTCCATTTAACGACGTAGGCATGCGACATGATGTAGGGTGGATCGCAGCTGGCCTGACAACTGTATGTTAGAGGACAAGGTCGACCATATAACAGGTTTGCAGTTATAAATAAAGTGTGATGTTTATGAAAGAGGAAAACAATTGCTACATGGCTCGTTCCAATTCCCTCATCCATTCCAAGTGTATTACTATTATTACGTTCTTTATAAGCAAGTGAAAGATAAAATTTTGTATGTAACGTCTACAAGTCCTACAGGAGGACATGATCATATTGACAATGGCTTCTGATTGCCACGTGTATTTTGTTGAATTTTTGTTAGAATCATTCCCTTTATGTGAAATAAATTATTGTACAGTTTAAAGTTTCTTGTTTCCGTCTTGGTTCATTTTAAATATCATGGTGGAGGTTATTGTGTGGGCGTACTTTAAGTGATCCAGTTGGCAACCCATACCCGAGATTAATTTGAAGAGGTAAGTAAAGGTAAGTATGAACCCCCGTATATTTTGGTGTGTTCCACAATAATTTCTTGTTAACTGCTGTGCTCTAATCTCGGTAGTATCTGTCAGTGCCATTTTCATTGATGTAGCTGTGCCGGTGCGTTTGATTATTGGCAATCCGATTGAGGGGGGGGGCGGATATCTGACAGCCTACTATCCGGATTTACGGGGACAGTAGGATTGGCGACCCTGAAACGTGGGGCTCGATCAGCCCGTTTGGCTCGATTGGCACGTTCAACAAAACTGGATTACCAGGTTGAACGCCAGTAGAAATGACACGTTCAGCAAAACATTGGATTACCAAGTTATTGCAGTAGAATTGGCACCGCAATTTTGTGGAGTGTTCGAATAACATTGGATTACCAAGTTATCGATGTCAATGGGATTGTGAAGACTCAAATAAAGAGGTTGATTCTTTGTTAGATGTCTTGGCCAATTGTAGAATTTGAGAGTGTGATTATATAGGAATTAAATGTTGTGTTGTATTAGGAAAATTACACTCAGAAAAGATCCGATCTTATACAACTTGAGAGAGGTTAAATAGGCTGGAAACTTAGAAAAATCGCCTATGATCTGGAGTCTTATTTTATTTGACCGGCTTATGACATGTTTCGTCATATTAAAGATAAAATTAAACTATTTGGATTGTAAATGTAAATTATTTGTGTTAGGATATTTTAAAATGAACCAAAGAAATTTGAACATGTGCTTGAGTTTATTTCAACATGAAGTGTCTACGAAGGTTAATTCTAAGGTAATTATAAGTTAGATTTAAGACAGAAAATTGCTCAAACTTATATATGGTGAAAAATGTTGCTCAGATGTTGTTATTTTGCTCTGTTTGATGTATGTCCCTAAAGCAGTCTATTTTTGAATAATATTGAAATGGCAGATGAGAGTATGAGGAAAATGTTGGAGGAGATGTCCAACAATTTGTCTATTAGGCTGAATGAAAGCATGAAGGAGATGGAAGCTAGGAATACTAGTCGAATGGAGGAGAATGCTAGTAATATGTCTGCTAATTTGAAAGCTAGCATGGATAACAGTATGAAGGAGATGGAATCTAGGAATACTAGTAGAATGGAGGAGAATATGAAAGTTCTTCAGACCAGTTCTGCAAACTTAGAAAATGATATGTCGCGTTTACAGATCAGTACCCAGGGAATCGAGAATGCTGTAAGTGACATTCATAAAGATGTTTCTGATGTTAAGACTGATGTTTCTAAAGTACAGAAAGATCTTACTATGTTGAATCTTGATGTTGCTAAAGTCCGGGGTGATATTTCCTGTGCTAGAGCTGAGGTAATTGTTGTTAGGAACGATGTTGCTACTGTACAAGATAAAGTAGAAGAGGTTCAAAGAGAGATTCAAAATGTTCGAACCGATGTGTCAAATGTTCAAGTAGACATTAATAACATTCATTCAGATGTAAATGAGATGCAAAGCGATATAACTAAGATACAAGTAGAAGTTAACACTGTTTTTGTAGACATTGCTAAAGTTCAAACTGATGTTAATAAAGTTGGAGAAGAAATTGAAACTTCAAAAACACTTTGTACTCGTAACATTAGTGCATTAACAACTAGGTTAGTTGACGAGTCTGTTAGGACAACAGCTTCTTTAGCAGGTTTAAAGTATGATGTAGAGGTCATGAGAACCCAAGTATTAGATCATAATCGTTTACTTAAGGAAGACATTGAAGTAGATATTGCGGAAATGTTAACTGCAAATGTAACGGTGTGGAAAGATGAATGGAATAGGTCAAGTGGGGAACATGTAACTCAGATTCAGGAACGAATTGAAAGAAAACTTGCCAATACACAAGTAGACATTAATAATGAAGTAGTGCAAATTAGGAAAGATTTGAGTATAAGGATGGATTCGCTATCCGAAAAGCAGGTAGAGGATAGAACGCAAATAGGTCAGGACGTGCAAGCATTAAAAACCGCGTTAGAGGAACAAATTCATAAGGTTGTCTCTGATGTTAATGAAACTACGAGCAAACTTCAGAATTTGAAACTAGGAGAAGCTAGCATGATGGAAACCTATAAAGAAGAGTTGATCAGGAAAGTCATCACGGAAATCACCGATAAGGATCCAGAAGGCTTGACTGGTGAAGATGATAGGAATTACGTCAGAAGATGTAACCTCGCTACAGAAGAAAGAGATATTAGTCCTGAGGAACGTATATCCAGATTCCGAGAAGAAGAAGAGGATAGGAATATTGAACCTGAATGGAGATATCGTGATAGTGGGAAGAATTACATGGATTCATATCCGAGAAATGTGACAGTCATCCGGAACTTCGAGGACAAACCTCAAAAATTCAGTAATACTGATAGTCTGACACCAATAGAATATATCCGGAACCTGAAAGACTATTTCATTGAAGCTCACATTCCCAGAGAAAGAGAGATGAGGATAGTGGAGAGATTTCTAGCTGGAGGACCCCTTGAATGGTTCAGAGCATTTCGCTATACGTTCAGTAATTTTGACGAATTTGCAGAGCCACTGATAAAACGATTCTGGTCCATCGAAGCACAGAATTCATTAAGAGCTGAGGTATACTCGAGGAAGTATTCAGGTACTCTTCCAACACGGTACGCTGATTTCTTCACGAGCCAGTTATCACGCTTGAGATTTTTGCAACCCCCATTGTCAACAGAGCAGTTGATAGATGCGATTTCTCGTATGCTGCCTGTGGAGGTGAGAAGACTCATCATATCGTCAAACATCAGGGATTTGACCAGTATGGACGAATTATTGAGAAGGCTTGACTACACGAGTCCAATGCCAAATGTGGTACAAAAAGGTCAGAGGCACGAATTCAAAGACATCAATACAGTCTATATGGATCAAGTCCAGCAAACTGACAAGCCCAATGAAGAGAAAACTGAAAATGTAGGTCCTCACAGGAACCATCACTTTCGCAACCACAGATCGCAAGGTTACCGTCCATATCAGCAAAGAAGAGGCTGGATTAACAATAGAGGAAACTACAATAATGGAAGAGGTAGATACTACAATAACCAGGGCTACAATAGGAACTACAATAGAAATTACCAGAATCGAAATCAGAATTCTCAAGGTCAGGTTATGACACCCGACAAATATCAGGAAAGAGAGAAAGAAAGTCAGCAGTATCTAAAGGAATTAAGGGAGAAGGAAGCTGAAAACCAAAAGAAAAGACAGGATGTAGTGATCGATCCTGGTCCTTCTACAAGTCAGCAGAACTTGGAAAATAGAAATTCAGGACAGAAGAGAAAGTAGAGAGGAGAGAATACATTAGCCACACACAAACCCAGAGAAGAAGAGACTTATGATTAAGGAACATAGAAGAAATATCATACAAGAGTAAGCCAATGATAATTCAATTTCGTGTTCAAGTGAATTGAGATATTTATAACACAGAGTTTAAAAACAATTTGCAACTGTTTTTAAAACGTGGTGAAGGGAGAATGCCCCCGTAAATTGAATTATATTGAGACCACGGTGGCTGTATTGGCAAATATGAAGAAAGTTATGGCTGTCATAGTTGTGACGTGGATATTCATGACGTAAGCATGGATGACGCAGACTTTATGCAAGTAGGCTGCTTGAGCTGAGATTTTTGGTGACGTCATGATTTTGTTCGAGAAAGATCTGAGATTTACGACGCAGTCGCAGGGAAACGTGGAATTGTGCTGAGGAAGAAGTTACGCGATTGGAGGAGAGACTCGAACCAATGAACGATAGTTTGGAGGGAGACGGAGATTACTGAAACTACCTTATTTAATTACTTTTGGAATGCAGAATTGTGGAAAACTATTTTCAGTTATGGCTTTGATTTGGAATTTTGAAGAAATTATTCCTGAGTTTTTGAAATTTGAAAATCCGTCAAGCATTGCCAAAGTTAGAACTTCTAGCGATGACGGAGAAACAAGCTGTGGAAGGGATGGATACGCCCCTTAAGAAGTTGATAAAAGGTCTTGCACAGCAGAGAGGAGCTCTCATAGCTCATATATTAGTTCTCATACCGTATATATATTTCTGATGTCATATAGTTTTTTTCGAGTGAATAAGTGAAACAAGTCGTCTTTAGCGTGTGGTAAAGCCCACCGCATTGAACGAGCTTCGAGTGTGCCGCAGTTCCATTTTACGGTGTTTGAAACTAGGCGAAATTGAAACGCACACATTTTCAAGTCTACAAGATAATATATCAAGAGTTGACTAATGCCTTTAAGCTAATTCGATTGTGCAGTACTATATTAAAGTGTGTAGAAAGGTTGAACATTTTCAAGATTCTAATTTGAAAGATATTGGCATTTTAGACGGCAGACAAAAGTGATTTTCTCGCCACCTGAGAAGCACTTTTAAAATATCACATTCTACGCTACGGCTGACACGTATTGCAACCGTGCTACTTCATATTGCTTTTGGTGATACAACGCTGCATTCTAACATGGAACAATATAATATGGCAGTTCTTTCAACTATTATAACGGAGATGGAGATGGAAGGCTAAGGACTTTAATGCAATTGGGACATATATCGATGGAGTGAAATAGCAGCATGGAACTTCGCTAATCGTCTTTCTACAAAAGCGAGCATGTAGTGAATATCCAACTACACTCATGCATCGTTGTCCAACGCTGAATTAGATCAAATGGCAGTGGAAATATTTCATACTCCACAACTATGAATATTTCTACGGAAATTAATGCAATAAACTTCATGGCGAATTTCTACCAGAACTTCAGGGAACTATCAAGAGAGGCCAGGGTAGACCCGGCTCACAAAGAAGAGTTTTGCCAGAAGGATGTCTATCATCTACATGGAGCAGTGCAATTTCCGGAGGAGGAAGCAGTTCGATTCTCCGAGGGCGCTGGTTCCAGGTTCGAGGATGGAGCACATCTTTTTGGTGAAATGGAACTATCAGCAGTCTTCTTTGGAAGATTTTCCTCTAGAACTTCAATCAACAGATAAGGTAGTCGTGAACGTTTCTTGTTTTATTTGAGCCATTTAGCGATGTCTGAGCAACCATTTTTCTCATATTTTCTGTCCTATAGTTTGCCCCATATTCTTGCTTGATATTTCTGTACTCAGTACACTTTGATGATTTATGCCTTTTTCTACGATTTATTAAGACATTGTTATGTCATTGGCAGAGTTAAATAATGTTGGATCAGTTGAGACTGATATATTCTATTCTTTCAGTAATTTGCATATTTTTGTAGTCACGATTTGACTGTAAAGTTAATGATTTTCTATGGCAGATTTGAATTCAGACAGCGTGTCACTTTATTAAAGTAATTCTATTCAGTAAATTACTTTGACCAATTTTCTGTCATCCTCAAGAAAGAAGAATAATTAAAAGATTTTAGTGCGTTAAAATCTATTTCTGTATCGACGATCTTGGAAATACTAGTCGTTTTATGAACATGATTGCAACATAGACATATATCGTCAGTTCTGAAATTTCCATTGCATTATAGACAATTTCATGTAATATGAACATTGATTACGATTTATTGAATACACTATAGTAATGAACATTTGATAGGAGTTTTTCTCAATTCTAGATTGGAACAATAATGTTTGCATTCCACAGTCTAATTGTATTCTATTCAATTATTTATGCAGTTTAGATGAACTTTGTTTGATGATAGTATTTTTATACTACGATACTTAGGAGATATTAATCTCAATTTTGATAGACCAGAGAGGCGTGTATAATCGTATTTGCTATTAAATTTATTTGTGATTGGCAAATTTTTACTTCATATCGATTCATGAATGAAACCCACGAAGGTTAAATAAATAACAGTTTTGAAACAATTAATGAATATAAGAATTTTTAAAGTGGAACTATGGATGTATAATCGTTAGTTCAGTGGACGTGTAAAAGTCGCTGATGAATAATGCCCTTGAATAAGTGAAGGAGATTCCCACAGTAATATTAATGATGTTAATGAATTTGTAAGTGGAGGTTTTTGAATATATTGTGGAAGATTTTTATGCCATATATATTGAAATATATGATGAATTTTGGGCCTATTTTGTGCAATTTGTGCATTTGAGCGAAGTATTTTTCCGCTGAGTTTATTGTCCAGGTCCTTTGAAAATTAATCATGTGAAATTACTGTTATAATTAACAAGAGTGTTAAATAATTTGAGATAACGATTTTGAATGGAGGTTACCGTCACAAATAATAATAATAATTATTAAAACTTATTAAACCTGAATATAAGCATAAATATAACTAACCTTCATTGGTCGATTATATTAACCTGATTTGAGTAATTATCAACCGGATAAACGTGTGGTTTAATGTATTTCTAAAATAAATAATATTAATATTGTAAATAATTGTGTAAATATCTTTAACAATAATGTGAAATGAAAGGAATTAATAGAGGCGTGTATAGATTTTTCAATTGTCGTTTGACAATATTATAAACAATTTGTAATTGTTATAAACAATTAATGAGCATTTGTTATAAACATTAAGAGTTTTGTTAATATACTCTAAAGAACGCTAATTATACAAGTGGATTATACCATTAAACAAGTTTTGGGATTATTAGAATAATCCAGTAACATGTGATTGAAGCATTTAAAAGATTTGCGTGATAATATTTGAGTTGAGTTGAGGACATTTAAAGCGTTTGAAAAGGAGCTAGGCTCAGAGGTTACGAGCATATGCTAAGACTGACTGGACAGGTGGGTCCATTTAACGACGTAGGCATGCGACATGATGTAGGGTGGATCGCAGCTGGCCTGACAACTGTATGTTAGAGGCCAAGGTCGACCATATAACAGGCTTGCAGTTATAAATAAAGTGTGATGTTTATGAAAGAGGAAAACAATTGCTACATGTCTCGTTCCAATTCCTTCATCCATTCCAAGTGTATTACTATTATTACGTTCTTTATAAGCAAGTGAAAGATAAACTTTTGTATGTAACGTCTACAAGTCCTACAGGAGGACATGATCATATTGACAATGGCTTCTGATTGCCACGTGTATTTTGTTGAATTTTTGTTAGAATCATTCCCTTTATGTGAAATAAATTATTGTACAGTTTAAAGTTTCTTGTTTCCGTCTTGGTTCATTTTAAATATCATGGTGGAGGTTATTGTGTGGGCATACTTTAAGTGATCCAGTTGGCAACCCATACCCGAGATTAATTTGAAGAGGTAAGTAAAGGTAGTATGAACCCCCGTATATTTTGGTGTGTTCCACAATAATTTCTTGTTAACTGCTGTGCTCTAATCTCGGTAGTATCTGTCAGTGCCATTTTCATTGATGTAGCTGTGCCGGTGCGTTTGATTATTGGCAATCCGATTGAGGGGGGGGGGGGTGGATATCTGACAGCCTACTATCCGGATTTACGGGGACAGTACCATCCCGGCATTTGCCCGACGACGAAGTGGGAAACCACAGAAAACCACTTCGAGGATGGCTGAGGTGGGAATCGAACCCCCTCTACTCATTTGGACCACCCGAGGCTGAGTAGACCCCGTTCCAGTCCTCATATCACTTTTCAAATTTCGTCGCAGAGCCGGGAATCGAACCCAAGACCTCCGGGGCGGCAGCTAACCATGCTGACCACTACGCTACGGAGGCGACTTTTTTTGTCCTTTTAAAGGAGTATAATTGAATGCTGGTTGTAGTAGCTTATTGAAATACAACGTGCTATACGGATAGGGTTATTTGATCGAATCCTGACCTGAATTATATATACACTAATACAGCCATCACAATAACCCAGGTTATCAGACAAAATTCAACACTCACCCATGTACACGGGGCTAAATGACCATGATGTCCATGCATCTCAAATGAAACAACAACAACAGCTTCCTACCCAAATCCTTCCTCGTATAAAAGTACACATACTAGTAAGCCTACAGACATCACAGTGATACAGGATATCGGACAACTTCTACACACACCGAAGTAAACGGGGCAACAGGATCATGATGCCACAAAACCCCTAAAGAATCAACAACAAAAACAACAACAACAATAGGCTCTACCGCGGATCAAGGTCATCGAATATTAATCGCTGTATTCGAGTGTTGAAATTTGTGGTGTAATAAGTATATACACAAGATTTTCGATTGCAATACACACTTTATATGCTTAACATTATAACGTGTGAGTAGTTATAAATCAATAAATATCAAAGAAACGAAGTAAAGAAATTTGAACCTGCAGGGATTTGAACCACGAACCTTCAGACTATGGGCTCAGATCGCTACCATTACGCATAAGATGCCCTACGTTAATACTTGGTAAACAACTGGTTTAGTATAACCTGTATCATATTTTGTGTTGAAATCGACGATTTCATTAGCGTCTTCATAAATAATTTGATACTAAATATGTATTATTTTGTTCAGCGCATTCCTAAAAGGATATAAACTTACGCAGTAACGCAAAATATATAGATTTACGAGCAAAATGGCGGCAATTTTGACAACGGGATGGCACAAACCCACAACGATTTGGCATGGTCGACCTGACCTGTTAGTCACTACTACGGTTACATATTCTATTATAGTATGCTAATATCCTACCGGTCACCTCCTTGAGGACAGTTTAAACCTCCCTATGTACGATAAGCTGATTTGTTGAGGCCAGGCCTTGTTGAATCATAAGTTAGGCTTTAATACTTACATGAATCATACAACCACCATCTTGAAACTATTTGGCTGATGACCTTGTATTTTGGGCAAAAGACGCTTCCCACATTAAGGTATATTGTTGAAAAATTTGGTAGAGATCGGATGATTAATTAGTCATAATTTGATTTAAGCTCAGAACTTTTGGGTGGGAGCCATTTCTTTTTTGTTAAGATGGCGGCGATATACACATGGCACTGAGTTGTCCCTTGCTAGTGCTACCTCTGTACCAAAGGTGGTTCGATTTGGGTTTCGTTGTGTTTTAATTGATAGGGGGAACCCATTTGCTTACATACATGGCCGCCATTTGCAAACTATTGGGCTGATGACCTTGTAGTTTGGTCAACAGACTCTTCCCGCATGGAGGTATGTTGTTGCGAATTTGGTAGAGATCAGATGATTAGGTTAGTCATAATTTGATTTAAGCTTTGAACATTTGGGTGGCTGCCATTACGTTTCCGTCAAGATGGCGACGATATGAAACATGACACTGTGGTGCCCTTTACTAGTGCTACCTCTGTACCGAATTTGGTTCAATTCGGTTTCACCGTGTTTGAATTGATAGGGGGGGGGGGCAGACATGCAGAGAACACACATATACACACGCACATACAGGCACACAATGTTTTGGTTGTGTTGATCTCATAAGTCTACTTTCATTTTTTGCAAAAATCGAAAGTAGGCTAAAAATGGCCAATACAGAGTAATGTTCGTTTTGATGAAAACTTGTCCAAGTTCGAACTCTTGACAATGATAATGAATGTTGCTTTAAGGGGCCCAACATCTAGGTTATCGGCCCCTAAAGCTTGAATTCTACAACCACATAACATTCCACAGACTCTGCACAAAATATATGTAAATTATAAGAAGTGAAGGCTGTAAGTAATTAGGGTGTGTAATTCACAAATTGTACAAGCCATCGAATATCGTATGGCCTTGGGTGCCGGGTGCAAGCTTTGTAATTTGACACCCAGACGGTAGCTTGCATGTCGAATTTCGTTGTTCCTTGAATCACTATGAAAGTCAAGGGGGTTAGATATCTAAGCTCCTTGAACACTATAGCGCTTTCAGAAGAGAAATGAGGAACTTTGTGTTGGCGGAAACTCCCGAGATTAATTTTGCCATTATGAACACGGCCTACTGAATTCAAATGGGTTCTTTGACATGCCAGTATCGTATGACATGCGTGTCGTATTTTTGCCGCCTTTCAAAAGTCAGAGAATTAAATTATCTGACCCAAACGGAACTCAGACCCATGAGCTCCGGGTTTGTTCGTCGGTACTTTGAACACTAAACTAATTTAATTCTCCCTTGGCATTGATATGTCTATGAATTAGGTCTGTGCCAGCTGTGGGCCGTTTTAGATTCCAATAATTGGATTTTCATGACCGCGCCAGCCCATCAGACAACAGAATTGAATCAGGCTACCATCACCAACGTCTTCAGTAAAAGCTTAGCATTTCAAGCCAAATGTAGCACTTCTTATTGAGAGAGCTCCGCTTGCGAGAAGAACCTCATCTCTCAGCAAACCTAGAAATGGATTTGCGTAGTTTCCCAAGTTCCGAAATGGTAACTAACTTATGTCGATGACCAGCATCTCCCTACCAATCATAGCTTCACTTTCATGCTGATTTCATCCACACTCAAGCGAACAAAACTGATGATCATGATGTCCAAAGCCCCAAAATGAAACTAAATCAACAACAACAAAACGTAACTTTGAATATCAATGTTCCTTAGTAACTGACGCTAGGTAAACATGGTGTTGACAACCTCTTCCCTATTGTATCACCCGTCTGATGAATGCTCGCCGTTTTCTGTTGACATCTGTCTGTCGGCACGCCAGGGCTAGAGTGGGGCCGGAGGGAAGGCATGTACCCTCCGCATCAAGCGTTATTTACACTACGAGTTTGCGTGTTGTTCTGCTGTTGGTGCTAATTCAATAATATAAAACTAATACGAATACTAATCGTCACACAGTGGAGTATTTACCCTAAAAAGATGCCAAAAACACTTAGCTTACCTATTATATTTTTAGTGATTTTTTTTAGCATATGACATACCGTATGGAATGGCATTTAAAGCATAATTTAAAGTGATTTAACATTTGATTTGGACATAAAACACAATTTATTTTCGATCCAATGGCAAAATCGATACAATTGATTGACATCAATCGGGACAACTTTAAAAATAAAATTTCAAAATAACGAAAATGCACAAATTTTGCGTGGGAATTCTATACATGCTCCTTTTTTACACACAGCCGTATCAAAACATAATAAAATTGCTGTCGACTAATTGTAAGTTTAAGAAAGAATATTAATCGTGCTGCTAAATGAGTAGGCGATCATAGTCTATATCAAAAAAGTAATAATCTGGAGGGAAAAACGTTTACGATGAAGTTCCATTTTAGTCTGAATCTCCTTCCTCCTCCTCATCGCTTTCTGATTGTAAGCCATCTTTGGCGGCTGCTGTTGAAAACTGTCCTGGGATCAGCAGTTTTCTATCAATTGTTCGCTGCATTCTTTTAGTAGTTCAAACATATGCATTCGCATAACAGTCTGCTTGGAAGCGACTTCCGCAGGTTCTGTAGCAAACACAAATCCCCATTTTTAAAAAGACGTAGAACAAAAAGGGGTACGAGGGAGAGTTTCTTTTTAGCCTACTTTCGTGTTTTGCAAAAAAAATGAAATTAGACTTATGAGATCTACACAGGGCCAATACTTTGTGTGTCTGTCCGTGTGTCTGTGAGTGTGTGTGTACTCTGCATGTCTTTCCCCCCTATCAATTCAACCACGGCGAAACCGAATTCAACGAAATTTGGTACAGAGGTAGCACTAGCAAAGGACACCTCAGTGTCATATTTTATATTGCCGCCATCTTTACCGAAACTTAATGGCGGCCACTCAAATGGTTAAAACATAAAATTAAATTACGTCCAAAATAATCAACGGATCTTTACCAAATTTGGTAAAAACATACCTTCATATGGGACACGTCTTGTGCCCAAACTACAAAGTCATCAGCCCTACCATTTCAGGATGGCGGCCGTGTGAATTATGCAAACTTTATAATCCATAACATGGGACCCACCAGTTCCGATTATCGAACTGAGAATCGTTTAAACTGTTCTAGAGGACGCGGCCCGTTCGAAATTAAACGTTTTTATTGTAATATTATAGTGCAGAAGTGACTTGAAAAAGCTGAGTCGTCTCGGTTACAAGACAAGATTGCAGCTGATCTCTCGTTCTGTCCTATGTTTCACTAATTTGAGTATGCTGCATGCAGTGTAGTCTATTAATAGAAATAATATGAACTTTGTATATAATGGATATATACAGTAGGATACTCCAGTGAAGAAATCGTTTAGTCAAAGTCATTATTTCCTAAGACGTTGTATGTAAATCAATTGATAACGTTTAACTTGGGCGGACATGTTTGGCTCTGTGGTTAGAGCTTTGGTCTGTCACCCGGACGGCCGGGGTTCAAATCCTCTCAGAGTTATAGTTTTTTGCTTGATTTTTTTAATATTTATTGTTTTTTGAGTATTGAGACGTTATAATATTGAGCGTTGTTTTGCGCATTTTGCAATGGAATATATATATTTAATTAAAACAACATCGGATCTGCACGACTGACATCTACTACCAACCAGTTGAACTATGCCGGAGCTAACCATGGCCTACTAGATGCGAGCTGCGTATTATAATGCAGAAATTACTTTAAAAAGCTAAGTTGCCTGGGTTACAAGACAAGATGGCAGTTGATCTCTCGTTCTGACCTATATTTCACTAATTTGAGTATGTTGCATGCAATATACCCTACTAATAGAAATAATATGAACTTTGTATATAATGGATATATACTCCAGTGAAGAAATCATTTAGTCAAAGTCATTATTTCCTAAGACGTTGTATGTAAATCAATTGACAACGTTTAACTAGGGAGGACATGTTTGGCTCTGTGGTTAGAGCTTTGGTCTGCCACCCAGGCGGCCGGGGTTCATCTCCTATCAGGGTTGTATTTTATTGCTTGATTTTTTATATTTATTGTTTTTTGAGCACTGGGACGTTATAAAATTGAGCGTTATATTGTGCATTTTGCAATGGAAAATATATATTTAATTCAAGCAACACCGGATGTGCACGACTGACATCTACTAACAATCAGTTGAACTATGCCGGAGCTAACCACGGACTACTAGATGCGAGCTGCGCTCTATACCGGCCAGTTAGTGAACCCATGCCTAGGGTGTGATTGAAAAATTCCTCTTGTTGCCGATGGAGCGAACTCGCCCCCAGGGATAGGTGCGATTAAAAATTAGATGTGCAGTAGGTATATTAAATGTGTTTCTCCCAATAATACGTTTAGACCAACGAAGTTTCAATTATTGTAAGTAGTCGGTGTAAATATACTGAATTCCTACGTTGTGTTGTTTGGAGTGTTTGCTGACGAAATTGTAAAATGCTGGGGTAAATTATAAACTATTGTTTGAAGGCCACTGCTCAAATCCGGTGTGCCAATTTGCACTCCGAATTGGAAGAAAATAGGAGGTGATAAGGTTAAAGAGTTATAACTAGACCCATACATTTAGGAGAAAGTAAGGATAAAGAGTTATAACTATACCCATACATTTAGGAGAAAGTAAGGTTAAAGAGTTATAACTATACCCATACATTTAGGAGAAAGTAAGGTTAAAGAGTTATAACTATACCCATACAATTAGGAGAAAGTAAGGAGAAAGAGTTATAACTATACCCGTACATTTAGGAGAAAGTAAGGAGAAAGAGTTATAACTATACCCATATATTTAGGAGAAAGTAAGGTTAAAGAGTTATAACTATACCCATACATTTAGGAGAAAGTAAGGAGAAAGAGTTATAACTATACCCGTACATTTAAGAGAAAGTAAGGAGAAAGAGTTATAACTATACCCATATATTTAGGAGAAAGTAAGGTTAAAGAGTTATAACTATACCCATACATTTAGGAGAAAGTAAGGAGAAAGAGTTATAACTATACCCGTACATTTAGGAGAAAGTAAGGAGAAAGAGTTATAACTATACCCATATATTTAGGAGAAAGTAAGGTTAAAGAGTTATAACTATACCCATACACTTAGGAGAAAGTAAGGATAAAGAGTTATAACTATACCCACACATTTAGGAGAAAGTAGGCTATATGTTCTTTCCTGAACATCTTGTTTAATAGTAAGAATAGGACCTAAACTTCATTTGTGCGTATCGATCATAACCCGACAAGCCCCGACACACTAACAAATGCACTACGCAATGATTATAAACAGCACATTTACGCTACATTTTCATGTAACCAATACAAACACCAATAACTCACGCTAATACATACTTAAATTGATGTTTAGGGGATAGAACTAGAGTACATACCGGTACTACCCTGCCGGGGAATTATTACCGCTAGGCGTGGAGCGGGGCTGTTGTGAATACATTACGTCAGCTCACCACGTTATGGCTGCTGCTGGCGGGTGCGGGGCAAGATGGGAAACGCATGTACAGTCATACAATGAGAACACACCGCACAGCGCACGGCCCAGCACGAACCATGCACACAGACAACATACGATGAGGTTTCGCTGGCAACGACTGCACGTGTATCGCAGGCTTGTGGCTGGGTGGAGCGCATTAGTTCCTATTTCCGCCACCGGCAACAATTTGCTGGCTGGGTAGTACCTGTATGTTCATGCTCCATTGTTTGATTCGTGTTGTGCGCATTGGTTACGATGCACCATTGAATGGCGCTGCCAGTCGCAGTGATGCACAGGGCATCCCATACTACTATGAAAAGTTCAAGTCTTTACTTACCTACAAGAAATTATCGTCTTTACTCGTTAACCATAAATTACCGACAGTAGTGGCTACGCTGGCTAAAGCGCAGCATTAGGTCATGGGGCCAAGCTCTCTGCTGACTCGGTAGACGCGTGGGTTCGAGCCCCACCATCGGCTGTCCTTGAAATGGTTTTCCGTGGTTTCCCATTTTCAACACCAGGCAAATGCTGGGACAGTACCTTCTGACAGGCCACGGCCGCTTCCTTCCACATCCTTGCCCAGTTTCATTCACCATCATTCATTTCATCTCTCATTAACTCCTCTCATGAGGTTGGCGTCAGGAAGGGCATCCGGCCGTAAAAACCATCGCCACAAAGACTTCCATCGCATCTCATCCCCGACCCCGTTGGAAAACGGGATTAATAAGGGGTAGACATACATACTCGTTAACCATAAACTTTACAATTTTGACTTTTGGCAAGCTTTTAGGGTAAATACTCCACTGTGCGTCGTTACCATGACAAAGTGTGAAGTCCGCAACTTTTCAGGAAGTGGAAAAAGCTTTCTCAACCTCTCGTGTTTGGCTTTATGATTCGATACTGTGTAGTAGTCACTCTGTGACCATGCAGGAACTGTAACAGTATATATTAAACATTAACGGGCCTAATAATACATTACATCACATATTGCTTGTTATGAGTGGGAAACACGTAGGCGGTATTGTCATGGCAACGACGTAATACTAAAAAGCTACCGTACTCTTACGTCAAACGTACGAATACTTTAAAATCATTGTCACAAGACAAACTTGAAACACCTACAACTGAACAACCGCAAATCTCGTGCCCGAATGATTCACCGACATACAATGTAAGCTCTCACTGGGAAAAGAGGGTGCGTCACTCCCATGACCAATGATGTACGTTTACCGTCGACAAGTATTTATCAGACAGGCAATAGCAGTAGTGCAATATTTTGTGTACAAAGAAAATTGTACCGACAAGTTTCTTCGACAGTGTCATCCATATATCGTGTCTCTGCAGCTGAGGTGGGTCCCAACTGTTACCAACTGCGTTGGGAGATCTTGAATAGATAAGTTATCACCACAGACCGCTCGCTTTCCTCCGAACAGACGGTGCTCCGGCGGGCAAGAAAGGAGAGCTCACCGCCTCAGCTGCGAAGGAAGGAAGCTTATAGTTTAACATGACCGTTAATCTAGAGATCATGAGCCACGGGACCTCCTTTTTAAGAGGAATCCGAACCACAGGCCGTGGCATTTCACTTCGAAAATCTCATATGCATCGACTGGGAATCGAACCCGGACCGCTTTGGTGAGAGGCATACAGCTAGACCGCTGAGCCACCACGCCCCTGCAGCTGCGAAGACACGATGTGTGGATGACCCTGTACTCGTACTAATATGAAACACGTATAGTATGTTTCTGTGACTATAGGGTGGAAGGTAACACATGCATGTGCTAATAATAGATCTTGGCGAGTAGATATAAATGGTGACAGTTACATGCCTCTACCTTGTACGGTTCATGAGAAAATCGTCTTTGCAGAAATGCAACACTGTGGCTAATTCGCACTCCGTACAATAGTGACATATAGGGGAAGGTGGGGCAAAACGGGGTATTTAATGTTTGGGCCTGGTTATTAGTCATGAAATACCGGTAATCCAAAAGCTTTATTTCTATTGCATATATGCACTTAGTACACTGTCATGAAGTACAAAATATGTCTAGAATGAACATCTAGCCCTTTCAACTCTTACGATAACTAAATTATCAAAAAAGTGTCTTTTGCCCCGTTCTGCCCCTTATGTGGGGCAAATTAGGATACGTTTATATTTCACGAGTTCAATATCAAATATACCTTACAAGAAAATGTAAATTGAATGCACAGTTCTATTCACATAATGCCCAAATGTGTGTGGCATCCTCGTCGTCTGTATCAACACCTGCACTTGAATTATGGGCCCATTTCTTGCATGACACGCATCTAATCCATCCTTCTTGTGAAAAATCATGGCAGTATAGACAATCATCTTCATTATCACACGATTTTGAGCATGTAGAGCGAGCGGAACCAGTCTGTTCATTAATGTTATTTTCATGCTTAGAAGAGGATTTTGCTTTTCCTCTTGCGAATTTGGGGGACTTTTGAGGTAAATCCAAGCAACGTTTGACACTTTTCTTAGATTGCTTCCCATTCTGAGCATCTCGTAACTCCTGCTTGTATGGGGATGGTGTTAAGATGGTGGTTCGTCCTCGTTTCCTTGAAATTCGTTTAGTACCTTGAGCAATTGCAGGAACAGGCAAAAAGGTTTCTGGGCTTGCACACTGGAAACTACTGCAGGATGGCGAGTCTCCGATATTGGCAGGAGATGATAAAGTTGTAAGCACCTTGCTGGCTGAAACTGAGGGTGGTTCTTCAATCACATTGGGTAGCTGAATATCTATCGTTGCAGATGGGAGTAAATCTGCATCACTGAACACATTCGTATCGACAGGCCAGATTCCAGTTCGCCGGAATCCATTCACAGCAGTGATCATATTTGCAGCTTGCACATAAGCTGCAACAAACAGAGAAGCGTTCTGAAATTAGGTCACAACTTTTCCAGGATTAGATCTTAGCCATTTTCGAACTTCACCCTCGTACTATTTGCTCAATGGTTTCATAAATGATACATTCAATGGCTGCAGTCTGTCAGAACAATGTGGTGGGAAACACAACAGAATCACCCGATTTTCCCGTGCTTGGTCAATCAGGGTCAAACTTTTTGTGTGCTTCGAGTGTCCATCCAGAAGAAGCAACACTGGTCTTTTTTTTGTCGCTCCTGTGAACGCAATGAACCTTTTGAACCACACAATAAAATGTTCCTCAGTCATCCACCCTGTTTCGTGAACTTCAACAGAAGCACCAGGAGTGAGTCCAGTTTGAAATTCTTGTTTCATCCGTTTCCTTGGAAAGACCAGCATAGGCGGGACATAAGTTCCAGCAGCAGAGACAGACATTTCAACTGTCACCATTTCTCTCCTCTCGGCTGATGTTATCGTTCCAACTTGCCGACGTCCCCTTTTGGCTATTAGGTTTGAATGGCCTTTAGGATTCACAGTTAGCGCCGTTTCGTCACAGTTGAAGATCTTTTCACCGGTGAGTTTGTAAGTGTCCACTACCTGGCAATGTAGGTCATAAAACCATCCCGGCATTTGTCTGGAGTAGAAGTGAGAAACATTGAAAACTACCTACTTCTAGAATGACCAAGGGAGGAATCGAACCCGCCTCGTCTCAGTTTTGTCTCACGGGCCTGAGTGCACGCACTTCCAGCCCTCAGGGCAGAATTACATTTCTTGACAGAACCGGGATTCGAATCCGAACCTTCGAGGTGACAGCCAAGAATACTAGTCGCTACACTATAAGGCGGTCAAAATGTGTGTTTCCTGGAGGTCTTTCATATAAAGGTGTCATCATAGATGACTTAATATATTCATCAGCATTGCAATGTTCAAGAATTTGTTAGCATTCTTGGGACAAATCAAAATTTGACTCTTGAGAAGGATGGTGTAATTTTTAAGATGGAACAATACCACTTAAATATTAAGCGAACTTCTTGAAATTTGTCAATTATAATTAGCATTTCCTTGCAACTTTGCAAAGACCTTGATATACCTGTTCTGCATGGCCCAAATGTGTCTGTGTACGTTTTCGTCTGGGTCAAATGATTTTTAGAACATTGAATCATAGTAAGAAGCTATGCATGGCATGGCACACTGTAGCATGGTAAACAGTTGGTGGACAATGATAATACGCACAGGTTGATTAATGCCACTCTGCTTGGCTTCAATGATTAGCAGCAAAGATCAGAGATCTGATATTAAAATCCCGTCACTGACAGTGGGCATCCGGAGTGTCGTTCACCATAGGGGTTTCCGCACTCATTTCAGTTAAATGCTGGAATACTTTATTTGAAGCCCAGGGGACAACTACTCTAATCCTAGACTCCAATAACTATAGTTACAAACACTGAAACAACACACATACAAGTATCTGGGACTAATGGTCATGATGCTCTATTTGTTTCAGTGACCATCGGCGGAACTCTTGGCCTTCTTGTGGGTGCCAGTCTTCTCAGTCTTGTTGAGTTGATCCACTACTTCGTTCTGCCTTGCCTCATGGGGCCCTCTCGCTGGAAACCAGGGAAAGACCCCACCAAGACTCCACAAACTACTGCCTTCGTCATCATCCCCGACCTGAATAACCCGGTCATCGTTCAGAGACGTCGCTTTATCAGCATTCCCACTCACAAGCTAGCTGCAGTATATTAACATTTTTGTCTCTCACCTCCAACACTTTCTGTGTAATCTTATTATCTTAAAGCAGTATATTAATAATCTCTCCAGGCTGTTATTTCTAATGCCATTTTCTCAGATGAGCATAAAATGTATCTCCAATCTTTCCCTATACTGCAGCAGAGTGCACTCAATATTTATACGGCCAGCATTTAATGAGAACCTTATAGGCCTACCAGTTATTAGACATACTGATTATTTCCATTTTAAAGTATTGTTTGTTATTCTAACCCTATATATTCCCTATTCCATGGGGTCGGGGATCAGGTGAGATGAGTTACTACATGTGGCAATGGTTTTTATGATCGGATATCCTCCCTGACGTCCACTGCATCAGAGAATTAAATGAGATATGAATTGACTGAAGATGACTGTAACAGGGCAAGCGGTAGGAAGGAAGCGGCCGTGGCCTTCTTGTCATTTCCCTATAGAAACCGCAGGAAACCATTTCAAGTATAGCCGATGGTGGGGTTTTACTCACTCGTCTACCGAGTCTGGAGTTATCCTGGTACTATAACCTACCCTAGTATTGTGCCCGTTGGGCCACTGATGCTTGGCGACATTCCACCTTATAACTGTGAAGCAACGACCACACAGTTATGAGCAATGCCATTTGGGTTTTGGGGCGTCCCGGATGAAGTATCCTATTACGAAATTAAATGCTCTCGGGTCCCATGTGGAAAGGTAAGAACAATGAATAAATTCAAACAGCGAGAAATACTATAAAAACAACTCACTTCTTTATTAAAAATTCAGAAGGATAATCAAATTAAATCCAACAAAAGCACTTCTGGAAAAGAAACATCCTAGCGCAAACTCCCTTCGGATGTCAAAGTTAGTTTGCATATACAATACATATTGAACTTTCTAACGTTCTTTTGCCCAAAATAAACACTGATTTCACATTTTTATGAAAATTACCTAAATTTGAAACTTTATCACATTACAAAAACTTCTAGCTAACCAATAAACAAAAAAATCACTTGGATCATCAATCATCGAACATATTTACACTTCCTCACTTCAGAAGATTAGAAATACATGGTTCGTAATCATACAAATATAGTGGCTCGTCGTCACAGAATTTCGGATCAAGAAGTTTCTAAGCCTCACATTGCCATTATTCTTTAAATACCATTAACTCCTTCAATTAACCAAATATATCTTGGACGACAATACTAATTTCAAATTTATAGTTCAAAATCACAAATTATTCATAACTATTTAAATCCATATTATCATGACCAATCCTTCATATCCTTCAGGATACCTCAAAACAATTCCGCATCATAAACCTTAACATTAACAATAACAATAGCAAAGTTCTTTCATAACATATAAAATATAAATGAACTGCTCAAACGTCTGCTTCAACTCTTAATCATGAGTTGGAAAAATCAGAATTATTCTGAACTGGTATTTTAGTTATACTGGAGATGTGACATGCGTGACTTCAAGTTCGACCTTCGACGAATTCCCATTTCACCATGATAGACTTTCATCCATTAATACTCTCTATCACATTTTCTGCAAGAAACCCTCATACTTCAATAGTATCCTCTAAATTCTCACTCAGGCATTTCTTTGGTGTGTGTAGCCTCCTGGGAGGCCGAGTGCAGGTCTTTCTAGTGAACGCCCGTGGGCGACCTGCGCGTCCTAATGATGAAGTGATGATGAAGACGACACATACACCCAGTCCCCGGACCAGAGGAGTCAACTCCAGGAGATGAAAATCCCCGATGGCCCGGCCGGGAATCGAACCCGGGACCCTTTGGTCCAAAGCCTAGCGCGCTAACTGCGCCCGAAGAAACCCATCAGTACTTATATCCAATGCCCGAAAAAGGATTGCAGACATGTAAGTTACCCAGCTCACAAGCTTATCATGCCTACTAAGTAAAATTGGGAATTCCAGGAACATACAGGATAGATATTATTCGTAAAGAAAATAGTACTACTAGACAAGGTACAAATTTCTACTATTATTTACATTTAGAACAATCGAGAAAACTCCAATCTCGAGGGGTGATAAGGTCTAATCTATAGTGAGCGCCTGTATCTATACCTCGCAGTACTATTTTCGACGATGACGACAATGAAAACGGAATCAGTTTAGATAAAATTGACTAAGTTGCTAAAAAGCACTAGCCGTTTCTTAAGCTAATAAAACATGTATAACAACTGGCTTCCTCCCTTAATATTGTGTCTCCCTGACACTTCAACAAAAATAACTGCAAAGATAAATTTGCACGTGGCATTACTGTCGTAAGAAAATGTGAAACGGCGTGACATTAAGTATTGCCCTATTTTATACAGGTCCGCTTCAACTATGAACCGTAGTTCCATATCTAATCGAATTATTCATGAACTATGTGCATATATACATCTTTTATGAAATTCAAATTTTACACTTCATAACGTCGAAGATTAAATTTTCTTCCTCCAATAAGTCTTTCATCTACTCCATTTCTCTTAAACATGAAATTCAAATTCAAACAAACATACACCGCAACTATCGTGTTGAAAGTAATAAATACTCGTCATAATCAATTGAACATAAGTGACAAACATTTAAGCTAAGCACTGTTCCTTTTTACCTTTATCTATATATCATGAAATTCTGAAATAAGTGCTGAAATTCTTTACTGAGTTAACAATCTTCTGATAAACGTGAATACTGTAAGTGCACGGCATTAACCTTCGTTTCCACACTTCTCCTCCATAATTATACAACAATTACTTTCTCTCTTAAACACCCTGTACAGAATCTTCCTTTACTACACTCTCATAACTTCACAATTATTACATTCAATACTAGAAAAATTTAAGAGACTCCCCTGCGTCCCTTCGTACACTTACGTAACTCCTTTACGTTCATATCTCCTTAATCTGCACGGTAATTCAACTATAAACTTCTACTTCAATACATATACTTCCTTTACTTAACATTTCTCCTCTATAATTGATACAACATCGCCTCGTGCTCGTAATTTCATTTCTGTAATAAATCTCTGTACTTTCACCTTTCTAATCACCCTGTGATTTAACTTCGTTAACTTTCCTCTTCACGTGTTTAAATTCAGCTTTACATTTTATTACAACTTTTCAAGAAATATCAGTAAATATTCATATTCTTAACAAAAGATATAAGTTTGACTTCATTCCATTAATATTTGTTTAACAAATTCATTTATGTTTTTAACGCTCTAAATTTCATTAGACATATGTGTTTAAGCTTTTCGTAATACTTTCGTTCATAGTAAATTTCTGACACTCGAATCAACATCATGAGTTGTCGAAATATTCTTTACACTTCGTGACGTTACTTCTTAAGTATACTGTACTTAAATTTGCTCCAATAAATTTCATTTTACTTTAATTACAATCTTACTCCTTCTTTACTTCGTTCAACGTTCTATTCCTTTTATATAGTTTACTCTACATTCCATTTTTATTTTAACGCTCTAAATTCCTTTAATACAACTCCTTTCAATAATTTGCTTTCCTCTAAACAATTCCTTTATATTCCTTTTTTAATGCTCTCAATTCCTTTAATACAATTGGTTCTAAGTTACTCTGAACAATTCCTTTATATTCCTCTCAATTCCTTTATATTCCTCTCAATTTCTTTATATTCCTCTCAATTCCTTTATATTCCATCGCTGCGATAAAACAGATTTAATTAAATTAAATCTAACGCAAGTATGAAAATATTTACACGATTTTACTTTAATATAACCTTAGTGTTAATAGCATCATCATCATGCCAAAATTTCGTCCAAGTGACTGAAATTTTTAAGAAATACGGCAAATAACTCCGTACCAAATATGAAAATCACAATAACAAGATCTACACAAATTTAATTACTTTGACAAAATTATACGTTTTAAATAATGCAGTTATGAAAAATGCTATTGAAAAATATGCAGTTGAAAATATGCGGTTGGTCAATTGGATAATCACACAACTAAACTACAATTCTACATGATAAAAGACAATTTTCTCACTACCTTGTGTTGACTTCTGTACTGCTGAAAATACTTGCATCGCTCCTTCCAAACCAAACTTGTCGTGTTCATAGCAATGTCCACAGCTATGAAGACCGGTTTTGTGACAGCAGCAGCTGGACTCGCGGTGAATGACCTCGCTGTGAACAGCTCTGCCAACTCCCGTCTCTCCTTCGCTCCAAGTAGGCCGGCTTCGATTCTCCATCTCTTCAGAATAGACATCATGGTTTCTTCAGAATAGACATCGGTTTTCTTCAGAATAGACATCGGTTTTCTTCAGAATAGACATCACGGTGTAATACTGTCGTTTATGCAAGCGTTTTCGTGTCTCAAGATGTGTTAAAACTCTCGTAGAAAAGTATGAGTTTTGCTCGGTGATGTTGCGCTTTGCGTAGATATTTGTAGCGTCTTTCATGTTAGTGAATCTGGAATTCAACTGACATCCTTGTAGTCTTCAACTTCCCTATGCTTAACTTAGCACATGTTAATATTCATATTCTTGACAATATAATTGAGACCTCCCCGTTGCTGCCTTATAACTTGCATTTTCAATACAATGTTCAAATAAGCTTTTACACGTAGAAATACTGAGTAGCTTCTTGTCGAAAATGTTTCTAGCTATATGGAACTCTTTGTATAAGCACTGCAATATATAGTTGTAGCTTGCTCCCAAGTTACTGAAATTACACTCTCCCTTACTTCCAACCTTTATGAACCGTAGCACTATTATAAAGATACTCGTTTATGCTCGAGGTCTTGTCTCGTTCAAATCTCAATTGGAAAAGAACTCTCTCGTCCTGCTCTCCGCATTCCTCAAGTTCTCGTCTCACTTCCTCTCCTCCCGTGGTGTGACGTAACTCCCACCACCTCTCCTGACTTCCGTCCGCAGTTCGACCTTCGCCTCTTCCCCTCTCTCATGACGTAACTCTCGCTTCAAGTGGCGTGATCTTTCTCGTAAAGTGAACCTCCCACTTTCGTATAATGGAATATATGTCCATCTTTAAATCATTACTACTTCCTTGCTTTTTATAAATGCATAAGATCTATAGTATTTCACTCATTTCCATACAGTTTTTTCCATATTACTCAAATTTTTAATAAATAAAAATTTTTATTCACTCATTTATTTTCTGGGGTCTTGGTTCATCTCCCGATCAGTTCTTGAGTAATGACCTTCAATAAATTCTGGCGCATTTCCCCGTTGCTAATTTAAAGTAAAGTATAGCCTGTACTTTCTTTAATACCAGTGATTTCTCTGCTCTTGAGACTGAATTTATTGATTTTTACTGTATCTGTGGGTAAAATCTTTTCAACTTGGAATGGTTGAATTTTCCAATGGATCTATTATCTTCCACTCTTACAATTTTATAGCAATTATTTCCATAGACTGTATCTACTTTGAATGGTCCTCTGAACAGGTTACTGAATTTGATATACACTTTCTTCAGTACGTCAGCTTTCACAGGAATTCTGACTAATACAAGGTCTCCTTCTCGTAACGGTCCACTGAATCTCTTCCCTTCTAAACGTTTTAATCTCTTCTCAGCCGCTTTGTTTAACTGAATCCTTGCTTCTTCGATTCTCTGGTCCATCGGTGGTTCGTTATCTTCCGGAATATTGAAGATTCCGTCCCATGGTCGTACCGGTTTCTCTTCAAAATGTAACATGATTGAAATATCGTTGGTGCTCTCATGTCTCGTATTATTGATACAAAATTCCACTAGAGGTACAATCTTTACCCAATTCGCATGTTTATCTGCACTATACAAGCGAATGTACTTTGAAAATTCCAGCATCGTTCTTTCAATAGGATTCGTCTCTGGACTTCTAACTGATGAAAATAGGTGAACAATATCCAACCTATCCATCGCTCCCTGAAATTCTGCAGAAGTGAATTGCGTTCCATGGTCTGTTAATAGCCTCTCTGGTTTTCCTAACTTTGGAATAATGTTCCTCTCCAGGTGATATAAAACATTCCTCGTTGTTGCTTTCTGCATGGGATTGAGCATTACAATTTTGGAGAATACATCCATTGTAACTAACACATACTGGTTTCCTCTGTCTCCTTTAGGTGCAGGTCCAAAAATATCCTGACTAAACAATTCCAATGGTTTCGTCGGAATAATCGCTTTAGGTCTCTCCTTCAATAGTTCAGAATTATATTTATTCTTCTGACAAAGTTCACAAGATCTGATTACTATGGTTATGGATTCTCTCATATCAATCCAGTAGAATTTTTCTAACATGGTATAGTATGTTTTGTCAGTTCCTCCATGGCCTATACTTTTGTGTACTAACCAAATTAGTGGCACAATAAGTTCTGGTGGAATAGCAACTCGTACTTTCGTATGTCTGGCATCAATGTATTTACATACAGTTTCTCCCACGAGAATATAGTGTCTAGCTTTCCTTCTCGTTTCGAAGTATGAGGCGTGCCTCCTTGTCATTCTCCCTGACAAAAATCGATAAATGTTCCTGAATGGTGCATGCTTCTTTTGAAAAAAAAAAAGGAATTCTTTTCAACTTATTCAGCGTTTCTTGATCTTCAGCATCTGTCTGGATAACATTAACTCTCACATCTCTCTCAGGAATCGGATGTCTGGAAAGAATATCTGCTAGAAGGTTGTCTTTTCCAGGTACATGAACTATCGTGGCATCAAATTGTTGCAAAAAACATGGTCCATCTTGTCATCCTATCGCTTGACAAGTCTGACTTCAACATGAATTCTAGTGCTTTATGATCCGTTCTGATTATGATTTTGTGTCCCAGCAATAATTTCTTCCTATTTTGTAGAGCATTTATGACGGCTAAAGCTTCAAGCTCCGTCGTGAAGTAATTCAGCTCGTGTGTGCGTAACTTCCTACTGCTGAATGAAATATAGTGTGGATTTCCATCTTGATCCTTCTGATGTAAGATTGCACTAATACCGACCCGTGAAGCGTCTGTTTCTATGATGAATGTTCTTTCAAAATCTGGGTACTCCAACTTAATGTTATCTCTGAGCATTTCCTTCGCTTGAATAAAGGCATTCTCAGTAGCTGCATCCCATTTCCATCTATTGTTCTTTTTTAGAAGCTCATGTAGAGGTGCCTTGATTTCTGAATATCGTGGACAATGACTACTGAAAAACTGACAAAGACCCGCAAAAGCTCTGATATCTTTGATTTTCTTGGGTGTTGGAAATTTCAAAATTGCTTCAATCTTGTCTTCTTTCGGATGGTAACCAAATCTGTCTATAGTATGCCCAAGAAAGTTGATCTTTTCTTGAAAGAAATGACATTTATCCAACTTCACCTTGATGTTTGCACTTCTAAGGTTATCAAATAGCTTCGTCAAATGCATGAAATGTTGCTCTGGTGTCTCTGAAGATATGATGATATCGTCCACGTAGCAAATAGCAAATTGTTTTACTTCTTCACTCAACTTGTCATCCAAGGCTCTGATATGTGCTGGACTTGAATTTACCAATCCATATGGTACTCTTCGGTATACATAACAGGTTTGATTGAACATGAACCCTGTATAACATTTGCTGTCTTCTGTAAGCTCTATTTGATGAAATGCTGCAGTTAAATCAATCACTGAGAAACAGGTTTTATTCTTGAATCTCCTCAGTAGTTCTCTAATTTTCGGTGGCCTGTCGAATTCTTTCAGCAGAAGAGTATTTATGCCCCTGGCATCTAAACATAGTCTAAGACTACCATCTGCTTTCTTCACAACAGTGAGTGGATTTAAATAAGGAGTGGTTTGCTTTCTTATAATTCCTTCCTTTTCCATGCCTTTTATGAGCTCTGTCACTTCAGCTTGATACTTCTCCGGAATTGGATACAATTTCTTCTGATAAGGTGTGTCGTCAGTTAGCTTAATCTGATATTTATATCCTCTTATAATACCTGGCTTGTTATCAAAAATGTCTGCATAAGTCGTGACTAATTCTTCCAACTTCTCCCTCTGATCTTCAAAATTCTCAATCTTTCTGCCATAGTGAGGTATTCCTTCTGCTTCGATTTCCATAACAATCTTCACAAGATTTTCTTCTGTAGTTTCGTCAAACAAACTGCACTCATTCTCATCCTTCGTCGTATCCTCTGTTTGATGTAGGCCTTCATTAAATCTTATGACTCCATTTCGTAAATCGATTACAGCTCCAGCCTTGGTTATAAAATCAATGCCTAAAATAGCATCAAAATTAATCTGGCTCAAGACTATGAATATCTGCTCATATCTGTGTTTATTTATAGAGAATTCCATTAGTGCTTGGACTTTACATTTCATGGTCTTGCCGTTAAATACGCCCCTGACTTTAATGGTTGAAACAGGCATTGCTATAAGTGAATTTCCATTCTTCAATCCGTGAAAACAGTTCTCTGATAAAATTGATGCTGTTGCTCCCGTATCTAGTAGTGTTCTCAGGCATTCTCCTTCTGATATGATTTCTATAATCGGTAACCTCGCTACTCTATCTGTTTTCGTCTCTTCTCTCTCATATAGAAGATCTTCATTCGTGGCTTCATACAATTCATTAATTTGGATCTCATGTCTGGTTACGGTGCTGTTTTCTTCTCCTTCCACTTTTTGGAATTTGACGTTTTTTTTTGTGCCCCTCCTGGGTCTTCATTCCTTCTATCTCTGCTTGTTCCAGGTTGAGGTTCTTGATTCCGGTTATGCTGTCCCTGATCTTGGTCTCTCGCATTCCTTTCTCTGAGATTCCTTAGGTACTCCTGACTTTCTCTTTCCCTGTCATCATAATACCTTCTTACATTGTTATTATTCCTCCAACCTTGTTGCTGTTGTTGCTGTCTTGAATAATTACTCGTGTTTCTCCAGTTCTGATATCCCCGATATCCATCATTATTCGTAGGGTTATTTCGATTATAATATCCCTCTCTACGATAATCATTGTTCCTGGTGTAATAGTTATTCCTCCATCTTTGATTTTCATATGGCCTTCCTTCTCTAGGTCTCTGATAATCTGGTCGAAATCGATTCTGCCCATATATCCTGGATCTCGTTGGACCTACTCCATTTTTGTTCTCCTCTGTTTGCTGCATTTGATCGATGTGAATGGTGTGTATTTCTCTCGGTTCCTGGTTTCTACTTCTCTGGTTTTGATTTCCAGTTGAGTTGGTGGACACATTAGACGTGTGATCCAGTCTTCTCAAAATTTCCGCCATTCCTTCTAGAGTTTTCACGTTTGCCGAAATGAGGTGTCTCCTAACTTCTGTTGGTAGCTGACATGAAATAGCGTGAACCAAGTCTTCTTCCGCCAAAGGGGGTTGCAAATACTGCAAGCGTGCTAATTGTTTCGTGAAGAAACTTGCGTATTTCGTAGGACTGGAATATGCATACTTCTTAGAATAAATTTCCGCTCGTATATCCTGTTGAAGTTCCTTGCTCCAAAATCGTTTTTGCAGAGCTATAGCGAATTCTTCAAATGTCTGATATGTGTATCTGAAAGCTCTGTGCCATACTAATGCTTCTGAATCTAAGTATTTTTCCACGACTCTCATATGTCTTTCACGAGGTATCCTATTGTCTTCTAAATACGACCTCATGTCTCTCAGAAATTCTACTGCAGTAATATTGCCTACTCCGCTGAATTTGTTCGGTTTCTCATCGTTATTCTTTATTACGACGATGTTGGCATTTGATCTAGTTTGGTAAGGTTCAAAATTTCCTCCAAATTCCCCTATTTCAGTGTGAAATGGCTCTTGACTGAAGTTAAAATTGGACTTCGGAATTTGCTGTTGACTACTCTCGCTTTCCTTATCCTCTTCTATCCTGTCTGTCCTAGCCTCTAATCTTCTTATTTCTTCTTTTAATTTTTCATCTCTTGCTTGGAAAAATCTCGCCAAGTCCTTTCTGATGTCCTCCCTGACTTCGGTTCTTAACGTTGATGAAAATGTAGCAACTCCTATCGTAAGTGACCTTAATTGCTGTTCAATTTCTCTGATATCCTCATCCTGTTTTGATCGAATTTTCGCTAGTTCTATGCTTATCCCATCGACCGTACATTTAATTTTGTCAAATTCATTTGAGTTAGTTAAATCTGTTTTATTAAGAATCTCTGTCAGCGTGGCTACGTTATTAATTTGTAATGTATCTATCCGCTTAGATAGATCTTCCCGTACCTTGCTAACATTAATATTGGAACATAATTCTATAGCTTTAATGTCATTTGCTAATTTGTGATGTATCTCTGATATGATTTGAGTTGTGACTGTTACGACCTCCTCCTTCATGTCCGTAACTGCCTTTACAATGGAAGCATTTATATCTACATTTATACCCTCTTCAATCAGTTTACATTGACCTTTCAATTTGACCTGCAATTCACCAACAGTGCCATTTAGATTGTCAAGTTGCTCCTTGAGTTTCTTCTGGGCCTCTGAAATGTGTACATGATGAGTGTTATTGTCTTCCTTAATTGAGCTCATGCTAGCCTGTAGTTTCTGTTCTAGTTCTAACATGTGATTACTGTTAGATAATTGGATTTCTATCACTTTTCCTGCCATGTCCTGTTTGACTTGTTCCAATGAGGCTTTTAATTCTTCTTGTGCTTTACCTGCCCTTTCAAAAATTACCTGAGCTTTTTCCTGATTTTTCCCGACCTCCTCCTGTGTTTTCCTAGCTTCCTCCTGCGCTTTTCTTATTTCGGCTTGGATCTTTCTATCTTCCAATCTAGCCTGCTCCTGACTTAACCTGTCCTCCTCGCGAGCTTTTTCCTGAGCAAATCTTATCTCTGCTCTTATCCTATTTGCCTCTTCCAAAGCTAACTTGGCTTCTTCTCTTTCCTTCTCTCTAGCTAGTCTATCTTCTTTTCTGGCCTTCTCTAACGCTAACTTAGCCTCTTCCTGTGCTAATGTTATACTAGCTGTAGTAAGTGTTTGAGCAACTGCTAACTCTGCCTTGACTTCTGATTTGACAGTAGCTGCTGATTTCTGTATCTCGGTTTTCAATTGTTTAATGTTGTTATGTGTTAACTGGTGGAGGGCTTCAAGGTCTTTGGTCAATGTACTTTGACCTTCCTTCATGGTTTCAAGCATCGTTCGAATGAACGTCATATCATTCGTTGACATCTTTCTTCTTTTCTTGAAAATAAGGGAAGTATCGACTACAAAAATTACCAGTGAATATCCAGATTGACCAACGCATGCATTTTATACCAGTAATGGAATATATAGAACATCTTAATCCTACTTACATCTATTTCAATCGCGAGTTGTCTCGTATACTTGTTGTCCCATTTTACCGAACTGACATCGCTTCATTTTATCATCTCACTTAACCTATGTTTAACAACATGAATTTACTTTTAAATTTACTATTACATGACAAATGTCGTTAGCTGGTTTACAAATTATGCCTCACAACTATAGTGTACTCCACTAATCTTCTGATGTTGTGTTCATCTCAACAATCATTAAATTTGGGATCGGCATTTTTCTTTTCAAAACTAATATGGCCTCACTCTCGAGTACTTCCAAACTTCTTCTCTCAAGTGCTCTTTCGAATGCATTTCGAATGCTTTTCGAACGCCCCACGGATGGGTATGCCATTTAAATATTAAGAGCGAATCTATATGCGCCCGAAGAAACCCATCAGTACTTATATCCAATGCCCGAAAAAGGATTGCAGACATGTAAGTTACCCAGCTCACAAGCTTATCATGCCTACTAAGTAAAATTGGGAATTCCAGGAACATACAGGATAGATATTATTCGTAAAGAAAATAGTACTACTAGACAAGGTACAAATTTCTACTATTATTTACATTTAGAACAATCGAGAAAACTCCAATCTCGAGGGGTGATAAGGTCTAATCTATAGTGAGCGCCTGTATCTATACCTCGCAGTACTATTTTCGACGATGACGACAATGAAAACGGAATCAGTTTAGATAAAATTGACTAAGTTGCTAAAAAGCACTAGCCGTTTATTAAGCTAATAAAACATGTATAACAACTGGCTTCCTCCCTTAATATTGTGTCTCCCTGACACTTCAACAAAAATAACTGCAAAGATAAATTTGCACGTGGCATTACTGTCGTAAGAAAATGTGAAACGGCGTGACATTAAGTATTGCCCTATTTTATACAGGTCCGCTTCAACTATGAACCGTAGTTCCATATCTAATCAAATTATTCATGAACTATGTGCATATATACATCTTTTATGAAATTCAAATTTTACACTTCATAACGTCGAAGATTAAATTTTCTTCCTCCAATAAGTCTTTCATCTACTCCATTTCTCTTAAACATGAAATTCAAATTCAAACAAACATACACCGCAACTATCGTGTTGAAAGTAATAAATACTCGTCATAATCAATTGAACATAAGTGACAAACATTTAAGCTAAGCACTGTTCCTTTTTACCTTTATCTATATATCATGAAATTCTGAAATAAGTGCTGAAATTATTTACTGAGTTAACAATCTTCTGATAAACGTGAATACTGTAAGTGCACGGCATTAACCTTCGTTTCCACACTTCTCCTCCATAATTATACAACAATTACTTTCTCTCTTAAACACCCTGTACAGAATCTTCCTTTACTACACTCTCATAACTTCACAATTATTACATTCAATACTAGAAAAATTTAAGAGACTCCCCTGCGTCCCTTCGTAAACTTACGTAACTCCTTTACGTTCATATCTCCTTAATCTGCACGGTAATTCAACTATAAACTTCTACTTCAATACATATACTTCCTTTACTTAACATTTCTCCTCTATAATTGATACAACATCGCCTCGTGCTCGTAATTTCATTTCTGTAATAAATCTCTGTACTTTCACCTTTCTAATCACCCTGTGATTTAACTTCGTTAACTTTCCTCTTCACGTGTTTAAATTCAGCTTTACATTTTATTACAACTTTTCAAGAAATATCAGTAAATATTCATATTCTTAACAAAAGATATAAGTTTGACTTCATTCCATTAATATTTGTTTAACAAATTCATTTATGTTTTTAACGCTCTAAATTTCATTAGACATATGTGTTTAAGCTTTTCGTAATACTTTCGTTCATAGTAAATTTCTGACACTCGAATCAACATCATGAGTTGTCGAAATATTCTTTACACTTCGTGACGTTACTTCTTAAGTATACTGTACTTAAATTTGCTCCAATAAATTTCATTTTACTTTAATTACAATCTTACTCCTTCTTTACTTCGTTCAACGTTCTATTCCTTTTATATAGTTTACTCTACATTCCATTTTTATTTTAACGCTCTAAATTCCTTTAATACAACTCCTTTCAATAATTTGCTTTCCTCTAAACAATTCCTTTATATTCCTTTTTTAATGCTCTCAATTCCTTTAATACAATTGGTTCTAAGTTACTCTGAACAATTCCTTTATATTCCTCTCAATTCCTTTATATTCCTCTCAATTTCTTTATATTCCTCTCAATTCCTTTATATTCCATCGCTGCGATAAAACAGATTTAATTAAATTAAATCTAACGCAAGTATGAAAATATTTACACGATTTTACTTTAATATAACCTTAGTGTTAATAGCATCATCATCATGCCAAAATTTCGTCCAAGTGACTGAAATTTTTAAGAAATACGGCAAATAACTCCGTAGCAAAATATGAAAATCACAATAACAAGATCTACACAAATTTAATTACTTTGACAAAATTATACGTTTTAAATAATGCAGTTAAGAAAAATGCTATTGAAAAATATGCAGTTGAAAATATGCGGTTGGTCAATTGGATAATCACACAACTAAACTACAATTCTACATGATAAAAGACAATTTTCTCACTACCTTGTGTTGACTTCTGTACTGCTGAAAATACTTGCATCGCTCCTTCCAAACCAAACTTGTCGTGTTCATAGCAATGTCCACAGCTATGAAGACCGGTTTTGTGACAGCAGCAGCTGGACTCGCGGTGAATGACCTCGCTGTGAACAGCTCTGCCAACTCCCGTCTCTCCTTCGCTCCAAGTAGGCCGGCTTCGATTCTCCATCTCTTCAGAATAGACATCATGGTTTCTTCAGAATAGACATCGGTTTTCTTCAGAATAGACATCGGTTTTCTTCAGAATAGACATCACGGTGTAATACTGTCGTTTATGCAAGCGTTTTCGTGTCTCAAGATGTGTTAAAACTCTCGTAGAAAAGTATGAGTTTTGCTCGGTGATGTTGCGCTTTGCGTAGATATTTGTAGCGTCTTTCATGTTAGTGAATCTGGAATTCAACTGACATCCTTGTAGTCTTCAACTTCCCTATGCTTAACTTAGCACATGTTAATATTCATATTCTTGACAATATAATTGAGACCTCCCCGTTGCTGCCTTATAACTTGCATTTTCAATACAATGTTCAAATAAGCTTTTACACGTAGAAATACTGAGTAGCTTCTTGTCGAAAATGTTTCTAGCTATATGGAACACTTTGTATAAGCACTGCAATATATAGTTGTAGCTTGCTCCCAAGTTACTGAAATTACACTCTCCCTTACTTCCAACCTTTATGAACCGTAGCACTATTATAAAGATACTCGTTTGTGCTCGAGGTCTTGTCTCGTTCAAATCTCAATTGGAAAAGAACTCTCTCGTCCTGCTCTCCGCATTCCTCAAGTTCTCGCCTCACTTCGTCTCCTCCCGTGGTGTGACGTAACTCCTACCACCTCTCCTGACTTCCGTCCGCAGTTCGACCTTCGCCTCTTCCCCTCTCTCATGACGTAACTCTCGCTTCAAGTGGCGTGATCTTTCTCGTAAAGTGAACCTCCCACTTTCGTATAATGGAATATATGTCCACCTTTAAATCATTACTACTTCCTTGCTTTTTATAAATGCATAAGATCTATAGTATTTCACTCATTTCCATACAGTTTTTTCCATATTACTCAAATTTTTAATAAATAAAAATTTTTATTCACTCATTTATTTTCTGGGGTCTTGGTTCATCTCCCGATCAGTTCTTGAGTAATGACCTTCAATAAATTCTGGCGCATAACCAATTCGCCATGGGGCCGGACAGGCATTATAATAATAATGATCGTGTGGCCTCCGGAGAGGCCGAGTGCAGGTCTTTCTAGTTGACGCCCGTGGGCGACCTGCGCGTTGTAATGAGGATGAAATGGTGATGAAGACGGCACGAACACCCAGTCCCCGAGCCACGGGAATTAACCTCAGGAGATTAAAATCCCTGATGGCTCGACCGGGAATCGAACCCGGGGCACTTCGGACCAAAGCCTAGCGCACTAACCATTTAGCCACGGTGTCGGACACTCAGGCATTAAATTCACATAACTTAGAATAAAGTCACCTCGGTCCTTTATTTCTTTACCAATAATACAATACGTTTAATCTCTATCAAAACTTAACATTTATACTATCGGGCGTCTACATCTCAACATTCGCATACCACCTACGTTCCTACTCCATTATCATGCATTGTTACCACAATATACATCGGCGATTATAACTCAATTTCAGCTTAGCCTCACGTATACACCACAAATATAGTTCAGATAGCTTGCGTTAGACAACGGATGACTTAGTTTGTTTCATCAGCAATATGTTAAACATCACATTAAATTAATCTTAGCATTGAAATGGTTTGTTATAAGAAAATTAAAACAATTAAATCCTAAAAGTACCTTGAAGAATAAATAACTCTCTTATATTGGTCAAATTACTCCACTGTCGACATCTACCGTACTCACTGTTTTCCAAATAATATCATATCAATATTCCACCACGAAAATATACTAGTTTGATGATCTAAATATTGCTCCTAACACTTGGCAAAAATATTCGAAGAAAACCCGTATGAAGATAAAATTAATGTCTGCGCAACACAAAACTACTTTGATACATGGCCTGTTTGCCATATCTTGATGAATGCAGTACATTTGCATTTGTCTGTTGGCACAGGCTAGAGTAAAATGTGGCTTTTCACCGATGTCTCTCATTCATGGCTGTGATTATATGGAAGCTACTGAGGTATGGGTGGTGCTTAGTAACGGCATTCAGAGCACAGTCAGTGCCTGTGGATGCTGTGAAAGGTTCTACTCATAGGGTTAGTACTGATGTTCTGACTCAGTGAGGAAAGCAATGGCAAACTACCTCACTCCTCATCTTGCTTAGTACGCCTCAATATAGCGCTGCCTTGGGTTTTTGTGGGTATCTACCGACATAACCTAACAGTGGTGCTTTTTGAGGATCCAACCAGCCTTCGACCTGACTACCTAACAGACAGACATGGTTCGTATTGTCTCTACCTTCAGAAAGATGTGACGCCTTCCTGTCGGCGATCCTCCATGGCTCACATGGTGATTAGCCTGATGAAGAAAAGCTTCCCTTGATCGGCGACGCATCCATGCTGCCATGATGCCCCGTTCAAGTCCTGTCAGTCCATTATAGTGGCCCATGATGTCGTTCATAATTCTTGTAGAATTTACATAGTCTGTCGTCACTCGACCGAAATAGTCCATCATCATAATAAAACACGCCATTAATTTGGCACAGTCTGTACGACTAAGAAGGAATCTAGTCAACTACATCAATGGAGCAGGAGGAAGGTGATCCGGAGGAATAGGAATAGGGGGGGGGGGCAGGATCGAGACCAGGAGAAACGACGTTGTACTGCAACCAAAGTATAGTGACGTCTCACACATTTACTTTTTTGTGGTTAGTTACGCCAGTACACAATTCGCCATTATTTGCCCACTTGTTCGCTTATTTATTTATTTGGATAATTTACGCATATCTGCATCATCATACTGCGTTAAATATTACTATTTATTGAACTTGACGAGATATGAAAATTTAATATAGGTTAATTACTAGTGAATTTTAGAATTATTAGGATTTTAGAGATTTTGATATTAATCTGTGATGGCAGAATTATTACATGTCATGAACAGCTGATAGTTTAGTGGAGAATAGAGAACATACAGATCGAATAATACGGCAATGCCATAGTAAAGGCAAGTTTAGAAGAATTTCTATGATTAGTTGAGAACATTACGGCAAGGTTTATGACAGTCACAACATTGTGAGTGATGTACAATGAAATACAGAGAATTTTAAATTGGTAAAATGACGTGACAATTTATTGAAACATAGAATTGAAAGGGAAAAAAAAACTATTATGTAATATTGAGTGGAGCAGCATTTGAAACATTAGACATGAGAAATGTAGAGGCAGGATATAACGTAATGTTATTTTGTTGTTTCAAATGGGCTGATTATAGATGACATGCATTATTAAAGGTCATTTAGCTAAAGGAGGTCTAATGAATTTAAAGTATATTGACAGACTCCGAATGCTGTGGTAATTAATGAAAGAAATAACTAAGGATAAATAAACACGATAATTCAAAGAGGTATTCTGGTAATAGCAATGTGATAATGTAAGCTCATATGCCAAGTTTATGTTTGATGCAGAAATGAATATATTATGGTATGCCAGTAGGATTGAAAGGAATAGTCCTATGCCGAGTGATAAAATACTGTGAAGGTTGATATCCATGTATTGCGATGGGGTTACGTGAGTTAAGTTGAAGCTACAGGGTCATTATCTATGTGCACCACGATAAGCACGGCAAGCTAAGCCGGCTGTGACTGGCGCAGATCGTGGCCGCGCGTATCCTGTTCAGCTGGTGGTGGTGCGCTCCGCTGACTCATATATTAGTTCACACGTGTTTTGTCATTCATATGGACGTGCATCTGCAAAGCATAGACGTTAGTGTTGCACGTTTAGTGAGTATTGTGGTTACTGTCATTGATGGTCATGCCTAGACCAATTCACATTGCGCGAACGTGTGTATATCCATAATTCGTATATGAAAAGCAGAAAATCTTGTTCTGAAACGAGACAAAATTTCGAATCCAGTTTCCAGGAAGACCTGTGCTTAATGCCAGTACAATTAGGAGGCTCGCTAAACGATTCAAGGAAACAGGCTCCATAAATAATAAAAGAGTCGACAGACTTTCTTTCATCAGAGGATGTCAGGTGCATATTACAAGAGACGGAGGACTTTTTCTGCATCGAATATGAGTACTGTAAGTACACATTATTGAACATGTTTGGTAAAAGTGTGAAAGTGTGCGCTAACCACCGGCTGAACCGGGTACGCGCGGCCGCGATCTGTGCCAGTCACAGCCGGCTTAGCTTGCCGTGTTTATTGGGGCGCACAGGGATAATGACCCTGTATGACCCATTCTTTCATCGAAGCATTGCGTCACTGCTCTTGTCATCAAGCAGTTCCACCACCAGCATTTGCATACCAGCACTCACACTTTGTTATGTTTGATACGTGAGGAATACTTTGGCTTATTAATGGAGTCCACCAGGTGTCACCTTTAGTTCGGAAATGTGCTCCTTGTTTCAAGGCTAAACCTCGTCCGGCTACCCAGATTATTTGAATTCTCCCTTCTTTTCGTTCGGAGCCTAGGAAGCCTTTCGCTTTTACTGGCGTGAATATGCTAGTCCTTATGTTTACCAAGTAAATTCTCCTCTATCTAAGTACAAGGCATTCATCTTGAGCTGGTAACTAATACTTCCACCTCTTACTTTTTAGATGCTCTCTCCACTTGTATGCCTTTGAATATTATAAGTATTGTCTTAAATGAGTTCACGGCAGGGAATTTTATCATTATTGTGCTTTATTTCGAAAAAGAATGTGATGAGGTCGTATATAGTAACCATCGTGAATTATTATAGTCAACTGATAGAGATTTGCTGTGATTAATCATGATAGATGTAGTTGAAATCGGCTGATATGAAACAATGAAGTACCGTAAATAAGTGTGGAACATAAAATGACAGATCAATTTCTAATTTTAGCTGATATGAAAGTAGGCCAGATGACATCTATCAAGGCGAATGACACAGAATATGATCACATAACAGAAATGTTATAAATAATAACCCCTGGCACTACAGCCCATGAAGGGCCTAGGCCTACCAAGCGACCGCTGCCCAGCCATTTGGCTTGCAGATATAGGGGTGACGCGTGATCAGCGCATCGGGTCCCCTCGGCCGTTAATATTGGTTTTCGTGATCGGGGCACTGCCTCACTGTCAGACAGCTACTCAATTGTCTTCATGAGGCTGAGTGCACCCCGTTCCAGCCCTCACGTCAGTTTCTAAAATCCCTGACGGAGCCGGGAATCGAATCCGGGTCCTCCGGATGAGAGACAGGCGCGCTACCCCAACACCACGGGGCTGGCACAGAAATGTTATAGAGTAAAAGTATTTAATGGTGTGATATTCCATTGCGATGGAGAAAAATGGACTCTCTTGAATACGTAGACAAGGTTTAGGATGTTTTTTTTCTAGGAAGTGACAATGTTAATTTTCGTTATTTCATGAACACAAAAGACTATTTGGGTGACAAAAAGAATTGTTGTTAGAATTGTATCCTTATTTATTTTCATATATAAATCTCATTGCAATAGATTTGGAACAGAATTAGGGTAGGTTTATCCTGGTGCCATTATTGAAGGAAATTTATCGTCGAATCCTAATTACAAATTACAGGATCCAATGTTCAATCTTCTGGCTAATACTTTATGTTGTCAATAGATAATAAATGAGAATGAATATTTCTGATATTTTATTATAAACTTCGGAGTTATTTTGTGTAGTAAAAGCACCCGTATTTGATTGGTTGCGTAAATTTATGCTATGGCTAATTTAATTTGATGGAAAACCCACCTTTCCAACAATCCTACTTCACTCTTGAGATGCATAAGATCTTACCTACCGCGTTAGAATATTTAGTTAGACCAAGATAGATTCCATAGCATAAATAATATCAGTTCCATTAACGATTAAATCAGGAGTGAATTTCGTCGTTTGCGATATGTAGCGTTTTCTAGCCGTTTTATTGCATATTGTCAAATCCATCTCGACAGCGACGACGGGTGCAGTCTTATCACTGAAATGCATAGTAAGTGAAGGAATAAGTGCTGTGATGTGACCTGGTAGGTGTATATAACATTGCGTGTTCGTTAAAGTGGACGCACGAACTGTCATTCAAAAAATGCATCAGGTTGGAATCGAACCACTACACTACGGCCTTAAATGCCTCCACCACAAACTCAACTTGTGAGGTGCTAGAAAAATAGTACATAATTACCGCTCTTTTTCCTCGACAGTTTATATCCGCATCATGGTTTACAATATTCATTTAACTTTCTACCATCACAGATCACGGGCCATAACCTACAAATTCGATCGTATTTTCTCCATAAATTAGTAGCAATTCAAAATACCCTTCACAGGAATAAATCGTGAGTTAATGGATAACTATGGTGATCTGACCTGGTAGGTTAATATTGTTCAAAAATATTCTGAATGCTCTATACTCGAAGCTCTACACTATACTACCGATTCTCTCCCACGATGTATGACCGGCCCTTGACCGACTCAGCCACAAAGACAATATACCCGATACGCACTAGACTTAACTATGGCCGTTCCACCTCGAAACTTAATATCTGTGATAGAGTCTTCAATCATAGTTTACAATGCTCATTCAACTTTCTACCATTACAGATCACGTAGCAAAACCTATTATGTTGATCATATTATGACTATGTGTGTTCTTTCAAGGAGAAATAAAGCACATATTTGGCGGGGAATTGTGGTTTTTTTTGCCAGGTCCATGGCTCAATCAACATTGCTGACCCACAGTCAGGGCGCCGAGCAATATAGACCATCGGGAGAAATGCAATGTTGGGTTTCATGAAACTCAATTATAAGGGGCTGGTGAACCACTCTGTATACCAAAAAGCAATGTATTTATGTTATAGCTACTATAGACAGTAAAAAAAACTTTGAGTTATGTTTTTAATTTGTTATAACTACTACTGCCTTCAGTTGTTAGAATATGCCGTGGATGTTAAAGCAACTATGGAGGTCACAAGTGTAGTGGACAGTAATTGGATAGTCTGATTAATCTAATCTATGAAAAATGATGTTGAACCTTTTGGAACATGACCAATAAAAACCCAGGAATAAAAACCCACTGATTTATAAATCTATGTATTTTTTCATAACAAATTTAAATTAGTATTGTACACTGAAAAAATTCACAGCCAATATAGCACAAGTATTGCTTGAAAGGAACATATATATTACAAACTAGTTTACTTGTAACTATCAGATTTAAATAATGGGTGACCCTTAAAAAGTTGTAAAAGATGTCAGACTCAAATACAAAGAGGTGCCCGCGCGGGAAGCCTAAGTTAATGGGTAATGGAGTCTGTTGAAAGAGTCCTGGGGCTTCGAGCGAAGCGAGAAGCCCTCCTGAGCCTTTCTCACATGTGTAGCATTTGTAGCATGCGTTATTTGAAATGATATAACGCCTAGTCTTTCAGACTGACTGTAATTTTTAATAGACACCACTCCGGAGAGGCCGAGTACAGATCTTTCTAGTTGACGCCCGTGGGCGACCTGCGTGTCGTAATGAGGTTGAAGTGATGATGAAGACGTCACATACACCCAGTCCCCGAGCCACGGGAATTAACCCCTGGAGATTAAAATCCCCGATGGCTCGGCCGGGAATCGAACCCGGGGCATCTCGTGCCAAAGCCTAGCGCACTAACCATTTAGCCACGGCGCCGGACATAGACTCCACTAACAAGGGAACTTCGCAATCTTAATGAAACGTTGCACTTATGCTGGTCAGATCGCAATTAATTTATATGTGTTGGTATTTCAGCCACCTCTTAAGAAAGTGACGTGTACATATTTAAATACACGATGAGGCCCAGGTGGGTGGGCTTGTCATATTCTCATATTCTCCTCAACTAATCGTAGTAAACCAACTATTTCCTCGGTAGCCTGTCTATGGTGAGAGAGTCTGCCGGGTGAAGTGCTTGTAGCAGTGTGATTGGCCAGAGAGAATATAAGAACTAAGCGTGAGTATCGAAAGTTCACAGACCTTCTCCATCATCTATGTGAATTTGGGAAAAAATGCGATCTGACTAACATTTGTACTAAGTTTCGGCGAGATGAGGAGATTCACATTTGCTAAGCTCCATTGTAAGATCCAGCAAAAAATACTCACAGTTTAAATTTATTCCGAACTCCACTTAATTAAACCACACTACAGTACTGTTCATAAATATCATACCACCACGTACGTGTTGGTATAAGCATCTACTTTTCACATGAAATAATGAAATAATATATATTTACAGTAGCATTTCGTTGCCATTGGCCCTTCTACAGTAGTTCTATGCATGTTAGATGGTGCAACGTCCTATGAAGTGACGTGACGAGAATCAATTCAATACTCATTATTAGGCAGTGGTTTCTATGACAAGTCATACTTTGTCCCTCATGTAGTCCGGTATTTTCAACGCGTTTCCTAGAATGATAATCAAAATTAAACTGGTTTTATATTATTTGAATTGCAGCCAATGCCATAGCAGGGTATTTTTTAATAGAACGCCCGTAGGTTCCTCAATACATTCAATTTCAAGTAGTTCCAACTTTAGCTACCAGATGCTACCTGACACCTAGCGGCGAACGTTGGAATTTGATAGAGCGTTTCTAACCAAATAGCCTACAAATTCAGCTACACACTACCAATTGTAGTGGTAGGTTCTTATACATGCCATAAATCTATGACATTGACCCGTCGGCTTTACTTCCTCTCCGAAGGAAGGCATACTGAAGGATTTTAGCTTTCTTAAAAATCTGACTACTTTAGCTGGGTTTGAACCCGCGATCTTGGGCATAGCAGTACAGTATGCTACCGACTACGTCACCGAAGTCGTTAAACAGGCTTCATTGGGCATATGAATGCACATTTAGGTGTCCCGTTAGTTTTGTGGCATATTTTGAACAAAATTTCATTATAACGACATATTTTGGTATTTTTCATTAGAATTTTATTTATAAAAACAGAGTGAGCTCTGGATACAATATTTTAAAGGATAGACTGGAACATATATCTACTGAAGAACCATTGGAAATTAGTGTACGCACTTTTTTTTTGTCGTGTAGCCTCCTGAGAGGCCGAGTGCAGGTCTTTCTAGTCGACGCCCATGGGCGACCTGCGCGTCGGGATGAAGATGAATGAAACTGGGCAAGGATGTGGAAGGAAGCGGCCGTGGCCTGTCAGAAGGTACTGTCCCAGCATTTGCCTGGTTTTGAAAATGGGGAAACCACGGAAAACCATTTCAGGGACAGCCGATGGTGGGGCTCGAACCCACGCATCTACCGAGTCAGCAGAGAGCTTGGCCCTATGACCAAACGGTGCGCTTTAGCCAGCGTAGCCACTACTGTCGGTAGTGAATGCACTGTTTCTAGCAGATAAGAACTATTGTTTGCTGGTTGGGTCAATTCCTGGAATCCGGGCTACTTTTTACATAGAAGCAGAGGCAATTCTGTAGTTATTTGTCATTGTTCCTAATTTAAAAGATCTGGCATATATTTCTATATCTCCATGTAAATCATCCTCTTAAAGAATATTTTAAATATGAATGCTTGTGACTTACGACATATAAAAATAGAGCTGTGGATATCAGAAATGAATACAGTAATGCAACGTGACCATTTTAATGTTATGAGATAAACATTTTATCCCATTCCAGAAGACATTAATTTCTTGATGATTTTCTTTATTTCTCATCTCTTTTTCATACTGTTAGCTGCCGGCCTGGAGGTCTTGGATTCGATTCCCGGCTCTGTCACGAAATTTGAAAAGTGGTATGGGGACTGGAACGGGGTCTACTCAGCCTCGGGTGGTCCAACAGAGTAGAGGGGGTTCGATTCCCACCTCAGCCATCCTCGAAGTAGTTTTCCGTGGTTTCCCACTTCATCTTCGGGCAAATGCCGGGATAGTACCGCCCCCGAAAAATGAATTATTTGGGATGAAAATGGGAATATTTTTGAAGCCCCATGATAAAATTTAACCAAGCAATATCAATGCTGGAACTTGGCACAAACCAGTCGTGTTGCTACGTTGAGCAGGAGGGAGACTCCGTCACGTGATATTATTGCGCAACCGAAGGTTCTAGAAGCTTAGAATTGACCTAGCAACAGCGAAAAATCTCAGAAAATGTTTAAATATTGTTATAAATTATACCATTGGATATAAGCCCACAGCCAATAAGGAGAAGCCTTGGAGAAGACGGGAGTTCCTTCAGCCAAATTTTATGGAGAATTATCACATTTAGGCCTCGAGAGCTATTTTAAGAATTGATTATATGAAGAAAATTATAAGAAAATATTAGAAATATTTTGGAAGTCGACGGGAGGTCGAAATACGTCAAAATAAGCATTTTTCTAGTGCCGGCTAAAAATTTCGAGGGAAGGAAAAATGGCGGCTAGATCTGGTGTCTTGGAGGGGAGACGCAAGGCATCAGGGCTATCTTGTTCCTGCGAAGTTGGAAGCGTTCCGACGTGTATTCCGGGAGAGTTGCAGTCCCAAAGGTCTTAGCCGTGTCCGACAGTGGTTGACTCGTGGAGACACCGCTGATTGAGGCTAGATCGTGGAGATCGCCGCGCTTGCGATTCAGGTGAAGTTGCGAGGAGTGTTAATGCCGCACTAACTTTTGACTATTCGATATTAGAGCGATTATTTGTACTACAGTCGCTAGAGCAGAGCACATAGAAGCGTGTTATAAGTTTCCGTGCGATTAAAGGAAGATTTTGAGAACTACAGACATTTTAGGAATGAAATAAAAAAGTAACGGAAGCCAGCGCAGTAAAGCATTTTAGTTCAGGCCAGACTGCAGCGAATACAGATCCGTGCGCACAGATTCACGTGAGTAACAGTGATTGACATTATTATTGAGGAACTATATTGTTACACAAGTATGATGACTGTGTGTATTCAACGAATGAAGACATTTAAGACCTGTAATATGATTGAAATTATGGACTAAGAAAGTATGTGCGCCAGGAATACATTCAAGACAGAGTAGTATATTCAACAATGGAGCTTCGATAGGGAGATTGTTCATGATTGTCTACTTTTCGAGGAGGCATGAGACGTTATGTACAACCACATTCTAGTACATTATCCTCATACATGAGCTCGGACTTAACATCAGTGACTACATAATAATATTCATAGTCCATCTCGATGAATATTTCATATACGAGTGAGGTTCATGACTTCCATTTCGAATTTATTTCGGAATATGAAGCTGAACTTTCAACACTACTCGATAACATAATGAAACTATACCATGATGGAGAACGAAGAGACAAGAATATTTTCAAGATGTCCAGGGATTTCCCAGCAACAATGAAGATGAAGGATGGGAGTCCGCAGTTCGATACCAGATGGAGCTTGATGTCTTCCGGAAGAGGGAATCCTCCCTCGTCCGAGGTCGTAAGTTCGTGGGGATGAACTAGGGTCCAACCTAGTTCCTTGAAGGATAAAACAACTGAGTATTGTCTAATACTTAACTTGAACTTCGAGATCTCCAGTCAAGGTAACAGTGCTTATTAATTTGTAGTTAGAGCATTATAGTGACATTCTAGAGCAATTCCTCTATCCATATTTCGACACATTATGTATTCCATGTGGCAAGCCTCCGTGGCTTAGGCGGCAGCACGCCGGCCTCTCACCACTGGGTCCGTGGTACAAATCCCGGTCACTCCATGTGAGATCTGTGTTGGACAAAACGGAGGCAGACAGGTTTTTCTCCGGGTACTCCGGTTTTCCCTGTCAAAATTTCATTCCAGCAACACTCTCCACTATCATTTCATTTCATCTGTCATTCATTTAATCATTGCCCCAGAGGAGTGCGTCAGGCCTCGGCAGCCGGCACAGTTCATATCCTCGCCGCTAGATGGGGGCTTCATTCATTCCATTCCTGACCCGGTCGGAGATTGGAAGCAGGCTGTGGATTTTCATTTTCATGTATTCCATGTAACAACATTTTATTCTACGAGATCATTTGTGGTGATCGTCTTTCGACATTTTCATATTGTTTGTCTACGATCCAGTTTCTGAACAGAGATATTTAACTTGTTTAAGGAATCAGTATTCCAGTAATTTATTTTTGACTTTCATGAAATCATTAGGAATTCAGGTGATAGACATTTTCGTCTATGTTACCAATTAAATTATTTTATTAATTTAATTTGGGCTTCTTATTCGTCGGTAAGAAACTTGAAGACAGAAGAAAGAAACCAGTGATATTTTGTGATATACCACAGCATCGTTATGAACTTAGCATCGAGTTGGAAAGAAACATTTAACTTGTGATCGATGAAAGTCATAAGATCTCATTGATATTTTTGTATAGAATGGGGACACATTCCGATTTTGACAAACTGTATATTTTATTGGAGAAAGCTAAGTTCTTTCAGTCAATTAAAATTATTTGAGGGTTGAATCTTCTTGGAAGATTATTATCATTCGACGGTAGGGAAATCCTACTAGATTACCCCGTCGAGATTGATATTTATCGGACTTACAGAAATAACACTTGTAGTTATTTATTCACAATGGGTAATATAACGTCATATTGTAGACGTGATATGCCTTCATCTGTGAAGGTGGAACCAGAGAAGTATGGAGAGACAGTACAGTATTTTTATTAAATATATACGCAACAATTTGGAGATATCCCAGTATCGTTTATAAAGTAAATGCAAGGAGGTCTCACACGCTTTGTCCAAAAGTCGTTAGCATGTATAAAGATAATGGATTAACAACTGATGTAATTGTTTGATATACCAGCGGTTGGTATGGCAACGCTAAGGAGTATGCCCATTTCAATGAATGCCAGATTTGTGGAGGAAAAGATGATAACCGTCATGTGTGTATTAATGTGTTTGTATTTCCGTATCCAGTTGGTATACGAGGAGTCGTTTGCGAGGTAGTTACCGCATTGTATTAAAGTCGTTGCCTAGGCAAGACTATTTGGCATTATGGCATAGGATGTGAGTTTTATAGAACTCCTTTTGATTTTATACACGACTTGGGTATGTGGAGACGATAGGGTTGTACCGAAATTTAGACGAGAAGACGGATATTAACGACTGTTATGTATTCTTATGATTAACTTTTATTAAGCACGATTATGCACATGCGTATGTTTTGCCTTAGTGGGTCGAGCATATCCGACTAAGACTACGAACCAGTAATGACAATTGTGAGTAGTATTTCCAAAGATGAGGAAGATTGTATGGATCCCATTAAGTTGCGGTAAACTTTAATGCGAGATCAGAGCTGATGTTCTTTTGTAAATATAGATAACATTTTTATTATTATAATAGCCCACGCTATTAATTGTAACTCAGATTCATGATGTAAATAAGTTTTTATAATTATTCAATCAAGGGAATAACGTGTTAATATTAATAAGTTGTCTGATGTTTTTGAAATGTGCTTAGTGTGAAAGTCGATATGTTTTGAATGTGTATTGATTATTGTTCAGTATGGATGGGAACAACTCCGTCGGGTTAACACGACGTGAGAGAATGAACGTTATGTTGTGTGAAAGTTTCAAGTATTTTAAGCAGGGAATGGATGTAATATTTGCTATTTTGTTATGAGTGAATGAGATTTATTGCTGCCATTTTGCAATAGAGATGTGTATTTTGGCGGAGTGCATTCGAACGAAGGTTCGCTTGGAGAACTCGTTCTAGCGCCCAAGGCCAATGAATAGCCCACAAATGAAAAGAGTTGTTGTCAATGCATTAATTCTTGAATGTAATCAGCCGGTAACCCGGTGAAGCAACGGTTTTGTTATATAACGATGTCACATGACTCAAGCACGCGCCGAGTGTCGCAGGTGTCCTTTTAAAGCGTGGCGGAGGAATGCAAAGCACGCCAGTCTCTGTTAATTGTTTTAACTTGTAGAAAAGGCCTAGGCCGACCAAAATTTACGTCCCGGTGTTCTAGAAACACGGCTTTTCAGTGGCGTAGATGAGGAGAGGAGTGAATGAGTGTGTATGTTTTTATTAAATGTGTGTTTAGAATTAGGTTACTTATGTTATTAAATCGTTTAGTTCGTTGTTAGACGTCGTGTCAGCATGATTTATTTTAGACATAGAGAGATGACACTGTGAAACCCCCTTTTTAGGTCTGGAGCTGACTGCGTAAGCCCCGAGAGAACCAAGGTAGATGCTCGCCTTTAGCTTGAGTGCATATATGTAATTCACAGTTTCATCGTATTTACTTCTGCGTATGTTGTTGAGGATCATGGCGGAGTGGATTTTTGATTAGTAATTTTAGCCGGTGCAGTCAATATTCATAATCCAGCTTTGCTTCGGATATCCGACAGATCTCCTCTCGTATATACGGGCACAGTGGTAAGATGGTGGCCCAACTTTAAGGGGCCACGAAAATAGCTTCGTGAGACCATTTAGAAGTCATCCAGATGATAACATATTTATTGAAGTTTGTGGGATTAATTAACCATGCCATCTGTGATGAACGGGAGTGTAATTATATAGGTAATTTGTATTGTATTTAATAAAATTGCACTCAAATAAAGATCAGATCCAATGGATAGCCTGAGAAAGGAATGATAGGTGGAAATTCTTCGAAATGACCTACGATCTGAATCTAAATTCTTTTTGACCGGTTCATGACCGATGCTAGTCATGTTAATGCAAGGCTAACTTGTTTTAACGACAGTAAATGTAAATTTTCTTTATGGTAGTATATTTAAAATAAATCACAAACGAACGAACTATAGGGACAGGTATTTTAGATATAGGATGTCTGGTAATTAAATATTAAGTTAATATTAAGGCGAGACAATAAGGTGCCCAAATACATGGATTGAAAGATGCTCTAAAGTGTTGTTATATTGCTCTATTTGTTTGTATGCCTACAGCATTTGTTTAATTGATATTGTTGTAATGGCAACGATGGCGACTGAGGATGTCCAGAAGATTATTGCAGAGATGTTGGAGAAAATGAATAGTAATATGAAAGAATGTTTGGATAGTGTTGAAGGTCAAATTAAGGAAAATTTGAGGGTGAATATGGCTGATATGCAGCGAAAATATCAGGAGGCGAAGGGAGACCTGGAGTAGCTTAAAAAGGATCGCAAGACAGATCTTGACTCTGTTGTTGTTAAGGTGGTCGGTGTCAAGGAAAGTTTTAAGGAAGATATCCAGGGTATTCAAACTTCTTTACAGGGTTTGCAGACCAGCTCCACAGAACTTAAGTATGATGTCAGTAATGTCCGCACTGATGTGTCCCATGTTCAGTCTAATGTTTCCCATGTGCAGACCAAAGTTGATCGTGTCCAATCTGATGTTTCCAATGTACAGACCAAAGTTGAGAGTGTCCAGTCTGATGTTGCCCTTGTTAAAACTTATGTTGCCAATGTTCAGTCTGAGGTTGCTAATGTACGGTATGATGTCCCATGTCCAGACCAAAGCAGATAAGGTACAGGAAGGTGTAAGTAACATGCAGGTTGATGTTAATAATATACAAACCGAAATAACTAGCGTACAGAGTGACATTAGCAAGGTTCAATCTGAAGTAAATTCTATGTTTGTTGATGTTACTAAGGTCCAAGGGGACATAAACAAAATTAGAAGGGAAGTAGAGGAATCTAAGCCACAGTGTTCCGAAGGCATAGGTGCTTTAAGAACTCAATTTGTAGATGACACATTGAAAACTACTGTTTCATTAGCTGAGTTGAAAACTAACGTTGATACTCTGCGTAATCAGGTGATAGATCAAAATAAGATCCTTAAGGATGACATAGAGGTTGACATCGCCGAAATGCTAATGGCGAATGTGGTAATATGGAAGGATGAATGGGATAAGTCCAGTACCGAACATATTAAGCTAATTCAAGGTAAAGTTGAAAGTAAACTAGCCTGTACTCAGTTACAAATAAACCGTGATGTTATGAGTGTAAGGTCAGATTTGGGAAAGCGTATCGATCAATTGTTGCAAAGACAGGTAGACGATAAAAATCAATCAACCGAGGCTAATAAAGCTTTAGGAAATCGACATAAACAGTTAGATGAGCGGATAGATACAGTTGTCACAGTCGTGAATGAGATTAATGAGGGAAGATCGTCAGGAATAGAAGATTATATCAGCAGAAGATTGCAAAGTCTAACTTAGGGGACGTTGCTAACCTCGAAGTTTATAAGGAGGACTTGAAGAAAGATGATGATGATGATGATAATTGTTGTTTTAAGGGGCCTAACATCTAGGCTATCGGCCCCTGAGAAGAAAGAAGTAGGAAATCAATTGAAGGATATAATTACTGAAATAGAAGACAAGGAAAAGACAGGAGTTGAAGACTACGAAAGTCATCCATGAAGACCGAGTATGGAGATAGGAGATAGAGAGATCAGGCCAGAAGAGAGAGTGTTCAGATACACTGATGGACTCGAAGAAAGAAGTAGAGATCCTGAAAGAAATAGGAGAGAATGTCGTCCTAGTTTCCAAGATTCTCAACAGAGAAACATGACGGTAATCCTTAACTTTGAGGAAAAGCCTCGTAAGTTCAATAACCTCGATTATTTCATCCCAATAGAGTACATCCGAAACATCCGTGATTACTTTATTGAAGCGCACATTCCTCGTGACCGAGAAATGAAGATAGTGGAGCGCTATCTTGCGGACGGACCTCTTGAGTGGTTCAGAGCCTTCAGGTACACATTTGTGGACTTTGAAGAGTTCGCAGAAGCTGTAATAAGGCGTTATTGGTCAATTGAAGCACAGAACAGTCTGCGCGCGGAAGTATATTCCAGGAAGTATTCGGGTACTATACCGACGCGCTACGCTGATTTCTTTACAACGCAGCTTGCCCGCCTTTGTTTTCTTTAGCCCCCATTATCCACGGCACAAGTGATAGATGCTATCGCCAGGATGTTGCCAGTTGAGGTAGAAGACTGATAATTTCGTCAGGAATAAGCGATTTGGCCGGCATGGACGAACTACTCAGGAAACTGGACTATACGAGTCCAACGCCCAATGTCGTAGCTAGAAACCAACGTCAGGACTTTAAAGAGAGCAATACTGTGTTTATAGATCAAACGCAGGAAACAGAAAGCCCTAAAGTCCAAGAGAAGGGAAACTTAGGTCCCGAAAGAAACACGTATTTCAGAGATAGGAGACCGGAACCCCGGTATAGGAGATTCCGCTGAGATCGTCCCTATCATCAACAGCAAGGACGGGGTAATAATCAGGAGAATCGCAGAAGTGGTTTCTTCCACAATAACAACAACTATAGATACCATAATAATTATAACGGCAGAAACAACCGGAATAACCAAGGTTATAACCAAGATAGGCCCCAAAGGAACGAAGTATTAACCAAGGAGAACTATGACGAACGTCATCAGGAAGGAAAGAAATACTTAAAGGAACTGAGGGAAAAGGAAAGTGGAAATGAAAGTAATAAAAGCTTGAGCGTGGATCCCAAACCCGGTACTAGCCAGCATGGAAACCATGAAAATGACGCTCAGGAACAAAAAAAACTTCATTTTCCAAACGGAAGTATAGGAGAGTGAAAATACTACTGCACTGCACCAGATATTGATAAACGAGGTATACGAAGTAACAGGCCAGGATCTGTTGTTTGAGAATGAGGTCGTAAAAGAGGAAAGGCCATTTGAATTACCAATTATTTGTGTAAATGTCGATGATCAGACATGCAAGGCTCTGATGAACACTGGAGCTATCAAGTCCATTATGTCCAATGAATGTTACCAGAGATTGTCGGGAAGTGACAAGATGACTGCTTTGCCCGCATCTGCTGTGAAAGTGCGTGGCATCTTTCGAGATAATGCTGAGAAGTGTAAGATTCAAGTTTTGTTAAACTTTGAAATAAATGCACGCGCTTACGAACATATTTTCATCGTGGTGGATAAGATAAATTTTGACATTGTGCTAGGCATTGACTTTATCACTAAAGTGGGAGCAGTAATAGATATGAAGAACAGGATTATTAAATTTAGTGAAGGGTTAATAAACACACAAGAGTTAGAAGAACAGGAATTGAATAACAGTCTTGATATGGATTATAGGTAAGATATTTTAACTAACGTCATAGAAGAGGTAGAGAATGCTAGAGAAATGCCTACCCCCAGAGCTGAAGGATTTGATGAGATTTGAGAAGAATATGAGGATTTGATAATGGAATTTTGCGACATATTTGACGAAAAGCCTGGGTTAATCAAAGACTATAAGTATAAGATAAGATTGACTGATGAAAACTCCTATCAGAAGAGGATATATCCCATTCCAGAAAAGTACTATGAAGAAGTACGAGGGATAATCAGAAAGATGGAAGCCGATGGTATTATAAGGAAACAGGCATCTTCATATATCAACCCCATTACTGTAGTGAAGAAGAATAACGGTCAGTTACGCCTATGTCTCGATGCTCGGACCATCAATTTGAAAATTCTTCCCGAGGCAGACCGACCACCGAAAATTCGTGATCTCCTGAGAAAATTCAAAGGAAAGGCATGTTTCTCAGTACTTGATCTCACGGCGTCTTTCTATCAAATTGAGCTTGAAGAAGAGAGTAAACAGTACACCGGTTTTCTCTTTGATCAAACTTCATGGGTTTTTCAGAGGTTACCTTTTGGTATAGTTAATAGTGGACCAGCACTAATCCGAGCCCTTGACGGTAAGCTCACTGACGAGGTCAAGAAGAACGTGATATGCTACATTGATGATTTGACCATATCATCTCCTAATGTAAAGGAACACTTGGTGCATTTGCGTAAGCTTTTCGAGAACTTAATGGAAGCTAATATCAAGGTGAACTTTGATAAGTGTCATTTCATACACGAGAAGATCAATTTTCTAGGTCACACCATCGATCAGGAAGGTTATCACCCGAACCTTGAGAAAGTGGAGGCTGTTACTAGATTCCCTAAGCCCACTAAGGTCAAGCAAGTCCTAAAGTTCGTGGGAGCTTGCCAGTTTATTAGCAGTCACTGTCCGAAGTCTTCCGAGATCATGGCACCTCTTTAGGAGTTACTAAAGAAAAACAATCGTTGGAAGTGGACCAGTACCACCAACGAGGCCTTTGAAAACGCGAAGGAGATGTTGAGGCAAAATGTCAAGCTAGAATATCCGGATTTTGATCGTATATTCTATATCGAATCCGATGCCTCACGCGAAGGTATAAGTGCCGTCTTGTATCAAAAGGATGAAGGCGGAGGAAGCACTATATCGCTTTCACTGGTAGAAAGTTGAAACGACACGAGGAGAATTACTTTACAACGGAACTGGAAACGTTAGCCTTTGTCACAGCTCTTCAGGCTTGGAAGAAGATCTTAATCGGTCATCAGATTATTATCGTGACCGACCACAAGGTAATACAGTTTATGCTTCAAACTGATATTTCAAGTGATAGGTTAACACGATGGGCCCTATTCACTCAACAATTCAACGCAACTATTGTTCACCAGCCAGGGAAAGATAACTTACTGGCTAATGCATTATCGAGAAACCCTATCAAAAGTGTGCAGATTAACCCTGTAAAATTGGAGGAAGAAGATCTGGAAACCGTTAGGAGATTAGCCCGAATCGGTGTGTCACAGAAGAGACATGCTCCAATAAGAAAAATGTATAGGTTTCTAAAGGGTTTCATGGACATAGCAGATGTCGATTATGCATCAACTCGAAGACAGTCACGCCACTACGTATTGAGCGGTGATCTGGTATGCAAATACATAGACGCCGAGCATACAAAATTCCGCTTAGTTGTGCCCCCTAATTTTGTCACGAAGTTAGTGTGGCTGGCACATCACTCAATAGGACATGGCGGTCTAGATAAAACTCTCAGTACACTCAATGAGAGATTTACCTGGACCAATATGAGATCTGCCATTGCGAAGATAATACGATCATGCGATGAATGTCAGAGAGGGAAATTCACATCAGAGTTGTTGAAAGGTAAACCAAGGCCCATGATACCTTCTAAACCGCATGAGTTGATGGCGGCGTATATATTTGGCACCTGTCCAAAGGGCTACCAAGGGAACCAGTTCTTGTTAGTAACAGTGGACGTCTTCTCCAAATTTGTCACGATGGATCCAATGCAGAAAGCAAACACGAGAAATGTAGTAAGTAGGTTGGAAAATGCTGTTTTTCCAAAGGCAGGAAGACCAGAATACTTGTTATCAGACCACGGAGCCCAGTTCACTTCAGCAGAATTTAAAGCAGATATGGAAAGATTAGGGATATAACTCATATTTTCTAGCGTGCGTTATCCTGAATCAAATTCTAGCGAGAGATATATGGCGGAATTTAGTAAATTCTGCAGAATTCTCTGCCCAAACGAACACCCCAGTTGGGTTAAGTATGTGCCAATCATTGAAGAATGTTTGAACTCCACAGTTCAAGAGAGCACGACAGAAGTTCCAATTGTCTTACATTTAGGAAGGAAACCAGAAAGACCATGGGACAACACATTTAATTTCATTCCTAGTGATCCTGATGTAGGAATACAGGAAAGGATTGATAGAGCGAAGGAGAAGCTCCAGAAAGCAGCTGATAAACGCATGAAAAGAGTTGAAGGGAAGAGATTTAGCAAGCCTTTAGAAGTAGGAGACTTAGTTTCATTGCGCCGACCAGTCAAAGCGGACGTAAGCAAGAAGGTATACCCGAAGCTCGGAGTTATCTTTAGTGGCCCGTTCCGCATAGAAACCGCCTATGGGAATAACTGTTACGAGCTATATGATGAAGAGAATAACGTTATTTTGGGGAAATATAACGCTAAGAACCTGAAGAAATATTTTCAGAAAATAGGCTGAAAAATAATTCATTATTCGAGTTCAGTGACATGTCTAAGAACCTGATTCGAAGTGATTAAACAATTTTGCTACTATTTTTAACTTGAGATGGAGGGAGAATGCCCCCAAAAATTAATTATTTGGGATGAAAATGGGAATATTTTTGAAGCCCCATGATAAAATGTAACCAAGCAGTATCGATGCTGGAACTTGGCACAAACCAGTCGTGTTGCTACGTTGAGCAGGAGGGAGACTCCGTCACGTGATATTATTGCGCAACCGAAGGTTCTAGAAGCTTAGAATTGACCTAGCAACAGCAAACAATCACAGCAAATGTTTAAATATTGTTATAAATTATACCATTGGATATAAGCCCACAGCCAATAAGGAGAAGCCTTCGAGAAGACGGGAGTTCCTTCAACTAAATTTTATGGAGAATTATCACATTTAGGCCCCAAGAGAGCTATTTTATGAATTGATTATATGAAGAAAATTATAAGAAAATATTAGAAATATTTTGGAAGTCGACGGGAGGTCGAAATACGTCAGAATAAGCATTTTTCTAGTGCCCGCTAAATGTTTCGAGGGAAGGAAAAATGGCGGCTAGATCTGGTGTCTTGGAGGGGAGACGCAAGACATCAGGGCTCTCTTGTTCCTGCGAAGTTGGAAGCGTTCAGATGTGTATACCGGGAGACTTCAGTCCTGAAGGTCTTAGCCGAGTCCGAGAGTGGTTGACTCGTGGAGACACCGCAGATTGAGGCTAGATCGTGGAGATCGCCGCGCTTGCGATTTAGGTGAAGTTGCGAGGAGTGTTAATGCCTCAATAACTTTTGACTATTCGATATTAGAGAGATTATTTATCTACAGTCGCTAGTGCAGAACACGTGGCCAACGAACGATACTGGCCCCAGTGTGAGCAGCCATCTTGTCTGTGACGTAGGCGAAGTAGTGACTCCGGTTGAGTAGACTTGTTTGTGAATTTATTGTGAATAGCAGTGTGAGAATAGTTAGTGTTTTATAAAGTGTAATGTCCAACTTTACATTCAACTTGTGTTGTGGTGCATCATGTAGCTGCAATAATCACGTAGCCTACAGGGTAAGTGTTAACACTTGCGATACTTTATTTCTCATTAATGATACAGGTTAATCAAACGCACGTGTGGTGCAGGTTATGTACGAACTTACGTTAGCCTAATATTGTGGATGTTAAGGACTATTGAAATGCATGCTAAGTTAATTATCTGAGTTAAAGTTAGATATTTAATGAATGTGTCCCTTTATAGGAAATCAAAATGCCGAGATGCTGTAATGTGGCTGGCTGTAAGAACAATTACAGATCTCAGCATGAAAATGTTTCTACATTTTCTCTCCCAAAGGACGAAAAATTAAGAAATATATGGCCTAGAGAAATTCCCACTGACTTCCCTAAAGTGAACAAGCCCATAATTTGTATAAAACATTTTCCTGATAGCTCTGTTGTCAGGACAGAGCAAGTTGATGGGGAAATGAAGACATTTGCTAGGAATTATCCGAAGTTGAAACCTGATGCAGTATCTTTAATGTTTTCGAATTTGCCAGGATAGCTATCCAGTCCTGGGCCTTCTTCTAGAAGACTGTGTGATGCAGAGGTAGAAAATCTCGGATAAAGCCATAGAAGCGAGCTTGGAAGACTTCAGACACTACGAAGAAGAGAATTCTGTGAACAGTCTATCGGATATATCTGAACACTTATCCTCCAACAGGAATAAATTTAAGCAGGAATGGACACATATCAAGACAGAAGACAAGTTGGTGAAGTGCTTGAAGAATGTGAGTGATGCAGTGCCCATAATTACAGGTTCTGTGTGTATTCTAAATAACCTCAGCATTGAGCTGGCTGTCAATGGGTTGCAGATTCCCAAACATTAAGTGCCACAAAAGTTTCTTTGCATTACTGATAAAAATTCATTTGATGAACTAGCCTACTTCAGTTCATTGAAAATTCTGAGTGCGATGAAAATGGAAGAAAGTTGTCAGCAATGAATGCTCCTGTGAACATCCTACAGAGAAGTTTTTCGAGTGATGATTGCACACCATTATAGTCTTTAATAGAGCAAATTAATTTTTTAGATGTTAGGCAAACAATCGTAGGTACAGAGGAGACACGTTACTCTTGGCAGCTTACATATAATATGTTCACTTGTCATCAGTGTACAAAAAGTTACATCGGAGTGGTCATATTTATCTGCCTCATCCATCAAATCTTCAAAAGTTGCTTGGTAAGTTTGATTTGAGTACTTTTGACAGTATTGGGAGAATTGAGTAACCTATCTCAGTCTAAAGAAAAATAATTACTTGAAAGATCATGAATGTTCATAAATTACTTTTCGTTCATTTTAATGGAAAAGTTGAACTGTACTCTTCTAAAGCCATGGCGAGACAAAGCCATTGGTCGCTACTTGGTTAAGCGACTATCTGGACCAAAATTATTGTTAGTAGTACAAGCAAGGAGGTCTGGGGTTAGGTTTGTGTTTGTATGTAAAGAATACTCTGTATTGCTGGTACCAATAATGAGCGCTGGCAGCTGTCAAAGCTAACACGTGAGGAAATGCTGCGTTGCCACTGAGGCAGATCATGACTCATAACATTCCAAGAAGCTTCCAGGAAGACACAAATACCGGGATCTGTGGTGTTTCAGCCGTATTCGTGTGAAGGGTCAATTAAACATTGCGATGCACGCGAGTTTAGGGGAATTTTTAGTTGCCTAATCGCTCTAGCTGCTACTAACTTAATTATGGGTCTATTCCTTTCATAGCCCCCTCTTCGTCACTTGTGTCTGAATTGGATCTGGAATTGCTTTCCAGGGAAACGATGAAGCAATCTACCCCATCATCGAGTATACATTCACGTTTCGTAGCCTCATCCAGTTCTCGTTGCACTATTAACACAACACGCTTCCAGTTTTATGAAGTCACTTCCCTAATAGCCTAAACGGTAAGCTTCCCAACCTCACGGAGTGTGAAATTCTTATTATGCCGTGCTACATAACCCTTCACTTGACCCCATATCATTTCTATAGGATTGAAGTGGCAATGATATGGGGCAGCGTGATGATCTCATGGCCATGCTTTCTCGCCAGTTCATCCACGTGGTAGCCTACATGGGTTTAGGCTTGCGCTGCTGTATAAGGTTGAGAAGTATATAAATTCAGAATGAAAGTGGAATGCGGCTTATACACTTACAGCAGACATGAATGTACTTTTACATACCTTGTGTCCTTGTTTCATCTTTTGGGCGATATTACGTATTGAAATTAGGAACCCTAATTACTACTGAACCTCATATATGTGCTAAAGTAAGTAAATATGTGTTTTTATTTTTTGCTATTTTAAAAAACAGCTGCCATGCTTCGATAGCACTTGCATCTCGTTCAACCGTCATCAAGGCTCACTCTAGCAGCACGCACCGAGGGACACACATTGCTGCCAACATGTGAGATACAAAATCACTGTTGATAAAAAGAAGTGGGATGCAAAATCACTGTTGATAAAAAGTAGTGGGATGCAAAATCACTGTTGATAAAAAAGAATCATCGGGACACGTTAGGCAGTAACCATTGCCAAAACTCATTGATCTGGGCGCGTTAGGCTGTAACCATTGTCAAAAACCATTGGATTGGACAAAACGAAGGTAAGAATGGTCGGGTGTAGGCGCGGCCTTGGCCGAGCGCTGCTAGCGGGGCATGGTTGACACAAAACTCATTGATCTGGGCGCGTTAGGCTGTAACCATTGTCAAAACCACAGTTGTGCGGAAAAAAATACACATACTTTTTACAGGAGAGCGATATACTGCATAGTTATTACAGATCAGATAACAAAAAACACTCTTTTCAGCCGTACAGAGATGCGAAATATTGCGCACACTAGCATAATTAGAGTCGTGAACTGAGTGCTGCGCACGAATGATGCCCACTAGAGACTGAATTGGGCACTTTTTTGTTTCACATAGTACCGTAAGGGCGAGGTTGGCAGTACTGTTATGGTACTTTTTTGAAGATTGATTTGAACAATGAAGCTCACTGCTGTAATTTTCGCTATATTTGGGATGGCTGGGTAGGTCACAGACGGTGGAGGAGGAAACATCAATTAAAACATTGCTTCCTGATTTATTTTTCCTCCTTTTATAAGGTATTTTGGCTAATTCATGTATTATATAGAATGTTATCGCTCGTTCTATGTTCATTCAGCACTACCGAGAAGGATTCCTTTTGTCAGAGAGCTGTCGCATGGTAGGCTACACTATGGTGGTTGAGCCATTCCAACATTCGCGGCTTCGTACTTGAAGTTGTTGGAGCTTATTCTATCTGTACTATGTGGTACGAAGCATTGTCCATTAAAATAACACTGTGTTCAGGGATGTTGGGTAACAATTGTTCCTGGAACCATTTTAAAAACTAGTTGTAGTCCATGTCTTCATGGTAATCACCAGTTCTTTTCGACCTAAAGAGCAAAAGTGTATTATTAACAAAGCCGTGTGATAGCCCAGCGTGTAGAATAGTAAATCGACCCCCTCTGCCTGACGGCCGTTCCTTGTCCCCTGAACTGAGTTGTCACTCCAACCCTTAGACACTGTGTGACCAGCATTGACCCACATTTCACCTAACCACACAATACCCATAGCATGTTTGCCCTATTAAGTTTTGAATTTTCCAGTAGCCTATTTTCACCCAATTTTCACAAAATTTTGTAGGTTCTTTAAAGTGAGCATAATTAAGGGAATTCTAAACTTTGAAGCTATTTGGTTCAGTCATTTAGAAATTATAACATTTTATGTAATAAATATGCAAATATTGAAAATGTCCCAGGTACACCAACTTTAAAGTTATCAATCTAAAACTTCTATGGAATGATTACCAATGGTCTACAAATAAAAATTGGTATTACTTTTAAAATCAGTGCAAATGGTTTATTATTAAAATATATTTTCTTAGAATGACCCGTTGTTCTGTTAAATTATGTCATTTATTTCAAATTTGAACCTAAATATTTCTGAAAGTTATTAATATTTTTCAAAATGAATTCCACATATTATTAAGGCCACAAAGTTGTATGTGCAAACGAAGTTTGAAGGTAATGGGATCAAAACGCAGGCAACTGGAACATTTAAAATGCTGAAAAATATAGTATTGAGAAAAAGCTAACTTTATTAAAAAGAACAGTATTTTAGTGGAATTTCCTGCATCAAGACTTCCCTGTGTTTACAAATCACTTTTCCCACACTTCAGAAGTAACTTATTACTAAGTTAAACCCATCTTTCTCCCTGATGTTGACACGAAGATTTACTGCCACATTCACCACACAGGTCTGTAAACAAATTTTGGAGGGCACCCATATATGAATGAGAATGTGCTTGTCATTAACACTAGGTCTAACAGTATTCTCCTCACTAAAATAGGCCTATTCCAGTTTTCTGACACTGGCAGAAGAAGTAGTTGCAGCTGTTGAACTTGCATTACTTAACTTCACATGTAATATCACCCCACTGTTTGTCAACATTCAAAATAGCACTATTCCATTTCTTTGTTTCACGGACTTTCGGTTTACGCCATCGACTAGATACAGAATACATCTAATAAACTGCACACAAATCTCTAAAAAACCATTAACTTACACAAGTTCCACCACTCACAGTAAACCAATAAAAATATAATTCTTGCGAATAAACTTCACTAAAGCCACTGACCATCAAAATAAACAAAGACGCATGGTTCCACCATGTATCCAACATAGCCTATACTTTACTACAAACCAAAATACTTCTGTTCGATGTTAAATATGTGCATGTGTATAGTAAAGATATTCTTTTAGTGAATGCCATACAGCTAAAAATTATATGGGATAAGAAAATAACATGTACGGTAAGAAAAGTTTCACACTTGACAAACATTGCCGAGGCTACTCATAACTGATAAATTTACCAACAGATGGCACCTTAAGCTTGTATTCAGATGATTGGCATGATAATCTTGGCCAAGAGTATGAAATTACAACAAAATTGAGGGGTTTTTGGTTCTAGGAAGTGGGCGTTGCCCATTTCAAGACCTAAGCACGTGTTCTTTAAAAGCCCCCGTAAGGTATTTAAAAATGGCCGTGCATAAAAAACAAATGTATGTTTAAGTGCCCCAAGTGATGCGGTAACTTCTAGGGCATGAAACCAGATTTTGGTTTCTTGTTTGTAATTTTTGGCCTACAACTCAGTAGGGTCTCCCCATTTCATGTAGGAACTGACACCTCAAAGCCACAATATCTGGCCTCTCCATGATCACCTTCCCCCCATTAATTTTCTTATATTTAAATCCCAGATCGTGCAACACTTTATTCAGTGAAGAAAGGCTTCCTTGAAATAATTGTGCCTCTCTGAGCAAAATCAAGAAGTTTGCGACATGTTGGAATTTCTTTCCTAAAATAATAGCTATAAATATGCCGTCTAACAGCATCTTGTTGAAAGCCATCTAAATTAGTGACCACACCTTCTCTATGCCTCTTCTTCCCTGGAGTTGAAAGTTTAGACGGGCCAGCATCATCAGGCAGGAACTTCCCTTCCGTCACTCGGTACACAGTGATTCCACTCACACCAAGAGTCTTGGCAGTTCTTTTCCTCACCTGAACAAATGGAATCAGAGGTTCCTCCCGTAAGCGCATACTTTCCTCTTCTTCCTCCATAAAATTCCTCACCGCACATACCAACTCCTTTACTTGGCTATGGAGAGTCACACCACGGCCTGAAGTTTTTCTGTCGCAGAGAATGGATCCTGGGCCTTCCGCGAGCATGTACCGATGCCATTTTTACACAACGAAAATAGACACGATGACGCAAATGAAAGAAATAAACTCAAAATCTGTATATACACACGCTTCCAACAAACACAGAACGATAACGCTTACTGTAGCCTATGAAAGAATAAGCAAATGCACTTCAATATATACACGGGATGTTACTAATGGCAGTGACGAGTTAGTTCACAGTAGAACACTGCGTCAAACCATGTGCTCACTGCTGTGTCGGCTTTCATTGCAACACTGCTCGCTGTTGCCCTCTTGTCTCCACTCCTCACCTCACCATTCAAGCGGATGGCAGCTTTCACCGTTCATCTTTTGTAAATCAGAGTATAACACATAGAATTTAACATGTATGCAGCGTTTAAACCCTAAGTGTTGTCCATGTTGTCATGGATGATGCCATTTTGTGTCTAGGGGAATTTTGTAAGTGTGAATTCAATTCCATGACCACATTAAAGCTATTGACACAAGTTGGCAGGCTTGTTTTGTTGAGATAAATTAGAGATGAAAATAGTACAAGAGTTAATACAAGACTCTATCGTTGCCAAGGCTGCAAGATACCATTGTAATTAATAGTGATTTTGTACTGCATAAGGAAACAGTAGCAAGGCAGCTGGAAGCAAGTTAGACATGTCCAGTCCTCAAATTGTGTTCATGCATCTTTGTAACGATGAATTTGTAACCCACTAAGCTCCAGTGAGATTGAGAAATGGTGTTAAAAAAAATTAAAATCCTGAAGAGATCATGAATCATCAGCAAGGTATAATGGCTGTAGGCCCTATGTGCAGTGCAGGATTTTTGAGAATATTAATAGCTGGAGGATATTAGATCCTAATCATCGCCAGTAATATATCCAAGATCAGCAAGATATCACCTTTATAGCCTACTTGGTGAAACCTGCAAACTTCATTTTCTACATTCTAAGATTCTTCCAGACAATGTGTTAATGTGCTTGAGATGTTTATATTTATAACCAATGCCCTAAATAAAATAATGTCTGTAATTCATTTTGTGTGTGCTTATTATAATTAAGTTAAGTGTAAACATTACTGTGTCATTGGATGAGGATTACTTTTAATTTGCTAGTGTTCTTGAAGATACGGGCATAGTTTTGTACTCCAGGGCCCTGCCAATCACCACATCCAGAATTCTCTGTTACAGCTCTAGATTTACCCATTTCAAACCGATTTTCCCAGTGTGTAGTACTGTTAACTGCTTATTTTCCATGTGGCCTGCAAGGATGCCCATGTTCTTTTTCAGGGGGATTGGATGTGGTGAGGAGTATACGATATTTTCAGGGAGGAAGGGGTAGGGGAGGACTGGGTATGATATAAAATTCTTCATCCCCAGACCACCAGAGTGAAACACAAAATAAGAAAAAATAATTAAAAGTTGAGGAATGCTTTCATTTGAATAATTTGAAGGGTCTCGTTTGACATTTGGTGGAGATCTTGGACATCTTATTGGGAGGAAGATACCATGTCCGTGTAGCCAGCATAGATCCAAATTACAATGGCAAGTATGGTCTTTCTTTAATTTTAATAGGCTAAATGGAACAGTTCCACCTACATGGAGTAGGGGTAAGTAAAGTGGCTTCTTGACCAGGTGTCCTGCTTTGCGAAGGAGTATTTGAACCCTGATATAGGATTTAAATAGTCTTCAAAGCTTCGCACGAAGGCTCTTCATAGAATGATTGGAATCCCACTCCTTGCATCCTGGAAGTGTCTTCCCAACTCAACTGTAAATAAAAGCTAACTGAAAACCACTACCACATCCTTTTCTATTACAAGAACAGTATACACATAAGTGCATGGGGCTGATATCCACGACATTTCAATCCTCTGAATTAACTCACAATGAATAAGTTTCCAAGGTCCTTCATTTGTAGTAATATACTTCGTTATAAAAATCTTGAGCCCATAAAACCATAAATTTGACCTAAGCCTAACTGGGAATGGGAGAAAACCGTTAAACATGTCCAACATTAAGGTAGTTGCCACAAGAAGTAAACCTGCCACTGTAGGGGATTGGTGTCAGATAAAAGGCTCTCTGCTAAAGGAGGTAAGTGTAATCTCAGCAATTCATATATGTATCTGAAGTAGTCCTATGCATTAAATTTTTGTTGTTGAAAAAGATTGTCTTATGGTAGGCCTACTCAAAAAGCAAAATGTTAAAAACCACGAGTGTAGACTCAAATTTCTTATATTCGTTTTTATTATTTTGGGGCATGAATGACCCTTCCCTTGCAATAAGCGGTCTAGCTGTATGCCTCTCACCAAGGCGGTCCGGGTTCGATTCCCGGTCAATGCATGTGAGATTTTCGAAGTGAAATGCCATGTCATGTGGTTCGGATTCCACGTAAAAAGGAGGTCCCGTGGCTCATGATCTCAAGATTAACGGTCACGTTAAACTACAAGCTTCCTTCCTTTTTTGCTTTCCTTGCAATAAATGAAGCACTGGATACATTCTCCTAATGCAATGCTTGGTTGTTTCTTCTTTCTTTAAAATTCCAGCTGCTTTTAAAGTTAAGCTTACATGTAAACTGGTATATATGGAAACAACTTATTGATGAACAAAGATAAGAGGATAATATGTACAGTTTTGTATATCTGCATGAACTGGAACATCCATTGAATGTTTGTATTTCACTGCTTAATATTCTACTGCTCTAAAGTTTTGAGATAGTGATAGAGGTTTATTTCTTCCACAGCATTTAACTTTACTTATTGATGAACAAAGATAAGAGGATAATATGTAGGCTACAGTTTTGTATATCTGCATGAACTGGAACATCCATTCAATGTTGGTATTACACTGCTTAATATTCTACTGCTCTAAGTTTTGAGCTAGTGATAGGGGTTTATTTCTTCCACAGCATTTAACTTTACTTATTGATGAACAAAGATAAGAGGATAATATGTACAGGTTTGTATATCTGCATGAACTGGAACATCCATTCAATGTTTGTATTACACTGCTTAATATTCTACGGCTCTAAAGTTTTGAGCTAGTGATAGGGGTTTATTTCTTCCACAGCATTTAACTTTATTTTTGAGCATCCTTAAATTCACACTAACAAATTACTCGGCTATTGGTAGGCTTGTATAGATGAGAATACCTCGGTGCAATCAATGCGGCGAGGCGAGCGAGCGACACCACACCTCTGACGTCACAGATCCGCGCCATGGCCTGTCTTTCTCGTCGGCCACGTGCAGAACACATAGAAGCGTGTTATAAACTTTCATTGCGATTAAAGGAAGATTTTGAGAACTACAGACATTTTAGAAATGAAATAGAAAAGTAACGGAAGCCAGCGCAGTAAAGCATTTTAGTTCAGGCCAGACTGCAGCGAATACAGATCCGTGTGCACAGATTCACGTGAGTAACAGTGATTGACATTATTATTGAGGAACTATATTGTTACACAAGTATGATGACTGTGTATATTCAACGAATGAAGACATTTAAGACCTGTAATATGATTGAAATTATGGACTAAGAACGTATGTGCGCCATGAATACATTCAAGACAGAGCAGTATATTCAACAATGGAGCTTCGATAGGGAGATTGTTCATGATTGTCTACTTTTCGAGGAGGCATGAGACGTTATGTACAACCACATTCTAGGACATTATCCTCATACATGAGCTCGGACTTAACATCAGTGACTACATAATAATATTCATAGTCCATCTCGATGAATATTTCATATACGAGTGAGGTCCATGACTTCCATTTCGAATTTATTTCGGAATATGAAGCTGAACTTTCCACACTACTCGATAACATAATGAAACTATACCATGATGGAGAACGAAGAGACAAGAATATTTTCAAGATGTCCAGGGATTTCCCAGCAACAATGAAGATGAAGGATGGGAGTCCGCAGTTCGATCCCAGATGGAGCTTGATGTTTTCCGGAAGATGGAATCCTCCCTCATCCGAGGTCGTAAGTTCGTGGGGACGAACTAGGGTCCAACCTAGTTCCTTGAAGGATGAAACAACTGAGTATTGTCTAATACATAACTTGAACTTCGAAAACTCTAGTCAAGGTAGCAGTGCTTACTAATTTGTAGTTAGAGTATTATAGTGACTTTCTAGAGCAATTCCTTTATCCATATTTCGACACATTATGTATTCCATGAAACAACATTTTATTCTACGAGATCATTTGTGGTGATCGTCTTTCGACATTTTCATATTGTTTGTCTACGATCCAGTTTCTGAACTGAGATATTTAACTTGTTTAAGGAATCAGTATTCCAGTAATTTTTATTAAGGAACAGTAAATTTATTTTTGACTTTCATGAATTCATTAGGAATTCAGGTGATAGACATTTTCGTCTATGTTACCAATTAAATTATTTTATTAATTTAATTTGGGCTTCTTATTCGTCGGGAAGGAACTTGAAGACAGAAGAAAGAAACCAGTGATATTTTGTGATATACCACAGCATCGTTATGAACTTAGCATCGAGTTGGAATGAAACATTTAACTTGTGATCGATGAAAGCCATAAGAACTCATTGACATTCTTGTATAGAATGGGGACACATTCCGAATTTGACAAACTGTATATTTTATTGGAGAAATTAACATTATTTGAGGGTTGAATCTTCTTGGAAGATTATTATCATTCGATGGGAGGGAATTCCTAGCTAGATTACCCCGTGAGATTGATATTTATCGGACTTACAGAAATAACACTTGTAGTTATTTATTCACAATGGGTAATATAACGTCATATTGTAGACGTGATATGCCTTCATCTGTGAAGGTGGAACCAGAGAAGTATGGAGAGACAGTACAGTATTTTTATTAAATATATACGCAACAATTTGGAGATATCCCAGTATCGTTTATAAAGTAAATGCAAGGAGGTCTCACACGCTTTGTCCAAAAGTCGTTAGCATGTATAAAGATAATGGATTAACAACTGATGTAATTGTTTGATATACCAGCGGTTGGTATGGCAACGCTAAGGAGTATGCCCATTTCAATGAATGCCAGATTTGTGGAGGAAAAGATGATAACCGTCATGTGTGTATTAATGTGTTTGTATTTCCGTATCCAGTTGGTATACGAGGAGTCGTTTGCGAGGTAGTTACCGCATTGTATTAAAGTCGTTGCCTAGGCAAGACTATTTGGCATTATGGCATAGGATGTGAGTTTTATAGAACTCCTTTTGATTTTATACACGACTTGGGTATGTGGAGACGATAGGGTTGTACCGAAATTTAGACGAGAAGACGGATATTAACGACTGTTATGTATTCTTATGATTAACTTTTATTAAGCACGATTATGCAAATGCGTATGTTTTGCCTTAGTGGGTCGAGCATATCCGACTAAGACTACGAACCAGTAATGACAATTGTGAGTAGTATTTCCAAAGATGAGGAAGATTGTATGGATCCCATTAAGTTGCGGTAAACTTTAATGCGAGATCAGAACTGATGTTCTTTTGTAAATATAGATAACATTTTTATTATTATAATAGCCCACGCTATTAATTGTAACTCAGATTCATGATGTAAATAAGTTTTTATAATTATTCAATCAAGGGAATAACGTGTTAATATTAATAAGTTGTCTGATGTTTTTGAAATGTGCTTAGTGTGAAAGTCGATATGTTTTGAATGTGTATTGATTATTGTTCAGTATGGATGGGAACAACTCCGTCGGGTTAACACGACGTGAGAGAATGAACGTTATGTTGTGTGAAAGTTTCAAGTATTTTAAGCAGGGAATGGATGTAATATTTGCTATTTTGTTATGAGTGAATGAGATTTATTGCTGCCATTTTGCAATAGAGATGTGTATTTTGGCGGAGTGCATTCGAACGAAGGTTCGCTTGGAGAACTCGTTCTAGCGCCCAAGGCCAATGCATAGCCCACAAATGAAAAGAGTTGTTGTCAATGCATTAATTCTTGAATGAAATCAGCCGGTAACCCGGTGAAGCAACGGTTTTGTTATATAACGATGTCACATGACTCAGGCACGCGCCGAGTGTCGCAGGTGTCCTTTTAAAGCGTGGCGGAGGAATGCAAAGCACGCCAGTCTCTGTTAATTGTTTTAACTTGTAGAAAAGGCCTAGGCCGACCAAAATTTACGTCCCGGTGTTCTAGAAACACGGCTTTTCAGTGGCGTAGATGAGGAGAGGAGTGAATGAGTGTGTATGTTTTTATTAAATGTGTGTTTAGAATTAGGTTACTTATGTTATTAAATCGTTTAGTTCGTTGTTAGACGTCGTGTCAGCATGATTTATTTTAGACATAGAGAGATGACACTGTGAAACCCCCTTTTTCGGTCTGGAGCTGACTACGTAATCCCCGAGAGAACCAAGGTAGGTGCTCGCCTTGAGCTTGAGTGCATATATGTAATTCACAGCTTCATCGTATTTACTTCTGCGTATGTTCTTGAGGATCATGTCGGAGTGGATTTTTGATTAGTAATTTAGCCGGTGCAGTCAATATCCATAATACAGCTTTGCTTCAGATATCCGACAGATCTCCTCTCGAATATACGGGTACAGTGCCTCCTGTATGGCCACGGTCGCCTCCTTCCCTCTTCCTTGCCTCTCCATCCTAATCTTCCCCTCCCTTCCCTGTTCGCTTTGCAGGTGAGGCCGCCTGGGCGAAGTGCTTATCACACATCCCCAGTTGTATCCACCCAACTACATGTTCCAAGCTCCAGGACATTGCCCGTAGCGGCGGTAGTGGTGAGTTCCCTCGCTGAGTCCGTGGGAAACACCAACCTAGATGCTAAATTGACTAAATAATTTAAGAAAAATAATCATAATACATTAATGGGGTAGACAAAGCTTTGAGTACTGGAAATTAGCGATATTCAGTATTTTCTTGCTCAGTATATGCGTCGTAGTCAGATAGGGAAATCCATAATTTCATGAAAATCCTAGGCACTTCATGAAAATTCCGGCATATGATGTGAAAGAAGATAGTTCCACTATCTGACGGGTTTCTTCACGCGGTGACGGACCGATTTAGGCCGATGGTGCAAGAAATGATTTTACAATATCTGTCGAGGCACTTCATGAAGATCCGGTGTTTGTTGATTCGACTCTTCATGAAATGACTGATGCAAGGAAGTCGTGCATTAATTATTTTAATTATTCATTTTCTAGAAATAAATTAATGCTTGTTTATTATGGTTTTCGAATTTAATTTTCACGTAAGACCCAAAATCTAATCGTGGAATACCGGGTGCTCTTTACTCTCTACCTCTCTATATATTTCTGACTACGACATAATATACAGGGTGAACAAAAATGCCGCACTTGGAGGTCGACATGCGATTCCTCATCCAATTGCAAGACAAAAGTTTCAATAGCAAAATCTGATCGGGTGCTGTTTGAAAACACAAGTATGAAAACGAGAAGCTGGCAACACTGTCACATCATGCAGTGCATCGGAATGTACAGAGAAAGCTCCGGCAGAGCGCCGAGTTCCTGCGACCTGCTCTTGGCCAGGCTGCATACAGTTACAGCGTTGCCAGAGCCTCGATTCTTAATACGCATTTCTGTTAAACCTATTGGCGGGGCTAGGTTTTGCAACATAAACTTTTGTCGTGAATTTCGACGAGGAACCGCATGACGACCTCCAAGTGTGGCATTTTTTGTTCACCCTGTATAACTCTTAGAACATTCTAATTTATTTTGTGGAATCACCATCTTACCTTAAATTTAGTAAGTCTATCTTCGTTTGCATTAAACACAGTTAAATGCACTAATTAATAATTCAAAATAAAAAAGGAAGATTGTAGTTTTATGTGACCGTGAATCTTTTGATTATAAGCCAAGGGACCTCCTTTTTACGTGGAATCCGAACCACAGGACATGGCATTTCACTTCGAAAATCACGAATGCATCGACCGGGAATCGAACCCAGTCCACCTTGGTGGACCATGGCCACTGCGCCACGACGCCCCGAAATTCAAAGTGGTGGCTACGAGCTGTGCTTGCGTGGGAAATATTCCTGATAAATAGGGTAATATTGATCATGTTTGCATTATTCTTTTTTCTTCTTCAAGTTTAAACTCAGTTATGGGGAAATGACCAACACCAGCTTCTTAGTTGAAAATATCCTATTTTTTGTATTGACTTTTAAATTTTGGGAAGCATATTTCTACATGAGTCGTAGCGTAGGGGTCAGCGTGGTCAGCTGCCGCTCCGGAGGTCCTGGGTTAAATTCCCAGCTCCGCCACGAAATTTGAAAAGTGGTATGAGGACTGGAACGGGGTCCACTCAGTCTAGGGTGGCCCAAATGAGTAGAGGGGGTTCGATTCCTACCTCAGCCATCCTCGAAGTGGTTTTCCGTGGTTTCCCACTTCGTCTTCGGGCAAATGCCGCGATGGTACTGCCCCCAGAAATTGAATTATTTTGGGACAAAATGAGAGTATTTTCCGTCCCCATGATAAAATTTTACCAGCAAATATAATTTCTGGAAGTGTGACACAGGAGGGTAGTGTTACAAGCTCGAGGCTGTGGGAGCCCGATCACATGACATATTGCACAATAGACGCTTCTAGAAGGCTATAATTGGCATAGCAACAGCGAGTTTGGAAATTAATATTATAAATATTTTTATAAATTATGCTATTGGATCCCAGCCCAGATCCAATGAGAAGAGGTCTTATTGAAGACAGGATCAACTTCAAATACACAATATGATGAAATTATGCATTTAGGCCCTTAGAAGAAGATTTTCTTATTTAGTAATGAAGAGAATATTAAAAGAAATTATGTCTGATACTTTAAAAACCGCATATCGGTTAATCCACGCAGTAATAAGCATTAGTAATCTAAGCGCTAAAATTATGGTGGGAGTTTGATATGGCCGCCAAAATTTCGACTTGGAGGGGGAGATCCAAGGATCGAGGTTCTTATTCCAGCAGTCTTTGAAGAGTGAGGAAGTGTTTTTACTGGGTTAACAGATATCCCAAGGCTTTGTCCGAGTGGAACGACTGTCGACTTGTGGAGACGCGAGGATAGCTAGGTGGAACGTAGGAGATTACCGCACTTCCATTCTATGAGAAGTTGTGAGGAACATTGAATTAATTATATCTGATATCTAATTAAGATCTGAATTTACCTAAGCGAATATATATATAGAACAGGTCGCATACTACATTCTGCGAAAAGTCGAGCGTTATAAAACTCACCGTTTCGACAATATAAGTCTGTTAAGTCAGATTTTCAAATGTGATGGAAATAAAGCTGAATATCATTTTAGATTCCAACGTGAAGTTGGCGAACGCAGTTCAAGTGAACAGTAGCGGAGAACTTGTAACACTGGAGCAACACATAAACAGTATCAGAATGACTATCGTTATTCTTCAAGTGTTTTCATTCAACATAATTAACATTGTTGATATGAAGAACTAAATAGTCATGCGCCAGAGACATATTCGATAACAGGAGTTATGATACAACGATGGAACTTCGTTAGACAACGTATTCTTGAATACAGACGTAGTGTGCAGTCCATCTTGTACATTTTCGTCAGTCTACGAACACTAATGTAACATCAATTAGCAATGGAAATATTTCATTCACCATTTATATGAATATTTCTATAAATTATTCCAATGATGAGGCTGATACATATTTACGACTTAGAATGAAGATTCTACAGAAGAGAATTGTCAAGATGCTAGGGGTAGCCCAGCAACACAGTAGAATTTGCCAGAAGGATGTCGTTCGAGCCCAGGCGAATGTTGGTGAATTCCAGAGAGGGACGTTTCCTATCTCTGAGGTCGCAGATCCGAGGTTCGAATGCAGATCCATCTCAGTATCTTGAACTGAGGAAACATCTAAAGTATTGTGGGAATACTTACATAGATCTTCAAGTTTTCGTCCAAATAAGGTAGCAGTGTCTCTCATTTATAGTATAGAGCTTGATTAGTGACATTCTGAGCCAACGATCTTACTCCATATTTTCATTATTCCATATTTCCATATTTTCAAATTTCATGTATTTCAGTTTTATTAATGTATTTTACACTTCAGATGTGTGCAAGATTTTTATACTTCAAGATTATTTAGGAGATGATTGCCTTTCATCTATTTTTCAATTTTATTCTACGGATCAGTTGTGGAATTGACATTAAAATTTGTTTGAGGAATCAAATTGCCTCATAGAAGACTAGTGGTTCCGACTCTCAAATTTTAATAATTTAATTAAACCAAGTATTCTGACATTGTGTCATAGCTTCAAATTAAATTCTTATTAAATTTAATTTGAGCACTTTAATGTAACAACATCTAACTTCAAGAACAGAAGACACATCGAATGATATTGTTATATCATTATTGTACATAAACTGTCGACGATATAAGAAATCCCTATAAACATTCTTTGTGTAGAGTGGGAAAACATTACGACATTGACAAACCTTTTTATTATTTTTAAAGCTGAGAGGTTTGTTCATTTAATACGTTAGAGGAAATATCTTTTGATAGAAGATTATTCAAATCTTTGGCTAGGAATTCAAAGCTAGTTTATCCCGGTCAAGATTGAATGCTATTTGACACTATAAATAACATGTGTGTTATTTTACACTATTTGTGTAACATCACGTCATTTGTGGACCTGATATTACAACGATAAACAATTTAAAGCTTGAAAAGTGAGGTGAGCCAGGAGTATTATTTTTATTACATGTATTTGCGACAGACGAATTAACAGTTAAATATCTTGTTGTGGAGAGAACTTTAGGAAGTTGATCACGACTGTCTAATATCGTTCATTACAATTGGAAGTTTCGTTTGAAGAACTTAAGTATGTATAATTGTAGTTCAGTAGTCATGTGGAATGATACTGAGGGTCATGCCATTATTTGAGAGAAGTTCCTACAGAAGATATGTTAATAACAATTAATCCGTTTTTGGTTATTGTTTAACATAGTGGATGGTAATTGTTTATGCCATATATACTGTTATATGAGGATTTGTATAGCTATGAAGAAGTCTCGTGCATAGGAGGTTCCGCATTTTAAAGGAAGTCAAAGTATTGTTGCTCTTTGATAAGAAGGCATGGATCATGATAAGAGCCGTTATATACAAGTAGTCCAGTTCATGTGAAGTAACGATTTAGCTGTGTTGACAAGAAGGGTTTTAGCGGAAATACAACTAGAGAAAGATTGTCTACTCATGTCTATAATACAATATTATATTCTATTAAACCTGAAGTTATGTAATTACGTACAGTTAACTTTAATTAGTCGACTGTATTATACCGACAACGTATTGAAACCTATATAAGACGATGTGTAAGCAGTATATCAAAACTACGGAACGTTAGAGAATGGGTATGTGGAAAACCAGTGTATATAATTAGTTGAGAATTGTATTATAACCGAGAAGCCAGAATCTCGAAAGTAACGTGTTAGCAACACTAAATAATGTATATTATTATGAACATATTATATGTAAATAATTCTTTGAAAATGATTTAATTAGTTAAATAATTTAGTAGGATTTATTAATCAATTGTTTTGGAATAGCGTGTGTTTTATGAACGGATATTTTTGGTATGAATGATTGTGCACTGTTAAGAGTGATTGTGGAACCGACTTGGTCATGAACAATTGCGGGCTGCGAATGAAAGAGTGTATAAAAGTTTTCAGGATGATTGTTTAAGAAACATAGAAGTTATGTGCATTTTTGTATGATCTAAATGTTAAATTTACGCGTATTATATACGCACTCAAAAGCAGTCTCAATGTGGGCTGGCTAGAATGATTCACCGTTAGAGTTGGAGAGCGATGTCATAATATGAACAGGTGTAGAATACACCGCCTTGTATAAATTGTAAAACAGTTCCGAGTGCAGCGTGGTGCTAGTATTTCATTGATGAAACAAGGCCAGTGCACGGGCGCTCTACAAACGCAGGCTAGTGAATGAAATCAGGTTTCAGGAATGCCACGAATGTAAGAACCGTCATTAAACTTTTTTTTCTTTCTTAGTGTAGGCCTAAAACAAGCCAAGAATCGTATGCTCATAATTTTTTTAAACACAGCATTGTAGTAAGATGTGCAGTAGAAAGGAAGTGTGAATGATTGCGTTCTTTAATTTTAATTTGATTGTTAAATTAGTTTATTGTTATTTTGTTTATACTAGGTTAGTTTACGCCGTTGTTAATACATTTTTTTCAGTTCGTTATGTGTTGTTGTTGGCGTGTGATTCATTTTAAATATAAGAACTAGGGTATTCTGGATGTATTGTAGGCGAAGCTGAATTCCCAGTCCCCGAGAAGGTAAGTAAAGGTAGGTGTGCCCCGTGTAGTTGGTTGTTGATCCACAATATTCTTGTAACTGCTGCATGTAAATCCCTAAAGGCCATGTTGGGAGCGATTTCTAATGTAGTAATTTGCCGGTGCTGTTAGAAATAGGCAATCCAGCTGGGGCAATGGATATTCCAACAGGCTCCTTTCCGGATTTTCGGGTACAGTAGGAATGGCGCCCGATGAACTTTGGGGCTACGAAATTAGCTTCGTAGTGACTCTAAAGGAAGTTGGTCTGAACATTTCTAGTGAAAGAAATAATTACCAGACTTGTGGGATGTCTTATCCATTTTCGGATGGATGTGAGTGTAATTATATGGCCTTATTTTAAATTGATAATAGGAAGGTTACGCTCAGATAAAGATCAGATCTTAGAAACCTGAGAGAGGTGTAGTAGGTAGACAGTTTCGAAAAACGACCTACGATCTGAATATTTATTTTATTTTACCGGTACATGACGATGGTTAAAGTCATGTTAAAAATAAAGCTAACTTGTTTTAATGATTGTAATGGTAGAATTTTCTTTGTGGTAGTATATTTAAAGTGAATCACAGGAGAACGAGCATTATGAGTAAGTTTATTCAACATAGGGTAACATAGGGTAATGCTAAGGTAATTTTAAGTTACTTTTAGACATTAAGGTGCTCGAAAATATATATGGAGTAGGACGTTGCTCAGATGTTGTTATTTTGCTCTGTTGTCGTATATGTCTCTACAGCATTATATAAGGGGTTATTGCAATGGCAAGCGATGATGTGAAGAGAATGTAGGAGGAAATGCATGTTAAGCTGCAAGGAAGTATGCAGAGCAGTTTGAATGTTGTTGAAGGTAAGATAAGGGATAATTTATCTGCGAATATGGTAGATATGCAAGGTAAATTTCAGGAAGCGAAGCACGACATAGAACAACTGAAGCGTGAACGAAAGGAGGACATTGACACAGTGATTGTTAAAGTTCTTGATTCTATTACAGATAAAGTCGCTGACAGTGTCAAAGAGAGTTTCAAAACTAAAATTCAAGAAGTTCTGACTTCTTTAGAGGGTTTACATAATAGTGCCTCTAAAATGGTTGCAAATGTCACGCGTTTACAGGCCAGCTCAAAGCAGATTCAGGATGATGTAAGTGGTGTACGGACACAGGTCGGTACAGTCCAATCCAAAGTAGACATAGTACAGTCCGATTATAGTAATGTTAGGTCAGATGTATCCAATGTTCAAAGTAAAGAAGTGTACCCGTTCGTCCTGGGGATGCGATGCATAATGGTACTTTCTGACTCTCAACAATGATGATTGACTTCCAATGATTAGCCTCTTGATTCTGTATTACTTTGACGTCTGTTTCTTCCTTCATTACTCGTGCTTGCTCGATTGATATCTCTGACTGTCTCCTCGAGTGGTGTACTAGGCTGTCTATTTTCTTGCCTCGACCTCTCATATTCACGATTATCTCGTCCTTCATTAGGATCGTTTCTTCGGCCATCTTGCCTGTCGTTCCTATTATACTGTTGACCTTGGCTCCAGTTGTTTCTACCACGATATCTATTGTTGTATCGATTCCCATCTTGATATCTGGAATTCTGGTTATAATTTCTGTATCGGCTGTCTCTTGCTTCCTGATCGTATGGCCTCTCATATGGTCCTCTATACCGATCATTTCCACGAACGTTACGGATGTTTCCTCGATTTCCTTCGTTCCTTCTGTTTTCCCAGGAATCTCTTCTGTCCGTTTGAGCTGCGTTATCAACGACTACCGCATTCACCTCTTGCGTGTTTCTATTGTCGTTTCTTGCATTTCTAGGCGTAACTTGAGCGCTTGTATAGTCTAATCGCCGTAAAATGTCATCATAGTGCTCAAGTGTGTTTACTCCCGACGCTATGAGTGATCGTTGTACCTCAATCGGTAACTGTCTCGCTATAGCTTGCAGAAGCTCTTCTTCTGGCAATGGAGGAATCAGAAACTGCAATTTAGCCAACTGTGACGTAAAATAATTGGCATAATGCGTCGGATGTGACGTAGAATAACGCTTCGAGTACATTTCTGCTCTTACGTTCAGTTGATCCTCGGCACTCCAAAATCTCCTTAAGAATGCCATTGCAAATTGCTCCATATTCGCAAAATTGCTTCTGAATGCTCTAAACCAAGTTAGCGCAGACCCGTCTAAGGCGCGTTCGACTATCCTTAGCTCTCTTTCTTTGGCTACTCTATGTTCCGCCATGTAGTCTCGAATATCTCGCAGAAATTCGACTGGTGTGACCCCTGTGTTTCCAGAAAACTTCCTCGGCTTGTCATCCAGATTTCTGATAATGGTAACTGGACCTGAGTATCGTTCACTTGTACCCAACGTACTCCTATTCGAATTTGGATTATCCTGAGGGGTTGAACTTGCCCTTTCGAATGTCACATTCGGTTGCGTTTGACGGTCTTCTCCCATGCTAACTTCTTGATTACTCATACTGCGGTCTATCGCTGTCTGATTTATCGATATTTCCCCTGATGTAATATTTTGACTGGTGAAGCTATTAATCATAGATTCTAGTTTAGTCATCCTATCTTCTGCCAATTTCTCTACGGTCTTGACCTGAGTTTTCAACTCATCCAACGACGTATCATTCTGCGTTTTATTACTCACCTCTAAATCGTTTTTTAACTTGTCAATCTTGTCTTCGCATGTATTCTTTACTGACGCGCCTTGATCCTTTAACAGATCAACATCTGTCCTAAATAGAGTTGAATCTATCTTCATCGCTTCCTTGTTCTCCGTAAATCTCGCTTCTAAGTTCGCCATACCTGCGATTAATTTCTCATCTAATCCTGCACGTTTTTCTTTTGCTTCGGCATCGACCTCACTATACCGTTCTTCCACGATTGTACCGACTCTATTTTTGAATAAAGCTAAGTTTTCATTAACCTTTTGCTCTATATCATCATCCATTTTCCTAATATCTTTCTGCAATTGATTCTCTAATGATTTTAAATTAGAATTAACCTCTCCTAAGACTTCCTCTTTAATGGTCCCAATTACTGACTTTAAATCTTTAATCTCATTACCAAGATTCATCTCTAGACCTTTGATTTTAGTCTCGAAAGATACTTCGGTAGACTACTCTTGAATTTTGCCTACATCTGCCACTAAACCATCTATGTCGAATCTCAACTTCGATACATCCGATTTAATGTCTTTCTGTATGGACATAACGTCTGTTCTTAAAGTAAGAATGTTTTCTTCTCCTCTACTTTCTAATTCAATAATATTCTTTCTTAATATTTGAACATTTTCCTCTCCTTTCATATTTACTGCAATTATATCTAATTGTAAAGTCTTAAGCATTTCATTATTCTTTAAAGTTAATCTATTCTCTAACCTAGTTAACTTGTTTTCTAATTCTGTGTTAGTTTCTTCACTACGAGCTTGTAATTTCTCTTCCAATGATTTAAAATTATCCTCACTATTTGACTGTAATATTTCTTCTAACGATTTAAAACTATCCTTCAAGTTAGCTTCACTAGCTTTCAAATGACTTTCAGTACTAGTCTGTAATCTAGTCTCCAATGACATCAACTCATCTTTACTATTTGACTGTAACCTAGTCTCTAATGACTTTAAATTATCTTCACTAGTTGACTGTAATCTGGTCTCTAATGACTTTAAATTATCTTCACTAGTTGACTGTAATCTGGTCTCTAATGACTTTAAACTGTCGTTCAGATTGCCTTCGTTACTAGCCTGTAATGATTGCACATTTTCTTTATATTTAGCTTCTAACCTAGCTTCTGAACTATTTATCTGTTCTTTAACTTCCGTTTCCATTTTAGAAATAGTTTCTGCAATACCAGACATACCACTCTGTAACTCTCCTAACACCTTAGCTAAATCTTCCGGCAACATAATTATATTTTCAATAGACGTTTTATTCAGAGACGTTAGACAACAACACATCACAATGTCTCAATTCCTGCATTCACTTGGGTATAGGAAAAAAATGACTTATAACTAACATGATATAATACTAATACGATTAACATGAACACTGGAATGGGCACACAAGTATATTGTCTGACTAAGTTTAATAAATTTTATAACACCATTAAATGAACTTGAGATCTATCTCTCAGTAATCTAAATCTGATGTGATTCCGTAGAATAAACAAAATCGAAGCCCCACATGTGGGTAAAGCCAATTCTCCCTCTCTCTCTGTACACGTTCGTCCTGGGGATGCGATGACCCATCTGCTATTACATCGCATTCCTGGAGTTCCGGGACAGAGCGGAGTTAAAAGAACCTCTAGTAAAATAAGGAATGTGTCGGAAATTCAGCTGAGTTATAGAAAAAGCAGTGGGTAACACGAGACAAAGTATCTCTAGGGTCGTTACGGGCTTAAGTTTAATAAAAAAAATGCAAATATAAATGGGCGCCATCAACTGAATTCCTAGCAAACCACCTCCTTTCCTGGTTAAGCCTTACTCAAGACAAGGAAAGAAAAAGGAAAATCACACCATCATCAGATCACAACTAAGATAAAAACAAATTTATTTCACTTTGATAGTCAGACAGACATTTTAAATATACCTCCTACCTGAGAGTATGGTCGAATGCCAACGTTAAATTGTCATTGTCCAAAAATCGAACCATCTCTTTTCTAATCAAAAATATTTCATCCACATAGAACAAGAAAAATCTCTAAAGTTCTCTTGGGTTCTCAGGATCACTGTAGCACTATGTCTTTCGTCACTGACATTTGTGATACCTGAGACCTAATTTCTCTTTAATTTAACATCATAAATGTGGATTTGAAAAAGTTATTAATCTGTCTAAACATACACATATTATAATCACATATTTTAAATATCACGTATTTTATGGCTTGCATGGCATAATTTAAATGTTGAACACGTTAGTAAAATGCTCCTAAACATCGAATAATTAATTTACACTATTTACATTATCATTACAAATTGCTTGTTTGTGAATTACAGAAAATTCACGGCTCATTGGTCATCATTATCATCATCATCAAAATTAAATATTTCTCACATTAATTCTCATTTCAAAATTCAACATATTCCTGTCAGAATCATCAACTCATCACCATTAAATCATTTAAATGAAAATTATTATCATCACTTCATTATGCTTTCTAATTATTCACACAATCTTATTTTATCATCTACTTCAGATTAAATCATCTTAAATCATCAATACAAATTGTTTAATTCCTCAACTCAAGTTGCAATTCCTCAAATTATATCTCAATTAAATTTATTTTAATTCCATATAAATTCATTAATCATCAGCTTCTTTAATTAATTATCACCTTCTAATTCAGTTATTCATCATCTATTAATTTATTTAAATCAGTTTATTCATCCAATCTTTAATTCATCCATTTATTTAATTCATTGATTTATTCCAAAATTTAATTTATCAATTTATTTAAATTTTACTCTTCTGGTTATTATTATTTCATTAGGTCATTCTGATTTTTATTTCATTAGGTCAGATCATTAATATGCTTAAATTTCAGATTATTATTTCATTAATTATTATTCTCAGAAAATCTTGTATTATCAACGTTATTTATTTGTTTAATTTCCTAACAAATTGTTTAATATGGTTTATAGAACGTTGTCTTACAGTTTTATCACTTCCAAGTTATATCTCGTATTTAATTTTCATGCCAAAAAATATTATTGCCTTCACGACATCACGTTGGATCTGACTATCCACAACTACATTATATATCCTCACATCTTCAAATATCACATTTGAATACAACAATTATTCCACAAAACTCCATAAATATTCAGCACATACAGCATGAATCTCAACAATTACGCTAGACTGGGTTCGACAACCTCATGTCTGCTTCAAAATGCATTAGCAACATTGCAACTATCACTTGGCAACTTCCACAAAATGCCTATCACAAACTTCACTTAACCATGTTGCATGATCCACAAAAAATATATAACTGGCTTCAAATTATCAACGCACACAATCTCCAATAACTGTAATTAATCTGATCACATCTAGACAACTTCTTAAACAATTGGAAAAATATTACCTTAGTAATTCAAGATCTGCTTTCAAATAGCATAAATTCTCTTACAATTCTCATAATTCACATCACAGAAAAACACCAATGTGCTATAATCTCTCATATCAAAATCTGCAATACTGATCTGCCTTAAAATAAATCTGACCATTAATGATTCATCTTACAAGATTCAATTACTTTAAGTCCTTCTCAAAGGTATCAAACACAATTATAAAAATCATCAAAAGCATCAGCTATAACAGCTGTTAAACTGAAAGTACTCTCAAAAGAGTATAGCAACAAAATATTGGATTGGCAAACAAGAATTACAAATGTAACCCTGATGACATTTATCTTTACTTTATTTAACAAAAGTTCGACTGATATGTGACTAGTAGTTCCTTGTTTGATTCACTTACAATCTCATGTACACTCGGATGATAAAAATGAGTCCCTCAATGGCAAGTAAGATGAGTAACCACCGTACAATCGTATAAATACGAAATACCTCACCCCGTCGACTAACATGATAGTGCCCTAAACGATGGGTAAGATGAGTAACCACCATACAATCGTATAAATACGAAAGACCCCATCTCGACGACTAAAATGAGTGAATGTACCAGATAGGAATCAACAAGTTTCTAGTTGTCATATAAAAGCGATATTCATTCACTAAAGTGAATAACATCCTAATATCTCCAAACAATCCAATGAAAAAAATCCCTACTGATGAATAATACACACTCGCTAGTATGCAAGGAACTGACGAAGTAATATAGATAATCAATTGCAGATCACGAGTTCGAAATACTCGTTACACAAAAAAAACTATTCATGAAAAATATCCTTGCTGGAAAAATGTCTAAAAGACCCAACATCTGCTTAATAAAGCCAACCAATGGTGAGAATTTCGTATAATGATGCCTGCCATATCATATGGTCACGCCATATTCTAGCAAAATTTCGAAGCATATAAAGTCAAACCATGTCTACAAAATCGTATCACTCCTATTAGAAAAATATACATGTGTGCCCAGTATTCATGAAAATAATCGTATCAGGAAGTTATAACTCTTACAGTACCTTCTCATAATCAGCTGTTATTAAATTTCAAAGATCGTCGATTTTCCCTATGTAATGAATTTCTCGAAAGATCGGCGTGAATATCATTCCATCCATGCAATGATTGCCTTCAAATCCAAGTGAATCAGCTGGTGGACCTCCTCCTCGTCAGGAATCGAATCCATCGCTCTGTGGTGCCATCGCGTCTCTGTATGCGTTTACTCCGACATGATAAACTTCTGGTTATCCATAGCGGATATTGTCCAAATCCTCACGAAAAAGTTCATAGAAACAGCGGACCCCCTATTCCTCTTCTACGTTACGCCACTGTTCTAGACAATGTTCAGTTTAAGTGTTGAAAGTTCTATTTCCACAGCGGTTAAGTTTCACTTGTAGAAAATAAAATTGTTTTATCAGAGTGTCTAAGTTTATGAAACACCCTGTATCTGTGTTCGTACTCGGTAATTCATAACACTTCTTAAGAAATAATTGCATTAATGCACGTGCTAATTTCAGAAGTGCATATGCTTACAACATTCCGTTTGCCTAGAAATTGTTAATGTTACTTGGAATGCGTTATGAAATGCATAGTCGTAATGTCATTAAGAAAAACTATGTTCATTCGAAGTTCAAAGTTGCAGTATCTCGTAACTATCAGCTTTTATAATTCAAATGCTGAATAAACGTTCCAACTCAACGTAGTAATGAAGTTCAGCTTCTGTTATAATGTTTGCGTATAAAGTTGGAATTAACCCGCATGGTCCTACTGCAATGCTATAATCATCTCCGCATAAAGCTGGCCTCGCCATGTCACTCTACTATGCCGTTCTGCGTTGAAATGCAGCTTGGAATAAAGTTCTCCAACTACTCGCAATGCTGTTTTAAAAACCCCGGCCTCCTATGCTTGTTTGCTGCGGATGTCCGACCGGCCCACTGAACTACTTGTCGTTCGCTGCTCGGAGAAGTTGAAACTGTCGCTTTCACTTTCCGTGACAGTTTCTGTTCGCTGCGCGACCTTGTACCATGCGCTTGGCGTGCGCTACTCAGGTCGACCCTCTTGCTTGGCTCACAGAGCTCCACTGACAGTGTCTGCCCTGCCTTGACCCTTACCTGCCTGGTGCAGTCATGTGACGTTCTCCCCACCACTGTGCTCTTGCGTCACAACTATAATCTCGAACCCCCATCATCTCGGCTATTAAGTTATAAAATAACTTAAGGGTTATCTGACTTCCTTTAAATTATTACCATATATAATGCATGTTATATCTCCTCTTCTAAGATGTTTAAATACCATGTTCCATATAGATCTTAATAAAGCTTCATATTTCCATCCATAATTCCATCTGCTTGACTGCGGTCAGCGCCTTCTAAATCCTAGACCTACTACGTCATCCTGACATTCCTCTTGACTCGATCTGAGCGCTATCTTTTCTTAACTCTTCCCAAAACCTCAACTACGGCTTAATGTCTGCTGGCGTAGCCGATAGCCTCAACTAGGTATCGGGTACAGTAGATACAGTCCAAGTAGATGTATCCACAGTCCAAAGTAAAGTCGATACAGTCCAATCCAAAGTAGACTCAGTACAAGCGGATGTGTCTAATGTACAGTCCGATATTGGTAATGTGAGGTTAGAGGTATCCAATGTCCAATCTAAAGTAGATACAGTCCAAGCCGATGTCACTAATGTTCAGGTTGACATAAACAATATGCAGTCAGATGTCACTGATGTACAGTCTGTCATAGGTAAAATACAAACAGAAGTCAATACGGTATTTGTAGATGTAGTAAATGTCCGAGTGGACATTAATAAAATTAGACAAGAGGTAGAGGCTTCTAAAGAATTGTGTACTCAGAATATAACTGCTTTAACGACACGTTTTGTAAACGATGCGTTAAAAACTACAGCTTCTCTGACCGAATTAAAAGGTAATGTAGAAACTTTACGAACGCAGGTCATTGACCATAATAAAATTCTTAAGACAGATATTGAGGTGGACATAGCTGAAATGTTAAAAGCTGATGTGGTTGTCTGGAAAGACGAGTGGAACAAATCCAGTGGGGAACATGTTAAGCAAATCCAAGATAACATAGAAAAGAAATTAGCCAGTACTCAAGTAGAAATTAATCGAGAGGTTATTCAAGTAAGAAAGGATTTAGGTAAAAGGATTGATACACTCACTGAAAAGCAAGTAGAAGATAGAACTCAATCTAGTCAGGATGTGCAAGCTTTGAAAGAATCGTTAGAGAGTAAGACTAAAACGATAGAGGAACGATTAAACAAGGTTGTCACTCACGTTAATGCCATGAGTGAGGAGAAAACTAATGAACTAGAAGAATACGTATCCAAGAAATTACAAAATCTTAATCTAGGAGATGTTGCCAAGCTTGAGACGTATAAGGAAGACTTAAAGACCGAAGTAGGCCAACAGCTGAAGAAGATTATCGCTGAGATAGAAGAAAAGGAAAGGGAGAAGATAGATTTCGAACATTCGAGGAATCAGACTAGAAGAAGTAGCTTAGAAGTGGAAGAAAGGGAAATCAGGCCGGTAGAAAGATTATTCAGGTTTACGGAAGGTTTAGAGGAGTAGAGTAAAGAGCCCGAAAGTTACAATAGAGATTTTCGACCAAACCTTCAGGATTCATATCCGAGAAACGTGACGGTCATTAGGAACTTTGAAGACAAACCGCGTAAGTTCTGAAACCTAGATAGTTTCACACCGATAGAGTACATCAGAAATCTCAGAGATTACTTTATCGAAGCGCATATTCCAAGAGAGAGAAAAATGAAGATCGTAGAACGCTATCTGTCAGATGGGCCCCTTGAATTGTTTTGTGCCTTGAGATATACCTTCATGAACTTCAATGAATTCGCAGAAGCACTAATAAAGCGTTTCTGGTCTATTGAAGCTCAAAATTCCCTACGCGCAGAAGTATACTCACGAAAGTATTCAGGAACTCTTCCCACACGCTACGCAGACTTCTTCACGAGTCAGTTAGCCAGACTCAGATTTCTTCAACCCCCGTTATCTACAGCTCAGTTGATAGACGCGATAGCCAGGATGCTCCCTGTTGAAGTCAGACGTCTAATTATCTCGTCAGGAATCAACGATCTAGCGAGTATGGACGAATTGCTCAGAAAACTCGATTACACGAGCCCGATGCCAAACGTTGTTGCGAAGAACCAAAGGCAAGAATACAAAGACATTAATACAGTATATCTTGACCAAACACAACAGACAGACAATCCGAAAGGACCAGAAAAGGGAAATATTGGTCCTGAAAGGAATAATTATTTCCGTGATCGTAGACCAGAACCCAGATACAGGAGATTCCGTGGAGGCAGACCGTATCAGCAACAGCAAGGATGAAGAAACGATAATTGCAATGGCAACCGTAGAAGTCGTTATTATCACAATAATAATAACTATAGATACAATAATAATGGTTATTATAACAGGAGTAACACTAGGAATAACCAAAACTATAATCGTAACAAAAACTCCCAAATGAAATTATGACGAAGGAGAAGTATGATGAACGTCATAAGGAAGGACAAGAATATCTTAAAGATTTAAGAGATAAGGAAAATGGGAATGGTGATAAAAAGGATTTTAGTATCGATTCCAAACCAAGCACCAGTAAAGGAGAAGGTAATGGAAATGGTTCTCATAGACGATATGGAGGGACCATTTTGTTGTAATCCTTATGCTCCGAGCAGGGATGAATGATCAAGTCATTGTCAATATGTATGACGTCCTTTTATTTATCAAAAATTAAACAGCAAGTATCATCAAAAGGCGCCTTTTGACTCTACAGCATAACACATGTTTATGAGTTATCAAAAACTTCCCTACGTTCAATATAGATACAATTTTGATGGCTGATGGCTTCAGATTTCACAGACAATATCTTACACATACATTCCGCCATTAGCTGTACATCTTCTTCTGGTTTAAAACAATTGCCAACTTATAAAAATAAAATACATTTTTGATCACATTGTTGCCAACTTAGATTTACAGTAGAGGTTATAGTCAGTTGTAAACATAATTAAATTTCAACACTCCTCCTTAATTATTTTACAACGAAGCGATTCAAACAATTTTCTATTGAGGGGTTTGGTCAGGATATCAGCAAGTTGCTTGGAGCTCTCGACATGTTTGAGAGCAACAGTTTTGCCCACGTGTTCCTGGATGAATTTGCGTGGAATCTCTATATGTTTCTTTCCTTTTGTAGTCTTCCCCTCGTGTGCATTGTGCAGCATGTGGATTGCTGACTGGTTGTCAACAAACAGCGTGACTGGTTTGTCTGACTTCAAAATTTCGAGTTCCAGTCCAATTCTCTTGATCCAGCTGATGTCATCTATCGATGAGGCAGCTGCTCGTTATTCTGCTTCTGCTGTTGACGTAGCAACGAGTCGCAGCTTCTGTGTGTACCAAATGATTGGTCCTCCTCTCAACAGTAGAACACCACTTGTTGAGCGCCCTGTTACGGTGTCCCCACCGTAGTCTGAATCTGTATATGCCACAAGTTTGTCGTCTCCATTGAATAAAATCCCATAGTCTGGAGTTCCCTTCAAATACTGAAATGCCTTCTTCACCATTTTCCAGTTGCTCTGCATGGCTTTGCCGTTGAAGCGGCTCAAGTAGTTCACTGCGTAGCAGATATCCGGTCGGGATATTGTAGCCAGGTAGAGTAGACTTCCCACTGCTTCTCGATATGGAGTTGTAGGTGGCGCTGGTCTGTCGTTGATTCGATCTTCTTCGTTTGCCACCATTCCTTTCTCCAAGGGTGCTGAACTTGGGTTGCAAGTGTCGAACCGAAAACGATTGATGATCTTTCTGGTGTATCCAGGCTGGTTCACAAAAATTCCTTCATTCTCTATTCGGACTTCCATGCCTAGGTACGTGAATTGCTTCTGAACTGATAGTTGGTAAGTGATTTCAAATTCCCGATTTATGACATCCAAGTCATCAAAGATTTATTTTTCATTATATCCAGCGTTGAGCCCGTCGTCGACGAAAAGAGCCATCATCAAAGTTCTCTTCTCGTTATAGTAAATGCAGGGGTCATCGTCGGTGTTCTCTAGTCCAAGTTTCTTCTCAAGAAAATCTGACATTTTCTCATTCCACTTTCTTGGTGCTTGCTTTAGTCCATATATGCCTTTCATTAGTTTGCAGACTCTGCCAGTACCATCTTCAAATCCTTCAGGTTGATACATGTACAAGTTCTCCTCCAAGTCTCCGTGCAAGAAGGCTGTCTTCACATCAAAGGAAACGAGTTTCATCTTCTCAGTAGCGGCATGACTGAGAATCAGTCTAATTGAAGCATGGTTTGCTACTGGACTAAATATTTCTGAATAGTCAACTCCTTCTTCCTGCTCAAAGCCACGTGCTACCAGTCGTGCGATCTAGCGAGTATGGACGAATTGCTCAGAAAACTGGATTACACGAGCCCGATGCCAAAAGTTGTTGCGAAGAACCAAAGGCAAGAATACAAAGACATTAATACAGTATATCTTGACCAAACACAACAGACAGACAATCCGAAAGAACCAGAAAAGGGAAATATTGGTCCTGAAAGGAATAATTATTTCCGTGATCGTAGACCAGAACCCAGATACAGGAGATTCCGTGGAGGCCGTCCATATCGGCAACAGCAAGGATGTAGTAACGATAATCGCAATGGCAACCGTAGAAGTCGTTATTATCACAATAATAATAACTATAGATGCAATAATAATGCTTATTATAACAGGAATAGCAATAGGAATAACCAAAACTATAATCGTAACAAAAACTCCCAAGATGAAATTATGACGAAGGAGAAGTATGGTGAACGTCATAAGGAAGGACAAGAATATCTTAATGATTTAAGAGATAAGGAAAATGGGAATGGTGATAAAAAGGATTTGAGTATCGATTCCAAACCAAACACCAGTAAAGGAGAAGGTAATAGAAATGGTTCTCATAGACGATATGGAGGGACCATTTACGTTGACCAAAAGAAGTAGAAGAGAGATATACTGGAGCACAAAACCAAGAAAAGAAGAAGAAGACGTTGAAGAACCAAGAAAAGAAGAAGAAGAAGACGTTGGAGAAGAGAAGAATAGAAGAACTGGAACGGGTCAGGTGAAGATAACTGCAATAAAACCAAGAAGAAAGAGCGTTCCGCATAACTAATGCTTATGGGAATAACTGTTATGAGTTGTTCGACGATGAAAATAACATTATTCTAGGAAAATTCAAATCTAAGAATTTAAAAAGTATCATAAGAAAATAGGCTAAAATAATTCAATATTCGTGTTCAAGTGACATATCAAAAGTCTTGAATTAGAATGATTAAAAACAATTTGCAACTGTTTTTAACTTGAGATGACGGAGGAATGCCCCCGGAAATTAAATTGTTTTGGGACAAAATGAGAGTATTTTCCGTCCCCATGATAAAATTTAACCAGCAAATATAATTTCTGGAAGTGTGACACAGGAGGGTAGTGTTACAAGCTCGAGGCTGTGGGAGAGCCTGATCACGTGATATATTGCACAATAGACACTTCTAGAAGGCTATAATTGGCATAGCAACAGCGAGTTTGGAAATTAATATTATAAATATTGTTATAAATTATGCTATTGGATCCCAGCCCAGAGCCAAGGAGATGAGGTCTTATTGAAGACGGGATCAACTTCAATTACACAATATGATTAAATTATGCATTTAGGCCTTTAGAAGACGATTTTCTTATTTGGTAATGAAGAGAATATTAAAATAAATTATGTCTAATACTTTAAAAACCGGAGATCGGTTAATCTACGCAGTAATAAGCATTAGTAATCTACGCGCTAAAATTATGGTGGGAGTTTGATATGGCCGCCAAAAGTTCGACTTGGAGGGGGAGATCCAAGGATCGAGGTTCTTATTCCAGCAGTCTTTGAAGAGTGAGGAAGTGTTTTTACTGGGTTAACAGAGATCTCAAGGCTTTGTCCGAGTGCGACGACTGTCGACTTGAGGAGACGCGAGGATAGCTAGGTGGAACGTAGGAGATCACCGCACTTCCATTCTATGTGAAGTTGTGAGGAACATTGAATTATTTATATATCTTATCTAATTGAGATCTGAATTTACCTAAGCGAATATATATAAAGAACAGGTCGCATACTACATTCTGCGAAAAGTCGAGCGTTTTAAAACTCACCGTTTCGACAATATAAGCCTGTTAAGTCAGATTTTCAAATGTGTTGGAAATAAAGCTGATTATAATGATGATAATTGTTGTTTTAAGGGGCCTAACATCTAGGTTATCGGCCAGTAAATAAAGTTGAATATAATTTTAGATAAGAAAACCCTATGTGAAAGGTCATGCCAAAATCAAATGGTGGAAGCTACAAGACCATAAAGTGGCATTCAGTGAGAAGATTGTGTTCCCTCCAGTTGATTCTGTAAATACGGATTATACTTGGGCATCATTCAACAACTGCGTAACTAGTACAGCTCAATCTGAGCTTGGTGTAACACAGCCCGGCACACGTAGAATTGACAAACAGACGTGGTTGTGGACAGACAAGGTACAGGAAATGGTGCATGAAAAAAAGCAGCTTTTAAACCGTTGCGAACATCACCGACTGAGGAGAATCTTCTGAAATACAAAGCCACCAAGAAGAAGGCAAAAATAGCAGTTGCTGAGGCTAAAGTAGATCACTACAAACATTTATATGATCAACTGACAACTAAAGACGGAGACAAAATTATCTACCGACTAGCCCGAGCACGGTGTAGAGCAGGTCAGGATATAGAACACTATATGTGTGTGAAGGATAAGAATGGTCGACGACTTCACGATAGCAAGATGATTCTGCACCGTTGGCGAGAGTATTTTAGTGAAGTATTCAACACTGAATTCCCTCACCCACAAATACCAGACAACAATGTTACAACTGGACCAGTACCTTATATCACTGAAGATGAAGTCAAAGTTGCCATTCGTAGCATGAAAAATGGAAAGGCCCCAGGGCTAGATGACCTTCCTGCAGACATCTGGAAAATTGAGGAACTTACTGAAACGCGACCACCTGGCTGACAGAGTTCTTCAATTCAATTATTCTCTGTGGTCAAATACCTACAGATTGGTCAACTAGTATCACAGTACCTATCTTTAAGGGTAAGGGTGACCCAGCTGAATGTACCAATTACCGTCCAATTAGACTTCTCTTCCTCACTATGAAAATATTCGAACGTATCCTAGACAATAGGCTGAGGAACATCGTACAGCTCTCAGCAAATCAATGTGGGTTTGTCAAGGGATGTGGTACGATAGACGCAATCTTTGCTGTGCGCCAGCTGTTGGAGAAATTCCGAGAGAAGAGGAGGCCACTACATCTTGCTTTCCTTGACCTTGAGAAGGCATTTGATCGAGTACCACACCAGATGATTTGGTACACTCTCCGAGATCATCAAGTTCCAGAAATGTATATAAACTGGATAAAAATGCTGTACAACAACACCAAAAGGCACGTGCGATGCCCTGCAGGACTGACTGACAGCTTCCCTGTGACAGTTGGGGTTCATCAAGGCTCAGCTCTGTCTCCCCTGCTCTTTGTTATCGTCATGAATTCCATAACGCGAGACCTACAGAAGTGTGTCCCATGGACATTGCTATACGTTGATAATGTGATGCTTGCGGCAGACTCCAGGAAGGATCTTGAAACCCAAGTGCAGACATGGCATGATCGTCTGCAAGGATTTGGTCTTCGTTTGAACATCCACAAGACTGAATACCTCGAAACGATTTCATCCCCTGGAACTATAGGTATTAATGGAGCTCCTCTTACCAAGGTAAATACATTCCGATACCTAGGCTCACGATTGAATGGCGACAGCTCTGTGAATGAAGATGTGCGAGCACGAATCAATGCGACTTGGATGCGATTCAGAGATGTCACCGGTGTTCTTTGTGATAAGAAGATGCCTATCCGCTTAAAATCAAAGATATACCGCACAATGGTGAGACCAGTTGCATTATATGGTACCGAGTGTTGGCCAGCACCTAGAAGTGCTGAGCACTCACTTCATGTCACGGAATTGCGGATGCTGCGAAGATCATTAGACATTTCTCTGCTCGACCATATCCCCAACACAACGATTCGACATACAGCTGGCGTGGCCCCAATCAATGAGAAAATGCAGGAATGGAGACTCCGTTGGTATGGGCACGTTGTCCGTGCACCACAAAGTTCAGTCATCGGCTCGGCCTACCATCTAACGGTCGACAGCCAGAGACAGCGTGGGAGACCAAAATTACGGTGGCTCGACACCATTAACGCCGATTTACGATCAAGAAACTTGAAATCACGCGAAGCATTAGATCGCAAGAAATGGCGTGCATTGATCCAAAAAGCGGACCCCGTTCCTACAGGATAACGCTAAGAAGAAGGAGAAGAAGAAAGAAAGAAGAAGAAGAAGAAGAAGATCATTTTAGATTGCAACGAAAAAGTTGGCGAACGCAGTTCAAGTGAACAGTAGCAGAGAACTTGTAACATTGGCGCAACACATAAATAGTATCAGAATGACTATCATTATTCTTCATGTGTTTTCAACAAACATAATTAACATTGTTGATATGATGAACTAAATATTCATGCGCCAGAGACATATTCGATAACAGGAGTTAAGATAAAACGATGGAACTTCGTTAGACAACGTATTCTTGAATACAGACGTAGTGTACAGTCCATCTTGTATATTTTCGTCAGTCTACGAACACTAATGTAACATCAATTAGCAATGGAAATATTTCATTCACCATTTATATGAATATTTCTATAAATTATTCCAATGATGAGGCTGATACATATTTAAGACGGAGAATGAAGATTCTACAGAAGAGATTTGTCAAGATGCTAGGGGTAGCCCAGCAACACAGAAGAATTTGCCAGAAGGATGTCGTTCGAGCCCAGGCGAATGTTGGTGAATTCCAGAGAGGGACGTTTCCTATCTCTGAGGTCGCAGATCCGAGGTTCGAATGCAGATCCATCTCAGTATCTTGAACTGAGGAAACATCTAAAGTATTGTGGGAATACTTACATAGATCTTCAAGTTTTCGTCCAAATAAGGTAGCAGTGTCTCTCATTTATAGTATAGTGACATCCTGAGCCAACGATCATACTCCATATTTTCATTATTCGATATTTCCATATTTTCAAATTTCATGTATTTCAGTGTTTTAATGTATTTTACACTTCAGATGTGTGCAATATTTTTATACTTCAAGATTATTTAGGAGATGATTGACTGTCATCTATTTTACAATTTTATTCTACGGATCAGTTGTGGAACTGACATTAAAAATTTGTTTGAGGAATCATATTGCCTCATAGAAGACTAGTAGTTTCGACTCTCAAATGTTAATAATTTAATTAAACCAGGTATTCTGACATTGTGTCATAGCTTCAAATTAAATTCTTATTAAATTAAATTTGAGCACTTTAATGTAACAACATCTAACTTCAAGAACAGAAGAAACATCGAATGATATTTTTATATCATTATTGTACATAAACTGTCGACGATCTAAGAAATACTAGTCGTTTGATAAGACCGAAGTCTTAATCCCTATAAACATTCTTTGTGTAGAGTGGAAAAACATTACGACAATGACAAACCTTTTTATTATTTGTAAAGCTGAGAGCTTTGTTCATTTAATACGTTAGAGGAAATACCTTTTGATAGAAGATTATTCAAATCTTTGGCTAGGAATTCAAAGCTAGTTTATCCCGGTCAAGATTGAATTCTATTTGACACTATAAATAACATGTGTGTTATTTTGCATTATTTGTGTAACATCACGTCATTTGTGGACCTGATATTACAACGATAAACAATTTAAACTTGACAAGTGAGGTGAGACAGGAGTATTATTTTTATTACATGTATTTGCGACAGACGAGTTAACAGTTAATTATCTTGTTGTGGAGTAAACATTAGAAGGTTAATCACGACTGTCTAATATCGTTCATTACAATTGGAAGTTTCGTTTGAAGAACTTAAGTACGGTATGTATAATTGTAGTTCAGTAGTCATGTGGAATGATACTGAGGGTCATGCCATTATTTGAGAGAAGTTCCTACAGAAGACATGTTAATAACAATTAATCCGATTTTGGATTTTGTTTAACATAGTGGATGGTAATTGTTTATGTCATATATACTGTTATATGAGGATTTGTAGAGCTATGAAGAAGGCTCGTGCGAAGGAGGTTCCGCATATTGAAGGAAGTCAAAGTATTGTTTTTCTTTGATAAGAAAGCATGGGTCATGATAAGAGCCGTTGTATACAAGTAGCCCAGTTCATGTGAAGTAACGATTTAGCTGTGTTGACAAGAAGGGTCTTAGCGGAAATACAACTAGAGAAAGATTGTCTACTCATGTCTATAATACAGTTATTATATTTTATTAAACCCGAAGTTATGTAATTACGTACAGTTAACTTTAATTAGTCGACTGTATTATACCGACAATGTATTGAAACCTATATAAGACGATGGGTAAGCCGTATATCAAAACTACGGAACGTTAGAGAATGGTTATGTGGAAAACTAGTGCATATAATTAGTTGAGAATTGTATTATAACCGAGAAGCCAGAATCTTGAAAGTAACGTGATAGCAACACTAAATAATGTATATTATTATGAACATATTATATGTAAATAATTCTTTGAAAATGATTTAATTAGTTAAATAATTTAGTAGGATTTATTAATCAATTGTTTTGGAATAGCGTGTGTTTTATGAGCGGATGTTTTTGGTATGAATGATTGTACACTGTTAAGAGTGATCGTGGAACCGAATTGGTCATGAACAATTGCGGGGTGCGAATGAAAGAGTGTATAAAAATTTTCAGGATGATTGTTTAAGAAACATAGAAGTTATGTGCATTTTTGTACGATCTAAATGTTAAATTTACGCGTATTATAAACGCACTCAATAGCAGTCTCAATGTGGGCTGGCTAGAATGATTCACCGTTAGAGATGGAGAGCGATGTCATAATATGAACAGGTGGAGACTTCACCGCCTTGTATAAATTGTAAAACAGTTCCGAGTTCAGCGTGGTGCTAGTATTTCATTGATGAAACAAGGCCAGAGCACGTGCATTCTACAATCGCAGGCTAGTGAATGAAATCAGGTTTCAGGAATGCCACGAATTTAAGAGCCTTCATTAAACGTGTTTTTCTTTCTTAGTGTAGGCCTAAAACAAGCCAAGAATCTTATGCTCATATTTTTTTTAACATAGCATTGTAGTAAGATGTGGAGTGGATAGGATTTGTGAATGATTGCGTGTTTTTATTTTAATTTGATTGTTAAATTAGTTTATTGTTATTTTGTTTATACTAGGTTAGTTTACACCATTGTTAATACATTTTATTCAGTTCGTTATTTGTTGTTGTTGGCTTGTGATTCCTTTTAAATATAAGAACTAGGGTATTGTGGATATATTGTAGGCGAAGCTGAATTCCCACTCCCCGAGAAGGTAGGTAAAGGTAAGTTGCCCCGTGTAGTTGGTTGTTGATCCACAATATTCTTGTAACTGCTGTATGTAAATCCCTAAAGGCCATGTTGGGAGCGATTTCTAATGTAGTAATTTGCCGGTGCTGTTAGAAATAGGCAATCCAGCTGGGGCAATGCATATTCCAACAGGCTCCTTTCCGGATTTTCGGGTACAGTACCTACTGTAAGGCCACGGCCGCCTCCTTCTCGCTTCCTTGCCTATCCGTCCCAATCTTCCCCTCCCTTTCCATCCCTCATAACGCCCCTGTTCGCTTTGCAGGTGTGGCCCCCTGGGCGAGGTGCTGATCACACCTCCTCAGTTGTATCCACTCCGACCAGATGTTCTCAGCTCTAGAACACTTCCCGTAGAGGCGGTAGTGGTGAGATCCCTCGCTGAGTCCTTGGGTTCCACCAACCTGGAGAGTAAACTCGATAATATATATCTATCTACATATTTTAATTTTAGCTGGATGTGGCAGCCAGTAAATCAGCACAGGAAGGAACATCATATGTCCCAGCAGGGTTTCAGTCAGTCACAGTTGATGCACAAGTAAGAGAACTTGATATCATATTTTGAAAGCTCATTTCCCGTAATCTATATTTGAAAGATTTGCCTTAATAATTCATAAAATGCTGAATAGATTTCAATAGAGCTTTTCATGCCTGAAAAAATTGTTTAATCTAGGAATATGACCAGAATTATGTTCCTCTGTTAAAATTTTATTTTATACATTTAAAAGAAAGTTATATCGTATATAGGATTTGTGTAGCTTAAACCTAATAATACAATTTGTTATTCTGAACATGTTTGTGGGTCGGGTGATATTGTATCCCAATAGGACAGTGAATTGTTATTAGCCGATTGAATTTTTAGTATACGAATGGTTCAGAATTTTGTATGGCAACTACTTTTGTATGTAAAGAATCTGTCTTAACTAATCAGGACCGCTCTCAAACGATAAAACTTTGAACTCAGCAATTTTTCTAGGTTTATGCCGTGTCTTGTGTGGAGTTTCGCCTAGGAAAACCACACAAGACACGGCATGAACCAAGAAAAATTGCTGAGTTTTAATTCACCATCATTTTGTTAAAACTTAAACTACCTTTCAAAACGTGTAATACATTTTATGCATAATACATTTTTCCTATATGTACAAACAAACTTCCATTAAAAGTTTCAAAAAGGTGGAAAGTAGCTCAGATCAGAAGCAATTAGTGATTATGTTGAGCACACATAACATCATTGTTTTCGTTGCAACATATTAATAATATGACCTGAAATGATGCTTTTTGGTATCTGCATTGATTCACAATCGAGAAAGATGTCCTCTTATTAACTTGGTAACAAAATAGTCAATACTGATCTTTGGATTTTCATACATGTTTCAGACCTCATCGTCCTGCATCAGCAAACAGCCATCTTTAAAATCAAAATCTCGGCATTACTTAATCATTGTATTTTAAATTATGTAACAACCGACAGTAGTGGCTACGCTGGCTAACGCGCAGCATTAGGTCATGGGGCCAAGCTCTCTGCTGACTCGGTAGACGCGTGGGTTCGAGCCCCACCGTCGGCCGTCCTTGAAATGGTTTTCCGTGGTTTCCCATTTTCAACACCGCGCAAATGCTGGGACGGTACCTTCTGACGGGCCACGGTCGCTTCCTTCCACATCCTTGCCCAGTTTCATTCACCATCATTCATTTCATCTCTCATTAACTCCTCTCATGAGGTTGGTGTCAGGAAGGGCATCCGGCCGTAAAACCATCGCCACAAAGACCTCCATCGCATCTCATCCCCGACCCCGTTGGATAACGGGAATAATAAGGGGTAGACATACATACATTTTAAATTATGTAACAAATACGGATATCACACTGTTAAACACTTCCTATCACTCGAGTTTTTTAGAATGTCCGTGCGTAAGTTTTTAGCAATTTTCAGTGATAGAAACTGTCTTATATTTTTAAAAATAGGGTGTTACAAAAATGCTGAGACTGTTCACCGATGAAAGACGATAAGGTTCGAAACATGATATAAGCTGACCCCTTATGTTGTTATCCTCATTAAAAAGGGCATTTTCCTTGACAACATATTAAACTAAGTTGTTCATTAAAGCAGGAGTAGTGTTTACCATATCTGAGTTTGGGGGATTGAATATGAGAGTGTATCAATGCTATAGATGAGTCGTCAGATCAATTGGCTTGTTAAGGAATCTCTCCATGGCAAAACTCTGGTACCCAGGTCTCTTAACCCTCAATTGGTCGCGCCACAGTCTTTTAGAACGTGCATATTGTTTACTACTGCTGACCATAATTGGTTTGACGCTAAGACTTTCCCCTACTCTTCACCCTGCAACACCAAATCTAACGTTCCACCGAAGATGCATTATAATTTACAATTAAAATATATTGCAGTTTATTACAACTGAGTTTACATATGTATTGTTATGGATTGTTGTGGATTCCATTCCATCAGCATTTGCCCAAGGAACACATCATCACCACAAAAACAGACATTCCAATAACAATGCACATGCACAATTATGCATCGCATTGCATTCTTACAAACATGGGATGCATGATGCAGCAGATTAATTTATAAGCTGGGAATCAAACTCACAGACATGGCTGTCCACCGGAAGAAACAGACTCCCGTGAACACAGCAATTGTGAGGGAAACAAAAGAAGGGGCTGATAGATCAGCAGAGAAGGGTCAAGAGAACGGCACGCCACCCACCAATCAAGCCGGCAAGCTTACAGGTTCGAGACCCAGACTTGACAGAAGGAGGCCGTACCGAAGCCAGCAGTAGGCCTAAGTAGTGGGATGATGACAGAGCTGCTTACAAAAGCAAGTGGTGAGCCCCTGCGACCTTGGAATGGAAGGAGCCATGCTAGGAGGGCGTGCTTGGATTCGTTTTTTTCGTCTCGTTGTGCTCTTTACGGGAATGTCGGTGTCGAAAAGGTGAAGTTAGGGTTTTGGGTCAAAACATACGTTTTTCACATTTTTGCCGATTTTTGGAAAACGGGCCATGCTAGGAGGGCGTGCTTGGATTCGTTTATTTCGTTTCGTCGTGCTCTTTACGGGAATGTCGGTGTCGAAAAGGTGAAGTTAGGGTTTTGGGTCAAAACATGCGTTTTTCACATTTTTGCCGATTTTTGGAAAACGGGCCATGCTAGGAGGGCGTGCTTGGATTCGTATTTTTCGTCTCGTCGTGCTCTTTACGGGGATATAGATATGGAATAGGTTAAAAGCTGGAAACATGGTTTTTTATATAATTAAATAGGGGTTTATTACAAAAAATTATGTTTATTGACCCATGCATTATACGTGGAGGAAAACCTAACCACTTTACAAAATATTTTGCACCTTTGACTTTAATTACTCGTTCAATGAGATAATCGTTGGGATATAATGTTTTTTGCACTTCTTCATAATAGAATCGTCCCTGAATGGGTTGACCGCTCTGATCTTCTAAGAGATACGTCACTGGTTGACCTAGCTTGACTTGGCGAATTTTAAAAATTTCTGTCGACCATTGTGGAGTATACGATTTTGAAAACACACTTCTATGTTTACTAATGCGAACAAAATCTCCAATTTTAAGGCGATGTCGCCTTGGGTCTACCCTTTTTATAGGGTTAAACAGTCTATTGAGTCTGGGTAGGTTCTTGGTGACGAGGCGAGGTTTCATGCCGATGGTGGAATGAATGGTGTTGTTGTAGCGAGACACAAGTTGAGGTAACCAGTCTATCCATCGATAGGAACCATGTATTGTAAACTCTTTCCACATATAACTTTTTAATGTTCGATTGAACCGCTCGACCACACTGGCTTTGAGATTGCTATAGGTGGTATAATGGTGAATATCCTTAGATTTGAGAAAACTGGAGAAATCCTTGTTGAAAAATTCTTTCCCCTGGTCGGTTTGTAACAAGTGAGGTTGACGTTTTGATTGTTCAATAATATGTTGAAAGGCCTTTGTGACTAAGACACCAGTTTTATTTTTTACTGGTTGAACAAAACCATTTTGGAATAGACATCAATGACGGTCAACATATAGCGTACACCGTCGTTAACGTTAGAATAAGGTATCATTTCAACCAGGTCTGCCTGCCAAAGTTCATCGATTCCTTTGGAAATGACACGACGACGTTCATAAATGCGTCGGGCTGGTTTATGCAATTCATGAGCAATGCCCACTTTGATGGGGGATGGCTTATATGATAATTTTAGCATCTCGGAGTTGTTGTTCAATGTGGGCGATTTCCGCCTCATGTCCAGTGTGACCAGCTTGTTTTGATGCATGAAGCAAGTATAAACGCTCTACTAACTGATTGGGATTATTCCAAAAGGTTATATCTAGGTAGGGTTTTAATTTCTTAAACCTTACACCAGAGGCAGAGTGATGTTTTTGCTTACCAAAGATGTTTGCAATGATGGTCATATATTTTTGGGATATATTGGCATTGACCTGCTGAGAGGATTTATAGTTTCTTTTGTGAGCGTTGGTGTCTAATAAAATGGATTTATATTTAGCAAGGTCCTCGGACATAAAATCTTGTGTCGAAGGGGTGCGAGAAAATAGCAGCTTTAACAGACCTGGTGTTAATTTATAGTTGATCTTTTTAATGACAGCTTTCGTACGAGCAAATTTAATGGATGAATCCCCAATTTTAAAACTGTCATTCTCATAGCGAACACCATACGTGGTATCTGTCTTTCCAATAAATAAAAGGGTCAGATATGGTTCCAGGGTTGCCCCATAATGTTTGATTAAAATGTTTTTGAGTTGAGCTTTATTTTGAGGGGTTGCCAAGACTTGTGAAAACGGAGACGATGTGGAGGAAGACGGTGTTGCCGCTATGACGGAAGATTTTTGTTTTGTTTTTAGAAACTGTTGAAGGGGTGATGATTTCTTTTTTCTTTCAGGTCTAAATACGCTTTCGCTTTCACTTTCACTTTGTTCACGTTGTTCTTCTTCTTTTTCTTTTTCATGTTCTTGATGTTCTTGTTCACTAACATTAGAGGAGGAGGAGGAGGAGGAGGAGGAGGAGGAGGATTTTACCTGTCGTGTGGAATCTGTTTGAGTAAATTTTGAACTTGTTAAGGGTTTGGTTTGAGAGGTAGTAGCAGCAGAGCATGAGGTTTGAACCTCATGGGATCAACCGATGATGGAGAATGTTTTATCATGGGTAAAGGATTGACGTTTTTTAAACGTTGCAATTCACGAAATTTATGTCGAATCGTATTTCGTGCCTCAATAATACGCTGCATGATTTGAACATGTTTCTTGTACCCTATGGCGTTCGCCATGGTGAAGGTAAAGACACACTAACAGGAAATGTCCAACCCTGGGTCTTTTTAAACAGAAATAAAATGATCAAAACCCAAGCGATAACGTCCCTCACATCGTTCACTCTGTTTATTTATAACTAAACAGGCATGGGGATGATGGTTCCAACACGAAGCACACAATTGCATGAAAGCTGTAAAGGACATATCTGGATTCACATGATCTTGAAAAATATGATAGAGATTTCTAGAGTCTTGGCGGAAGAGAACGATGAGATTGGCATTGTCACGAATCAACTGTTTGGGGATTTTGGAATAGGTCTGAGCCAGATAAAAACAATCCACCTGTTTATGGCGTCCCATACTAAAATACTCTTGAATAATGGCCTGTCGTTGAGTGGCAATATCATCAAAAATTATAATGGAATCAGGTTGAATGTGGTCCGGTTGAATGACATCTTGAGGTGAGGTGAATGTAAAATAGCCCATGGCTTCTTTATTTAACGAAGACATAATTTGTTCCAGATACACGTACAGAGGCTGGTACAAGGATTTGGCAAAAATATAAATATTTTGAAATCGTAGGCCATGAGGCGCGGTAATAATGTTCAGCAAAACATTGGTCTTTCCACAACCCGAAGGCCCTACCATAATACAACGAACGGTAGATGGGAATAGGGTGCCATGACGTTTAGGTTTGCACACGGACAGTGATAGCTCTGAAACCAAATCAGAGACGGGCAAAGCATGGGGTTGTTTCATTAATTCCATTGTGTCGATGACTGAGTTTTTTCATGTGTGTATAAGTTTTATATATATAGGCAAGCGGTGAGTAGGATAGGTTAGTTAACGTCTATCACCATGGACGTGTTTGGGAGAGCTCGTGTAACCATGGCCACGACCGCCTCTTTGTCAAAACAGTCACGAGAGGTGGCAACAAAAAGCTATGTCGATCGCAAAGTGCAAACTGTCTATCACATGGCCCCGAGACTAACCGCTGAGGGTTTTTCAGCCAATCATCATCGTATTATTGATGTGCAAGAGCCTCGAGACGAAAATGATGTCTGCACGAAACGTTATGTGACCTATCAAATGAAAAGGCTTTATAAATTTGTCCCATCTGTATTTTTAGTGTACCTGTCAAATCAAAAACTGGACAATGACAGAAACCATTCCCCACCACCACTACCACTGGTGAATGATGATCTCACCTATATGCTTGCTTCCGGTTTAAGTCGTTATCGACTGCATTATGATGGTGTCATTCATATTAAATATGCCATGCCTGATGAGAAACATTTAAAAATACAACTAAACGGTGATAGAGTGTTGGCCCACAACCATCAAAGAGTAAATGTGGGAGATGAATTATCCTTTCATCTTATGCTTACGTTTGAGGAAAAGGAAGCTGGGAAAACGGTGAATGATTTCCCGCTTTATATATAATTGGAATATACTGCTATGAAATAAGGTTCTCTACGTTAGTTGTTATCGATTGTTTGCTGTGAAAGGTTCACCAAGTAGTAGCATGGTGAAAAAAAGATATGCTATGAACATGAAAAAAACAAATCTCAAAAAGAGAAAAAAGCCAGGTCGGGAACCAAGTCGATCTGCCTCACACCCAGTGTTAAAACTTAAAAAAACTAAAAAAATCTAAAAAGAGTGGCTATCGAAAAAGCTTTACAAGCGGTGCGATTGTCTACATCTCCGAAATCGCAGCATCATGTATCGATAAAAAGAAAAGGAAGAAAGCAAAAACTTGGACGAGTCATTCCTGTTGCTAAGCGTGGGGGTTTTTTGCCGGCTTTATTTGCAGGGTTGGCAGCTTTGGGGTCCCTTTTGGGTGGTGCCAGCGCTGTAGCGAAAACCATAAAAGCCGTCGAGCAAGGCAAGCAACAACTCAAAGAAAGCGAGCGACACAATAAAACGTTAGAAGCCATTGCGATGGGAGCTAGAAATGGCAATCCTTTAAAGCCAGTCTTTTATCCACAAGGTAGTGGCCTACCGTCTAAGAAAAAAAAATGTCCATCATCGATAAGCGCTTAAGCCAACTGCCTCGTCATGCCATGACCCATGAAGAAGTGGAAAGCTATGCCAAACAACTAAAGATTTCTCATTTTCGAGGTGTATTTATGCGAAATGAATTACCTAAAGCACCGTGGAAAGAAGAACGAGCCATGATGAATTTAGATGATGATGCAGGCCCAGGAACCCATTTTGTAGCCTACGTGAAACAAGGTTCCACAGTATGGTACTTTGACAGTTATGGAAATTTACCACCCCCGATCGAGTTGCTACGTTATTTGGGAAACCGGGTAAAGATATTCTATAATGTGAATCGTCAGCAAACCTTTGACAGTCAAGAGTGTGGCCGTTTGAGTTTACATTTTTTATATAAGAGGTCGCGTTAAGCCAACAGTTTCATCATTATGAATGTCAACGCCAAGACCTTTACCGTGCACAGTCGCGGGCCTGAAGTGTCCCTGGATTTTTTCCCTCCCATTGAATTGCATCCCGAACAATCCTATGTGCTAGGATTAATTTCTTTGGAAAGTTACAACAGAATTTACAATATTCAACTGGATATTAATGACAAATTTTATTATGATGATTATATGTTGACACTACCCCCTGGAGGTTATACCATAGACGATGTGCATGAGGCCATTAGCGTGTCGATGATAAAACAATTTGGTGTCAAACCATTTGCGGATGGGACACACAAATTTGAACTTACAGCCAATACAATAACTCATCGCTGTCGTATTTTCTCTACGTTTAACATTGACTTTGAAACACGAGTTCATTCTATTGGTCCTTTATTAGGATTTAAACCAAGAGTGTTGGCAGCTCAGCAACCCCATGAATCAGATTATCCAGTGAAATTCATCGAGGACCATCACATTTCTGTAACTTGCAATATTATTAGAGACGTATTTACGAATCAAGAACAAAGCCATTCCCTGTATGATTTTATTGTCACCTCTCCTTGCGGCTATATTATTCGTGAAAACCCTTCAGTGGTTCTCTATCATCCTGTGTGTGTCAGTGATATTAGTAATATTACCTTACGCTTAGTGAATAGAAACCAACAACTGATTGCTTTGGACGCCAACACCCCTGTGACCTACAAGTTGGTTTTAAAGACGCTATGAAATTTATCTATAAAGCAACAACAACGTCTACGAGGTCGGTTAGTTGCCCGCCGTGTATGAAACGGTTGACACGAGTAAACCGACAACGCTTACAACGCCTTGGTTATACGCTACACCCCAATCATGAACAAAGAGCTGTTGCAAGTGTTAAATCCCATACAAGTGGAAGATGGCGTCGTGCGCATTGATATGCATTCCTATCAACCTCAAGCAACAGGACTGAATAACAATGACGAGATTCAATTCATCATTAACAATCAAGATATTTTTACTCTACCTCATGAAAGTGTCCTTCAAATTGAGGGTAAATTGATGAAAGCAGATGGCAGTACGCCCACAACGTCTGCGTTGGCGAATCATGGTTTGGCTTTTCTGTTTTCTGAAGTACGTTATGTGATAAATGATATTGTCATAGATATGACTCGAAATGTGGGCATGACTAGTCTTATGAAATTATATCCATCCTATAGCGAGGAGGAAAGTAAAACGCTTTCTATGGCAGGATGGTGTCCCAACAGTAGCAATAACTGGCTAGTTCATACCGATGGCACTTTTACAGGCTTTCCACCCTTAAAATTACTCCTTGGCTTTGCCGAAGATCACAAGCGTATTATTTTAAACGCAAGACAAAGTTTGTATCTGGTGAGAGACCGCAGTGATTATAATGCACTGAAAGGAGCCTCTGACCAAGTGATAGACTCAAAAATTCAACTGCTTCGATTACTATGGAAAGTGCCCCATGTGACGCTATCGGATCGTAAAAAGCTAAGCATGTTAAATTTGGTGCAAAAAGATAAAGCCTTGCCTATCGCCTTTCGAAGTTGGTGTCTGCATGAATACCCCTTGCTACCTACCACTGACACTCATAGTTGGAGTGTCAAATCGGCTCGCTCTACCGAGAGACCCCTCTATGTTATTATTGGTTTTCAAACCAATAGAAAATACCAACAAAGCAAAGATGTCACCTTGTTTGATCACATTCACTTGAGAAATATACGACTATTTTTAAATAATGTTTGCTTTCCCTATGAGGGGTTGGAACTCAATTTTTCAAAAATAAGTTCGGTCCCCTTTATGACATGTTCGCTAAATTTCAATCGTCTTATTATGAAAAACAGGATTGTCCTATGTTGTCGCCACAAGGGTTTAAAGCAAAAGCACCACTGATTGTTTTCGACTGTTCGTATCTAGAAGAATCTATGAAAATCACCACCATTGATTTAAGGATAGATTTTGAAACACAAGAAAATGTCCCAGACCATACCAGTGCCTACTGTTTGATTATTCATGCTAGACAAGTGAAATATCATCCTTTGTCCAATTATGTCACCAGCATGTAAGCCATCTGTGGTCGAATGAAAACAAAAAATGATCATCATTCATAGGATTGATGATAAGCGTCTGCATGCACAGTATCTGTTGCGCTCTGGCACTGTGCGCACATACGACAACAACAAACATCATGTGTCCCTCAATAAGCAACAGCAACAACAACAACAACGTGACAGACAAACCATGGAATTTAAAATGTGAATTTAATCGTTTGAAAACTTTTGAAACATGGACAGTTACCTTTATGGATTGTGGAGAATTGGCTGCGAGCGGATTTTATTACTTAAAACGTGGGGATGTGGTCAAGTGTATTTTTTGCAACATTGAAATTGGAAACTGGGAAATAGGGGATCGACCCTTTATCGATCATCAGCAATGGAGTCCATCCTGCCCTTACCTCAATCGCTATGATGTGGGCAATATTCCATGGAGTTTGAATTATCCTGTTATTGTACCAGACACTGCAAAACTAGGAGATACCTGTGGACCATATGCGCAAACTATTCATCTGAATGCTGTTCCAAATTAAGCCAACAAACTTTTTGTAATAAAAGTGTAAGTGTTTTTTTTTTATGAATAAAACCTCAAAAAATATTTAGCTGTTGTTCAATTCATTTGTTTATTTTTTTCCTAAAGTCCTTTGACTTTGCCATGATAAACCATGGCATGGGTTAGTTGTTGATTAGACGTCAATGAGGTAACAAGTAAAAATAAAACAAAGCATGATGCGTACACTCATCGTGGATTGCCAGGGGTTTAAAATTGCAGACAACAAATTTATATTTAAGGAAGTCGCTTTTATCGATTGTAGTACGTTTTGGGTGTCTAACCCTATTCATTTGGTGTTTAAACCTCCCTATGCTTTCGAGTTGCTTAGTGAAAAAGATAAAAAACAGAGCCAATGGATTGAAAATCATTTGCAGTTAGCATGGAACCAGGGTGATATTTCTTACAAGTATCTTGACATTGTCATGAAAGCCCATTTGTCCTCGGCCAATGTCTTATTTGTTAAAGGGAGTGAAAAATGCCAGTGGCTTCAACCATTTCTACCCTCTCACTGTCAATGTATTGACCTTTTAGATCTGGGTTGTCCATCCCTGCAAACGCTCATGGACACTTGTCCTTGCGACAATATTCAGAATAAAGCCTTAGCGCATGCATGGCAATTGTTTCATTGGCTCACCACGAGTGCATGTTGGGAGTTGTTCAATAAAATTAAAACTGAAAGTGTATCGTCCAATGATAGCAGTGAGACGTGTACACGTGAGGTGAAAACATCAACGTTATAGACATGGACGCCACTACAATCGACAAGGCTATTGGAAAGTTCTTTGTGTGCAAGAAAAAACTGATTAGCTTTACACAACATGAATTATTAGCACTACCTAAATCATTTCTCTTTTATGTTGCTGCCAACTCTGTCAAAGAAATTTGGGAAAAGGCGCCTGCCGAGTGGACTCTGTATTGAGTGAACTACAACCATGCAGTCATTTTTCCCATCACAAGCAATTAACCATGGCAAAAATACCTTCCATTCGACAGTGTGCCACATGCCAATTAATGAAATTATATCATGGTCATAAAACTCAGTGTAAAGACATTGTTTCATCATTCCATGGCTGTCATGCGGAAAACAACCACCACCTACCATGCTCGTCAGGAGCCGCCGACAAACAACAACAACAGCAGCAGCAAGAACAAGAACAAGAAGAAGAAGAAGAACAACAAAAAAAGTGTTTTTCACCTATTGAAACCTCTATGTCCCAGGTGTACTGGCCGTGGAATTATTGATAACATTATTAAAAACTTACCATTCGAAGCTCACTTACCTGCTTACAGCTTTTGCGGCCCTGGTACTCGTCTTGAAGATCGTTTGAGGAGAGGGGTATGGGAATCAATGCTTTGGATCATGCATGCCTTAATCACGATAAAGCCTATGAAAACAGTGATCCCACACTAAGACGCATTGCCGACAAAGTCTTGTTAAGCATTGCCAAGCAACGATTAACAGCTTCAGATGCCAGTCTAGCAGAACGAATGGCAGCATTTATAGTGATTGGTGCTATGAAGAGCAAATTACTTTTATCTAGATATGGACTTTAACGTAATGAATTTATGTTAAAAAAATTTATAGTATCACTGTTATCATGACAAAAAATAAATAAAAAGACAAGAGTCCATGTTGTGTTTTTTTCCATTATTATTATTCACTCTTAGTTTCATTATTATAATTATAAATGACAAACAATAAAAAAGGGACAGCAGTGCATCGTTAAATATTATTACTAATTGTAGTAAATCTATTTTTCAATCACAAACAATAAAAAAGGACAAAAGTCCATTATTTTAACTAATAGTTTCATAATCATTATTATAAAAAAATATATATACATGGTAATTGTACTAAACCTATTTTTTTAATCACAAACAATCAAAAAAAGGACAAAAGTCCATCATTATTCATCAGCTTCAAATGCCAGTCTAGCAGAACGAATGACAGCATGAAATCTTTATCTACTCTAGAACCAGTTTTTTTTTGTTAAACGCTTATTATTGAATAAAATAACATGTTACTAGAATTTAATCATTATAAATTACAATCATTATATTAAAAAATTGCTATAAATGCTATTTTAAATCACAAACAATAAAAAAGGACAAAAGTCCATCATTTTAACTAATAGTTTCATCATTATTATTATAAAAAATTATATACATGGTAATTGTACTAAACCTATAAACAAAAAAAATTCCACCATTAAGCATAAGTTTTGAAAATTTATTTTTATTATTATTTAACATGGTAAACGTTGAGCAACAATTAATAAACGTCAAACTGTTGAGCCCAAAAAATAATTTTATTTTATTATAGTTATTAAAGAGTAGGGCATGAATAAACAAAAAAGTTACGGCTAGCGTACAATGATTATTCGTTTTCAATTTTTACAAAACGAACCATGCATCGATTATTTTTTTCACCCTCATAAATTAAATAGAATTGACATCTTCCATGACATTATCAGGTAGGTTATTAAATCGTGTGGGAAGAAATGTCTCAAAGTCTTGACAAATGCAAAGAGCTCGTTCACCAAATTTAGTTTTCAGTTTTTGAATTTTATGTATGTGAAAGGGTGTTTGCGTAGGCAATTCACTCATTTTCTTGCGTGCAAAGCCACAATCTTGACCAATGGCGTTCAAGGCGTCCATGGTTGTCTATAACCAAAGAAAAGAGTGTTACTTTCTAACACTCTTGTTCTTATATTACAATAGCAATAACTTTGTACATTAAAGTGTATTGTTGTTTTTTTTAAATCCTGAGTGTTTATGACCTGAAGTTGTAGATAGATAGTATTGGATAAAAATATAATAATAATGTTTGGATCATTTTTTCAGTCAAAACATACATTTGGAAATTATTTAATAGGAAATGTTTTATCAAAATTAAGTGTGAATCTCTCTTGGAGGTAAATGCATGTCTCTGTTGTGAATGGGAATTAGCCTATCATTCCCTAGTCGAATGACTTGTATTCGTTTGCTCTGTTGTTGTGCAAATTCACACAACATTCTGTTAAATAAATAGTATCAACAAATACTAAGAGCAAACATCTGAATGCTTTTGGTAACCTATAAAAAGGCAAAGTTAACACGCTATGCATTTAATAACCATGTCTACATCCAACAAAACAAAATTCAAAACTACAAATTTAAACCAGTGTGTATGTGTTCATCAACGTGAATACACGATAAACTAAAACAAACAAACAAACAAACAAACAAAATAGCCAAATGTATTCTAAACGTCAAGTATGCACCTGAAAGCCGAATGTAAACAAAAAAAAGCGATAATCATGATATGATGTGGTTAGTTTCTAACAAATCTCATTCTATGAGGCGAATATTGATTGATAGGTAAGCCAAGACAAAGTTGGCGAAATGCTTGTTCTCGATACGAAGTGATTGGTTCCTCAGCAGGAAATTTATAAAAATGAAAACAAAACATTTGAGAGGTTATTGGAAAATAAACATTAAACAGGGGTTTTGTACATATTGTACACCAGAAATCTGGAAAATGATCCTCGTCAGCTAATTTAACAATCACTTGATTCATGGTTAAACCGTACCATGCTTTATGAATCACTTGCGTGGATACATTATTTTCAAAGCCAAAATTTAGCATACAGGATTTACAAAAGTGATGCCCTGGGTCATGAAACAAATCATCATCATTATCATCACGATTAATGAAGCTGTCATAAAACGTGGTATCAATGCGTACTTTCGTGTTTCTATATTCTGAAGGATAGGCCACACGTTGAGGATTATGAGACATCATCGTGGCATATTCATTGAACGTGGTGTGTTTTGTGACGATAAAACAATCTTCACCGTGGCTCATGATTGAATCTGAAAAGTAGTCATTGCCGTTTACTAAGTGAATAAATAAAAAAATTACAATGTACTATATACACTGTCTGTCCCCTAAGTCAATAGCAAAAATAAAATAAAAAATAACCATCTGTCTGTTGACTTCTTTAGCTGTAGGCGGCAAACATAACATGCAACAGGTTAAAGAAACAATTTCTGTTCAGATATTGGACTGGTGTTGTTTTTCAAATATATCACCACTCATAACTCTAGCCATAAAGTGAGAGATTGTGCACAGTAAAAAGCAGCAGATTATTATTCTTTTGTTCTTGCATGAGACCTACTAAGCCACACCCTAGTTGGCCTATTAATCTGTGCCTACTGAGGGTGAATGGTCACTTTACTGAAACATGAGGCCTACTAAGCGACAACAATAGTGAGGGTGGCTACTTGTTTGTTTTTTTTCCTAACCTAACCTAAAAAAGTCAACATGTTTTTAATCTAGCCTGTGCACAGTGAACCATGCAATCGTTGATGCATTGCTCTCTTTATGCGTTGACAGGCAAATAGCACAAGACATACAGTTTATGTACAACTATTTACAGGCATTCACACATCCATGCATACACCCATGCACACAGGTTAAAAAACAAAAATTATATGATACACTACAATTTTTTATTTTTATTCCGAGGCTCAAGATGGCATCTCGCATTTGATAGCAACCAAACCAAACACTTGCCGTGTTGTACAACAACAATAGCTACAACCACTACTGGTTGTAACCAAATGGGACGCTTGTCATCATATCCTGACACCACTGTCTCTTGTCGTCTAACAAAGCGAGTGTTTGTTTTCGCTGCTTCATTAAAAATAAATCATGATTTTTTGAGAGAATCCTAAACTGACTATGTGCCATGGCTGTGTGGGTCTGAAGGACATGTAAATAATCATCCACACAGAGACGTTTAACCACATGCTGGCTAATCCCTTTGGCTCGCATAGATTCGCATCGATCCACCTGTCGAAAACTATACATTTTGGGAGCGAGACCTACAAACTCAGTCATCATGGTGTCTGAACACTCATCTTTCATTAAACCAATTTCTTTTTTGTTCAGACGGGGGATATCGAACACGTTCTTGTCACTAAACGAGGACGTGTCAAACCATTTTGGGTTTTGTTTCATAACGACATACGGATCACAGTTACGGATATGGTAAATAAAACTATCCGTGTCTGTATATAACAAGGAAATGGTACAAAATCGCTGTATTGCAAAACCATAATGGAATTTATACATGTGCAATTTTGAAAAATCTAAAATGACTTGGCCTAAATAGATAGGCTTATTCATGACCACTTTAGTTTTAGCAAGTTCAATAGTCAGTAGATCATGATCAATAATGTTTAAAGATTTGAAATTTGGTTTTGCAATATATTTTTGAGCCCCCCATTGTCCATGCCATGTGTTGACCAATTTAATGTCCCTATACTGCCGTACATTTTCCAAACTCTTGCCATAGATACAATTATTCATCAGTTTAAAAAAATTGATTTGAAATGGTTGAGTGGCACTTTGTCTGTGACTGGTATTTAAATCCATGTATGGTTTCAACCACGGTTTCTGACAAAAAGAAATACCTCTATGGATTATTTTCAGGGTTAAGCCCTGAGCTAAACATTCTACCAGCATGTCAATATGCAACACATAGTGATTTTTATCATACAAGGTATCCATCAATTTCTTATGATTGCCCTTACTCTCGGGCGGCACCATTTTCTCTATGCAAAAGGGGAAATCACCATGACGCTGTCTGAGATGGGGGGGATAAGCTAAGTCGACATCAAGAACATACCCTACGTCCTGTTGCTTGCTAGCGCTATGCACATTAAAATCTTTAATTTCATCCTCAGACAGCCAGACAAAGTTTCTGTACGGCAGTGGTCGACTCATAGCGTGACCGTATAAATTGTTTACGTCGAAATACATTAGGTAGGATTCAGGTTCTTCGGGACAATAATCAGGCATGTAATGATTATTTGCCTTGGCATGTCGCTGATTGAGCGATACGAATCCCCCACGAATCCCTTTTTCCATCATGAGTACCATATCCGGATCCGTCAGTAAATCAAGCTCAATGTGGGTAAATTTGAGGGCGGCGTCCCAACTTAACCCTGGACTGGTATAGTAGTGGGCGGGGTCAAGGCCATAAATCGTGTGACATAGCTGACGAAACGTTTCAAAAACGTCTGTCAACAACAACACGTCTAATTTTAAATAGTGCATAGCATACTGGCCCATGGTTTCTATGCCAAACACTCGCCAAACATGCTGTGCGTGGGCATAGTCTTCTTCACTGATGGTGCTTTGTGTTAACTGAGAAAAGAATTTTTCTCTTGGCGGCAAAGTCGTTTCTTCAAGCACCTCGTAACTTTCCACATAATCGTATGGAAAATGGCCTTTACGAACACACAATTTAAATTGATTTGTATCCGTAAAGTGGGAATGGGTATGTTTCAACTCATCTTCGCTTAAGCCTTTCACAAGACTATCCAGCGAACTAGACATAAACTTGAATGAGTCGAGAAAGCGAATGCTCATGCTTCCTTTTCTCCATGAAAGTGAGGTAAAGCTCTCATGGTTCTTAGCCAAAATGCTGAATTTGCTCTTATCTACATGAGCAAATTGTTTTACAATGAAGTGAAAGTCATACCGGGAGAAATTGTGTAAGAAGACAGGGAGGAAGCGAGGTGTAGAGTACTTCAAATTGCATTCGTTATGGGCAGCACCTCTAAAATGCCCTGTCCTGTGGCAGTGGTCTCTTACTTGTTTTTCTCCGCCTAAGATTGGCTTTTCACATATGTGGCAGGTGGTGGCTTGATCATATTCTCTTTGCTGTACGTCATTCATTTGAATTGGTACAGGGTTGTTCAAAATAGTTTCTACTTTGCCTGCTAAAGCCGCCATTTGATCAACAAACCACCGCGCACAATCCTGACCTTTATGACTTACATACTCACATTGTGAATTATCATAGTGACAGACAACATAATAGGCTACAGCAAAAGGCTCATGTTTCTGCACTGGATAGGTTAAGCTTGTATGGGGGCTTGGTTCACATCCCTGAATGGGAACAGTAAGGGCCTCAAAATCAGCGTAAACAGTAAATGGTACCATCTCTTGTTTATTAGTGGCCTTAAATTTTAAGACTGCGTCATTCCCTTCGGGCAAGACTAGCTTTACTGCCGTCTGCCCTTCACAGTCTTTCGTATGACGTTTCAAAAGTTCATGAGTTGTAAAATATTGAAGGCAGCGCTCACAAATATGTTTCTTACCATCATGATTAGACACTTGGCTGCTTACTAGTTTTCCTAAATTCTTTATCCAACAATAATGGCTTTTATCCCCATCAGACAGGAAAAGCAAGTGAATGTGATGTTGCTTTACCTGTTTGGTGGCATACAAGGGGCCCACAATATTGGATCCGTCGATGCCATACACCATGAAAGAGAAATTTGGATTATCTTTCTCAAATGAATGAATTTTATCTAGAGGCATGGGAAATGAAACACGCTCGAGATTGAGAGTTTGTTTCATGTGGTTAAACAATTCTTTGTACTGCCCTGGCAAATGACCATTTCTGTCTTGACAGGGTTGCAGACAGCTCACTATACTCCACAAAAAGCAGTAATCGTCTTTGTTGCGTATGTTGATCACTGCCTTTCTCGAAGCGATAAAGCTTGGTGTGGCAATATAGCTACTTCCTGCATTCAATGGATTGTATTTACAAATATTGATTTGCAAATAGGCAATGCTATTGAGGGCCAAGCCACTGGGACCCTGTTGCAACTTATCAAATTTAGAGATAAGCGCTTGAATAGCTTTCTCCTGATACCACGTTTCCAAATTATCGGCTATCAGTACTTTCTCCATTTTTGTACAAAGGTTAAAGGTGTGTTTCTCATCAACATTATTTTTTATCAATGTAAATTCACATAGTAGTTCAAAGTTTATTTTTAAAGCGTAATGCAATCTTAAGCATTGTTCACATTCACTCAAAAAAATGGGAAAACATAATTCCACAAAATCTTTAGGCGACAGACAGTGAATCGCATTGTAAATTCGGCCTGAGCATACTCGCGTTTTGAAACATTTGGCCAAAGGCTGCCACACTAACACTTCACTCTCCGATATAGACATGATTATAAAATGGACAAATAAACGTGCAACCCTTACCTTAGAATAGGTTAATCCAAAATCTGCAATTCCAAACGACCACACTTATCGATTTTTACTGACTGGCACACAATCTCGTTCACAGGTACACAATGGTTGTAGCAATTTGGGCCCCCAGCAGGAAATGATCACCAACAAGGTTGATATAGTTTTAATATCAACGACAAGGTTTATCTTGTTTTTTGTTTCCAATGATTTATCTGAAAAACAAACCAATACAATCCGTTATTAGTCATGGTTATATACATTAAACATGTGCATTCATTCATTCATTCATTCATTCATCCATTCATTCATTCATTCATTCATTCATTCATAAGACTTACTAAAAACAAAAGGTTTCAAGTGTGCACACATAAATAAAACACTCACTCGAAAATAACAAAGTCATTTACAAAGACTCACCTCTTTTTTTTAATATCGAAAGCGTCAAAGTAGTTAAAACCTATTCACTCCATATATATCTTCATTCTGAAACAATAATAAATACACGCCATAAGTATATAAATTTCCGTGAAATAAATAACATACATTTAACAACAACAACAACAACAATAAAAGTAATGGAACAACATGTACTCACCATATAATGAATTATAATACTTTCAGCAAATGTGCTCTTTGCCGCCACTGTCACTGTCACTGTCACTGTCTCTCTCTGTCTGCTTTCCCAGACTTAATGATGTTGTTTTTAAAAATCTGCAACAAACGAAATCCCCCAAAAATACCATCAGTCACTAACTTACTTTTCATGCATACACAAAATAACAATAAAACCAATCATGCCATAATTAACAATAATGAACCTACCTTAGCACAATTATGGCCGCGGTTCACGTAATATTTTACAAAGAGCATAAGGCACTTGCATCCGTCACCTTCAAAGATGAACACGAGAATGATGAGTCTCTCTTACCCTCAGAACATATATGTCTCCTCAACAAGATGCAAAGTTAACACTTTACTTTTTTTTTGTTCCTACGAGTAGGATGTCATGGAGCGCACAAGTCAGACCGATTCTCACAAGCTTTTGCAATCTCTGCATGAGTATGCGTGGGAATGCAATGATCAGCTTTTCGACAGAGCTGTATGTCCTTCATCGAGATATCGAGTAACACGTCTGGGTCAGATAACAGCCACCTGCATGCGAACAACAGGCTGTTATCTCTCTCTGCTGCGAGCCACGTACGATGATAAGACCTGTGTCTGTCTGGATCGCCGTGGGCTAGCTTCAATGCTTTCAATTCTCATTTCATTAAACAAGTTCTCTCTCTGCGTGTGAGCCCTGACCAGTCAAGACAAATAATAATAAAAATAATAATGCATAAATGTTTTACTAACATCATAGCGCATAACATAACGTGACTTCAAATCTGGTTTCTTACTTTTTTCCCCGTTTTCCTCAACGATCTCGAAAAAAATAACGGAAACCATCATTTTAGGTTTTCCATACCTACATTCCCGTAAACAGAACAACGACACAAATACATCGACATGACCATCATAAAAATCGCCTCATTCGTTTTCCAAATAACGCGAAAATGAACAAAAAACACATTTTCCATAAGAAAACCATGTTTCCAGCTTTTTGCCTTTTTCATATCTATATCCCCGTAAAGAGAATAAAGAGACGAAATAAATACTATCGCACACGTCATTCTCACGTTTTCAGTTTTCCAAAAAATCGGCAAAATGTGAAAAACGCATTTTTAGACCTAAAACCCTAAGTTCACCTTTTCGACACCTACATTCCCGTAAAGAGCATAACGAGACGAAAAAAACGAATCCAAGCACGCCCTCCTAGCATGGCCCGTTTTCCAAAAATCGAAAAAATGTGAAAAACGCATTTTTAGACCCAAAAACCTAAGTTCACCTTTTCGACACCTACATTCCCGTAAAGAGCACGACGAAACGAAATAAACGAATCCAAGCACGCCCTCCTAGCATGGCCCGTTTTCCAAAAATCGGCAAAAATGTGAAAAACGTATTTTTTGACCCAAAACCCTAACTTCACCTTTTCGACACCGACATTCCCGTAAAGAGCACAACGAGACGAAAAAAACGAATCCAAGCACGCCCTCCTAGCATGGCCCGTTTTCCAAAAATCGACAAAAATGTGAAAAACGCATGTTTTGACCCAAAACCCTAAGTTCACCTTTTCGACACCTACATTCCCGTAAAGAGCACAACGAAACGAAATAAACGAATCCAAGCACGCCCTCCTAGCATGGCTCGTTTTCCAAAAATCGGCAAAAATGTGAAAAACGCATGTTTTAACCCAAAACCCAAACTTCACCTTTTCGACACCGACATTCCCGTAAAGAGCATAACGAGACGAAAAAAACGAATCCAAGCACGCCCTCCTAGCATGGCCCGTTTTCCAAAAATCGGCAAAAATGTGAAAAACGTATTTTTTGACCCAAAACCCTAACTTCACCTTTTCGACACCGACATTCCCGTAAAGAGCACAACGAGACGAAAAAAACGAATCCAAGCACGCCCTCCTAGCATGCCCCGTTTTCCGAAAATCGGCAAAAATGTGAAAAACGCATGTTTTGACCCAAAACCCTAACTTCACCTTTTCGACACCGACATTCCCGTAAAGAGCATAACGAGACGAAAAAAACGAATCCAAGCACGCCCTCCTAGCATGGCTCCTTCCATTCCAAGGTCGCAGGGGCTCACCACTTGCTTTTGTAAGCAGTTCTGTCATCATCCCACTACTGGCCTACAGTCGGTACAGTGGTGACATTTCTTCAGAATCCTGCCCCCATTGCTTAACCTCACAGAGAGTAGTAGCGCCAGACCTCGCTTCACCCCATAGCCCTTGCCTGTATCTTCACCTGCTTGTAGTGCCGAATTACCTGATACACCTTGCTCCTCTTCTCCCACAAGAAACCAGCCCTCTAGCATTGTCCCCTGAGGGTTCATCAGCCAGGAGAAGTAAGAGTTATACGAGCGTCCTAGTTACAATCGCACCTTATTCCCGCAACCTATAGCTTACGAATCGGGTCTCCCAAAATCCAACCCCAACGGCCATCACGCTATTGGAATCTGTCGGAATTCCTGATTCAAACAATGTTATATTAATTATTATATTATAATTCATCATAATTGAATAGTTTTTGGCGAGATGTAAACATATAAAATAGCTGTCACTCTGATTTTCAAGAAATGTCATTTACTGTACAGTACACTATCAAATTATAAACTATTTTTTTAAACAATATGTGTATTTCTTCACATACATTTCTATCATAACTAAGGTACCGTATGTATGTACTGTACTCGGTTAGACGACGCGGCATGTTGTTTTTGGTTTCAAATAATGAGCTGACTTATGTCACGCCAATTTCCAGTGAGCACGCGAAGTCACCGCCAATGCAGTCGTTTGCCAGTGATATAACATACTGGAAGGGCGTTGAAAACTGCCTCTAGAGCTGAAATAACGGCCCGATAACCTACAATAAAAGTAGCTCTGTATTTATGAGACGTGTACATGTGGAAATCTTTGCTGTAAATGTAAAATGTTATGAGTTTTAGAAAGTCTTAATTATCCCCACAAGTGAGCCGACTGTGAGACGTGGGTTTATCTAACGTCAGGATAACAGTATAAGAAGGGCCAAATGGGGATGTCAAACATACGAGTTTGAGGGAGGGTTATGCTGAGGTCAACGAGTGCAGTGCGAAACAACATTCATTCATTCATTCATTCGTTTATTTGCAATTGGGGGTGTATCCCCCGGTGGCAAATTAGATATACATAACAAATAAATAATTGTACATAACATTTCACTAACAATTAAACTGGAGTATTTTCACAAATAGTCAGTCTTTTCTTAAACACACCTATATGTTTGGGAAAAGGCTCTAAGACTGCGGCAGGTAGAGAGTTCCAATTATCAATGGCACGGCTTACGAAATAATATTTACCGTAATTTGTTCGCTGTGGTCGGCCCTAAACTTTGAGAGGATGATCGCCCCTACCCATGTAAGTAGGCTTTTCCATACGTTTGCTAAGCTCACCCCATGCTGGTTGATTTGTATACGTGTTGCACATAGCGCAGAGTCTAGATTTCATCCTCTTAGCCTCAAGTGATTCCCACCCAAGTTTCTTTAACATACGGCTCACACTGCTCCTGGGATTAAAGTCACTGAGCACAAATCTAGAGGCCTTTCTTTGTACCATTTCCAACTCATTTATGAGCCCTACTTGATATGGATCCCAAACCGCCGAGGCATATTCCAGAATAGGTCTTACAGGTGACAAATATCCTAATTCTTTAGCAGAGGTGCTACCTCCTTTTAATACCCTCATTACAAAGTGCAGGGATTTGTAAGCTTTAGAAACTACACATCCTATATGACTACTCCATTTCATATCATTTCTCACGTGAACGCCCAAATATTTGCAAGAATCTTCTTCTACAAGTAATTCCGAGTCAATGTTATATTGAAAATCTTGCCTATGCACTTTCCCTATTTTTATTAGACTACATTTTCTTGTGTTATTTTCATTTTATTTTCAATCGCCCACTTATAGACCAGGTTCAGGTAATCTTGAAGTACTGCATTGTCTTGTGAGTCATGTATCTTTCGATATATTACACAATCATCCGCAAACAATCGACAGTCACTGCGAATCCCATTTGGTAAGTCATTTATAAACGCCAAAAATAACAAAGTTCCGATTACGCTGCCCTGAGGGATACCCGACGTTACGGTAATTTCATCCGAGAATCGGCCTTCAACTTTCACTTTCTGGGAACGACCCGTCAAAAATTCTTGGATCCATAAAATTACTCTTCTATCAATCTTCGTCGAAGCTAATTTATGGAGTAGCATGTCATGCGGCACGACATCAAATGCCTTCGCAAAATCTATAACTACGGCGTCGACTGAAACTCCATCGTCTAACGATTCGCTAATATCTTGAAAAAGTGATAGCATCTGACTCTCGCATGAGTAACCTTTCTGAAATCCATGTTTCCCATCATTAAACCATGATAATGTTTCCCAGTGTTCCCTCAAGTAGTCGCAAATGAGATGCTCCATCTGTTTACAAACGATGGACGTAAGTCTAACCGGCCTGTAGTTGCCCAATTCAAGTCTGCTCCCTCCCTTAAATATTGGGACTACTGTAGCTCTTTTCCAGTCATCCGGGATTTGCGCATTGTTTATGGACACATTAAACATCACCTCTAAGTATCGTGCCACGGCCCTACCTCCTAGTTTAAGTACTTCACTAACAATATTATCAGGACCCTTCGATATATTGTAACGTAATTTTTGTATTAGCTTTACAATTGCTGACTGGTGTTACGAGCTAACATTCCGAACAAGTACTTTTATTCTACGAGTGTTGTTAGGAGATACTGATTTACATAAGCTATTGTGTGAGAACTTACGTGAAAGAAGCGGGCAATCAGAGACAGAGATGCGGACAAATAAGTGGTACAATTCAAAGCATATTAGCGCAGTGGACATGTAATTTTCAATGACAAATTATTTGACAAGCGACATGTGGAACTAAACCATGGAAGACACTAATAGATGGCCATCTGGACATGGAGTGCGAGCCACCAGAAGCAGACGAATGCTGGAATGAGTCATTCAACACCAATGACGACTGGAGATGCCGAGATGGGGCATCAACATCATCGCCGTCATCCGGAGGAACGAATGTTTGGATGGTGCATTGGAACAACCCGTTATTAGAAATAAGCGTGGTAAATCCCCACGGAGAGCAACTACATCAAGAGCCCTAAGGTAGAACAACCACGCCCCATGTATAAGAAGATTGTTTAACGCAGCCATGAGAACTTAATTCCACGTATTTCTGGATTATTCTTCGTTATGACAGACGTGAATATTTGCCTGCGTAGTAGATTTTACTTTCTGCGACTTTTAGGAATTCGTGAGAGCTAGTCAAGGATATTAGAGCCTAAATTTTGATCACTCCATTTTACAGGGAGTTTGGCAATGATGGATAAAGATAATTCTGAATAGGAGCAAAATACGGTAACGAGGCCTTGTATGTGTATACAGTATTCTACTTAGTGTAATTAGATATTATAGAAGTCAAGACTGGAAAATAATCAACACGCTCAGTTGAACTGCCATTTATGAAACCTGAGCTTGATTTAAAATAGTATAATTAAAGGTTACATTAAAAGTAAGAATCATTGAACTAAATTGATTGAGTAGCCAATAAAGAATATGAATTATTATGGTAATTACAGTAATTAATATTTTGAAACGTTATGGTGATGGTATAGTTTGTGTTTAGAATGAAGAAGAAATTCAATCATTACATCTATGTGACGTAATGCTGTATATTTATATATAAATACTTGAAGCAAATATTTGAATAGGGTTCCGTGGGGACATGTGCTAGTTGCCGGAGTGTGAACGTCCTCCTTCAGACTGAAGATACATTGACCCTTGCTTTAACTGGCCAAATGCAATATTTCCTTCAAAAGGCAATCTGAAACAAAAATAGCAGTTATCAAATAAAAGGAAAATGTGGAATATTAATCAGTTGGTAAGCAATTGAATTCATTTGGGGCTGGTGGGCACAGGGAGCTGAAAGTAGGCAATCAATTGTCCTTCGAACAATTCACATGTTATCACTAGGGACTGGATTTGAAAGTTTTAATCCATTTTACCAGCTTCCTAATTAGAACAGATTAACGTAATTTTCCGTGTCATGCTCCTTGTTTCCGAATATATCAAACCTATAGAACCTAAAAAGGGCTAAATCGGACAGAAGGGCCTAAAAGGGGCAAAAGTCCTCTTGCGCAGAAACATACGAACTATTAATAGATTTTCTGAACTAATGCAAAGGAAAATGAATATGTGAATTTGCCCATTTTATAAAAAGTCATAACAAAAATTAATGTATACAATGTGAGTAGTGGTTTTTGAGGGGTTCTATACCCACCTCCACCTCCCCACCTCCAAGATGGCGGCGGCACGATATCTCGCGAACCCATGGTCGGATTTTAACAAATGAGGTGTCGTAGGACACAGGTCGACGCCCTCTTTCCTATGGACAACTTATTCCCACCCCAAAATAGAACCTACCCCTACTAGGGGGTGAAAGAGTATTTTTTTTAGGTAAACATTGCTTTCCAAGTGCAACATGCATGCAGTTTAATGCTATGATTAAATTAAACGTTGTTCCACATGAAACGTATGCATACAATTGGATGCCAATATGAATTAACATGCTTGTTTTTTTTGTTTTTACGCATGCCCACCCATAGCTTTTGTAAGAGGGCGGGCTTTTTAAAGATGACGGCTGTAGTGTAACCTAACCTAACCCAACCCACGAGGAGTGATCAAAAAGTTTTTCAAGCGACGCTTGTCGATAGGCAAAACAATAATCAAAGAGGGGCATGTCAGGCCTTGAGGCGATAACCCCTTTTGATTGATCCCTGTTGATTTGTCCCTTTGGACTGGTCCCTGTTGACTGGCCCCTGTTGACTAGCCCCTTTGGACGGGCCCTTTTGAAGGGAGTCATTGTTGTCGGATCCTTTTGACGGGTCCCTGTCGACAGGTCATTGTTGACGGGTCATTGTTGACGAGTCCTAGTTAACGAGTCCCTATGGAGGGGTGCTTGTTGACGGGACCCTGTTGATGGGTCATTGTTGACGGGACATTGTTGACGGGTCATTTTTGACGGGTCCCTGTGGACGAGTCCTTGTTGACGAGTCCCTGTGGGCGAGTCCTTGTTGACGGGTCCTTGTTGACGGGTCCCTGTGGACGGGTTCTTGTTGACGGGTCCCTTTTGACTGATCCCTTTGGACCGGTCCCTTGCGACTGGTCCCTATGGACTGGCCCATGAATTTATCCAAATTGTTCCAAAGCGCTTAACTACTGTATTTTTGTTGTTGTTAATATCTCACGGACCAATAAGGCTAGGAACATGTATGAAGTATTGTAGGACTTGGGATGAAGACCCCTTTTAGAATGTATTTTTGAAATTTTGACAAAGGGCCTAACTACACGTTTGTTAATATCTCGCGAACCAATCATGCTAGCGACTTGTATGAGGGGTCCTAGCAATAGGGGCGATGTCCCCCTTTGTGTGGTGAAACCACCCCCCCCTCCAAATTGAAAAATCTATATCATGGAAACCAAGAACCCTAAAATTATGTGTGATAGCTTTAAAAATAGGCCATAAGATACGCTTTTACCACGATAGCTCATTTCACCCCTAAAATAGTAAATAGTAATGTTACAGGGAAAAAGGTGTTAAACACTTAAAAATGTTAAATGAACCTAAGATCTTTTGTTTTTGATAAAACAATAGTAGGAGGGTTAAAACTACCCCCAAAATTTAAAAATCGATATCTTGGAAACTAAGAACCCTAAAATTAAGTGTGATAGCTTTAAAAATAGGTCATGACATACGCTTATATCACGATAGGTCATTTCACCCGTCAAACAGTGAATAGTGATTTTACAGGAAAAAGAGGAGTTAAACACCTAAAAATGATAAATGAACCTAAGATCTTTAGTTTTTGATGAAAAATTGTAGGGGGTGAAATCTACCCCAAAATTGAAAAATCGATATCTTGCAAACTAAGAACCCTAAAATTAGGTGTGATAGCTCAAAAAATTTGTTCATTAAATACTCTTTTACCACGATCGGTCATTTTACCCCTAAAAAAATGAATGTAGATTTTACAGGGAATAAGGGGAAACCAATAATCAGATTTTGACACATGAGGTGTTATAAGACTCAGGGTGACAATCCCTTCTTGAATTTATTATTTACTTTTTGAAATTTTGACAAAGGGCCCCACCACACATTTTGAAAATTTAGATTTTTTAACTTTTGAATTTATTTTAATATTGTTTTTAGTAGAGAGAGACAGTGCCGGTTGTGTTTAAACGAGCATGTCGCCCACCACGGTGGCCATGTCCAATGGATGGATCGATATTTTGTGAAGCATTGATTGAAGAGGGTCATGCGACGAATTATTTTAAGTGCATTTTTATGATTTTTCCTATGATGCATGCATTTATTTAAATATCCCAAAACGGCAAGGTTACTGATTTGAGATTTTATAAATTAATAATGGGATTTGGACACATAAGGTGTCCTAGAACTTGACATGACGCTTTCTTTTTATGGCTTACGAATTCTCCCAAAAAGATTGAAAACAACAAGGTCATGGACTTTTGTTTCTCTTAATATATTGCAAACCCATAATGTTAGATGTTTATGGTGAGTGATGAAACATAGCAAGGTAGAGAAAGAATTATTGTAGGCTACACGTATGGTGACTGACAAGTCTTTAAACATTGAAACTTGTTTTTGAACCTGACCGCAGTACATAGGGAGTATAGGTTTCAGGCATGACAAGACAAACGGTGTGCACAAAATCCAATTTATCGATTCAACAATTAAGAGTAGACAATCTTTAATTGATTGGTTAAAGAGGGTAGCTAAGAAAACAAGATGGTGACTACACTGAACCAAACCGAACAAATACAATCCTTTTTGGATGTCTAATGTTACTTGCTAACCATTTTGTGCTGCAGTGGCTAGCACTTTTGGCTCTTGCACTAGAGGTCTTAACTCGATTTTTAGCTTTAAGGCTTAGAACGAACCAAACTAAGAAAGACGGTTATGGCGGTGCAGTGGTTAAGCTGTTAGCCTTTGACTAAGGTAGACCAGGGTTTGATTTTAGCTTAATACGCATGTCAAAAACATATAAAAAAGCAGGGATAATTCTTAAGACTGATTACACTTGTATTTTTTTCAAATTATTACTTGGATTAAAAATAAAAAGGTGGACTGGGTTCAATATACAGTTAATGCAAATAAGATTTTTGATTTGTTTTTGATTTTAGGCTTTAGATTTTAGAATTTACATTTTAGATTTTAGATTTTTCAAAAAGACCAAACCATAATATCATGACTTTAAATTTTCGGTAACTAATTATTAAAGAAAAACATATAAGGATTTGTATTACTTGGAATTATGTTATCTATACTATATTTTGTTTTGTTTTAGATTTTAGAAATTTGATATTGGAATTTAGATTTTAGGTAAACACCAAACTAATATTGACAATTCATTAGACACTGGTATTGCGCCCGAATTTATTTGAGGCCAATACTAAGATCCAGACGGGATACGAACTGGGACTCAGGAAAAATAGAAAGAACGAATTAAAATCTCTTATTCCTTAGAAAATAGAAGAACTGAAAATTCTAGACTAAAAATGAATGTATTATCATGTATTATTATCGATATGAACAATTACGGAAGGCTGGAATGAAAGAGGGAATTATTTAAATTGTTTAAATAATAGTTGCGTAAATTATCTATACGTAGGGAGGCCTACAGTTCAGAACGCACGGACTCACTTCTGGGAGGAGGAGTGCATCATCTGGGAGAGAGGGGAAGCAGCAACATGAGGCAGACGCGTGAGGGGAAGAGTGCCTACGTCACACCACAAGCAGTCGAGAGAAGGAGAGGAAACGCAAGCAATCATTCCATATTCCTAGCGGGTCGGAGTTAGACCGCTAGTAACGAAGCAGGAGCTTCATATCATAGTGCTGCGTATAACGAAAGTCGAGAGAAGGAGTGCGACTTTAGAAGGCCGTGAATCGTGCAGCAAGCCACGTTCAACCGAGCTAAGCACAGTTGTAGGACGGTGAAATCTAGCACACTTTATAAGAACGAGACAGAGCACTTTTGCGCTCACATTTATAAAAGCTTTCTACAGCAAGACTGTGGACAATTTAAACACAGCTTTTCATTCAAGTATTTCAATACAGAGCTATTACACGTCTCACATATAACTGCAATAAATTCAACACGGAGAAATAGCAGTAGTAGGATATAAAGGCCGAAGCTGGGACAGGGGCTAATGCGCAAGATGGCCGCCGCGCGCAACTACCCTATGTTATTCTTATGGAGGGACAGTGATAGCTGGGACAGGGGCTTATGCGCAATATGGCCGCCACGTGCAACTGCACTCTCTAATGGCGGGCTCTTTAAATCATTATTTATTTGTTATTACAATCCATTGTTTTTATTTATTTATTATTTATTGTTATTCATTATTAATTTTTTTTTTTTTTAATATATAATTTATTATTTAAATATTTTTTATTATGTCGAAGCACTAAACTGCAAGGTCATTTACCCAACAATTATCTAACCCATAATTACAGAAACCTCATTTAACATTTAAGTTAATGCATGTAATATTTTTATATTTTTAAATTTTAAGTTTTACATTTTAATATATTAGATTTTTAATTTTAAATTTTCAGATTTTACTTTTAAGGTTTTAGATTTTGAATTTCTTTTTTATTTTAGATTTTAAATTTTGTGAAATAGACCAAACTACAAGGTCACAGACCTAAGATTTAATTTTTAAATTTTGTTTTATAACTTATAAATATTTTATTTTATTTAATATTTAATTTATTATTTTAGCACACAGCTAATACACAAAATGGTCACTGCACGCAACCACTTACATTAATGACATGCTAACCTAACTTCAACTAACCTAACCAAAACATGACCTCACCTAACCTAACCTAACATAACATAACCTAACCTAACCTAACCCAACTTCACCTAACCTAACCTAACCTAACTTCATCTAACCTAACCTAACTTCACCTAACCTAACCTAACTTCAAAGTGAGAGCAAAAAAAAATGTAAGAGCAAAAAGTGTGAGCAAAAATGTAAGAGCAAATGTGAGAGCAAAAATAATAAACTTAGTTATAACCTAACCTAACATAATATAACTCACAGAAACCTCATTTAAAGATTTTAGATTTTACATTTTAACATATTACATTTTAACATCTTAGATTTTTGATTTTTTTCATTTTACATTTTTTTAGATGTTACTTTTTACATTTTCCGAAAAGAGTAAACTACAAGGTCACATACCTAATCTCACCAAACCTAACTTTACCAAACCTAACTTAAGCTAATACAAAGACTAATGCACATACACAAAGTATATAAGGGTACATGCAACTATCCTTATGCTAGACTTATAGGTTACTGTACAACATGATCACTACCCCAACCGGGTTTTTTTTTTCATTTTGTTGTTTACACATATGTCAATTTTCCAATTTCCCATTTTCAGTTTTTTAAAAATGTCAGTTTTAAGTTTTTCAATTTCATAATATGGAAACATGGATTTTGCATTTTGTTGTTCACACATTTATCAATTTCACAATTTCCCATTTGCAGTGTTTAAAATGTCAGTTTAAAGTTTTTCAATTTCATGATATAGAAACATGGATTTTCCAATTTGTTGTTTACACATTGGCCAATTTCCAATTTCTAGTATTTTAAATATGTCCGTTTCAAGTTTTACATTTTTGATGATATGGATTTTCCAATTTGTGTTTTACATGTTTTTCATTTAGTCCATGTACAAAGTTAATTTTGCATTAGGAGTGGGGAGAGGTGGGTAGTAATTAAAATGTACAAGTAGTGTCCATACAATATTTCATTCATTTTAAATACTTATACAATATTTACACATAATACATTGTTTTTGTTATAAATTGTGGTGCTATTGTTTTATTTCCTAAATTGCTTTGTTTGATGTATATGCTAGTTGCAGGCAGAAGATTTTGATATTCATAACTTAACTCTTTAAGCATGGTCAATGATTGAGTGATGACCATAGGCATGTGTACCTATACCATTCGAATCAATTACTCTTTTATCATCACCAGGACTCAAAGCAATTTTGTTTAGTCTTATAGATGATATGTCATGTTGTTTAGAAGCGATAATGTTCATGGGTATTTTCTTTCATTGTTTTTCATGACACAATCCTTATAATCTTGAAAGCTTATACAATTTTTGACAACACCTCTGTTAATACCTTTAATCTTTTTGATTTCTTTACCATTTATGTCTAAAGCGTACATTTTAGCTCTAAGGCCAACAAATGCTTTTATAATTTGTCCACAAGCCTCGTCTTTAAATTTTCCCAACGTTTTCTTGTTTGATGTAGAGTAACGTATGTGATTAGTAGGATAATCTGATGTGTCCAGGTGTTCTAGGAAATCCAACTTGTCTTGATATACATCTTGGGTGTTAACCAAATAAATGAACGAGTCGGCATCCGTATACATGAGTTTAAGATTGTCCATGCCATAATAGGGTAGAAGGACATCATAGTGGTGGGAATACATGAGAGTTTTTGAAATATCCAGTATACACATTCCAATATATATAGGCTTATTGAATACAATGTTACGTTTAGCCATGTGGAAAGCAGCTAGGTTAGGACCATAAATGGTTCTGTCAATAAATGTCGGCTTTGCTATTAGCCTTTCTGCCTTTTTGCTGTCAGTCACAAGACGTATGTCTATTCTTTTACGGATATTTTCCATTATTTCTCCAAAAATGGCATTGTTGAATAATTTGTACAGATTCTTCTCAAAATAATTTTTGTCTTGTTTTCGAAGGTTGTTATTAAAATCAACGTATGCCTTTAACCAAGGTCTTTGTTTAAACTTTAACACACGATGAATTTTTATCAATTTTATTCCATGATCTAAAGCCTGTTTTAATGCCATGTAGTGAACAACATATCGCCTTCGATTTCCAAGAAGAGGAATTAGTTTTTTCAGAGACGAATCCTTAGGTTGTGTACACTCTGGTAGGAAAGGTAAATCGTTGTGTAGATCATGAAGGTCAGATGGGTAATCAACATCAACGTCTAGAATGTATCCCACAGGATCGTCTTCCTTTAGTTTTTCTAGATCAACAGTATCTGGAGAAACCCACTGAAATCCGCCATAAGGATGGGAGTGGCACATAGCCCAACCGTATTGGTTGTTGGCATCATCATAGGTAATAAACTGCGATGGTTTCTCAGAATCATAGGTTTCCATGTATTTATTGTTAGCTTCAGCATACCGATGAGACACCTGGCATATGCCTCCACGTATTACAGACTCGAATAGAAGAATCTGATCGTAATCCTGTAGCAATTCCAGTTCAATGCCTGTGTAAAGGAGCATTGTCTCGAAATTTAAACCAGGCGAAGTAAAAAAGTGTGCGGCATCCACTCAGTGTGTTTCTAGTGTTTTGTTTCTAAACGTTTCAAAGCTGTCTGCAAGAAGGAGTACATCTGAAGTTAGGTAGAGGTCACTATATTCCCCTAGAGTTTTAATGTTGAACTGTTTCCAGACATGTTTGGCATGTTCATAGTCTTCTTTACTAATATCGTCTTGACTTTATTTGTTAAAGAATGCCTGTTTTGGAGGTAAACACGTCTCATTTAACTTTTCCCATGATCAATGTAATCATAACAAAATACCCCTTTACGAGTCATGAGCATTGCATTTTCTTTTCCAAAGTACTTGTCTGTTTCAGGGTATGATGTTAAGTTGGTAACTATGTTTTCCAAACTACTCGGCATTAACCGAAACGTGTCCACAAATCGAAGCTTAACATTTCCTACATATTTGGTAAAGGAAATGTACTTTCCTTTGGAGTTAGCGATAACATCCACTCTCTCAGTAGTACATCCCAATTGCTTTAGAATGAAATTTGCGTCGTAGCCACTCATATTATGTAGAAACACAGGAACGGGGTTACGTGTTTACACCTCAAATTACAGTTATTGTGAGCACTTCCACGGTATTCCCCTGTAATTTGGCAGTGGTCTCGAACTTTCCAGTCCTCTTTGGTAAATGGTTTTTGACACAAATAACAGGTTTCAGAACATTGGAACTCTGATTCTTGATCCTGAGTTAAGGCCTTTGGAACATTTAAGCTGTAAAGGCGATCAATTTCATTAGCTATTGAGATCAAACAGTCCATAAATTTTCTGCAGCGTCAGGTCCACGATAAATAACAGGTTGGCTTGGAAGGTTTGTCTTTATGTGTTCCACAGCAGGTGAGGGTTTAACGTATATACCAAAGCCTATAGGAACATGACTCTGGTATGGCACTGTATAACTTGCATCAGGATTGGGTAAACATGTTTGATAGGGTAACAGTATACTTTCAAAATCAGCATAGATAACGTAAGGTATTCTCAGCATTTTTTCCACGTTTAAAAATTTAATTATTGAGTTTTAATAGGCATTTCAACCGTAGCAATGCCATGCAGGACACACAAAGATCTATGTTCTTTCAATGTTTCCATTCCTCGTTGACCATATCGATTATCGAAGTGAGTAAAACACCGTTTACACGTATATATCTTATGTCCACGGTGAGTAATCTGATGTCCTACTAGTTTATCAAAATCTTTGATAATTACGTAGTGGTTCTGTCCGGATGATGAACTTAGCAGAAGGAGGTCACGATGGTCTTGTAGCTCTTGATCCACAACCTTTAGAGGGAACAGTTTGTTGTCTTGTTCCAGTCCAAATACATTAATGGATATGTCGTTGTCTTTCTCAAATTTGGGAATGTCAGCTAATGACGTAGGAAACGATATCACTGAAAAATCATACTTGTTTTCCAGGTCCATGTATTTACTAACGAGTTCAGCTTTCGTTTTAACCAGTTTTGCTAAAATGGCATACATAAAACACTTTTCATCCTTTAAGTTTTGAGGATTAATGCAGGCTTTTCTTGCTTTTATAGCTGCTGGTAATGGAATATATGTGCTACCACGCAAGGGCTTGTACTTATTTATATTCCATCATACTCCTTCCACTGCTAACAAAGCCCAATTACTGCCTTTTAGCTCAGATTCTTCCATTTCAGTAGTTAACTTAATAAATTGTGTTTCCAAGAAACTGCTTAAGTCAGTTTCCAAAAATAGGGCTTGATTTCGTGTTTTAAAAGCCCGATCTGTGATTCCGTTGGTGGACCTTTGAATAAATCTACATTCAGCAACAAGATTAACTTTTATTGACTTGTGCATTGCTAGTTCTTTGTGCATAGCTTGTATTATTTGCTGTTTGGACTCTTTAAGGTATGAATTTAAATCCTTACACGTATCACAACGTATGAAATAGGATTTAAGTCGACCTTCAAAAGATGTCTCATATTCAATACGTCCATTTTTGTCAGGGACCAATGACAGGAGGTAATGTTTGTAGGCTCTGCTTTTTGTCTTTTAGCTCCCGACACAACATTACAACATTCTTCATGCCGACGTCCATTGTAGGCATTGTTGAATTTTCTGCCACACGTTTTACACTCATGAAATTCCCCACACGAAACTTCATGACGCTTTCTATAATAGTCCCGAAGAAAAGTTTTTCCACACTGTTTACACATATAGCTAGGAATGGGTTCTTCCATCATATAGGTAAGAAACGGGGCTCGCTACGCTTTCATCTACCTAGTTTCAACTACTTTTCAAGGTCACTCTCCCGAACAATGCCGGAGACTGCCGAAGGTTAACCATTAGATTACGAGTGTAAGGCGGGTAACAAGAAACACAAGCGATACCCATGCAATAGTTTTATTAATTAAATATATCTACAATTTTTCACATATAATACACTCTTTTCTTTATTTTAGTTTTAATAACAGTCATTTTCATTTTTCTACATTTTAACTTAAATTTTTCTTACATCTCTTAGGTCCCTTTTGTATGCATTAGTTTAAAACGAACAAGGCAGCTAAATTCTTGATTTGTCATGCATATTTACACACAGAACACAACTCTTTCCTTATTTTTGCTAGGTGTAGTTTTAATAGCGTCTAGCTTAATTTTAATCCGATAATTTAAATCTATATCTGAATCTTCTAGTTCCTTTTCCAGCCAGTAATTGGATGTAAACAAAGAGTCAATATTCTCCATTTCCAACACATATCTAACTTTATGTCTATACACTATTGGTTTTACTCCCTTAATAATTAGTTCTGTTCCTTTTTCCAAACTTTCTAACCGGGAGCACTTTCGGATTTTTATTTGGCCTTTGATTTCCTGCATGGTAATGTTATTAAGTAGATCAACGTCTTCTTGGGTATACGTTGTCGACTCTACTCTATAGTCTGTTTGGATGCTTGTGAAACACTTAAAATTCTCGATTTTAGCAAACGAATGACCATTAAATGTAGTCATTCCATTGGTGTTGAATTCTGCAAACGGTTTTTCAGTTTCCAGATGCACAATGTCCAATCCACCACATGGAGTTACAATAAATCCATCCTTTTTAAGCAAGTCTAAATTACCATGACTCTTTAGAAACATAGATTTTAAATATCCTCTTAAGTAGCACACATGTTTACATTTTTCACTTTCTACAAGCACTCCAACGCGTGGATAAGTTCCTTTGTAATTAACTGTAAATGATGAGAGTTTGTATTTCCCACTCACAATTAGATTTTGCCAGGGACTTTGTTTAAAGTAAACTGTAAACATGTTTCTTGCATCCACAATCGCCTGTTCTTTCTGCAACACTGCTTCGTACTCTTCCTTTAGGGCAGTAGTCTCTGCAACATACTCCACTTTCCTTTTTTTTTATCTCAATTTCCTCTAACTCCAATTTTCGTTTCCTTACACATAGCACATTAACTGTACTCAATGGGGGTAATTTCCTTAAGAGGGTATGGTCTAAGTCTGTTAGTTTTATTGGTTCTTTTTCTCAACACCTGGGGAAGAATATTATTTGTAGGAGTCAATCCTAATTCGCTAATGTTTATGTTTGCGGGAATTGTGGGAGAAACAATGTCCTGGATTGAGAAAAGAATGTTTCCCCAGCTTTAATGTAGCATTTCTGTATAATGCGAACATTGTTGTTTCCAGAATCATCGTTAACAATTTCTACAAAGTTTACGGGTAAGTAATTAAAACTATAGGCAGAGAAAGCATAGTTTATCATTTTTTCCCTATCTTGTCCATTGCGCAGTTCGATTTGCACACCAGTCAATTTCCGAGTATTTTTATTACCCCAATAGACAAATTGCAAAACTTTGTTAAACACCACACAGCAACTATTTTGTAGGTTATCCGATAGTTTGGTCCACATGGACGTGATCGGCACCGAGTACAGGGGCGCTTCTTTTAAGTAATGTTTGTTGGCTTTTAATACACTAACACAATCTTTGAGTGGGTCAAATACACCTTCCATTTTGTAGTTGTAAATTGTTGCCTCTAGTCTTGTAATACCATACTACCCTACTACTCCACTACTGACAAGTTTTTATCCTAGAGACTTGAAATTTATTTTGGGGGTAGAGGGAGTCAGGACCATTCATTTATGTCAAACAATTTTTTTTTATACTCTTTAATTTCCAAAATATAAAAATTTCAAAATTCGAGTGTTTTCAAAAAAACATAAAAAAGAGTTTTATTACAGAAAATAAAGGACATAGAGGCCATTTGTTTAAGCCCATAGAACACTTTTTAGAATGTTTGGTTTTATGAAAAATCGCCTACTTTCCCAATTGAACTTATTTAATTTTAATCCTACAGACCTGGGACTTAGTTTACAGGTAAAGGGGATAGAGACCTTTCATTTATGTTAAACAAACATTTTTGTAGAATTCATAGTTTCCAAAATAGTGACCATTTTTCAAATTTTTTTTTGTCCTAGAAACTTGAAATTTGGTATGGTGCTAGAGGAGGTAAAGACCATTGATTTATGTCAAACAAACCTTTTTGTAGAATTCCTAATTTTGGAAATATAGCCCATTTTCAACGTTTTTTTTTTTGTTCTAGAGACCTGAGACTTGGTTTACAGGTAGAGGGGGTAAAGGCCAATGATTTATGTCAAACGAACGTTTTTATAGAATTCCTAATTTTGGAAATATTGCCCATTTTCAAAATTTTGTTTTTGTTGTCATAGAGACATGGGACTTGGTACGGCGGTAGAGGAGACAAAGGCCATTCATTAATGTCAAACAAACATTTTTGTAAAATTTCTAATTTTGGAAATATAACCCAATTTGGAAATATGTTTTGGAAAATTTGAAAAGTACACTAATTTTGGACTGAGAGTGGTATAGAGGTAGGTGTTGGAGTTAATATATGTCTTTTCAGGATTTTTAGTTTAAACATATAGCCTATTTTCCCAATTCAACTTTTTAGGAAAAATTAAAAATTATATTGTTTTTGACTAGGCGTGGGATAGAGGTAAGAGTAAGAGTTGAGAGTCTATCATTAACCTTAGAATACTTTTGATTTTTAGAATGTTAGTGTGTTGTTGTTGTTGCTTACAAACATGGTGGTAAGCATTATGCTGTCATAAAAGGGCTCAGATACTTTCTAAGACCAAATAAGCCTACAAGTAAGAGCAAATATGAGAGAGCTAATACAGAATCCAACATATGGGGTAAAAACAAAAGCCAATACAAAAAGCCAACATGAATAGCCAACACAAAAAGCCAACAAAAGCCATCAAAACGCCAACAAAAGCCAACAAAAAGCCAACGAAATCTAACAAAAAGCCAACATAAAAGCCAATACACAAGCTGATTGTAAAATGTTAAACACTTGCATAGTATTACATTTTAGGTAAAGCAACATTCCCATACAATTACGTCATTTAACTTTTTGTTACGTCATGCGACAAGTTAAATCTTGTTCGAGTTCCGATCGTTAACTTTCGGCAGTCTCCGGCAATGTTCGAGAGATTGTGTATTTATGTGTGTACTGCTTTCTGCCGACCAGCGTTGTCAGTTACGTCATAATCTAAAAATACAATTGATCAATAGTATACATAAGAGACGCTACAAATGCATTCGATCAGTGCTTCGTGGTAGTTGAAAGTGTGAAGATGTCTCTCTCTAAAGTGTTTAGTGTCCCCCAACTTATGGGGAACAGAATAAAGCCTACCAACGAGCGGTTTGGGTTGTGGTTGTTGTTGGAAAACCTGGACGATCTGGTTACAGACATTGGTAATATAAACTCACAGAAAACTAGACGCTCCTAAGTGATAAAAATGTTAATCTACTTACACCGATTACGGATCCGTTTTGTGATAACATTATGGTGGTTAGGATATGTGACCAAGTGGACTGCCGAGAACAATTGGAAAATAGTAAGTCTGTGTTGCTAAAGAAAGAAGTGTGTGGTGCTTTCAACCTCTATTTAAGTGGTAAATTCTCCAAGTTCATTTCTGCTAAACATGGTGTTAAGGCAAAGCTACCATTTCCTCTACTCAACAACGAGCGTGCAATGGCACGGGCACTCAGGGCACAACATGGGAAGAAAGGAAAGGTTAACATTATGGAAATGTATAAAAATCCTGTGGCTATACCATACAAAGTTGAGCTAGCTGATGTTAAATTAGACGTTCTGTTAGCCGAACTTCCAGAGATATTGCAACAGCTTCGTGCTGAGGAGTTTTATCTTATGGATTTGGACATAACCCAAGATTTGGCTGGTGTTTTTAACAAGGCGGAGATGTGTGATTATCTAACATCGAATCACAACTTGTGTGTGCAAGAAGGGTATCGAGAAAAGTTAATGTGATTGTGAACAATGATAAAACGGTTGGTATAGACTGTTTAACATGGATGAACTCTAATTCTAGAATAAAAATATATAACAAATTTATATGTCAAATTACAAGTCCTGGTGTAAACAAAGTAATTGTAAACCATATTATAGACTTTATCCGATGTCCAGACACCCGTCTAAGGGAAGCGTTTACGTCTTCCTTAGCTAAGGAACATGGTATTACAAGACTAGAGGCAACAATTTACAACTACAAAATGGAAGGTGTATTTGACCCACTCAAAGATTGTGTTAGTGTATTAAAAGCCAACAAACATTACTTAAAAGAAGCGCCCCTGTACTCGGTGCCGATCACGTCCATGTGGACCAAACTATCGGATAACCTACAAAATAGTTGCTGTGTGGTGTTTAACAAAGTTTTACAATTTGTCTATTGGGGTAATAAAAATACTCGGAATTTGACTGGTGTGCAAATCGAACTGCGCGATGAACAAGATCGGGAAAATGATAAACTATGCTCTCTCTGCCTATAGTTTTAATTACTTACCCGTAAACTTTGTAGAAATTGTTAACGATGATTCTGGAAACAACAATGTTCGCATTATACAGAAATGCTACATTAAAGCTGGGGAAACATTCTCTTCTCAATCCAAGACATTGTTTTCCACAATTCCCGCGAACGTAAACATTAGCGAATTAGGATTGACTCCTACAAATAATATTCTTCCCCAGGTGTTGTGAAAAAGAACCAATAAAACTAACAGACTTAGACCATACCCTCTTAAGGAAATTACCCCCATTGAGTACAGTTAATGTGCTATGTGTAAGGAAACGAAAATTGGAGTTAGAGGAAATTGAGATCAAAAAAGGAAAGTGGAGTATGTTGCAGAGACTACTGCCCTATAGGAAGAGTACGAAGCAGTGTTGCAGAAAGAACAGGCGATTGTGGATGCAAGAAACATGTTTACAGTTTACTTTAAACAAAGTCACTGGCAAAATCTAAATGAGAGTGGGAAATACAAACTCTCAGCATTTACAGTTAATTACAAAGGAACTTATCCACGCGTTGGAGTGCATGTAGAAAGTGAAAAATGTAAACATGTGTGCTACTTAAGAGGATATTTAAAATCTATGTTTCTAAAGAGTCATGGTAATTTAGACTTGCTTAAAAAGGATGGATTTATTGTAACTCCATGTGGTGGATTGGACATTGTGCATCTGGAAACTGAAAAACCGTTTGCAGAATTCAACACCAATGGAATGACTACATTTAATGGTCATTCGTTTGCTAAAATCGAGAATTTTAAGTGTTTCACAAGCATCCAAACAGACTATAGAGTAGAGTCGACAACGTATACCCAAGAAGACGTTGATCTACTTAATAACATTACCATGCAGGAAATCAAAGGCCAAATAAAAATCCGAAAGTGCTCCCGGTTAGAAAGTTTGGAAAAAGGAACAGAACTAATTATTAAGGGAGTAAAACCAATAGTGTATAGACATAAAGTTAGATATGTGTTGGAAATGGAGAATATTGACTCTTTGTTTATATCCAATTACTGGCTGGAAAAGGAACTAGAAGATTCAGATAAAGATTTAAATTATCGGATTAAAATTAAGCTAGACGCTATTAAAACTACACCTAGCAAAAATAAGGAAAGAGTTGTGTTCAGTGTGTAAATATGCATGACGAATCAGGAATTTGGGCTGCCCTGTTCGTTTTAAACTAATGCATACAAAAGGGACCTAAGAGATGCAAGCAAAAATTTAAGTTAAAATGTAGAAAAATGAAAATGACTGTTATTAAAACTAAAATAAAGAAAAGAGTGTATTATATGTAAAAAAATTGTCGATATATTTAATTAATAAAACTATTGCATGGGTATCGCTTCTGTTTCTAGTTCCCCGCCTCACACTCGTAATCTAATGGTTAACCTTCGGCAGTCTCCGGCAATGTTCGGGAGAATGACCTTGAAAAGTAATTGAAACTAGGTAGATGAAAGCGTAGCGTGCCCCGTTTCTTACCTATATGAAGTTAGGTTAGGTGAAGTTAGGTTAGATTAGGTTAGGTGAAGTTAAGTTAGATTAGGTTAGGTGAAGTTAGGTTAGGTTAGGTTAGGTGAGGTCATGTTTTGGTTAGGTTAGTTGAAGTTAGGTTAGCATGTCATTAATGTAAGTGGTTGTGTGCAGTGACCATTTTGTGTATTAGCTGTGTGCTAAAATAATAAAGTAAATTTTAATAAAATAAAATACTTATAAGTTATAAAACAAAATTTAGAAAGTAAATCTCAGGTCTGTGACCTTGTAGTTTGGTCTATTTCTCAAAATCTAAAATATAAAATATAAAATAAAAAAGAAATTCAAAATCTAAAACCTTAAAAGTAAAATCTGAAAATGTAAAATAAAAAAATCTAAAATATTAAAATGTAAAACTTAAAATTTAAAGATATAAAAATATTACATGCATTAACTTAAATGTTAAATGAGGTTTCTGTAATTATGGGTTGGATAATTATTGGGTTAATGACCTTGCAGTTTAGTGCTTCGACATAATAAAAATTATATATAAATAATAAATTAAATATTAAAAAATTAAAATAATTTAATAAAAAATAACAATAAATAATCATCATCTTGAACAGTTTCCAGCCCCAGGCTGGGACTGTTTGGAACATAAGCCTCGCCATTTAGTTCTTTCTTCCCATCACCTCTCCGCTGTCACTCTGGTCCAGTCCTCGCCTCTCTTCTTTGACACATTCCTCCACTCCTTTCAGCCATCTATCTCTTGGTCTTCCCCTTGGTCGTTTCTTCTGCATCTGCATCTCATGTATCCTCTTGGGAATCTTCTTCTCATCCATTCTCTTTAAGTGTCCATACCCCCTCAGTCTTGATGTCTCAATCCTACCTTGCAAGGGCTCCTCTTTCACCATTTCCCTGACCTTTTCATTCCTCACCCTGTCTCTTCTTGTTACTCCAATCCTACTTCGCAGGAACTTCATTCCACCTGCCTGTATTCTGCTTATGTCTCTTTTCTTCATTGTCCACGTTTCTGAAGCATAGGTCAGTATCGGGATATAGTAGCTTCTGTATAACACTTCCTTGCTTTTTTGTGGGACATCTTTATTCCACACTAAGCTCCTAATGCTTCTCAGAAATGCTTCTGCCTGTCTGCCAAGTTCCGTAATCTCTTTGCCATTTCTCCCATTTTCCTCCACTATACTTCCCAAGTACTTGAGACTTTCCACCTTCTTCAGCTGTCCACCTCCAAGTGTTATCCCACTCATTGGTCTGTCCTTTTTCCTGGTCGTTAACTGGATCTCACATTTACTGATGTTGAACTTCCATCCGTACTCTCCCACTGTTTCTTTCCAAGCCTTCAGTTGCTCCTGAATTTTCTCCTCCTTGTTTCCCCAGACCATGAGATCATCTGCAAACACCATTGCTTTCATCTTATCTTCTCCTATCTTTCCTACTATCCGTGTCATTACCTCGTCCATAACCACAATAAAGAGAAGGGGTGACAGCGCACTACCCTATTTCAGGCCAATCATTTGTCTGAACCAGTCTGTTCTTTCCCCTCCAACTTTCACACAACTCACACTTCCACAATACATCTCCTTCACTCTGCCTACAGTCTTTTTTTCCAGTCCCATGTTTTCCATTGCTTTCCAAACCTTCTCCCTACACACACTATCATAGGCCTTTTCGATGTCCAGGAAGGCCATCAGCAGATCCTCTCCAAATTCGTAGTGGTGTTCCTGGAGCTGTCTCACTGAAAATATGAGATCCACTGTTGATCTCCCAGGTCTGAATCCATACTGCTCCTCTCTCAATTTTCTCTCCACTTTGGCTCGTATTCTACTTTCTAATATCTTTTCATATATCTTGGCACAGTGAGGTATGAGTGTGACTCCCCTGTAATTTCTCCACTCCTTTCTGCTTCCTTTCTTAAATATTGGGACAATTAATCCTTTCTTCCAATCTTCTGGGGTCTTTTTCTCCTTCCATATCACCCTCATCACACGGTACAGCCACTGTTTCCCAACCTCCCCTGCTGCCTTCACCATTTCAACACTCACTTCATCCACACCTGGTGCCCTTCCTCCTTTCATCTTGTCTATAGCCATTTCCAGTTCTCTCCAAGTCAGGTCCTTTTCCATTCCTGTGTTGTCTTCTCCATCTTCCAATACATTGTCTTCCTCCCTATGACCATTTGGATTCAGCAAATCCTCAAAGTACCCTTTCCACACTGTCTTGAGTGCCTCTTTGTTGTGTACCTCATTTCCGTTTTTGTCCATCATTACCACATCCTCTCGCAGACCTCTTCTCTTACTTTTGACCATCCCATAAAGTACTTTCTTATTTCCTCTACTGTCTTCCTCCATCATCTCTGTCCACTTTACCACCCTCTTCTTCCTCTCCTCTGCGACAATCTTGTTTGCTTCTTTCTTCTTTATCTTATAATCTTCCCTTGTCAGATCAGTTCTTTCCTGGAACCACACTCTGAAAGCCTTGTTCTTCCTTCCCACAGCTTCTTTTACTCTCTCATTCCACCATGGTGTCTCTTTACACCGCTTTCTGTTGCTTGTTCTTCCACATACTGCCGCTTCAGCTTCCACCATTGTGTTTTTGAATTGCTTCCATTCCTCTTCCCCTGTTGTAGGATTGTCTGTATGCATCCTTTCCCTTATTATCTTCTGGAATTCTTCCTTGACTTCCTTTTCCTCGAGTTTCCATACTTTGATTCTCCTTTCCTGGTACTCTGTCCTCTTGCTATCCTTAACAACTCCCAGGTTCATTACAAGTATTCTGTGGTCGCTATCTAAGGCCTCTGATGGTATTACCTTTATATCTCTGACACTTCTCTTCGTTTCCCAGTCGTACAGCATGTAATCTAACAAAGATTTCTTTGTTAAATCACTGCTTTACCACGTTACCTTGTGGCTTTCTTTCTTCCGGAACCAGGAGTTGCCTACCACTAAACCGTTTCTCTTGCAAAAATCCAGCAACTTTCTCCCTTCTTCATTCCTGCTACCCCATCCTTCTGCTCCCAGTACATTTTCATATTCTTGCCTTTCAATTTCTACATGTGCATTCAAATCTCCCATGACAATGATGCTCTGACCATTCAACTGCTGTTGTAGCTCCTCCTCAAAGTCTTCCTTCTCTTGAGCTGTGCATCCAACTTGAGGGGCATATACCTGGGCTATCTCCAGGCTTCTTCCCTTTACAGTTACTCTGATCTTCATGATCCTGTCACTTATTCCCTATACCTCTTCCTTCATTCCATCTCTCACAACTACTCCTACTCCGCTGCTCCTTCCTTCACTGTTCCCTCTCCAGTACAACCGGTACCCTTTCCTCAGTTCTCTGCGAACGTCTCCTTTCCATCTTGTTTTTGCCAAGGCCAGTACATCCAGTTTTCTTATCTCCATCACATCTACAATCTCCTCCACTTTTCCTGTCAGTGTCTGTATGTTTAATGTCCCAACTCGTAGTCCATTAGCATATCCGGGTCGTCGTCGTTTGCATCCGTCCTTTCCGAGGCCTGTTCCTGGTTTGAAAGCAAATATGATATCCACTACTGGCTTGCTAGGCCTATCGTAGCTTCACCAGAGCCCCGTCAGCCGTCACTTTTCAGGGTTCCCATAGAGCCCTCACAGCTACCGTAGTGGTCCCGGGGCACACAAAGTCCCCACTGTACTTCACCCCTACAGGCAATCCCCTACTTCATGCCGTTGCCCGTCTCCCACCACAATGGATAGTTAATAACAAATAAATAACGATTTGAAAAGCCCGCCATTAAAGAGTGCAGTTGCGCGTGGCGGCCATATTGCGCATTAGCCCCTGTCCCAGCTGTCACTGTCCCTCCATAAGAATAACATAGGGTAGTTGCGCGCGGCGGCCATCTTGCGCATTAGTCCCTGTCCCAGCTTCGGCCTTTATATCCTACTAGCAGTATTATACAATAGTATTTATTTTTACACGCTATTTGACAATGCAGATTATAAATTGGCAACGGGGTAGTTATACAGGCTTAAACATTAACCTGGTAATGACTTCGTGCTAAAATGCATTATAGAGGGAAGTAGCGACTACATGAATGAAAAGTGAATCCAGAATTCCATTGGATGGATAGGGCAATCAAACATCTACGCGATGCGCAAAAATGCAGAACGAATTTATACTATGTAACGAGAGTTCACATACATCCAGAATACTCTCAGAGACATTTATAATCAATCGAATTTCAACCTTAAGAAGCGACGCAGGCATATTGATGGCAATCCATCAGAAGATCCGAACAGCATGCAGAGTCGAGAGAAGGAGAGGGGACGACTTGTCGTACGCGGCGAGGCTGATGACCCAGTCCCGACATTGACCTTGCTCTACTGTGATGTAAGGAGCCGTCATGGTAACATGTGGTGCGCGCTGCTGAGTGCTGTACTCTCAAGCATATTTGTCTTGCCCGACAAGGCATTATCCAGCAGATATCGACGGTATCACAAGGTAGTGAAGAGATTGTATTATAATTAGTAGCATTGTAGTCATGTTATGTGTTTATCCAAGTTGACCAACCGTATAATTTTGTCATTTTATTTAAATTTGTGTAGATCTTTAATCCAGTTACATTAGTATATATAGAGTCATTTTTCAATGCAAATCTCAGACATTTTGACAATTTTATTAGCGAATTGCTATTTTCAGCGTTTAACCAGTAAATTGTAAAATCATTTAGAATCGTTAGAATTTGCGTTAAATTATGTAAATCTGTTTTATGCCGAGGTTTGGAAAATTTATTGAAACATCGAAGTACCGTATACGTAAAAAATTATTTCACGAAATGTCAAATAAATTTCGACAACTCATGATGTTGATTCGAGTGTCAGAAATTTATTATAAACCAACTGTGTGCAATAACTGAATTGTTACACGACACTAAATCTTGTAGAAGATAGTCTAAATAATTGATATAGACAATTAAATCAATAAATATCGAATTCATGGTAACGAAACAGATAGCTGTGAAGAACTATGCTGTAAATGGAATAAACCATATTTCCAAGTAACAAAATGTTCCAAGAACATTTATAATTGTCAAATAAAATATTTAGAGCATTAAAAAGCCTAAATAATATTTATTAAACAAAATCTTTCAAGGAAATGCTTATATAATTATTAAATATGAATTCTTGTAGACAATTCTTTGAAAGCTACAATATTGTAATAACCGAATTAAATACGTGAAAAGGAGTTAAGAAATTTAAATCACAAGGTGATATAAAAGAAACTGTACAGAATAAATTGAATTTGTAGGCACGAGGAAATAATTTGTATAATGATAGGGGAAGTTATGTCAGAGACTGTTTCTTGAAAAATATTCACAATGGTGGTGAATATCTAATAAAGATACTCATTTTCTTTGCATTACAGAGAAAATGCACTGAAATGGGTTCAGATTTGGAATACCGAGCAATAGAGGAATCGTAGACGTAAATGAGTTACGTGTTTTCATAAAAGGAGGCAGAGTAGTCATGTTTCCTAGTTTGGATCACAGCGAGTGTGATATCATTAAATTGCCTTTGAGACAAGTTCTGTACAGGGTGTTTAAGAAATAATATATATGTTTGTGTAATTTTGGAATAGAAGTGTGGAATGAAGGTAAAATGCCATGCACTTTGAATATTCACGTTTATTGAAGTAACTGAATGTCTAGAAAAGAATTTCATGAATTATCGGATGTTAATAATCAGATGGTAGAGAAATGTTAGAACAGTGCTTAACATAATCATTTGTCACTTACGTTCTTTTTATTTAAACAAGTATTTAATTCTTTCAACCGAAAAAGTTATGGTGATTGTTCAAGAAGTATGAGTAGTAGAGACTCACGTATGTTAGAGAAAGAAAAATAAATAATTTCAATGCAGAAATTAATATTTGTGCGAATCACAAATTCTTGTATAAATAAAAGTAAATTTAATATTTAGTAAATTTTGTTCATGCATATTTAGATGTGGAACTACGGTTCAGTTATGAAACGCTTTGTATAATTTAGGGTAATGTTTGAAACCACGTCGTTTCATATTTTTCGTATTTCAGTGGAGGTTCTGAGGAACTTCACTAGGGTTTAATATTTGTAATATTTTTTGTTGTTTAATTTTTCTAATAGCAAATTAATGCTATATTATTCGATGTGAGAAGAAGGGCTCAGTGGAGTAACGAATTCTCCAACCTTTATTTTCAGGACATTGTGTAGAAATGCCACGTTTTAGATTTATTTTGATTTAATTTTTGGAAGTGTCAGGAAGACTCTAGTAATTGATTTACGTTAGGGATATGTGTGTATTGTCCTGGATCAATAATCGGCTAGCGCATTTTAGCGATTAAGTCAATTTTATCAAAGCTGACATCGTTCTCATTTTATCAGCGTTGAAAATGGTACTACCAGGTAGGATACAGGTGCCCACTATAGATACACCTAATCACCCCTCGAGACCGCAGTTTCTCGAATTGCTTGAATGTAAATGTTAGTAGAAATTTGTACCTAGGCTGAAAGTACTATTTTTTATAAATATACTCTGTATGATCCTAGAATTCCCGATTTTTACTTAGCAGACAGCGGTAAGTTATTTTGAGCTGGGTATCAATGTGTCTGAAATCCTTTACAGTTCAGCGGATATAGGTACTGATTGGAGAATTCGGGCGCATATAGATGGTATATTTTAATGGCCGGCCCGAACGTTGGGCACTCGAGGGAGAGAGAGGCGTTTGAGAGGCACTCAAGAGAGGCATTTGGAAAGCACTCGAGAGAGGCCATATTTAATTGAAATAAAAGAAATGCCGATCCCGAATTTGATGATTGTTGAGGTGAACGCTACATCAACAAATTTGTGGAGTACATTACAGGTGTGAGGCATATTTCTAGAACCAGCTAACGACAGTTTGTCATGTAATATTAAATTTAAGAGTAAATTAACGTTGTCAATAATAAGTTAGGTAGGATGATAAAATGTAATGATGTCAGTTCAGTAAAATGGGACAAACAAAAATAAACGTAATAACACGCGACCTAAATAGACTTAAGTAGCACTAAGATTTTCAATGCATTCCATCACTTGTATAAAATTTATACGTTGGTCAATTCTGGATATTCACTTTTAGTTTTGTAGTTGATATTTCCCTTAGTCTCAAGAAAGAAGAAATTTTGTCTGCAAATGATATTACGCTCATAAGAACGATGTTGGAAAACATGAAAGAAGGTCATAGTGTATTGACCCAAGACCTTGAAGCCCTCCTCAAATTAACACACTCCAACACTAAACAAATGAAATCCGAGATTCAGAAAGCTGTAGCTTCTGTTAAATCCGAGGTCAAGGCTGAGTTGTCTGTCACCCAAACACTTACTAAGGCTAGTATAAAGTTAGCGCAGGAGGAAGCTAAGTTAGCTTTAGAAAAGGACAGACAGGAAGACAGGTTAGGTCGAGAGAAGGCACAGGAGGAAATTAGGCTAACACTAGACAAGGCTAGGGAGGAATATAGGTTAGCACGAGAGGAGGCTCATGAGAAAGCCAGAGTACTCTTAGGAAAAGCCCGAGAGGAAGACAGAAAGGCGGAAGAAGAGGCTAAAATGATAAGAGCGGAGATCAGATTAGCTCAGGAAAAAGCTCGAGAAGAGGACCGATTGAGTCAGGAGCAGGCTAGATTGGAAGACAGAAAAATCCAGGCCGAAATAAGAGCAGCTCAGGAAAGGCCAAGAGGAGGTCAGGAAAGCTCAGGAAGAGGCCAGGAAAATTCAGGATTAGCTTAAGAAAAATCAGGAAAAGGCTCAGAAAATGTTAGAAAATGCAGGAAATTCACAGGAGGAATTAAAAACCTCATTTGACTAGGTTAAACAGGACATCAGCCTTACTAAGACAGAGGTAGGAATTTTGAGATCCGACATGATAGGCAAAGTATTAAGAAGTGAAATTGGCTAATAGTAACAACATAATAGAACTAGAAGAAAAATCACAGGCTAGTATTAGCTCCGTTAAGGAGAAAAACACTACACATCATGTACACATTTCAGGGGCCCAGGACAAACTCAAGGAGCAACTTGACAGTCTAAATAATACTGTTGGTGACTTACAGGTCAAGTTGGAAGGTCAAAGGAAATTGATCGAGGATGGCATTAATGTGGATATAAATGCCGCAATTGTAAGGGCTGTTACGGACATGAAGGAGGAGGTCTTAACAGTCACTACTAAAACTGTATCTGAAATCCATGTTGAACTATCTAATGATATTAAGGCCATAGAATTAAGTTCAAAGATAAATGCCAGTAGAGTACGTGAAGATCTATTCAAGCGGATAGATGAGCTTCAAACCAATAACGTAGCCACACTTAGCGATATTGTAAGTAAAGCAGATTTAAAAATTCCAGGCGAACTTGACAATATTAAACGTTCAGTCGACGACATAAACACAGAACTAGCGAAAGTTAGGTCTAGGCAGGAGAAGGAAGCCAGCGAATTGGGACAACAATTAATGTCACTCACGATTGGGGATTCTTCATTTTCATCTACGTTAAGGACTGAAGTCAGGGAGGACTTGTGGAAGGACTTAACTCGATTCTTTGAGGCAAGAGATGAGAAATTGAAGGAAGAAATCATGAAATTAGAGGCTAGGACAGACAGGATACAAGAAGATAAGGAAAGCGTGGAGAGTCAACCGCTTCCGAAATACAGATTTAACTTCAGTCGAGAGTCATTTCGAACAGAAACAGAGGAATTCGGAGGAGCCATTGAATCTTTCCAAAGTAGGTCTAATCCGAACATTATCGTCATCATGGGTAATGACGAAAAAAAAACAACAAATTCAGCGGGTTTGGAAATATCACTGCTGTGGAATTTCTCAGGGACATGAGATCGTATCTGGAGGATAACAGAATACCTCGTGAACGACACATGAGCGTAGTGGAGAAATGTCTGGACTCAGAAGCTTTAGTTTGGCACAGTGCTTTCAGGTATTCTTGCCACACATTCGAGGAGTTCACTATTGCTCTACTGAAGCGATTCTGGAGTAAAGATCTCCAGCAAGACATACGCGCCGAAATTTATTCGAAAAATATGCTCACTATAGTCCGACGAAGTACGCAAGCTTCTTCACGAATCAATTAGCACGCTTTCAGTATCGTCAACCTCCATTGGCAGAGGAAGACCTAGTACATGCTATTTCATGCCAATTACCAACCGAAGTTAGAAGGCATCTCGTTTCTGCATATGTCAGAACGTTAGAAGGGATGGCGGAAATTTTCAGGAGGTTGGACCACACGTTCAATGTGTCCATCAACTCAACCGGAAACCCGAACCAAGGAAGCAGAAACCCAGAACATAGAGAAATCCACACCGTCCATGTTGATCAAACACAACAGACGGAGGCCAATACAAATTGGAGTAGGACCGACTACATCGAGAATTTATGGACAAAAGAGCTTTCAACCTGATTATCGGAGACCTAGAGAAGGGAGACCATACCAGACTCCACGGTGGAACGAAAATCAGCGGAGAAATAGCTACCACCAGAGGAACAACGATTATCGTCGAGAGGGATATTACAACAGAGATAACCCGACGAATAATTACGGATATCGAAGATATCAAAACTGGAGGAACACAAACAACTATTCGCGACCGCAGCAACAACAGCAGCAAGAAAACCAAGGATGGAGAAACAACAAAAACGTAAGGAGGTATTACGATGACCGAGAGAGAGAGAGAGTCAAGAATAGCGGAAGAACCTTAGAGAAAGGAAAGAAGGAAACGCCAGAAACCAAAATCAGGGACAGCGTAACCAGAATCATGAATCTTAGCCCGGAACAAGCAGAGACCGGAGCAATGAACACCCAGGTGGGGTACAAAAAAACTTCAAATTCCAAAAAGTAAGGAAGAACGAGAACATCACCATGGCTAGACACGTAATCGAGATAAATGAATTGTACCAGGCCACGAACGAGGATCTCCTGTATGAGCGAGAAGAGCCGATGGCAGGAAGAGTAGCGAGGCTGCTATCATAGAAATAGTATCAGAAGGTGAATGTCTGAGAACACTTCTGGATACGGGTGCGACAGCGTCAATTTTGTCAGAGAATTGTTTTAATAAATTAAAAGACGGTAATTCACTCACAGCAAAGCCAGTTTCAACCATCAAAGTCAGGGGTGTATTCAATGATAAGATCATGAAATGCAAAGTCCAGGCATTAATGGGATTCTCTATCAATGAACACAAATACGAGCAGATCTTCATAGTTCTGAACCAGTTAAGTTTCGATGCTATTCTAGGTATTGATTTTATAACGAAAACGGGAGCCGTTATTGACTTGCGTAACGAAATTATAAAATTCAATGAAGGTCAAAATCAGTCAGAAAACTCGAAGAAGGAGGAGAATGAGTGTAGTCTGATTGACGAAACTACAGACGAAAACCTAGTACGAATAGTCATGGAAGTCGAAGCGGAAGGGTACCTCAATATGTTCGGAGAATTGAGAACTTCGAAGATCATAGAGAGAGATTAGAAGATTTGGTCATGAACTTTGAAGATGTATTCAATGATAAACCAGGCATTATCAGAGGATATAAATATCAGATCAAGCTCGCAGATAGCACGCCCTTTCAAAAGAAATTGTATCCAATACCGGAGAAATATCAATCAGAAGTGACCGAGTTAATAAAAGGCATGGAAAAAGACGGTATAATAAGGAAGCAAGCCACTCCTTATTTAAACCCTCTTACGTTTGTAACGAAAGAAGATGGAAGCCTGAGGCTATGCTTAGATGCCAGAGGCATTAATACTCTTTTGTTAAAAAATATGACAAACCACCGAAGATCAGGGAACTACTGAGGAGATTTAAGAACAAAACATGTTTTTCAGTAGTTGAGTTGACGGCCGCATTTCATCAAATGGAGCTTACCGAAGACAGCAAATGTTACGAGGGGTTGATGTTCAACCAAACCTGTTATGTGTATCAGAGAGTACCATACGGGTTGGTAAATTCAAGCCCAGCACTTATCAGAGCCTTGGATGATAAGCTGAGTGATGAAGTAAAACAATTTGCCATTTGCTACGTAGACGATATTATCATATCTTATGAACCGCCAGAGCAACATTTCATGCATTTGAAAAAGCTTTTTGAAAACCTCAGAGAAGTAAATATCAAAGTAAAATTCAATAAATGTCATTTCCTTCAAGAAAAGATCAACTTTCTTGGTCATACAATAGACAGATTCGGTTACCATCCGAATGAAGGCAAGATAGAAGCAATATTAAAGTTCCCCAAACCCAAGAAAATCAAAGACATCCGAGCTTTTACGGTTTTTTGCCAGTTTTTCAGCAGCCATTGTCCACGCTATTCAGAAATCATGGAACCACTCCATGAGCTTCTGAAGAAAAACAATAGATGGACATGGGATTCACGTGCCGAAAATGCCTTTCTTCAAGCGAAGGAGATGCTTAAAAACAACATCAAATTAGAATACCCAGATTTCGAAAGATCATTTATATTAGAAACAGACGCCTCACGAATTGGTATTAGCGCAGTCTTGTATCAGAAGGATCAAGACGGCAATAACCACTACATTTCATTCAGCAGCAGAAAGTTACGCACGCACGAGTTAAATTACTTCACGACGGAGCTGGAAGCTTTAGCCGTCATAAATGCTCTCGAGCAATGGAAACAGATATTGCTAGGACACAAGATCGTTATCAGAACGGATCACAAAGCATTGGAGTCCATGCTGAAGTCCGACTTGTCAAGCGACCGGATGACCAGGTGGACCATGTTTTTACAACAAAATGATGCTACGATAGTCCATGTTCCTGGAAAAGACAATCTACTGGCAGATATTCTTCCCAGACATCCGACTACTGAAAACAATATAAGAGTTAATGTTATTCAAACTGACGCGGAGGATCAGGTAACGTTGGATAAACTAAGAAGGATTCCTCTATTACAAAAGAAGCATGCACCATTAAGGAACATTTACAGATTCTTGTCAGGGAGAATGGCAATGAGGAACGCAACATATTTCGAAACTAGAAGGAAAGCTAGATATTATATTCTTGTGGGAGAAATCGTATGCAAATACATAGATGCTAGACACACAAAGGTTGCGAGTTGCTATTCCACCTGAACTTATTGTGCCACTAATGTGGTTAGTGCACAAAAGCATAGGTCACGGCGGGGTCGATAAAACATACTACACCATGTTAGAAAAGTTCTATTGTGTTAACATGCGAGAATCCATTACCATAATAGTCAGATCTTGTGAACTGTGTCAGAAGAACAAGTACAACTCTGAACTATTAAGGGAACGACCTAAGGCAATTATTCCTACTCAACCAATGGAACTGTTTAGTCAGGATATCTTTGGACCTGCACCGAAAGGAGATAAAGGAAAACAGTCTGTGCTAGTCATAATGGATGTGTTTTCCAAAGTCGTGATGCTCAATCCGATGCAAAAAGCCACAACGAAAACTGTCTTATACCACTTGGAGAGGAACATTATTCCTAAGTTGGGGAAGCCAGAAAGACTTCTAACGGACCACGGAACGCAGTTCACTTCCGTGGAATTTCCAGGGACGATGGATAGGTTGGATATTGTTCACCTATTTTCATCAGTCCGCAGTCCAGAGACAAATCCCATTGAACGAACAATGCTTGAATTTTCTAAGTACATTCGCTCGTATAGTGCTGATAATCAAGCAAATTGGGTGGATATTGTACCCCTAGTAGAATTTTGCATCAATGATACGAGGCACGAGAGCACTAACGAAATTCCAGTAATGTTACACTTTGAGGAGAAGCCCATACGACCCTGGAACGGGATCTTTTAAATTCCGGAAGATAACGAACCACCGATGGACCAAAGAATCGAATCAGCGCGGGAACAGCTAAACAAAGCGGCCGAGAAAAGGTTAAAACGCTTACAAGGGAAGAGATTTAGCGGCCCACTACGAGAAGGTGACCTTGTGTTAGTCAGGATTCCAGTGAAAGCTGACGTACTGAAGAAGGTATATATCAAATTTAGTAGTCTATTTAGAGGACCTTTCAAATTAGATAGAGTTTACGGTAACAATTGCTACAAGATCGTAAGGATTGAAGCCAACAGATCCATTGGAAAATTCAATCACTCCAGATTAAAGAGATTTTACCCGAAGATTCCGTAAACAAATAAATTCAGTCCCAAGAACAGAGAAACCAATCTTATTAAAGAAAGTACAGGCTATACATTACTTTAAAAAGCAACGGGGAATTGCGCCCGAATTTATTTGAGGCCAATACTAAGATCCAGACGGGATACGAACTGGGACTCAGGAAAAATAGAAAGAACGAATTAAAATCTCTTATTCCTTCGAAAATAGAAGAACTGAAAATTCTAGACTGAAAATGAATGTATTATCATGTATTATTATCGATATAAACAATTACGGAAGCCTGGAGTGAATGAGAGAATTATTTAAATTGTTTAAATAATAGTTATGTAAATTATCTATACGTAGGGGGGCCTACAGTTCAGAACGCACGGACTCACTTCCGGGAGGAGGAGTGCATCATCAGGCAGAGAGGAGAAGCAGCAACATGAGGCAGACACGTGAGGGGAAGAGTGCCTACGTCACACCACAAGCAGTCGAGAGAAGGAGAAGAAGCGCAAGCAATCATTCCATATTCCGAGCGGGTCGGAGTTAGACCTCTAGTAACAAAGCTGGTGCTTCATTCCATAGTGCTACGTATAACGAAAGTCGAGAGAAGGAGTGCGACTTTAGAAGGTCGTGAATCGTGCAGCAAGCCACGTTCATCCGAGCTAAGCACAGTTGTAGGACGGTGAAATCTAGCACACTTTATAAGAACGAGACAGAACACTTTTGCGCTCACATTTATAAATGCTTTCTACAGCAAGACTGTGGACAATTTAAACACAGCTTGTCATACAAGTATTTCAATACAGAGCTATTACACGTCTCACATATAACTGCAATAAATTCAACACGGATAAATAGCAGTATTATACAATACTATTCATTTTACACGCTATTTGACAATGCAGATTATAAATTGGCAACGGGGAAGTTATACAGGCTTAAACATTAACCTGGTAATGACTTCGTGCTAAAATGCATTATAGAGGGAAGTAGAGACTACATGAATGAAAAGTGAATCCAGAATTCCATAGGATGGATAGGGCAATCAAACATCTACGCGATGCGCAAAAAAGCAGAACGAATTTGTACTACGTAACGAGAGTTCACATACATCCAGTATACTCTCAGAGACATTTATAATCAATCGAATTTCAACCTTAAGAAGCGACGCAGGCATATTGATGGCAATCCATCAGAAGATCCGAACAGCATGCAGAGTCGAGAGAAGGAGAGGGGACGACTTGTCGTCCGCGGCGAGGCTGTTGACCCAGTACCGACATTGACCCTGCTCTACTGTGATGTAAGGAGCCGTCATGGTCACATGTGGTGCGCGCAGCTGAGTGCTGTACTCTCAAGCATATTTGTCTTGCCCGACAAGGCATTATCCAGCAGAGATCGACGGCATCACAAGGTAGTGAAGAGATTGTATTATATTTAGTAGCATTGTAGTCGTGTTATGTGTTTATCCAAGTTGACCAACCGTATAATTTTGTCATTTTATTTAAATTTGTGTAGATCTTTAATCCAGTTACATTAGTATATATAGAGTCATTTTTCAATGCAAATCTCAGTCATTTTGACAATTTTATTAGCGAATTGCTATTTTCAGCATTTAACCAGTAAATTGTAAAATCATTTAGAATCGTTAGAATTTGCGTTAAATTATGTAAATCTGTTTTATGCCGAGTGTTTGGAAAGTTAATGAAACATCGAAGTACCGTATACTTAAAAAGTTATTTCACGAAATGTCTAATAATTTCGACAAGTCACGACGTTGATTCGAGTGTCAGAAATTTATTATAAACTAACTGTGTGCAATAACTGAATTGTTACACGACACTAAATCTTGTAGAAGATAGTCTAAATAATTGATATAGACAATTAAATCAATAAATATCGAATTCATGGTAACGAAACAGATAGTTATGAAGAACTATGCTGTAAATGGAATAAACCATATTTCCAAGTAACAAAATGTTCCAAGATCATTTATAATTGTCAAATAATATATTTAGAGCATTAAAAAGCCTAAATAAAATTTATTAAACAAAATCTTTCAAGGAAATGCTTATATTATTATTAAATATGAATTCTTTGAAAGTTACAATCATGTAATAACCGAATTAAACACGTGAAAAGGAGGTAAGAAATTTAATTCACAAGGTGATATAAAAGAAACTGTACAGAATAAATTGAATTTGTAGGCACGAGGAAATAATTTGTATAAGGATAGGGGAAGTTATGTCAGAGACTGTTTCTTGAAAAATATTCACAATGGTGGTGAATATCTAATAAAGATACTGATTTTCTTTGCATTACAGAGAAAATGCACTGAAATGGTTTCAGATTTGGAATACCGTGCAAGAGAGGAATCGTAGACGTAAATGACTTACGTATTTTAATAAAAGGAGGCTGAGTAGTCATGTATCCTAGTTTGGATCACAGCGAGTGTGATATCATTAGATTGCATTTGAGGCAAGTTCTGTACAGGGTGTTTAAGAAATAATATAATTGTTTGTGTAATTTTGGAATAGAAGTGTGGAAATGAAAATGAAAATCCACAGCCTGCTTCCAGTCTCCGACCGGGTCAGGAATGGAATGAATGAAGCCCCCATCTAGCGGCGAGGATATGAACTGTGCCGGCTGTCGTGGCCTGACGCACTCCTCTGGGGCAATGATTAAATGAATGACGGATGAAATGAAATGATAGAGGAGAATGTTGCTGGAATGAAATGTTTACAGGGAAAACCGGAGTACCCGGAGAAAAACCTGTCTGCGTCTGTTTTGTCCAGCACAGATCTCACATGGAGTGACCGGGATTTGAACCACGGACCCAGCGGAGAGAGGCCGCGTGCTGCCGCCTAAGCCACGGAGGCTTCCAATAGAAGTGTGGAATGAAGGTAAAATGCCATGCTCTTTGAATATTCACGTTTATTGAAGTAACTGAAAGTCTAGCAAAGAATTTCATGAATTATCGGAAGTTAATAATCAGATGGGAGAGAAATTTTAGAACAGTGCTGAACTTAATCATTTGCCACTTATGTTCTTTTGATTTAAACAAGTATTTAATACTTTCAACCGATAAAGTTATGGCGATTGTTCAAGAAGTTTGAGTAGTAGAGACTCACGAATGTTAGAGAAAGAAAAATAAATAATTTCAATGCAGAAATTAATATTTGTGCGAATCACAAATTCTTGTATATATAAAAGTAAATTTAATATTTAGTAAATTTTGTTCATGCATATTTAGATGTGGAACTACTGCTCAGTTATGAAACACATTGTATAATTTAGGGTAATGTTTGAAACCACGTTGTTTCATGTTTTTCGTATTTCAGTGGAGGTTCAGAGGAACTTCTCTAGGGTTTAATATTTGTAATATTTTTTGTTGTTTAATTTTTCTAATAGCAAATTAATGCTATATTCTTCGATGAGAGAAGAAGGGCTCAGTGGAGTAACGAATTCTCCAACCTTTATTTTCAGGACATTGTGTAGAAATGCCACGTTTTAGATTTATTTTGATTTAATTTTTGAAAGTGTCAGGAAGACACTAGTAATTGATTTACGTTAGGGATATGTGTGTATTGTCCTGGAACAATAATCGGCTAGCGCATTTTAGCGATTAAGTCAATTTTATCATAGCTGACATCGTTCTCATTTTATCAGCGTTGAAAATGGTACTACCAGGTAGGAAACAGTCGCCCACAATAGATAGACCTAATCACCCCTCGAGACCGGAGTATCTCGAATTGCTTGAATGTAAATGTTAGTAGAAATTTGTACCTAGGCTGGTAGTACTATTTTTTTTTTATAAATATACTCTGTATGATCCTAGAATTCCCAATTTTTACTTAGCAGACAGCGGTAAGTTATTTTGAGCTGGGTATCATTGTGTCTGAAATCCTTTACAGTTCAGCGGATATAGGTACTGATTGGAGAATTCGGGCGCATATAGATGGTATATTTTAATGGCCGGCCCGATCGTTGGGCACTCGAGAGTGAGAGGTGTTTGAGAGGCACTCGAAAGAGGCATTTGGAAAGCACTCGAGAGAGAGGCCATATTTAATTGAAATAAAAGAAATGCCGATCCCGAATTTGATGATTGTTGAGGTGAACGCAACATCAACAAATTTGTGGAGTACATTACAGTTGTGAGGCATATTTATAGAACCAGCTAACGACAGTTTGTCATGTAATATTAAATTTAAGAGTAAATTAGCGTTGTTAAAAATAAGTTAGGTGGGATGATAAAATATAATGATGTCAGTTCAGTAAAATGGGACAAACAAAAATAAACGTAATAACACGCGACTTAAATAGACTTAAGTAGTACTAAGATTTTCAATGCTTTCCATCACTTGTATAAAATGTATACGTTGGTCAATTCTGGATATTCACTTGTAGTTTTTGTAGTTGATATTTCCCTTAGTCTCAAGAAAGAAGAAATTATGTCTGCAAATGACGTGACGCTCATAAGAACGATGTTGGAAAACATGAAAGAAGGTCAAAGTGTATTGACCCAAGACCTTGAAGCCCTCCACAAATTAACACACTCCAACACCAAACAAATGAAAGCCGAGATTCAGAAAGCTGTAGCTTCTGTTAAATCCGAGGTCAAGGCTGAGTTGTCTGTCGCCCAAACACTTACTAAGGCTAGTATAACGTTAGCGCAGGAGGAAGCTAAGTTAGCATTAGAAAAGGCCAGACAGGAAGACAGGTTAACTCAAGAGAAGGCACAGGAGGAAATTAGGCTAACACTAGAAAAGGCTAGGGAGGAATATAGGTTAGCACGAGAGGAGGCTCATGAGAAAGCCAGAGTACTCTTAGAAAAAGCCCGAGAGGAAGATAGAAAGGCAGAGGAAGAGGCTAAAAGGATAAGAGCGGAGATCAGATTAGCTCAGGAAAAAGCTCGCGAAGAAGACCGATTGAGTCAGGAGCAGGCTAGATTGGAAGACAGAAAAATCCAGGCCGAAATAAGAGCAGCTCAGGATGAGGCCAGGAAAGGCCAAGAGGAGGTCAGGAAAGCTCAGGAAGAGGCCAGAAAAATTCAGGATTAGCTTAAGAAAAATCAGGAAAAGGCTCAGAAAATGTTAGAAAAGGCAGGAAATTCACAGGAGGATTTAAAAACCTCATTTGACCAGGTTAAACAGGACATCAGCCTTACTAAGACAGAAGTAGGAATTTTGAGATCCGACATGATAGGCAAAGTATTAGAAGTGAAATTGGCTAATAGTAACAACATAATAGAACTAGAAGAAAAATTACAGGCTAGTATTAGCTCCGTTAAGGAGAAAAACAATACACATCATGTACACATTTCAGGGGCCCAGGACAAACTCAAGGAGCAACTTGACAGTCTAAATAATACTGTTGGTGACTTACAGGTCAAGTTGGAAGGTCAAAGGAAATTGATCGAGGATGGCATTAATGTGGATATAAATGCCGCAATTGTAAGGGTTGTTACGGACAAGAAGGAGGAGGTCTTAACAGTCACCACTAAAACTGTATCTGATATCCATGTTAAACTATCTAATGATATTAAGGCCATAGAATTAAGTTCAAACATAAATGTCAGTTGAGTACGTGAAGATCTATTCCAGCGGATAGATGAGCTTCAAACCAATAACGTAGCCACACTTAGCGATATTGTAAGTAAAGCAGATTTAAAAAATCCAGGCGAACTTGACAATATTAAACATACAGTCGACGACATAAACACAGAACTAGCGAAAGTTAGGTCTAGGCAGGAGAAGGAAGCCAGCGAATTGGGACAACAATTAATGTCACTCACGATTGGGGATTCTTCATTTTCATCTACATTAAGGACTGAAGTCAGGGAGGACTTGTGGAAGGACTTAACTCGATTCTTTGAGGCAAGAGATGAGAAATTGAAGGAAGAAATCATGAAATTAGAGGCTAGGACAGACAGGATACAAGAAGATAAGGAAAGCGTGGAGAGTCAACCGCTTCCGAAATACAGATTTAACTACAGTCGAGAGTCATTTCGAACAGAAACAGAGGAATTCGGAGGAGCCATTGAATCTTTCCAAAGTAGGTCTAATCCGAACATTATCGTCATCATGGGTAATGACGAAAAAAAAAAACAAATTCAGCGGGTTTGGAAATATCACTGCTGTGGAATTTCTCAGGGACATGAGATCGTATCTGGAGGATAACAGAATACCTCGTGAACGACACATGAGCGTAGTGGAGAAATGTCTGGACTCAGAAGCTTTAGTTTGGCACAGTGCTTTCAGGTATTCTTGCCACACATTCGAGGAGTTCACTATTGCTCTACTGAAGCGATTCTGGAGTAAAGATCTCCAGCAAGACATACGCGCCGAAATTTATTCGAAAAATATGCTCACTCTAGTCCGACGAAGTATGCAAGCTTCTTCACGAATCAATTAGCACGCTTTCAGTATCGTCAACCTCCATTGGCAGAGGAAGACCCAGTACATGATATTTCATGCCAATTACCAACCGAAGTTAGAAGGCATCTCATTTCTGCAGACGTCAGGACGTTAGAGGGGATGGCGGAAATTTTGAGGAGGTTGGACCACACGTCCAATGTGTCCATCAACTCAACCGGAAACCCGAACCAAGGAAGCAGAAACCCAGAACATAGAGAGATCCACTCCGTCCATGTTGATCAAACGCAACAGACGGAGGCCAACAAAAATGGAGTAGGACCGACTAGATCGAGAATTTATGGACAAAACCGCTTTCAACCTGATTATCGGAGACCTAGAGAAGGGAGACCATACCAGACTCCACGGTGGAACGAAAATCAGCGGAGAAATAGCTACCACCAGAGGAACAACGATTATCGTCGAGAGGGATAATACAACAGAGATAGCCCGAAGAATAATTACGGATATCGAAGATATCAAAACTGGAGGAACACAAAAAATTATTCGCGACCGCAGCAACAACAGCAGCAAGAAAACCAAGGATGGAGAAACAACAAAAACGTAAGGAGGTATTACGATGACCGAGAGGGAGAGAGAGAGAGAGAGTCAAGAATAGCGGATGAACCTTAGAGAAAGGGAAGAAAGAAACGCCAGAAACCAAAATCAGGGACAGCGTAACCAGAATCAGGAATCTCAGCCCGGAACAAGCAGAGACCGGAGCAATGAAGACCCAGGTGGGGTACAAAAAAACCTTCAAATTCAAAAAAGTAAGGGAGAACGAGAACATCACCATAGCAAGACACGTAATCGAGATAAATGAATTGTACCAGCCCACGAACGAGGATCTCCTGTATGAGCGAGAAGAGCCGAAGGCAGGAAGAGTAGCGAGGCTGCCTATCATAGAAATAGTATCAGAAGGTGAATGTCTGAGAACACTTCTTGATACGGGTGCGACAGCGTCAATTTTGTCAGAGAATTGTTTTAATATATTAAAAGACGGTAATTCACTCACAGCAATGCCAGTTTCAACCATCAAAGTCAGGGGTGTATTCAATGATAAGACCATGAAATGCAAAGTCCAGGCATTAATGGAATTCTCTATCAATGAACACAAATACGAGCAGATCTTCATAGTCCTGAACCAGATAAGTTTCGATGATATTCTAGGATTTGATTTTATAACGAAAACGGGAGCCGTTATTGACTTGCGGAACGGAATTATAAAATTCAATGAAGGTCAAAATCAGTCAGAAAACTCGAAGAAGGAGGAGAATGAGCGTAGTCTGATTGACGAAACTACAGAAGAAAACCTAGTACGAATAGTCATGGAAGTCGAAACGGAAGGATTACCTCCATATGGTCGGAGAATTGAGAACTTCGAAGATCATAGAGAAAGATTAGAAGATTTGGTCATGAACTTTGCAGATGTATTCAATGATAAACCAGGCATTATCAGAGGATATAAATATCAGATCAAGCTCGCAGTTAGCACGCCATTTCAAAAGAAATTGTATCCGATACCGGAGAAATATCAATCAGAAGTGACCAAGTTAATAAAAGGCATGGAAAAAGACGGTATAATAAGGAATCAAGCCACTCCTTACTTAAACCCTCTTACGGTTGTAACGAAAGCAGATGGAAGCCTGAGGCTATGCTTAGATGCCAGAGGCATTAATACTCTTTTGTTAAAAGAATATGACAAACCACCGAAGATCAGGGAACTACTGAGGAGATTTAAGAACAAAACCTGTTTTTCAGTAGTTGATTTGACTGCCGCATTTCATCAAATAGAGCTAACCGAAGACAGCAAATGTTACACGGGGTTGATGTTCAACCAAACCTGTTACGTGTATCAGAGAGTACCGTATGGGTTGGTAAATTCAAGCCCAGCACTTATCAGAGCTTTGGATGATAAGCTGAGTGATGAAGTAAAACAATTTGCCATTTGCTACGTAGACGATATTATCATATCTTATGAAACGCCAGAGCAACATTTCATGCATTTGAAAAAGCTATTTGAAAACCTCAGAGAAGTAAATATCAAAGTGAAATTCAATAAATGTCATTTCTTTCAAGAAAAGATCAACTTTCTTGGTCATACAATAGACAGATTCGATTACCATCCGAATGAAGACAAGACAGAAGCAATATTAAAGTTCCCCAAACCCAAGAAAATCAAAGACATCCGAGCTTTTGCGGGTCTTTGCCAGTTTTTCAGCAGCCATTGTCCACGCTATTCAGAAATCATGGCACCACTCCATGAGCTTCTGAAGAAAAACAATAGATGGACATGGGATTCACGTGCCGAAAATGCCTTTCTTCAAGCGAAGGAGATGCTTAAAAACAACATCAAATTAGAATACCCAGATTTCGAAAGATCATTTATATTAGAAACAGACGCCTCACGAATTGGTATTAGCGCAGTCTTGTATCAGAAGGATCAAGACGGATAACCACTACATTTCATTCAGCAGCAGAAAGTTACGCACGCACGAGTTAAATTACTTCACGACGGAGCTGGAAGCTTTAGCCGTCATAAATGCTCTCGAGCAATGGAAACAGATATTGCTAGGACACAAGATCGTTATCAGAACGGATCACAAAGCATTGGAGTTCATGCTGAAGTCCGACTTGACAAGCGACCGGATGACCAGGTGGACCATGTTTTTACAACAATTTGATGCGACGATAATCCATGTTCCTGGAAAAGACAATCTACTGGCAGATATTCTTCCCAGACATCCGACTACTGAAAACAATATAAGAGTTAATGTTATTCAAACTGACGCGGAGGATCAGGTAACGTTGGATAAACTAAGAAGGATTCCTCTATTACAAAAGAAGCATGCACCATGAAGGAACATTTACAGATTCTTGTCAGGGAGAATGGCAATGAGGCACGCAACATATTTCGAAACTAGAAGGAAAGCTAGATATTATATTCTTGTGGGAGAAATCGTATGCAAATACATAGATGCTAGACACACAAAGGTTGCGAGTTGCTATTCCACCTGAACTTATTGTGCCACTAATTTGGTTAGTGCACAAAAGCATAGGTCACGGCGGGGTCGATAAAACATACTACACCATGTTAGAAAAGTTCTATTGTGTTAACATGCGAGAATCCATTACCATAATAGTCAGATCTTGTGAACTGTGTCGGAAGAACAAGAACAACTCTGAACTATTAAGGGAACGACCTAAGGCAATTATTCCTACTCAACCAATGGAACTGTTTAGTCAGGATATCTTTGGACCTGCACCAAAAGGAGATAGAGGAAACCAGTATGTGCTAGTCACAATGGATGTGTTTTCCAAAGTCGTGATGCTCAATCCGATGCAAAAAGCCACAACGAAAACTGTCTTATACCACTTGGAGAGGAACATTATTCCTAAGTTGGGGAAGCCAGAAAGACTTCTAACGGACCACGGAACGCAGTTCACTTCCGCGGAATTTCCAGGGGCGATGGATAGGTTGGATATTGTTCACCTATTTTCATCAGCCCGCAGTCCAGAGACAAATCCCATTGAACGAACAATGCTTGAATTTTCTAAGTACATTCGCTTGTATAGTGCTGATAATCATGCAAATTTGGTGGAGATTGTACCCCTAGTAGAATTTTGTATCAATGATGCGAGGCACGAGAGCACTAACGAAATTCCAGTAATGTTACACTTTGAGGAGAAGCCCATTCGACCGTGGAAAGGGATCTTCAATATTCCGGAAGATAACGAACCACCGATGGACCAAAGAATCGAATCAGCGTGGGAACAGCTAAACGAAGCGGCCGAGAAAAGGTTAAAACGCTTACAAGGGAAGAGATTTAGCGGCCCACTACGAGAAGGTGACCTTGTGTTAGTCAGGATTCCAGTGAAAGCTGACGTACTGAAGAAGGTATATATCAAATTTAGTAGTCTATTAAGAGGACCTTTCAAATTAGATACAGTCTACGGTAACAATTGCTACAAGATCGTAAGGATTGAAGCCAACAGATCCATTGGAAAATTCAATCACTCCAGATTAATGAGATTTTACCCGAAGATTCAGTAAACAAATAAATTCAGTCCCAAGAACAGAGAAACCAATGTTATTAAAGAAAGTACAGGCTATACTTTACTTTAAACAGCAAAGGGGAATTGCTCCCGAATTTATTTGAGGCCAATACTAAGATCCAGACGGGATACGAACTGGGACTCAGGAAAAATAGAAAGAACGAATTAAAATCTCTTATTCCTTCGAAAATAGAAGAACTGAAAATTCTAGACTGAAAATGAATGTATTATCATGTATTATTATCGATATAAACAATTACGGAAGGCTGGAGTTGCGTAAATTATCTATACGTAGGGGGGGGGGGGGGGGGGGCTACAGTTCAGAACGCACGGACTCACTTCCAGGAGGAGGAGTGCATCATCAGGCGGAGTGGAGAAGCAGCAACATGAGGCAGACGCGTGAGGGGAAGAGTGCCTACGTCACACCACAAGCAGTCGAGAGAAGGAGAAGAAACGCAAGCAATCATTCCATATTCCGAGCGGGTCGGAGTTAGACTTCCAATAACAAAGCTGGTGCTTCATACCATAGTGCTACGTATAACGAAAGTCGAGAGAAGGAGTGCGACTTTAGAACGCCGTGAATCGTGCAGCAAGCCACGTTCATCCGAGCTAAGCACAGTTGTAGGACGGTGAAATCTAGCACACTTTATAAGAACGAGACAGAGCACTTTTGCGCTCACATTTATAAAAGCTTTCTACAGCAAGACTGTGGACAATTTAAACACAGCTTGTCATACAAGTATTTCAATACAGAGCTATTACACGTCTCACATATAACTGCAATAAATTCAACACGGATAAATAGCAGTATTATACAATACTATTCATTTTACACGCTATTTGACAATGCAGATTATAAATTGGCAACGGGGAAGTTATACAGGCTTAAACATTAACCTGGTAATGACTTCGTGCTAAAATGCATTATAGAGGGAAGTAGAGACTACATGAATGAAAAGTGAATCCAGAATTCCATAGGATGGATAGGGCAATCAAACATCTACGCGATGCGCAAAAAAGCAGAACGAATTTGTACTACGTAACGAGAGTTCACATACATCCAGTATACTCTCAGAGACATTTATAATCAATCGAATTTCAACCTTAAGAAGCGACGCAGGCATATTGATGGCAATCCATCAGAAGATCCGAACAGCATGCAGAGTCGAGAGAAGGAGAGGGGACGACTTGTCGTCCGCGGCGAGGCTGTTGACCCAGTACCGACATTGACCCTGCTCTACTGTGATGTAAGGAGCCGTCATGGTCACATGTGGTGCGCGCAGCTGAGTGCTGTACTCTCAAGCATATTTGTCTTGCCCGACAAGGCATTATCCAGCAGAGATCGACGGCATCACAAGGTAGTGAAGAGATTGTATTATATTTAGTACCATTGTAGTCGTGTTATGTGTTTATCCAAGTTGACCAACCGTATAATTTTGTCATTTTATTTAAATTTGTGTAGATCTTTAATCCAGTTACATTAGTATATATAGAGTCATTTTTCAATGCAAATCTCAGTCATTTTGACAATTTTATTAGCGAATTGCTATTTTCAGCATTTAACCAGTAAATTGTAAAATCATTTAGAATCGTTAGAATTTGCGTTAAATTATGTAAATCTGTTTTATGCCGAGTGTTTGGAAAGTTAATGAAACATCGAAGTACCGTATACTTAAAAAGTTATTTCACGAAATGTCTAATAATTTCGACAAGTCACGACGTTGATTCGAGTGTCAGAAATTTATTATAAACTAACTGTGTGCAATAACTGAATTGTTACACGACACTAAATCTTGTAGAAGATAGTCTAAATAATTGATATAGACAATTAAATCAATAAATATCGAATTCATGGTAACGAAACAGATATTTATGAAGAACTATGCTGTAAATGGAATAAACCATATTTCCAAGTAACAAAATGTTCCAAGAACATTTATAATTGTCAAATAAAATATTTAGAGCATTAAAAGCCTAAATAAAATGTATTAAACAAAATCTTTCAAGGAAATGCTTATATTATTAGTAAATATGAATTCTTTGAAAGTTGCAATAATGTGATAACCGATTTAAATACGTGAAAAGGAGTTAAGAAATTTAAATCACAAGGTGATATAAAAGAAACTGTACAGAATAAATTGAATTTGTAGGCACGAGGAAATAATTTGTATAAGGATAGGTGAAGTTATGTCAGAGACTGTTTCCTGAAAAATATTCACAATGGTGGTGAATATCTAATAAAGATACTGATTTTCTTTGCATTACAGAGAAAATGCACTGAAATGGGTTCAGATTTGGAATACCGTGCGAGAGAGGAATCGTAGACGTAAATGAGTTACGTTTTTTAATTAAAAAAAAGAGGCTGAGTAGTCATGTTTCCTAGTTTGGATCACAGCGAGAGTGATATCATTAAATTGCATTTGAGACAAGTTCTGTACAGGGTGTTTAAGAAATAATATAATTGTTTGTGTAATTTTGGAATAGAAGTGTGGAATGAAGGTAAAATGCCATGCACTTTGAATATTCACGTTTATTGAAATAACTGAAAGTCTAGCAAAGAATTTCATGAATTATCGGAAGTTAATAATCAGATGGGAGAGAAATGTTAGAACAGTGCTGAACTTAATCATTTGTCACTTATGTTCTTATGATTTAAACAAGTATTTAATACTTTCAACCGATAAAGTTATGGCGATTGTTCAAGAAGTTTGAGTAGTAGAGACTCACGAATGTTAGAGAAAGAAATATAAATAATTTCAATGCAGAAATTAATATTTGTGCGAATCACAAATTCTTGTATATATAAAAGTAAATGTAATATTTAGTAAATTTTGTTCATGCATATTTAGATGTGGAACTACGGTTCAGTTATGAAACGCACTGTATAATTTAGGGTAATGTTTGAAACCATGTTGTTTCATATTTTTCGTATTTCAGTGGAGGTTCTGAGGAACTTCACTAGGGTTTAATATATGTAATAATTGTGTTTATGTATAATTTTTCTAATAGCAAATTCATGCTATATTCTTCGATGAGAGAAGAAGGTCTCAGTGGAATACCGAATTCTCCAACCTTTATTTTCTGGACACTGTAAAGAAATGCCACGTTTTAATTTTTAATTTTATTTTATTTTTGGAAGTGTCAGGAAGACACTAGTAATTGATTTACGTTAGGGACATGTGTGTATAGTCCTGGATCAATAAACGGCTAGCGCTTTTTAGCGATTTAGTCAATTTTATCATAGCTGACATCGTTCTCATTTTATCAGCGTCAAAAATGGTACTACTAGGTAGGATACAGGCGGCCACTATAGATAGACCTAATCACCCCTCGAGACCGGAGTTTCTCGAATTGCTTGGATATAAATGTTAGTAGAAATTTGTACCTAGGCTGGTAGTACTATTTTTTTTAAATTTACTCTGTACGATCCTAGAATTCCCAATTTTTACTTAGCAGACAACGGTAAGTTATTTTGAGCTGGGTATCAATGTGTCTGAAATCCTTTACAGTTCAGCGGATATAGGTGCTGATTGGAGAATTCGGGCGCAGTATGTAGATAGAAAGATAATTAGACTATATGTTAAGATGAATTTTTTGGTGTTGACTGGCCTTGCAATAAGAATTGACTAACCAGACATGATTTAACTACATACCAACGAAACACTTTGGCGACTATGCTTGTTATTGACCAGTGAGTAGGGTTTTATAAAAACTGTTTGCTATTTTGGGTTATATACAACAATTGCATAGACCTACTTAGCAACTATGTTTGCTAAACAAGACATTATACCAGAGACGCTAAGGATTCTTATGTAGCTCAGGCTAGGAAAGCATTTCGACAGAATTTGTTGACATTGAATATAGATTTAGGTATTAGGAAGTCATTTTGAAGACCTTTGTGTGGAGCGTGACACTCTATGAAAGTGAAACTTGGACTATTGGTGTAGCAGAAGAGTGGAGAATTGCAGTGTTTGATATGTGGTGTTACAGGAGAATGATGAAGATTAAATGGGTAAATAAGGTTACAAACAAAGAGGTATTAAGACAAGTGGGAAAGGAGAGATGTTTCTGGCAACTGCTAATGAAGTAAAGCGATAGGTTGGTAGGACACATACTAAGACACCCAGGAATAGCAAGCTTAGTTATGGAAGAAAGGGTTGAGGACAAGACTGTAGTGGAAGACCAAGGTTATAATATGTTAAACAGATAGCCTTGGATGTAGAGTGTGGTAGCTATATAGAGATGAAACGATTAGCTCAGGACAGGGAGTCATGGAGAACTATATTAAACCACTCAAAAGGCTGAAGACTCAAACAATATGTAGAGCTTACCAAAATAATGTTGTGTAATGGTAAATGCTAGTCAACTAACAGTAATGCATTATTAAAACCCATGACACGATACCTGAGAGCTTTTCTAAATTCATTTTAAGATGCCTTTAACCCTATTGTAAACACCCAGTTCTCAAGACTCATAACTACAATGTTATAGAAAGAAAAAATCTACATTTAAAAACGAGCAAGTGGTTGAGTCAATGTACACTGGAAAATTGTGTAAACACTCAAGTGCACAAAACAAATTACATTATTAACTGTCAGGTTGGCCGAGTGGTTAAGGCGTTTGACTTATGTTCACATTTTCAATACAAGAAAGCAAGGATTTGAACCCCTTACCTGACATAACTATTGCTTAAACATAGCTTAGCGATACTGTATTATTATGATACTCGATACACAATCCATAGATAGAGTGTATTGTTAAAGTCCACTCTCTCTTTCTAAACATAGCTTGAGACTGTCGATGGTTAACAATTGCATTAATAGTGGGAGGATGTAGTGATAGTAATTAAGAAAAAGCAGACAATAACCATAAAATATTTTTATTAAATTCTTTTTATAATAGATGCACACTGAATACAACTCTCTCTATTTACCATTGTTTGATATAGATTTTTTTAAACACAAGGCTTGTTGTAGATCTTTTTATAACTTTCTCAAGGTACTCTTGTTCTTAAAAACTGGGGAAGTCGCAATGGTTTTATAGACATAAAACCCTCATCCTCTCCTTTTTATCATCATCATCATCATCATCATTATGAATATTATCATCAAAATTATGATAGTCATTTTCACCATCATTATCATCATCATCATCACCATCATCATCCTCAACATTACTAGAACTATCCAATTCCTCTTGTTCCTTTTCCACAGAGGCCTCTTGTAAAGTTAGCGTTGCTTTTGATAGTGTTAAGGGTTTCTTAGACGTCGACAATTGTCCAAACATGACTTTTTGAGGACATGATAAGTTATTTTGAACAAACACTGCACTATCTTGAGCAGCAATATTTTTTTCTTGGACTTGCTTTTTTACCTTGGTTAGAGTATTTTGTCCATTTAAATGTGTATTAATATGAGATTCACAATGATGCTCGTTTGAAGAAAGTACTGTACCCGAAAATCCGGAAAGGAGCCTGTTGGAATATCCATTGCCCCAGCTGGATTGCCTATTTCTAACAGCACCGGCAAATTACTACATTAGAAATCGCTCCCAACATGGCCTTTAGGGATTTACATACAGCAGTTACAAGAATATTGTGGATCAACAACCAACTACACGGGGCACACCTACCTTTACTTACCTTCTCGGGGATTTGGAATTCAGCTTCGCCTACAATACATCCACAATACTCTGCTCCTTATATTTAAAATGAATCACACGCCAACAACAACAAATAACGAACTGAATAAAATTTATTAACAATGGTGTAAACTAACCTAGTATAAACAAAATAACAATAAATTTCTAAGAATCAAATTAAAATAAAAACACGCAATCATTCACACTTCCTTTCTACTCCACATATTATTACAATGCTGTGTAAAAAAAAATATTAGCATAAGATTCTTGGCTTGTTTTAGGCCTACACTGCGTAAAAAGAAAACGTTTAATGAAGGCTCTTACATTCGTGGCATTCCTGACACATGATTTCATTCACAAGCCCGCATTGGGAGAACGCACGTGCACTGGCCTTGTTTCATCAATGAAACCCTAGCACCACGCTGCACTCGGAACTGTTTTACAATTTATACAAGGCGGTGAGTCTGCACCTGCTTATATTATGTCACACCGTTCTCCAACTCTAACGGTGCATCATTCTTGCCAGCCCACATTGAGACTGCTTTTGAGTGCGTTTATAAAACACGTAAAATTAACATTTAGATCTTACAAAAATGCACATAACTTTTATGTTTCTTAACAATCATACTGAAAATTTTATACACGCTTTCATTCGCACCCCGCAATTGTTCATGAGCAATTCGGTTCGACAATTACTCTTAACAGTGAACAATCATTCATACAACAACATTTGCTCACAAAACTCACGCTATTCTAAAACAATTGATTAATAAATCCTACTAAATTATTTAACTAATTAAATCATTTTCAAAGAATTATTTGCATATAATATGTTAATAATAATACACATTATTTGGTGTTGCTAACAAGTTACTTTCGAGATTCTGACTTCTCGGTTACAATACAATTCTCAACTAATTATATACACTGGTTTTCACATAACCATTCTCTAACCTTTCGTAGTTTTGATATACTGTTTACACATCATCTTATATAGGTTTCATTACATTGTCGGTATAATACAGTCGACTAATTAAAGTTAACTGTACGTAATTACATAACTTCGGGTTTAATAAAATATAATAATTGTATTATAGACATGAGTAGACAATCTTTCTCTAGTTGTATTTCCGCTATAACCCTCCTGTCAACACAGCTAAATTGTTACTTCACATGAATTGGACTACTTGTATACAACGCCTCTTATCATGATCCATGCCTTCTTATCAAAGAACAACAATACTTTGACTTCCCTTTAAATGCGGAACTCCCTTCGCACGAGTTCTCCTTAGCTCTACAAATCCTCATATAACAGTATATATGGCATAAACAATTATCATCCACTATGTTAAACAATAACCAAAAAGGGTTAATTGTTATTAACATATCTTCTGTAGGAACTTCTCTCAAATAATGGCATGACCCTCAGTATCATTCCACATGACTACTGAACTACAATTATACATGCTTAAGTTCTTCGAACGAAACTTCCAATTGTAATGAACGATATTAGACAGTCGTGATTAACCTCCTAAAGTTTACTCCACAACAAGATAATTAACTGTTAACTCGTATGTCGCAAATACATGTAATAAAAATAATACTCCTGGCTCACCTCACTTGCCAAGCTTAGATTGTTTATCGTTGTAATATCAGGTCCACAAATGACGTACTGTTACACAAATAGTGTAAAATAACACACATGTTATTTATAGTGTCAAATAGAATTCAATCTTGACCGGAATAAACTAGCTTTGAATTCCTAGCCAAAGATTTGAATAATCTTCTATCAAGAGGTATTTCCTCTAGCATATTAAATGAACAAAGCTCTCAGCTTTACAAATAATAAAAAGGTTTGTCAATGTCGTAAAGTTTTTCCACTCTACACAAAGAATGTTTATAGGAATTAAGACTTCGGTCTTATCAAACGACTAGTATTTCTTAAATCGACGACAGTTTATGTACAATAATGATATAACAATATCATTCGATGTTTCTTCTGTTCTTGAAGTTAGATGTTGTTACATTAAAGTGCTCAAATTAAATTTAATAAGAATTTAATTTGAAGCTATGACACAATGTCAGAATACTTGGTTTAAATCAAATTATTAAAATTCGAGAGTCGAAATGACTAGTCTTCTATGAGGCAATATGATTCCTCAAACTAAAATTTTTAATGTCAGTTCCACAACTGATTCGTAGAATAAAATTGAAGAATAGATGAAAGGCAATCATCTCCTAAATAATCTTGAAGCATAAAAATCTTAACACACATCTGAAGTGTAAAATACATGAAAACACTGTAATACATGAAATGTGAAAATATGAAAATATGGAATAAGATCGTTGGCTCAGGATGTCACTAATCAAGCTCTATACTATAAATAAGATACACTGCTACCTTATTTGGACGAAAACTTGAAGATCTATGTAAGTATTCCCACAATACTTTAGATGTTTCCTTAGTACGAGATACTGAGATGGATCTGAATTCGAACCTCGGATCTGCGACCTCAGAGATAGGAAACGTCCCTCTCTGGAATTCAGCAACATTCGCCTGGGCTTGAACGACATCCTTCTGGCAAATTCTTCTGTGTTGCTGGGCTACCCCTAGCATCTTGACAAATCTCTTCTGTAGAATCTTCATTCTCCGTCGTAAATATGCATCAGCCTCATAAATAGAATATAATTTATATAAATATTAATATAAATGGTGAATGAAATATTTCCATTGCTAATTGGTGTTACATTAGTGTTCGTAGACTGACGAAAATGTACAAGATGGACCGTACACTACGTCTGTATTCAAGAATACGTTGTCTAACGAAGTTCCATCGTTGTATCTTAACTCCTGTTATCGAATATGTATCTGGCGCATAACTATTTAGTTCATCATATCAACAATGTTAATTATGTTCAATGAAAACACTTGAAGAATAATAATAGTCATTCTGTTAATGTTTATGTGTTGCGGCAATATTAAAAGTTCTCCGCTACTGTTCACTTGAACTGCGTTCGCCAACTTCACGTTGCAATTTAAAATGATATTCAGCTTTATTTCCAACACGTTTGAAAATCTGACTTAACAGGCTTATATTGTCGAAACGGTAAGTTTTAGAACGCTCGACTTTTCGCAGAATATAGTATGCGACCTGTTCTTTATATATATTAGCTTAGTTAAATTCAGATCTCAATTATATAAGAGATATAATTAATTCAATGTCCCTCACAATTTCACGTTAAATTGAAGTGCGGTAATCTCCTACGTTCCACCTAGCTATCCCCGCGTCTCCACAAGTCGACAGTCGTCGCACTCGGACAAAGCTTTGGGATCTCCGTTAACCCAGTAAAAACACTTCCTCACTCTTCAAAGACTGCTGGAATAAGAACCTTGATCCTTGGATCTCCCCCTCCAAGTCGAACGTTTGGCGGCCATATCAAACTCCCACCATAATTTTAGCGCGTAGATTACTAATGCTTATTACTGCGTAGATTAACCGATCTCCGGTTTTTAAAGTATTAGACATAATTTATTTTAATATTCTCTTCATTACCAAATAAGAAAATCGTCTCCTAAAGGCCTAAATGCATAATTTAATCATATTGTGTAATTGAAGTTGATCCCGTCTTCAATAAGACCTCATCTCCTTGGCTCTGGGCTGGGATCCAATAGCATAATTTATAACAATATTTATAATATTAATTTCCAAACCCGCTGTTGCTATGCCAATTATAGCCTTCTAGAAGCGTCTATTGTGCAATATATCACGTGATCGGGCTCTCCCACAGCCTCGAACTTGTAACACTACCCTCCTGTGTCACACTTCCAGAAATTATATTTGCTGGTTAAATTTTATCATGGGGACGAAAAATACTCCCATTTTGTCCCAAAATAATTCAATTTCCGGGGGCATTCCTCCGTCATCTCAAGTTAAAAACAATTGCAAATTGTTTTAATCATTCTAATTCAAGACTTTTGATATGTCACTTGAACTCGAATATTGAATTATTTTGGCCTATTTTCTTATGATATTTTTTTAAATTCTTAGCGTTGAATTTTCCTAGAATAACGTTGTTTTCATCGTCGAACAACTCATAACAGTTATTGCCATAAGCATTAGTTATGCGGAACGGGCCAATAAAGAAAACTCCGAACTTGGGGTATATCGGTATATCTTTTTGCTCACGTCCGCTTTCACTAGTCTGCGCAGTAAAACCATATTTCCAATTTCTAACGGCGTACCGAAACGTTTTCCTGCAACTCGTTTCAAGCGCTTCTCTGATGCTTTCTGAAGTCTTTCTTTCGCCATATCGATCCTCGCTTGTCTTCCTAGATCAGGATCTCTGGAAATTAATTCGAATACATTGTCCCATGGCCTTTCTGGATTCCTTCCAAAGTGAAGAATCATAGGAACTTCTGCCGTACTTTCTTGAACTGTGCAGTTCAAACAATCTTCAAACATTGGCACGTATTTTACCCATCTGGGGTGATCATCTGGGCAGAAAATTCGGCAGAATTAGCTAAATTCTGCCATATAGCGTTCGCTTGAATTTGACTCTGGATAACGCACGCTTGAAAATATGTGCTTAATTCCCAAACTTTCCATGTCTGCTGCGAATTCGGCTGAAGTGAACTGCGCTCCATGGTCCGATAAGAGATATTCTGGTTTCGCAGCCTTCGGAAACACAGCATTCTCTAATCTGCTCACAACATTTCTGGTATTGGCTTTTTGCATATGATTCATGGTAACGAATTTAGTGAAAACATCAACTGTCACTAACAGGAACTGATTACCCTGATATCCCTTCGGACAAGGACCATAAATATCCGTGGCCATCAGCTCACTTGGTTTAGAAGGTAGCGTAGCTCTGGGTCTTCCCTTCAACAATTCTGATGAGAATTTTCCTCTCTGGCATTTATCACATGATCTTATAATCTTCGCTATAGTGGATCTCATGTTGGTCAGATAAACCATTCTTTAAGAGTACTGAGGGTTTTATCTAAACCTCCATGTCCGATAGAGTGGTGTGCCAACCACACTAACTTTGTGACAAGATTAGGGGGCACGACTATGCGAATCTTAGTGTGTTCGGAGTCTGCGTATTTACACACGAGATCTCCGCTCAATACAAAGGGTCGTGATCGCCTTTGAGTAGCAGCATAATCTAGGTCTGCTGTGTCCATGTAACCCTTAAGGAACCTGTACATTTTCCTAATTGGAGCATGTCTCTTCTGTGACACACCGATTCGGGCTAATCTCCTAACGGTTTCTTGATCTTCTTCCTCCAATTGTACATGGTTAATCTGCAAATTTCTAACCGGGTTCCGTGATAATGCGTCAGCCAACAAGTTGTCGTTACCTTCCTGGTGGACTATTGTAGTATTAAACTGTTGAGCGAAAAGGGCCCATCGAGTTAATCAATCACTCGACATATCGGTTTGGGGCAAAAATTTGAGTGCCTTATGATCGGTGATAATTATAATCTGGTGGCCGATTAATATCTCCTTCCATCCTTGAAGAGCTGTGACGAAAGCTAACGCCTCTAGTTCTGTCGTGAAGTAGTTCTCTTCGTGTATCTTAAGCTTTCTTCCGGTGAACGCAATGTAGTGCTTATTTGCTTCTTCGTTCTTTTGGTACAAGACTGCACTAATGCCTACACGTGAAGCTTCGGATTCTATGTAGAATATTCGTTTGAAATCCGGATATTCTAATTTCACGTTGTTTTTCAACATTTCCTTAGCTTTCTCAAACGCGTCGTCAGCGGTACTGCTCCATTTCCAACGGTTATTTTTCTTTAGCAAGTCATAGAGAGGTGCCATAATCTCTGAATACTTTGGACAATGACTGCTAATGAATTGGCACGCACCTACAAATTCTCGCACTTGTTTGACCTTAGTGGGCTTTTGGAACCTCATAATAGCTTCCACTTTCTGCAAGTTCGGATGATATCCATGCTGGTCAATGGTGTGTCCGAGAAAATTAATTTCCTCTTTCATAAAACGGCACTTGTCGAAGTTTACATTTATATTTGCGTCTCTCAGGTTTTCAAAAATCTTACGCAAGTGTATAAGATGTTCCTGGACATTTGGTGAAGATATGATTAAATCATCTATGTAACAAAGCACGTTCTTTTAAACTTCATCGGGAGTTTGTTATCAAGGGCTCTAATCAGGGCTGGACCACTGTTGACCATGCCAAAGGGAATACTCTGAAAAACCCAGGACGTCTGGTCAAACAGAAACCCTGTGTACTGTTTGCTTTCTTCTTCAAGCTCAATCTGATAAAACGAAGAAGTTAAATCTAGGACTTTAAAACAGGCTTTTCCTTTGAACTTTCTGAGCAAATCTCGTATTTTAAGCGGCCGGTCTGCCTCGGGCAAAATCTTTAAGTTAATGGTCCTGGCGTCGAGACATAGGCGTAATTGACCATTATTTTTCTTGACTACTGTTATAGGGTTGATGTAAGACGTCGCCTGCTTCTTCATAATTCCGTCAGCTTCCATTTTCTTGATTATCCCTCGTACTTCTTCATAGTACTTTTCTGATATCGGGTAAATCCTCTTCTGATAAGGATTTTCATCCGTAAGCCTAATCATATACTTGTAGTCCTTTATCAATCCAGGCTTATCATCAAAAATGTCTTTAAATTCCATGATTAATTCCTCAAATTCATCCTGAATTTCGTCAAACCCATCTGCTTGGAGAGTAGGCATTTCCCTTCCATTTTCTACCTCTTCAATAATGTTGTTAATAATTTCTTCCCTAGGATCTTTATCTAGACTGTCTTTCGAATCATGTTCTTCTAACTCTTCTGTGTTTATTAACCCTTCACTAAATTTTATGACTCGGTTTTTCATATCAATTACTGCTCCAACTTTAGTAATGAAGTCAATGCCTAGCACGATATCAAAATTGATTTTGCTCACCACAATGAAAATGTGTTCATATGTGCTTCTATTTATCTCAAAGTTTAATAAAACTTGGATTTTGCATTTTACCGCTTTGTCTTGGAAAATACCACGCACTTTAACAGTAGATGCGGGTAAAACTGTCATCTTTTTTGCCCTTAGATAATCTCTGATAACAATCTTCCGATATGATAGACATAATGGCACCAGTATCCATTAATGACTTGTATATTTGTGCATCAACATTAACACATATAATCGGTAAATCGAATGGTCTTTCTTCTCTAACAATCTCTTTCTCGAAGAGTCGTCTGTTACCTCATAGATTTCGTTTACCATAATCTGGTTTTGTGTAGCAGTATATTCCTCTAATTCCATTTCAAAATTGTTTTTTTTTGTCCTTGAGACTCATTCTCATGGTTCCCCTTCTGACTAGTAGATGTACCGGGATCTATAATCAAGCCTTTATTTTCCCTTCCATTACCATTCTCATTGTTTCTCAACTCCTTGAGATACTCTTTTCCTTCCTTATGACGTTCATCATACTTTTCCTTCGTCATAATTTCATCTTGGGAATTTCTGTTACGATTATAGTTTTGGTTATTACTATTGTTATTCCTGTTATAATAACCATTATTATTGTATCTGTAGTTATTATTATTGTGGAAAATAACCACTTCTACGGTTGCCATTGCTATTATCGTTATTACGTCCTTGCTGTTGCTGATATGGACGACCTCCACGGAATCTTCTGTATCTGGGTTCTGGTCTACGATCACGGAAATAGTATTTCTTTCAGGACCAATATTTCCCTTTTCTGGTTCTTTCGGATTGTCTGTCTGTTGTGTTTGGTCTAGATATACTGTGATAATGTCTTTGTATTCTTGCCTTTGGTTCTTCGCAACAACGTTTGGCATCGGGCTCGTGTAATCGAGTTTTCTGAGCAATTCGTCCAGACTTACTAAATCGTTGATCCCTGACGAGATAATTAGACGTCTGACTTCAACAGGGAGCATCCTGGCTATCGCGTCTATCAACTGAGCTGTAGATAACGGGGGTTGAAGAAATCTGAGTCTGGCTAACTGACTCGTGAAGAAGTCAGCGTAGCGTGTGGGAAGAGTTCCTGAATACTTTCGTGAGTATACTTCTGCGCGTAGGGAATTTTGAGTTTCAATAGACCAGAAACGCTTTATTAGTGCTTCTGCGAATTCATCGATGTTCATGAAGGTATATCTAAAGGCACGAAATCATTCAAGGGGCCCATCTGACAGATAGCGTTCTACGATCTTCATTTCTCTCTCTCTCTTGGAATATGCGCTTCGATAAAGTAATATTTGAGATTTATGATGTACTCTATCGGTGTGAAACTATCTAGGTTGCTGAACTTACGCGGTTTGTCTTCAAAGTTCCTTATGACCGTCACGTTTCTCGGATATGAATCCTGAAGTTTTGGTCGAAAATCTCAATTGTAACTTTCGGGCTCTTTACTCCTCTCCTCTAAACCTTCCGTAAACCTGAATAATCTTTCTTCCGGCCTGATTTCCCTTTCTTCCAGGCTGGTTCCTCGAATCTTCGAAATCTATCTTCTCCCTTTCCTTTTCTTCCATCTCAGAGATAATCTTCTTCTGCTGTTGGCCTACTTCGGTCTTTAAATCTTCCTTATACGTCTCAAGCTTGGCAACATCCCCTAGATTAAGATTTTGTAATTTCTTGGTTACGTATTCTTCTAGTTCATTAGTTTTCTCGTCACTCATGACATTAACATTAGTGACAACCTTGTTTAATCGTTCCTCTATCGTTTTAGTCTTACTCTCTAACGATTCTTTCAAAGCTTGCACATCCTGACTAGATTGAGTTCTATCTTCTACTTGCTTTTCAGTGAGCGCATCAATACTTTTACCTAAATCCTTTCTTACTTCAATAACCTCGCGAATAATTTCTACTTGGGTACTGGCTAATTTCTTTTCTATGTTATCTTGGATTTGCTTAACATGTTCCCCACTGGATTAGTTCCACTCGTCTTTCCAGAGAACTACAATAGCTTTGAACATTGCAGCTATGTCCTCCTCAATATCTGCCTTACGAATTTTATTATGATCAATGAAGTGCGTTCGTAAAGTTTCTACGTTACCTCTTAATTCGGTCAGAGGAGCTGTAGTTTTTAACGCATCGTTAACAAAACGTGTCGTTAAAGCAGTTATATTCTGGGTACACAATTCTTTAGAAGCCTCTACCTCTTGTCTAATCTTATTAATGTCCATTTGGACTTTTGTTACATCTACAAATTCCGTATTGACTTCTGTCTGTATTTTACCTATGTCAGACTGTACATCCGTGACATGTGACTGCATATTGTTTATGTCAACCTGAACATTAGTGACATCGGCTTGAACTGTATCTATTTTAGATTGGACATTGGATACATCTACTTGGACTGTATCTACTTTGGATTGGACAGAGGATACCTCTAACCTCACACTACCAATATCGGACTGTACTATGTCTACTTTGGATTGGACATTAGATACATCTGACCTAACATTACTAACATCATTTCGGACATCTCCGACATCTGTCCGTACACCACTTACATCATCCTGAATCTGCTTTGAGCTGGCCTGTAAACGCGTGACATTTGCAACCATTTTAGAAGCACTAGTATGTAAACCCTCTAATGAAGGCTGAACTTCTTGAATTTTAGTTTTGAAACTCTGTTTGACACTTTCTGCGACTATATCTCTAATAGAATCAACAACTTTAACAATCACTGTGTCAAGGTCCTCCTTTCGTTCACGTTTCAGTTGTTCTAGGTCCTGCTTCGCTTCCTGAAATTTACCTTCCATATCTACCATATTTGCAGATACATTCTCCTTTATCTCACCTTTGACAACATTTAAACTGCTCTGCAGTTGCTCCTTCAAACTCTGCTGCAGCTTCATCTGCATTTCCTCCAACATTCTCTTCACATCCTCGCTTGCCATTGCAATAACCCTTTTATATAATGCTATAGAGACATAAAGGACAACAGAGCAAAATAACAACATCTGAGCAACGTCCTACCCCATATATATTTTTGAGCACCTTAATGTCTAAAAGTAACTTAAAATTACCTTAGCATTAATTTATTGTACACCCTATGTTAAATAATCTTACACATAATGTTCGTTTTCCTGTGACTCACTTTAAATATACTACCACAAAGAAAATTCTACTATTACAATCATTAAAACAAGTTAGCTTTATTTTTAACATGACCTTAGCAATCGCCATGTACCGGTTAAATAAAATAAATATTCAGATCGTAGGTCGTTTTTCGAAACTGACTACCTACTACACCTATCTCAGGTTTCTAAGATCTGATCTTTATCTGAGTGTAACCTTCCTAAAATCAATTTAAATTAAGCCTATATAATTACACTCACATCCATCCGAAATGGGAAAGACATCCCATTAAGTCTGGTAATTATTTCATTCACTAGAAATGTTCAAACCAACTTCCTTTAGAGTCACTACGAAGCTAATTTCGTAGCCCCAAAGTTCATAGGGCGCCATTCCTACTGTACACGAAAATCCGGAAACGAGCCTGTTGGAATATCAATTGCCCCAGCTGGATTGCCTATTTCTAACAGCACCGGCAAATTACATTAGAAATTGCTCCCAACATGGCCTTTAGGGATTTACATACAGCAGTTACAAGAATATTGTGGATCAACAACCAACTACACGGGCATACCTACCTTTACTTACCTTCTCGGGGACTGGGAATTCAGCTTCACCTACAATACATCCACAATACCCTAGTTCTCATATTTAAAATGAATCACACGCCAACAACAACAAATAACGAACTGAATAAATTTTTTAACAATGGAGTAAACTAACCTAGTATAAACAAAATAACAATAAATTTCTAACAATCAAATTAAAATAAAAACACGCAATCATTCACACTTCCTTCCTACTCCACATCTTATTACAATGTTGTGTAAAAAAATATGAGCATAAAATTCTTGGCTTGTTTTAGGCCTACACTGCGTAAAAAGAAAACGTTTAATGAAGGCTCTTACATTCGTGGCATTCCTGACACATGATTTCATTCACAAGCCCGCATTCGGAGAACGCACGTGCACTGGCCCTGTTTCATCAATGAAACCCTAGCACCACGCTGCACTCGGAACTGTTTTACAATTTATACAAGGCGGTGAGTCTGCACCTGTTTATAATATGTCACACCGTTCTCCAACTCTAACGGTGAATCATTCTAGCCAGCCCACATTGAGACTGCCATTGAGTGCGTTTATAAAACACGTAAAATTAACATTTAGATCTTACAAAAATGCACATAACTTTTATGTTTCTTAACAATCATACTGAAAATTTTTATACACTCTTTCATTCGCACCCCACCATTGTTCATGACCAATTGGTTCGACAATTACTTTTAACAGTGAACAATCATTCATACAACAACATTTGCTCACAAAACACACGCTATTCCAAAACAATTGATTAATAAATCCTACTAAATTATTTAACTAATTAAATCATTTCCAAAGGATTATTTACATATAATATGTTAATAAAAATATACATTATTTAGTGTTACTAACACGTTACTTTCGAGATTCTGGCTTCTCGGTTACAATACAATTCCCAACTAATTATATACACCGGTTTTCATATAACCATTCTCTAACCATTCGTAGTTTTGATATACTGCTTACACATCGTCTTATATAGGTTTCATTACATTGACGGTATAATACAGTCAACTAATTAAAGTTAACTGTACGTAATTACATAACTTCGGGTTTAATAAAATATAATAATTGTATTATAGACATGAGTAGACAATCTTTCTCTAGTTGTATTTCCGCTATAACCCTCCTGTCAACACAGCTAAATCGTTACTTCACATGAACTGGACTACTTGTATACAACGGCTCTTATCATGATCCATGCCTTCTTATCAAAGAAACACAACACTTTGACTTCCCTTTAAATGTGGAACTCCCTTCGCACGAGCTCTCCATAGCTCTACAAATCCTCATATAACAGTATATATGGCATAAACAATTATCATCCACTATGTTAAACAATAACCAAAAAGGATTAATTGTTATTAACATATCTTCTGTAGGAACATCTCTCAAATAATGGCATGACCCTCAGTATCATTCCACATGACCACTGAACTACAATTATAGATGCTTAAGTTCTTCGAACGAAACTTCCAATTGTAATGAGCGATATTAGACAGTTGTGATTAACCTCCTAAAATTTACTCCACAACAAGATAATTTAACTGTTAACTCGTATGTCGCAAATACATGTAATAAAAATAATACTCCTGGCTCACCTCACTTGTCAAGCTTTAAATTGTTTATCGTTGTAATATCAGGTCCACAAATGACATGATGTTAGACAAATAGTGTAAAATAACACACATGTTATTTATAGTGTCAAATAGAATTCAATCTTGACTGGGATAAACTAGCTTTGAATTCCTAGCCAAAGATTTGAATAATCTTCTATCAAAAGGTATTTCCTCTAGCATATTAAATGAACAAAGCTCTCAGCTTTACAAATAATAAAAAGGTGTGTCAATGTCGTAATGTTTTTTCCACTCTACACAAGGAATGTTTATAGGAATTAAGACTTCGGTCTTATCAAACGACTAGTATTTCTTAGATCGTCGACAATTTATGTACAATAATGATATAACAATATCATTCGATGTTTCTTCTGTTCTTGAAGTTAGATGTTGTTACATTAAAGTGCTCAAATTAAATTTAATAAGAATTTAATTTGAAGCTATGACACAATGTCAGAATACTTGGTTTAAATCAAATTATTAAAATTCGAGAGTCGAAACGACTAGTCTTCTATGAGGCAATATGATTCCTCAAACTACAATTTTTAATGTCAGTTCCACAATTGATCCGTAGAATAAAATTGAAAATAGATGAAAGGCAATCATATCCTAAATAATCTTGAAGCATAAAAATCTTAACACACATCTGAAGTGTAAAATACATGAAAACACTGTAATACATGAAATGTGAAAATATGAAAATATGGAATAAGATCGTTGGCTCAGGATGTCACTAATCAAGCTCTATACTATAAATGAGATACACTGCTACCTTATTTGGACGAAAACTTGAAGATCTATGTAAGTATTCCCACAATACTTTAGATGTTTCCTTAGTACAAGATACTGAGATGGATCTGCATTCGAACCTCGGATCTGCGACCTCAGAGATAGGAAACGTCCCTCTCTGGAATTCACCAACATTCGCCTGGGCTCGAACGACATCCTTCTGGCAAATTCTTCTGTGTTGCTGAGCTACCCCTAGCATCTTGACAAATCTCTTCTGTAGAATCTTCATTCTCCGTCGTAAATATGCATCAGCCTCATAAATAGAATATAATTTATATAAATATTAATATAAATGGTGAATGAAATATTTCCATTGCTAATTGGTGTTACATTAGTGTTCGTAGACTGACGAAAATGTACAAGATGGACCGTACACTACGTCTGTATTCAAGAATACGTTGTCTAACGAAGTTCCATCGTTGTATCTTAACTCCTGTTATCGAATATGTCTCTGGCGCATGACTATTTAGTTCATCATATCAACAATGTTAATTATGTTCAATGAAAACACTTGAAGAATAATAATAGTCATTCTGTTAATGTTTATGTGTTGTGGCAATATTAAAAGTTCTCCGCTACTGTTCACTTGAACTGCGTTCGCCAACTTCACGTTGCAATTTAAAATGATATTCAGCTTTATTTCCAACACGTTTGAAAATCTGACTTAACAGGCTTATATTGTCGAAACGGTAAGTTTTAGAACGCTCGACTTTTCGCAGAATATAGTATGCGACCTGTTCTTTATATATATTAGCTTAGTTAAATTCAGATCTCAATTATATAAGAGATATAATTAATTCAAAGTCCCTCACAATTTCACGTTAGATGGAAGTGCGGTAATCTCCTACGTTCCACCTAGCTATCCCCGCGTCTCCACAAGTCGACAGTCGTCCCACTCGGACAAAGCCTTGGGATCTCCGTTAATCCAGTAAAAACACTTCCTCACTCTTCAAAGACTGCTGGAATAAGAACCTCGATCCTTGGATCTCCCCCTCCAAGTCGAACTTTTGGTGGCCATATCAAACTCCCATCATAATTTTAGCGCGTAGATTACTCATGCTTATTACTGCGTAGATTAACCGATCTGCGGTTTTTAAAGTACCAGACATAATTTCTCTTAATATACTCTTCATTACCAAATAAGAAAATCTTCTTCTATGGGCCTAAATGCATAATTTCATCACATTATACAGTTGAAGTTGATCCCGTCTTCAGTAAGACCCCTTCTCATTGGCTCTGGGCTGGGATCCAATAGCATAATTTATAACAATATTTATAATATTAATTTCCAAACTCGCTGTTGCTATGCCAATTATAGCCTTCTGGAAGCGTCTATTGTGCAATATATCACGTGATCGGGCTCTCCCACAGCCTCGAGCTTGTAACACTAACCTCCTGTGTCACACTTCCAGAAATTATATTTGCTGGTTAAATTTTATCATGGGGACTGAAAATACTGTAATTTTGTCCCAAAATAATTCAATTTCCGGGGGCAGTACGTTGGAGTCTTTTGATTTAATCATTCCTCGACACTTTTCAGATCGTTGTTTTGAACATTGCCAAATAACAATTCCATCTTTATTGGTTGTTTTTACAATATATGTATATCCTTTATAGTAGAGACATGGCTTACCATGGCTGGTTGTTGAGACTTCCATATTTACTAATACACATGGATTAAATTTTAGTAAAGTCACTTTAGTAATAATAACAGTAAAATAAATGAAGTGGATTGATATTTTTTAAAGGTGGAATTTTCAAAGAACTGTCAAGAATAATAATTACATAAACAATTTTTAGACTACAACTGATTTACACACACTTTGCTCAATGTCAAGATTTATACTGAACACAATTTATAGTGATTATGATTTTATTGACTGTAATTTATAGTGGCCATGGTTAGTTGGAGCAATGTATACTGGGTGCGTTTTATAGCACGCTCAATTTATAGTAGGTACGATTAGTAGACGCGTTTGATACTGGGCGAGTTTTAAACTGATTATGATTTATACTGAGCCCAATTTTTTCTAGAAGCGATTTATACCAGGTGTAATTGATAGCAGGCGCTATTCATACGCAACGCAATTGATAGTAGGCGTAATTGATAGTAGGCGCAATTACTAGTAGGCGCTATAGATAGTAAGCGCAATTGACAGTAGGCGCGATTGATAGTAGGCGCGATTAGTAGTAAGCGCGATTAGTAGTAGGCGCGATTGGTAGTAGGCGCAATTAATAGCATGTGCGATTGGTAGTAGGCGCGATTGGTAGTATGCGCAATTCATCGTAGGCGCGATTGGTAGTAGGCGCAATTGATAGTTGGCGCAATTGACAGTAGGCGCGATTGTTAGTGGGCGTAATTGATAGTAGGCGCTATTGATAGTAGCTGCAATTGATAGTAGGCGCAATTGACAGTAGGCACGATTGATAGTAGGCATGATTAGTAGTAGTCGCAATTGGTAGTAGGCGCAATTGGTATTAGGCGCAATTAATAGTAGGTGCGATTGGTAGTAGGCGCGATTGGTAGTAGGCACAATTGATAGTTGGCGCAATTGACAGTAGGCGCGATTGGTAGTGGGCGTAATTGATAGTAGGCGCTATTGATAGTAGCTGCAATTGATAGTAGGCGCAATTGACAGAAGGCGTGATTGGTAGTAGGCGCTATTCTTAGTAGGCGCAATTGGTAGTAGGCGCAATTGATAGTAGGCGCGATTGGTAGTAAGCGCGATTGGTAGTATGCGCAATTGATAGTATTCGCAATTGACTGTAGGCGCGATTGGTATTTGGCGCTATTAATAGTAGGCTCAATTGACAGTAGGCGCAATTGATATTAGGCGCGATTGGTAGTAGGCGTAACTGATAGTAGGCGCTATTTATAGTAGGCTCAATTGCCAGTAGGCGTGATTGGTAGCAGGTGCAATTGATAGTAGGTGCAATTGGTAGTGAGCACTATTGATAGTAGGCGCAATTGGTAGTAGGCGCAATCCTAAATTTGAAACTCTAGATGATATGTTTTGCTTATGTAATCGTATGTTCCCCCGCACGCACTCGCCACCTATGGCGGCCATAGGTTAACTTAACCTAGCCTAACCTAACAAGATGGCGGCTATAGCTGGCGTGTGCGTGCGGGGAACATACGATTACGTCAGCAAAACATCTCATCTAGAGTTTCAAATTTAGGATTGCGCCTACTACCAATTGTGCTTACTATGAATAACGCCTACTACCAATTGTGCCTGCTATCAATTGCACCTGCTACCAATCACGCCGCCAATTGCGCCTACTATAAATAGCGCCTACTATGAATTACACCCACTACCAATCGCGCCTACTATTAATTGCGCCTACTACCAATTGCGCCTACTGTCAATTGAGCCTACTATTAAATGCACCTACTACCAATGGCGCCTAGTATCAATTGCGCCAACTACCAATCGCGCCTACTAACAATTGCGCCTACTACCAATTGCGCCTACTAAGAAAAGCGTCTACTACCTATTGCGCCTACTGTCAATTGCGCCTACTATCAATTGCACCTACTACCAATCACGCCTACTACCAATTGCGCCTACTGTCAATTGCACCTACTATCAATAGCGCCTACTATCAATTACGCCCATTACCAACCGCGCCTACTGTCAATATCACCTACAACCAATCGCGCCTACTATTAATTGCGCCTACTACCAATTGCGCCTACTATCAATTGCGCCTACTACTAATCGCGCCTACTATCAATCGCGCCTACTGTCAATTGCGCCTACTATCAAGTACGTCCACTGCCAATCGCGTCTATTACCAATCGCCCCTACTATTAATTGTGCCTACTATCAATCGCGCCTACTACTAATTGCTCTTACTACCAAGTGCGCCTACTAAGAATAGCGCCTACTACCAATTGCGCCTACTATCAATTGCGCCTACTATCAATTGCACCTACTACCAATCACGCCTACTACCAATTGCGCCTACTGTCAATTGCAGCTACTATCAATAGCGCCTACTATCATTTACGCCCACTACCAATCGCGGCTACTGTCAATCGCGCCTACTACCAATCGCGCCTACTATTAATTGCGCCTACTACCAATCGCGCCTACTATTAATTGCGCCTACTACTAATCGCGCCTGCTATCAATCGTGCCTACTGTCAATTGCGCCTACTAACAATAGCGCCTACTATCAATTACGTCCACTGCCAATCGCGCCTACTACCAATCGCGCCTACTATTAATTGTGCCTACTATCAATTGCGTCTACTACTAATTGCGCCTACTATCCATTACGACTACTATCAATTGCGTTGCGTATGAATAGCGCCTGCTATCAATTACACCTGGTATAAATCGCTTCTAGTAAAAATCGCGCTCAGTATAAATCATATGCAGTATAAAACGCGCCCAGTATCAAACGCGTCTACTAATTGTACCTACTATAAATTGAGCGTGCTATAAAACGCACCCAGAATACATTGCTCCAACTAACCATGGCTACTATCAATTACAGTCAATAAAATCATAATCACTATAAATTGTGTTCAGTATAAATCTTGACATTGAGCAATGTGTGTGTAAATCACCTGTAGTCTAAAAATTGTTCATGTAATTATTATTCTTGACAGTACTTTGAAAATTCCACCTTTAAAAAATATCAATCCACTTCATTGATTTTACTGTTATTATTACTAAAGTGACTTTACTAAAATTTAATTCATGGGTATTAGTAAATATGGAGGTCTCAACAACCAGCCATGGTAAGCCATGTCTCTACTATAAAGGATATACATATAATGTAAAAACAACCAATAAAGATGGAATTGTTATTTGGCGATGTTCAAAACAACGATCTAAAAAGTGTCGAGGAATGATTAAAACAAAAGACTCCAACGTACTTACTTTAAACGAGCATCATTGTGAATCTCCAATTAATACACTATTAAATGGACAAAATGCTCTAACCAAGGTTTAAAAAAAAACAAGTCCAAGAAAAAAAATTGCTTCTCAAGATAGTGTAGAGTTTGTTCAAAATCACTTATCATGTCCTCAAAAAGTCATGTTAGGACAGTTGTCAACATCTAAGGAACCCTTAACAATATTAAAAGCAACGCAGACTTTACAAGAGGTCTCTGTGTAAAAGGAACAAGAGGAATTGGATAGTTCTAGTGATGATGATGATGATGATGATGGTGAAAATGACTATCATAATTTTGATGATAATATTCATAATGATGATGATGAAGATGATGAAAAAGAAGAGGATGAGGGTTTTATGTCTATGAAACCATTGCGACTTCCCCAGTTGTTAAGAACAAGAGTACCTGGAGAAAGTTATAAAAAGATCTACAACAAGCGTTGTGTTTAAAGAAATCTATATCAGACAATGGTAAATAGAGAGAGTTGTATTCAGTGTGTATCTATTATAAAATGAATTTAATAAAGATATTTTATGGTTATTGTCTCCTTTTTCTTAATTACTATCACTACATCCTCCCACTATTAATGCAATTGTTAACCATCGACAGTCTCTAGCTATGTTTAGAAAGAGAGAGTGGACTTAAACAATACACTCTATCTATGGTTTATGTATTGAGCATCATAATAATACAGTATCGCTAAGCTATGTTAAAGCAATAGTTATGTCAAGTAAGGGGATTGTTGTTGTTAATAGGTAAATGTTATCTGGATCAGGTGTACGATGTACTTTTCTTCTGCAATAAACCAAGGCCCATATTCGCGGCAGTATTAAAGGTGCCGGGACGTCCTCATAAGACCGTCAACGCTTAGTTCGAATGGGTTATGCTCCACGCGTGGCGAGGGCTAATCCACGGTCTTTAATAGTTGTAGACCCACCTCATTCAATAACATACATCTTATCTAGGTTGGCAACACCTCACATAAACACATCGCTATCACTCCCCACAGCACGTAGGAGCAGGGGGGAGAAAGCAGGGAAAACTCAGTTGTTAAGATAACCACCGCAGTCGACCGCACAGTGAGTTCCAGTGAGCACGAAAACTGCGAGTAGCTGTTGTACGGAAGACAATCAGATAAGTAGTTAGCCTAAAATTTTATAGTTTAACCATAGTTTACAACCATATAATCTCTCTAAAGTACAATCTACGGATAGCTATCACCATTTAGCATTTCACCTAACATATATACTGCATTTAGAATAAACTGACAGTTGCAGTACCAATACTGCAACTAAATAATTGTACATATTGTAAATATTTTCACCTGTATTTCAAACATAGATTTTGTAGCCTAAGTGTAATGGATCTGATGATGATCGCTTGACGATCGAAACTGGTCATCCTAGTGTTTTATTAATCTCATGTAATTTATTTCAGGTTTAGGGCATAACCCTTCTCTTTTGGGTACATTCGTGTTGACCGACTGAAAAGCACTAAACTCTTGTTCAAGTAAGGGGTTCAAATCCTTGCTTTCTTGTATTGAAAATGTGGACATAAGTCAAACGCCTTAACCACTCGGCCAACCTGGCAGTTAATAATGTAATTTGTTTTGTGCACTTGAGTGTTTACAAAATTTTCCAGTGTACATTGACTCAACCACTTGCTCGTTTTTAAATGTAGATTTTTTTCTATAACATTGTAGTTATGAGTCTTAAGAACTGGGTGTTTAATATAGGGTTAAAGGCATCTTAAAATCATTTTAGAAAAGCTCTCAGGTATCGTGTCATGGGTTTTAGTAATGCATTACTGTTTGTTGACTAGCATTTACCATTACACAACATTATTCTGGTAAGCTCTACATGAAAAGTCTTCAGCCTTTTGACTGGTTTAATATAGTTCTCCATGACTCCCTGTCCTGAGCTAATCGTTTCATCTCTATAAAAGTACCACACTCTACATCCAAGGCTATCTGTTTAACATATTATAACCTTGGTCTACCCCTACAGTTCTTGTCCTCACCCTTTCTTCCATAACTAAGCTTGTTATTCCTGGGTGTCTTAGTAAGTGTCCTACCAACCTATCGCTTTACTTCATTAGCAGTTGCCAGAAACATCTCTCTTGTCTTAATACCTCTTTGATTGTAACCTTATTTACCCATTTAATCTTCATCATTCTCCTGTAACACCACATATCAAACAATTCTATTCTCCACTTTTCTGCTACACCAATAGTCCAAGTTTCACTTTCATAGAGTGTCACGCTCCAGACAAAGGTCTTCAAAAATGACTTCCTAATACCTAAATCTATATTCAATGTCAACAAATTCTGAAGAAATGCTTTCCTAGCCTGAGCTACAGAAGAATCCTAATCGTCTCCGGTATAATGTCTTGTTTAGCAAACATAGTTGCTCAGTAGGTCTATGCATTTGTTGTATTGAACCCATGTACCATGGCCTCAAAGAGGGTCGAATCCCTGTACTTTGAGAAAGGAATGAAAGAATCATACAGTCTCTAAGGGAACGGAGAGAGATTTCAAGCCAGGATTATAGCCTAACATTGTGCAAGCGCTAGGGCCAGGTGTTCCTTAGATGAGCTCATGCCTCTTGACATTTATAAGGAGCCAGTCATGGATATTATTAGAACGAGTGGAAAGTTTTGACTGTAAGACGAAGAAGCTGGACTCGGAAATTGCTCTTACGTTGCAGGAATATGGCAACCTCGCTGCTGAGTCAGAACAGGAATAATTAAATTTAACCCGTTTACGAGTATAAAAATAAGTAAACAGATACAGTACGGTGAATCAATTTGGATTAGAGATTTTTGTGTAAAGAAAAACCTTGTAAAAATTGCACAGGAGAAAACTGCAAACGCAAGTAGACGTCATTGGGGGTTCACCGAGACCCAAGGAGTGGGAGAATAAAAAAAGAACAGCACCACCCACACAGTTGAGGACGAGAAATTAATTAATATCTCGGAAATGCACGATCGATTTCTATGGACAGGAAGATTATTTTACGTTTGGAAGACGAGCTGTCTGGAGATACGATTTTTATAATTGTGCGACAATTAGTTCAAAAGTTGGTCACGAAAAGGACTAGGATTTTATCTTTTTGTGACTGAAAGGTATAAAGCTCCTGGCAGAGCCAGACCAAACATGCAGTTATTCTGACAGCCCGTGAGGGGGTGTTACTCTGCATCAGTGCATGCAGTCTACGAGAGCCCGTGAGGGGAACGTCACGCTGTATCAGTACATGCAGTATTAGTCCGTCCAGGGGGGCGTTACGCTGGAGCATCATAATCATTCAGTCTACGAGCATTCCGTGAGCGGAAGTGTTGCACCACATCGTATACGCAGTATTCAAGAGCCCGTGAGGGGGACGTTAAGCTGTATTAGACATCGATCCAGAGCCTGTGGGAGGCTATGCTACAAGTTCACCGAGTGTAGACCAGTTACGATATAAGTACGCTACGCTGAGGGTTAGCAGTTCGAGACTTTGAAGAGTCCTAAATTATAAAGAACATTAAATATACGGACTTTAAAGCAATATCGCCAAAGTAAGACACAGCGATCAGTAGGGAACTTCGAGTTCCAGAAGAACACTAGTTCAATACAGTTACGAAGTTATAAGAACTCCAACAAATAAACCGCGTTACGTCTAGTAAAGACATTGTTAAAGACATTAAGTCCTGTAAAGGACAAGAATAAACAGTAATTACGATCGCGAAAGATAGAAGTTCAAGCGAAAGGAACTTAGGAACTTAGCTTCGAAACCAGAGGGAAACGTACTCTAGTGAGAAAACGTCAAAAATATACGATAGACAGTATACGGTCCTCGAAGGGAGGCCAAGATATAGAAACTAAACGGTACGATAGACAGTATACGGTCCTCGAAGGGAGGCCAAGATATAGAAACTATAGGGGGCGATAGACCACCATATATAAATAGAGGTGACGGCAAAGTAAAGACATTTATTGCCTAGTTAAAGCAGATAAAGTAAAGCCGAGTAATAGACAATAGAAGCGGTTTTGAGATACTGAAACCAGTAGTTTCCATTGTAGGAGAGAGAAACTTTGAACGAGTAAAATCACACGTCCAATGCAGGTCGATAGGATTCACATCAGGGATCATCAACAGCCGACAGAAATTGTAAAAATCGTTGAGGTACACCCGTGTGATAGGAGTGAAGTGTAAATATTGTAAGAAAAGAAATAAGAGTGTCATTTTAAGTGTTTTAGGTAAAGTGAAGGCGTTTTATGCACAGTGATATGTGTTATAATATGTACCAGAGTAATATTTTTTAGTGTTTTAATGTGTGTTCAAAACGGATACACCAGTGTATAAAAAAATGTTGTCAGTGTTAAATATAGTGAATATGTGTCAAGAAATTTCTGTACATAAGATGAGATTGTACAATATGGAGTAGGTCAAGAAGGTGGGCCAAAATGTCACATCAAACGAGAATAAAGGTCAGAAAGCGACCTTAAACATGTAAGTAAAGATTTTCATTATGTTTTGGTGTCGGGGAAATTTTTGTGTACACTTCCACCGGAGTTTTGAGTAGAAGGGATGTTTTTAAATGAATAATAACTAAATAAGAACGCGATCTGAACGAAAATAAAGTTTTAAGAAATAATAAATAATTATGTGAAATAATAAATCCTGTAGAGGAAATGCATGGAATAAAATGTCAGTAGTTAATGAATGTTATAAAAGCAAGCGTGATAATAATAATTATAACAAAGATATTTACATAAAGGTAAATTTGAATTATATGAAAGAAATAGCTTTTGAGCTTTTGTAAGGAATGAAAACATGATGTGAATAACAAGGTAAAGAAATCTAAATAAAGATTAAATTGAATGATATAAAAATATAGAGCGTTGAAGCCTTAACAAATGTATAAGACATGTTGCGAATGCATGTTCTTAAAAAGGGAGCGATTTATTGTCAACGGAAAAGATTAATATAAGAATTAAGATATGTATCAATTGTTACTATGAAATTTATCAGTTCTTTGGAAGACATTCGGCCGTAAAGTAATGTGTAGCGTAATGGAACGCAATTAAATAAAAAGTCACGCTAGGAACGCGTAAAAGTTAAAGTACTTGGTAAGTTACTTATGGAGGGTAGTTGATTGCAGTGAATTGAGATATGTTGTAAGTCCTCTAAATTGTGACGTGGATCACGAGGCCATGTGTGTATTATTTAAAAGGGAGCTAATGTATGGTATTATTGAGCGTAGGTCCTGTAAGCTACGGCTTGACCCTAAATCGCGTTTTGTATAAGTCCTCTGATGTGGAAATGTTTCCGAGGCATGTTAAGAGATTCGAACCTAGAATCCTCTTGTTGTTAAAGCCCCTAATTATTCGTCGTAGAATGTGTATTAATCTTCCCAATCAATGAGGACCCTCTCATAATTAATAAATGCCAAGGTTACGAAAGTGGTTTATGAGCCAAAGAATATTGTTGAATGGAAATAAGTGAAGTAAAAGCCAGGTCTCTCCACAGAACTGAGAATAATGTGAAGGTTTGTTTTAAAGCATTGAAGAGAGTTGCCACCGTAGGTTAGGCAGAGAGTCGCTTTCCTTGTCATAAATCACGCCCGAGTATAATGGCCTGACCCTCATAGAGCGAGGGTGGGTAAAAACCGTCTTGTAGATGTGTTAAATACACCGTGAGTGTTTAAAGTTGTTAATGACCCGGGCGTTGAACCGAGGTCCTTGTAGATTGATATCATCGCTTGCCAATTCAGATCGTAGTTTTCTTATGTGATAATGGTCTTATAAGACAAATGAATTAAATAAAATCCCTATTGTAATATTGTATGGAAAAGAAGGAATCCACGAGTTTTGTGAAGATAACTAAGTTTCGGGAGTGATCATAGTTTTTGACTTTGTCAAGTAATCTTTATAACTCTGGAGTACACAAATAGTTTTCCCGATCACCGTAGTGAATTTGCAAAACTTGAGAGAGATAATAAATATGGAGAACATGTGATATGCTCAAATATTGAAGTGAATAATTAACATGTAATTTTAAATGTAATTATATATTTGTTTTGATGATAAGAAGAGATAAAAATAATTCTTTGGTGTACAAAAATATGACACCATTATTATGGGAAAGTATCGAGCCAAAGAAGCTCGTAGTTATTTGGAACTTTAAGATAAGTACTTTATGGAAGTGAAAATAATCGTGAATTGTTGGTTTTAAAGAAAACCATGTGTTTTAATCTAATATTTGTTTTATTTTTATGCTATTCCTTGTTCACTTTGGACAAGTAGAATGATATTGGTCAGTAGTTTATGTGTTTATTTGTTTGTAGCGCCATAATTTTTGATTAATTAAATGTGTTAAAATAGGAGTTGATTTTGTTGTTATTTTTGCAAGTGTATCCTCTATTTAATCCAAAATATGTAAGTCACAGAGTGGGAGAACTTACCGCAGCCCCGAAAAATCCCGAATTGAGCAATGCTGGCATACTGTGATTTGCATATTTCTTGCTGCAAGGGCACAGGGGGGTGAATAGAAATACTGTGCTTGGATTAATAATTAGAGGAACACTAAAGACGGTCGATTCATGTAAAAGTAAAGTAGTGATAGTAGTAGCTACAACGTATAATGTTAACTGACCGCATTGGGTCCCTAGAAACTCACACCGAGCAGCCCTGGATTTAAACACCCCCCCCCCCAGAAAATTATTTGTGTAGTGGCTTCATCGTGGGGCCTGTATGATTTTATCATACACCTAGGAAAACCATTATCTCTTTCATGGCGCCCAGTACGCAGGGCTGAGTTTTCCTAGGGAAAACCCGAGTTTTCTCGAAAAATCGAAATTTTCATTTTTTTGAAAAAAAAAATGGTTTTTCGAAATTTTGAATTTTAAATACTTCCATAAAGGTCTTTGAGTTTGAATAAGAATATCAAAAGGGTACGGTGTAGTAAACACCCGTACCAAAGTAATTTTTTAAAGAAATTGGGACACAATGGTTCAGATTACTATCTCTCAAACATGTTCTAGCGATGTGGCATGAGTAGCCTACTGTATTTTTATATTGGAATAAGATGGTGACGATGATGGAGTTAAAGGAGTGTTTGGATGAACATTTCCAAAAGAATAGGGACGAGATAGTAAAAATAAGTACGAAAAGTACGGAAGATGCAAAAAAAGAGAATAGGGAAGAGAGGCAGGAACTTTTGAACGCTATAAAAGCCGATAGCAAAGAAAAGTGGGAGACCATGAACAATAAATTGGGAACAATAGACAATACATTGAGTCTCCAACAGGATGAAAATAACAAAAAGTTGGAATCCATAAATCAAAAGTTAGGATCTATCCAAGCCGATTGTATCAACATGAATAGTACATTGAAGGCTGAGATAGAAAGTAAGTTGGATAATATAAGGACAGAGAATACAGATCATTTTTCAACACAATCCAGGGTTTTGGAGGATAAATTAGGAGTAATGGAAGTGAAACTTGAAGATAAATTACATTCATTTCAGGAGAATATGATAGCTGATAATTCTTTGAAAAGTCAAGCAATGAATACCAAACTAGAGGCCATGGAGACTAAAATACAAAGCAATATAAATGAGAAATTAAAAGAGACAATGAATAACAAATTTCAAAGTTTTGACACTAAGTTTGGGAAGAAGTTAAATGAGTTAAAAGAGGAAAATAAAGGATTTCATTCAGAATTGCAAGTCCAAATAAATACCTTGAACGATAGTACGGTAAAATCCATAAATGAATGTCAAAATCATTTTAAAATTATTGAGGATAAAATTGGTTCTATGGAAACAACTTGTAAACAGAATGGAGACGAATGTAAAAAGGAACTTGTAACCCAGATCCAAGGTGTGCAGAAAAATTTAGAAGCTCAAATAGAATCGAACAAAAGTATTTGTGAAAAATCCCAGGGAGAGATAAAAAGTAGTATTGATGCTTTAGGAGACAGATTTGGAGGGATGGAAAAGAAAGTAGAAAACCTCGAGGGGAAAGTCGAGAAAGTACAGACAGAAATAACTGAGGTTAAGAAGCAAGGTGAGGCCGATGCCAACAAAAGGGAATTGCAATTTAACGTATTCACGGGACAGGTGGACGAATGGTTGAGAAAGCATGAGGGGGATATTACTACGAAGTTAGGTGAATACGAAGGGAATCTTAAGAAGGAAAGCACGCAACGAAAAAGGGATCGTGATGAACAACTCGTAAAAATAGAGAAGATAGATAAAGGGGTTACGGGAATTCAGGAAACAGTAAGTGGAATAACAAAACAAATGGAAGACACAAAGGGAGACATAGATAAGGTTATGACCGACATAACAATTATATTCGAGGAGCAAGGAAGGGCTCGAGAGGATATGAACAAGATCCAGGATAAAGTCTACAAAGGACAAAAAGAGATGGAGAAAAAGATAAAGGAAATACGAGAAGACCTAGATACCAGAGGTGACGTTAAACCAGAAATTATAACAGAACAGGTCATGGTCATCAAGAAAGAGGTAGAAGAACACTTAAATGAAATCAGGAATAGCTTCAGGAACGACAAAAACCAACTCAAACAAGAACTGGAAACCAGTAAGAAAAATCAGGAGAGAATTCAAAATGAATTAGGATCCCGGTTGGAGAGGACTGAACATAAGAACAGTCAAATGGAAATCCAACTCATGGCTAATGAAGAAAGTGCCCGAAGGGAAAGGAAATTAGAATTTGAGAATCAGGAGAAGTTTCCAAAGACAGGATGGGTAGATTCCCGTGAACAAGGCACAGATACCGATAGGGACTTAGGAGGGGAGAGCCCTTACAAGAACCCAGGATATCCGATGGCGATGTCAACCCCATACATGAACCAGACAAATGGTCAGATAATAAACATTATCAAATCGAATGAGGACAGACCGGTAAAATTTACGGGTAATAACATGTCAATTACTCCAAAATACTGGCTAAAGGAAGTCGCAGAGTACTTAAACGAAATGAAGGTTCCTCAGGATCGGAGACTGAGAGCTATTGAGAAGTTGTTGGCAGGTGATTGTCTCACCTGGTTCAGAAGCTTCAGGTACACCTTTGATACGGTGGAAGGCTTTAGAGAAGCCTTTTTAAAACGATATTGGGCAGCAGACGTCCAGGAGAATTTGAGGCTAGATCTGTACTCTAGGAAGTACAGCACAAATGCACCAACTAAGTACTCGGAATTTTTTACCGCTCAGCTGTGTAAATTCCGCGAACTTGACATTGCTCCAGCTGAGAACGACCTGTGTGCCGCCATTGCAAGTCAACTTCCATATGAGATTCAGAGGCTGTTAATCTCATCCAAAGCCAGAAGTGCTGTGGAAGTGGAGAGTGTATTACGTCAATTAGACATGACGACGTCACACGTAACTCCTAGGCACCAAAGACAGACTGAACAGGTACACATGGCCAGCAGTCAGGAAACCAGCGAAAAACCATCGACCAGGAATCAGTCCACCAGCACTGATACTCAAGGACTAGGTCGAGAGTATGGGCACCAAGAGCCTAGAGGAATACAGCCATACCACAGAGGAGGATATCGAGGAAGAAATCCTAGGAATACGGGTTATAGGCAACAAGAGAGCCGACCCTATAACAATAACCATCAGAGGCAAGAAAACAGAAAGAAATGGGAGAATTATCCCAGAAGGAACGTAAGGCCAGAGGATAGGGATGATGAATATCGGGCCGAAATAGAGGAAAGATATCGGGAAAGTCTTCGTTACATGAACGAACGACCAGACGAACCTGAAAGGCAAAAAGTCCGTTGGAGTGAGGCAATCAAGAACCGGAAATCACCCGACCGACTAGATGGAGCTCAAAGCTTGGAACTACAAGCTCAGTTAAAGAATGAGGGAAAAGGGAGCCCTCAGGATTAAAAAAAAACTCCAAATTTAAATCGTCAAAAGTGGAAACATACCAGGAGCTGGGAGGAGGTAGAAATTGTGAATTGGATAGCAAGACCAGATGAGCTAATTAATGAGGATGTGGAAGGAATCCCACCTATCAAAAGAGAATTACCCATAATTATGCTAAGAATAGAAGGATTACTGGTCAGGGCATTGATTGATACCGGATCAACAATAAGTTTAATTACGCAAACCCTTCTGAATGAATTGGAAACAAGAGGCCGCGTATTAAAAATCCCCACATCAAGTGTAAAGATTAAGGGAATTATCCCTGAAAAATCTTTAACATGCAAATTTCAGGTATACATTGATCTGATCATGGGTAACGCTGAAATTTCGCAATGCTTTTTGCTGGTAAATCAATTACCGTATAATGTCATATTAGGTATTGATTTTATCCGTGAGAACAAGGTCATTATAGACCTAGCGCAAAACTGCATTAGAATCCAAAGAGAGGATGTGGATGAACAAAACATTAACCTACAGGAACAGGATGTGAAAATAAGAGAACAGGTATGGCATGTGGAAGAAGTAACGGAAGAAGGTTGTAAGGACATAGAAAGGATATTTGAGGTCCTCAACATAGAACTCGAAGATGATTTGGAAACTGAGTTCGAGACCAACCTGTCAGGAAAAGTAGAGGAAGCCAAAGTGAACCTCGAAAATAAGGAACAATTAAAGAAATTATTATTGAATTTTAGGGACGTATTTGATTCCAAGCCAGGGAAGATTGAAAATTTTAAATACGCGTTCCAAGTCAATGATTGGGCACCGTTCAGATAAAAATCATACCCGGTTGCGGAAAAACATTACCCACAAACTAAGAAAACACTGCAGGAGATGATGAATGCAGGTGTTATAGAAAAGATGGCGACACCATATGTTAGTCCATTAGTGATTGTGAGCAAACCGGATGGCTCAGTAAGGGTGTGTCTAGATGCCAGAAATTTAAATGCAAAAATCATACCAGAAAATGATTCGGCACCACCCATAAAAGAAATACTGAGGAAGTTCGAAGGCAAGAAGATTTTCACAAATATTGACATGACTTCTTCGCATCATCATCTCGAACTGGAAGAGAAAACCAGCTTGTTGACTGGATTTCAGTTCGACCAACAAACCTATTGTTTTAGGAGATGTCCGTTTGGATTGAAGACCGCGGGATCTGCCTTAATAAGAGCGCTTGATCGAAACCTGTCAGAGGAAGTGAAAGAGTGCACTATCCGTTATGTGGATGATATTTTGCTTACCTCGGAGAATATTGAGGAACATTTAGAAAAATTGAAGAAATTATTGGAAGACTTAAGAAGGGCAAATTTTAAAATCAATTTAAAGAAGTCAAATTTTTGTCAAAGACAAGTAACATTTTTAGGGCATGTGATTGATAAGGATGGTGTTAAACCAAATCCATGCAAATTGGAATCGATAAGGGATTTTCCAAGGCTTTTGAAGGTGAAGAACGTTCGCCAGTTTTTGGGATTGATTGGTTTCTTCTCAGGACATTGTCCATCATACACAAAAACTGTTGCACCACTACAGGACCTTCTGAAGAAGGGGGGCAAGTGGAAATGGACGGAGGAAACAGAAAAAGCATTCGTGGAGGCCAAGGAAATGCTCTTAAACTATGTGAAGCTAGGATATCCTGATTTTAATCAGAAATTTATAATTCAAACAGATGCATCCCAGATTGGAATAGGGGCAATGCTATATCAGGAAAACCCGGATAACCCTGATAAGAAAAATTATCTAGCTTTCACAAGTCGGAGACTGAAACCACACGAGAAAAATTATACGATCAGCGAAATCGAGCTGTTAGCGATATTGCACGCGCTGCAATATTGGCGAAAGATCGTATATGGGTTTCAGGTCATTTTAAGAACGGATCATAAAGCCTTAACCTTTTTGATGAAGACTGATCTATCCAGTCAAAGGTTGATGCGTTGGGCTTTATATATTCAACAGTTTGATGTAAAGATAGAATACTGCCCAGGAAAAGAAAATATAGTTCCAGACTACTTAAGTAGACAGCCAGAGTCCACAGAAGAGGAAGTAATGGCTATTGATTTGGAAGAAAGGGATCAGCGTACTCTAAATGAGTTAAGGAGCATTAGTCAACGGCAACGTGAGGATCCATGGATGAACATGCTCATATCCTTCCTTGAGGGAAGTTTGATAAGGGGAACACCAGCGTACACAGAAGCTAATAAGATAGCTCAAGATTACACATTTTATAATGGATTATTATATAAGTTTGTGGACTCTGACCATACACGATTAAGGATTGTTGTACCTGCAATTTTGCAGAGGAAAATAGTATGGCTAGCCCATAGATCGTTCGGACATATGGGAGTCGACAAACCAGTCTCGATGCTGAAAGAAGCATTTGTATGGCCGAGACTGAGAGAAACTGTAAGGGACACGCTAAAGACATGTGATTTATGTCAAAGGATCAAACCAAATGCATTTCTGATGAGACAAAAGCCTATACCATTGTTGCCCGAAAGGCCAGGTCAAATCATATCTATTGATAACTTCGAACCTTTGCCAAAGGCAAGAAGAGGAAATCGACACATAATGGTGGCTATGGATGTCTTCACTAAAATGGTTGTCCTTGCTCCCATACAGAAGACTAGTACCAAACAGGTGTTAAAACGACTCAAAGAAAAAGTGATACCGATTCTGGGAAAACCTGAGAATTTGTTGTCGGATCACGGTAGTTGTTTCACCAGTGTAGAGTTCAGACAAGAATTAGAAAGACTTGGAATACGTCAGATTTTGTCAAGTATTCGCCATCCTGAGGCAAATCCTGTAGAAAGAGTGATGAGGGAGACGGCCAAGTATTGTAGGATATACTGTGCCGAAGAAAATTAGTAGTGGATAGATATCTTGGATATTATCGAATTTTGTATAAACAACACAATCCATGAATCTACGGGAGAGATACCAATAACGTTACATCGGAATGAGCAACCAGAGAGACCTTGGAGTCTGGTAATTCCTAGGCCAGCAGACGCTCAGCCTGGAAGAGATGTACGTATAAGAAGAGCCTTTGAGCATCTAAAAGCTCAAGCCGACAGGAGACAAAGAAGAAATAGGCACAAGAGGTATCATCGGCCATTATTAGCAGGGGAAATGGTGTTAGTAAAAAGACCCGCCATTTCGGATCCAGGGAACCGCGTGTACAAAAAGTTCCAGAAAATGTACCACGGACCGTATCAAATAATAAGGGATTTGAGAAATAATGCCTATAGAATTCAGCACTGTGAAACGAATCATGAAGTGACCATGAATTCAGCAAATTTAAAAGTGTATTACCCTCCCGAAGACTTCGATGAAGCCAATGAACAAGCCCTGGTTATGGAAACATTTAGAAATGAAGAATCCAATTTTGATAGAAACGAGAATGAGATAGAAAAAGGAAACAGAGCTCAAACATTCGAGTGCGAATACGAATTGGAGAAATTATATTGGGAAATAAAAGAAATAATTGATTTTATTGAAGAAGAAAATTTCAATTTAAGGAAGGAGAATGATGAAATAAGGGAACGGGTAGGGATAGACCACACCCGTAAAGAAGAATGAGGTTCTGGAAACCTGATATCCAGACAAATAAAAAGGAGAAAGAAAGGGTAGGGACAGAGCGTACACAATTACCGGATATGACTTAAAAAGATGAAAGAAATCAAATTATCGTGGGATTTTTGAGGAAGAAAAATCAGAAGGTACGGATAACGTTATGATGGTTTCGACAGTTAAAAAGGAAAAATAAGATTTTTTTTTATAATTAAAATAAATTTCCTCAAAATTTATCGAAAATTTATTTACCTAAGGAGGGGAGAGATGAACCCATGTACCATGGCCTCAAAGAGGGTCGAATACATGTACTTTGAGAAAGGAATGAAAGAATCATACAGTCTCTAAGGGAACGGAGAGAGATTTCAAGCCAGGATTATAGCCTAACATTGTGCAAGCGCTAGGGCCAGGTGTTCCTTAGATGAGCTCATGCCTCTTGACATTTATAAGGAGCCAGTCATGGATATTATTAGAACGAGTGGAAAGTTTTGACTGTAAGACGAAGAAGCTGGACTCGGAAATTGCTCTTACGTTGCAGGAATATGGCAACCTCGCTGCTGAGTAGGAACAGGAATAATTAAATTTAACCCGTTTACGAGTATAAAAATAAGTAAACAGATACAGTACGGTGAATCAATTTGGATTAGAGATTTTTGTGTAAAGAAAAACCTTGTAAAAATTGCACAGGAGAAAACTGCAAACGCAAGTAGACGTCATTGGGGGTTCACCGAGACCCAAGGAGTGGGAGAATAAAAAAAGAACAGCACCACCCACACAGTTGAGGACGAGAAATTAATTAATATCTCGGAAATGCACGATCGATTTCTATGGACAGGAAGATTATTTTACGTTTGGAAGACGAGCTGTCGGGAGATACGATTTTTATAATTGTGCGACAATTAGTTCAAAAGTTGGTCACGAAAAGGACTAGGATTTTATCTTTTTGTGACTGAAAGGTATAAAGCTCCTGGCAGAGCCAGACCAAACATGCAGTTATTCTGACAGCCCGTGAGGGGGTGTTACTCTGCATCAGTGCATTCAGTCTACGAGAGCCCGTGAGGGGAACGTCACGCTGTATCAGTACATGCAGTATTAGTCCGTCCAGGGGGGCGTTACGCTGGAGCATCATAATCATTCAGTCTACGAGCATTCCGTGAGCGGAAGTGCTGCACCACATCGTATACGCAGTATTCAAGAGCCCGTGAGGGGGACGTTAAGCTGTATTAGACATCGATCCAGAGCCTGTGGGAGGCTATGCTACAAGTTCACCGAGTGTAGACCAGTTACGATATAAGTACGCTACGCTGAGGGTTAGCAGTTCGAGACTTTGAAGAGTCCTAAATTATAAAGAACATTAAATATACGGACTTTAAAGCAATATCGCCAAAGTAAGACACAGCGATCAGTAGGGAACTTCGAGTTCCAGAAGAACACTAGTTCAATACAGTTACGAAGTTATAAGAACTCCAACAAATAAACGGCGTTACGTCTAGTAAAGACATTGTTAAAGACATTAAGTCCTGTAAAGGACAAGAATAAACAGTAATTACGATCGCGAAAGATAGAAGTTCAAGCGAAAGGAACTTAGGAACTTAGCGTCGAAACCAGAGGGAAACGTACTCTAGTGAGAAAACGTCAAAAATATACGATAGACAGTATACGGTCCTCGAAGGGAGGCCAAGATATAGAAACTAAACGGTACGATAGACAGTATACGGTCCTCGAAGGGAGGCCAAGATATAGAAACTATAGGGGGCGATAGACCACCATATATAAATAGAGGTGACGGCAAAGTAAAGACATTTATCGCCTAGTTAAAGCAGATAAAGTAAAGCCGAGTAATAGACAATAGAAGCGGTTTTGAGAGACTGAAACCAGTAGTTTCCATTGTAGGAGAGAGAAACTTTGAACGAGTAAAATCACACGTCCAATGCAGGTCGATAGGATTCACATCAGGGATCATCAACAGCCGACAGAAATTGTAAAAATCGTTGAGGTACACCCGTGTGATAGGAGTGAATTGTAAATATTGCAAGAAAAGAAATAAGAGTGTCATTTTAAGTGTTTTAGGTAAAGTGAAGGCGTTTTATGCACAGTGATATGTGTTATAATATGTACCAGAGAAATATTTTTTAGTGTTTTAATGTGTGTTCAAAACGGATACACCAGTGTATAAAAAAAATGTTGTCAGTGTTAAATATAGTGAATATGTGTCAAGAAATTTCTGTACATAAGATGAGATTGTACAATATGGAGTAGGTCAAGAAGGTGGGCCAAAATGTCACATCAAACGAGAATAAAGGTCAGAAAGCGACCTTAAATATGTAAGTAAAGATTTTCATTATGTTTTGGTGTCGGGGAAATTTTTGTGTACACTTCCACCGGAGTTTTGAGTAGAAGGGATGTTTTTAAATGAATAATAACTAAATAAGAACGCGATCTGAACGAAAATAAAGTTTTAAGAAATAATAAATAATTATGTGAAATAATAAATCCTGTAGAGGAAATGCATGGAATAAAATGTCAGTATTTAATGAATGTTATAAAAGCAAGCGTGATAATAATTATAACAAAGATATTTACATAAAGGTAAATTTGAATTATATGAAAGAAATAGCTTTTGAGCTTTTGTAAGAAATGAAAACATGATGTGAATAACAAGGTAAAGAAATCTAAATAAAGATTAAATTGAATGATATAAAAATATAGAGCGTTGAAGCCTTAACAAATGTATAAGACATGATGCGAATGCATGTTCTTAAAAAGGGAGCGATTTATTGTCAACGGAAAATATTAATATAAGAATTAAGATATGTATCAATTGTTACTATGAAATTTATCAGTTCTTTGGAAGACATTCGGCCTTAAAGTAATGTGTAGCGTAATGGAACGCAATTAAATAAAAAGTCACGCTAGGAACGCGTAAAAGTTAAAGTACTTGGTAAGTTACTTATGGAGGGTAGTTGATTGCAGTGAATTGAGATATGTTGTAAGTCCTCTAAATTGTGACGTGGATCACGAGGCCATGTGTGTATTATTTAAAAGGGAGCTAATGTATGGTATTATTGAGCGTAGGTCCTGTAAGCTACGGCTTGACCCTAAATCGCGTTTTGTATAAGTCCTCTGATGTGGAAATGTTCCCGAGGCATGTTAAGAGATTCGAACCTAGAATCCTCTTGTTGTTAAAGCCCCTAATTATTCGTCGTAGAATGTGTATTAATCTTCCCAATCAATGAGGACCCTCTCATAATTAATAAATGCCAAGGTTACGAAAGTGGTTTATGAGCCAAAGAATATTGTTGAATGGAAATAAGTGAAGTAAAAGCCAGGTCTCTCCACAGAACTGAGAATAATGTGAAGGTTTGTTTTAAAGCATTGAAGAGAGCTGCCACCGTAGGTTAGGCAGAGAGTCGCTTTCCTTGTCATAAATCACGTCCGAGTATAATGGCCTGACCCTCATAGAGCGAGGGTGGGTAAAAACCGTCTTGTAGATGTGTTAAATACACCGTGAGTGTTTAAAGTTGTTAATGACCCGGGCGTTGAACCGAGGTCCTTGTAGATTGATATAATCGCTTGCCAATTCTGATCGTAGTTTTCTTATGTGATAATGGTCTTATAAGACAAATGAATTAAATAAAATCCCTATTGTAATATTGTATGGAAAAGAAGGAATCCACGAGTTTTGTGAAGATAACTAGGTTTCGGGAGTGATCATAGTTTTTGACTTTGTCAAGTAATCTTTATAACTCTGGAGTACACAAATAGTTTTCCCGATCACCGTAGTGAATTTGCAAAACTTGAGAGAGATAATAAATATGGAGAACATGTGATATGCCCAAATATTGAAGTGAATAATTAACATGTAATTTTAAATGTAATTATATATTTGTTTTGATGATAAGAAAAGATAAAAATAATTCTTGAGGTGTACAAAAATATGACACCATTATTATGGGAAAGTATCGAGCCAAAGAAGCTCGTAGTTATTTGGAACTTTAAGATAAGTACTTTATGGAAGTGAAAATAATCGTGAATTGTTGGTTTTAAAGAAAACCATGTGTTTTAATCTAATATTTGTTTTATTTTTATGCTATTCCTTGTTCACTTTGGACAAGTAGAATGATATTGGTCAGTAGTTTATGTGTTTATTTGTTTGTAGCGCCATAATTTTTGATTAATTAAATGTGTTAAAATAGGAGTTGATTTTGTTGTTATTTTTGCAAGTGTATCCTCTATTTAATCCAAAATATGTAAGTCACAGAGTGGGAGAACTTACCGCAGCCCCGAAAAATCCCGAATTGAGCAATGCTGGCATACTGTGATTTGCATATTTCTTGCTGCAAAGGCACAGTATATAACCCAAAATAGCAAACAGTTTTTCTAAAACCCTATTCACTGGTCAATAACAAGCATAGTCGCCAAAGTGTTTCGTTGGTATGTAGTTAACTCATGTCTGGTTAGCTAATTCTTATTGCAAGGCCAGTCAACACCTAAAAATTCATCTTAACATATAGTCTAATTATCTTTCTATCTACATGCCAGTGTCTAATGAATAGTCAATATTAGTTTGGTCTTTACCTAAAATCTAGAACCCAATATCAAATTTCTAAAATCTAAAACCAAAAAAATTATCGTATAGGAAACATAATTCCAAGTAATACAAATCCTTATATGTTTTTCTTTAATAATTAGTTACCGAAAATTTAAAGTCTTGACATTATGGTTTGGTCTTTTTGTAAAATCTAAAATCTAAAATGTAAATTCTAAAATTAAAGTCTAAAATCAAAAACAAATCAAAAATCTTACTTGCATTAACTGTATATTGAACCCAGTCCACCTTTGTATTTGTAATCCAAGTAATAATTTGAAAAAAATATAAGTGTAATCAGTCTTAACATATTATCCCTGCTTTTTATATGTTTTTGACATGCGTATTAACCTAAAATCAATCCCTGGTCCACCTTAGTCAAAGGCTAACAGCTTAACCACTGCACCGCCAAAACCGTCTTTCTTAGTTTGGTTCGTTCTAAGCCTTAAAGCTAAAAATCGAGTTAAGACCTCTAGTGCAAGAGCCAAAAGTGCTTGCCACTGCAGCACAAAATGGTTAGCAAGTAACATTAGACATCCAAAAAGGATTGTATTTGTTCGGTTTGGTTCAGTGTAGTCACCATCTTGTTTTCTTAGCTACCCTCTTTAACCAATCAATTAAAGATAGTCTACTCTTAATTCTTGAATCGATAAATTGGATTTTGTGCACACCGTTTGTCATGTCATGCCCGAAACCTATACTCCCTATGTACTGCGGTCAGGTTTAAAAACAAGTTTCAATGTTTAAAGACTTGTCGGTCACCATGCGTGTAGTCTGCAATAATTCTTTCTCTACCTAGCTATGTTTCATCTTTCACCATAAACATCTAACATTATGGGTTTGCAATGTATAAAAAGAAACATAAGTCCATGACCTTGTTGTTTTCAATCTTTTTGGGAAAATTCATAAGCCATAAAAAGAAAGCGGCATGTCAAGTTATAGGACACCTTTTGTGTCCAAATCCCATTATACGTTTATAAAATCTCAAATCAGTAACCTTGGCGTTTCGGGATATTTAAATAAATGCATACATCATAGGAAAAATCATAAAAAATATTCTTAAAACAAGTCGTCGCATGACCCTCTTCAATCAATGCTTCACAAAATATCGATTCATCCATTGGACATGGCCACCGTGGTCGGCGACATGCTCGTTTAAACACAACCAGTACTGTCTCTCTCTACTAAAAAAATTAAAATCAATTCAAAAGTTAAGAAATCTAAATTTTCAATATGTGTGGTTAGGCCCTTTGTCAAAATTTCAAAAAATAAATAATAAATTCAAGAAGGGATTGTCACCCTGAGTCTTATAACACCTCATGTGTCCAAATCTGATTATTGGTTTCCCCTTATTCCCTGTAAAATCTACATTCATTGTTTTAGGGGTAAAACAACCGATCGTGGTAAAAGAGTATTTAATGACCAATTGTTTGAGCTATCTCACATAGTTTCCAAGATATCGATTTTTCAATTTTGGGGTAGTTTTCACCCCCTACTCTTTTTCATAAAAAACAAACGATCTTATTTTCGTTTGTCATTTTTAGGTGGTTTTTTCCTGTAAAATCACTATTCACTCTTTTAGGGGTAAAATGACCTATCGTGTTATAAGCGTATGTCATGACCTATTTTTAAAGCTATCACACTTAATTTTAGGGTTCTTAGTTTCCAAGATATCAATTATTCAATTTGGGGGGGATAGTTTCACACCCCAAAGGGGGACATCGCCCCAATTGCTAGGACCCCTCATACAAGTCACTAGCATGATTGGTTCGCGAGATATTAACAAAAGTGTAGTTAGGCCTTTTGTCAAAATTTCAAAAATGCATTCCAAAAGGGGGCTTCATCCTAAGTCCTACAATACCTCACACAAGTTCCTAGCCTTATTGGTCCGTGAGATATTAACAAAAAATACAGTAGTTAAGCGCTTTGGCACAATTTGGATAAATTCATGGGCCAGTCCATAGGGAACAATCGAAAGGGACCGGTCCAAAGGGACCAGTCAAAAGGGACCCGTCAACAAGAACCCGTCCACAGGGAACCGTCAACAGGGTCCCATCCACAGGGACCCGTCAACAAGGACCCGTCCAAAGGGACCGTCAACAAGGACTCGTCCACAGGTACCCGTCAATAGGGACCCGTCCACAGGGACTCGTCAAAAAGACAGAGGCTCTCACCTCAAGGCCTGACATGCCCTCTTTGATTATTGGTTTGCCTACCGCCAAGCGCCACTTGAAATACTTTTTGATCACCCCTCGTGGGTTGGGTTAGGTTAGGTTAAAGTACAGCCATCATGTTTAAAAAGCCCGCCCTCTTACAAAAGCCATGAGTGGGCATGCGTAAACACCAAAAACAACCATGTTAATTCATATTGGCTTTCCACCGTACACATGTTTCTTGTGTGGAACAACGTTTAATTTCATATTAGCATTCAAACTCCCACATGTCGCACTTGGAAAGCGAGATTTTCGAAAAAAATAAATTTCACCCCCTAGTAAGGGAAGGTTTTACTTTGGGGTGGAAATATGTTGTTCAATGGTAAGGGGGCGTCAGCCCGAGTTCAACGACACCTCATTCGTCAAAATCCGACCATGGATTCGAAAAAGCGCGCCATATAAGTAGTTGGACTCACGCAGCCGCCATCTTGTAGGAGGAAAGCCGTAGGAGGATATAGAACCGGCCAAAACACACTACTAATGTGTATGGCGCTTTGTCGCTGATCTTTGTAATTCGAAATGTGTCAATACGCTGCTGTATCGGGGTCGTTGTAGACCCAACCTTTACGTCACTGCCACCTTGCCGTCACACGAAATGCAACTTGAGACGTCTGCATAGCTTTGAAATCTGCAACTAATCCATTGTTGATTCAATTTTAGATAATAATTTGCCACCCAACAATAGAGAACTATATTAAAGGAACTTATTTTTGTAGTTTGAAAGTGAAGTTGCGTGGGACGTTGACTCGTATTGAGCAGTGCGCTGAAAATAGTTCGATATGCCTAAATAGAAATCTTCAAAAATAGGACTGTTCCGGCTGTGAATTGAGGAAGACCCCAATTTCACAATTGATGGTCGAGTAATTTTCTGCCAATCTTGTCAAAAACAAGTAAGTAAACTTAGGTTATTCTTATCTTTTATTTTATCTACCAGACTTCTTCCTTCAGATTTTGTGATTCAAATGAAGTTAACACTTTTCATGAACACGCTCTTATTATTTGCAGTACAGAAGGCCATGGTGTGATCTAGTTCCTCTGATGAATAGAAAGGAATAACCTAATCACTCTTGCAGAAGGTATCATTCCTGACTCTGAGACCATATTGCAGCACCATATTTACCAGAGTGCCAACACCTGACATTTCTGATGAGAAAATACCACTGGATGTTAAATTGCAAAGAAAAAAATGTTTATTAATGAACTGACTTAACAAGGATTGAGGGGTATGCTGTGCCTTAAGGCATCTTGGGGGAAACAAAGCAGCTCCAGTGTTTTATTACTTTGTGAATAAAACTTTTGGTGTTAATATCAGTGTTCATTACATTTTATTAAACATATTCCAAGAAAACTAAAATATTTGTTTGAAACCTAAAAAATAATATTCCACGAAAATAACAGGCTAAAATCCTTTTTCTAAAAGCCTAGTGGCCACTTTTACCCAATAACTAAGCAAGGGAGTGCAATATTGACAGGAAATAAGTTCGTGGGATGCGAAATACATAAGAAAATCACAATGCTAGGACCACATTTGGCTCGGATGACAGTAGCGGTATGCCGTGGCATGAAATAAAATACTCGTCGAAATGTGAGGCACTCCTGCAGGGCACTGAATTTTCTCGTACTGTAAGGTTGTGACTCAGCACAGTGATTCTGGCGATTCAAGTGTTTCCAGTTATCCACCAATGGAATCAAATTGGGCACGTTAACACAACAAAGACTATCGTGTTCTTGAAACCATCCATGCACCACTCCTCAGTGTCGTAGCCAGAGAGGGCGCCCAGAGGGGCCGGGCCCACACCAAAATAAATCCAAAAGTTGCGGTGGGCATAAGCCATCATATTTTTACGGCTCTAATAAATTTAGAACCTACAACGAAATGTTAAATACAGTAAACGTACTAACAATTTGTGCACGGCCAGTAATCATTTCCGTGTCTACACTGCTTTGAGGAGCTGAAATAACAGGGTGGCAATTAGAATTGTGACGTAGAGGGATTTTCCAAGAACAGAAGGTGCCTCAGTACTGGGATACAACCAGGTGATGATGACAAAAGTCTAAAAAAAATATTAGATTGCCAATTAGGGGGGGGCAGTTATCTCTTGTCAGCTTTTAATTTACGTTTCCTGGAAATAGCAGTGTTAAAATGTCCCAGGCTACAATACTGGCGCAGCGTGGTTGATTGTCGCCACTGTCGGGATTTACGGTGGTTGTGTGTCTGCGCGAGAGGAGATATGCAGTTTGTAGTGGTATAGTCTTTCCGTTCGGCCATGATACCCAGAGGATTAAGGAACTTCTTGGAACACAACTGACGTCACTCATGCACTCTCCCGACCCGCTCGCCGGACCGGCCGGTGGCGAACAATGACTCACCTACTGGCGCTGTCCCACAGCATTAAAACGTTTCATATTTCAAGTTTAAATTTACAATTTCCAAGTTTTTTGAATTCTACACAAAATTCTAAAGAAAACGAGTCCAAACTCGGACTCCTTTTGTTCTTAAACTGTCATTTATGATTGTATTGCAATTACTAGTTTTAAAATTTCAAACAAATAAAGAAAACTTGAATTATTGAGGAATAGAAAATAACCAAATTGCAATTTGAAAAAAGTCGTGACTCTCCTAATAAAGATATTTCTAAAGATCGACTTTTTTTGTGGTGTGGCCTCCTGAGAGCCCAGTGCAGGTCTTTCTAGTCGACTCCTGTAGGTGACCTGCGCGTCGGGATGAGAGATGGAATGGATGAAGATGAATGAAAGTGGAGAAAGATGTGAAAGGACACGGCCGTGACCTGCCAGAAGCTAAAGCTCGATGAAAGACGTAGAAAAATAAAACATTCTTTGATTTAGTCTTGTACAACAGCAGAGTTACAATAGACTTACAGTAGTAATGAGCACTCGAGATCGTCTTCAGCCGAGCTGCTATCACTTCCAGTGTCACTGTCACTGTCTCCTGGGCACAATTTTATGATAAACTCTTTGACACTTTCCTCTTCTTGTCCTTCGTTTTTCCATTCCTCTTCTATTGTCTTCTTTGCATGGGTTGCGTACTTACTCAACAGCCCTGGTGTCACCGCCGTCACAGCACCAGCACCGGTAAAGAGCTTTTCGACATCTTGAATTTTAAATGTATGGTTTCTTTCTTGAACATAGGCGATTTGATGTAGGCCCGTACCATTTCAATTGCGTTGTACTCACAATGGTATGGAGGAAGTCGAATAACCTTATGTCTTATTTCTTCCGCTTTACTGTCAATAATGTAAGTGGATGTGGTGACTTATGCACCTTGACTAGCTTGTAAAGTTCAGCTTTTCTCAAAAACCACACGCCTCTCTTTTGCAGCCAACTCGCCATTCCGCATTTCGTTGAGTTTGAGATTGGACATTTATCCTTAACTCTAGAGTGGTCCATTATGACAGTACTGCCATCTGGCAATACGGGAATCAATGTGTTAAAAAGAATAATTCAAATACCTAGCCATCCATTCCATCGTGGTAGTCATTGGTCATTTTGCATTGGAAAAAAAGGGGAAAAACATGAAGACATAGTGCGGTATTAATGTAAAGAACATTCTGAACTGAAACCAGTGAATATGCCATAATAGTAGTATTCTGATAACAGATGATTGAAAATCTGAGCGGCAGAGAAAAATATAGACACTGACACAGCTGTGAGCTGCCTCAAAACAAAGCAACGAAGGGCGGAATTCAGACAGACATGAACAGACTGAAGATGTTTGTCCTAAGCTAAAAATGAACCCTTAAGTACTTATAAAGAACAAGTAGTTCCGTGAAGAACTATATAACCTAATTTCATATATCATATTGGCCTGCTTTGTTAAACAATTCTCCCGCCTATGAAAAGGAACGCCACACTGGATTGTTCTGTATGTAGGCCATAGAGTTTATGCACCATTAGATGAAGATTATTGCGTAGGTTCATTATTCAAACGTTCACTTCGATCGCATAATTAGAACACAAGAAATAAAAACTCAATTTTAAAATTTCGCACGGCCGCCATCTTGGGGTTATGAAACAATTGAATTTAATTAGATTACAGTAGATTTTGTATGAACATTTATCGTACCAAGTTTCACTGCACTCGGATAATTAAATCGCGAGTCAATTCCATTTTTGAAAGTCCAATAGGCGAACTTATATTAATAGCCTCTATCAGCATATAAAATTTCAGTTTGATTGCTGCAATAGATTCGTAGATAATGAGAACCGTCTAAATATTTCGGATGGTCGCCATTTTGGATTGTTATATATGTAGGCCATACTGTTATGTACCATTAGATGAACATTATTGCGTAGGTTCATTATTCAAACTTTCACTTCGATCGCATGATAAGGACACAAGATATAAATATTTAATTTTAAAATTTCGCACAGCTGCCATCTTGAGGTTATGTAAATAATTGAACTACATGATATGTCAGTAGATTAGAATTTGTATAAGTAGTTACCGTTTCAAGTTTCACTGCGTTCGGATGGTTAAATCGCGTGAAATATCCATTAAAATGTTTCAACTTCGCTTGGCCGCCATGTTCGGTTTTATACTTAACAGGTTTTATAAAGTTGCATAGGTAAACTTGTAGTAGTAGGCCTACTCTTTATCACTGTACAAAATTTCAGGGCACACACACACACACACACATGGACAAAAATGATCTCATAAGCCTATTTTTCTTTTAATAAATGAAAATAGGCTAAAATATATGAACTCCTGCAGTAGGACTAATAGATGAGGACCTAATGGGCCCCCTCCAAACTAAAATCCTGGCTACGCTACTGCCACTCCTAGCATGGTGAAGTGTTAATAGTTGCCATTGTCATCAGGGAAGGAAGTCATCATGTACGGGGACAACTAATCTATAAGTGCCCATTGTTGTTTAGAGACTCAAGCTGAGGTAATTGTCAGAAAAATATCCTCCAGACAAGTGCACTGGCGCCATCATCCTTGTGGTATATACACTACATTCATCCACATTATATTGCATTAATTGTGACTTTTCAAAGAAGGAAACTTTTCTTTCACTCTTCCAGTGTTGAATTATGGATTTCTTGTGCAAATTTCAGGCAATGTCATTAATGAAACATGGCGTGTTAACCATGCGTATGCTTCACAGGCTCATAGTTAGTATCATTAGCTCTACAGTGAATCTTGATATTTTCTTTCATTCTCCTGTGTTAATTATGAGTAATGGTCGAATATTAATTGCTCTTTACGTTCAATGGACTTGTCATTACCTTCTGGTATCAATGGACTGTGTGGCATCAGTATTATAACATTGGAAGGACTTCAATGTGTTATCAATCCATTCTCAGTATACTATCACCACAGAGACATATTAATACTGAGACCGTTAGTCGAGTCAACAACCACGATGACTTTCCTAACATCCCATAAGTCGAATAAAATTACCGTGAGGATCAGGTAAACTTCCTAATAGGCTAAGCGGCACGAGACACTGTAGTCCACGGGGATCGTGGTACATGGTGACGATGGTCATAGACTGCCTAAGGAAAGGTTCACCTTAAAAACTAGACTGAGAACTTAAACATCCAGACTTAAGTAAAACACTGTGAAAATTTATTAAAATTCACAAGCCCCTAGCCTAGTTCGGAGGGTTATGATCGGCTAGTCCGCAAACTAATAAACAAAAGAAAATAAAGAGCAGGTCCCTACCTGAGAAGTTACTGAAATCCCTCGCGAAAGATCTATCTCACAATAATAAAGCAACAACAGCAACACTAGGAAAATGGTACGACGCAAGTCCCTAGTTCAAGTTACAAGATTAAGCTAATATCAGAATTTACATTTAACAGGGTAGCAAAACAAATCTAAGTTAGGATGGTACCATTTCCACATTTACATTTAACGGTAATCATCTAGCTAAGTCCTAACAGTTAATAACAAAATTTACGGCGATGACGTCCGTAACAGAAAACAATTACAACAAATCTAAGTGTACAGCCATGAAAAACATTTAATTATTCTTAATAACTACGTGCTATCAGCACACAATAAGGTAACATGTAGGATTTACACACTTGTACATCATAAATAAGTAATGAAATAGACACAAATGTTTATTAAATTCCTGCCTACACCTTGGTTTACTCTTTGTAAGCTATAGTCATCTAATGTGTGTAATTACGGTGACGAATGCGTAGTTGAGACCACGTGTGACATCGCATGGCCTGAGCTCCACAAGCTACGAACTCTAGGTTCGCGCATGCTTCAGGTCGCTACAAAAGTGTCAACTGTCCTAGTCATTTCCACACAAGGAAATTACCTTCAACTGCACGGCTATGTCAACAGTTCCAAAATGCAACAGAACAAAGTTAGATAGAAAGAATTCATTAGTTAGCTTTTGTTTTACCAAAGTTATGCGTTTTATTATTAAGATGTCGGTTTAGGTTTATCGTTGGTTTATGGCGAATAATACTGACAATAGCTCGGGCACGGAGTGTCTACACTGAGATCATTCTCCACCAAATAGCCTTGACTCAACAGTCGGAATAAGATCAACGAGCAATAACAACTCGTACACACAATAACACGGGTTACCAGCGGCGCAAAGCTCGCATTCAATAACTCTGGGATAGGCCTGTCCACAACAGTTACCTTCCAATAACATCTAGTCAACGGGAACCCTCCCGGACAAGGTAATCACAAGTACCTTCATACAATACATTCCTGCATTTAACAGGGTCACCTGCAACTCACTATAGAAAACCTGACCTAATTGTACACGTCAAGACGGTACACGCAAGAAGTGCGCTCAACTAACAAAAAGCAATCTATAAAACATGTGATCTGAGACAGGGTTGAAAACTGGGTTACATAAGCTAAGTTGCAATGAAAGAAAGAGCGAATACTACAAGCATTCTGTCTCTTGTCAAAGTAGTCCTGTCTCACAAACAAATGAAGCATGCTCTCAAGGGCACTGGATTACAAAACCAGTTTATGTCACCAGCAGGCTACCACATTCCTGCGTTCGGTCGACACAAAACACACATTATTCAAGGCCGGCGATTTAATCAAAATAAAACTATACATCTGGCCTGTTCATAAAAAACTTTACCATAGGTTATGAACCTCTAAAGAAACCGTGTATAAAAAACACGCAGTAAATCTGAATAGAATAATATAATTCCGTCTTTCTACCAAAGACGTCTAAATGATAGTAATCTTACAATTACTGGAGCTCTTTGCTCTCAAAATACAATTCAGTAGTTGCTAGTACATCAAATAAAAACGTGTCTTACATGACACAAGCAAAATGATAATTGTGGCGCAGATTCACACAAGGATCTGCTTAATGATACGTTGGGAACCGAGTTCGATGCTAGGCAACGAAACATACCTTCTAATTGTTGGGTTCAAACTTGACCAAGAATAGCTTATGAGCTTATTCAAAATGAAAATATAATGCAATTACAAAACTGGCAATTACAGTCGATTGCCTAACTGATACGACTGTTCTAACGAAAGTCAGGGGTGTATCAAAACTGGCTGCAAAGGATGCAGTTAAAGAAATAACCATGACATCTGATTGTCATAACTAAAGTCAGCAAAGACTTGAAAAATCACCCCAAACAGGGTTGTACAAAATAGCCTCGAATGACTACGGTCACATTTAGCAAAAGATAGGCTTTGACGTTCTACGACGTTCATCAAGCTGCACCAGGGTTAACCAAAATGTCAGACCCAAGGGTGTCTCACTATACTGAAATAAATGACATTAAATTAAACTAGATACAATCCCTACCTAGAAAAATGGCTGACACAGAGTGTGGTTGATTCACAAACTACATTAAATCTAATATACCACCAGAGCTAGAACAAGAGAAGGGATGTTCAAAAACTCACGACATGGAGAAGCTATCACTCAGCCCTCTATTCAATAACCAGGGTTGTACAAATTCCTCTCTGGATCTCTGGAACGGTATTATCCTCATCAGGATTCCCATCTGGACTCCTCCAAAGACCAGGGTTCGATTCGTCCCTGTCGACAACTCCGTGAATATGCTGGATATGCCTGGAAATGGCATCTTGGATTCCTTCCTTCTCGTCCTCGGTTCTGCAAGCTTCACCATCATGCTAGTTCTCGTAGAAACATCACCGTCATACCAGGATGGTATTAGTCCATGATGACTGATTCAAGCATGGTGTGGAATAGTCTGGTCACGTTGACGGTGAAATAAATTATGAAATTCATTCTTTCACTTTCCAAAAATATAATGTTCGTCGTAAACGTTGTAGGCTTTGATAGTAATTGACAACACAGCCTTAATTTCGTGGATGTGAATAGATACGTGAGATAGCACTGCTCTATGGCTCTGCACGTGCTAATGACGCTACTTTTCTATCATGCAGCATCGGTAAAATGTACGTCGTTTTGGAAATAAAAACTTCACTCTGGCAATCCAAATATGTTACACTATCATAATCACCCTTATTTGAAGTAGTTGCAACACGTTTCCCTGTATATTTTCCACAAGGCATTTGGCCCTCCACAAACACGTGGGTACTAAAATGTGGTGTTCCGGTAAAATTATATAATTCACTAATACTTGCCAATAATTATCTTCAATATGTTTCTGTGGCTCACTGTGCATAAATACCAGTATTTCACAATATGCCAGTGCACGATGGCACCTGATAACCAATTCAACGCTAACAAGCGGATATTCTTCTATGTCTTACAGGACAAGTATGATTCCACGCCTATACTGGGCGGATTCTCCGGACGTAATGCAAGGCACTGGGTGTCTCAAGGAAGTAGGTCGTCAAACCGAAGTCGTTGAGCGACTACTTACGTTCCTATTTGCGTATCTGCAAGGTTATTACCTTACCTTAAGCTAAAATAACATTCTCAAAAATGTTTTAATAATGCAGCATGACGAAATGGAATATTCTGAGTCTTGAGAAGGAATAAAATTAATTAATAAGATCTCAGATAAATAATTAGCAGTTCTCACCAAAGTCGAAAGTGCGATTCAACGCTACTTCAAAGAGAATCGCGTGAGCTCTCAGCTCCACGTGGCTTCCTGGGTGTGTTCAAATGTACAACATCCCATCATAAATGTACTGTCATAAAAAAATATCACATGAACCATAGCTCAGCGGGTTCAGTACCAAAATATGAGCTATTTCCGATATGCTACCCACTCTTCACATAGCACCAGTTCGGGTATAAGTTAAATCACGTTCCTTTTACCATACTGAAAATTCTACTCTTACTATACCGGTACTGTATAATTCTACTCAAAAGAATTTATGGAAATGTTTATAGCTACGGCACTGGAGAAAGAGGGCAGATTATTTGGAAGTACATCTATTTGTTAATAACACTGTATTGCTATTTGAATCTGTGGTACATTGGCATGCGACGTATAATCACCAGGATGGTCTTTTCTAGAGGCACAAGTTTGATTTTGGTTTCTATGGATTGATACACGTTGAAAGTCAGATCTGTGTAGGGCAGATTGTTAGTATGCTGATATTTTCCACAACAAAAAATACTACAATCCTCAACATACTGTAGGCTGGATTTTAAAAGTATGCAGATTATTTGCTAGAGATTGGGTTGGTGATCTGATCACGTCAATAAAAATCAAAAAATCGATAAAAATCTTTGGGATTTTTAGTTAGGCTGTATGGTGTTATGGTGACTAGATCTGATAATGTATTTAACCAGTTCAGTGATGAAGAAATCGGAAATGTATAATCATTTACCTTATAGCCTACTTTGTTTAATAGTATGAGTGGATTCCTTATGGGCTTGTATTGACCACATGGTGTAGTGGTTAGCATCATTGGCTACCAACCTAGCGGTTTGATTCCTGACTCTGCCAAAAATGTAACTATGCTTTGAGGTACAGGAATGTAATTGTTGACATGCAAGTCACCTAAATAGTACCAGTGGGCTATATGAGTTATTTAAATTCTGGGTCTTGCAACGCTTGATTTAGTGAAGAAAGGCTTCCATGAAATAATTCTGCCTCTCTGAGTGAATCAATAAGTTTGAGACATGTTGAAATATCCTTTCTAAAATAATATCTATAAGAATGCCGTCTAACAGCATTTTGTTAAAAGTTATCAAATTAGTGACTTCCATCTGCCTATTCTCTAGAGTTGACGGGCCAGCATCATCAGACTGGAACTTCATTGTCGTCACTCATTGACAGCAGACAGTGGTTTCATTCCCACCAGGACCCCCTACAGTTCTTTCCGTCACCTGAACAAATAGAAACTGAGGTTCCTCCCGTACGCAAATACATTATTTTTCTTCATCCCTAAATTTCCTCACAGCACATATCATCTCCCTTGCTTGACTGTGGGGAATGACACTACGACCTGAAGTTGTTATTTGTCACGGAGAATGGATCCTGGACCACCTGTGAGCATTACTGAAGCCATTCCAATGCAACGAAATCAGAAACACGATGATGCGAATAAAAGAAATGAACTATCAAAACCTATAGTTATACACACCTCCAACAAACACGAAAGGATAAAATTAACTGTAGCCTATGAAAGAAAAAACAATTACACTTCAATAGGTGCACGGAACAATACTAATGACAGGGACGGGTCACAGCACAGTAGGACACTGCGTCAAACCACGTGCTCGTCGCTGTCCATGAATACATTGCAACACCGCTCGCTGTTGCCATGGAAACCGTTACCCCGCTCATCTCCTCTACACACCTCACTTTATGAAAATATGACAACTGTTAGCATCCTTCGTTCGTAATAATGATTCAAAGAAACATTCATCAAAAAATAGACCCCACAAGATATCAGGACAGAAACTGGAACTGAAACACATTATAAACCTAAGTAAAGTTAAAATTATTTTTGAACTCAATTCAATTCTGGGAATACATTTTCTAGGTGCCACTGGAATGGTTTGCAGTCTAGTTGCTGTTTGATTTTCAGCTGTCTCTCCAAACTGTTAAACAGGAACGTCACTCATTGAATACAGTACGTATCTAACATGTTCTCAATGGACTCATATAATCACATGTTCATCAATAAAATAAATCAACCTGTTCCAAGGGAAGAAGTAAGTAAATGCATTAGTTTCATACAAAACAAACAGTGCATTAGTTAGAACTGGGATTGAAAATTTAAATAATACTTGCAATTATAGCAGTTAATTTGTATAATAGATATTGTGAAATCCAGCTAATAGGGAATCAGTTATTCAAGACAAGCATTTATTTTGGTCAAACCTGTAAGAACAGAAGCAGATCAATATTTTGTAGTGTTCATTTCAATAATTCATTTTGACCACATCGTCCCTTAATAGGGCCACTGAAGGAAACTGGACAGAAAACTCTCAGAAAGAAATCAGATCTTTTCCCATTGTTCCCATTCTTTTCAAGAATGATGAAGAAGACATTCTAGAAACAGTTTGTAAAGAAAATTGAGCAGTTTTGTATTTATATAGGCTATAGTTAATAAGATTGCCGTTTACCTAAAGTTTGTTTTAAAATTCTGTATGCACATGCCTTGAACAATGTGAACATCGTGTGAAGTAAAATACTACACGGACTCTGGGCCACATTGAGTAGTGGGTGTACCTATCTTCTAGAACAAACGCTAAAGGGCAAATCCAAAAAGGAGGCCACGTGCAATTCAAGATGGCACCCAGGGAGATTCCACAAGGACACGTGAAGTCACGAAGGCATTACCCAAGAAGGTTGTTAACCAATGAGTAGTACGAAGACCTACTATATGCTGTAGAACAAACGCTAATAAGCAACATTGTGACAGAGATACCCCTAGGTCATGTGACGTTACGAAGGATTTTTCAATAGGGTTGCCAACTTGTGAGTACGTGACCAAAGGGGATTCCCCAAGATCATGTGACGTCACAAGGAAAATTCTACAGATTTTTCTAAATCCCCTACACGGCTGTGCTGTTACTAATGTCCACAGATTCAAGATGACGGCTGGTCACGTGACCCAGAGGTGATTCCTCAAAATCATGCTGTACCCCGCTCATCTCCTCTCCACACCTCACCTTATGAAAGGATGACAACTCGCAGCGTCCGTCATTCGGAATTCAGGGTTGACAACCTATGATTATGTGACCAAGTGAGATTCCACAATATAATATGACATCATAAGGGATTTTTCCATTGTCCATGGGATGCCACGTGACAAGTTAAATTTCTTTTTTATTGTACAGCGTATGACCTCACACAATGACACAAGACAATCTTAGAAAGGGAGGAGAAGAAAAGTGAAAAGTTGAATCTTGCTTTGAAACATTGCATGACGTCACGCTATGACATGTGACAAGTCGAATCATGTGAAAAAGAGAGCATTGACCAAGGGCGCATGACTTGACCAACATGTTGACCTTGTTTTGAGACAGCGTATGACGTCACGATATGACAATCGATCAACCCCTCAAGGAGAGGCAGTCACGTGACTTAAGCAACAAGTGGATTCTTGTTTTGAGACATGCATACGACGTCACGTTTCAAAGTACCACGCCATGAAATATGGTAGAATAGACCATCATTATGCTGGGTTGTAACGAGATTCAATGCTTTGGTAAAAACTGTGTATCTGGTTAAAAAATAAAACACTCCATAAATTGAAACATTCATATATGAAGCCATGGCGGCAACAGCTACAGTTATGGTATGGAATCATAGAGTACCTCTGCAGGCAGTGTAGCATACGTATGCATTAAGTGTAACCCAGGAACAATTCAATTGTATGCCTTAACATTCTATGCGAGGAAGGAGAGTTGTTTCATTTATGCGTTTATACATGGCTTTCGTCAGCCTCATATAGTTGTGGGAGTGTGTAGAATTTGTGTTATAATCTGCATTATTGTGGTGTCTGTAATAATATGTGTACTTGTATGACTGAGAAGGAGGTGGCCATGCCATTGTTGGACTAAAATACACTTTATACTAACTTATCGTCGTAGAACTAATTATCATAGCAGAGTCAGGAATCGAGGCCGAAACCACAAGATGCCAAAAGCGCTTATCATTACACCTAGAGGCGGAAAAAGAAGGAGAATATGTATGACATTTATCGGGTGATTGTTTAAATTGTCCTTGTAATAATTATTTCCTGTCTTCCTCAACCAAAACTGTCGGGATAATGAATCATGTTAAACTGGAATATAGTGAAATTATTATATATAGGAAGCTTACAGGCATATGTCAGATGATAAAACATTCACTTGAATGGGAATTACAGGTTGTTCCTAAGATCCGAGGTTTGAATGATGACCTCAGCAATTCTGGGAAGCCATTCTAAGTGGATGTCTCATGGATATTCCGTGAGAAAGTCAATATGTGAGAGTCCACGATATTTCCCATTCCTAGCTCAGCTAATTTACACCCACATACACCTTCATACACAAACCACAAATATTAAAAAATGGCAAATCTTGCTCATACACTTCCAGATTATAAAATTAATACGCAATGAACAATACAAATGTGAACAGTTTTATACTACTGCACTTAAATCTAACAGTAATACAATGTTGATACAATATAAATAAAACAGATTAGCTTGGTGTAGGCAGTAAATTGTTGTATTACTAATTTATTGCTAGGGTGAATAAGTAAGACACTTAGAAGTAAGTTTAAAATTAGAAATGTAAAACATATAGGTATAGTTATAATGCTTTGTCCTTATCATGTAGTATGGATATTAATGTCTTATTTATTCAAAGTGGCGGTTAAGTGTTTTATAAAATGCGATAGACTTATGATTAATACTAGCGAGGTCTCTTATTTAATACCCCTCTCTTAGAAAGTTCCGTGTTAATTGCGCAATTGGATCCTGAGTTATAGATTTTTAAGTTTAAATAAATTCACACACTCAGCCACCATCCTGAATATATGGCCTTGAACATACAAAGTCACATACGGTTCTACAGCAGTACTAATTTTAGATGTTGCATCTCTAAAATATCTAGAGCTACCGGTACCTATTTTTATATTCCATTATTTCAAGATGGCCACTGTGCTGTAGATTCAGCGTGATACTCTTTTATGACTAATGCTAGCAAAGTATTTTATATGGTACGCCAAACTAATGCGTTATTTGTGCTATTGTTTCAAGAGTTAATAATAGACATGTTTTGAAATTACAGCCAGCCGCCATAGTAAATGAATGGAGTCACTCTTGTTTCCATTTGGTCATAGAAAACCATGTACAAGGTTCTAATAAATTTGATATTGTAGCACAAAAATACTTTGAACTATTCATTATCATATTCTATATTTTCAAGATGGTCACTGTGCGTTCTATTCAAGGTGTTATTCTATTGGCTTATATCAGCAATGTCCCTTACATAGTACCTTTCTTAACTAATTTCGTCTTAATTTTGCAGTTACATTCTGAGTGATTTATTATTACGTCAAGCCGCCATCTTGAAAATTTAAAACTAAGATTAATTTGTTTTGGGTATAGGATACCACCTATAAGTTTCTAACTTATATTTAATTTTCGTTATTGTAGTTCTAAAGCATTGTGCTTAAATTATGAAATTTCAGGATGGCCACTGCGTGATGTATTCAGTGTGGTATATTTATCACTATCGCAACTGTGGCCTATTATATAATACTCCTCTCCTGCTGAGTTTCGTCTTAATTGTGCTATATTTTCCTGAGGTATTAATTTATGTATTTTAATAGTACGTCTAGCCGCCACCACGAATGTATGGAATCACTGATCTTAATCATGGTACGCTCTATTTAATTTTCGTTATTGTAGTTCTAAAGCATTGAGCATAAATTATGAAATTTCAGGATGGCCACTGCGTGATATATTCAGTGTGGTATATTTATCACTATCGCAACTGTGGCCTATTATATAATACTCCTCTCCTGCTGAGTTTCGTCTCAATTGTGTTTTATTATCCTGAGGTATTAATTTATGTATTTTAATAGTACGTCTAGCCGCCACCACGAATGTATGGAGTCACTGATCTTAATCATTGGGCATACAAAGCGACTTATCAGGTTCAACCTCATTACTAAATTTAGTTATTATAGCTCTAAGATACTGATATTTTTTAACATTTCAAGATGGCCACTGTACGTTATATTTAGTGTGATAATCTATTGACTAACCCAAGTGAGAACCCATATCTGATACTCATATTTGCCGAGATTCGTCTTACTTACGCAATTACATTTGAATTGTATATTTTAATGTTCTAATGTATCGCGCAGCCGCCATCTTGAATGTATGGGGTTTATTTTTTGCCTTAGCTATGCAAGGCCACATATGTGACCCTAACTTGTCACCAATTTTCGTTAGTGTAGCTCTTAACTATTAAGAGTTATTTAATTTTATATTTTACTATCTGTACCCGGAATGCGTTGAAAGGCCAAATAAAGAAACAAAGTGTTTGTGTTGTTCATTGAAGTGCTTTTAGATACACAATATTTTTAGTATTTTCGTCTGATGCGTACATGAGTAAGTCAGAAGACTTTCCTACGCGTAAGCAGGCCACAAACAGCTGTCCATGTGAGAAGCGTGGAGTTTCCAAATTTTATCCACACACTTGTACGGATTGTCCCCGTGCTTTGTTGATGGTCATCGCAAATGTGAGTCACATTGGAAAAACCTTAACTGCCGTTAAACTGTATGAAATACACTCATTTTTGTAATGACTTACGAGTCACCTGTTGTAAAAGAGATTGACTAATTTAGAAACCCTTCTCGAGATTGCACAACAGCTGACCAATGTGCATTTGTTGATACAAATCAGGTGCCATCTACTGTATAATGGATTTTCTAATTCAGCAACCGTCGCGGGCATGCGACAACAACTCACCCACGATAATTTGTTCAAACGATTAACGTACCAAAATTCATTTATTAAATCGATTCGCGTGCCAACTATATTGAAAAGAACTTACTAAATAAGAAACTTTCGCTGGCGCGCACACGATAACTAACCAAAGTTCATTTGTTGAAACCATTCGTACGCCAACGTATTTGTTGAAACGAATCACGCGCCATCTATTGTAAATTAGATTTACTGATCCAGAAACCTTCTCGGGATTGTGCACAACAACTCACCTAACGTCATTTATTGAAGCGATTAGCGCGCCAACACTCATTTGTTGAAACGGCTCTGATCCACCGATTGTAATATGTATTTGCCAATTCAGAATTCCTCGCGAGCTTGCAGAACAGCTGTTCAAAGACATTTGTTGAGACGACTCAAGTGCCATCTTGTGTAAAATGGATTTCCTAATTCAGAAACTTTCGCGGACGTGCGCACAACAACTCACCAAAGTTAATTTTGTTGAAACGATTCGAGCGCCAACAATCATTTGTTGAAGCGACTCGCACGCCATCTATTGTAAATTAGATTTTCTGATTCGGAAACCTTTGTGCGTGTGTGCACAACAACTCAACAATTTTTCATTGCAATCGCATGAATGGTATAAGAACACATACGGTACTTAGTTGAAACGATTCCCGCGCCATCATCTTGTTGAAACTACTCGTGCGCCACCTATTGTGAAATGAATTTATCAATTCAGTAACCTTCGCTGGAATGTGAACAGCAACTCGTCAAAGTCTCATCGGAATCGGATGAAAGATATGCAGTATGAACGCCTACGGGACTCTATTGAAACGATTTGCACGCCGTCACTCGTTTGTCACTACTTGTGCGCTACCTATTGTAAAATGGATTTACTGATTCGGAAACGTCGCAGGAGTATGCGCAACAACTCAACAAAGTTTAATCGCAATCGCATGAATGGTATATAAATGCATACGGGATTTTGTTGTAACGATTCGCGCGCCGTCACATATTAGTTCTTACTATTTGAGCACTGCTTATTGTAAAATGGATTTACTAATTCAGTAACCTTCGTAGGAGTGACCACAACAATTCACCAATGATTCATCGCAATCGGATGAATGGTATACGAATGCATACGGGACTTTGTTGAAACGATTGATGCGTTGTCACTCATTGGTTGAAACTACTCGTGCACTACCAATTATTGTAAAATGGATTTACTAATTCAGAATCCATCAAGGGATTGTGCCCAACAATTCACCAAAGTTTGATCGCAATCGGATGAATGGTTAAAGACGCATAAGAGACGAAAAAACAAATATTCATATATATTGTACCCTTGGAAGAAGCAGTTGACGAGACTCTGTTTTCGGGGTCATGATCGGTTCTTGTTCTTAGTGTTTTAGAGAAATTTAATTGCTTCCATCAAAGTCCAGGATTCATAGGGTTCACTAAAATTATGAATAACGTGAAAACACAGTTTAAATAAACAACATTTAATAACTGAATCAAAAAAACAAAATTATCAAATAAACCATATCCTCCCTGAATTTACCGTCACAAAAATTTAATCTCGAGGAATAACACAGGCTGAAATGGAATTCAGCCCAAAAAAACATCAGCATCAACTGCTGTACCAAAACAAATGGTGAATAAAATTCCACCTTCAAAAATTGTGTGTTGTGTGCAAGCAGCGATAAGCTCTAAAGAAAATGAACACTTAATTGACGAGAATTCGCTTCCATAACGACTCAATCGAATAAGTCGCGAATCCCCGTTTTGCTGATCGAAGTTACGGCTTATGGGAATACACAAATGAAATGGCTAACACAAATAATTAAATACTGACATACACTATCCCTTTACTAAGAATATCACAAAAATACACGGATGTATTCTAATAAAATAGTCGCCGAATCCAGACTTACACTTGCAAGGCTAGTGGCGCGATAACGTGACATACACAAAAACACAGGTTGACCGGGTATCACCATACATTTACCTAAGAAATTTGGTGTCAAAAAATACCAAAGCAACAACAACAAAATAAGTAAAGCGCCCAGAATGGCTGTACATGACAAGGATAAAGCAATGAGTTTAATTAACATGACACAAGAATAGTCGAGATAACGGCATGAATAACACCCCATTTAAATCGCAACACATTATTATCATTCAGGCTTTAAGATAGTAACCTTACGAAGCAAAATACAGGACTCAATGCCTGCTACTAATGACCTTATCAAAGCCTCTGATCTGCGTGGCCAGTGGACCGCTCACTCACTCACTCACTCGACAAATACCACAGGTGTGTCATAACAAAAATAGACTCCGGGCTTTCCTCAGCTCCAGAGTACCGTAGAACCAAGCCTTCCATAGGCCCCTATTACGCGTGCATTAATTCACAAGACACAACAGACACATTTTGAAAAATCCACTCTGGGATATCAAGATATCGGCCCGCGGGTATCGACTGTCGGAGGAAATGCGGCATAGAAGAGATGAATCAAGTCACTTCCAGCTAGCATTTGATTACACACACACCGTATAACACAAGCACCTGTACTCAACTCCAAGACCCACACACATACACGCCAGATCAGAGTTCCCTACTCTGTCTCCACAAGACAAGTAACAAGTGAATTTAAAATGAAATTATGTTACGATAAAGCTAATGGCTTTTCTTATAAAACGAAATTGCAACAAGGCAATACCACAACTATTATTTAAACAGCCTGACCGACTATAAATTCACAAGACAAATATAATGCCCCCAAATCTGAAATTACTTTAAGCTTACTACAAGATTCATTTATCACCGCGACTCTAGTTTCTTGGTCAAGGAAATAACTCGGTTGCGCGTTAATTGCCATGCGCTCCAACGCGTCATAGAAATCACGTACACAAGACAAAACAAATAAAATCATAAACTCTATATGTACATAAATTGCCGCGGTATGCCCACGAAAACACTAGTATGTCAGCTACAAATATGAACACAAAGAATTTACATTTAAAAATACAAACAAAACAAATATTTACACAATTTCCCATGTAACACTCAACCCGACATGTCCAAAAGTAAATAAATTTAAGTTTTGTACTCATCACTTTCAGCCCACCGTTACGTCATTAATATCGCCCACCATCCTCTCTATGTGTTGGCCTAGCCCATCATAGGCATCTCGGCAATGGTTGAAACGTATGCCTTCCTTCCTCCAATGCCTGTGTAGTTCATCTTGCTGCTACGAGAAAATTCTAGATTAGCACACGCTTAATTCTTGCTAGCTAACTGCTGTAATTTCGACAACTTAATTCGCCGGAAATGTTCGATTAGCATTGCGTCGACTGTCCCTAACGTCTGTGGTATGGTGACCACCTATATAAACACTGAATTTATCGTAAAACTTTCAACAACTTCAATTGCATCGCACACAACTGGAATAGTAATTATGCAGAAATTTACAAGTATTGTGCATCGCACAGATGCGTAAAATGTTCACGTCTCAAACTATCGTCTCGCAGAAGAATTATTTGATGTCCCATGGACATACAAGAGCAGAATATTATGTCCCCTGGACACTCAAGAGTAAAAATCGAATGAATGAATTACACTTCACTCTTTGCAGTATTTATATGATAATGACACAATTTCAAGAGAAGGGATAATCTGCTGAGCTAAATTCTATAATACTAGGGCTACCAACATATGAGACCACTCAAAAAGATCGTGACATTCAGCACGTCGACAATTTAGTCTACCGCAGGCGATTCGATCGTACGGTTGTAAGTAATTAGATTGCCGCCAATTCCTCGATCCCGCCGTCAATCGGCGTCATCTCCTCTCATTGGATGTTCATCTCGCACATTTCGCGGTTCACCTGCGAAACTCCGCCTGTGGGTGTGGTCAAGACATCATCTCTTCTCACTCACTTTTCTCTTTCCTCGTCTGAAACTGGCGGACAATGAAATATTGTAACCATGCTTCAGGAGCATGGCGACGCGCTGTAGGTCCTTCACCTGTCTATAACTCTATCTCTGTGGCTCCAAGAATAAATAAATAAATAAATAAATAAATAAATATAGCCTAGATAATCCCATAAGGGCAAAGGCCTCCTGCGAACAGGGACGTGCTCTGGTTTAAACTCGTTAGGCGAGCAAGTCCTAAGGAGTTGTGTACAAGTTGTTACTCCACTTGCTACACTTCACTGTAGTTCACTTCACTAACACTACATTTCACTTCGCTTTACGTGCGTTGTTTGGCTTGTTACAGGTTGCAGAAGTGTATCTTTCATGTCATAGATGTGCTGTCTACCAGGATCTTTCATTGTTGAAGCTCTCCTTCTCTTCCCTTCTCATAGTTCCATACGTCTCCATTCTTGTCTCTCCCGTGCTATCCTCGTCCAGGGTTTGCCTGTCTTCCTTACGATTGAGTCATCCCAGCGGGTCCTCTGTCTACCTACGTTCCTTCTTCCTGTCCTGGGGTCCCATACCGTTAGTTTGTGCGTCCATCGATCGTCTTTCATTCTGGCCACGTGGCCTCCCCACTTCCATTTTAGTCTGTCAGGTGTTGTCACGGCATCTTTCATGGCAGTTCTTCTTCTTATCTCCTCGTTTCGTAATCTGTCCCTCAAGGAAACTTGAAGGATCTTCCGTTCCATTTTGCGTTGACATACCCGGATTGTTTGCCTTTGCTTCTCTGTTAACGCCCAGGTTTGACAGCCGTATAGCAGTACCGGCATTACACACTTTTCTAGCACTTCTGACTTTAGACTTATTTTCTGGGATTTGTCCATCAATATAAATTTTAAGGACCAGAACTTCTTCCATGCTTGTCCAACTCGTCTCTTGATTTCCTTCTCCTGGGAGCAGTCAAATGACAGGTTTTGTCCAAGATAGACGTATTCCTGTGTGTACGCTAGTGGTTTGCCATTGATGAGGATTTGTACTTCCAGTGAGGTGGTCATCAGTTTTGTTTTTAGGGGGTTCATAGATAGACCTACTTCTTTACTGACAGTGTCCAGGTCCGCTAGCATTTGTTCCAAGTCTGTTGCCGATTTTGCTAGCAGTGCAATATCGTCTGCGAACCGTAAGTGTGTCAGCCTTTCCCCGTTTATTTCGATGCCGTATTTGTTGTCCCATTCCAACTTCCTAAATTGGTTCTCCAGTAGGCATGTGAACAACTTTGGTGAGAGGGGGTCGCCTTGTTTCACGCCTCTCTCTAAGTTGATGTTCGCACCCTCCCTCTCCGTTCTTACCCTCGCTTGGCAGCCTTCGTAGAGCTTTTCGAGTAGTCTGACATATCTCTTTTGTATGCCTTGGCTTCTCAATGCCTCTAGCACACAACTATGTTCCACAGAATCGAAGGCTTTGTTATAGTCTACGAATGCAATGTATAGTTCGAGATTAAATTCCTGCGTTTTTTCCAATAGCTGGTTCATTGCTTGCAGGTGGTCAATTGTGCTAAAGCCTGTCCTGAAACCGGCTTGTTCCACTGCTTGGTTTTCATCTAGTAGTTTAGACATCCTTCTAGTCATGATTTTCGTGAAAAGTTTGTAGAGACTGGCCATTAAACTGATTGGTCTGTAGTTATTAATGTCATCTTTAGCGCCTTTCTTGTGAAGCAGAACAATAACGCTCTGTTTCCATTCTGTTGGAATTTCTTCTATTTCAAGTATCATGTTGAATAGCCTTGTTATCACTTCTATGAGATCCTCACCACCCATTTTCAGATATTCGTTGTAGATGGCATCCTCTCCGGGGCATTTCTCGTTTTTCGCCTCCTGTATTGCTGCTCTGACTTCACTGGTCATGATGGGAGGAATTTCTTCGTCGTGTAGTGCCTCCAGCCCCTTATCACTTTGGTCTGAGTCTCTTCTCTGGTGTGTACTGGAGTACAGCTCTCTGTAGAAGTCTGTGGCCTGTTTCGTTATTTCCTCCCTTGTTGCTTGTCTTTTACCTCTTTTGTCTTTCACTCCAAGCATCCATAGTTTGTCTGGTGCTAGTTCTTTTCTCATCTTTCTGATTGATTTTGATTCTTCTGCGTACTTTCTGATGATTTCTGTGTTGTGGTCTCTAATGTACTTTCTAATTTCCCTTTTTGTGCGCTTATTAAGCTGCCCGTACTCTAACTTTTCCTGGTTGTTATCTACAGCTTGTGCTTTCAATATTTCCCTTACCTCGATTAGGCGTTTGGTACTGTCTTTTACCTTATCGCGCCGTCCCTTCTTACTTCTTGGTATTGCTGAGTTGTTACATGCAGATGTTATACATTTTATGAGTTCTGTGTAGAGGTGCTGTGTGCTTAGGTGGTTTTGTTGCTTCAGGTGATTTAGATTTTGCTGGATTTCTTGGGCGTATTCGGTCTGGTTGATCTGTCCAGGGCTAGTTATCCTGGTCTTGAAGTATGGCCGTCTATTCTTCTTTATTGTTAGCTTTAAGCGCACCATTCTATGGTCGGTGTCGAATTTTAGCCCGTTGATCACTTGAATATCATTTACTTCCTTTAAGTTGTCGGTAAGTGTAAAGTCAATTTGTTTTTTTGTCCTGCCGTTCGGGCCTCTCCATGCCCATCTACTCTCTGGCATTTTCTTGAAGAAGGTGTTCACAATTTTCATGTTGTGTCCTTGAGCAAACTGGATCAATCTGTCTCCTCTCCCATTTCTAATTCCGTATCCGAATGGTCCCATAGGTGATTCGTCTGTATGTTCCTTGATTCCCACTTTACTGTTAAAGTCCCCCATTACAAACGTTCTTTGTGTTTTGAAGTTGTCCAGTGTGTCATCTAGTTGCTCGTAAAAATTTTCAATTTCCTCCTCTGTGCTGTTCTCTGTGGGGGCATAGATTTGTATAATTACGATGGTATTCCCTTCTAGATCTAAGGACAGTAGCGCAATTCTCTCTGAGATTCCTCGAATTTCCCGAATGTTGTTTTAGGTGCTTCTTGATCATGAAGCCCACTCCTTTTTGCCCTTTGGTTTCACCGATGTAGCTGAAGATGTCTCCATTTGGTTTTTCTCGGATTCCTTCGCCGAGTTATCTTACTTCACTAAGTCCTAGTATGTCGTACTTTATGTTTAAGAGAGCATTTTCCAGTTCAAGTTCCTTGTCTTCAGTTCTCAGAGACCTTACGTTGAGTGTGGCAAGTATTAGTTCTTTCTTTGTTACCGCCGGTTGCTTGATCACAGTGCGGCGGTCAGCTCCCCGTTTTTTTAGATCCTCCCAATTAATCCAGTGACCGTTAAGGAGGATCTTCTGGTAGCCCACTTTCACCTCACTGTTACCTTTGCTCCTCTCCTCCCTGGCTATCTGTCTTAATTTCGCTTGTACTGCTCTTTCGTTCTTGGTGAGGTCGTCGTCAACATAGAGGTCTTGCCCCTTTAGCTTGTGTTTGTTTCTCATTATTTTCAGCTTGTCTGCAAAGTGTTTAAATGTGACTCTCACTATCTCTTTACCGTGACTGTCTCTCCCAATCTGCAATACGCTTTCTACCTTGACTTCAGTTTCTATTTTGTCCAGTATAGATTTGACTTTGCTTCCTAGCTCACTGTTTGTTAGGTTCTCATGTAATAGCTCTTTACTTTTAATGACAATGTTGTTCTTTCTTTCCCTCTTCAATCTTTGCTCCTCTTGTAGCTCTAGGGCATGTATTTTCTCGGATAGTGTGTCTAGTTTTTCTTGGGCTCCAAGAAAGGATGTTGTAAATATCTTGCAGCTCCTTCCTTTTGTCATATGGAATGTCGATGCGACCCTTCGTTTCCAACTCAAGTACCTGGATATTGTGACATCATAGCAAGTTCTGGCTTCAGCAGTGCCAGTATTTCATACAGAAAGAATAAAATTTAGAATCATTAATATGGGTCCAATATTAAGGGTTCAATATACATACGGTGTATTTAAATACAACCTCTGACCGAAAAGTTCGGTGAATGGGTCTATATTGCGAACGGATTGTTGGCGTACCTGAAACAGCAGTTACTGTCCTTCAAAGTAGTCCCCATGGATGGTAATGCACTTCAGAGGATGTCTGTACAAGTCCTGGAAACTATTTAGGGATAGCCTTCAGTTGGACTCACATTACGTTGGATGTCCGAAACGTCCGAAAACCTCTGGTCCTTCATGGCTTTTCGGTGACCCTGGACTTGGACCCCGCCACTCCATACTTCGACGCTTGACTTCGGGGTCACACCTCAGACACCAGGGCTCGTCGCCCGTGACGATGGTTTTCAGAGCCATTCCATTCCATAAAACATTCACCCTTCTCACTGCCGCCGGCCGAACAGGTGTGCATGGTATGTTGCATAAATTCATCCTTCTCACTGCCACCCGCCGAACAGGTGTGCATGGTAGGTTGCATAAATTCATCTTTCTAAACATGCACTGTGTCAAACAGGTCTTACACGTTGCGTTGTGTGTCGCCAATGTTGCCAGGTCGACTGTTCTGACTTTATTCACCGAATGCAACGTGTCGAGGATTTTGAACACCATCCCAAAGGACGCCTTCTCGCAAAGTTTCCAGGACATGTATCGCGGGAGGGGACTATTTCGAAGGACAGTAGGGTCACTGTCGTGCAATGTTCATCTATGTTGATAGTACAGAACTATTCACCGAACTTAATTGTCACAGGTTGCATATACTGTATATATTATAACTTCACATGGCAGCTGCGTGTAATATTCATTCTCATAGATTCAACACATTGGAAAGAGAGGGGCCTTATATAAAACTGCCTGAAAGCCAGTTACTGTGAGCATCGATTCATTGGATAATATATTATAGATTCTTGCATGATTCGCAAGGTCGTCATCTTGAAATAATTCAACTGTAGTTTGTTCTCCGGACGCTTTCCACATGAAGGTAGTCATCATTCGATTTAAGCTTTGAACGCATGAGAGACCGCCATTTTGTTTTCGTTGAGATGGTGGCGACGTAAAACATGACACTTAGGTGCTCTTTAATAGCGCTACCTCTGTAACTAATTTGATTCAATTCAGTCTCGTCGTTTTGGTATTGATAGGGGAAGGGGACAGACATACACATGTACACACATACATACACAAACAGAAACACGGCCATTTGGCCCGTGACAACGGTGACAAGAACAGGCATACTTTTTGAAAAAGACTGTTAATCTGAAGGTGTCATAGGATTAAGAATGCTGCATTTAATGGTCTAGGGATGTGTAGGCTACTGAGCTTCTGTTCAAAAGGTCTGGTGCAGTGCTACATTATCGACATAATACGTAGGTTGGAAGTCAGCGGATGTGTCATGTTTGATTATTTTCAAGATATCTAATCATTCGTCGATTATGTTTTTTATTATTTAGCGTATGACTTTTAGTGCAGGGAGTGTCCGAGGACATGTTTTTCTCGCCAGTTTGTAGCTGCTTCTATGCTTCACCCATAGGGTGGGCTACAAGTACTGTCGCGTGTGGAGTGTTGTCTGGGGAGGAAAGTTTGAATGTAAGGACGAGGAGTTGGAAGGTAGCGGCTGTAGCCTATAGTTAGGGACCAACCCCGGCATTTGCCTGGAAGTAAGATGGAAAACTACAGAAGACCATCTTCAAGGTTGCCTGCGGGGGGATTTGAACCTTCTCTCCTCCCGGATGTGAGCGACTGCCAGCAGCTACGCCATAACGACCACGGCTAACTCACCCGATGTCGATTATGTGATATGGGCTTAATCAAGATACTCATTTCTGTGTAGCATATAGATGCTCCAATATGCAATAGAAGAAAAAAGATATGAACTCACAAAAGCTTCATTTCCACAGGTAAGCACTGTCTCTGTGCTTAGTTACAAATGTGGTATTTTCCAATGATATGGTAGGACTACGGACAAAGTTATTTTCGAGTTGACATTTGTAATTAAGCACTCTGCAATATTTATGGATACATCTTACATCAATTTTTTATATAATAGGGCTACATGGCATAGACAAATACACGTAAACCTATTAAGGTAATATGTTCGAATTATCTAGTTATTTATTGTTTTTAAGGGGCGGAACAGTGAGGTCATTAGAATTATCTATTTACAGAATTATAACTTGCGGTTGCTTATAAAAGATTTCCATAGAAACATCCAGAAATATTAAGGAAATGTATGGCTGTAAGGAGGATCGACTAGACCCCAACAAAATAAGTTACAGTTTTACCTGCAGTGAACACTTTTCTGCTACATGTCTGGTTCATATAGAAACAAGCCACTTATTAAAGAGGACCCAGTACTTGAAATGTTCAATTTTCTACATCATCTGCTGCAGCTTAAGGATAAAAATCATGAAGAACAATCAGGTTGGAATATATTTTCATGTAGTTCTATCTAGGCATTTCAGTATCAATCTAATATTAATATCTTGAAGTACTGGTATTTCGGCGTAAGTTCCGCTTAGTTTACAAGAGGCATTTCGTCTAATTGCACTCTTTTATTTGTATCTCGCCGTACGTACTTATACGTCAAACAAACCTGTATGCCGTACACCACCAGGCCAAAGTAGTCGCACCGGAAACCGCACTTCGCTCCCATAGTGTCGACATTCCAACGTGGTGCCTGGTGAAAGCTGTGCAAATAGTGCTGTAGTAAATAAGCTTCAAATTACTGGTAAATTGTTGTGTTCGAGGTGCAAAAATATAGGAACGGACTCCAATTTGTGTTCATCTTGCGCGATAAAGGTAAAAAACGCGAATGTAGTGGTGACTAGGGCCAAAGCAAAGCTAGTTGAGGAAGCCGCGTGTGAAAGCATCACAACTTGTGAACACGACTGTGATTATCGGGAGCTTAAAAATGAATTAGCGTCTAAGAATGAAATAATCAGGTTACTGAAGGAGGATGTGAGAAGACTTGTTGGAGAGAATGAACGTTTAAGTATAGACCAGGGAGAAAGAAGAGAAAAGTGGACTCATGTTGTGAAACGTGGTACTGGACCAACTAGGGCAAATTTTAGGCCTATGATCGTGGACAATAGTGTGTGTGGGTGCCGCTTAAGAACTCATTTGGGGGACTCCAAGAAGTAAGGGACGATAAAACATCAGTGAAAAAAGTGTACCTAAGCCTACTAAACAACAGAAGAAAGTAGGTAAAGTGTTGATTTATTCGGACAGTCACGGACGCGGAGCAGCAGCGAATATCTTGGCGAGTTTTGGTAACATGGCAGTCACTTCAATAGTGAAATCGCGGCATCATTTACTGCAGTTGTGAGTGGATCAAAAAGTGGAACAGCTTCGTTATCTTCGAGTGATTTTGTGGTGATCGTTGGCGGCTCTAATGATGTTTCAAGAAACGAAGGTAAAAATGTGATCAGCTCCCTGAAAGGAATTCTATCTTCGCTCACCCACACTAACGTCGTAGTTGTGAACCTTCCCCACAGGTATGATATAATGGAGAAATCCTATGTAAATGAAGCTGTGAAAGACACGAATGTAGGGATTGCGAAGGTATGTAAACATTTTCGCAATGTTCATATGCTAGATGTTAGTAGGTTGGATAGAGCTATGCACACTAGACACGGTCAACTTTTGAATAAGCTAGGTAAGGAAGTCTTAAGTTGTGAAATAAGTAAAATTATTAACATGAAGTTAAAGGAAAAGGTAGACACCATTACATTACAGTGGGCACTTGGGTATCAGAACCAGGGAAACTGTCAGAAGAAGCTGGATCTGAAAAACAGATTCAGCAGGTGTATTCAGAAACCACTAATAGTAAATTAAAAGGGTTCAATATTGATTATTATATGCATATCTACCATCAGAATATTCAACATCTAAGTAATAAAGTAGATCATTTAAATAACCTCATAAATTCAAAAAACTACAGTGTAGCTGTGTTCACTGAAAATTGGTGTGAGAGGGAGGATATAAAAACCATGCATCTAGATAATAATATACTAGCCAGTAGTTACTGTCGAGAAGAAATGAAAGGTGGGGGTGTGAGGCTGTACTGTAAAATAAATGTTAGATACCAGGAATTGGGGTGGGTAAACATTTTCGCAATGTTCATATGCTAGATGTTAGTAGGTTGGATAGAGCTATGCACACTAGACACGGTCAACTTTTGAATAAGCTAGGTAAGGAAGTCTTAAGTTGTGAAATAAGTAAAATTATTAACATGAAGTTAAAGGAAAAGGTAGACACCAATACATTACAGTGGGCACTTGGGTATCAGAACCAGGGAAACTGTCAGAAGAAGCTGTAGAAGGGATCATGACTTTGATGTTCCAGGTATTTTAATTCAGCTGAATGATGATTTTGAAATATTTATAGCAGGAGTATATAGAGCCCCAAGTGGTAATGTGGAAATATTCCTAAGACAGTTTGATTTACTTCTGAATAAAGTAGCCAAAATATATCGAAAGAGAATAGTAGCCGGTGATTTCAATATAGACTGGTTCGCACATGACAGGTCCCTCGAGACATTCAAAGACATTGTATTGTCATTTGGCCTTAATAATCTTGTCAAGGAGCCAACTAGGGTAACTAAACATTCTGAAACATTAATCGATTACATTATTACTAACATGCCAGACGAATTAAGTAATTGCACTGTTGTGGAAAATTTTGTATCTGACCATCGTGGCCAGGAATTAAAAATTGCATTTCCTCATGAATCTCAATTAAATCAGTCTACATGGAAGTACACTCGAAATGAATCTAATAATAATGTAATGAAACTCACAGAAGAACTTGGTAATGTTGATTGGGGGAAGTGAGGAATATTAGGGATGTAAATGCTGCCTGGAAAAAATTATGTTCTATTTTTAAAGTGTGTCTTAATTTATCCTGCCCATTACTTAAAAGAATAAATAGGAATCACCAGAGCACTAAAACAACAAAACTGTCTGATCTCTGCCATAGAGCAGTGGTGCTTTTACGAGACTTCACCCGATTGGAAGATATACGTATTTCACATTCTTCTTTATTGGTAGGTAATTAGATTAATTCTATTAGGTAGTAATAATTAAATTAAATTTAGTGTAATTTGGTGTAAACATCTAGGCTAACTTAGATCTCTAGTATGACGACAGTAAACAGTGTTAGTGTCTCGTCAGGTTGTGTAACCGTAACGGATTTATGCTCGTCGTGCAAAATAAAAGTAAAAAATGCAAATAAAATCATCACAAGATCTCAGGTAAAATTGAATGAGGAGAAAAGTGAAACCGATTGTCGTAATGTAGGCCTACCGCTACCGTCATGCGAATGTCATAACCTGAGAAACGAACTGTCCTCAAAAGACGAAATTATAAAGCTGCTAAAGGAAGATATTGCTAAGTTAATGGAAGAGTTGAATAAATTAAAAGGAAACAGAGAGGAAAGCAAGGAAACTTGGTCGACAGTGATTGCTGGTAAGGTAAGATTGAATAAGCCTAGGCCTATAAATGGAGTACATGTAACTGAAATTCCCGTCTCAAATTCATTTGGAGTGCTTGTCGAAGAAAATGATGACTTTCCTCAAGAAGAAAAGAAGAAAGTGATAAAGAGAAAATCCAGGAAGATGCGGATATTTGCGGATAGCCACGGGCGAGATGTAGCAGCAAGCGTATTGGAGAGAAGCCGAGAAATGGAGGTCACTTCGACAGTGAAGCCAGGAGCTCAAATTGCAGAAGTCACGAACGGGATGATAGGAGAGTGTGCGTCCCTTACTGCAAAGGACTACGCAGTGATCATCGCTGGAGCAAACGACGTCTATAGAAATGAGAGTAAAAAGGTAATCAAAGATTTAAAGGGTACATTGCCATCCATGCAAAAAACAAATGTCATTATTGTAAACATTCCGCAGAGATACGATTTAATTCCCAAGTCATGTGTAAATGTAGAAATAGAGGCTACAAATGGAAAAATTCATAAAATTTGTAAGAGTTTTCCAAATGTCCAAATTGTAGATGTAAGTAAATTAGACAGGAAGTTCCACACTCGGCATGGCCTACACTTAAATAGATTAGGAAAAGAGTATCTTAGTGATGAAAACTGCAAAATTGTAAATTCAAATGGTAAGAATAATTCTACAGTAATATCATTAGAGTGGAAGCAGGGAAACTGGTAGAAGATCTTTTGAAGTCAAATTTAACGGAGTGCAACAATGGTATTTCGGATTTGTCTAGCAACAATAATAATAACAATTATGATAATAATGTAAATAAATCACCAACACAAGCTTGCAAAAGTAACAAATTTAAAATTTACCACCAGAATGTCCAGTCTCTTTATAATAAAATTAATTACATAAATCTAATGCTTAAAAATGAACTTAAAGACATCTCAGCACTATGTATTTCAGAACATTGGCTGAAAGAGGAACAACTCGAATTAATTCAATTCCCGGGGTTTATACAAGCTAGTAAATACTCTAGATCTAATATTAGCCATGGTGGTACTTGCATCTTCTTAAGAAATAATTTAGATCAATAACAGATAACAGCTTATGATTATCTAATTATGGAACAGGATTTTGAATTCTCTGCCGTAAAAATTCAGCAGTTTAAGTTAATAATTGTATGCGTATACCGTTCTCCGTCAGGAAGGTTTCCTTTATTTATAGATAAATTACAATTGTTACTCAATAACATGAGCAAAGTAAATTTCGATATAATAATTTGTGGGGATGTAAATGTGGATTTCTTAAAACTTGATAGAAATTGTGAATTATTAACACAGTTACTAATTTCCTATGGACTGAAACTTACAGTAAATACACCGACAAGAATAACAAAATTTAGTAAAACCACTCCTGGTCAAATTTTTATAAATACAGATAAATATCACCATTCAATAGAAGTCTATTGTCCGGGTTTTAGTGACCACCATGGACAAATACTGAGTTTTGAAGTATCCGAAGTAATCAATAATAATGATAATGGAGTAAAATCAAAGTGCAGGTCATTCACTGAATCAAATGTTACATATTTCAATGACTTATTAAATAAGGAAACATGGTCAGAAATTTATGAACTAGAAAATGTAAATGATAAATTTAATGCATTTAACAGTACCCTAAAACACTATTTTGAAATAGCATTCCCCTTTAAACGAAGAACTGTTCAAAATAACAAAACTAGCAATTGGATAACAACAGGGATTATAAATTCATGTCAAAGAAAGAAATTTCTACACAAATTATATAAACAATACCACACAACACCTGAATTCAATTTATACTACAAAAAATACACTAGCATATTAAATAAGGTAATAAGACTAGCAAAGAAAATGCATAATGATAATTTTATTTCCCAATCATCTAATAAAAACAGGGCTATGTGGTCCGTGATAAAGAAAGAAACTGGAAAATCTGCTAAAATACAAAGGAACATTACACTGACCAGAAATAATAAAGTGATTAATAATCCAGAGGAAATAGCAAACACTTTTAATGACTATTTTCTGGAAATTCCACAAAAATTAATAAATAAATCACAGGTAAATACACTAAATTCTAATAATAAAATAAATATATGCAGTGATTCTTTATTTATAAATCATGTCACAAGTGAAGAGGTAAGAATAGTTATAAAAGAGCTAAAAAATAAATTCTGTGCTGGCATTGATGGCATCCCTGATGCAATTTTAAAGAAATGTGCAGAAAATGCTTTCGATAAATGCAAGAATAGGCCAGTTACATGTTCCCTATTGTCAATTAATTTCAGTATACTATTACTACATTCGTAAATTGCTGTCTATGTAGAATTTTCCGTTCTAAATCCATGTTGTGAGTTTGATAATATTTTATTTTTTTCTATGAAACTTATCAGTCTCTTATACATAATTTTTTCCACAATTTTTGCAATACCAGTTGGTAAGGTAATAGGACGATAGTTATCTAATTCATCTTTTGAACCGTTTTTGTGCACTGGAATTACTTTTGATAACTTCTAAATATCCGGGTAAGTTAGTTCTTTTATTTTATGCATGTAAATTCTGACGTGTCCTATATCAAAAATGTATTGAATGCATGTATTTGATCAAATGGAATTAATAAAAATCTATCTATCTAGGAAAAAACAAAACATGATTGATGCTTTTGATAGCTACAAGCAAACAGGATTGAAGCCTTATAAAGATAATTATAAAAAATTTAAAGTAGAATATTATGAAGAAATAAAAAAAATTAAAGCACAAGAATATGAAAATAGAATAACAAATTCTAACAACTTTACCAAAGAAGTATGGCAAATAGCTAAATATATTTCAGGTCTTAATAAAAGCAACACAGGGGAAAATATTTCGATAAATATCAATAACAATGTTGTTAATGCACCTTTACAAGTAGTAACAGCATTCAATGATTATTTCATTCCGCCACCCGTTAGGAACAGTGTGAATGTAAACAGTAATAGAGCAAAATGTAATGATCATAATGTTGTAGGAAATAAATGTGGTAATAGCAGTATAAAGCAAATCACATGTAATAAGTCAATCTTCCTGAAACCAACTACCAAAGATGAAATAAGTAAGATAGTCAGAAAATTAAAAAATAAACATAGTCATGGTTGGGATGAAATTTCACCCTGGTTGTTGAAACAGTGCTATGGTCCAGTCCTAGACATCTTAAAGAGCATCTTCCCAGACATACTAAGCTATCCATTGTTAAACCAATTTTTAAAAAGGGCGACAGACATCAACTAGGTAACTACAGACCGATCATTTGTAAAATTTTAGAGTATGTGATTTACCATAGAATAATTGAGTTTATTGATAAGAATGATTTAATAAATAAGAATCAGTTTGGTTTCAGGAAGGGCTTATCAACTATAGATGCCATTGCAGAATTTTATGAAACTCTGCTTGTTTCTCTTGATGATAATAAATGTGCTGTTGGGGTTTTCGTAGATTTGACAAATGCATTTGATACAGTAGATCATCAATTATTATTGGATAAGGTAGAGGCTTATGGTATAAGGGGAATAGCATTGGAACTGTTAAAATGATATTTGAATAATAGATGGCAATTTACAGAAATTCCTTTTAAGAATGGTGAAAATATATCCAAGTTCCAATCCACTCCTGGTTTAGTTTTAAAAAAAGGTGTACCTCAACGTTCAATCCTTGGTCCTCTCCTTTTTATTCTCTATGTAAATGATGTACCACAGTCAAAATATCGTTTGATTGTTCCGTATGCTGACGATACCTCAATTTTGAACTGGAACTGTAATAAAACAATTACTCTTCAAGAAACTCAAAATAGTATTGATCTTGTCACTCAATATTTTAATGAGGTACCGGTAATGTTAAGTGTAAACCCTTCAAAAACCAACTTTGTAATATTTAACAAGCATAAGGGAACCAATTTACAGTAGAAGTAGATCGAAATCTTTACTCTGGATCTGATTTTACTCAATAGGTAGCCTCAGCAAAATTTTTGGGTATTACAATAGATCATAAATTATCATGGGAAGAGCATATAAATGAAATCTGTAAAAAAAAATAACAAAAACTCCTTCGTTTTATAGAGAATTTCAATATACTTAAGCAGCGAATATCAATTAACACTCTTCTATGGATTAATACATTCACAGATATCATACGGTATTGAGATATGGGGTGGGGCAGCAAATAGGAATATGGAGAGAATATTTAAACTGCAGAAACGAGTAATACGATACTTGTTTGGGTTGAAATCGAAAGTATCATGCAGAGTTGCATTTAAGAAGCATAATATTTTAACAATATTTTCATTGTATATTTTCAAAGTTATCTTGCTTGTAAGGGAAAATCAACATAAAGTTGTCACAATCAACAATGTCCACAATCATGAAACCAGAGGGCAGAATGACTATTTTCAAAAGAGGGTAAATAAACAATATGCAGAAAAGGATCCTTTCAAAAAGGAGCTATATACCACAATAAGCTTCCAAATCACTTAAAATCTTTGACTGGAACTGGCTTCAGAAAGTCTCTCAAGATATACCTAGCCCAGAAAGTGTTGTATTCTTTAAGTTAATTTTAAAGAAACATGTATCTATTTAATTATGTAAAAAAAAGTTGTAAATATGTAAATTTAACTGTGAGTATGTTGTGTGACGTATCCAATTCTGTATGATGCAGGTTCTGGAAATAATGAGTTTTGTATTGTATTGTATTGTATTATTGTATATATATTATTTCAGTAGTATAGATCCCTCCTGCGGCACTCACAAGCGACCGATCGAGAAAATGAGCATTCAAATGAAAGAGAATAGACATTAGTAGTGACGAATTGCACTTTAATTCCATTTAATATCAATATTTTCTTAAAATAAAGACTTTTAAAAACCTGTACGAAGTGTGCGATTTGCAGAAACTGTTGATGCATGAAGATACGCTCCATAATTTCCGTCCACTTCACACTTTGGTCACTGTGACGCTCGTTTTATGTCATTTTAACATCCTGAGGTCTTTCCTTTATCATTTTGCATGGATTTCATAAACAGTAAATGAAAGGAATGTGTAGATCCTACTCAAATCGTATAATTTTATAAATTAGCAGTGACGAATTGCATTCTAATTTCATAAATATAAATTTTTGCAAAAGTGTGAGATTTGCATATACTGATGCTCAAACATGCTGCAATCATGAGTTGTCGTCGAAACCCTTCAAGCTATTAAACGTTAATTATTTTACAGTTTTTTCTTCTGCATTCTAATTTCATAAATATCGATCATTTCGAATGGTTTCCTGAAACAGTATAACAATGGAATTAGTAGGCCTACTATAATCGTATAACCGGTGAGTGTTAAGTCGTCTAAAACCTTAGAACTATTAAACATTAAGTTAATTCTTTTACAGGTTTTTCTTCTATCATATCCCATGGTTTTCAGAATCAGTAAATCAATGGATTGAGTACTCAAATCGTATAACCGACGAGTGTCACTGCTAAGCTTTCAGTGAATGGACTCAGCAAACACATGATTTAAACTCATTCGTCTAAACAATGGACTTATGAAATTTCATGTTTGTTAAATTCCAGGTTTGTTAATATGCCGCGATACAGGTTTTTCTTCTGTATTCTAATTTCATAAATCTCGATTTTTGTAAGAAGTTTGCTATTTGCAAATACTGTTGCTGTAACATGCTGCAATTATGAGTTGTCGTCTAAAATCTTAAAACTATTCAACGTTAATTCTCTTACAGTTTTTCTTCTATCATTTCGCATGGTGTTCGGAAACAGTAAATTAATGGATTCAGTACTCTAATCGTATAACCGGTGACTGTTACGTCGTCTAAAACCGTAGAACTACCGGTATTAAACGTTAATTCATATACAGTTCTTTCTTCTATCATTTCCCATGGTTTTCAGAATCAGTAGGCTAAATCAATGGATTGGGTAGACTACCGTACTCAAATCGTATAACCGGCGAGTGTTACTGCTATGCTTTCAATCAATGGACTTAGCACACACATGATTTAAGCTCATCCATCTAAACGATGGATTTATTAAATTCCAGGTTTGTTAGTAGGCCTATGCCACGATACAGGTTTTTCTTCTGCATTCTAATTCCATAAATATCGATTTTTGTAAGAATTGTGCTTTTTGCAAATACTGTTGCTCTAACATGCTGCAATTATGAGTTGTCGTCTAAAACTTTAAAACTATTGAACGTTAATTCTCTTACGGTTTTTCTTCCATCATTTCGCATGGTTTTCAGAAACAGTAAATCAATGGATTCAGTACGGCACTCAAATCGTAAAACCGGTGAGTGTTACGTCGTCTAAAACCTTAGAACTATTTACAGTTCTTTCTTCTATCATCTTCTATCATTTCCAGGTTCGTTAATATGCCGCGATACAGATTTTTCTTCTGCATTCTAATTCCATAAATATCGATTTTTGTAAGAATTGTGCTTTTTGCAAATACTGTTGCTCTACTGTAACATGTAGCATCTACAAGTTGTCGTCTAAAACCTTAAAACTCTTGAACGATAATTCTATTACAGTTTTTCTTCTATCTGGTTTTCAGAATCAGTAAATCAATGGATTGGGTACAGGTTTTTCTTCTGCATTCTAATTCCATAAATATCGATTTTTGTAAGAAGTGTGCTATTTACAAATACTGTTGCTGTATCATGCTACAATATGAGTTGTCTTCTAAAACCTTAAAACTATCATCATCATATAAGCCTCATAAATTAGCAGTGACGAATTGCATTCTAATTTCATAAATAACAATTTTTAGAAGTGTGCTATTTGCAAATACTCTTGCTGTAACATGCTGCAATTATGATTTGTCGTCTAAAACCTTAAAACTATTGAACGTTAATTCTCTTACAGTTTTTCTTCTATCATTTCGCATGGATTTCAGAAACAGAAAATCGATGGATTGAGTACTCAAATCGTATAGTTTCATAAATATCGAAAAACCGGTGAGTGTTACGATGATCCAATTCTCAGTGATTGCCTTCTTAGGTTAGGGAACGTACAACTTGGAATTCTGACTGAAATGTATCGAATAACCGGTGAGTGTTACGGCTAAGCTGTCTATCAATGGACTCAGCACACAAATGGCATTATCAGTGACGAATTGCATTCTAATTTCATAAATATCAAAGAAAGAAACCAGCCACATCACGCTCTCATGCTGACGCTCCACTCGGGAAAGCGAAATCTCCCCTGTAGGTAACGTGCAAAGGAGTTTAGCGCTGAGCGCTCCCACACAGGACCGGGAATGCTGCCCTGCAGGCAGTGTGCGAAGGAGTCAACGCTGATCGTTGCACTTAGGAACAAGGAAGCCTAACTATAAGCGGGGCGTGAGGAACTTATCCAACGAGGGCTGTCCTGATAAGGGAGAAAGAGGCTCCTCAGCCAACAAGATAAAGCAGGAAATCTTGACCAAGATGCTTTCTACCCGGAGTGCACCCAGATGCAAAGAAAGGAATTCTGCTTGATATGTCAGAGGCAATGCACTAATGAGGACAGCACAATCGAATGCGATAGGTGCAGAGAAAAGATCCACGAGAACTGTACCGGCCTCATTGGTCAGGAAGTCAGAGACCTTGAAAGAAAGAACAGGAAACTGATATGGCTGTGTGAAACGTGTAAACCTGAGGCACTGGACATGAATAAGTCCTGTACGGTGGTAATAGCCGCCCTTGCCGAAAAGGTCGAGGACCTAACACAATACATCAAAACCCGTCTTCAGGAAAACATGGAAAATGAGATCAAAGAAGCAGTATACAATGCTCACAGACAGAAACCAGCTGCAGCACGCTCTCATGCTGACACTCCACTCAAGAAAGCGAAAGCACTCCTGTAGGTAATGTGCAAAGGAGTTTAGCGCTGAGCACTACCACACAGGACCGGGAAAGATGCCCTGCAGGCAGTGTGCAAAGGAGTTTAACGCTGATCGTTGCACTAAGGAACAAGGAAGCCTCTCTGTAAGCGGGGCGTGAAGAAGTTTTCTAACGAGGGCTGTCCTGATAAGGGAGAAAGAGGCTCCTCAGCCAACAAGATAAAGCAGGAACTCTTGACCAAGATGCTTTCATAAATATCGAATAACTGGTGAGTGTTATGATGATCGAATTTTTAATGATTGTCTTCTTAAGTTAGAGAACGCACAGCTTGGAATTCTAACTGAAATGAAAATGATGTTCTAAAATCATTTGGTTGGAATAAAAACATAACAACCTTTCTCCTTAAGTCACTCATTATAAACTTATTGGGGAAAGTATGACTTATGAACATAAGGGATTTCACGCACGATCCGCTAGTTACCTATAGTTCAATGGTTGGTGTCTATCTACCTACTGCAAACAGCAACATGGCGCAGTAACCTAGCCTGCATTGCTACGTCATGGACTTAGCTGTCTTTCATTAGTGATTTCACATCACATTGTCTGCTGTCCACATGATGCAGCTCTCGAAAACTACCCCGTAACGTGTGGTGGTCACACCGTCACGTCCTTCGAGAGCGTTCCAACCTGCTATATAAAGCCGGCTTACTTCGCTACCATCAACTGAATTTACCGAGCAGACTGCACGCCGCTCCTGCTAGGTCTCTCTTCAGAGGATCAACAACTTCTGAGCTACAAGCTATGTGATTGGCAACATCTTTGTCAAGGAACGTTTCAACTGACGAACCTTAATGTGTTACCTTGAACTTATAAAATCAACGTTCCCTAAACAATCATGAAGAAAACAGACATCTGAAGTATATACCAGTTACGTATTCAACATGAACATTCGAAGAACCAGCTAACATTTGCTTCTAATGTACTGATCTCGGGGCTGTGCTTAGCAGGCCGTGCATACTTAAATTGGGTCCAATACCAACGCCGCATAAATCAAAGACAATAGACAATGAGTGTTTTTTCTTAGTTTGCATAAGGGACATCAGCCTCCCTACTTATTCCAGTTACCTCGTTTCAAATGCAGCTCCAAGCTGTTTAAAGCATAAATTATGCTTTTGTTGTTACTGTCTTTCAAATATAAATTGTATCTTAGTTGAAAAATTCTACCGTCATTTGTGCCCTGTTGCCCTTGCAGTTTTTCCTTTGTCATTAAACATTGCATTTTGTGTTTGTTTACCTTATAACCAACCAGTTTCTCGAGCCTGCACTTGTGCTTGCTCCGTCTGCGCTATTGTATTGTTCCCATTACAAACACTAATAGGCCTATAAACATTAAAGATGAATTCGCGCAATTGAACATTTCTTTGAACATTAAGTTATATTCCTGCTTTCAGTTTAAATAATGTTTCTGTTAACATAACAAGATGTTCAGTAAAGAACATATAGCCTACATTCTCCTAAATGCATGGGTATAGTTATAACTCTTTGTCCTTTTCAAGGAGTGTAATTGAATGTTGTTGAAATACAACGTGCTATACGGATATTATTCGTTGATTGAATGAATCCTCAACTGAATTATATCTACACACACTAATACAGCCATCACAATAACACAGGTTATCAGACAAAATTCAACATTCACCCAAACGCACGGGGCTAAATGACCATGATGTCCATGCATCCCAAATGAAACAACAGCTTCCTACCCAAATCCTTACTCGTATAAAAGTACACACACTACTGTAGCAAGCCATCACACATATCACAGTGACACAGGTTATCAGACAACTTCTACACACACCCAAGTACACGGGGCTACAAGATCATGATGCCGCAAAACCCCTAAAGAATCAACAACAAAAACAACAACAGTAATAGACTCTACCGCGGATCAAGGACAATGAATTTTAATCGATATAGTCGAGTGTTGAAATATGTGGTGTTATAAGTAGTCTATATATATATATATATAATATTTTCGATCGCAAATACACACTATATATGCGTAACATTATAACGTGTGAGTAGTTAAAAATCAATAAATACAAAAAACGAAGTTTAAAAAAATTGAACCTGTTGGGATTTGAACCAGGAACCTCCAAACTACGAGATAGCGACGCTACCACTACGCTAAACACGCTCAATGCTAACGTTGCGTTAATAACAGCTTTAGTATAACTGCCTAGAATACATATGATACTAAATATGTATTATTTTGTTCGGTACATTCCTAAAAGGATAGAAACTTACGAAGTTACGGAAATATATGGATTTACGAGCAAAAAATAGCCGCCATTTTGACAACGGGACGGCACGGACAAGCAAGATACGGCACGATCAGCCTGAACTATTAATCACTACTGCGGTTACATATTCTATTTTAAAATGATAATATCCTATCGGTCACCTCTTTGAGGACAGATTAAACCTCCCTGTGTACGATGAGCGTATTTGGTAAGGCCAGGCCTTGTTGAATCGTAAGTTACGGTTAGGCTATAATACTTGCATGATTCATACATCCACCATCTTGAAACTATTTGGCTGATGACATTGTAGATTGGGTAAAAGACGCTTTACACATTAGGGTAAATTGTAGCAATGTTTGGTAGAGATCGGATGATTAGGTCAGTCGTAATTTGATTTAAGCTCAGAACATTTCGGTGGGCGCCATTTCTTTTTTGTTATGATGGCGGCAATATACAACATGACACTGAGTAGTCCCTTGCTAGCACTACCTCTGTACCAAAGGTGGTTCGATTTAGTTTCGTTGTATTCTAATTGATATGGGGGCTCGATTTGCACACATACACGGCTGCCATCTTCAAACTATTGGGCTGATGAACTTGTATTTTGGTCAAAAGATGCTTCCCACATGAAGGTATGTTGGTACGAAGGTATTTGGGTGGTCACCATAACGTTTCCGTCAAGATGGCGGCGATATAAAACATGACACTGAGGTGCCCTTTGCTACCAAATTTCGTTCAATTCGGTTTCACCGTGTTTCAATTGATAGGGGGGGGGGGTCAACCATACCAAATCCCACACACTCACACACAGAGAGACACACAATTTTTTGGCCCTGAGTAGATCTCATGAGTCTACTTTCATTTTTTTGCAAAAATCGAAAGTAGGCTAAAAATACCGACAGTGGTAGCTACGCACGCTAAAGCACAGCGCTAGGCCCTGGAGCCAAGCTCTCTGCTGACTCGGTAGACGTGGGTTCGATCCCCACCGTCAGCCGTCCTTGAAATGGTTTTCCGTGGTTTCCCATTTTCAGCTCCAGGCAAATGCTGGGACGGTACCTTCTGACAAGCCACGGCCACTTCCTTCCACATCCTTGCCCAGATTCATTCACTTCATCTCTCATGAACTCGGCGTCAGGCAGGGCATCCGGCCGTAAAAACATCCGCCACAGAATTTCATCGAATCTCATCTCCGACCCCGTTGGAAACTGCCATATTTAGAGCCACATCTGAAGTTTAACCCATTCCAGTCATAACTTAATGGCCACATTATTGACTGCTAAATCAGATTTATTCCATACGACAGTGGCCTAAGATAACTTATGACACAAAATATCAATAAAATACAAACAAATACAAATATTTCACTCATTCATTTTAATTTATCGCATTGATTTATATTGGTATCATCAGCGAAACGTTAAAAATATGTGACATTAGTTTGGTTCTTTCTCCGCTCATTGATTGACGATAGGTTGGTTTCTCAACAACCCTCCTTTTTGTCCATTAGTCTTGACAATGATGACGATGATTGTTGTTATTAGGAGCAGAACAGTATGGTCATCTGTCCCTAAACAGTCTTGAATTTGTGGTTTTTGCACTTGAGGAACCAGGATAACTATGGCACAATATGCTTTTATTTCATCTACTTTATTTCATCTTCAACATCTTAGACCGTGCTACTTGCGCGCCACTTTCACTTTCAATGTGAACTGGAGGTGCCTTCACTGTTACTAGACTTACCCTAATCTTCTTAAAAGTTGCTACTATAGCTTCAGAGTTGCTATCTAAAACACTACCCATAAGCGCTTCGATGCCAATCCATCATTACCATGAAGTCGGTTCAACAGCATGTCTAGTACTGATCAGCTAAGAATGTAGTGTTCTTCAGCATTCCCAACGCAACGTGCAGTGCCAAATTCCATTGTTTACCCACAGCGCATGACACTGCTTCAATTATTTATAATTATAGCACGTTAATGGAAATGAGACTGGAATACATAAATGCTAATGAAACACCACGTCGGCACGAATAGAGACGGTCATATGGGTTATGTGCCACTATGCTAACCCGCAACCAGCGGGGGTTAGGGAACATAACTTCGTATGCCAATTATATTTATAGTATGAATCACTGAACTTTAAACAATAAAATACAAAATGAGAACATAAAGCCATAACTTACCTGCCCGCATCAACTTCATTGGCATTCGGCCGAGCTCCATACAAAAATCTTATGTGATCATCTAGCCAAATTTCAGCTATTCTTTTGGTATTCCTAATTTACAGTAAAATGAAGATTAATTGGTGCATTGAAATATAACTTTCAACAATTTATTATATTTCTTTTCAAAATTTAATATAACTTCATCTGTTTACATAAAGTGATAAAACACGACCACAATCTATCATTATATAATTAGCCATAAAGTCACCATTCAAACATAGGAGGGCTCATATAGGACCGAACTTCCACTTTGTATTGCAAAGTCTGCTTTGTAACAAAACACTGCATTCTGGAATTCCTTGTGTTACCTTTATAATTTCACTAATTGTAATTTTTATTCTTACTGATACCTGTATATTTTAAGGTATTTTTCAAAACGTTTATTAATAGTACCCCTTATACCAATATCTTGTAGTTTGTTCAATAGTTTATCATTATTTATTCTGCCAAATGCATTAGAAAAATCCATGAGTACATGATTACTATGCTGCCAGACGTCTTTGTGTAAGGCATGGGCTGCTTTTTTCTGTAAGACAGTAGCTCTTAGATCACTGCTAATCCACTTTGAGAAACATGTGTTCTTATTAGAAGCAACAGGAATACAATTATCGATGCCATCATATAAGATGGAGTAAAAGATGCTTGCAGCAGAATTCACATCTTATGCTTTTAATGAAGTGCTCAGTCAATGTTTGATAAATAGTTGTTGAGACCAATTTTATATCCATTATCAAAATTGTGGTGACTATAGTTGCTTGAAAGAACTTGGTGTTCACTTGCAAACTTAAAATTAATATCTAGAGAAGGTTGGTACTTATTCTCTGGAATTAGAACATCTGGGCTAAGGGTGACAGTTGAGGAAACATTCTTTTTTTAATCGATTTTACCCCCCATGTTGGTGGCTCCCACAGACTCAGCGAGGGAACTCACCTCTACCGCCTCTACGGGCAGTGTCATAGAGCTGGGAACATCTGATCGGAGGGGATACAACTGGAGACGTGTGACCATCACCGCGCCCAGGCGCCCTCACCTGCAAAACGAACAGGGGCCACATGAGGGAAGAGAAGGGAAGATTAGGAGGGATGGGCTTGGAAGAGGGAAGGAGGCGGCCGAGGCCTTAAAGTAGGTATGGAGCCCGAATTCTGATTATTATTGGAACATTTTGTGGTCATTTTCAACCCAATGATAAGTGATTTGCATTGAAACTTAGAGACTGGAAGTGAGCTCGAAAACCAATTGTATTCACAGTAGCGAGGGATGACTCGTGCTACAGTGCATTATGGGACCGTCGACCGAGGTCATTTCACCTAGCAACAAACTGCCATCGCGCCAATATTAGGAGGAATACCATATTCATTATCTAATTGGATGCAGTGGATTAACCAATGAGAAGAGGTTTGTATGATCGGAAGACTCTGAAAATATAATTATGCGAATTAACAATTCATTCTCAGGACCTATAAAGAAGTTTTTATTATTTGGATATAGCCTAAATTAATAATAGAGAATTATTCAGAATTATTATGGCAGAAGAAGTACGCAGTACAATGTATTATTGATAACAACGGGTATGCGCCTATTCTCCCCGCCTCTGGAAAATGGCGCTGAGAAAAGTTCTGGTGGGAGAATGAAGCGAAGAATTGTGATTCTTATTCCGTTGGTGTTCGAGGAGTGAAGTCGCGCTGCTGGATGTCATAATTTCCCAGCCTATTCAAGGTTAAGCGAAGTGCGGGAAGGCTAGACCTCTTGATGCGACTGCAGTTCGGGTCACGTTTTAAAGTGAAGGCCGGACTCCAGACAATAGCATTATTGCACCATAGAAATGAGCAGATAAACTTGCGTGTTTCGCAGTATATCATTCATTCGCAATGAAGCTTGAATGTTAAATGAATTACGAACGTTTGCAACAAGTGTTATATACGAGTGTATACAGAAGAGAAACTACGCGTGATACTAGGCGCGCTCAGTTTGTAACATTACATTTTACAGCGAAGCAAGTTACGAAGTTGTATAGGGTGAAACGAACATTCTTAGCATCGAATTGAAGCCATTGACATTTATTAAGCTACGTGTATAAATGAACATTGTGGTACATCATATCATCAGTGAGATCATAATCCTACAGATTTCCATTATGAACGTTAATAAGAAATTCGACGGAAAGCAGTATGGTTATTCTACGAAGGCTGCAGAGATGGATTACCGGTAAGTTATAATATGCAATTGGAATACATTAGACAGAAGTGAGATGACTTCACGGAGCAATTCTAACATTGACATTGAGTCTTCCCAAAATTATTTCAATCTACTTCGAAAATATTTCGACCTACCATATTTTCACCAACTATTAAATATTTAATGGTCAGAAACCTAGATTGTCTACAAACGATATTGCTCTAATACAGTATGATTGTTAACTCCAAGAAGCGTCGCAGAGGAATGAAAACACCTCTTGAAGAAGGAAGAAGGTGGGCGCTTGAAACATGGTATTCTTGGAAGCCAGAAAGAGAGGAGTTCACATCCCGATGGAGCAGAAGCAGGTCTGGGAACGTGAGTTCGTATCCCGAGATAGCTGTACGTCCGGAGTGGAGGCCAACAGTTCGAGACTTCTCTTGTGCAGAGATAATGGACCACCAGGGTATTTCTTATACCCATTGCTGCTACTAGATTCTTCAAAGGTAGAACGACGAGTTGTATTATTTAGTAGTGTAGAGTAGTTTGATAAATCTTTGAGGTCCATTTTTCCATATTTTGTGATTGTTGTTTGACTTCGAATTTCTTCGATTTTATTTAAATTTTGGATTTCATGTTGTATGATTTTGTTCTCCATTCCAACATAGATTTCGATTCTACAGTTTTGGAACATCAAGATAATTTAATGTAATTTCGATTTCCACAATTTAGGATTTTCTTAAAATAATTACATTCTATTTTTGGATTTTTTATTTTTTGGATTTCTATTCAGGAATTCGTCTTCGACGTATTATTTTTCTATTCGTTTGGATTAATGAAGTTGGGTATTTTTCCGTAAGAAGATTTTATTTAGGAGACGAATTCATCGATCGTTATCGACGCATATATTAAAGTGTGATTTGGTATTATTAACGCTCCGACGATCTGGCAAGAATAACATTGACATTGCTACGTCATGTCAAGTTGAAATTTGCAACGAAGACATTGGATTGAATTGATATTCGTTATATCAGATGATTATTTATAATTTTATTGATAGAATTGTTCTTTCATTTATAAAATTTAAATCAGATATTAATCTTCGTGGAAGTTTTTATTGACTTTTGAGATGTAGGGAACATCTTGATCCAGACATAACTCAGATAAATCGAATACCTAATAACAGTGAAGTTATTTTAACATTTTTTCAACGTCATGGAATAATTTTGACGTCATTTTGCAACTATGTAGAATTCTGAAGTAAGATCAGTACGGTGGGACATAAATGTATAGTTATTAAATATTAGAAAAAATTGTTTATACCATAGTAAATTTGTGAAGTAAACTTGCGGGAGGTCAATCATTATACAATATTCAATGATCACTATTTTACTGAAATACAGTGTGAACAACAAGCAATGTTGTGGGATCGAAAGATAATGCAAATTATGGCAACGCTTTAAGAAAGCAGTAGTAATGTAGCTATGTGAATTTATTGTAAGATATATGAGGGATTGTTATACCGTTTAAATATATATTGAGAAGAAGGTCTGCAAGGAAATATTGAATTCAAATACGAAGGGTTATTCCGTATTGTGGAAGTAATGCATTAATATATTATTGTGAATTAAGAACATGCCGTTTGAAGTATTGCATTGTTATGATGATGAGTTGGTCGTGACTCATATTTGTTGTAGTAAATATTATTGAAAGATTGGCGGAGTGGTATGCTTACGGAAAAGCCATGTGACGTGGTTGATAACCTTTGTTTCCAAATTTTTATTAACTCATTATCCAGGATTTGTGGATTAATAATCATATGAACTGTACTTAATTGAATGGTCATATTAGCCTGGAATTGACACATAAACCTAACTAAGTCTGTCTAGTAGAGTGAACTTTAAGAGTGAACATTCGAAGTAAACATTTAATATAAATAATTAAAGTGAACTTATAAAGTGAGCGTATTAAAATAAACATATAAACATTGTTTAAAATTTTGTTTAAACTATCATAAATAATAATAATAATGGAATTATTATTGAAGAATAGAACAGATGAACAGTTTTAAATTTAAACTTGTGGAAATAATCCGTTGTAAATATTTTAAATACATATTTAAAATTATTTAAATTTATTCCTTGACTTTTAAAGTGTTTAGGATAATAATAAATTATTACCGGGTTGGTAAATAAGCGTGTAAGATCTTAATATACGCGTTTCTGAAATGCGACGAGAATTGTTGGTGTGGAACTGAAAGGTAAGTGAAAGTTTGTCTTGTATGGACAACATATTGTGAAATTTAAGTGAATGAGCATGGAATGGAGATGTGTATAATCCTCCAATGATTTTCATTGTTAAGTTAATGGTGTTTTAGACACAACAAAGTTTAAGAATACTAGTGAATTGTATAAATGAATGACTGAGGGTTCGATCATGTGTGTGTGGAACCCATGAATTGAAGCAGCTGATCGCTAGTTGTAACGGCGGCATGCTCGAAACAGCTGTGAGGCGAGGACAGTGGTCCAGCTGACTGGTGTATGATTATTTAGTAGGGAGTTCTACGTTGTATATATTAATATCTAGTAATGTTAATTATTTTTATTTTGCGTGTGGAACTTCAATTTTTTTTCAATTAAATTTGAATTATTTCATTTTTATACATTGAACTCCAGTTGAAGGGTATGTTTACGTTATAGAGGAACATGTGCGATCTTAGCACATTTGTATTTGAAGGCGTGCGAGCCTTACTTAATTATTTATTGGAGGATGTTCTTATTTATTATTGATATATTGGTAATACATTTAATTTCGTTCTGTTTAATACGACGGAGTTGCGTGATTTATTTTATTTATTATGGAGATTGTGTTGTGGAGATGGATCATGGTATATGGCACCCTTAACCCGTTCAGACCCGAGATTTTGGTAAGGACCTCACTCTCCGAAAGTAGTTAGCATCCTTGTTCACTGTAGTTGGTCCATAACACGATCGTAAGGCTGTTGTATTTATCATAGATGTGCTTATCGGAAGGATTTTCAGGTTTTCTAGCCGGGGCCTCCAAGATTCTTCGATCCATTCTTGATCTTCGGATTTCGACAAGTCAGCTTCTTGATAAATACGGGTACAGTACTGTACCAGAAAATACCTACCCTTTACCTGTTGAAATCCCTCGATGGTAACTGGATCGTAGAAACTGAAAAACCTCGGCTAAGAAATTCCCCAAGTCCTACCAACAGGAGAAGGGAGTATCAGGGTGCAGTAAATCCTAACAGAGGTGGCATTAAGCAAGACCAAAGTATATCAGCAAACTGCTCTAAGAACACGAGAATCGTGAGAAATCACCCTCTCAGGAGTGTGGGAAACTCTATAAATACCTAGCTGTGGCCCTCCTAATGCGACCTCTTTATACTTCTATAAACCATCACATCGCGCGATTAAAAGAAATGACAAAAAATTATTTCCAAAAAGAAAATATGACAGGAGGTCAGACCAAAACGTCCATGACTGGACACAAAAATCAAAGAAAGTAGGCACTAATGTCGTGGAACTACATTTATCTCAAAAGACCCTTTGTTCTTGACTTCGTTCATATCTAATTTATTCTGATCGACTTGAACTTCTGTGGAGTTTAATCTAATTTCAATATCTGTTAAATTAGCAGTTTGAGAATTTTGAAGAACATTAATCTTCTTATTGACATCCTCCCTCACATTGATTAAATCCTTATTGGCTTTTAATTTGCTAGTGGCAAGTTCTTGTTTTAGATCATTCTTAACACCTAATTGAATCTGCATATGATTCTGGTTAGCTTCTACGGTGTTAACATCAGAATAGATATCATTTATATCTGTCTGCATACAATCTAATCTAGTTTCTGTTACATTTTTACAAGTTTGCGTTACACCTGAGTCTGATTGGACATTTTCACCCAAGTCTGATTGAACATTTTCAACGTCAGACTTTATTTCAGTTAGACTAGTTAGCGTTTGATTCATACTAGTTTGAATATCTTTATTGCTGGACTGAAGGTCGTTTAAAGAGATCAATATGCCGTTTGCGAAAGCTTCTCTCTGCTCACACAGATTTTTGTTGTAATTAATCACAGCTTTATCTACTTTGTTCATACTCTCCTGAATGCCATCAAAATGGGCTTGGATTAATTTATAAAGCTCCTTAAAGCACTCCCAGACATATCAAATATAAATCACACAAAAGCTGAAAAACATGGAAACCACTCCACCAAACAAAGCTTAAACATCACACAGTAACCACAGTAACCACACTTGCCATCATAAGAACTTCTTGATTGTTTTGCGTTAACTTAAAATATAATTAAAATGACCAATCAGTGCTTAATGTTAGAATCAAGGAATTCACAGAACCTATTCATACTACGCGTGATGTTTTATATCAGTATATGTCCTAAGTATTCCTATTGTGATCATCTTTAAATAAATGAAAATGATTTTACATTTAAAATGGGCACATGCTGTTTGCAAGAAAATAGGACAGCTTGAATGAAGCACTCCCCCGAGCTACATCACATAGCCCCACTTGACTGATCAAGTCAATTCAGATTTTCAGTGAATGTCTTTCAATGATCTTGTCTCTAGTCGTATATTATTTCCAAATCAGTGTAGCACCACTTAAAAATCCACAAAATCTATTAATGGTTGCAATTCTACACGTATACCATGTAGATCGAAAATGCTCGTAATTGCTTTATTCACGAATGAATTCCAACATCTTGTGCTAAAATCATTGGTGAACCATTATTTCCCGACGTTCACTCAACGAATTCACAATTGATCACTGTAATGTTGTCGGAATTGACTAGCCCATAACGCCACCACGTGTTCGAAGGCAAGATTCGAAACGATCATGAAATGGCGTCATATCACCAGTCAGATGCCCTTCCACGAAGTACGACATCTATAGTGGCCTCTAACTATGTTCTCGTCTCTGGTATTCCAGTTTCCTTGAGTTCATCAGCTGGATGCCATTTTACTCAATTGGCGCATCCCATAAAGACATGATATCTCTATTCGAGCCCCTTAACCTGTTTCAGCCTAGCGTGCCATATATGGCACGCTGCAATTTCGGTACGATTATCACTTGGAATTAAGATAATTTTATTTTTCTGTTGTTGGTTGTACTTACTTGTTGCATATACTGTGTGGCTCAACTGTCATTACTTATCAGCTGCGTGCTTTGTTGTAGCATTGCATTATTGAAGTGAGAAGTGCGCACCTTGATGAAAAGAAATAAATTCACAAAAATGGTATGCAATTATTTATGAACAATAAAAATTATTCTGCGGAACTTTCTTTTCATGCTACGTACTGTGAAGTCCAACGTTTCAGTACACTATGATGCTTTGTCTGATTGTTCATAATTGAATGAGCTATTTACAAACATAAGCCTCCGTGGCTTAGGCGGCAGCACGCCGGCCTCTCACCGCTGGATCCGTGGTTCAAATCCCGGTCACTCCATGTCAGATCTGTGCTGGACAAAACGGAGGCAGACAGGTTTTTCTCCGGGTACTCCGGTTTTCCCTGTCAAAATTTCATTCCAGCAACACTCTCCATTATCATTTCATTTCATCTGTCATTCATTTAATCATTGTTCCAGAGGAGTGCGTCAGGCCTCGGCAGCCGGCACAGTTCATATCCTCGCCGCTAGATCGGGGCTCCATTCATTCCATTCCTGACCCGGTCGGAGACTGGAAGCAGGCTGTGGATTTTCATATCATTAACAAACATATATAGCCGAGCCATATATGGCACACTAGGCAGATTAGACATTTTACTTTTCGATAGGTTTAGTTTCGCTGGACATGGACACTAGAGGAGTAATAAGATGGAAATGAAGGAAATTTGGTACAGAGGTATAACTATCAAAGGGCAGCTCAGTGTCATAGTTTTATATGGCCGCCATCTTTACCAAAACGTAATGGCGGCCACCCAAATGGTCAAATCTTAAAATTTTTATTATGACCAAACTAATCATCGGATCTTTTCCAAATTTGGTAAAAAAATACCTTCTTATGGGACGCGTCTTGTACGGTACTGTACAAATAAAAATAATTATTGTAATACAATGTACTGTAGTCCAGTTGGCTCATTCGAAGAAAGAAGATGATGTGGAAACTATGGCCACTCACAGACGCACTAAAAGTGACATTTATTCCAATTTTTATCCAGAGCAAAACCGGCCCCATGACGAATGCATGGTAATATATTATGACAGACATGGCTGTAAACAATTCCTAAAAGACTAGCTTGTTAAATTTGGGTACAAGGTATGGTTTTGAGTAGTACTCAAGGGCACCTTGTAAATTGTGAAGTGTACCTAGAGCAAAATCCTTGTGAAAATCAACGATACGTGAAGGTTTCCGGTAAAGCTGCGGCGCCCTTGATTCAAATTGCAGAGGAGTTTTCAGAGAAAGTGAAGCCCCTTGGATTAGGTTCTATTTTGACAACATATTCACCTCTGCTGGGTTACAAACTCGCTTACGAGACCGAGGATATGGTGCTACAGGAACAATCCACTACAATCGCAACCCCAAAAACAGTGAAGTGATCCCATCGAAACAAATGGTTTGGAAGGAACATAGGGGTTACTATTAGTACAGGAGTAGTGAGGAGAATGGAACAATCATCATACGATGGAAGGACAACACTACAGTCACCATTGCTTCAACAAAGTATGTTGTTCAGTTTCTGGCGCGTTTCAGTACTCTAAACAGGGAAGAAAAAGAGAATCGTTGCCCCTTGACCATGTGCGTTTGAAAAATATAACCAGAATATAGGTGGACGAAAACATTGGAATGTATAGAATACACATCCCAGAGAAAAAGTGGTGGTGGCAAACATTTACGTGGTTGATAGATGTGTCCATTGACAATGCTTGCCAGAAAACAGAGGTTGCTCTGCGTCAGCTACAATTTAGAAGACATATTGTGCAGAACTACCTGACATCGAACCCAACACTACCCAGAGGACCACATCATCCTAGGTGCTCCCCAGGGTCTATCTGCATAATAACATAAGACATCAGGTATGGTGGGATAAACCATTTGATGGCCATGGTTCTTGATAAGAAACAGAAACACTGTGATGCTGAAAACTGACACGGTCGTCCAAACACCATGATTATCAAATGTGCAATAGGTCTGTGTATAGTGATTATTGTACCATATCATACCAAATAAGGCAGTGGAGGTAAACAAACTAGAGAGAAAGAACAGTGTTGTAGTTTATTACACATAGATAATTATATTGTATAATCTGCCTAGCGTGCCATATGTGGCACATGCTGTATTATCCATGTTACACTCTGCTTTAAACAAATTTCATTAAAACACTGCAGAAATACACTATAGACAGCATTTGGTACTAATCTTGATTAGTTTATGTCAAAAAAATAATTCAGGCAGAAATGGGTTAAGTATTGGCCTCCAATTTACTGTTCCCGAAAATACCTACCCTTTACCTGTTGAAATCCCTCGATGGTAACTGGATCGTAGAACCTGAAAACCCCCGGCTAATAAATTCCCCAAGTCCTACCAACAGGAGAGAGGAGTATCAGGGTGCAGTAAATCCTAACAGAGGTGACATTAAGCAAGACCAACGCATATCAGCAAACTGCTCTAAGAACACACGAATCGTGAGAAATCACCCTCTCAGGAGTGTGGGAAACTCTAGAAATACCTAGCTGTGGCCATCCTAATGCGACCTCTTTATACTTCTTCTATAAATCATCACATCGCGCGATTAAAAGAAATGACTAAAATTTATTTCCAAAAAGAAAATATGACAGGAGGTCAGACCAAAACGTCCATGACTGGACACAAAATCGAAGAAAGTGGGCACTAATGTCGTGCCAATGAATGCATCAGCTGTCCCCATGGACCAAGAATGCATTTGACCCTCAAATGGTATACCGGTAATTAATAATATGTACAACGGGTGATCCAATAAGAAACGAAAAACAAATCAAAGAGATCACCTTTTTGGTTCGTCCACCGATTCCAACATTATCAAACACGCGAATTAATTCAGATATATTTACATATTTACAGCGAAGTTATTATTAACTTCATTACACCCTCAAGTGTAAATGCCATCCCAAATAGGTAGTTCTGCACTCCTCATTGGTACTGTGTCGTTACTCATAAGTATAAATATTGCCTTAGCAATCTAGTTAAAGTTTATTTTATCAATCAAGCACTTAAGCTAAAAAGACGTGAGGTTCGTAATTCAAAATCTCTAAAGATTCAATGATTTCTCAGTATTTATGTACTTATTTAAATTCATCTAGAATTTTTAGTTAATGGATTATGTATCATCTCTAACAATTTGCTTAAATCTTATAAATTGAGTACAACCGAAGAACTAATTAAGTGGGGGTGACACAAAAGAAAAACTATGAGGCTTGACAAAAACTAGATCCATAGTTGGAGTTACCAATTTATCAGCAAACCGTAACAAGAAATGCAAAAGAGAACCAACACTATGTCCTTTCAAGAACATCCTGAAATTGATATGACCTTGCACTGAAATACTGTAATTATAATGGTTACACATGACCTCGACGATTTCTGAATGCATGTGGGCACTACCACCGACTTCACAAAGATCATATTTTTATAATCTGCATTATACATCATGCTTTCACTAGCATCATAACATTAACGTACTCCAACGAGTACTACCGTAAATAATATATTATACGTCTACTGACGTTACTTCCCACATTATCACTCACATGGTGATTATTTACTTCAATAACAAGTATTCTGATATATTCAGCTGTGTTTCTTAACTATATGTTTTCTCATTTCAATGCATCATAAATTTAACATGGGTGGCTACTTAATAAAGTCCACTGGATTACAAAAAACTTGCCTTACAGAGTTGTATTTACAGTCACGTAAGAATACGCTCCCTTTAAAGTTAATTCCTGGGCTTTATCTCAAAAAAGATTCTTGTTCTTCAAACAGTGATCTTAAACATCGTTCTACTCAAGAAAAACTCGAAAGACTGAATCAAAATTCAGCTATAGCCGTATTTATTAACTTAAAGATCATCCAAGTGTATCCAAGTACACGTGGCTACAAAATCTGAAGGCGAAGTTTATCAGGCGAAAATAGAAATGTCTCCTCAAGAGTGTTCACGAAAATCGGACTGGGTCTACAGCATGTATCCAGGTAACAACTTAAGTTAGCTTATGTTGATACATTAGAATCCAGTACGACAGCGTTCACTCTCAAGAGAAAAATCCCCATTCTAAAAGAATGATCAAACTTTACATTCTATACTCTATAGTAATAATCCTAATGCAAAAATGCATAGGCAAATTCGAAGCTCGCAATTGTCGAACACAAAAATAATAGAGCGACAACCCCTCACGCCAAAGCTTGATAAAAAAACAACAAGAAGTACTCAAAAGAATGGAAAATATCAAATACACTAAATAATGAAAATTCCCCTTAGGAATAACGTAGATTTCTTCCCCTATGAAGATCTGTTCTCCACAATCAAGGAGTTCGGAATAAATTTAATGAATTTAATTAATTAATTAATTAATTAATTAATTAATTAATTAATCTGAAAATCAGACAATTAATTCATAATAAAAATTTTATGACATGAGTGTACCTGTTTAACCAGGCCAAAACTCGACTAAAATGAAGTCACACACGACATGGAATAGTCATGCATCATTCTCACTTCAATTATACTACTAAAAAGGTATAAAAGGTGGCAATGTGGTTTCACTGGACTATCTCTACTTCGCTACGCTACATGAAAAGGCTTTCCTCTACTTGGCTGAAGACATCCGAAGGCGATATGGAGCATGGGAATGCCCCACCGTCTGATTCTACCATGGTATAGCAGGATCGCACAGAATCTCTCCAAATCCAGTGAACGAACTGGGGACCTCCTACTCCAAAGTCCCAGGTTCACTGCTGTTAATCGAACTTCTTCATCATATCGGAAATTGTCCTCGCCCGAATTTCGAATAGTTCCAACCCGGCCCGGAAAGAAATCGTGCACGCGTATGCAACATCGCGATAATCAAGTGACCACACGACGGTATTATAAGTTATTTGCGGTTGCATGATACCGAAAGTTTACACTGCACATGCTAATGGTCCGCATCGTGTGTATATTCCACTTCGAAAATAGCATTGTAGTTACTCGAAATGTCCACTACATTTCACTTGGAGAGCGGTGTCCACACTCATACCTAGCCGCACATGGCTAGAATGTTAATATACATCGAAACCATCTCTCCCAACACCTCAGGTTTCCGTACACAATACATGTTTAAATATCTTCACTCGGAACGTATATAACGTTGAATTGCAATAGTCTTGGTGTGCGTATAAGTAAGAACACCGTTTCAATGTGCAGAGGCTTCAGTAAAAAGTTCCATAATGCATCACTGCGTTCCGCTTCTCTTTTTGCACGAACGTTTATCTAACATGTAGTGAAGAAAGTTCCTATAACTGTGCGCTGCCCACACAATGCTTGGCACGATATGCATTCAAGTTCTTCTTCGACTCTAAACTTGATGTAAATTGGCCTCAACACGGCACATCACGAAGTCCAACTATCAACCGGTATCGCCGTTGGCTTGTGATAACTCTGCACTTTCTCGCTGCCCGGAACCACACAGCGACACGTGTCTTCGCACAGACTCACACTTGTCAGAGTTGAAAAATGATCTGCCTGTCTCCGCAGCGAGACCGGTGTGTGTTCGCTTGCAGGCCACAGTCGGAGCTCTCACCCCCCACCCCTGACGCGTGACGTAACAAATCCTCCTGTGATGGGTCGGTATAATAAATCCATATTCTTGACATTTCAAAGGCTATTTCCACAAAAGCAAGATTGCATTATCTCTCTGCTGTAATATCTTGTACTCCAATATACATTTGACATCATAACTGTGCCTTCTTTCCATATAATATTCGAATATAAATGTCAATCTTCCCACTAGTTCAGGTGAAGGTCTCCCGCGCTCTCCTCGCGGTCTAAATGAGAAAGACTCTTCCGAAGGTGGCCGCTGAGATTCGAACTGACCCGAATAATCACATGTTCCGACCAGCTCATCTTGGCTCACTGAAAACTAGGTCATAGCCTGTCACTTGCAGCAGCGGCTCGTCAAGCGAAAATGTACCGTAATTTCAGACCAAAAAAACGGTACAGTCCCATCCCGGCATTTGCCCAAAGGCGAATTGGGAAACCACGGAAACCCACTTCGAGGATGGCTGAGGTGGGAATCGAACCCCCTCTACTCATTTGGACCACCCGAGGCTGAGTAGACCCCGGTCCAGTCCTCATACCACTTTTCAAATTTCGTGGCAGGGGCAGGAATCGAACCCAGGACCCCCGGGCGGCAGCTAACCACGCTGACCGCTACGCTACGGAGGCGACTGGGGAAACATTTGAGAATATTAAATCAAGATTATGGTTAATAATATTGGAAATGTTATTGAACCCATATAAATTTAGATAGCAAAAAGAGTAAATAATTTGTTCTGATTTATCAGTATCATTTCCAGATGAGAAAATCCCCATACAGTCAAACATGATTTCATGTCACGCATTCTTAGAAAATGAAAATCCACAGCCTGCTTCCAGTCTCCGACCGGGTCAGGAATGGAATGAAGCCCCCATCTAGTGGCGAGGATATGAACTGTGCCGGCTGCCGAAGCCTGTCACACTCCTCTGGGGCAATGATTAAATGAATGACAGATGAAATGAAATGATAGTGGAGAGTGTTGCTGGAATGAAATGTTGACAGGGAAAACCGGAGTACCCGGAGAAAAACCTGTCTGCCTCCGTTTTGTCCAGCACAGATCTCACATGGAGTGACCGGGATTTGAACCACGGATCCAGCGGTGAGAGGCCGGCGTGCTGCCGCCTAAGCCACGGAGGCTCATGTCACGCATTCTTAGACAGAGGTTAATTTAATGGCTATTTATAAATGAAACATATACAGTAGTGGAAGTTAGTTGCAGCTAACTTGTACTTGACTTATAAATACATTTCAATTACTTAACCAAAATACTCAGCATGGGGATGATAGTCAAAACTTTATCTCAAATAGTGTAAGACTATTTCTAAGGCCTTGCATCATACACTTATTCCTCACTATTGAGCTGTACTGATAATGCACACCTAGTGGCCAAAAGTCACGGAAAGGGTAGTCCCATTAGAAAATGCGCCGTGTATGACTCCTGAGCGTTGCTGCTAGCTGCGGCGGAGCAGAGCAGTCTGTCACAGACACGAGTGTAGTGAAGATGGCAACACTTCGCGTGTCAAACGACTTTGAACACGGGGTGACCATTAATGCACGGCGCATGGGTCATAGCATTTCGGAGATTACAGGCGAATTCGGGTTTCCGAGGTCAACAGTGTCGAGGGTGGATCTTCAATATCGCAGAGATAATGTTACCATCCGCGTAAACCACCTTACGGGACGACCACAGGAGTTTAACGAACGGACATCACGTCGCCTCAGCAGAACCATACGGGCCAATCGAAGGGCTACTTTGAGTCAAATCACCGCACAGTTGAATGTTGGGAGTCAGGAACCCATTTCTTGTCGGGTCGATGCCTCACCGTATCGCATGCTGTTGTGAGGGTTCGCGTAGGAGCAGCTCATTAAGGCTAAATGTCCCGACACTTTGGTAAGAATATATTTCAACAGATGGTAGCACAAGCGAAGCAGAATTTATTTATTTACTTTTTTTTTTTATCGAAGGGGAGCTCCGATCTGCGATCTGAAAACTGCTATGTACTCTGTCTAGTAGCAGAGTAGATATTAATTCATTGCTTACTTTCTAATTTCAAAAACAGAAAAGTTGCTGTTTGTTTTTGAAATATCTGATTAAAATTCGAAAAAAAAACTGGTAATACGAAAGTTGAGTTTTGCACACTGATTCCAAAGCAGTATAGAAAACCTAAATCGGTTGAATAGAATCGTCGGGATCACATTGGGGAGTTTGTGAATAAAAGTGTTACTTTATTTGCAACGAAAGACGCGGCAGTAGAACAAGGTCACGGAGGGTGTGGTGGGGGAGGGGAGGGGAGCAAAGCTCGAATGATTTGAGAGAGCGATGACCTTACCTGACGGCATTGAATTCCCGAGCATCTAGTCCAATGTTGAGATTGACTGTGCTGGTTAGTTCTGAATTATTGTCAAGGTCTGGATATTTCTGAGTGATCCTTTGCTATTTTACCAGTTCCTAGTTAAGACTTCTTGCTTTTATTTAATGGATCTCCTTAATTACTTTTTGTTTAATTTATTTTACCTGCAACAGTATTATTTTTTAATGCCCGTTAGGTGTTCTATTTTCGGCACTTCATTTTTCGGACAGTATTTCTGGTAGAGCAAGCCTCCGTGGCTTAGGCGGCAGCATGCCGGCCTCTCACCGCTGAGTCCGTGGTTCAAATCCCGGTCACTCCATGTGAGATCTGTGCTGGACAGAACGGAGGCAGACAGGTTTTTCTCCGGGTACTCCGGTTTTCCCTGTCAAAATTTCATTCCAGCAACACTCTCCACTATCATTTCATTTCATCTGTCATTCATTTAATCATTGCCCCAGAGGAGTGCGTCAGGCCTCGGCAGCCGGCACAGTTCATATCCTCGCCGCTAGATAGGGGCTTCATTCATTCCATTCCTGACCCGGTCGGAGACTGGAAGCAGGCTGTGGATTTTCATTTCATTTCTGGTAGAATAGATACATGTATATATAGGTAGGCTACGAATGGTGGAGAGCATTACGGTCATCACGTGGAGTTATTTTTTCGTTTTTGTTGAAAAATGGAGCCACCACCAAACCCGATTCAAGGGTGTTCCACTAAATCCCAGTGGAGATTGCGACTAAGTACCAAGAAAAGAAAGTCAGGCCCTAAAAAAACAAAAACAAAAAAAAACCACCTCTATACACCCGTAAGATTTTTTTCCCAGTTTATATTTGAAATGATATATTTCTTTACGCTTGCATTAGAGAATCTGTATTGCACTGATCAGTTATGATTTCATTTATATTTTACCTGTAGCCTACAAGTTGGATGACTAAACGTCACCCCGCAATCTGCAGGCTACATGGCTGAACAGCGCAGCGGTTGCTTGGTAGGCCTAGGCCCTTCATGGGCTGTCGCGCCACGGGTGTAGTTTGTTTTTTACTTCTAATACATAAGTGTAGGAGTACAAGTGTCAACTTTTTTCAGAGAAGCAAGTTCGACTTCAAATAAAAACAATGCGTTGTGTGGGAAAATAAAGGCGTAGCGATTGTGAAAATGGAAAATTGGTTTCCGGAAATACTGGATTGGGTTGGGATCCATAAAGACTGCAAACAGTACTTTTGAACTACCAGCGGGAAAGGTGAAGACAAACAGCTAACTGCAACCAAACTAATGCGTTTTTGCTTTCAGCCCCTAATTGCAATAAGTTCCCAACTGGTATCAAACACCACCAGCAATGCTGCCGAAAATTATATGTCCCTTGTTGCAAAATTCACGGGAGGTAAGCAGATCAATCGAGGGAAACGAGGTTCCTTCACTCATAGATCCAAAGCTGCCGGGCTGAACTTTCAGTTTGTTCATCCTGGCACTATAAGACAATGAAATCAGTTAAGAAGAAAAGCCACAATAGTGAAGGGCACTGCACTCAGCAGAAGGAGAAGAAGAGCAGCTTGCAGAAAAAGTCTATTTGCGTCGCAAGAAGGGAATAGAATGTCCCAACAACAGTCTAATTAAATGAAACGTACTGTCTCACGTGATTATGGAAACCGATCAATGCAGTTGGATTTCGTTGAGGTACTGTTGAGAGAGTTAAGTGATGAGAAGATCAAGCTTAGTGAAAGCCATATACAAAAACTGGAAAAGGAAACAAGGAGCCAATGGGAAAATGATAAGTGGCACACAGCTAGAAAGGACAGACTTTCGGCATCCAATTTTGGATATGTATGCAAGAGGAAACCTACCTTGAAATGGGTTCCAGTAGCAAAAGACATTCTGTACTTGAATTTCACTCAAAGGCAATGCAGTATGACTGATATTGAGCGAATTGCAAAACGCAATTTAGAGGAGAAATCGGTAGAAAAGTCGTAGAATGTGGTCTTTTCATACATGAAACTTATAGGTTCTTAGGTGCCTCCCCAGACGGATTAATAGGAGACGACGCTATAGTCGAAGTCAAGTGCCCTTATTCTGCACGGAATATGACCATACTGGAAGCCTGCAAAAAGCTAAAGGGATTTTGTTTGGTAGGAAGTACGCGAAAGAGAAAGCCTGGAGAATGTCAAGAACAGTGCCATTCAGAAGAGAACAGATTATTAACTCTCTAACACTCACGTGATTTTTATTTCCAGAACCAGGGCCAGTTGGAAATGACACAGCGGGAAATATGTGATTTTGTGGTATGGACGCCTAAGGACATTCACATAGAAACAATAAAGCGGGACGAAAAGTTTTCGAGACAAAAAATGCGTATGTAACTCACATTCTGCTACGAGAAAATCTTGTTTCCTGAGATCATTGATCCCAGGGTGACCAGATCAATGGATACAAGAGAACTTGAGGTGAAGTAAAATACTGAGTGTGTGTACATCATGAAACGTTATCTTTGATATGGAAAGAATTGAAGCATTGATTTCAAGAATAGGAAATAATTAAGTATAATACTCTTTTTTGTTTCCGGTACGCTGTACTAGTGCCTGTGCTACCAATAGGCAGATGAGAATATCTTAGGAACTTTAATTCTAAGTTATGTAGGCTACATAATAGTTTTGCTCTTAGTATGCATTTTCATAATTTGTTTATTGTAATAAAATGTCCTACATAAATGAACTCGTATTATTACTTCCATGAAAATTGAAGTAAGATATAGTGATTGGCCTCACGGACTCGTTTCAGATCTCATGAAAAAAGAGGGAATTAGAGTCAAAAGAAACAAAGAATCATACGAATCACCAAAATGTATGTATGTAAGTCTATGTGCGTGAGCATTTGGCCTCTTATAAATCGATAATAGCTGGCTCCATTGATTAGAATTTTTCACGGTTTGGGGTCTTGTTTGTTATGCCTAGAAGACGATACCTAGAGTTGGACGTCCGCATCGGATGGTTTTTAGAATAGATATTCCCAATAAACCTGAACACGAACATATTTTGCCCATCTTTTTTTATAAAATATCAAGAACGTGCCAACTACAAACCAGTCATATTATTCTATACATTATTCAATTTTGCATCGAGTGAAACAGTCGCTGCTCTGTGAGGTAAGAATTAGGCCATACAAAGCATTACTAATGTCGGAACAATACGTTTTTTGTTCGGGAGTTTATCCTCAAATAACTCTAAAACGGTTACCTAAATGGGAATCCAGCGCAGTCAGCATCTATTCTGAGTGTGTTTTCACCGGTTATTCCACACTCCCTCTAGCTAAATGCCGTAATAGTACAGTACGTGAAGTCTCAGGGCACGTGCCCCATCCCTGACTCTAATACAGTTACACACATAATCACCTACACATCACTGATAATAATAACAATAATAATAATAATAATAATAATAATAATAATAATAATAAAAATAATGTTATTGGTTTTACGTCCCTTTTAACTACTGCTGCTTTTAGAGACGCCGAGGTGCCGGAATTTTGCCCCGAAGGGGATCATTAACGTGCCAGTAAATCTAATGACACGGCTCCCTCGCATTCGCGCACCCTCAAATGCCAACTGACTGCACCAGGATTCGATCCTGCAACCTTGGGAACAGCAAGCGAGAACGTTACCGCTGAGCCACGCAGCCAGCCAAATGTACTGATGACCAAGATGTCCCAAGCCCCTACAATGTATTATTATCAACAAGAACAACAACAAGAATGTTTGGGGAAGGTATCTGTACAAACACATTGTGTGAACGTTAAGCGTGACACTACTACAGTTAAATTTTATAGCTAAGATATTGCCCTACGCCTAGGCACTTGTACATGTAACTTGCCGAACTATAATATTTATGACAAGAGGAAGACAATTCCTGCCTGTCCTCAAATCGTCCCATTCTCACTCGGCCCTGTCAGCGTGTTCATCATTTTCCTTGCGCCAGAGATCTTGTGAAGCCGCGCCGCAACCCCTCCCACCCTTTTCAAGACAATTCCCAAACTAATGCTGTCAATTCCATTCACCCGATTTTAATTCTGAAAAATGCATTGGAATCAGGAAATAAATCTCCGTTTTCGTATTACCAGGTTTTTTTCATATTTTAAGCAGAAATATAAAAAACTGTTACTAACTTTTTTGTTTTTCACATTTTGGAAAATGCATCGAATTAATATCAATTCAATTGCAGTCAAGTATACATAGTGGTTTTCAGATCGCAAATAGGAGCTTACGTTCAAGAGAAAACTGAAAGAAGAAAATGTCTCACTTTGGTGCTGCTACGTGGTGTCAGAATTACAAACTAAAAAACGGGACATTCAACCTTAATATCACATTCTGTGGCTTCCCGTAACTTTGGCCACTGAGTGTATGTAAAGTAAACAAGATATTAGAAAAAAAAACATTCTAAATGTTTATACATTTACATGGCCCTATTGACGTATCGGAAAATACGCAAATGAGTTTGATTTAAGAACTTCCTTAATACAGAAAGTTCAAAAACAATGAAACAAAATTAATATATAGATGCACTCCAACTAATCAGTATACCTGAGATACGAATTTGCATTTTCGTTGGGAAATACATGTATGTATGGATGTTTCTTCCTGAAGACTTGCCCCACTCGACTGCATGGAACTACCTCTAATCTCCCACCACACAGTCAGGCTTTCAGGGAGATTTCTGAAAGGAGAAGGTATACTTAACAAATAAAACATAGATTACTTACAAGTGAGGAAATATTAATAATAATAATAATAATAATTTATTCTCTAAGTAAGTTCATTGAATTCAATGGCAATACATCCCACAAATCTGCAGAGAATTCTTTACGATTGTCTTTGGGATAAATTGAATTGCTTTATTATTGTATTATAAATTATGCTGGGTGAATCAGCTACCCTGATAATATTGTGTTATGCAGCCCAACTAACTGTGTTATCAGGAAGGTGATGTGACTACATATTAATACATGGGAAGATTAATAGTGTTCAATATCGTTTGCAAGATATGCTTCAAGTGCGTTAGTACCATACGGGATGCAAGAAGAGATATATCGACCTACCTGACAACACGCGTTAGTTGGGCTGCATAAAACAATTTTATTAGTTGCAGTTGATTCACCTGGTATATAAGAATGCTACATATTGAATTGAAAGAAAAGAAAATGACGCAACAAACAATACTGAAAGTAAAAATTAAAAAGTAAATAGTGTGTAAGTAATGGTATTGATAATTTTGATTTTCCTTTTTTAAATATGTATTCCTAATTTGACTACTTTCAATTTTTGCAAACAAATGTAGCCTTATGAGACGTACACGGGACAATATCAGTGTGTGTGTGTGTGTGTGTGTGTGTGTGTGTGTATGAATGTGTATAAGCCTGTCCCCCGTATCAATTCAAACACGACAAAACCGAATTGAACCAAATCTGGTACAGAAGTAGCACTAGCTTAGGGCACCTCAGTGTCATTTTTTACATCGCTGCCATCTTAACGAAAACAAACTGGCGGCCACCCAAATGTTCAAAGCTTAAATAAAATTATGTCTGAACTAATCATATGATCGTCACCTAATTTTTGAAAAACAGTTCTTCATGTGGGAAGCGTCTTGTGTCAAACAATTTCAAGACTACGGTCGTGCGAATCATCCATGTGTTAAAACCATTACTCATGATCCAATAAATCAATGTTCACAGTACTTGACATTCAGGTAGTTTTATATAAGGTCCCTCCGTTGCTATCGGTATGACTGTATGAGTGTGATTACGTGCAGCCACTATCTTGAAATTATAAAACATAAACATTTAAATCCTCAACACTTAAGAGCTACAGTAACGACAATTAGTGACAAAGTAGGACCGTCTTAATAAGAGCTCTCTCTTGCGTTAGTCGAAAGATTATCACACAGAATATAGAGCTCAGTGGTCATCTTGAAATTTCAAAATTAACCTTAACTGTCGGTATCCCAGAGCTATAATAACGAAATTAAGCAAAAAATACAACCTTAAAAGCAAAAGAACAGTGACTTTTTACATTCAAGATGGCGTTTAGGCATAGTATTAAACTATACAAATTAATAACTCACAATTAAGGCAAAATTTGGTGTAAGAGGAGCATTATTCCGGGTGAGTCTTCCGCCCCTTATTTTTCTAGTTTTCGGCCACTCTGCCAACGTCTGATGCCAGCATGGTCGACAGTTCCCCATATATAGCCAAGCCGCAATGACCCTAAACGACTTTACAAGATCAATGACGACATGGAAGCAAGAACTTTACAAAAGCATGTGTGTGACAAGTGGTTATTCAATGCTTCAAACTGTCATACGGCCATGTACAAAGAACATGCTGATTATACGGTTTCAGTTGGATGCGAAATTAACGCTGGGTACGGTGGCTTACTGATAAATAAAAACGTGAATGAACCTTCGAAGCGGAAAGCAGTACCACATCTAATACGTTTTCAGGTAAGATGAAGGGTTGAGTATCTGTGAAGCAGTAGTGTAAGTGAGTAGAAGGTAATCGTCCTGTTTTTGGGAGCTGGGTTCGAATCCCACCACCGCTAAATATTTGTATGCACATTTTAAGCTTTAGGAATCATATACAAGGGCATTCGTGCCACATTTGACTAATATCAGGCGGTGTTTATTTAGGGTTCAATGTGTACTGGCTTGGCACAGTGTGCAGCCTAGAAGAGTCGGTTATTTCATCGCCATGTTCTTGTATTTGATCCCCCAGGGGCTCACATCTGGTGGGACGTGGGTTGGCGACCACGGGACCCCAGCTGAGTACGGCATTGCTTCAACTTGCTTGTGCCAGGCTTCTCTCCGTCTTCTTTCCTGTCGACCTCTCTTGGTCAACTCTTGTTCTCTTCCGACCCCGACGGTATTAGGGTATCTGAGGCCTAGGGAATCTGTCCTTTCCCGCCTTAATTGGCTCTTCTCTCAGTTTTCCTGATCCCTCATTCTTCGAGGGGTCAGACCTCTTGTTTTTCTTTCAGGTAACTCCTGCCTTCTGCTCAAGGCCCTCAAAGAGGCAGGGTGTATGTATCTCCACCAGTTCTTGTGCACCTTGGATAATGCTACACCCTCAAGAGATCACAGCTGGTGAGTTCCAGAGTTATCGATCCCGAGGGATTCCTGAGTGGGGTCCGGTTTTTCACCTTTTTCCATTGCCTTTGGAGCGGGCCCTCTCCTCTTTCCTTTCCTCTCTGCCATTCATGGCTCTTCTTCTTTCCAAGTCCCTCTATCCTCATTCTTCGACGGTTGAGGGTATTTCTTCCCTCTTTCCTTTATTTCCCTTACTCTTCTTTTGTTTTCCTTTTATTTTCTAATTGTGTACGTTTGTAGTCAGACTTAATTAAAGGTATAATCGGCATGTACTTTGTGATAGTCTACTGCTTTCCGCTTCGAAGATTCATTCACGTCTTTTATCAGTATGCCACGATACCCAGCGTTAATTTCGTATCCAACAGAAATCGTATAATCGGCATGTGTAAGTCAGTAGTTAATTTTAGATGGAAGTTTGTAGATTTAATTATAGGTTCATTTTTATTTCTCATGAACTACCAAACCATTAGGGGCCGATTACCTCTCTTAACAACAATTATCATCATCATCATCTTGTATTGGATCCCCAAAGCTTAAAATGTCGTCATCGTCGTAGCCAGTTTACCCCCCAGGTAGGATTATCCCACGGACTCAGCGAGGGACCCCACCTTTACCGCCTCTACGAGCAGTGTCCTGGAGCTTGACATCGGGTTTTGGGATACAACTGGGGAGGCAGGACTAGTTCTTCGCCCAGGTGGCCTCGCCTGCAAAGTGAACAGGGGGCCTCAAGAGAGATGGGACGGGATGGGAAGAATGGGAGGGATAGACAAGGAAGGGGGAAGGAGGTGGCCGTGGCCTGACGGTAGGTCCTGTACCCGTATCCACGTGGTCTTACCTGTTGAAATCCTATCGAAGAGCTGGATCGTAGAATCTGGAGGTACCTGGCTGAAATAACCCCCAAAACTCTACCAACTAGGATCAACCAGGGATAAGGATACCTCATTATAAAAGAATGCGTTAAGAAGATGCCAGTGGTTGAAGAAATGAAAATGAAAATCGGCTCAAAATGAACTTACAAGACTCTTAAAAAATTAAAATAATCTCGGGCATAAGGCTAAGCATTCGCTAAAATAACCCACTGGTCCTCGTAGCACATCCTGGTTTTAATATAAATCACCAAGTCATCCGTAGAAAATTTAAAATTGAATCAACAGTTTATTAACTAAAAGCTGCCTCTTTGTGGAAACTCCATCCACCAAACAAAAATATAAATTTACTTCCACTGAAGCACATGGTAGACAAATATTTCATTAGCCACGAAATTGGCTAAATATGTTGCTATAATATTACAGCAGTAAATGAAGTTCAAATCGAGATCGTTTTTAAATTCAACAATATCGTACAAGTTATTTTCACATACACAAAAACCCTAATAAATTTATATTAATATATTTTACAAATGTACACTTAATTCGTTGTTCGTATTACTCCTATGCTTTTCATTGTTTCATTGACAAGTAATTTATGTGAGTTTTATTATAGTCTTATTCGGTGATATCCGACAAACAATGAAGCTGATCGAACGTAATATCGCTCCAGTAAATTATTTTAATCAGTTTTAAATCATTTCATAAAAAATTTAAGTTATCATCAATTAAACTTTCACTTATTATTATTAAAATGTTATACAATTATTTCAAGTCTTTCAAATCGTAGCTTTCCACTGAAACATATGTCACTATTAGCAGTCCATTTTAGATAAATTGTTACAATTCAAAAATTGGTTTTAAATGGTGGATTCAAAGTCTACTAGCTTTCTAGTAACTGTCATCGTGACTGTAATTCACGTTCAATAATACACATTAATCAATCAACAATAGCTTATCAGCTTATTTAATACTGAAAATTCGATATTGACCATCCATCGATGTCTAATATCTGCCTCAAAATACTTCAATTCACGCAAACATTAATTGATTTACACGCAGATTAGCTCTCAATAGCTATTAATAATTACCAAACATTTTTAAAATCCAAAAAGCTTTTATACAATTTTCGTAGAATACCATGTTTCATAATAGACAAAAAGTTCAAGTGTCATGGACAATTTTTATCAGAACTGTGTTAATAAAGTTGTATTCACATGTTCAAATAATAGTATTCGTGATCTTCCAAAACTGTCATTTCGTTTTATGACGAAAATATTTCATACATGAATTTGCTCTTCTTTCAACAATATTTCATTTCATTATACTTTCAATTCGCAAATATTTCTTTCAAAGAATTATAGAGTGATCACGATCAAAAGGACCAATTCATTTTTCGCCAAAACAAAATTCGAAATGGAGTTCCTCCTCCAAGGAAATTCGTAAGAAAATATACCATGAAAAAGAGCCTGTCTTAAGAAGGTACAAATAATCCATTAGAATCAAACGGTGAACCAAGTTGGAGTTTTCCAAAAGAATAATGAAAATTGAAACACTGAACGAACTCGAAAAGTGGCAATATTCAACAACAAGAAATTCAAAAATGTGGACTGCAAAAGCCTAATCCAAAAATCGTAATTATTCACACCAAAAATTACTATATTTCCAAGTCTATATCGAACTCGAAGTAAAATAGACTATCACATCTATTAAATAATGTTTCCTGAAATGTCAAAATGTTCTGTTTCGTTGTTCATATTATCACAAATATATATTCCGAAAAATGTTCAAGTGTTAGTGTAATATCGGTCATCTTCTTGCTAACAACTATTCTTATATAATGTTATCGTAGTCTTGGTCCTGTTTCTTCTTGTAACGTATATCTTCACAACTAATTATAATGCTCAATTTATCGCCAAAGTAATTTTAGAAAAAGAAAAGTAATGCTCTAAAAATAACATTAACATTAATATTAACTACAAGGTGAAATACATGCTTGGACAGAAATGATAAAGTATCAGATCTAGCACTATAATGCACTTTCTATCTACTGAATAAAAATTGGTGAAAGAAGGACATTCTAAAATATGACTAATTCATACTGTCTACTTATATGAAAATATTTCCAGCTACCTTATTCGTTGTCATCTCGATGAGAATGGAAAAGAATGTTGGAATACACATTCCCTGTAGGGACTGAACCCTTGTCCATTGCGCTGAGTAGTTCACGTACCGGCTGGAACTGAGTAGGATCGAACCCCGCTACCATCTGGCTCGAAAAACAGCTGTTCGCGTCGCAAAGTTCATCGCACCGATACGTCCTAAGTCTGCTCGATAGCTTAGATGAAAATACCATTTAAAGTTCATATTTGTAGCAGTATAAATTGCAGTGTAAATGTTTCACAAGTGCCTTCAGTCTTTTCTTGTATAGCATTCTGCTAGCGAAATCCATAATTCAGCTTGGTTGTCATTCCAAATGCTCAATCCTGCTAGGCTGCTGCATTCCTGTTATTCATTTAGTAGTTCATCATCATATCTGTACTGTATTGTAGTGTAATTCTAGACATTGTAATCTCAATGTTCATTGCAGCAGTATATATTGACTACTGTATAATGTTTAAAGTCTCTTGTGATGGCAATAGAATTAATACAAGTCTATACGAAAATCTAAGTTCACTTTCATCGTGCACAAAGTTAACACAATGGGCTATCCGTCCGTCCCATGTGTTTCTCGGACTCGTGCCTTGCTGTAACAAGCTTAAAGTTTCACTCGTATAGGCTTACTTCGAATCATGCCAGCGGACACGTTTCTTGGCAGATTCTGAAGACGAAGAAATAATTAATGTAATGTCTCACTCCCGAGCGAGATACATCCAACTGACTTGTCACTCTACCCATAATACAATACGTTCAAACGATATGATAATCGAAGTCGACACAGTATGATTGCGATAATCACCTGTTACTCTAAAATGTGTATTTATAATCCCATAATTGTTCTCAAGTTGTTTCTACTTGTAATACAATGCAATTTCCACTTGTCGATCCTCTCTGTGATCTCTGTAGTGCTTTATAACAGCGTATATCGGAGTCACGCTTGTACGGCGTCCATCTTGTAGGCAATAACTCTACCTCGGCCGGTAACATGGTCAAGTCTGTAATGCAGGTGGCTAATACAACCCCTAAGCGCGCGACACAGATTCATAGCTGCTGCTTGCAGTTGAAACATTGCCATAAAATTCCAGCTGTGTTCTTTCCAACATGTCCAGGTTCCAAACCAATGCAAAATACTGGCTCAGTACCATCCCGGCATTTGCCCGAAGACGAAGTGGGAAACCACGGAAAACCACTTCGAGGATGGCTGAAGTGGGAATAGAACCCCCTCTCGTCATTTGGACCACCCGAGACTGAGTATACACAATTCCAGTCATCATACCATTTTTCAAATTTCGTGGCAGAACCGGGAATCGAACCTCGGACCTCCGGGGTGGCAGCTAAGCACACTTACCAATACGCAACGGAGGCGACAGCTTAAAATGTGCATACAAATATTCAGCAGTGGTGAGATTCGAACTTACTCTCAAATAAAGACAGCTACCTTCTATGCACTCATGCCATTGCTCCGCGGCTACTCGTCCCTTCACCTTGCATGAAGCGTATGAGATGTGATATTGCTTTCCGCTTCGTAGGTTCATTCACGTTTTTTATCAGTAAGCCACCGTACCCAGCGTTAATTTCGTATCCAACTGAAACCGTACAATCGGCATGTTCTTTGCACATGGCCGTATGACAATTTGATGCATTGAATAATCACTTGTCGCACACATGTTTTTGTAAAGGTCTTGCTTCCATGTCGTCATAAATCTTGTATAGTCGTTTAGGGTCACCGTGGATTGGCTGTAGACGGGGATCTGTAGCCAGGCTGGCATCAGACGTTGGATGTTTGGCCGAAAACTAGAAAAATAAGGGACGGAAGACTCACCCGGTATAGGAAGCGTCAGTAGCGTTAGAGATAAATTCATCACACTGAATATAGCCCACAGCTGTCATCCTGAAATTTCGTAATTTAACAATAAATAATTTTCTATGTTTTAGAACGACAATGACGAAAATGAGTGATAAGGTAGAAACCTATATGCCGAAATAAAAATAACAGTGACTTAAATTTTTCAAGGTGGCGGCTGGGCGTAATATAAAAACATAATAGTGAATTATTCAGAATGTAATTGCGCAATTAAGACGAAACCTAGTAAGAAGTACCATAGAAGGGCCCTTGCTGAAATAAACCATAAGTATAACACACTGAATACAACGGGCGGTGGCCATCGTGAAAATATAGACTATGTTAATCTATTCTTCGTGTACAAAAACGAAATTTAGCAATAATATAGAACCTTGTGAGTGGCTTGCTATGACCAAGTCAAAAGAATAGCAACTTCATACGTTCACGATGGTGGCTGTGCGTATTCTCAAGATTTGAATATATTCAACTCGCCATATGATGATAGGCTTTTATTCGTCAACGAATATATTGTATGTAAAATACAATGTTATTTGGAAGTATTGTGTCGTCTCAAAGGGCTGAACAGTCCAATTCTGGACGCACAAACTTTACTGCAGTGACAGCACACACTAGTTGTATCAGCAGATGATTTTACAGGCACACCATCCCTTGCATTCGCACGTTCTTTCCTGCGGTTCCTCCTTTCAGCTTCTAGTCTTCTCCTATCTTGTTCTAATTGTTCAACTCCGTTGTATACGAGTTTACACCATTTAGTTCTATCTTCGGCTGCGGTTTCCCAGTTGACCGTATCAATTTGACACTCTTTGAGGTTATGTTTAAGGACATCCTTAGTAGGTTAGTTGTAGGGATTCTAACTCAATCTGAAACCGACCTCACTCCTCTACTAAGCCTCAGCCATGTAATATTTGCGATAGTTCGCGAACCAATAATCGGATATTAACAAATGAGGTGTCGTTGGACTCGAGCCGACGGCGGATTTGCTATAGACCACTTATTATATTTTTTTTTAATTGAAAAATTTTGTTTTTGAAAGTAAGCGATAGTTTGAAAACCAAACATGATAGAACGTTGTGCCATGGTTCAAACGAGTGGTCTCTATGACTTTTATTTATTACTATTTTTTTTTATAATAAAACTGTTTTTGTTTTATTGAAAACAGTCCAATTTTGAAATTTTTATATTTTGGAAACTAAGAAGTTTACAAAACAGTTTGTTTGACGTAAATGAAAGGTCCCTACCCCTCTAGCCCCAAAATTAATTTCAAGTCTCTAGGATAAAAACTTGTGTTTTTGTAGTAGTGCTCGAATGACAGTTCAGCTTCCCAGCTTACTTTCCTACGAACTTTGCCGATATCTCCCGAACGCATGATCGGATTTTAACGAACGAGGTGTTGTTGGCGTTGGGGTGACGTCCTCTTTGCTAAGAATGTGTGTTGGTATTTTTTTTTTTTTTGAAAATTGTTGGTTTTGAAATTGACGCTATTTTGGAAACGGGGAATTTTAGAAAAACGTTTGTTTGACGTTAATGAAAGGTCTCTATGCCCTCTAGGAAGACAGAAAGTTTCAAGTGCGTAGGACAAAGCAAAAATGATAGCCTACTTTCTCGCAAACATCGGCGATAATTCGCGAACGCATGATCGGATTTTAACGAATGAGGTGCTGTTGGCATTGGGGTGACGCCCCTTTCCTAAGGACGACTTGTTATATTTTTCAAAATTTTTTGAAAATTTTGTTTTTGAAAGTAGGCGATAGTTTGAAAACCAAGCATGACACAACGTTGTGCCATAGTTGAAACGAATGGCCTCTATGAGCTTTATTTTATAGTAAAACTTTTCAATTTTTTACATTTTTTTGAAAAAAGTCCAATTTTGAAATTCTTATATTCTGGAAACTAGGAATTCTACGAAAACGGTTGTTTGACATAAATGAAAGGTCTCTACCCTTTCTACTCCCAAAATAAATTTCAAGTCTCTAGGATAAAAACTATGCATTTTAGAACTTTTTACCTGTTTTTTAAATTGTTTAAATGAAACGTGCTCGTAGACAGAGAGGCGCTAGCGCTGGGCGTGTGTTTGAACGAGCCTATCAACAGCCATGGTGAATACAGCAAATGGCTATTTCGACGGGGCGATCTATGGCAGAACGACAGGGCGAGGGGGTAGCTTTCCGATATTTTTCCTATGACGAACGAATAAAGGCCAATATCCGAAAATGTGAAAAGCATGCTATGATTTCTTTTAACCCTGATGGGGATCATTAACGTTTTAGTCAACGGTGATGAGCGAGACCGCTCTCTGACACAGCAGACGGTTGTAGGATATGACCAAGTGATGTGCATGAACCCAAAGAGCCGAAACGACAAGGTCATTGCCCTGAAATTTTATAAAATAATCATTGAACGTGGTGAAAGTATGTGGTTAACATGGTCATATATTGAGGATGGCCGCTTGCTAATAATTATTACAGTAAAATGTTTAAGAATAATAATAATAAGACATACAAGTTTTCAATGCTAACACACATAGTCCTGCTTGATGGACACGGAATACAGTGGCTCGGCGGTTTGGTGAGAGCGACTGCTGATAAGACAGAAATGTCTACGTGGGCAGGAAGTGCAGTATCCGTTTACTTGCCTAGTGGTTGCTAGCAGGCCTGGCGTTTAAACAGCAGCCATGTTGGTTCTTATACAGTAGTGCTATCGATGTATAAGAGGCAGCCATTTTGGTTCTTTATTAAAACATGGAACTAGTAGCCTATAAGGTACGCTAATCTTATCGCGCTTGAGGAATGTGTCGAGGCGTGGGAACATGTGAGAGACAGACAACAGATCAAGGTCAAAACGCTGAGAAAATGCAACTCTCTCTGTTGCTAAGCAGACTGATAAGGATAGTGTTAGTGATGCATTTGTCGTTTTAGCAAACAGACGTATACAGTGAAGCTCTGAACTGAACATTGGAAGAAAAATCCTTTTTGTTTTCGGTAAGTAAATATTAATGGTTATTTTAATGATGTAATGCTAATGAACCTTAAATTTGTAGTTATTGATAAGGTAATTAATGATTTTTTTTATTTATTTGTTAGCAGGTAACCGGTATACCTCACATGTCTGAGAGAGAGACTATTGCACTTTTGAACACACTAGAAGAAAACAGCAAGAAGCCAGTACAAGTCAAGGTGAGATTTTTTAAACTAACTTGTTTCATTTTTTTAAGAAATGCATGTATTAACCTGAATTTAGGTATTTATGGCGGTTTATTTTATTTATTTTTAGAAAATTGCAAAGAAAAGTTTTATTGCTGTAGCAGTCGCTGAAAACCCGAGATGCACTAGAGTGGAACCATTGCCAAAGAGTGAACTATTCAAAACTCATGTAAGCCTAACTTAAAATGCTATCGCATTTTACCACTATTGAAACCACTAGACAAAATTCATTACCTGTTCATGACTGGGACGATGATTGCTTTCTTGATTAATGGCTCTGTATTGGCAACCGGCACAAGACCATAATGGTTCTTGACTGGGAAAGTACAAGGCCATGTTGGAATTTTTAAAAACAAAAATGTAAATTTAATTTATGGGTTGTTCCCTATAGACTCAACGAATATCCACAGGTTTAAACAATATAATCTGAACAAAATGACATGACATTCATTTTTGTTTATATATTGGTTAAAAGGGGATGTAAATGACATGAGCTTTATTAAAAAAATAAGTTCTATAAAGGATATTCGTATATTGTGAAACGAACCAATAAAAATGGAACTGTTATTTGGCGTTGTTAAAAAAACGTTCAAAACAATGTCGCAGTGAGCTAAAAAGTAACAATAGTGAAGTTTTAAGTGTAAGTGATCATCAATGTAGTGACTGCATGAAACACTGTTGCTGTCAACAGAAAATCATGAAAATGCTAAAAAGCGTGTGCAGGAAAACAATATTGATGCTCAAAATTGTTCAACGTTGAAAAAACCCTTAACATTATCAAAAGCCACGCAGGCTCTACATAAGGACACTGTAGAAGAAGAGGAAGAGGAACAGGAAGATTTGACTGGCTTTAGTGATGTTGATCATAATGTTGAGGATAATAATGGTGATTATAATAATAGTGACAATGCTGCTTATGATTATGATAGTGATAACGACGTTTTCATACCTATTGTTCACCGTGGAAAAAGATCTACAACAAGCGTTGTGCTTAAAAAACTATAACAAGCAATGGTAAAGAGAAAGAGTTGTATTCAAAGTGTATCTATTGTAAAAAAATCTAAATAACTAAAAATATTCTAACTTTGTATAAAATAAGACAGCATTGTAACATCATTTGCATTTATTTTCAAACTTTATATACTTTTTTTGTTATATCATAATATTTTAAAGATAATACTAAAAACTAAAACATTATTATTCTATACAAATATTTGCTTTTTGCAGTCTATTGACATCACTTATATCTTCCATTATTATTTCACATTTGTTTTTTTTATTAATTAAAACGGGCATACACCTATTGTTTTTAAAACCTTCATAAATTAAGTGTACAGAGTGTATAGCAATATTCACTTCATCAAAAACACTCTCCGACATATCTTTAAACCGTGTAGGCAGAAATGTTTCAAAGTTTTCACATACAAAAAGTACACGATCACCATATGCTGTTTTCAATTTCCGAATCTTGATAATGTGGAGTGGAATATGCGTTGGCAATTCGCTGAGCTTCTTTGTTTCTAAGCCACATGCTTGCCCCACAGCATTTAAAACATTAATTGTAGCAGTCTATAAACAAAACAAAAGCATATCTATTACACTCTACAACAGCTTGTAATAATATTGTGCATATAGGTATTTTGCACTATGCATTGCTAATAAATTATAATATTTATGCCAGAAATGCCCTAACTGTAGCAGATATTACTTTTCTGCATATAGCACAAGTGTTAAGTGCTAATGCACACTTGACACATGCTATCAAGTGTCCACAAGGCAAAAATAAAACACCTAGTTCATCTTGATAACAAATTTTACATAATTGTTGGTCACACTTTTGTATCTGTTGGTCAGACACATCTTTTTGTCACCTTTATGTATTTGTACCGCGTGTTCTAACTCTAAAGGAACTTTTATCTCATGTGCTGAAATCACGTTTTCTTTACGAATAGTATTCACAAATTCCTGACCTTTAAGCAACACCATGTATCTACAGTTAGGTAACCAACGACCGTGTTCCACAAAAGGGTCATCAGTCATTTGCCAATCCTTTAAGGGGAGGTGGACGACATGTGGCTTCAAAATTTTGAATTTTCTTTTTTTATGTTATTTAATACCTTAAGGTTTTCTGAACATATAATGGTAACTTTTATCATGATGTGACAACAGTCAGCCCTTTAAATCAGTAGATTTAAAAATGGCGCTCATGTGCCACGCCTACTCTCAGTTGCTTATAGATGCTACCAGTTCATTTGAATTGATACCACTTTGAATATCTTTCCTTTTTACCTCTCTGGTTGTGAAGGATAGTGTGAACACTCTACTAGTTTGTTCTCCTCACTGCTGGATTTCTTTGGACTGTCATGGCGTATCCTTATTGCTTGTTTACATTTTGTCACGTGTCAGTTTCTAATAGTCTGTTTGAAGGTTTTTATTTGTTTTGCGCTATTTTTCTAAGGGAATATGGGCATGATAAAGAAATTTGGGGCTAAGAGGAAGTTTTATGGCAATAGGTATGCCAATGTAGCGAGTAAATCCTCGCCTACATCTCTAAACGAGGTTAGGCCTAATTCTAACCAAGACAATAACACAAGAATTAGTGCATCAAAGTCAAGGGTGCTGTTTCAATTTTCAAGCGATATGAAGCAAAGCGTGGTTTGAGATACATTAATTACCTGGGGGATGGGGGCTCTAAAGGATTCACTGCTGTACAAGAAGCTAAAGTGTATGGAGATAATGTACTTGTTAAAAAATTAGAATGTGTGGGCCATGTGCAAAAGAGGATGGGGTGTAGGCTAAGAAAATTGAAAAGGGATCAAAAAAATACAAAGCTGTCAGATGGCATGACACTATCTGGAAAGGGGCGTCTAACTGATCCCAATATTGATCTTCTACAGCGGTATTATGGCCAGGCTATTAGGAGAACAGCTGGACTTAATTATGTAACAAAGATGAAAGCAGATATATGGGCAACATACTATCATAAACTTAGCATTGATGAACATCCCCAGCATTACTTATGTCCCAAGGGTGCGGACAGCTGGTGCAAATTCAGCAAGGGCAAAGAAACAGGACAACAGTACAGCCATAAGAACTCATTGCCAGAACCTGTCTTACTGGCAATTAAACAAGTATATCGGGACCTGGCTGACAAAAGGCTGCTTGAAAAGTGTTTACATGGGAACACTCAAAATCCAAATGAGAGTTTCAACAATTGCATTTGGACTAGACTGCCAAAAACAACATTTGTAGGTATGAAAACAATGCAGATAGGTGTTATGGATGCAATTATTTGCCTTAATGAAGGGGTCATAAGCAGAGTGCAAGTATTGAAAAATCTAGGCATACTGGTAGGGACCAACATGCTGTCAGATCTGAAAATTATTGACAACAAACGAATTGAGGCTACAGAAAAGGACATTTTACAGCCAACCAAACAGGTTAGGGTGAACAAAAGGGTTCAGAAGAAGGAGATGGAGAAAGAAAAAATAAGAGAGGATGAATATGGCCCATGAATGTTCTGAGAACAAGTAAAGTTCATGATAAACTTTAAACAGATTTTCTAAAAATGCCATTATTTTTAGATTAAGGTGCACTTTTCTCAGAAACTATTGAAGATATACTGCTGTTATTTTCCACGTTATTTCTGTGAATGGTTATCTGTAAAATAGACTAAGAATAATCAGAGATTTGTAATTTTGTGACACATAGGAGCTAAAAAAATTTATAAAATTTATTCAATTTTCAGAGACCAAAATTTAAAATGGCTGTAAAAAAAACTTAAGCGGAATTCAATTTCAAGTAATAAGTCTATTACATCAAACCAAGCATTTTAAACACAGATCTGAAATTTTATTTCCTCAACCGCAGTTGTTAGTGAGAAAAGTGTACCTGAAACTCAGCATGTATACTGAAAAAGAAACCATATTATTTTCAAAATACAATAACATCACTCTCCAGATATATATAGGACTTTAAATAGGCTTAAAAATAAGGGGAATTTCTAGTTGACAGAATCTGAGAATTTAGAAGTTGTATTGTAAAAACTGAGCGAGATATAACGTGTTTAGTACCTATAATATTTTACGAGATTTTCCCTGTGATGACGTCCACCTCCCCTTAAGGCAAATCCACAATGAAAACATATGGTTTTATCCCCTTCACCAGTATGAAAAATCGAGCTTCACTTAGCTCTTTTGTAGGGTGTTTTAATATTAATGGCCAAACATTTTTATAAGATTCTAAATGTATTTCAACAGACCAGTACTCTGGGTGTGCTAGTACTTTAGACTTGCAAACTCCCAATTTTTCAAAATCACTTGCCAATTCAACACTGTCTATGGCATATGGACCACATATATCGACACTACCGTTATTATTTATTTGAGCAAAATAAGTAGTAGCCAATGGCCTTGAGGTTCGATAAAATGGATACACTGGTATATTACCCACTTTTTTCCAAGCATGTAAGGACAGCGAGGAGACCATCGCAAATGGTCTCTAAAGGAATCATCCCCTTCTTCCCAGTGTGAAAGTTCAACATGACAAAATACACAATGCACAACATCTTCTCGGTTCAAGTTATAAAAACCAGCTCCAGCAAGTTTATGTACTGATAAAAAGCCTACAGGCCAGGATTCAAATGTTAACCAACGATCGTTTTCTGATTTTAAATTTAACCCACGTGGTAAAACGACTTGCTCTCTTGTTGTACTTGGTACTAAAGCCATGTGTTATAATAAAACTTTTTTATTGTAAGTTGTTAACGTTGTACAAGAGCACAGAGTACGTTAAAGCATAATGTATGCTTGCTCACTGTCTGTTCATGGCGCATGACCACACCTAAAAACAAACAAAATAACCAATCACTCAATCAATCAATAATTGTAAATAAAATTTTAACATTAATTGGCATTAAATCAAAACACCATCAAAGATTATTTAAAAATAAACTGTATGTCTGCACTAACAGTAACCCATCTACTTATTTTTTTTATAAAGCTGATGTCATTTACATCCCCCTTTAACCAATATATAAACAAAAATGAATGTCATGTCATTTTGTTCAGATTATAATGTTCAAACCTGTGGATATTCGTTGAGTCCATAGGGAACAACCCATAAATTAAATTTACATTTTTGTTTAAAAGAAATCCAACATGGCCTTCTACTTTCCCAGTCAACAACCATTATGGTATTGTGCGGGTTTCCAACACATAGCCATTAATCAAGAAAGCAATCATCGTCCCAGTCTTGAACAGGTAACGAATTTTGTCTAGGGGTTTCAATAGTGGTAAAATGGGAGAGCATTTTAAGTTAGGCTTACATGAGTTTTGAATAGTTCACTCTTTGGCAATGGTTCCACTCTAGTGCGTCTCGGGTTTTCAGCGACTGCTACAGCAATAAAGCTTTTCTTTGCAATTTTCTGAAAATAAATAAAATAAACCGCCATAAATACCTAAATTCAGGTTAATACGTGCATTTCTTAAAAAAAAATGAAGCAAGTTAGTTTAAAAAATCTCACCTTGACTTGTACTGGCTTCTTGCTGTTTTCTTCTAGTGTGTTCAAAAGTGCAATAGTCTCTCTCTCAGACATGTGAGGTATACCGGTTATCTGCAAACAAATAAATAAAAAAATCATTAATTACATTATCAATAACTACAAATTTAAGGTTCATTACCATTACATCATTAAAATAATCATTAATATGTACTTACCGAAAACAAAAAGGATTTTTCTTCCAAAGTTCAGTTCAGAGCTGTCTGTTTTCTAAAACGACAAGTGCATCACTAACACTATCCTTATCAGTCTGCTTAGCAACAGAGTGAATTGCATTTTCTCAGCGTTTTGACCTTGAACTGTTGTCTGTCTCTCACATGTTCCCACGCCTCGACACATTCCTCAAGCGCGATAAGATTCGCGTACCTTATAGGCTACTAGTTTCATGTTTTTAATAAAGAACCTAAATGGCTGCCTCTTATACATCGATAGTACTACTGCATAAGAACCAACATGGCTGCTGTTTAAGCGCCAGACCTGCTAGCCACCACTAGGCAAGTAAACGGATACTGCACTTCCTGCCCACGTAGACATTTCTGTCTTATCAGCAGTCGCTCTCACCAAACCGCCAAGCCGCTGTATTCAGTGTCCATCAAGCAGGACTATGTGTGTTAGCATTGAAAACGTGTGTGCCTTTTTATTATTCTTAAATATTTTACTGTAATAATTATTAGCAAGCGACCATCCTCAATACATGACCATGTTAATCACATACTTTCACCACGTCCAATGATTAGTTTATAAAATCTCAGGGCAATGACCTTGCCGTTTCGGGTCTTTGGGTTTATGCACATCACTTGGTAATATCCTACAACCGTCTGCTGTGTCAGAGAGCGGTCTCGCTCATCACCGTTGACTAAATCGTTAAAGATACCCTTCAGGGTAAAATAATCATAGCATTCTTTGCACATTTTCGGATTTCGCCTTCATTCGTTCGTCATAGAAAAATATCGGAAAGCTACCCCTCGCCCTGTCGTTCTGCCATAGATCTCCCCGTCGAAATAGCCATTTGCTGCATTCACCATGGCCGGTGATAGGCTCGTTCAAACACACGCCACACGCCCAGCGCTAGCGGCTGTCTACGAGCACGTGTCATTAAAAATAAATAAAAAACAGGTAAAAAAGTTTTAAAATGCATAGTTTTTATCCTAGAGTCTTGAAATTTATTTTGGGAGTAGAGGGGGGTAGAGACCCTTGTTATTGGTGGTACCTTGTTTCCTCATAATAGGTGTCATAAGATCACGTGGATTTCCCCTGATCATGACACTGTGAACCAAATTGACCACATCGCCTTGAGTAGGAGATTCAGAAGATCACTCACCGATGTTCGGAATAAGAGAGGAGCTGATGCTACGGTGATCACCACCTTATGCTGGCTGAGTTCAAGATGAAGATCATGGTGGCAAAGAAGAGGTTTGAAAAACAGAGCAAGAGATTTGATGTGAGGAAGTTGAAGGAGGAGAAGGTCAGGGAAGAATTTAAATTGGAGCTAAGAAATCGTTTTCAGGCACTCCAATCTGATACAGCAGAAACTGAATTGAATCTTCCTGGAGTAATGTAAAGAACATCAACCTTGATACAAGTGAAATAGTCTTGGGAAAGAGCAATCCTCTCAAGAAGGATTGGATGTCAGAACAAACTTGGGAGGCAATAAGTCATAGGAAAATGATTAAGGAGAGGTTGAATATGTGTAAGACTCGACATCAGAAAGCAAAAGTGCAAGCAGAATACACGGTCGTTGACAAAGAAGTCAAAAAGAGTGTGAAGAGAGATAAGAGTAATTGGATCGATGAGATGGCGAAGAAGGCAGAAGATACTGCATCTAAGGATGACAGTAAAGAAATGTACCGCATCACAAAAGTGCTGTCCAAGAAAAGGTTCCGAAAGAACCGACCCATAGAAGACAAACATGGAAATTTACTCACAACTCAAGAAGAACAACAAGAACGGTGGAGGGAATACTTCACCAAAGTTCTTAATGTTGATCGAGGGATTAATGAACACCACGAAGAGAGGAATGATGAACCTGAAAATTCGATTCCAAATATTCTTTTGCACAGTCCAACTTGTGCTGAAATCAAAGAAGCCTTGCTACAGCTGAAGAATGGAAAACCCCCCGGTGTCGACAACATTTCGCCAGATGTCCTCAAGATAGACATGGACACCACAGCTTATATCCTGAAGCCATTGATGGAAAAGATCTGGTTTGAAGAGAAGCTGCCTGCGGAATGGAAGAAAGGCGTGATTGTTAAAATCCCAAAGAAGGGTGACTTGACGAATTGTAACAACTGGAGAGGTATTGCCTTACTATCCGTACCAAGAAAAGTTTTTGTCAGGATAATCATGAATCGCGTGAAGAAGTCTATCGAGTCGAAGTTGAGGAAAGAACAAGCTGGATTTAGGGAACACTGCAGTTGTGTGGACTTAATTAACACTTTACGGATTATTGTGGAGCAGAGTAACGAATGGCAAGCAGCACTGTACATCACGTTTATAGATTTTGAGAAGGCCTTTGATTCCATTAATAGGAAGGTCATGTGGGAGAACTTAAAGGAATATGGTATACCAAGTAAACTACTTAACATCATACGAGAGATGTATTCTGGTTATGAATGTCAAGTCCTGCATGAGGGTCAGCTATCCCAGCCATTGGCCATCCAGACTGGAGTACGACAAGGATGTATACTTTTTCCCTCCTTGTTCCTGATTGTTCTTGATAATACTCTTAGGAAGGTGGGGAGAGGAAGGAAGAGAGGGATAGGGTGGGGATTTCGAGACAGGTTGGAGGATCTTGATTTTGCTGATGACATCTGTATGCTAGCACAGAGCTTCAGAGACATAGAGGGAATACTGGCAAACTTAGAATTTGAAGCTGCTAAGGTTGGACTTAAGATAAACCCAAAGGAGACAAAGGAGCTGAGAGTGAACTCCACAGTACAGGCTGGTCTCACTGTGGGAAGAGTAGATGTAGAACAGGTGGATACATTTGTTTACTTGGGAAGCGTGGTAACGAGAAGTAGAGGGGCTGAGGAGGACGTCAAGATTAGAATAAGAAAGGCAAATGGGGCTTTTGTGCAGCTCAATCCAGTATGGAGAAACCGTAACATATCCAGGAAGACGAAAATCAGACCTTTTAATACCAATGTGAAAACTGTCCTATTGTATGCATGTGAAACATGGAAAGTTACCAATCCTATCAGCCACCAACTTCAAGTATTCATCAATCGTCTGCGTCGAATTCTGGGTATATAATGGCCAGATATAATCCCAAACGAAGATCTGTGGCAAAGGGCTAACCAACAACCTATAGAAGTCCAAATTAAACGGAGGAAATTGGGCTGAATTGGGCATACTCTGCGGAAACAGAATGATGCAGTAGAAAGGGGAGCTCTGGACTGGAATCCTCAAGGGGCTCGGAGACGGGGAACACCAAGGAACACCTCGAAACGCACCATTGAAGAGGAGGCCAGAAAAGCGGGAAAGACTTGGAGGGAAGTGAAGAACTTGGCAACAAACAGAGCCCGATGAAAATCACTCTTGGATGCCCTATGCTCCGCACGGAGAGAAAGGAAATAAGTGTGTTCACCATGGCCGGTGATAGGCTCGTTCAAACACACGCCCAGCGTCAGCGGCTCTCTGTCTACGAGCACGTTTCATAAAAAAAAATAAGAAACGGGTCAAAAAGCTTTAAAATGCATATTTTTTATCCTAGAGACCTGAAATTTATGTTGAGGGTAGAAGGGGTAGAGACCTTTCATTTATATAAAACAAACTCTTTTTTTTTAATTCCTAGTTTCCGAACTATAAGAATTTCAAAATTGGACTTAAAAATATATAAACAATAAAAAAGTTTTATTATAAAAATAAAGCTCAGAGGCCATTCGTTTCAACTATGGCACAAGGTTCTATCATGTTTGGTTTTCAAACTATCGCCTACTTTCAAAAACAAAATTTTTCAAAAAAAATAAAAAACATAACAAGTCATCCATAGGAAAGGGGCGTCACCCCAATGCCAACAACACCTCATTTGTTAAAATCCGATCATGCGTTCGCGAATTATCGCCGATGTTTGCGAGAAAGTAGGCTATCATTTTTGCTTTGTCCTACGCACTTGAAACTTGCTGTCTGCTTAGAGGGCATAGAGACCTTTCATTAACGTCAAACAAACTTTTTTCTAAAATTCACCGTTTCTCCAAATTAGCGCCAATTTCAAAACCAACAATTTTCAAAAAAAGATAATTAAAAACACAAACACACATTCCTAGCAAATAGGACGTCACCCCAACGCCAACTACACATCATTCGTTAAAATCCGATCATGCGTTCGGGAGATATCGGCAATGTTCGTAGGAAAGTAGGCTGAGAAGCAGAACTGTCATTCTAGCACTACTACCAAAACACAAGGTTTTATCCTAGAGTCTTGAAATTTATTTTGGTGGTAGAGGGGGTAGGGGACTTTAATTTATGTCAAACAAACTTTTTTGTAAACTTGTTAGTTTCCAAAATATGAAAATTTCAAAATTGGACTTAAAAAAAACTCAAAAAATAAAAAAGTTTTATTATAAAAAATAAAGGTCATAGAGACCATTCGTTTGAACCATGACACAACGTTCTATCATGTTTGGTTTTCAAACTATCACCTACTTTCAAAAACTTTTTTTTCTTTTTTTAATATAATAAGTGGTCTATAGCAAAGCCCCCGTCAGCTCTAGTCAAAGGACACCTCATATGTTAAAATCCGATTATTGGTTCGCGAGCTATCGTAAATATTACATGGCTGAGGCTTAGTAGTGGAGTGAGGTCAGTTTCAGATTGAGTTAGAATCCCTACTACTAACCTACTATCCTTGTATCGTTTAAGCTGCCCTCCATGGTTACGCAGTCCATTCTTTAGTTGGGAGTACATGATTCTCTTTGGGAGGCGTGTATCTGGCATGCGGACAACATGGCCAGCCCAGCGTATTTGATGCCTGACTACCTTAGCATCAATGCTTGTAGTGTTGGCTTCTTCGAGGATACTAATATTTGTTCGGCGATCGTGCCATTTAACTTTCAGTATTCTCCGTAAGCATCGTTGATGGTATTTTTCCAGGCATTTTACGTTTCTCCTGTAAGTTGTCCAGGTCTCGCAACCATAGATAAGAGTAAGGATTCCAACAGCGTTGTAAACGTAGAGATTGGTTCTCACTTTGATATCATGATTGTCAAACACTCTTTTGAGGAGACGACCGAAAGCCGCACTAGCACATCTTAAACGATATTGGATTTCTGTATCAATGTTTGCAGATGCGGAGAGGTTGCATCCAAGGTAAGGAAAATGATTTACATTTTGCAAAGATTAACCATTGATTGTAATAGCCGGAGTTCTCTTGTTGGAATTTGGTGCCGGCTGATAAAGGATTTTAGTCTTATCAATGTTAATTTCCAGTCCAATACTTCCATATGCTTGATTAAAAGCATTTAGGATTGATTGCAGATCTTCCTCAGTGTTGGCTAGAATAACATTGTCATCTGCATATTGAAGATCTCTAACTGACACTGAGGACACCTTGGTCTTAGCTTGCAGTCTGCTAATATTAAACAGATTTCCATCGGTTCTATACACAAGTTCTACACCTGATGGCAGTTTATCATCCACAAGGTGTAGTATAGTTCCAACACACACCGAGCACAATGTTGGAGCAATTATACAACCTTGTTTGACTCCAGTGCTAACATGGAAAGGGTCTCCTGGTCTTGTATTGGAATGAACAGTAGCAACATGCCGTCGTGCAGTAGCCTAAGTATCTGTATTTATTTGTTTGGACATCCAGTCAAAGCTAGAATTCCCCATAGAGCTTCTCGATTAACGGAATCAAACGCCTTGACAAGATCTATAAAAGCCATATACAAGGGTTGGTTTTAATCTCTGGACTTTTCCTGCATTGGTCTTCCACTCAAAATCATATCGACTGTACCTCTGTTGGGTCTGAAACCACATTGTGTTCCTGGTAGACACATTTCAGTCAATGGCAGTAGACGATTGGACAATACACTAGCTAGAATTTTTCCCGCAACAGAGAGCCAAGATATTCCTCGATAATTGTTACACAGAGTCTTATCCCCTTTCTTGAAAATAGTGATTATGGAAGCATCTCGTAGATCAGCAGGGATTGTTCATTTGTTCCATATTTTCACAATCAACATGTGTGTATGCTGAATAAGCAAAGGACCACCCTCCTTGAAGAGCTCAGCTGGGATTCCATCTTGTCCGGGTGCCTTTTTATGCTTTAGCTGTTGAATGACCTTCTCCGTTTTTTGAAGTGATCTTGAATTGGTTGTTGTGGAATATAGGCAAACACATCTTTCTTGACTAGCAAGTTTCTGTTCAGGAGGTCTTGAAAATGTTCTTTCCAACAGGAAGCTATCGAGTCAGGATCTTTAAGAACTTCAGTACCATCTTTGGATTTTAGACAATTAAGACCTTTGGTGGAGGGATCATAAATAGCTTTGGAAGCACTGAAGGAGGCACTAGTGTTTTTAGAGGCGATTAAATTCTCCATTTCCACAGATTTGTCTATCCACCATTTATTCTTGAACATCCTGCATCCTATCTGGACTTCCGATTTGGCTTGTTGATATCTCTGTTTCTTGGGAAGTGAATTTGAATAATTTTGCCAAGCGTTGTAGGCTTTCCGCTTTACATCAATTTGGTCACATATTTCTTTGTCGTTCTCGTCAAACCAATCATGATGTTTTCTCTTTTTTAAACCAACTGGTTCTTCGCCAACTCCTATAACGGCTGATTTGAATAACGACCAGTGCTGCTCAATATCTTCTGGGTAATCATTTGGAATTTTATCAGCCAATAGTATCTGATAGGCAGATTTGGTACTGTTGTTCTTAAGTTGTTCAGTATTTAGTTTGTGTTTTATTGCCTTCCTCTGAATCCGTCGTTTTGGAAGAACGTGTATTTCCATCACAGATCGAACTAAGCGGTGGTCAGTCCAACCAAGACCGACTACAATATATCATACCGCAATGCCACTGTCGATAGCGTAGAAAATGGCGGAATTCGTAGGAGATTGTTTACATTTGGTGAACCAACATTTAAGTGTGTCTGCTGCCAGAATTTCGTTCAAATGTCGCATATCTCAAGTGATTTCGTGCTGTTATGTATTGTAATAGTGTACCTTAATTAGAGTAGTGCACTGTGAATAATTATAAATTCCGGTGATACGTAATGTGAGAAGTATTGTCTGTTCATTGTCATTGTCTGTGTACCCGGCTGTATATTTAATACTGCTGCAGATACTTCAACTTCTAAATTTCCTAAAGACAAATCGTTGAAAGAGAAGTGGATAAGAAATATTCACCGGTATAATTTTCGAAGTTAAAACAGTTGTATGTGTTAATCATTTCGAACCTACATTTGTGGTTAGAAAAATTCCCAAACTAACCCCTGATGCCATTCCGACAATTTTTCCAAATCAACCGTCCTACCACACAACTCCTGTTTGTTAAAGTAGATGATGGTAGTTTTAATGACATAGTGTCAGTGTGTTCTAAAGTGCCAAGTTCTTTAAGTGTAAATGTATTCTATAAGAATCATAAATCAAGAATTTTTGTGTGCTTGTGGACAAATTTAATTGGACACTGCAGTCTGATGGAAGCAGTGATTTAAAATGCGACAGGTATGTAAATAGAATTATTGTTAGTATCACAAGCAAGGGGGCCTGGGGCGTTAGCCGCTGGTTAGGTTTGTTTTTGTATATAAAACATTAATAAGATAGAATTTATGTCCGCTGCTAGGTTAGGTTTCTATGTATAAAGCCTTCAAGACCCAATTGATTTGCCTTCCGTTGGAATTCTATACACATCGAGCTTGAAGAATGACTAGTTGATAATACAGTAAATTTTCATTTTAACGAGTTTGTAACAGTCAATTGTGTGTTTTTGGCAAATGCTACTTGAAATAAAGAACAAAATGATAGTACCTGTGCGCCATCAGTTGGAGCTAGTTCAGGATGTCCCTATACAAACAGATAGAAGCGAGTGCGCTCTCATAGCTCTCTCCGCTCAAAACAAACAACACACGGCCGTGTTTACCGTATAGGTAGGGTTGGCAATATCTTATTTGTCAAATAAGCCACGCCTACAATGGCCGACACAACTGAAATTTCACTATATAGGCCTAAGTCGTGTTATAAACAGCAGATCACTGTTGTTAAAAAAGGCAGTCATTGGAACGCATTAGGCTGTAACCATTGTCAAAAACCATTGTTCAGGATGCGTTAGGGTGTAACCATTGTCAAAATCCATTGGATTGGACAAATTGGAGGTTAGAATGGTCGGGTGTAGTTGCGGCTTTGACCGCGCGCAGCTATCGGGAAAGGTTGACACAAAACCATTGATCTGGACGCGTTAGGCTGTAACCATTGGATTGCACAAAATGGAGGTTAGAATGGTCGGGTGTTGGTGCGGCATAGTACCGTATTGGTGAGGTTGGCAGTACTGTTCTGATGATGGTTGATGTGAATAATGGCATCCACAGCTGGAAATTCGCCTATAGCCTATAATAATAAGGGATTTATTGCAGCCAATGGCCATACATATAATTAATAAAATCTAAAATCATACAGAAAACTAATTGTTATTCCCTAGGAATATCAAAGATTCGTGTCTTAATGTGCAGAATATAGCGTGGCATCTTCCACATTTTTCTCCACCTCGCTCACACAAACATTCGTCACACGGATGATGGAACTTTTTGGTGCGACACATTTTATAACGGAAACCATGTATGGCAACGCGCGTGAGAATATGTCTCAGCTCGTACCCCCCACTCTTCCAATCGTCAAAAATCATAGCATCCGTGGCGCAAAAATCCTACCAAATGTCCTTTGACTCTAGTGTGTCCATGAGTTTTACATATCATGGAGTAGAAGGTAGCAGCATTTGAAGTCGGAGTTCTTCTACATTATAAACCTCGCGAGTCACCTCGTACACGAGTCTTGAAGGTGAATACTTTGATACACCCAAGGCCTTCTTTATGTAAGTCACCTTCAGTTTCTCCATATTGTTCCAAATACTTCATATTTAAATTTGTCCAAATGCTCTCCAGTCCATAAGTTACCATACCGGTAACTTTTAACCGAAAAAGTTTTAAGGCTGTTTTTATAGATAGCTTAGTCAAATGTCTTATGTCGTTCATGGCTTTGGTAGCGACGCTGGGTCTATCCTTGATGTAAAGTGTGAAAACATTGCCAGTTGTCTGTAATGTAAGACCTAAGTAGGCTTACTTGTAATGTGATACACACTCAAGTGGTTTTCCTGCAATGTAAAAAATTGCTGGCATTGCCCCTTTCCTAAAGATCATAGATTTAGTCTTGTTTCTGTTTAACCTAAGGTCATTGTGTAACGCCCATCCTTCTAAGGCGTCGAGAGCAGATTGCAATTCGACCTGTGAACTTAAAGCAAGCACCATGTCATCCGCGTATATAATTGAGATTACCCTCTCTGATAATATATCTGTGATATTATCTGCCATAGCAGTGATAAATAACAGAGGGTTTAATGGGTCTCCTTTCAGCACGCCTGTAGTGTGCTCTATTGGGCTCGATGTTGTAAAGCCATCGTTAATGACTATATTGTTAGAGCCTAAAATACTTTTACAAGACATTTCGTGTAGCTGTTACCTCTCAATAGACTGTCTAGTTTTTCCAATATTTTCTTCCTGATAATCGAGTCAAAAGCTTTAGAGAAGTCAATGAATATGGATTGTAACTTTCCCTTCGGTACCGGTACTGAACGGTAGACGCAATCTCAGTTTGAAGACCTTGAATTGCCTGGATTGTGCATATTCCTCTCCTAAAGCCAAATTGTGAGTCGGGATGCTATTTGGGATGGCTGGGTGGGTCACAGTCAGCGGAGGAGGAAGCATCCATTAAAACATCATTCCCTGATTTATTTCTCGATGTTTGATCAGGTATTTTGGCTAATTCATGTACTATAGAGAACGTTATCACTCGTTCTGTTTTCATTCAGTGCTACCATTCTATTTTAGACCACCTCGTTGTGTAGTGCCTAGCGTTCTTGGCTGTCGTCCAGGAGGTCCGGATTTGATTCCCGGCTCTGCCAAGAAATTTAATTCTCATGTGAGGGCTGGGTCTGGGTGCACTCAGTCTCATGAAGCAACTTAGTATAGGAGGGTTCAATTCCCACCTCAGTCATCCTGGAAGTGGTTTTCCGTGGTTTCCCCACTTCTAATCCAGCCAAATGCCAGGATGGTTCCTAACTTAAGGCCATGGCCGCTTCCTTCCCACTACAATCCCCAATTTACAAACACACTAGTTCAGCCATAACAATAACACAGGTTATCGCACAAATTCCACACACAAATACATGGAGCTACAAGAATACGATGTCAAAGCCCCTAATATAAGCAACAACAATTTATATTTGCATTCTTGTAGTTCCATTTAGAAGTATTTGCATTTTTTAAAATATTTTGTCTTTCCTCTGCTTTATATATGTCTGTATTTTTAGCAACAGTCTGTTCGCGTTGCTTGTAGCGAAGTACGTCAGGGTTTCATATTGAATTTGTGCCTTATTACATAAAAACCTGTAATTTCTGGTGGAATTTAATCAATTATGCGAATGTTTGTCTTCAATTTGCCGCTTTTTCGATGGTGCCATGGCCGCCAGGGTCTCTAGAGCTGTTCCCCTACGATTGCCACCATCTTTGTTTTGATGTTACGGTCTGAGATATTGTAGTCGGTCTTGGTCCAACAATCATCAGCACCAGTCATAACTTTAGTTATACGAACATCACGCTGATCTCTAGCGCCGACCACTCCCTACCACTCCCTACCACTGCCTACCACTCCCTACCACTGCCTACCATTCCCTACCACTGCCTACCACTCCCTACCACTCTACTAATGCCTACCAGTCCCTAACACTCCCTACCAATCCCTACCACTCCCCACCACTGCCTACCACTGCCTACCACTCCCTACCACTGCCTATCACTCCCTACCTGTTCTGTCCGGGAACTGGGGGGTTCGGACGAACACGGGAGTGTAAGTGATGAATTTGGAAAGTGTTGTCGGATTGGGGAGAGTTTCAATAATGTGCTGAAACTCGGGATGTGGGTGTGTGTGGGAGCTATGGCGGTGTCGGGAGAAGCTCTGGTTTACCGGGGTCGTAGATTTAGGGGATGCGCTAATAAGGTGAGCTATTAGCGCCAGGAGTGCGTACTGCAAGTGAGCGCTTTAACTATTACCTGACCGTGCAATGTTCGGCTCGGCAGCCTTGCGATCCAGCACTCAAGGCTGCGGAAATGAAACTAGTTATTGCCCACGCAGCGGTTCTATGACTGAAGGCACTGAAGGATCAAGGTGTAGGGTTGGGTGTCGGGAAGTAAAGATAAGCGTAAGAATATAGGTGTACAAGGAATGAGTAACGTGGATGGTCACTTATTCATTGGACCGTAATTATTTTGAGTGTGTCCCTCTGTTCAGGAACGTGTAGCACAATTTTAGATGTAAGTTTTACAATAATGGTTTAGGTGTCAAGTGGGTAGGAGTACAACTTGTAATGTTAATGTCATGATTCTGAGAACACACTTACCTACAGGTGAGTAGTCTGGACATGGTCGTGTAGAGCCTAGGTCCGCAACAGGTGGTTCGTCCAGAGGGGGCCTCCCTCTTATGTGTTTCGGAACTGCTGAGTAGGTATTTCTTCACGTGTTGCTGTTCCAGATACCTCCATGTGTAAAGGTGTGTGCGTGATGCAAGCCATGAGCAATAGCTGAGCCTTCAACTCTGCCTGGCTGCGTGTAATAGAAAATGTACTGGATTTGCTGTGTTTCCAGCTTAAGGGTGGTTTTTGGGGTGAAACTGGTGTGGTGGCTTGGGCTAGAAGCGTATATGGAGTGGCTGTTGGGGGGTATTTGTAGCCTCCTGTAGATGTGTGGATTTGTGGGTTCAGTGGCGTAGGCGACCTCTCCCTTGGGGGTGCGTAGGGTACAAAGATCCTAAGGGCGTAGGGACCCTGGGGCCTTAACAACACCTCGTCGATGTTTAGTTTCTGTCCTCAGAAACTGGTGTGAGAGTTAAGGGGGTTTCCTCTTCTCATTATTCTTCTTCCTGGTCCTCTTCTTCCTCATCCCTCGGTCGCTGCCGTGTCGGTGTCGTTGCTGTGTCAATGTTGGTGGCATGGTCCCTCGGTTGTGTATGGGTAAAGTGTGCTCTCAGAATGGGTGAGGTGTAAGGGGTTGGAACATAGATATGAATAAAATTTTTGCTCTGCTTATGAATACATCGTGCTTACAATCATCGATTATTAGTAGGGATACAATACAATAGTCATTTTCAAATATGTTTTATGGTGTTACCGCAAGAAGGGAAAAAACATCAGTGGCAACGCTTCTGCTGTCTACGCAGCGAGATGAAAAAATTGCCTTCTGAGGGTAAAGTTGATAATATTGACATGTAATAGTATGTGACAGTGGAAAGGTTGAAGAGAACAGTAAAATAGATGCCCTGGGTGTAAATGTTAAGGGTAGTTTTATAATGTGTTTATTGGTTGGGGTGAAAGTAGGACATCTTTACAATTTTGGATTTTAGAAGAGAGTAAATGAAAGTACATGTGTAAAAATGTATAAGGTTACCGTGAGATGGTGTGTAATGATGACAGTTGGGTAAAACAAACAATATAAAACATTGTTATGGTGGCAACAATGATGCCGTATACTATTGTCGTCATAATAATGGCCTATGCCCTAATGACTATGATTATAATAACAATCATATTGCTGATGATAATGCTAATAATAACCATAATAACAGTGATAATAATAAACATAATAGGCATAATCATAAAAATTATAATAATCATCATAATAACAGTGATAATAATAAACATAATAAGCATGATCATAAAAATAATAATAATAATAATAATAATCATACTAATTACAATGTCGGTACCTTTCATTCAAGTATAGCAAATTATCGATCGATGGAGCTCTTATTCGGCCGTCTTTATACCTCGTATGCATGCTACTGTCTATGGTATACTTACATACTATGCGGCCGCTCTGCCTCATGGTTAACTGGCTAATCCGCTATTCCTTTTTCATTTTACTCATTTTATAATCTAGTGGTTTTCTCGCCGTGGGTTGGGAATTCCATCTTAGAATCTAAGGTTCGGCACTTACAACCTTTGTGCCGCCCTTAGATCCTGAAATCACGCTTTATTTGTATGTGGGGTATGTTCTTGCGTTCAGCGATGTCCAGTATCCCACGGATACAGTCCACTGCTGGCCGCTGGCGTTGTCACCTTTAGGGGTACAACTGAAACCGCTGATAAGTGTATTTGTGTGTGACATTTAATTAGTGTATTATATTTGTGTGTCTGGGAGGTATATTTACAACTGGTATGTACAGTACAATGGTCTCCATCTGTGAAGAAATAAATTGATGATATGTTGATATACTGCTGTTTGGCCTGTGGATGAAACGCATGTTTATGTATAATTAAATGCCCTGTTATTGTCTTAAAACTAATTTATTGCTAACTGCAGTCTTATATTAGTGTCTTCTACCCTAAATATGTATTTTTGTGTCCTCTATGGGTCCACATTACCTTTACCCTTTTATAATGATCATCTGATGTTTGCATTCCTTGGTGGTGCATCGTTGGAGCTCTTTCTCTGGAATATAAATACATGCTATTCAAATGCCCTTGGCCAAATATATCATACTTATATTCTATATCGCTCGACGCTGCGGTCGGTCAGCCCCGGTTGCTGTACCGTATTACCGCCTTCGGTGCGCCTAACTCTTTCATGGCGTGTTGCCGGCCTTACCCCTTTACCGTGATGGCTTTTCGGGTGCCGAACGCGCTATGTCGTGTTCGCATCGCGTATAATTTTCATTGATATTCGGGCTTACCCTACCACCGTAGTGGATTTATGGTGCCGAAAAATTTATTCAACGTGGTTCATCTCGGAATACTTCTTCGCGGAATACGTTTAATTGAGCCTTCCTTGACGGTCGATTACCGAACATTTAAATCTCTAGGGGTCGCTACCCTCTATTTAAAATAGGCTATATTATTATACCTCTGGTCTTAATGACAGGAAATTAATTAAATTCGTTTCATCGCGGAATATTACCTCGCGGAATACGTTTTATTGGGCCTTTCTAGACGGTCGATTAACGAACATTTAAATCTCCAGGGGTCGCTACCCTCTATTTAAAATAGGCTATATTATTATACCTCTGGTCTTAATGCCAGGAAATTAATTCATTTCGTTTCATCGCGGAATATTACCTCGCGGAATACGTTTTATTGAGCCTTTCTCGACGGTCGATTATCGAACATTTAATTATCTAGGGGTCGCTACCCTCTATTTAAAATAGGCTATATTATTGCTTTGTTGGACATACCCTGCCAACATTAATGGCTATACGGTGCCAACCGAGCTATGTATTACCGGGCTTACCTCTGCCATATTTAATGGTCTTACTTGTGCCGTGACAGTGTATCTTATATCTAATTATATATTAATCTATATCTAGAAAAAAATGTTGAAATAGTTTCCTTACTATAATGCCGAAATAAATACCCCTTGTAAGCTACTGTTTTGAAACAGTGGCTTACTAAATTTGCTTATATCTAGGTTGCTTAACTGTATCTTATATACTACATTTCAAACGAGGAATATTTATTTTCAGTTTCCTTACTCGGGGTTCCGTGCGTGCAAATCCTGGCGACACCGGCAGTCTTCAGGACAGCTAGACCGAAGTCCTTGTACACTTTCCTAATTATATACTACCCCCCCCCCTCCTTTATAACTAAGTGTGTGTGTATGTAGGCCTGTGTATGTGCGCTGCTAAAATAGCTAGCACTTCATCCGGGATATCCATGGCTTTATAGCCGCTTAATAAATCATTTTACGGGCGTTCCCGCGCATTGGCCATTTTCAGGAGGCCCAGTCCGCTCTGAAGGTCGCTGCCTCCATTTACAGCTCTAGGGGCTCGCTGCCTCACTATTTAAGCTCACGGATCGCTATCCGACATTTGTGGGCTGTACGGAATGTAGTCATGTGTGTATTATTCCGTAAAATTCACAGGCTGCGATATTCACGCTCATGGCGGAGCATATGATCCTGTATTCACCCTCCTGGCGGATGGACCTTGGCCGATCGTCACGCTCTTGGCGGATGGGCATCCAGTTATCGTCTTACGCATTCATTCATCGTAAAATTCATTATTCATAATTCATTATTGTTCAAATCTTCGCCCCAGTTCCGGCTGAGGACTTTATTGCTTCACCCACTGCGAACGTGGGACTACCCCTTACGCCTACAAGGGTGGACTTAATATACAAGCTAACTAGGAGTCAAAGTAAAACTGATCGTCTTTGGGTGAGCTTTCTAAGTCCGGTATTGAGATGTTAGGACCCCTATCGGATGGACAAAAACTTTCCCTACAGGTCTGACTCCGTTGACTGTAACGCATAACGGGTGTAACTGTATCCGAGACGGTAGACAAGCTATTTCTACCGAGCACTCAACGTTTGCCCGCGCTACGCCAGCGTCGTCTGACCTGTTGTCTTTCTGGTTAACTTGTCAGATCTGTGACTGCTTTTTCCGCCTTTGTCCTCCTGTGACTCCTCGCGATTTTTACGAGTGTCCTTACCTGTGTGTACTCAGATCCTTTATTATCTATGTGTAGATAATTCTCTGGGGGGGGGGGGGTGTAATTTAGTGTACAATATAATATAATGTGTGCTAACTTGTGTATATGTGTATTATGTAATATTTTGTGTACTTCTGGGGTTGTAGGACATTCGAGACGCATTGCCTGCTTTCGCCCTTCTTCGCTCAGTCAGATCTCTCATGCTGAAATTGTTTTGTATATATCTCTAGACATGTTAATGGGATTTGTGGATTTTTCAAGGTATCATTAGCGAGGTCCGATGGGGTGTTATTTGTTAAAAGGAATTGCGCGTGGGTCTGGAAGGGGTGCAGCATTGTCGGCTCGTTATTTTGTTCGGCCTCGAGCCCCTAATGCTGTGAGGATGTCTTTAAAATTAACGGATCACATGCGGGATGGGTTAAGTTTTCCCTGGTGTTTAAAATTTAAATATTGCATGCGGGTATAATATAAATAACCCGGGGTGTGTAGGGTGGGACGTGCATGCATATTGATGGATTTGAGCGCGCATATTTGCCGCTCCAGTTGGGGAATGGGTTTATATAGGTTGAATAAGTCTATAATTGTAACATGCGAGAATATTTATTAAAATATTTGTTAGTGTATTCTTGTGGCCTTTATATCCAGCGTCAATATTTGTCGTCCGATCACCTCTAATACTTAGGTGAGATCGGTAAGGTACGGGGCGCAGTTAGCCCTCTATTTAAAAGCATGAATGCCTACAACCCTCTGTGTAAAGGTGGTGTGGTGTGTGTATGTAAATTGGTGGGAAAATGGTGGGAATGATATGTGGATTTTTGCCTATATATTGCCTGTGGGAATCTGTGGGTATATTGTTTCTTTGGGCCTTTCTCTTGCTGATCGTTCTCACTTGGTCGTAATGTGACTTTCCTCCGCTCCTAGGCGCTATTCAAATACGCGCTCACTGTCATTGTGTGATTATCATCCCTTATCTCCATTAAAATATGGCTATACCCCTGGGTAGCGCCACCGCGCTTTCCCACCATCTGTTATATAACGTGCCAGTTTTACCGTTCACGCCTACCCCTATTTAACTAAGAGTATCATTGGGGTGCGCTTAGCGCCCTTCAATACATGGCTACTATAATAATTGTGTAGAATGTACGGGCTCAGCGCTCTGTGGCCTGTCTACCTAATTTTGTGGGCAGCCTTGACCTTTATCTATAGCCTCTATACTCTCTATTTATAGTCTCTAATTGTCTCTATTTATAGGTATATGTGTAATTTGTGTGTCCGCCGAATCATGGGGGGGGATAAATTTACTGTTCCTGCCCTTATGCTAGGGTCTTTGTCAGCGCTATAGTGGCTGTGAACCTATCTGTGTTATATAGTGTGACCTCCTCTGAAATGGGGGGTATATTATTTATTATACGGCGTTCCGTTTATCCGCCCCCATATTCGATTGCCTGGGGTGTATATTTGCCCTATAAAGATCGCTATCTGCTGGGAGTGGAACTGGTCGGCCTGGAGTCGGTCGTGGCCGTCAGCGCGTAATGCCGCTCAGAGCGTCTCGCTTCCCGCACTGTACTGGACCGTTATGTGAATACCTCGTAACCCTAAGGTACGCCTGGGCTACCTGTAGGCTAAATTTGCCTAGCATGTAAGCTCCGTGTCCCGTACTATATTATAACTATTTGTTGGTGTCACCGCGCCTTTTTACTCTCTGTCCACTTTAGTTTACCGTTCTGGGCCGTCTGAGTGAGTACTGTTACCTGAGTGAGCTGCCTGGAGCTCGGCCTTATCTGCGTGCGTGTGGGCGTGTCCATGTATGAATAGTGTTCTCTGCCAATTGTGTGTGTGGATTTTTAATGGCCGCTTCGAATGAGTACCGATGTCGCTGTGCGCGATGGCGGTCCGCTGTATTGAGTGTCTGCGTTATTTTATATTTTGCTAATTATTCCCGCTGTCCTATTGGGAATATTATATATATTGGGGATATTATATTAAGATAGCTGGAAGCTCCGTGATGATGTAACCATTCGCCGTTGCGATTGTATGTCCCCAGCGTGTATGTTTGTTTGTTGACCGTCAGCAGTTTTGAAATGTTATGTTTATTACCGTGCCTAGAGTCGGTTGCGCTATGTGCATGCTTTGAGGCTAAGAATTCTTCCTGTATTGTGTATCCGTGGTTTGCAATGTTTTCTGTTGCAACATCACGGCTGGCTCGTGTGTATGGATTGTTTATGTCATGAAGCAACTGTGCTTTCCATCGGTTTATGCAGATTTTTGCGCCCTATTCAGGCCGGCACTATATTATATCGTTTTTCTATTATATGCTATGCTGTGTTATTCTGTGTTCTCCTATTTTCTGGATCTGTCAGCCTACGTGCTTATATTGTCTGTAACTCTGTTCTTTTATGGTATCCGTAATTTTTGCCGGTTATGCGCGATAGCTGTCGCTTCTGTTTTTCCTGCAGTGTTTTGTAGCTGCCCTATCTGTTTTGTGTTTATTTGTCCGTGCGCGCTGATAGATTTCCAGGGTCTAGTGAATTGTGCGTTTAGGGCTGACTGCTTTTCAGTCGGTCGACGGCTTTCGCCTCTCGGGGCGTCCGTTTTTTTTTTGCTTGGAATTCGGACCCCTGCTCCTGTGTAACCCCTGTGTTGTATGTCTGCACATGTTTAGCTAGTATTGCTGTATATGTCCATGTGTGACCTCTAGTAGTGTATTACGTAACAAGATGTCATTGGTTAACTTAATTCTTGTTACCCCTGGTCCCTGTTTATGTGCATGTCTCTGAGGCATATATTATACCTTCTCTGCAACCTGTACTACTGGAGGTTGTAAATTGCCTGCCATGTCTGTGATATTTGTTTTACAAGCATGTGGGCTGTTCGCGACCCACAAAGGTATTGCATAGACCTTAGTAGCGCCTGTCTATGCCCTGTGGCGGAGCTTCTGGATCCCCAATTCCGTAATTTATGTCCCGTGGCGTGTATTGGATGTCTGTACTGTGCACGCTAAAATGTACCCTAATGTGAATGAATTGTAACATGTTAAACGTCCCTCGTCTTATAATTTCGGGAGTTTCCATGTTTTCAAAGTGGCTTAAATGATTTCGTGTTACTGTAGTGTTATTGCGCGCGCTGCTAACCTTGCTGGCGACTTGTCATTTTACCGTGTTCGTGCACTGTGCTTCTGCTGACTCGGCAATAGTTTCAAATTACAGTGTTGTAACAGCAATCTTGACAGCCTACCCGCCTGCTCACTGTATGTTGACATTTTCAACGTGCCGAGCAATCACAATTGTGAGCTAGCTTATCTAATGGTGTCAGCCATTGTGATACTGCATGTAAACACTCTTCTGCTCCACACATCTGTAGCGTGATTCCAAATCTTTGTTATGGATATGTTTACCCGGAATGCACCCCTGTTTTTATTGTGTCTGTCTGTGTTAACTCGTGTAATTATGTATGTCTATTTCTGGCACTTCCAGTAGCGTACCTCGTAGCTAGGTGTCAATGACTATTTTGACCCTAACTACCCCCTGTGACAGGATTAGGCCTCTTTACTTTGAGCTGTCCCTCGTTACCGTACCCTTCTACTGAATGGGTATTTGAGCCTGTATTTCTGGTGTTCAGAGAGCCGCATGTCCGAACTCGGCTCCGTGGGTCCTTGTCAGATTACTCGTGGGTTGTGTGTTTGGATCACTTCTGGTGTATAAATGTTCAATTGTGTGGATCGTATACCTGTCCTTCTGTCTATTTACTGCACATTGTGCGTTTTCAGCTATCGCTATGTGACAATCTCTTTTCTCGCTTTTTGTGCCACCGCGTTCAGGCTGATTATTCCTGTAGGCTTCTAGGCCCGTGTCTCTGTAATACTTTTATCAACTGTGTTGACCTTCTATGGGAATTGTGTTTAATATGTGATCCAGGAAAAAAAATGTCATCTTCAACCTGTGAATTTATCGTCTAGTGTCCCCGCTTGCCTAAACGCTGTGATGGGTAAAAAATCCCTGATTTTCAGTGCACATCTTGCGCAGCGTTTAGAATGTAACATACAAAATAAACCATAGAATATTCATGCGTACCATCAATTTGTGGAATACCATTTCCCTTTCCAGATGTAACTTATACACATATGGGTATATTGGGAACATATTTTATGGTGTATCCAGTGTATTATGGTCTCTAGTGGAAATATATGCGCAGGGTGGCCAGTGTATTGTCAGAGACGTGTAATTGTGTTGGCCATATACCACCGTGCGTGTGAGTGTTTGTTTTTTCTAAATGGTCCTGGCTTTGAGCCGGTCGCCTGACCTACTTAAATTTTTAGGCCGCGTACATTTTTATCTATTAGCGTATATCTAAACAATTCTAGCTAACGTCTGAGTGCCCTCGCTCGCAGGGGTGATTGAATTCGCCCTGTGATCAAGGCATAAGCCTCCGGAACCCATTGGGGTCGTTCCCCACTGCCTTCCTGGGGAGTTTTGAGTAGGGTGAGCTTGGGCTTTGTTTCGATATGTCGGACCCTTGACGGATATGGTGTCCGCTCGTATGTGGGTGTTAGCGTGCGCCCTGTTGTGTTACAATTGTCTGTGAGGTGTATTCTACTTTGTGCACCTTGGGGGTGGGTAGCAAAGTTTTCCTATTCCCCTGCGCCCTGTGGCTATGAATGGTCGACGTGTGGCGAGTTGTGTAGCCTTCGTTTGGAGGGGTTGACCTTAACACCCTTCTATGTGTCTGGCCTGAGGGGGTTGGTGCCTGTATCCACCTGCGTACTGGCCTAATTGTCCTTTGAACTGGCGCTGTGGAGCGTCTAGATACGTGTGCCTGTAGTGCTTTGGAGGCTGGCCTGGCCGGCTTCTGTACTATGACCATGGCGTCCTCCTTCCCCTTTGTGTTGTGACGTGTGGTTATATGGATGTTTTTCAATCTCTGTGTTGACTGGTCAATGTCATCCGTGAGGTGCGCCTTTGCTGTGCCAGCGTTGTGTATGAGAACCACGTCATCCTCCTTCACCCTCGTACTGTTTGGTGTATTTAGGTTTAATCCTGCAACCCTTTGGGTCAGAAGTTCAATTTCCCCCATGGGATCGACAGTCTTGCCCGCTACTAATTCGCATTGCATGTTGTCCGCCTGGAGTTTTGTGGGCCTCCCTGCCGCTAACTCAAATAATATATTGTTGATTTGCAACCCAATGTATGTTTCCCAAATTTCTGCATATTGTTGGGTAAGCGCTTTTGCCACGTGTGCCTACTGAGGCCGGTACGGACCGTCGTCCTTATATATTTCTATGGCCGCGAGATTGAGTTGTGCCTGTTCGCGAAAGAGTTCCCTATAGGTGGAGTGTAAGGCAGTGTACTGCGCCCTTATTCTTTCTAGGCTCGCGTTAGGCGTTAAAGGGCCGTATACTGTATTTAGCCGGTCATGCACTCTGACAACTTTAAGATGCTTTCTGTTAAGGTGTTCATGTATGGCATGTAGGTGTGCGTGTGCACGCCTGAGCTGTGCTATTATCTCCCCTGATGGGGTGCATGTACGTTTGCCGTATGCCGTGCTCAGCCGCTTGTGCATTGTTTGTATTTGGGCCTGTAGCCTTTGAATTCGATTTTGACGCTCTTGGAGCAATGTAAATAATATTGGTGCTCCCCTGTCGCTCCTACGGCTTATCATCCCTGTCGCCTCTGCGCGCGGTGCCATACTTCAACAAACTGGCGCTACTATGGCTGCAATAATTTCACTGTAGGGCTCAAGAAATTTTCCCTAAATTGCTTTACAAATTATTTCAACACGTAAATACCCTATGGGGGTGGGTGGGAGGGCTAATATGAAATAATGTAAAAATGAAAAATCTGTGGCGTAGCTCTAAGAAAAAAAAATCGTTGATTTCTGCTTGGCTGCTTTAGGAATTAGGGTCGTAGTTCCAGGGCTTGTTGTTTAAGACCCCCTTCTGAACGGGAACTACCCTGCGCTTCCTCCAATTTGTTCTGTCCGAGAACTGGAGGTTTCGGACGAACAAGGGAGTGTAAGTGGTGAATTTGGAAAGTGTTTTCTGATTGGGAGAGTTTCAATAATGTGCTGGAACTCGGGATGTGGGTGTGTGTGGGAGCTATGGCGGTGTCGGGAGAAGCTCTGGTTTACCGGGGTCGTAGATTTAGGGGATGCGCTAATAAGGTGAGCTATTAGCGCCCGTAGTGCGTACTGAAAGTGAGCGCTTTAACTATTAGTTGACCGTGCAATGATCGGTTCGGCAGCCGTGCGATCCAGCACTCAAGGCTGCGGTAATGAAACTAGTTATTGCCCACGCAGCGGTTCTATGACTGAAGGCACTGAAGGGTCAAGGTGTAGGGTTGGGTGTCGGGAAGTAAAGATAAGTGTAAGAATAAAGGTGTACAAGGAATGAGTAGTGTGGATGGTCACTTATTTACTGGACCATAATTACTTAGAGTGTGTCCTTCTGTTCAGGGACGTATAGCACAATTCTAGATGTAAGTTTTACAATAATGGTTTAGGTGTCAAGTGGGTAGGAGTACAACTTGTAATGTTAATGTCAGGATTCTGAGAACACACTTACCTACAGGTGAGAAGTCTGGACATGGTCGTGTAGAGCCTTGGGCCGCAACAGGTGGTTCGTCCAGAGGGGGCCTCCCTCTTATGTGTTTCGGAACTGCTGAGTAGGTATTTCTTCACGTGTTGCTGTTCCAGATACCTCCAAATGTAAATGTGTGTGCGTGATGCAAGCCATGAGCAATAGCTGAGCCTTCAACTCTGCCTGGCTGCGTGTAATAGAAAATGTACTGGATTTGCTGTGTTTCCAGCTTAAGAGTGGTTTTTGGGGTGAAACTGGTGTGGTGGCTTGGGCTAGAAGCGTAGTGTTTATGGAGTGGCTGTAGGGGGGTATTTGTAGCCTCCTGAAGATGTGTGGATGTGTGGGTTCAGTGGCGTAGGCCACCTCTCCCTTGGGGGTGCGTAGGGTCCTAAGGTCCCAAGAACGTAGGGACCCTGGGCCCTTAACACTACCACTCCCCCTAGTCGATTAAGTGCCATTTCTTTGATATGGGGTGTTGCCATGTTGTTTTAAATTTATCTTTCTGGCGGAATAGTGTATTTGTAATGAAAAGATCATATTCGGATCACTTCGTGAGTAGGAGCGTTCCATTGGAGTTGACTTTGCCTACGCCCTCTTTACCAATAATTCCAGGCCAGAGTGACGATTCTCTGCCAACCCGAGCATTAAAGTCACCTAGCAAAATAATTTTATTTGACTTGTGTACATTCGACAGGACTTAATCAAGATGGTTATAGAACGCTTCTTTTTGGTCATCTTCTGACTTCAAAGTTGGAGCATATGCACTGATTACCGTAGCTCTTTTGTTGTTCTTGAGTTTCAGACGGAGTGTTATGAGTCTTTCATTTATTCCAGATGGGAACTCATTAAGAGTATGAATAAGTTCATTCTTTATTGCAAATCCTACCCCATGAATTCTTAGTTCGTCTTCACCTTTTCCTTTCCAGAAAAACGTATACCCACCGCCATGCTCCTCGAGTTGACCGACTCCAGCACGCATAGTTTCACTAAGAGCAGCAATATCTATGTTATGTATCTTCAACTCACGACTTATTATTGCTGTGCGCCGCTCTGGTTGATTATCTACATCAGTATCCATCAGAGTACGAATATTCCTGGTAGCTATATTCATGTTACATACCTTTCTGTTATTTCTACCGCAAATTGGTGTACCCACTGAACGCGGTAATCCAGACAGGTGAGAAGTTAGAATGCCTATGTTTAGCGCACCTTTTATAGCCCCCTCCCCATTCAGGGTGAGCAGAGTGTAGCACACGAGTTGCTCTACAGTCTGTCCTCGAGCAAAACGGCATCACACACTCGCCGCCTACGTGCCGATTCGTCACTAGGAGCTTCCAGATTACACTATCCTGCCCCCGTCACAACTTGTCGATCGCCGTTGAATTTTGTGAGAGGAAAGTACCATACAAAAAGCATCGCTACCATTATTCGTAGGAACATCACACCAGTGGCGGCTGGTGGGTTTTGGGGCCGGAGGAGCGGTCTCAATACTAACCTAACCCGTACATTTCTATAAAAATAATTCACATAAGAAGAAAGAGCATGTTGAAACGCTTCGGGTTGAGTTTTACCGAATGCTTGTTGACATCCGATCATATGGCTGTATATTTCAGGCGTATTATTGTATAGAAAATCAATAATTACTTTTAAATAATGACGTCCGAGGATAGAATCAAAGATAGGAATAGTTTCAGAAGGATGGTGAAAAGCTATCAGGGTTTTATGGTGGAGGCAGATCCCTTGAAGACGGAGAGGCCCTTTAACAGAGGAGTGGAAGAATAAGCTGATAGATGGGCTCAAGAGATACTGGCAAGATGTCAAAGCCGGCAGACGAACAAGACTCAGACACTGGAATGAGAGTGGTTATTAACACGCAGTCCATAGAGGCTCAAGTTGACGGTAAAAATAAGACGACCGATAGCGTAATGTAAAATAAAGAAAATGCAAAATGAGAATTCTAGGGAGCTTTAGTTGGAACCCATTGCTGTGCTTTCCGGTTATTACATTCCACACTAATTCAAACCTTGATAATATTCCACATGCGGACGACGAAAATTAAAACCGTAAAGTAATACCGACACCACAAGTAGTTTTCCTTTTCTTCGAATATACTCAGCGGCGTAACTAGGATTTGCTTCTGGAGGGGAATGACATGGAGTCAAAATTACACGAGACATAATCAATAAAAGCAAATATACGGTACCAAAAGTTATATAAGTTACTTGGTATCTACACATTTTTCGTGTTTAATTTCGATAGCATTTGATACGTTGTAGATTATTTGCCCCTATCGATGTATTAAAGCCTCGTGAGGACAATTGAGTAGCTGTCTGACAGTGAGGCAGCGCCCCGATCACGAAAACCAAGATTAACCTCCGAAGGGACCCGATGCGCTGATCATGCGTCACCGCAATATCTGCAGGCCAAATGGCTGGGCAGCGGTCGCTTGGTCGGTCTAGGCACTTCATGGGCTGTATAGTGCCAGGGATTGACTGTATCATAGTGATATAAATTATAATAGGTAGCATAGCCTATTGTTAACGTTAGGTTTCTTTCGCTCTCCTGCAAACCATTGATTTAAAAGTTTCACTTTAATGCCATCAATTAGTAGATTACTGACTATACAAACACCAAACTTAATATACGGCACCGTAAAACAATTTGGTATTAAAATATAAAGTTCAATTTCCGAACATTCTTTGCGAAATCACCCTGTCTTTTCTTTATCTTGACATGCGGCAGTTTAAAAATTAATGAACCACCGTTTCCAAGAAGTAACTTAACACAGTAATACAACTTTAATTCAGTTTACAAAATAACACTATACCACTATCACTCACACGCGGATGCAAAGAGAATGGCGACTGGCAAGTGGTGCATTTTTAAAAGTGATGAGGGCAGAATGTGCCGCGTCCGTGACACTGACTCCCCTCTGCCTAACTGAGTTACTAGTTATTGTTGTTTTAAAGGTCGGAACAGCAAGGTTTTCACATTCAGTAAGTGGTAAGATTAGGTAAGGTAACTCAAATAATTTACACGAGTAAATAAGTTCTCAAATAGTAGGTGTAAACTTGCATAATCCAATCGTTTGTTATCAATCAAAGGATTGGTTTTATTCCAAATTAAAACTCAACGAATTTCATATTTTTAGTAATTCTCTCTGGGAGGATTTGATCCCCCTAATCATCCCCATAGATCCGCCACTGAATATACTGTTGATTCAGACAAGGAAGCTTGCTGCAGTGGCAACGCATACAATACTCCAGTCATTGTATCCAGACAGTGACGTTTGGACCTTTACAAGGCCAGTTGAGGATATGGGGTGTTACCAAAATGTGAAGTGGGACGGTATATCATCATACTTCGGCAGTACAGGTAATTCATGAACACGTCACCACGCAAAAGAAAAAAAGGTGACTCTTTTTGAACTGCCTTATTTCAGAGAAACTTCTCTTCTTACAGAAAATCATGAAATCATACCATACACTATACTGGAGGAATATCAATGCTTTGTAGTTGTTGATGATGATGATTTATTTAGCTGCTCTGCGACATGTAACCCCGTGAACTTGGGTGTGTGTGGAATTTGTCTGATGACCTCGTTATTGTGATGGCTGTATTGTTGTGTGTATTTGTAATTGAGATGACGATTGGAAAGGAGGCTGCCGTGTCGTTAAGTAGGTACCATTTGCCTGGAGTAGATGTGGGAAATAACGGAAAACCACTTCTAGGATGGCTGAGGTGGGAGACGAACTCGCCTTCTTTCAGTTCTACCTCACGAGGTTGAGTGAATTCCATTCCAACCCTCAGACCAGAATTAAATTTCTTGGCAGAGCCGGGAATCGAACCCGAATCTCAGGGGTGACAGCCAAAAATGGTAGCCACTGCACGTCGAGGTTATCAATATCAATGCACGGGAGCAGAAATAAATAGATTAACATAAATTCATGGGAATAAAGGAAATAGCTGCGCTTCGGAACAAATTAACATAAGGTATTTATGTTCGACCCTCACTATTATGTGTCAGATAACTGTATCATAATGATGGTCATTATAACACTGTTTTCCATTATGATACAGTTTCTCCAGCCAATCAGAGCTCGTTCATTGACCAATTAGGTAACGATAACTTCGCGCATGCGCTCAAAATCCAACATGTCGGACATAAACACAACATCGAACTATAATAAATTACCGACATGGAATACCCACCGTCCATATATTCGCGTAAATAAACTGGCGAATATGAGACAAGAAATAGCACTGTACCTTAAAATCACCAACACTAATTTCTACACAGCGCATTGTCTTCAACTGACACCGGTGACAATATTACTGAGGGACGGCAGATGTAAACATATGGTTTGCATATGGCATTGCAAACACACAGAGCGCATGCGTCGGTCGTTCAAAGCTCTTGAAAGGCAGAGATATAACACCCAACGCTCGCTCTGCGATCACAAAATTCCAGTAGCTGACTCTCAACAGATATTTATGAATATTTATGTTAAAACATATAATAAAGTTATAATTATCGTCGAACATAAACAGTCGTATGCAACTCGCCTATAATGGTAATTAAGACACTCGTATGGAAATTATAAAACTCGCATACGCTCGTTTTATAAAAAATACTCGTGACTTAATTATAGCCATTATAGGCTCGTTGCATAATGTACTATTAATAAACCAAATTACTTAATTATTTCATGTATCTAAATTCATAGATTACAGTACGCGTTCTCGTTCAAATCCCGTATGTTTTTGTTATAATAATGATGGCGCATAATACATGTATGCAAAGAAATCAACAATAAATCAATTAATCATTTAATCATTATTAAATAGTGTGCGAACTGGCAGACAGAAATAAATAGGGACATTAATTGTACTTCCCGGGTTTCCCATGGTACCTAGCCTGGCTACATCCTTATTAATTTCTAGCCCAGGAAATGATCAGCTGTTTAAATTACTTGTTATTGCACTTTATATAAATCATCGGCAGAGTTCTGTGCGGCGCGTGGTATAGTGGATAGCACTGTTGGCTACCACCAGAAGGCCCGGGTTCGATTTCCCAGCTCTGCGAATAAATTTCAATCTGGCGAAACAGGCAATTAAATGAAATAACAGCAACGGAGTTTTCTTGGTATTATCCTTGGCTCTCGACAGTACAATAGCTCAGAAGTAAGAAATTAATCAATCCAGGTCGATAATAATAATAATAATAATAATAATAATAATAATAAAAGGGGCTACCTTACCGGATTTTCTTGTAAAATCCATTGCCTGCTCAGTCATGCAGTGAAGTTGTTCACAATAATAGTACAGTATTACCACCGCCACAACACTGAAGTCTTGAGAGGGAAAATGAACGAACACACTGCTACCAACACTTCAGTAACGCGGGATGCAATTCTAAAACCCATGTACTTCACCGTTGTAACAACGAAATAGTCCTCGTTTAGAATGTTGCATTATATTAAAATAAGTGCATGAATGTTATGTCTTCAAATAACAGACGAGAGCATTATCATAATATTCTTAGTGCATGGGAGCATGGAGAGTTTGATAGCGCATGCGCAAGTTTGGACTCTACCGGGCTGAGTCCAAGGAAACAGTGTCTCCCGCGCTCCTCACCACACACACTGCCGCCCATCAGAGTGATTCCCTAGTGGCTGACTCGCGCAACGTCACGTTATTTTCGGACGGAACGTCGAGAGTCCCAACTATACATGCACCCGAAACTGCTCACCGGAAACATTGACCGTAGTTTGTTAGTAACGAACGTAATCCTTCCTACTGAGAATGGTTAAACTTCTACAATGAAAAATAATTCTCTTAACATTACTAGTACATTTTTGACTTAAGGTATGGAATAAAAACAATATTTTCCCTCCATTCTTTGGGAAGGGCTCCGTCCGAGAGTCCTGATAGGCCGGCCGCCACTGCATCACACTGAATATAGCGTGCAGTAAAGTTAGACTTTCAGTCGATAAACAAGCATGCAGAAGAGTAAATTAAATTAACTAATAAAGGGAATAAGTGGGGGCAAATATAGAAAAACATTAGACATTAAATATAATCCAAAAACTACTAGCAATGGAATTTAATTACTATGTAATAGAGGTGTAAAAGGTGTATGTACATCAGTTTTACTGGATTCTTGATTTTATATTATAAATTTGTCATGTAGGATATCGTTTTAACCAGTTATTATTGACATTCTTTTCAATACTGTTTTAGTCAATAAGTTTTATGGAATTTCGTCATTATGACTTCAGCTGAGAATTTCGACATCCAAATACAGGTATTAATGGAATGTACTTTATATCATGCAAATATGAGTAGGCTATGTTTTAAAAAATATCTAGAACAAAATGTAGTAACTAGGTGTGTTTTATAGAGTATCAGCACTACACAGCTGAGAATTATGACAGGACACAGCAGATTTCAATGAAACGTATTTTAGTCGCATGCACAAGTCCCGGCAAAATGGAACATACTGTATACTTCAAGTTAAATACGTTTCCACTATTTTTATAATAGGTTGCAAATAACGAACTTATAGCCTACTACAGTTTATCCACATTAAAGTGGGTCACAATGAAAGAACGAATGTAATGAATAGCAAAAGATTGTTCAAAGTAACTTTGTTATCTTGAACAAGTGAAAAATAACGAGTGATATTGTGTTGCAGAAAATGTGTCAAAACAGATGTAAGTAACTTGAAGATCTAAAAAACTAACAGTGCCAAATGTTTTAGCTCAGGTCTTACCTAAATTCTCTGCTCCCCATATCTCCAGACCTGGATCAAATGCACCAAGCTGTATAAACAATTCCTTATCAATAAGGAATAGTCCTCCAGCAATCACTGGACTCCTGAAACATATAAAATCATAGCTTATAAAACAACCTTAGACAATACACTAGATTGTACAAGAATATTCAATGGTCAATGGCAACAGGCAATTTCTTTTTCATTCAGGATGGAATCACCGTTGAAAAATGATAAGAAGGATGGCAGGTTGGTACGTGGAGTAATTAGGGAATTTATTTCCTCAAATATCTGATTTATCACCTGCCTTCTCCCCCCCTCATCCAAAGGTAGCCCTTGAGTTAGTCTCAGAATAATACAGTTTAAACTTCCATCCACCATCCTCCTGAAATCAATAATTTCTGTGTATGCACCTGAATGATGGCATAAATAGAAGAAGTATAACTGCGACTCTCCAGAGCAGCTTTTCGGGTCGATTGTGCGTGTTATATGCTTCATGATAGCTGTCATTTCGACAGCAAGTGTGACAGTCATTTTCAAAGATTTGTTCTGATTGGTTTGAAGTGATTCTTTCGTGCGGTTTATATAGGCTTTCAGAATGTTCAGGAATGAACACATTACCTGAATAGAGCTCTAATAATTTCTGGTTGACCACTTCCTGAGCGGCGTAGTGACTGGTTAGCTTCGTGGGATACCCCGCCCAGTGCATGTATGGAGAAGGGTAGGTCTGTGTGACAAGAGCCTACTTTCCAGGAATTTCAACTTCTGGGTATGATTTTCAAACGGGCCTGCCCTTCCTCTCTCTCTCTCTTTTTAATTTGTAAATAAACACAAACCATAGATATGTGAACCCTTCATGCTTGTAGTAATAACAGACAGTACAATATATCCAGTGCCCAGAATCGTGTTTTAATATGTATGGTAGTGACTAAGGCATTTATTACTAATACTGACACAGCAACTCTCTCTACAATGTGAGTAGAGGTGTCATACCCCCACTCAACGTCTCTATTATAACTGTCCTTATAGTCATGTAGAGCTCAAGAGCAGAAACTCCTTGACCCTCATGTGCTCTGATTTCCTTTCCCCCACATCATTCTTTGACTGATGATTTTGAGATCATGAAGCGGACACTCTACCTCTGATCCACCAAGCAAGCAAATGAATACCAATAATTCTATGTTTGTTGGGAGCTTTGTAGCAAAATTCCAGACAGGACCCCACATCTCATGAACAGACTTTGTAAGTGATGGTGAATCATGAAACACGGACTACCCTGAAGTACGTCCACACTGGAAGTCTGAGCACGAATTAATTTGTGCTTTTAGGATTAAACTGCTAGGCAACTTACATGAACGGTTCTGTTGGATCTTCTCTTTGAGCCCTTTCACTGGAACTACGAGAAACCCATTTGAAGTGCAAGCTCCAATCAAAACCTGTTGAAGATGCAGAGTAGAAAGTTTGTTTTAGTAGCTCAAGTGAAAAGATAGAGTAGGGCATTCTTAATTGGCTGAGACATTGTGCATTAAATCGCACACAACGATTGTGATGGGAATCTGCAGCATGTTCGGAGATAGGTTCAAATCCCAGCGCTGACAGCAGCCATCCTGAGATTGGGTTTCCCCCATGTTCCCCACACTCCCTCCAGGTTAATGCTTTATGATATGCAAACTATGAAACTGTCATTTATTATTACACATGTTTCTTGGAAGTCATTCCAAAATTAAAAATAAACACTTTCGCAGATATATTTAAGAAAGATTCAATTAAAATTCTAGTAATATTTTTTTTTAAGTAGACAACTTCTCATAAGAAACAGATTATTTAAATAACTTTCCAATGATATAAAATGACTCGATGAAATGCCAAGGGAGTTCTTACCCAGGATTAGAAGGTCTTACTGATCATTATGATGATAATTGTTGTTTTAAGGGGCCTAAAATCTAGTTATCGGGGCCCCACTTACTGATCAATAATAGTAATAATAATAGTATTTATAATAATAATCATAATCATCATCATCACTCTCGATATCTTATCGCCAAGTCCCATCACAGGTTTGCATGAAAATCTTCACGGCAGTGGCCGGAATTATATTATATTATATTATATTATATTATATTATATTATATTATATTATATTATATTATATTATATTATATTATATTATATTATATTATATTATATTAGATGCCTCCGTGGCTTAGGCGGCAGCACGCCGGCCTCTCACCGCTGGGTCCGTGGTTCAAATCCCGGTCACTCCATGTGAGATCTGTGCTGGACAAAACGGAGGCAGACAGGTTTTTCTCCGGGTACTCCGGTTTTCCCTGACAAAATTTCATTCCAGCAACACTCTCCACTATCATTTCATTTCATCTGTCATTCATTTAATCATTGCCCCAGAGGAGTGCGTCAGGCCTCGGCACAGTTCATATCCCCGCCGCTAGATAGGGGCTTCCTTCATTCCATTCCTGACCCGGTCGGAGACTGGAAGCAGGCTGTGGATTTTCATTTCATATTATATTATATTATCCATGTGACTCAAGTTCTTACCACCTCAAATAGTTATCGATAGTTTCACAACATGATAACGCTATCTGAGCACCTAGCTTACTTGTGAAACGAAGTTCCAAAATCTTTTTTACGACGATTTGTACAGTTATATTCAGCACCCACATACACCATTGTGTTTCATTTATTAGCCTACTTCAGAGCATGATTTAAACTACTAATCAGGCACTAATAAACAAACAATATTGTTCAAATGAACGCATAATTACTTATTACGCTGTCGTCCATGATCAGCACTGATATAAACGCATGTACCTAACTTTTGTTTATGGGCACCATATGGTTACATGCTTGACCGAAATCAGCTGTTATTATGACACTCGATTTCGCGTTAGACAATGGCGGCAGTCGTCCATCAGATATGTTCATTGCGCCACTCACATCGTAGTATTCATGTCTACTGTGCTTAACCTGCTATGGTTACAAAAATACAGCACATTTGAACCTTTCCTCCCGACATCTTGTCATAAAACATGTCATGAAAATAAGAGGAATAATACAGTATATAATGTTCATCGAACTAAGTTGCATAACTATGTGCTTATGTCCGTATAAAATCACTGTTTCAAAAACCAATGTTCAACCGCGTGAATCACAATACACTTGAATGTGTATACTGCTCAAAATACAATGCATGCTTGTTGTAGCAAAGTCTAAGTTCATACGTGAACTTCTGTAGAGTTAGCTTGTATGAATATTACAAGTTCCAAGCTGCATAGTGTTTGAAATAATCACAGATGCGTGATAAAATGTCAGTTCTTCGCCACTGGACTCTGTATATAATTCTAAGTCTTCGCACACGCTCGAAACGAACTTGTACTTCCGATACGTGATATAGCGTTTGCATGTAGTAAGTAATCGAGGCGAACTGTCTATTTCAGAGACACAATATAATCTGTTCTGCTCTGGCAGTCAACGCTTCCGTAAAGGGTGACCTACCCCCCACTCTCACGCTGCGTAGATCATTAATCCTTGTCATTGCCGCATGACAAAATGACTTGCATATTCCCTAAGGTTTATATATGAAAATATCTCTTCGTAAACATCATACTGTATTAAATCATCTTATACAATGCTAAAAAGCATATATGAAGGTCTCTTTTCTTCTTACAATACGTAAAATAATCTCCTGGTGGTCGGTCATTATACCGGATCAATACATATCACATGTTCATGACGTCAGAACTCCGAACTGAGCCTCGGGCGTACTCGGCATGGCTCGGAAGTGACATAGCGGTATCTCTCTCAGATGCTATGAATCTCCCAGCGGCCAAGCGCCGTGCTGCGTTCAAAACAATCTCGCGCTGAAATACACTACAATCCGTGCATGAGAATAACGGTACAGGACGTACTGTAAGGCCACGGCCGCCTCCTTCCCTCTTCCCTGTCTATCCATCCCAACCTTCCCCTCCCTTCAAATCCTTCAAGAGCCCCTGTTCGCTTTGCAGGTGAGGCCGCCTGGGCGAAGTACTGATCACCTCTCCAGTTGCATCCACCCCGACCAGATGTTCCCAGCTACAGGATACTGCCCGTAGCTGCGGTAGTGGTGAGTTCCCTCGCTGAGTCCGTGTGAAACACCAACCTAGAGGGTAAATCGACTTTAAATATATATATATATATATATATATATATATTTATTTATTTATTTAGCGTATGGCTTTTAGTGCTCGAGGACATGTTCGGCTCACCAGAGGCTGTAGCTGCTTCAATGTGGACAAGCTTAGGGTGAGCTACAAGTTCCGTTCACTTTTAAGTAGTTCCAACTTTCGCTACCAGATATCACTGACACCTAGTGGTGAACGTTGGAACCTTGAAAGAGCGTTTCAACGAAATCTAACCTGCAAAGTTAGCTTCACACGAGTTTAATTCGTGGAAGGTTCGTTTACATGGCATATATCTATGACATGGGACCACCGGCTTTACTTCCCCTCCGAAAGAAGACATACTGCAGGATTTTAACGCTCTTAAAAATCCGACGACTTCGGCCGGGATTGAACCCACAATCTTGGGCATAGAAGCTCAGCATGCAACCGACTATGCCACCGAAGCTGTGGAGTAGGTATAATAAATGTGTTTCTCCCAGTGATACGTTTAGACCAAGGAAGTTTCAATTATTGTAAGGAATCGGTGTTAATATACCTGAATTCCTATGTTGTTTGGAAAGTTTGCTGATGAAACTGCAAATTGCTGGGGTTAATTATAAACTATGTTTTGAACACCACAGCTCAAATCAAGTGTGCCAATTTTCACTTCGAATAGGAAGAAAATAAGAGGTGATAAGGACAAAGAGTTATGACTACCGTATATCCATACATTTAGGAGAAAGTAGGCTATATGTTCTTTCCTGAACATCTTGCTATTGTAAGAGGCGAAACATATAAGTCCTCTGCCCAATCAAAATAATATTTCTATATTTTAATCTGTCAGATCTTAAGAGTGCTATGGTGATGATTTTCCATGAATTTGTTGTTGTTGTGTTTGAGTCTTCAATTTTTGACTGGTTTGATGTAGCCCCCATGTCTCCCTGTCCTGAGCTAATAACTTAATCTCTAAACAGCTACCCCACATCTTACATACGAGGCAATCTGTTTAACATATTCTAACCTTGGTCTACCACTACAGTTCTTGTCCTTAACATGGGCGCCCCCAGTGAGGGGGGCATGAGGGCCATGCCCCTCCAGTAGGGGAGAGCTAGAAGTTCTAACTCCCCCCACCACTACTCCCAATGCGAGTTCAATTTAGAAATTCCTATAATTCGGAAACTAGAAAATCTCTTCAAAAAAGTTTGTTGGACATAAATGAATGGCCCTAACCCCCTCTACCCCCCAAATAAATTTCAAGTCTCCAGGATAAAAACTTAATGAGAGTAGTGTGATACGGGGGGTTCTACTTGCAGTCGCGTGTGTGCTTGAATACGTATGGCTTTGTTGGGAAAAGGTTAGGTGGTGGGGGAGGACTAGTGTCGAGTGAGGTGTCGTTTAGATGGTATTTTTCCCGCTCTATTTGTTGGTGATATTATTATTTAAATTGGGTGAAATTTGGAAACGCAATTTGAGGTAAACGTGCGTTTTTTTGACATTTTGGTGATATTTAATGAGCTTGTGGGGCTAGAACGATGTGTTGTTTAGGAACGGGGTAACGTTCTGTTTGCTAAGAATGAGTGTTTTTTTTTTTTTGAAAATGTTTGTTTTTTGGATTGGCGCTATTTTGGAAACGGTGAAAATGATATAAAAAGATTGTTTGACGTGAATGAAAGGTGCCTATGCGCTATAGGCAGACAGCAAGTTTGAAGTGTGTAGGAGGAGAAAAAATGATAGCCTACTTTCTCGCGAACATTGGCGATAATTGACGAACGCCGGATCGGATTTGAACAAATGAGGTGTCGTTGGACTCAAGCCGACGGGCGCTTTGCTCTGGACTATGTATTATATATTTTTTGAATTTTTTTGTTTTGAAAAGTAGGTGATAGTTTGAAAACAAAACATGGTAGAACGTTGCGCAATAGTTGAAACGAATGGTCTCAATGACCTTTATTTTTTCATAATATTTTTTTTCATTTTGTATTTTTTAGAAAAAAGTCCAATTTTGAAATTCCTATATTTTAGAAACTAGGAAGTTTAAAAAAAGTTTATTTGACATAAATGAAAGGTCCCTACCCCCTCTACCACGAAAATAAATGTCAAGTCTCTAGGACAAAAACTATGCATTAAAAACCTCTTTTAAATATATTTTTTAAATAAAGAGTGTTTCTAGACAGAGAGCCGGTAGCGCTTGACGTGTGTTACAACGAAGCTATGACTGGCCACGGTGAAAAACAGGAAATGGCTATTTCGACGGGGCGACAAAGCGAGGGAGCGCTTTCTGATATTTTGTTATGACGAACGAATGAAGGCAAATATTTAAAAAAAAATCTCTCATGGCGATCTTTAAAACATGTTAGTAAACGGGTCGTAGGTAACATGACAAATGATAATAATTGTATGAGTTGAATGAAAGCGGGAAACGTTTGATAGTTGTCATTAAGAACTTTAAGAACTTGCTTTGTATGTATGTCTTACTGGCAGCCAGAACGGAAAAACAGAATATCTGCTTGAGAGGCCTGCTTGAAGCTTGGCTGGCTTTGTGACAAGATGTGACATGTTATCGCGATTCAGGAATGTGAGCGGACGGAACAACAGGCCAATGGAAAATTACAGTGACGTAGAGGTGATTTGAAGGTCGAACAATATCGCAACTACGTCAGAGAAATAATGCAGTAAGCGAGTATAACTCCTCCCCCTACCATTGCCATAGCCAATTGCAGGGTAAGAGCGATGTTAACAGCTGTGGAAAGAGGGACACAGGGCGAGGGGATGGGAGAGGAGGGCAGGGGTAATACAGTGTTGATCATGTTATGACACACACAATCAGTCATTACTCTTTTAAATTTTGCAGTGTAAACATAGGCTGGGTTTTATCTGTATAAAACTAATTGCATTCGTGTGCTCAACTCTAATTAGTGACCCTATTGGATACATTATATATTACAGGTAAGTGTGAAATTAACACTGTTAAGTTTATTTTATGTTATTAAATGTTTAAATTATTATTGGTTTACCATTTTATTCATGAATTGTTTTTTATTTTGTTTGTTTTAGATAATTGGCATACCTGTTTTGGGAGAGAGAAACCCCATTCCCCTCGAACCTAGGAGAAGGCAAACGCAGGGCTTTTTACAAATCAAGGTAAGATTTTTTAAAATTATATAAAAAAACTTTTATTTTTATTTTATTTATTTATTTATTTATTTTTGTTTATGAAAGGTGCTATTTGGAATGGATATACTCATGGTGGTTTATTTTATTTGTTTTTAGAGTGTGACCACGACAACCACTATAGAAGTAGCTGTAGAAAACCAGGAACGTGTGTGTTTGGGACCATTGCTGGAAAGTATACGGCTGAAAACTTGGGTGAGATTGTTTTTTTTATAAAAATGATGTCTTTTGCCACTGCTACCGATACATTAACTTGGGAGCCCCTTGAGTCCTGTTTTAAAGAGCGTGTCTGCTCTGGCCGCGTGGTGAATGTTAGTGAAAGTTTAATCCCAAAAGACTTTATGGAATTATGTTTCGAAATTTTTAAAGAACAAATTCGTACAGCGCAAAGGTTGTATACGGCTTTAAAGGTAAATACACAACTGTTGTGCGATTTCATATATAAAAACAAGGGCGGTGAGCATAAACAAACTATTTTATATTGGCAGTAAAATGCAAGAGCTTTTGATAGCCGATAATCGGAAAGAGTGGTATCAAAGCCATGTGGTCAATGGCTTGCAATCAAAATTTGATGAACTGCAACAAGGACCGAGTGGTCTAGCTTTAGACAAAATTCATCATCTGCAAATCAACATTTGTCATTTCAATCCGTTGAATGCTGGATCTAGCTATATTAAAACACCACCAGCAATAGCTTCGAAAAAGGCTGTGGTGAATATTGAAAATTTTGATGATGAATGTTTTCTGTGGGCTGTGGCTGCGCATTTGCAGCCAGCTCAACGTAATGTTAACAGACCAGCAAAGTACAAGGCCAATTTTGATGAATTAAATCAAACTTTAAATTTAACTCGAGTATCGTGTCCTATGGACTTAACCGAGATACATAGGTTTGAACAAGATAACCAGAACTTTTCGTTCTTGGTGTATGGCCTTGATGGTGATGAGATTGAGGGTCCTCTTTATGCCACAAAAGAACCGAAACGACACCACATTCATCTTTTATATCTGTCTGAGGGAGAGGTGATTCATTATTGCCTAATTAAAAGCATAAGTAGATTGCTAAGCAGCCAAATGTCCAAAACACATGGCAAAAAGCATATTTGTGACCGTTGTCTCCAATACTTTTGGACGCCTACCTCTTTGGAACGTCATAGGGTAGATTGCGATTCTCAGAAAGCGGTGAGATTGATATTGCCACAAAGGGGACAAGGCTGTGTTAACGTTTATGGACATTCATAAGCGTGACACTGTTCCCTATGTGGTGTATGCAGATTTCGAAGCACTCACCACACCCATGGCGGGATGTGAACCAGATCCCGCCATTAGCTCAACCACACTCATTCAAAAACATGAACCCTTTGCCATAGGATTTAATGTGCAGTGTGCCTATGACCACACACAATCCGTTTACAAATACCGTGAGGGGCCGGATTGTGCTAGATGGTTTTTGGATGAACTTGTAAAGTTGGCTCATCATGTATAGGAATTACTGGACCATCCAGTACCCATGAGCCTATCTCCAGAACAACAGCAGCGGTATGAGCATGCCACGACATGCCATATTGGCGAAAAGCCACTGATCAGTGCTGAAGACACCGTTCGTGATCACTCGCACTTTACGGGAGAGTTTCGTGCAGCTGCGCACAGAAAAATGCAATTTGAACTTTTCAGCTCCTCGTTTTATCATTGTCTTTTTCCACAATCTGGCGAATTATGACGTTCAGTTTTTGATTCGTGAATTGGGTCATGTCAACAAGGGCTCGTTTACCAATATTCCCCAAAACAATGAGCGTTTTACAGCCCTGACAAGGAGGTTGGGCGACTTTAACATTCGATTTTTGGATTCCTTTAAGTTTATGGCATCTTCGCTAGACAGCCTTGTGAATGGCTTGAATGAGGAGGAATTAAAAATACCAGAATGCATTTTAATGATCCTAAGCAATTTCAAATGTGCATTCGGAAAGGTACATTCCCGTATGATTTCTGCAACAGCTGGGACATGTTAAAGCAAAGAAAACTCCCACCACAAGACAAATTTTACTCAAAACTAACACGCAGTACCGTTTCCGATGAAGACTATGCACATGCATGTCAAGTTTGGCGAGTGTTTGGCATTAAGACGCTAAGTGAATATGCTATGCATTACCTAAAACTGGATGAATTGCTGCTCACCGATGTATTTCAAAAATTCCGTGAGTTGTGTCAACATATTTATGGTCTTGACCCGGCTCACTATTATACGAGTCCTGGGCTTTCGTTCGATGCCGCTTTGAAATACACTCAAGTGGGATTGGATTTACTCACTGATGTAGACATGGTTCTATTTTTTTGAAAAGGGCATTCGTGGTGGCTTTGTGTCGCTTAACCAGCGCCATGCCGAAGCGAACAATGTCTACATGCCTGATTATTCACCAGACAAACCAGAATCGTACTTAATGTACTATGACGTGAATAATTTGTACGTCTACGCCATGAGTCAGCCTTTGTCCCATGGGAAGTTTGCTTGGCTGACAGAGAAACAAGTGTCTGAATTTGATGTAAACATGGCTAGCCAAGAAACAGGCCGTGGATATGTGCTAGAAGTTGATATTGAATATCCCTCATCCTTGTGTGATGAACATGCCGATTTCCCATTCTGCCTTGAGCAAATGGTTCCCCCTGACAGTAAAGTGAAAATTGAAAAACTCATGGGCACACTTTACAACAAAAATCGGTATGTGCTACATATCCAAATATTGGTGCAATGCCTCGCCCAAGGCTTGGTGTTGAAGAAAATCCATAGAGGTATTTCTTTTGCTCAAAAACCATGGCTCAAGCCATACATGAAACTCAACACAGAGCACCGACAAATGGCAACACAGCAGTTTTTTTAAATTAATGAACAACTGCATCTATGGCAAGTCCATGGAAAATGTCCGCAAATACCGTGACATTAAATTGGTGAATATCTGGGAGGGGAAGTGGGGTGCCCGGCGGTACATTGCCAAGCCAAATTTCAAATCGATCAAAATTATCGATGAGGATTTGGCCACTATTGAAATGAGTAGGACAAGTGTGACCATGGATAAGCCCATTTACTTGGGCCAAGTAATTTTAGACTTTTCTAAAGCGGTCATGTATCGATTCCACTATGAGTTTGCCAAACGCTATTTTGAGAACGTCTCTCTTTTGTATATGGATACGGACTCATTCATTTGCCACATTCGCCACTGCAACCCCTATGACGTCATGAGGCAGCATAGTGACTGGTTCGACACCTCTTGCTATAGCGCTGACAATGTGTTTCAGCTACCCATAAAAACAAGAAGGAAATGGGTGTTTTAAAAGATGAATGCGGTGATTCTGTCATGACAGAATTTGTAGGTTTGGCCTCTAAAATGTATGCTTATCGCACATTAGACTGTAAGGAAGCCAAAAGAGCAAAAGGTGTAGGTAGGGCAGTGGTAAAATCGCTACCTGTAGACGACTACCTGGAGGTTTTACGTACTGGCAAAGCTATGTCCCATACACAGTACAGGATACAATCCAGCAACCATCATTTGTATCTTGTGGAACAGAGAAAACGCACCCTCGCCTAGATGGATAACAAACGTGTTTGGGCTGATGACCTTCTTACCAGCCTGCCCTGGGGGTTATGATCGCAAGGAGGAAGAGGTGTGATTTTTCTGTTTGTTCGTTTGGGGACATGGCTTTTTGTAACTCGTAGATTTAGTATTTTGTAAATATTGGTTTTTGACATTGTAAATAGTGTCAACCCACTTGGACCTTTTGGTCTTTAAAAAAGTTGTGTGCAACCTTATTTTTATTTTTATTTTAAATATAACAGGGTTGGGAATTGGAAAATTGTATATAGTTCAATTATTTATAGCTGTACAAAATTGTAGTTTTTGTAAATATAAAATAAGTAATATTTCTTTTTAGTAACTTTAACGAATAGTATTTAATTTTTTGTAATGTAAATGGTAAACTAAAAAGTTCTTATGGTATAAGTGTGCATGTTAGAATGTGCTTTGGGAATAAATAAAGTGGTTGGGTTTGTTCCCAAAAGATAGGTATGGTTGTGTGAGTAGAGAGAAGGCTGGTGTGTATGTATGACCAGAGCAGACACGGTGAGGTAGGGTGGGTGAGGAGGGGGGAATTGTCACTTATATGTAACAAATGGTTAATAGTCATTTTGTTTTGTCAATAGTTTTGTTTTCTTTGAAATATAGCTGTCAATAGACATTATTTCTTGTAAAACAGTATTACCTGCACTAGTCGTAGACCTCCACGTTTCCACAGTCCCATAAACTCACTGCAGCACCGTCATGGTCAAGCACACACATGAACATTATTGACAAATCTCAACTTTCGATATACACCTAATGATAAAATGTGAAAACTGCAAAATGGAAAATCCATGATTCTATATCAGCAAAATTCAAAAAACGTAAAACTTGAAACGGGCATTTAAGAAAAACTGGAAATGGCCATGTGTGAAATATAAAAATTCAAAAATTTCAAGCAGACATTGTTTAAAAGTGTAATCAACAAAATGGAAAATCCATATCATCAAAAACACAAAACTTGAAACAGACATTTTTTTTAAACTGTCAATTGCAAATTGGCAAATAGCAATGTGTGAATTCATCATGTGTGAAATGTGAAAATGGAAAATCAGCCCATCAACATCATGATTTTTGAAATTAAAAAAACATCATGCTCTGGTAAACCTTTGTTTTTATTTCATAGCCATAGGGATTGACAAAAGAAAAATAGAATTCAAACAAATCCCAATTCCTCAATCCTCAATTCCTCAATGTTTATGTCCACACATAATCAACTTTCCTTTCATAGCACTCATCACAATCAGGGCTGCCATCCTTTCACCCACTGAGGCATCACAGGATGTGAAACGTTGTTTAGCTTTTTTCAATAACAATTTATCTGCCACATGTCTTAAACCAGGATGACTATGGCGATAAGAAAGATCATGATCTTTGCATGAGTGATCCAAAAGATTAATGGGTACATCACCACGCTGCAAACGTTTTTCAAGATGAGTTCCAGGGCCACAAAAACGATAACTTGGAAGATGGATTTCGAAAGGTAAGTATTGAATCACTTTGGCAATGTCGCCATTGCCAGTGCAAGTCTGGCATATCCTTTTCCATCGTTGGTGAAAAGGTTTGGTCTTCCTCCTCTTCTGTGGACGATGTGTGTGTTTGTGGTTGTTGTTGTTGCTTTTTCTCGCCATTACACCCGTGGAATGATTCAACAAAGTCTTTACACGGACTTTTATGACCGTGATACAGTTTCATTAGCTGACAAGTCGCGCACTGACGCATAGAGGGTATTTTTGCCATGGCCACTTGATTATGATGATCGTAATCCGTACAGGGTTGCAATTCACTCAACACAGGGTCTTGAGACCATGATTTTGGTATCTGTTGCCAGATTTCTTTCACTGCGTTGGTGGCCACATAATAAATGAACGACTTGGACAGCGCTAAGAGTTCCTCTTTGGTAAAACTGTCTAGTTTTTTTTTGCACACAAAGAACTTGCCGATTGCTTTGTCCGTAGCATTGCCTTTCTCCATGGTATCACGTGCTGTAGATGTTTACACGTCGCTTGTAGAAATATCACTGGCGTCATTCACAGGTAAATATTGATTTTTAATTTTGTTCAACAACTCCCAACAGGCATGGTTGGTTATCCAATGAAAGAGATGCCAAGCATGGGCTAGAGCTGTATGGGTAATGTTGCCACAGGAACAAGTATCCATGAGCGTTTGCAGGGATGGGCAGCCCAAGTCCATGAGGTCGATACATTGACAGTAAGACGCTAAAAATGGTTGCAACCATTCACGTTTTTCATTACCTTTCACAAATACCACATTGGCCGAGGACAAGTGTGCTTTCATGACCACATCCAAATATTTATAGGAAATGGTTCCTTGATTCCAGTCTAGTTGCCAATGATTTTCAATCCACTCGTTTTGTTTACGGTCTTTTTCACACAACAAATCAAAAGCATGGGGCGGTTTAAATAGCAATTGCGTAGCTTGCGATATCCAATAAGTGGTACAATCGATAATGGCCACTTGTTTAAATATAAATTTGTTGTCACCAACTTTAAAACCTTGGAAATCCACGATGAGTGTGCGCAACATGTTGACGCTTGCCTGGACCAAGTTCAACTGACGACTGACTGACCATTGGCCACTAAAGAGTACCCATGACATGGACTTACCTACCAGGCTAGTTTGAAAACAAATTGAGGGGGACATGAAAAAATAAGAATTTAAGAATTACATCATTTTATTATCATAACACGTCTTACAGGCTTTTGTCATTTTGGGATAAGGACGATACCAACTGATACAACAATATAGTCTCTTGTGTTTGTAACGTCCATAACACCGATGATGTCCTAATGTCTCTAAACTAGGTGTTTTTGATGGTGAGCTGCTTGCCGAAGCACCGTTGACACCATACAGTCCACATGTATCTTAACTTGTTTTTCATCACCCAGAGGCACGAGTGAGGGATAGCTTGAATGACAGGGTATATTTCTCACTTCCATTCTGCACAGGTAGGGGCAGGCAGGTGACCAGCGCTGATTTTCCTGCATGGGTTCATCGCTCTCTTGCCATTGGTCTATGATAATGGGACAAAAGGCACATTTCACTTCATCTCTTGTTTTTAAATAATAGAAGCCAGCGGCCGCCAAGGCTTGAGGGTTTATGAACGGCACCGGCCACGTTGCAAAAGTCTTGAAACGTTGTTCCTCAGAGTTTAAGTTCATGGATGTGACGTCTCTTGAGGCTTTAAAGCAAGGCATGACTGAGCGGCTTGACGTGGGTTGGCTTGTTATTTATACACTCGTCACTTTGTTGGACAGTGGATAATAGTTGACTTTTTGTGATGAATAATCAAACAGTAGGCCGTCGTATTGGCTGCTACAGCCACCGAAAATTGAATTATTCTGGGACAAAATGAGAGTATTTTCCGTCCCCATGATAAAATTTAACCAGCAAATATAAATTCTGGAAGTGTGACACAGGAGGGTAGTGTTACATGATCGAGGCCGCGGGAGAGCCCGATCACGTGACATATTGCACAATAGACGCTTCTAGAAGGCTGAAATTGGCATAGCAACAGTGAGTTTGGAAATTAATATTATAAATATTGTTATAAATTATGCTATTGGATCCCAGCCCAGAGCCAATGAGAAGAGGTCTTACTGAAGACGGGATCAACTTCAACTACATAATTTGGTGAAATTTTGCATTTAGGCCCTTAGAAGAAGATTTTCTTATTTGGTAATGAAGAAAATATTAAAAGAAAATATGTCTGATACTTTAAAAACCGCAGATCGGTTAATCTACGCAGTAATAAGCATTAGTAATCTACGCGCTAAAATTATGGTGGGAGATTGATATGGCCGCCAAAATTTCGACTTGGAGGGGGAGATCCAAGGATCGAGGTTCTTATTCCAGCAATCTTTGAAAAGTGAGGAAGTGTTTTTATTGGGTTAACGGAGATCCCAAAGCTTTGTCCGAGTGCGACGACTGTCGACTTGAGGAGACGCTAGGATAGCTATGTAGAACGTTGGAGATTACCGCACTTCCATTTTAAGTGAAGTTGTGAGGAACATTGAAATTAGTATATCTCTTATATAATTGAGATTTGAGTTCAACTAAGTGAATATGTATAAAGAACAGGACGAATACTACATTCTACTGAAAGTCGAGCGTTTTAAAATTTACCGTTTCGACAATATAAGCCTGTTAAGACAGATTTTCAAATGTGTTGGAAATAAAGATTGCAACGTGAAGTTGGCGAACGCAGTTCAAGTGAACAGTAGCGAAGAACTTATAATATTGGCGCAGCAAATAAACATTATTATAATGACTATCATCATTCTTCAAGTGGTTTCATTCAACATAAATAACATTGTTGATATGATGAACTAAATAGTCATGCGCCAGACACATATTCGATAACAGAAGTTAAGATACAACGATGGAACTTCGTTAGACGACGTATTCTTGAATACAGACGTAGTGTACGGTCCATCTGGTACATTTTCGTCAGTCTACGAACACTAATGTAATATCAATTAGCAATAGAAGTATTTCATTCACCATCTATATGAATATTTCTATAAATTATTTTCCAATGATGAGGCTGATACATATTTGCGACGGAGAATGAAGATTCTACAGCAGAGATTTGTCAAGATGATAGGGGTAGCCCAGCAACAATAGAATAATTTGCCAGAAGATGGGTAGGTTTTGGCTAGGGATTAACGATACCCCCAAGGGAAGATGATGAAAAGAAAGGAAAGGTAAGAAATGGGTTTCGGAATGGAGAAAAAGTATGGATAGGTAGGACGAGAGTCCAATACTAAGCAAACAGAATGAATTTGAATGAGTATTTCGTGACGAGTGTCACCGCAAAGCCCGTGAAGCACCTAAAGTGAGTATGGACTTGGACGCAGCTAACGGGAAATGCGGCTAGAGCTTGGGCTATTTGCAAGCAAGCAGCGATCGTAGCTTCCCTTCCAAGCCTACATTTGGCTATTATAGGGAAGGGTGGTAGTCTGGCAAGCCAAAGAATAACAGATTTACTGTATATCCTTTCAAAGGAGTTGAGTTTGAACGAATGTTTTGAAAGGCGCAAATAATTTGAATTTGCCGTGATAATTTTAGTTCTTGGAACTGTGGGATCTCCGACGACTGATCGTGTACTCCCAGGAAAGGTAGTGGTGAAACAGTTATAGTGATTTTGGAAACAATTGTGTTGATTTATTTGAAAATTTTGGTAAGAAAGATAATAGTTGCATTTAAGAATAGCTAAGCTTTTACCCAGCAAAGTGCCGACTAAAAGTTTAGACCGGAAGAAAAACTTAAATTTTGAAAACGAACCACAAGTTTCAGAGAAAATCTCAACAAACAGGAAGCTTGCGGAGCTAGCTTTACTTGCCTTACTGGCTCATTAGAATTAGCTATAGCAGCTAAAAGATGCTTTGAAAAAGATGATACTAGAAGTTTTCTTTCAAATGCAACAAGAAGCAAAACTTTTATAATTTTAGTACCGGTATGTGATTTGCTTAAATATAGCATAAACCGATGGGAAGAGTCAGGGAAACCAGGGTCCTACCTAATCGTTATTCTGTTGTAATGAATAAAGCGAAAAGTTGAAATTTTGTTTATTTAACAATAAAAAAAAGAGTTGACGTAGCAAACAATATAAAGTTGATTTAGATTCAAATTAATAACAATAGACAATTTTAACATACACAAGTCTGAGACATAATGCTAACAAATTGTAATTTTTTTGACATTGTTAAATAGGACCCAAGTTTAAAACTTGCTTCGAGCACAAAATCTGAATAAGATTTTAAAAGTTTTACTAAAAATTGAAAACTTTAAAGTTTATAACGAGAATTACAAATAATTAAAGCTTTAGCGAGGAATCAGGTACAATGTAGGCACTTTAAGAATTCCTATTAGAGATCTTAAAGGCTATGAAAAAGCATTTAATATGAGATTATGACCACAAAAAAGAGAGGAAAATTAAGAAGAAGTTTCTATAACTTCTTATATTTAAACAGGGATCACGAGGAAAAATGGGGCCAATTGCCCTTTCGTGAAACCTGGAAAAGAAATGTTAGAAAACTCACTTGTGAGTAGAAATGATTGAATTCCCTAATACACGAGGAAAACAATAGTTTAAAGAGTGTGCCAGGCACAGATTATACAGAAATTACGATGTTAAACAGCACAAAGATTCGAGGGCACTGCCATTGAGTGACACCTCATTGATGGAAATCCAAATTTTATAATTTAATTATAATATGTTAGGAAGGTATTTGAGAGGAGGAAAATAGGAGGTTTAGGAAAATGTCTTGGCCATGTTTATTGCTCTCTTTCGAACGCGACACGGTTGGTAGTTTAACGGGCACTGTTTCACTATAGTCTATCGGTGTGTTTGGAAGGTTCACTATTGCAGCACAGAATGTTCACAAGAAGAAACGTTATTGTAATTATGTAAATCACTAGTTGAATTTTAACTTGAGAGAGTTTATTTCTTTAGAAATCCGTAGGTTGCAGCTGAATGCAACGGAAAATCCCACGAAGGAAGACAAATTATATTGATTAGAGGTTTATACAATATCAATTTCTCAGTGAGGAAAATGTGTTCTCATATTTGAAGAAATGCTAGGCTATTTTACTTGTAGAAAGATAGTTCGATGTCGAAAGTTCTGGAGTTATGGTAACAGTTGAATTGGGCGATAGGACCCACGGAGAAAAAGCTAAATTTTATAGACAGTATTTCGTTTAATATGAATCCCGCGGTGCGAGAACACAATCTCAGTTAATTTGTGCAAGAAGCACTAAATTTTTAAATGGAAAGTCAGCTTAGATAGTTAGAGCATGACTACAAAAATCCCTCGAAGGTAGTTGTTGCGTTACATTTAGCAAATTCAAACTGTCTATAAAACAAGAATTAAAAAGCATTTAGCTGTTTAAAACCAATTAAAATGCGATGAAAACCATTAGAGTTTGGTACTTAGCTTATTGCTTGCAGAGTAGATGATCCATGGCGACCGTTGGCTTAAATCCACAACATGGCGTAGATATTTAAAAAATGTCTCGGGTAGACAGGAGACAAGCCTGAGGTAGGCTCCAACTGTACGTTTTGACGACTGACACAGAAGTGAGAGCCGCTCGACGAAGCACAGAGGTACCAAGGAAAAATAGGGGGTGGGGGTTGGGGGTGGGGGTTGGGGGTGGGGGGAATGAACAAAGGAACATACATAAAAATTACCAACCTAACAATGATACATTGCTTTCTTAGATATTAATTTTCTTGATGGAGTGATCTTCAAGGAGAAGTTAGCAGGCGATGATGACGACGTCTGGAGGATTGGAATGATGAAGAAGTCCTCTTGAGCATGGAGATGTTAGCTGGAGATAGCGACGACATCTTGTGGCTGGATTGGGAAGGAAGTCCTCTTGAGAGTTGAGATATTGAGAAACTTCAGTAGTTAGCTGCTAGATGCCGCTAGGTTGATCATGGAAGATATATATCTATAACAGACTTACAAAGGAAGTAAGCAAGGTGCACAAATGAAAGAAAAAGTAAGTAATCACTGTTGGTGTTTGCAAAAAAGGAAGGAATGAATTAAGCAAAGAGCAGCAAAAGCTAACTCTGTCTTTCCGTGTATTCCAAAGAATACACCAAGCTGGGAGGGCAAACACCAACAGAGAACAAGAAACACAATGTTAAAGATTTAAAGGAAGGGGGGCAATTAAAGACAGGGGTCTTGTAATATGCCCATTTGTGGTCAAGATCTTGGCCACCCTGACCCTTCCATCCCTTACCGGGTAACACTCGGTCATTCTACCGGAGATCCAGACCAAGGGAGGGGAAGCTTCTATAACAAGGACCAAGTTCCCCACTTTAATGTCAGGATTAGAAAGAAACCACTTCTCTCTCCGTTGTAAATAAGTTAAGAATTCCAATTTCCACCTCTTCCAGAAAGAATTACGGAGGACTTCAAGTTTACGCCAAAGGCAAATTAGAATCTCTATAAGAGCTAGGAGGGGGAGGAGGGACAGAAAGAGAAGTGCCTATAAGGACGTGACCAGGTGTAAGTGGAAGCAGGTCATCAGGATCATTGGAAAGCGGAGTTAAAGTGCGAGAGTTAACAACACCTTCTATCAGAATGGACAGCGAATTAAATTCTTCGTAAGTCAGAATGCGACTACCTAAAACATTTTTTAGATGACGTTTAGTAAGCTTGACGCAAGATTCCCACCTGCCGCCATGATGAGGGGCATAAGGAGGTATAAACCGCCATTTAAAGCCTTTAGAATAGGAAAAGTTAGAAATTTGTTCCATGGCAGAAGGAGACGTAAGGTCATTCTTCCACAACGAAGCTGCTCCTTGAAAAGTAGAAGCGTTATCTGAAAGCATTACAGAGGGAACACCACGCCTGGCAGTGAAGCGAGAGACGGCTGACAGAAAGTAAGAAGTAGAGGCATTTGTTACTAGTTCCAAATGGATCGCGCCAGTAACCATGCAAACAAAAAGAAAAACATAGAGCTTACCAAACAATTTGCGTTTTGCATCTGGGGAATTGCGTTGATAATGAAGTGGACCCATGTAATCTACGCCAGTTAAAGCAAAGGGACGTATAGGAGAAGAGCGAAAAGAAGGTAGATCGCTGATTAATTGGGTACTAACTTTAGGTTTCACCTTAAAACTAGGGATGCATTTGTGAATTACAGAAGAAACTTCGTGAACTCCATTTATGATCCAGTACTTTTCCCTTAGCAAACAAAGCAATGTACGAGTACCAACATGCAGGTTGCGAAAATGAAAGTCACGTATGGTTAAGGAAGTTACGTGATGTTTGGAAGGCAAAATAATGGGATGTTTTTGTCCTCAGAAAGCAAAGATTGCGAGAGCCTACCACCTACCCTGAGTAATCCATTGTCATCAAGGAACGGGACTAAGGCACGAAGACGACTGGACTTCGGAAGATCTTTCTTCGCGGATAGCAAATATAATTCAGTGGAAAATGCCTCTTGCTGTGTTAGCTGCAAAACTTTATTAGTAGCGAGGTTTGATTCGTGATTGGTCAGATGCGATTTAGGAAGAACAGGTTGGTCAACCACGAGATACTTCCATCTGAGAAGATAGGCAAAAATTCGAATTAATTTATGAAGGAAAGAATAGCGGGACAACAAGGGATGTGAAACGTTGGAAATAAGACACGAAGCAGTGGATTTAGATACTTTGGCGCCAGGCAAGTTGGAGTTTGTAATCGGAGGGTTTAGAAGACCAACAAGAAGAGTCTTCGATAATCACGAAGGCCCATGCCAGTACAACTGAGAAGCTGACAATAAAGAAGGTGAGCATCCACGAGAGATGATGTCAGCGGGGTTATCAGCACTGGGCACATGTCTCCACGGACATCCAGAGAAAAGAGTTTGAATTTTAGAAACTCTATTTGCAACAAAGGTTTGCCACTGGGTGGGGTTTTTGGCAATCCAAGAAAGAGTGATCATGGAATCGCTCCACAAATAGGTTTGCGTAAATTCGACCTTTAGGACTTTCTGCAATTTTTTGACAAGTTCTGCGGCCATGAGTGCAGCACACAATTCAAGCCTAGGCAAAGTAATAGTTTTAAGAGGAGCGACCTTGGACTTAGCGCAAATAAGGTTGGACAATGAAGATTCATTTAGCGAATTGCGATAAACCAAATATGCACAGCAACCGTAGGCTTTCTCGGAGCTGTCGGCAAACACATGAAGAAAGAAAGATGTGTTAGGAGGAGCATTAATTAAATTCCTAGGAATTTCAATAAGAGAAAGATCAAGTAAACTGCTACGAAAAGAGAGCCATCTGTAAAGAAAGGAAAGGGGAACAGTTTCGTCCCATTCACATTTCAGCGACCATAGCTCTTGCATAAAAAGCTTGGTTATAACAGTAACCGGAGCAAGGAATTGAAGCGGATCAAAAATTTTTGCAATTTCAGAGAGAATTTGCCTTTTTGTGTTGGGAAGCTCTTCGGAAAGCGAGACTTTGTAGATGAGAGTGTCAGTGCGAGTGCACCAGTGAACTCCAAGAGTTTTTATGGATTCGGAATCTCCGCAGATTTTAATGGAAGAGGGGTCTATATCTTCTATGGGAAACTGGGCAAGAAACTCATGTGAGTTGGAATTCCACATATGAAGTGGGAATCCTCCATTCTTTAACAATGCCTGAAGTTCTAGTGACACGAAAGAAGCTTCCTCTAGAGACGAGAAGGACTGGAGATAATCATCTACATAAAAAGATGTAGTTAGGGCTTCAGAAGCTTTAGAATCAAATAAATGACCATCTTGAGAGGCTAACATATGTAGGGATCGGATAGCAAGGAAAGCGGAAGGTATCAGACCGTAGGTTACTGTCTTTAACCGAAATATCTTAATGGGCTTGCTGATTTCGTCGCGCCACAAGATTCTTTGGAGATCTTGTTGTTCGGGTTGAATTAAAAATTGACGGTACATCTGTTTGATGTCCGCTATAACGGCTATGGGAAATAATGGAAAATCTAAAAGTATAGCAGATAAATCTGACTGAATAGCAGGACCAGAGTAAAGAGTATCGTTAAGACTGTTGCCATTGACGTCAGGTGATGACCCATTAAACACGACTTGGATTTTATCCTTTACAAGAGGGTTTATCCACACAGGGTGATGATTTAAGAATACAGTTTCTTTAGGAGGGTGTAATTCGTCATCAGATTTGCTAACAACTTCCATATGAACCAAGCTCTCACATTCGTCTATAAACTCTGTGTACTGTTGTATGACAAGAGGTTCTTTCTTAAATTTGCTCTCGATCGCAAAGAGGGCTTTTCGAGCCTTAGGTTGAGAATTGATAAGTTTGGGAGGATTGAGTAATCTTGGCATCTGAACAATGAACCGGCCTTCAGGAGAACGAGTGGTAGTGTTCATGAAAAGTTGCTCACAGAATTCGTTTTCTGAAGAGGTCAAATAAGGAGAATCAATGTTTTCGAGTTTCCAGAACTGTTCTAAATCGGTATTAGCGAAATAGCATTGCAATACGGGTTGGGGGGAATAATGAGGAAGTTGACCAGTAACAATTCAACCAAAATTAGTGTCTCTGGCGACCACGTTTGAAGATAGTTTACAAGTTTGTTTACGAAGGCAATTCCAAAAAACATTGGCACTGAAAAGTATGTCAATGGGGCCTTGTACATTGAACAGAGGATCGGTTAACCTTAGGTGAGAAGGAATATTTAAACCTGAGATATCGACAGAGTGACTTGGAGTATCCTCTCCGATACTGTTAAGAATTAGGCAGTTAAGTTTTAGAAGATTATTTCTATGACAAGTGTCCTTTATGGTTAGTTTTGAAAACTATAAAGCTTGAGATTTTAAGCTGTTGATTCCTGATACATTAATAGAAGTAGGGTTTACAGGTATGCCTAGTTTTTTGATTAATGAATTAGAAACGAAGTCATGGGTTGCCGCTGAATCAAGAAGATCTCGTGCGCGGACCCAATTACCAAACTTATCCTGGACATCAATTTGAACAGTAGACAATAACACTTGAGTGCTACGTAAAGACTTAGCGTTCTGAATGTAAGATGAAGCATTAGGGCTGCTGACATTATCAACTTTTTGAGAAGTGGATCCTACTGATGACTTCGATTGATCATGACGATGCAATAGAGAATGATGCGCTTTTCCGCAATGAAAGCAGAGCCGGGTAGATTTACAATTAGAGGCTGAATGCCTGGGTGAGAGGAAATTAAAACAATATTGATTCTGCGCTACTAATTTTCTCCTATCGTCAATTGACAGTTCTTTAAAGGATTTACATGAATACAAAGCGTGGGAATCTTTGCAAAGTATGCACTTTGACGGTTCATTTAAACTTTTCCGAGGTACTGTCCCCGTTATCAGGATAGTAGGCTGTCAGATATCCGCCCCCTCAATCGGATTGCCAATAATCAATCGCACCGGCACAGCTACATCAATGAAAATGGCACTGACAGATACTATCGAGATTAGAGCACAATAGTTAACAAGAAATTATTGTGGAACACACCAAAATATACGGGGGTTCATACTTACCTTTTACTTACCTTTTAAATTTATCTCGGGGACTGGGTTGTCAACTGGATCACTTAAAGTATGCCCTCACAATAACCTCCACCATGATATTTAAAATGAACCAAAACGAAGACGAGAAACTTTAAACTGCACAATAATTTATTTCACATAAAGAATGAATTTAACAAAAATAAAACAACAAAATCCACGTGGCAATCAGAAGCCATCGACCACATAACCATGTCCTCCTGTAGGACTTGTATACTCTACATACAATGTTTCAGCTTTCTCAAGCTCAAAATAACGTAATTATAATAATGCACTTGGAATGGAAACGGGATTTGGGACGGGACATATATCAATTGTTTTGCGTGTTTATAAACTTCACATTTTATTTATAGCCACAAGGCTATTATGGAGACGTCCTTGGCCTCTATCATACAGTTGTCCGGGCCAGCTGCAATGCACCTGTATCGTCAAAGTGGACTCACCCGTCCGTTCAACCCTAGCATAAGCGAGTTCCATCAGAGCTTAGCTCTCCTTTCAAAACACGTTAAATGTCCACATCTCAACTGAAATATTATCACGCAAATCTTTTAAATGCTCCATTCAAACACCAGTGGAATACTCCAATAATCCTAAATCATGTTTAATTGTTCAATCCACTTGTTTAATTAGCGTTGTTTAGAGTATAAAAACAAAACTCTTAATGTTAATAACAAAAGTTCATTAATTATTTATAACAATAATAAATTGTTTATAACAATGTCAAACGACAATTGAAAATTTTATACACGCCTCTATTAATCCCTTTCATTTCATATTATTCAACAAAGATATTTACAAAACTATTTACAATATGAAATATTGTTTATATTATTTATACAAGAAATACATTAAACCACACGTTTATCCGGTTGATAATTACTCAAATCGTGGTGATATAATCGACCAATGAAGGTTAGTTATATTTAAATGTCAAATACAGGTTTAATAAGGTTTAATAATAATTATAATATTTGTGACGGTAACCTCCATTCAAAATCTTCATCTCAAATTATTTAACACTCTTGTTAACTTTAACAGTATCTTCACATGAATAACTTTCAAAGAACCAGAACAATACATTCAGCGGAAAAATACTTCGCTCAAAACGCACAAAATTGCTCAACAATAGGCCCAGAATTCATCATATATCTTCATATATATGGCATCAAAATCTTCCATATTACATACAAAAACCTCCACTCATAAATTCAACAACTTCATTTATTACTGTGGGAACCTCCTTCATTATTCAAGGGCATTACTCATCAGCGACTTTTACAGGTCCACTGAACTAACGATTATACATCCATTGTTCCTCTTCAAAAATTCTTATATTCATCAATTGTATTAATGTCTGTTATTATTTAACCTTCGTGGGTTTCATTCATGGATCGATATGAAGTAAAAATTTGCCAATCACAAATAAATTTAATAGCAAATACGATTAGACACTCCTCCCTGGTCTATCAAAATTGAGATTAATATCTTCAAAGTAACGCAGTATAAAAATACTATCTTCAATCAAAGTTCATCTAAACTGCATAAATAGTCGAATAGAATACAATTAGACTGTGGAATGCAAACATTATTGTTCCAATCTAGAATTGAGAAAAATTCCTATCAAATGTTCATTACTATAGTGTATTCAATAAATCGTAATCAAAGTTTATATTTCATAAAATTGTCTATAATGCCATGATAAATGTCTATGTTGCAATCATGTTCATAAGACGACTAGTATTTCAAAGATCGTCGATAACGTAATAGATTTTAACGCTCTAAAATCATTTAATCATTCTTCTTTCTTGAGGATGACAGAAAATTGGTCAAAGTAATTTACTGAATAGAATTACTTTAATAAAGTTGACACGCTGTCTGAATTCAAATCTGCCATAGAAATCGTTAATTTTACAGTCAAATCGTGACTACAAAAATATGCAAATTACTGAAAGAATCTAAATTATCAGTCTCAACTGATCCAAAATTATTTAAGTATGCCAATGACATAACAATGTCTCAACAAATCGTAGAAAAAGGCATAGATCATCGAAGTGTACTGAGTACAGAAATGTCAATCAAGAAAATGGGGCAAAAGATAGGACAAAAAATATGGGAAAATGGTTGCTCAGATATCGCTACATGACTCAAATAATACAAGAAACGTTCACGACTACCTTATCTGTTGATTGAAGTTCTAGAGGAAAGTTTTCAAAGAAAACTGCTGTTGGTTCCATTTCACCAGCGTGAAGATGTGCTCCGTCCTCGAACCTGGAATCAGCGTCCTCGGAGAATCGAACTGCTTCCTTCTCCGGAAATTGCACTGCTCCATGTATACGAAAGACATCCTTCTGGCAAAACTCTTCTTTATGAGCCGGGTCCACCCTGGCCTCTCTTGAAAGTTCCCTGAAGTTCCAGTCGTAAATCGCCATGAAGTTTATTGCAGTTATTTCCGCAGAAATATTCATAATCGTGGAGTATGAAAATATTTCCACTGTCATTTGATATAATTCAGCGATGGATTCACGATGCATGAGTGTAGTTGGATGTTCACTACATGCTCGCTTTTGTAGAATGACGATTAACGAAGTTCCATGCTGTTACTTCACTCCATCGATATATGTCCCAATTGCATTAAAGCCTTAGCCTTCCATCTCAACTTCTGTTATAATCATTGAAAGCACTGCAAGATTATAATGTCACATAGTAGAATGTATCGTTGTATTACCAAACGTATTCTCCAATATCACGGTTGCAACACGTGTCAGCCGTAGTGTATACTGTGGAAATTTAAAAGTGCCTCTCAGGTGGCGAGAAAATCACTTTTGTCTGCAGCCTTAAAGTGTCAATATCTTTCAAAGTATAACTGTGAAATTGTTCAAATGTTCTACACACCTCAATGTTGTACTGCCCAATTGAATTATAATAAAGGCAGAAGTTAACTCTTTATATCTTATCTGGTAGAAACGTTAATGTGAGCGTTTCAACTTCACCTAGTTTCGAACAGCGTAAAATGGAACTGCTCCGTGTTCGTTCGATGCGCCGGGCTTTAACCACACGCTAAAGACAACTTGCTTCACTTATTCACTCGACAATGACTATCTGACATCTGAAATATATATGCGGTATCAGCGGTATGAGAGATATGAGAGATATGAGAGCTCCTCTCTCCTGTGCACGACCTTTTATCAACTTCTTAAGGGGCGTATCCATCCCTTCCATAGCCTGTTGCTCCGTCATTGCTAGAAGTTTTAACTTTGGCTATACTTGACGGATTCTCAAATTTCAAAAACTCAAAATTAATTTCTTAATTCCAAATCAATGCCATAACTGAAAATAGATTTCCACAAATCTGCATGCCAAAAGCAATCAAATATCGTAGTTTCAGCAATCTCCGTCTTCCTTCCAAACTATCGTTCATTGGTTCGAGTCTCTTCTCCAATAGCGTAACTTCTTCCTCAGCACAATACCTTGTTTCCTGCGACTGCGTCGTAAATCTCAGATCTTTCTCGAACAAAATCATGACGTCACCATGAATCTCAGCTCAACCAGCCTACTTGCATGAATTCTACGTCATCCGTGCCTACGTCATGAATATACACGTCACAACTATGACATTCATAACTTTATTCATTTATGCCAATACAGCCATCGTGGTCTCAATATAATTCAATTTACGGGGGCATTCTCCCTTCACCACGTTTTAAAAACAGTTGCAAATTGTTTTTAAACTCTGTGTTATAAATATCTCAATTCACTTGAACACGAAATTGAATTATTATTGGCTTACTCTTGGATAATATTTCTTCAAGTTCCCAGCATTGAACTTGCCAGAAACGACATTATTCTCATCATCGTATAGTTCATAACAGTTGTTTCCATAGGCATTCGTAATTCTGAACGGACCCATGAACACTATTCCAAACTTGGGATAGATTTTCTTACCCACGTCAGCCATGACAGGTCTGCGTAATAATACCAGATTTCCAATTTCTAAGGGAGCACCAAAACGTTTTCCAGCTACTCTTTTCAGTCGTTTTTCTGCTGCTTTCTGGAGTTGTTCTTTCGCTCTGTCTATTCTCTGCTGCCTTCCTAAGTCGGGATCTCTAGGAACGTGGTTAAAAAGATTGTCCCACGGCCTTTCTGGGTTTCTTCCTAGATGAAGTCTCATTGGCACCTCTCCTGTGCTCTCCTGCACTGTAGAATTTAAACATTCCTCAATAAGGGGTACAAATCTCACCCAACCAGAATGATCATTCGGACAGAAAATTCGACAGAATTTCGAAAATTCAGCCATATATCTTTCTGAAGAATTCGATTCCGGATATCGCACGCTTGAAAATATGTGCTTAATACCAAGCCTTTCCATATCTGCAGCAAATTCTAAGGATGTAAACTGAGCTCCATGATCCGAAAGTAGATATTCTGGTTTACCGGCTTTTGGAAATACAGCATGTTCCAGTCTGCTTACAACGTTCCTCGTGTTAGCTTTTTGCATGGGACTCATTGTTACAAATTTTGAGAAGACATCCACGGTAACCAACAGATACTGATTACCCTGATATCCCTTCGGACAAGGACCAAATATGTCTGTCGCCATGAGTTCATTTGGTTTAGAGGGAATCATAGCCTTAGGTTTTCCTTTCAATAGAGCGGAAGCATACTTTGCTCTTTGACATTTATCACATGAACGAATGACATTAGCAATGCTGGAACGCATGTTAGTCCAAATAAACCTCTCTTTAAGAGTATCAAGAGTTTTATCTAAACCCGCATGTCCAGTTGCGTGATGAGCTACCCACACTAAATTGACAACAAGTTTAGGTGGCACGACTATTCGAAGCTTTGTATGCGCAGAGTCAGCATACTTACATACGATGTCTCCACTCAAGACAAAGTGTCGTGAATCTCTCTGTGTAGCTGCATAGTCAACATCAGTATTGTCCATGTAACCCTTAAGGAACCTGTACATTTTCCTGATTGGAGCGTGTCTCTTCTGTGACACACCGATTCGGGCTAACCTCCTAACGGTCTCTTGATCTTGCTGCTCCAATTGTACATGGTGTATCTGCACATTTTTGATAGGGTTACGTGATAAAGCATCAGCCAGTAAGTTATCTTTCCCAGGCTGATGGACGATAGTGGCGTTAAACTGTTGGGTGAACAAAGCCCAACGTGTCAATCTATCGCTAGACATGTCAGTTTGCAGCATAAACTGAAGTGCTTTGTGATCTGTAATAATGATAACCTTATGTCCCAGCAACATTTTTTTCCAAGCTTGCAAAGCTGTAACAAAAGCTAACGCTTCTAGTTCTGTCGTAAAGTAGTTTTCCTCGTGTTTCTTTAACTTTCGACTAGTGAACGCAATGTAGTGCTTGTTGCCTGCCTCGTCTTTTTGGTATAAGACTGCACTAATGCCTATTCTTGATGCATCAGACTCAATATAGAACACCTTCTCAAAGTCTGGGTACTCCAGTTTAACGTTGTTTATGAGCATCTCCTTCGCTTTCTCAAAAGCCTCGTCTGCTGCGGTACTCCATTTCCATCTATTATTCTTCTTGAGTAAATCATACACAGGAGCCATAATTTCAGAGTATCTCGGACAGTGGCTGCTAATGAATTGGCATGCGCCTACAAATTCTCTGACTTGTTTCACCTTAGTTGGCTTTGGGAATCTTGTGATCGCATCTACTTTCTGCATGTTTGGATGATATCCATCCTTATCAATAGTATGCCCCAAGTAATTGATCTCCTTCTTCAAGAATTGACATTTTCCAAAATTGACCTTGATATTGGCCTCCCTTAAATTTTCAAACAGCTTTCTCAAATGCACTAAATGTTCTGCGGCATTGGGTGAAGATACAATTAAATCGTCAATGTAGCAGATTACATTCTCCTTTACCTCGTCAGTGAGCTTGCTATCAAGTGCTCGAATAAGTGCCGGTCCACTGTTGACCATTCCAAAAGGCATTCTCACAAAGACCCATGACGTCTGGTCAAATAGGAATCCAGTTTACTGCATACTTTCTTCTTCCAGTTGAACTTGGTAAAACGAAGATGTCAAGTCAAGAACACTGAAACATGCTCTCCCTTTGAACTTTCTAAGCAGATCTCTAATCTTAGGTGGTCGGTCATTTTCTGGAAGAATCTTCAAGTTGATGGTCCGAGCATCGAGACAAAGACGTATCTGACCATTACTTTTCTTGACTACAGTGATGGGGTTTATGTAAGACGACGCCTGTTTTTTAATAATCCCGTCTACCTCCATTTTTCTGATCAACCCTCGTACTTCTTGATAGTATTTCTCAGGTATGGGGTATATTCTCTTTTGGTAAGGGGTTTCATCGGTCAGCCTTATCTTATACTTATAGTCTTTAATCAATCCAGGCTTTTCATCAAAAATATCTTGGAATTCCTTTATCAAATCCTCAAATTCCCCCTGAATTTCTCCAAATCCTTCAGTTTTTCTACTGGGTATTTCTGTTATATTCTCTACTTCATTGATAATGGTATTTAAAATTTCTTCCCTAAGGTCTATCTCCAGACTGTTTTTCACGTCCTGTTCTTCAATCTCTTCTGTGATCATGTACCCATCATTAAAGCTAATACTCCTATTCTTCATATCAATAATGGCTCCAACTTTCGATATAAAATCGATTCCTAGCACAATATCGAAATGGATCTTGTTAACCACAATAAAGATCTGTTCATAATTCCTTCCATTAATTTCAAAGTTCAACAGCACTTGGATCTTGCATTTCACTGCCTTGTCTTGGAAAATTCCTCTCACTTTGACGGTAGAAACAGGTAAAACTGTCATGTTTTCTCCTTTTAATAGACTTTGATAGCATTCATCAGAAATGATCGAAATAATTGCACCAGTATCCATAAGAGCTTTATACTGTTGGCCATCTATCAGTACAGAAATAATAGGTAAGGCACATGGTCTTTCCTCTTTGACGATTTCCCTCTCTTCTAATAAATCCTCATCAGTTACTTCGTAAATTTCATTAATGGTAATCATGTGTGGTGTGGCAATGTATTCATAGTTTCTCACTGTCGTTGAGAAATCGGCGTTTTTTTTTGTGTTACCAATCTCAAAGTTCCCCTGCTGACTTGTAGAAGGACCAGGATCGATCACTACATCCTGTCTTTTCTTTTGATTTTCAGCTTCCTTCTCTCGTAATTCCTTCAGATACTGCTGACTTTCTTTCTCTCTCTCTTGATACTTGTCGGGTGTCATAACCTGACCTTGAGAATTCTGATTCTGATACTGGTTATTTCGATTGTAGTTTCTATTATAACCATTGTTATAGTATCTACCTCTTCCGTTGTTATAATTCCCTCTATTATTATTCCAGCCTCGTCTTTGCTGATATGGACGGTAACCTTGGGATCTGTTGTTGCGGAAATAATTATTCCTGTGAGGACCTACATTTTCAGTTTTTTTTCATCAGGCTTATCAGTTTGCTGCACTTGATCCATGTAGACTGTATTAACGTCTTTGAATTCGTGCCTCTGACCTTTTTGTACCAAATTTGGCATTGGACTTGTGTAGTCAAGCCTTCTCAATAATTCGTCCATACTGGTCAAATCTCTGATATTTGACGATATGATCAGTCTTCTTACTTCCACAGGCAGCATACGTGAAATCGCATCTATCAACTGCTCTGTTGACAATGGGGGTTGCAAAAATCTCAAGCGTGATAACTGACTCGTGAAGAAATCAGCGTACCGTGTTGGAAGAGTACCTGAATACTTCCTCGAGTATACCTCAGCTCTTAATGAATTCTGAGCTTCTATTGACCAGAATCGTTTTATCAGTGCCTCTGCAAATTCGTCAAAATTGCTGAAAGTGTACCGAAATGCTCTAAACCACTCAAGGGGTCCTCCAGCTAGAAATCTTTCTACGATTCTCATCTCTCTCTCTCTAGGAATGTGGGCTTCTATGAATTAGTCTCTAAGATTCCTGATATATTCGATCGGTGTGAGACTATCAGTGTTGCAAAATTTTTGAGGTTTGTCTTCAAAATTCCGGATGACTGTCACATTTCTCGGATATGAATCCATATAATGTTTCCCACTATCACGATACTTCCATTCAGGTTCAATATTCCTATCCTCTTCTTCTTCCCTGAATCTGGATATACGTTCCTCAGGACTAATATCTCTCTCTTCTGTAGCGAGGTTACATCTTCTTACGTAATTTCTATCCTCTTCACCAGTCAATCCTTCAATATCCTTGTCCGTGATTTCCGTGATGACTTTCCTAATCAACTCTTCCTTATAGGTTTCCATCATGCTAGCTTCTCCTAGTTTCAAATTCTGCAGTTTGCTCGTAGTTTCATTAACATCAGAGACAACCTTATGAATCTGTTCCTCTAACGCAGTTTTTAATGCTTGCACGTCCTGACCTATTTGAGTTCTATCCTCTACCTGCTTTTCGGATAGCGAATCCATCCTTACATTCAAGTCTTTCCTAATCTGAACTACTTCATTATTAATGTCTACTTGTGTACTGGCAAGTTTTCTTTCAATTCGCTCCTGAATCTGATCGACATGTTCCCCACTTGACCTGTTCCATTCATCTTTCCAAACCGTTACATTTGCAGTTAACATTTCCGCGATATCTACCTCAACGTCTTCCTTAAATAAACGATTGTGATCTAATACTTGGGTTCTCATGACCTCTACATCGTATTTTAAACCAGCTAAAGAAGCTGTTGTCCTAACAGATTCGTCAACTAATCGAGTTGTTAATGCACTAATGTTACGAGTACAAAGCGTTTTTGAAGTTTCAATTTCTTCCCTAACTTTGTTAACATCAGTCTGAACTTTAGCAATGTCTACAAAAACAGTATTGACTTCTACTTGTATTTTATTGATATCGCTTTGCATATCATTAACATCTGAATGAATATTATTGATGTCAACTTGAACATTTGACACATCAGTTCGAGCATTTCTAACCTCTTTTTGAACTTCCTCTACTTTGTCTTGTACAGTAGCAACATCAGTCCTAACAACAATTACTTCAGCTCTAGCACATGAAATATCATCCCGGACATTAGCTACATCAAGATTCAACATAGTAAGATCTTTCTGTACCTTAGACACATCTATTTTAACATCAGACACATCTTTGTGAATGTCAGTTACAGCATTCTCGATTCCCTGGGTACTGATCTGTAAACGCGACACATTATTTTCTAGGTTTGCAGAACTGGTCTGAAGAACTTTCAGATTTTCATCCAGCATCTGCTTTACACTTTCATTCATGCTAGCTTTCATCTCCCTCGCACTTTCATCTAGCCTAATAGACATATTACTAGAATTCTCCTCCATCATCTGCTTCATTCTGTTGGACATCTCCTCCAACATCATTCTCAGACTCTCATCTGCCATTTCAATAATATTTCAATAATAAACAGCTTTAGGGACATACATCAAACAGAGCAAAATAACAACATCTGAGCAACATTTTTCACCATATATAAATTTGAGCAACTTTCTGTCTTAAATCTAACTTATAATTACCTTATAATTAACCTTCGTAGACACTTCATGTTGAAATAAACTCAAGCACATGTTCAAGTTTCTTTGGTTCATTTTAAAATATCCTAACACAAATAATTTACATTTACAAACCAAATAGTTTAATTTTATCTTTAATATGACTACACATGTCATAAGCCGGTCAAATAAAATAAGATTCCAGATCATAGGCGATTTTTCTAAGTTTCCAGCCTATTTAACCTCTCTCAAGTTGTATAAGATCTGATCTTTTCTGAGTGTAATTTTCCTAATACAACACAACATTTTATTCCTATATAATCACACTCTCAAATTCTACAATTGGCTAAGACATCTAACAAAGAATCAACCTCTTTATTTGAGTCTTCACAATCCCTTTGACATCGATAACTTGGTAATCCAATGTTATTCGAACACTCCACAAAAATTGCGGTGTCAATTCTACTGCAATAACTTGGTAATCCAATGTTTTGCTGATCGTGCCCCACCGAATTGCGGCGCCAATCCTACTGTCCCCGTTATCAGGATAGTAGGCTGTCAGATATCCGCCCCCTCAATCGGATTGCCAATAATCAATCGCACCGGCACAGCTACATCAATGAAAATGGCACTGACAGATACTATCGAGATTAGAGCACAATAGTTAACAAGAAATTATTGTGGAACACACCAAAATATACGGGGGTTCATACTTACCTTTTACTTACCTTTTAAATTTATCTCGGGGACTGGGTTGTCAACTGGATCACTTAAAGTATGCCCTCACAATAACCTCCACCATGATATTTAAAATGAACCAAAACGAAGACGAGAAACTTTAAACTTCACAATAATTTATTTCACATAAAGAATGAATTTAACAAAAATAAAACAACAAAATCCACGTGGCAATCAGAAGCCATCGACCACATAACCATGTCCTCCTGTAGGACTTGTATACTCTACATACAATGTTTCAGCTTTCTCAAGCTCAAAATAAAGTAATTATAATAATGCACTTGGAATGGAAACGGGATTTGGGACGAGACATATATCAATTGTTTTGCGTGTTTATAAACTTCACATTTTATTTATAGCCACAAGGCTATTATGGAGACGTCCTTGGCCTCTATCATACAGTTGTCCGGGCCAGCTGCAATGCAACTGTATCGTCAAAGTGGACTCACCCGTCCGTTCAACCCTAGCATAAGCGAGTTCCATCAGAGCTTAGCTCTCCTTTCAAAACACGTTAAATGTCCACATCTCAACTGAAATATTATCACGCAAATCTTTTAAATGCTCCATTCAAACACCAGTGGAATACTCCAATAATCCTAAATCATGTTTAATTGTTCAATCCACTTGTTTAATTAGCGTTGTTTAGAGTATAAAAACAAAACTCTTAATGTTAATAACAAAAGTTCATTAATTATTTATAACAATAATAAATTGTTTATAACAATGTCAAACGACAATTGAAAATTTTATACACGCCTCTATTAATCCCTTTCATTTCATATTATTCAACAAAGATATTTACAAAACTATTTACAATATGAAATATTGTTTATATTATTTATACAAGAAATACATTAAACCACACGTTTATCCGGTTGATAATTACTCAAATCGTGGTGATATAATCGACCAATGAAGGTTAGTTATATTTAAATGTCAAATACAGGTTTAATAAGGTTTAATAATAATTATAATATTTGTGACGGTAACCTCCATTCAAAATCTTCATCTCAAATTATTTAACACTCTTGTTAACTTTAACAGTATCTTCACATGAATAACTTTCAAAGAACCAGAACAATACATTCAGCGGAAAAATACTTCGCTCAAAACGCACAAAATTGCTCAACAATAGGCCCAGAATTCATCATATATCTTCATATATATGGCATCAAAATCTTCCAAATTACATACAAAAACCTCCACTCATAAATTCAACAACTTCATTTATTACTGTGGGAACCTCCTTCATTATTCAAGGGCATTACTCATCAGCGACTTTTACAGGTCCACTGAACTAACGATTATACATCCATTGTTCCTCTTCAAAAATTCTTATATTCATCAATTGTATTAATGTCTGTTATTATTTAACCTTCGTGGGTTTCATTCATGGATCGATATGAAGTAAAAATTTGGCAATCACAAATAAATTTAATAGCAATTACGATTAGACACTCCTCCCTGGTCTATCAAAATTGAGATTAATATCTTCAAAGTAACGCAGTATAAAAATACTATCTTCAATCAAAGTTCATCTAAACTGCATAAATAGTCGAATAGAATACAATTAGACTGTGGAATGCAAACATTATTGTTCCAATCTAGAATTGAGAAAAATTCCTATCAAATGTTCATTACTATAGTGTATTCAATAAATCGTAATCAAAGTTTATATTTCATAAAATTGTCTATAATGCCATGATAAATGTCTATGTTGCAATCATGTTCATAAGACGACTAGTATTTCAAAGATCGTCGATAACGTAATAGATTTTAACGCTCTAAAATCATTTAATCATTCTTCTTTCTTGAGGATGACAGAAAATTGGTCAAAGTAATTTACTGAATAGAATTACTTTAATAAAGTTGACACGCTGTCTGAATTCAAATCTGCCATAGAAATCGTTAATTTTACAGTCAAATCGTGACTACAAAAATATGCAAATTACTGAAAGAATCTAAATTATCAGTCTCAACTGATCCAAAATTATTTAAGTATGCCAATGACATAACAATGTCTCAACAAATCGTAGAAAAAGGCATAGATCATCGAAGTGTACTGAGTACAGAAATGTCAATCAAGAAAATGGGGCAAAAGATAGGACAAAAAATATGGGAAAATGGTTGCTCAGATATCGCTACATGACTCAAATAATACAAGAAACGTTCACGACTACCTTATCTGTTGATTGAAGTTCTAGAGGAAAGTTTTCAAAGAAAACTGCTGTTGGTTCCATTTCACCAGCGTGAAGATGTGCTCCGTCCTCGAACCTGGAATCAGCGTCCTCGGAGAATCGAACTGCTTCCTTCTCCGGAAATTGCACTGCTCCATGTATACGAAAGACATCCTTCTGGCAAAACTCTTCTTTATGAGCCGGGTCCACCCTGGCCTCTCTTGAAAGTTCCCTGAAGTTCCAGTCGTAAATCGCCATGAAGTTTATTGCAGTTATTTCCGCAGAAATATTCATAATCGTGGAGTATGAAAATATTTCCACTGTCATTTGATATAATTCAGCGATGGATTCACGATGCATGAGTGTAGTTGGATGTTCACTACATGCTCGCTTTTGTAGAATGACGATTAACGAAGTTCCATGCTGTTACTTCACTCCATCGATATATGTCCCAATTGCATTAAAGCCTTAGCCTTCCATCTCAACTTCTGTTATAATCATTGAAAGCACTGCAAGATTATAATGTCACATAGTAGAATGTATCGTTGTATTACCAAACGTATTCTCCAATATCACGGTTGCAACACGTGTCAGCCGTAGTGTATACTGTGGAAATTTAAAAGTGCCTCTCAGGTGGCGAGAAAATCACTTTTGTCTGCAGCCTTAAAGTGTCAATATCTTTCAAAGTATAACTGTGAAATTGTTCAAATGTTCTACACACCTCAATGTTGTACTGCCCAATTGAATTATAATAAAGGCAGAAGTTAACTCTTTATATCTTATCTGGTAGAAACGTTAATGTGAGCGTTTCAACTTCACCTAGTTTCGAACAGCGTAAAATGGAACTGCTCCGTGTTCGTTCGATGCGCCGGGCTTTAACCACACGCTAAAGACAACTTGCTTCACTTATTCACTCGACAATGACTATCTGACATCTGAAATATATATGCGGTATCAGCGGTATGAGAGATATGAGAGATATGAGAGCTCCTCTCTCCTGTGCACGACCTTTTATCAACTTCTTAAGGGGCGTATCCATCCCTTCCATAGCCTGTTGCTCCGTCATTGCTAGAAGTTTTAACTTTGGCTATACTTGACGGATTCTCAAATTTCAAAAACTCAAAATTAATTTCTTCAAAATTCCAAATCAATGCCATAACTGAAAATAGATTTCCACAAATCTGCATGCCAAAAGCAATCAAATATCGTAGTTTCAGCAATCTCCGTCTTCCTTCCAAACTATCGTTCATTGGTTCGAGTCTCTCCTCCAATAGCGTAACTTCTTCCTCAGCACAATACCTTGTTTCCTGCGACTGCGTCGTAAATCTCAGATCTTTCTCGAACAAAATCATGACGTCACCAAGAATCTCAGCTCAACCAGCCTACTTGCATGAAGTCTACGTCATCCGTGCCTACGTCATGAATATACACGTCACAACTATGACATTCATAACTTTATTCATTTATGCCAATACAGCCATCGTGGTCTCAATATAATTCAATTTACGGGGGCATTCTCCCTTCACCACGTTTTAAAAACAGTTGCAAATTGTTTTTAAACTCTGTGTTATAAATATCTCAATTCACTTGAACACGAAATTGAATTATTATTGGCTTACTCTTGGATAATATTTCTTCAAGTTCCCAGCATTGAACTTGCCATAAACGACATTATTCTCATCATCGTATAGTTCATAACAGTTGTTTCCATAGGCATTCGTAATTCTGAACGGACCCATGAACACTATTCCAAACTTGGGATAGATTTTCTTACCCACGTCAGCCTTGACAGGTCTGCGTAATAATACCAGATTTCCAATTTCTAAGGGAGCACCAAAACGTTTTCCAGCTACTCTTTTCAGTCGTTTTTCTGCTGCTTTCTGGAGTTGTTCTTTCGCTCTGTCTATTCTCTGCTGCCTTACTAAGTCGGGATCTCTAGGAACGTGGTTAAAAAGATTGTCCCACGGCCTTTCTGGGTTTCTTCCTAGATGAAGTCTCATTGGCACCTCTCCTGTGCTCTCCTGCGCTGTAGAATTTAAACATTCCTCAATAAGGGGTACAAATCTCACCCAACCAGAATGATCATTCGGACAGAAAATTCGACAGAATTTCGAAAATTCAGCCATATATCTTTCTGAAGAATTCGATTCCGGATATCGCACGCTTGAAAATATGTGCTTAATACCAAGCCTTTCCATATCTGCAGCAAATTCTAAGGATGTAAACTGAGCTCCATGATCCGAAAGTAGATATTCTGGTTTACCGGCTTTTGGAAATACAGCATGTTCCAATCTGCTTACAACGTTCCTCGTGTTAGCTTTTTGCATGGGACTCATTGTTACAAATTTTGAGAAGACATCCACGGTAACCAACAGATACTGATTACCCTGATATCCCTTCGGACAAGGACCAAATATGTCTGTCGCCATGAGTTCATTTGGTTTAGAGGGAATCATAGCCTTAGGTTTTCCTTTCAATAGAGCGGAAGCATACTTTGCTCTTTGACATTTATCACATGAACGAATGACATTAGCAATGCTGGAACGCATGTTAGTCCAAATAAACCTCTCTTTAAGAGTATCAAGAGTTTTATCTAAACCCGCATGTCCAGTTGCGTGATGAGCTACCCACACTAAATTGACAACAAGTTTAGGTGGCACGACTATTCGAAGCTTTGTATGCGCAGAGTCAGCATACTTACATACGATGTCTCCACTCAAGACAAAGTGTCGTGAATCTCTCTGTGTAGCTGCATAGTCAACATCAGTATTGTCCATGTAACCCTTAAGGAACCTGTACATTTTCTTGATTGGAGCGTGTCTCTTCTGTGACACACCGATTCGGGCTAACCTCCTAACGGTCTCTTGATCTTGCTGCTCCAATTGTACATGGTGTATCTGCACATTTTTGATAGGGTTACGTGATAAAGCATCAGCCAGTAAGTTATCTTTCCCAGGCTGATGGACGATAGTGGCGTTAAACTGTTGGGTGAACAAAGCCCAACGTGTCAATCTATCGCTAGACATGTCAGTTTGCAGCATAAACTGAAGTGCTTTGTGATCTGTAATAATGATAACCTTATGTCCCAGCAACATTTTTTTCCAAGCTTGCAAAGCTGTAACAAAAGCTAACGCTTCTAGTTCTGTCGTAAAGTAGTTTTCCTCGTGTTTCTTTAACTTTCGACTAGTGAACGCAATGTAGTGCTTGTTGCCTGCCTCGTCTTTTTGGTATAAGACTGCACTAATGCCTATTCTTGATGCATCAGACTCAATATAGAACACCTTCTCAAAGTCTGGGTACTCCAGTTTAACGTTGTTTATGAGCATCTCCTTCGCTTTCTCAAAAACCTCGTCTGCTGCGGTACTCCATTTCCATCTATTATTCTTCTTGAGTAAATCATACAGAGAAGCCATAATTTCAGAGTATCTCGGACAGTGGCTGCTAATGAATTGGCATGCGCCTACAAATTCTCTGACTTGTTTCACCTTAGTTGGCTTTGGGAATCTTGTGATCGCATCTACTTTCTGCATGTTTGGATGATATCCATCCTTATCAATAGTATGCCCCAAGTAATTGATCTCCTTCTTCAAGAATTGACATTTTCCAAAATTGACCTTGATATTGGCCTCCCTTAAATTTTCAAACAGCTTTCTCAAATGCACTAAATGTTCTGCGGCATTGGGTGAAGATACAATTAAATCGTCAATGTAGCAGATTACATTCTCCTTTACCTCGTCAGTGAGCTTGCTATCAAGTGCTCGAATAAGTGCCGGTCCACTGTTGACCATTCCAAAAGGCATTCTCACAAAGACCCATGACGTCTGGTCAAATAGGAATCCAGTGTACTGCATACTTTCTTCTTCCAGTTGAACTTGGTAAAACGAAGATGTCAAGTCAAGAACACTGAAACATGCTCTCCCTTTGAACTTTCTAAGCAGATCTCTAATCTTAGGTGGTCGGTCATTTTCTGGAAGAATCTTCAAGTTGATGGTCCGAGCATCGAGACAAAGACGTATCTGACCATTACTTTTCTTGACTACAGTGATGGGGTTTATGTAAGACGACGCCTGTTTTTTAATAATCCCGTCTACCTCCATTTTTCTGATCAACCCTCGTACTTCTTGATAGTATTTCTCAGGTATGGGGTATATTCTCTTTTGGTAAGGGGTTTCATCGGTCAGCCTTATCTTATACTTATAGTCTTTAATCAATCCATGCTTTTCATCAAAAATATCTTGGAATTCCTTTATCAAATCCTCAAATTCCCCCTGAATTTCTCCAAATCCTTCAGTTTTTCTACTGGGTATTTATGTTATATTCTCTACTTCATTGATAATGGTATTTAAAATTTCTTCCCTAAGGTCTATCTCCAGACTGTTTTTCACGTCCTGTTCTTCAATCTCTTCTGTGATCATGTACCCATTATTAAAGCTAATACTCCTATTCTTCATATCAATAATGGCTCCAACTTTCGATATAAAATCGATTCCTAGCACAATATCGAAATGGATCTTGTTAACCACAATAAAGATCTGTTCATAATTCCTTCCATTAATTTCAAAGTTCAACAGCACTTGGATCTTGCATTTCACTGCCTTGTCTTGGAAAATTCCTCTCACTTTGACGGTAGAAACAGGTAAAACTGTCATGTTTTCTCCTTTTAATAGACTTTGATAGCATTCATCAGAAATGATCGAAATAATTGCACCAGTATCCATAAGAGCTTTATACTGTTGGCCATCTATCAGTACAGAAATAATAGGTAAGGCACATGGTCTTTCCTCTTTGACGATTCCCCTCTCTTCTAATAAATCCTCATCAGTTACTTCGTAAATTTCATTAATGGTAATCATGTGTGGTGTGGCAATGTATTCATAGTTTCTCACTGTCGTTGAGAAATCGGCGTTTTTTTTTTGTGTTACCAATCTCAAAGTTCCCCTGCTGACTTGTAGAAGGACCAGGATCGATCACTACATCCTGTCTTTTCTTTTGATTTTCAGCTTCCTTCTCTCGTAATTCCTTCAGATACTGCTGACTTTCTTTCTCTCTCTCTTGATACTTGTCGGGTGTCATAACCTGACCTTCAGAATTCTGATTCTGATACTGGTTATTTCGATTGTAGTTTCTATTATAACCATTGTTATAGTATCTACCTCTTCCGTTGTTATAATTCCCTCTATTATTATTCCAGCCTCGTCTTTGCTGATATGGACGGTAACCTTGGGATCTGTTGTTGCGGAAATAATTATTCCTGTGAGGACCTACATTTTCAGTTTTTTTTCATCAGGCTTATCAGTTTGCTGCACTTGATCCATGTAGACTGTATTAACGTCTTTGAATTCGTGCCTCTGACCTTTTTGTACCAAATTTGGCATTGGACTCGTGTAGTCAAGCCTTCTCAATAATTCGTCCATACTGGTCAAATCTCTGATATTTGACGATATGATCAGTCTTCTTACTTCCACAGGCAGCATACGTGAAATCGCATCTATCAACTGCTCTGTTGACAATGGGGGTTGCAAAAATCTCAAGCGTGATAACTGACTCGTGAAGAAATCAGCGTACCGTGTTGGAAGAGTACCTGAATACTTCCTCGAGTATACCTCAGCTCTTAATGAATTCTGAGCTTCTATTGACCAGAATCGTTTTATCAGTGCCTCTGCAAATTCGTCAAAATTGCTGAAAGTGTACCGAAATGCTCTAAACCACTCAAGGGGTCCTCCAGCTAGAAATCTTTCTACGATTCTCATCTCTCTCTCTCTAGGAATGTGGGCTTCTATGAAATAGTCTTTAAGATTCCTGATATATTCGATCGGTGTGAGACTATCAGTGTTGCTATATTTTTGAGGTTTGTCTTCAAAATTCCGGATGACTGTCACATTTCTCGGATATGAATCCATATAATGTTTCCCACTATCACGATACTTCCATTCAGGTTCAATATTCCTATCCTCTTCTTCTTCCCTGAATCTGGATATACGTTCCTCAGGACTAATATCTCTCTCTTCTGTAGCGAGGTTACATCTTCTTACGTAATTTCTATCCTCTTCACCAGTCAATCCTTCAATATCCTTGTCCGTGATTTCCGTGATGACTTTCCTAATCAACTCTTCCTTATAGGTTTCCATCATGCTAGCTTCTCCTAGTTTCAAATTCTGCAGTTTGCTCGTAGTTTCATTAACATCAGAGACAACCTTATGAATCTGTTCCTCTAACGCAGTTTTTAATGCTTGCACGTCCTGACCTATTTGAGTTCTATCCTCTACCTGCTTTTCGGATAGCGAATCCATCCTTACATTCAAGTCTTTCCTAATCTGAACTACTTCATTATTAATGTCTACTTGTGTACTGGCAAGTTTTCTTTCAATTCGCTCCTGAATCTGATCGACATGTTCCCAACTTGACCTGTTCCATTCATCTTTCCAAACCGTTACATTTGCAGTTAACATTTCCGCGATATCTACCTCAATGTCTTCCTTAAGTAAACGATTGTGATCTAATACTTGGGTTCTCATGACCTCTACATCGTATTTTAAACCAGCTAAAGAAGCTGTTGTCCTAACAGACTCGTCAACTAATCGAGTTGTTAATGCACTAATGTTACGAGTACAAAGCGTTTTTGAAGTTTCAATTTCTTCCCTAACTTTGTTAACATCAGTCTGAACTTTAGCAATGTCTACAAAAACAGTATTGACTTCTACTTGTATTTTATTGATATCGCTTTGCATATCATTAACATCTGAATGAATATTATTGATGTCAACTTGAACATTTGACACATCAGTTCGAGCATTTCTAACCTCTTTTTAACTTCCTCTACTTTGTCTTGTACAGTAGCAACATCATTCCTAACAACAATTACTTCAGCTCTAGCACATGAAATATCACCCCGGACATTAGCAACATCAAGATTCAACATAGTAAGATCTTTCTGTACCTTAGACCCATCTATTTTAACATCAGACACATCTTTGTGAATGTCACTTACAGCATTCTCGATTCCCTGGGCACTGATCTGTAAACGCGACACATTATTTTCTAGGTTTGCAGAACTGGTCTGAAGAACTTTCAGATTTTCATCCAGCATCTGCTTTACACTTTCATTCATGCTAGCTTTCATCTCCCTCGCACTTTCATCTAGCCTAATAGACATATTACTAGAATTCTCCTCCATCATCTGCTTCATTCTGTTGGACATCTCCTCCAACATCATTCTCAGACTCTCATCTGCCATTTCAATAATGTTTCAATAATAAACTGCTTTAGGGACATACATCAAACAGAGAAAAATAACAACATCTGAGCAACATTTTTCACCATATATAAATTTGAGCAACTTTCTGTCTTAAATCTAACTTATAATTACATTATAATTAACCTTCGTAGACACTTCATGTTGAAATAAACTCAAGCACATGTTCAAGTTTCTTTGGTTCATTTTAAAATATCCTAACACAAATAATTTACATTTACAAACCAAATAGTTTAATTTTATCTTTAATATGACTACACATGTCATAAGCCGGTCAAATAAAATAAGATTCCAGATCATAGGCGATTTTTCTAAGTTTCCAGCCTATTTAACCTCTCTCAAGTTGTATAAGATCTGATCTTTTCTGAGTGTAATTTTCCTAATACAACACAACATTTTATTCCTATATAATCACACTCTCAAATTCTACAATTGGCTAAGACATCTAACAAAGAATCAACCTCTTTATTTGAGTCTTCACAATCCCTTTGACATCGATAACTTGGTAATCCAATGTTATTCGAACACTCCACAAAAATTGCGGTGTCAATTCTACTGCAATAACTTGGTAATCCAATGTTTTGCTGATCGTGCCCCACCGAATTGCGGCGCCAATCCTACTGTCCCCGTTATCAGGATAGTAGGCTGTCAGATATCCGCCCCCTCAATCGGATTGCCAATAATCAATCGCACCGGCACAGCTACATCAATGAAAATGGCACTGACAGATACTATCGAGATTAGAGCACAATAGTTAACAAGAAATTATTGTGGAACACACCAAAATATCGGGGGTTCATACTTACCTTTTAAATTTATCTCGGGGACTGGGTTGTCAACTGGATCACTTAAAGTATGCCCTCACAATAACCTCCACCATGATATTTAAAATGAACCAAAACGAAGACGAGAAACTTTAAACTTCACAATAATTTATTTCACATAAAGAATGAATTTAACAAAAATAAAACAACAAAATCCACGTGGCAATCAGAAGCCATCGACCACATAACCATGTCCTCCTGTAGGACTTGTATACTCTACATACAATGTTTCAGCTTTCTCAAGCTCAAAATAACGTAATTATAATAATGCACTTGGAATGGAAACGGGATTTGGGACGAGACGTATATCAATTATTTTGCGTGTTTATAAACTTCACATTTTATTTATAGCCACAAGGCTATTATGGAGACGTCCTTGGCCTCTATCATACAGTTGTCCGGGCCAGCTGCAATGCACCTGTATCGTCAAAGTGGACTCACCCGTCCGTTCAACCCTAGCATAAGCGAGTTCCATCAGAGCTTAGCTCTCCTTTCAAAACACGTTAAATGTCCACATCTCAACTGAAATATTATCACGCAAATCTTTTAAATGCTCCATTCAAACACCAGTGGAATACTCCAATAATCCTAAATCATGTTTAATTGTTCAATCCACTTGTTTAATTAGCGTTGTTTAGAGTATAAAAACAAAACTCTTAATGTTAATAACAAAACTCAGCAATTCTTCTAGGTTTGTGCCGTGTCTTGTGTGGGGTTTCGCCTAGGACACCAAGCTAGGCTCATCGGCGGGCTCTTGGTGTCCCTGCCCGGACCCCCACAGGAGTGACGAACTGCGCGCCACCTCCCTTTATATAAGGTGCAACTGCACCACTTGACTACGAGAACTAAAAGTTCAAGCAGCCTTAACCTCCCTATGAAGGCTTCCAAAAAGATGGTATATTGGCTTTCACGGCCGGTGAATTAAAACTCAGCAATTCTTCTAGGTTTGTGCCGTGTCTTGTGTGGGGTTTCGCCTAGGACACCAAGCTAGGCTCATCGGCGGGCTCTTGGTGTCCCTGCCCGGACCCCCACAGGAGTGACGAACTGCGCGCCACCTCCCTTTATATAAGGTGCAACTGCACCACTTGACTACGAGAACTAAAAGTTCAAGCAGCCTTAACCTCCCTATGAAGGCTTCCAAAAAGATGGTATATTGGCTTTCACGGCCGGTGAATTAAAACTCAGCAATTCTTCTAGGTTTGTGCCGTGTCTTGTGTGGGGTTTCGCCTAGGACACCAAGCTAGGCTCATCGGCGGGCTCTTGGTGTCCTGCCCGGACCCCCACAGGAGTGACGAACTGCGCGCCACCTCCCTTTATATAAGGTGCAACTGCACCACTTGACTACGAGAACTAAAAGTTCAAGCAGCCTTAACCTCCCTATGAAGGCTTCCAAAAAGATGGTATATTGACTTTCACGGCCGGTGAATTAAAACTCAGCAATTCTTCTAGGTTTGTGCCGTGTCTTGTGTGGGGTTTCGCCTAGGACACCAAGCTAGGCTCATCGGCGGGCTCTTGGTGTCCCTGCCCGGACCCCCACAGGAGTGACGAACTGCGCGCCACCTCCCTTTATATAAGGTGCAACTGCACCACTTGACTACGAGAACTAAAAGTTCAAGCAGCCTTAACCTCCCTATGAAGGCTTCCAAAAAGATGGTATATTGGCTTTCACGGCCGGTGAATTAAAACTCAGCAATTCTTCTAGGTTTGTGCCGTGTCTTGTGTGGGGTTTCGCCTAGGACACCAAGCTAGGCTCATCGGCGGGCTCTTGGTGTCCCTGCCCGGACCCCCACAGGAGTGACGAACTGCGCGCCACCTCCCTTTATATAAGGTGCAACTGCACCACTTGACTACGAGAACTAAAAGTTCAAGCAGCCTTAACCTCCCTATGAAGGCTTCCAAAAAGATGGTATATTGGCTTTCACGGCCGGTGAATTAAAACTCAGCAATTCTTCTAGGTTTGTGCCGTGTCTTGTGTGGGGTTTCGCCTAGGACACCAAGCTAGGCTTATCGGCGGGCTCTTGGTGTCCCTGCCCGGACCCCCACAGGAGTGACGAACTGCGCGCCACCTCCCTTTATATAAGGTGCAACTGCACCACTTGACTACGAGAACTAAAAGTTCAAGCAGCCTTAACCTCCCTATGAAGGCTTCCAAAAAGATGGTATATTGGCTTTCACGGCCGGTGAATTAAAACTCAGCAATTCTTCTAGGTTTGTGCCGTGTCTTGTGTGGGGTTTCGCCTAGGACACCAAGCTAGGCTCATCGGCGGGCTCTTGGTGTCCCTGCCCGGACCCCCACAGGAGTGACGAACTGCGCGCCACCTCCCTTTATATAAGGTGCAACTGCACCACTTGACTACGAGAACTAAAAGTTCAAGCAGCCTTAACCTCCCTATGAAGGCTTCCAAAAAGCTGGTATATTGGCTTTCACGGCCGGTGAATTAAAACTCAGCAATTCTTCTAGGTTTGTGCCGTGTCTTGTGTGGGGTTTCGTCTAGGACACCAAGCTAGGCTCATCGGCGGGCTCTTGGTGTCCCTGCCCGGACCCCCACAGGAGTGACGAACTGCGCGCCACCTCCCTTTATATAAGGTGCAACTGCCCCACTTGACTACGAGAACTAAAAGTTCAAGCAGCCTTAACCTCTCTATGAAGGCTTCCAAAAAGATGGTATATTGGCTTTCACGGCCGGTGAATTAAAACTCAGCAATTCTTCTAGGTTTGTGCCGTGTCTTGTGTGGGGTTTCGCCTAGGACACCAAGCTAGGCTCATCGGCGGGCTCTTGGTGTCCCTGCCCGGACCCCCTCAGGAGTGACGAACTGCGCGCCACCTCCCTTTATATAAGGTGCAACTGCACCACTTGACTACGAGAACTAAAAGTTCAAGCAGCCTTAACCTCCCTATGAAGGCTTCCAAAAAGATGGTATATTGGCTCTCACGGCCGGTGAATTAAAACTCAGCAATTCTTCTAGGTTTGTGCCGTGTCTTGTGTGGGGTTTCGCCTAGGACACCAAGCTAGGCTCATCGGCGGGCTCTTGGTGTCCCTGCCCGGACCCCCACAGGAGTGACGAACTGCGCGCCACCTCCCTTTATATAAGGTGCAACTGCACCACTTGACTACGAGAACTAAAAGTTCAAGCAGCCTTAACCTCCCTATGAAGGCTTCCAAAAAGATGGTATATTGGCTTTCACGGCCGGTGAATTAAAACTCAGCAATTCTTCTAGGTTTGTGCCGTGTCTTGTGTGGGGTTTCGCCTAGGACACCAAGCTAGGCTCATCGGCGGGCTCTTGGTGTCCCTGCCCGGACCCCCACAGGAGTGACGAACTGCGCGCCACCTCCCTTTATATAAGGTGCAACTGCACCACTTGACTACGAGAACTAAAAGTTCAAGCAGCCTTAACCTCCCTATGAAGGCTTCCAAAAAGATGGTATATTGGCTTTCACGGCCGGTGAATTAAAACTCAGCAATTCTTCTAGGTTTGTGCCGTGTCTTGTGTGGGGTTTCGCCTAGGACACCAAGCTAGGCTCATCGGCGGGCTCTTGGTGTCCCTGCCCGGACCCCCACAGGAGTGACGAACTGCGCGCCACCTCCCTTTATATAAGGTGCAACTGCACCACTTGACTACGAGAACTAAAAGTTCAAGCAGCCTTAACCTCCCTATGAAGGCTTCCAAAAAGATGGTATATTGGCTTTCACGGCCGGTGAATTGAAACTCAGCAATTCTTCTAGGTTTGTGCCGTGTCTTGTGTGGGGTTTCGCCTAGGACACCAAGCTAGGCTCATCGGCGGGCTCTTGGTGTCCCTGCCCGGACCCCCACAGGAGTGACGAACTGCGCGCCACCTCCCTTTATATAAGGTGCAACTGCACCACTTGACTACGAGAACTAAAAGTTCAAGCAGCCTTAACCTCCCTATGAAGGCTTCCAAAAAGATGGTATATTGGCTTTCACGGCCGGTGAATTAAAACTCAGCAATTCTTCTAGGTTTGTGCCGTGTCTTGTGTGGGGTTTCGCCTAGGACACCAAGCTAGGCTCATCGGCGGGCTCTTGGTGTCCCTGCCCGGACCCCCACAGGAGTGACGAACTGCGCGCCACCTCCCTTTATATAAGGTGCAACTGCACCACTTGACTACGAGAACTAAAAGTTCAAGCAGCCTTAACCTCCCTATGAAGGCTTCCAAAAAGATGGTATATTGGCTTTCACGGCCGGTGAATTAAAACTCAGCAATTCTTCTAGGTTTGTGCCGTGTCTTGTGTGGGGTTTCGCCTAGGACACCAAGCCTAGCTTGGCAATTCTTTATTCTTGTATGGGTACGGGACTGTGCATGTGTTAAACCAGACTTTATTCTTGTATGGTTACGGGACTGTGCATGTGTTCCACCAGACTTTATTCTTGTATGGGTACGGGACTGAGCATGTGTTTCACCAGACTTGATTCTTATATGGGTACGGGACTGTGCATGTGTTTCACCAGACTTTATTCTTGTATGGTAACGGGACTGTGCATGTGTTTCACCAGACTTTATTCTTGTAAGGGTACGGGACAGTGCATGTGTTCCACCAGACTTTATTCTTGGTGTCCTAGGCGAAACCCCACACAAGACACGGCACAAACCTAGAAGAATTGCTGAGTTTTAATTCACCGGCCATGAAAGCCAATATACCATCTTTTTGGAAGCCTTCATAGGGAGGTTAAGGCTGCTTGAACTTTTAGTTCTCGTAGTCAAGTGGTGCAGTTGCACCTTATATAAAGGGAGGTGGCGCGCAGTTCGTCACTCCTGTGGGGGTCCGGGCAGGGACACCAAGAGCCCGCCGATGAGCCTAGCTTGGTGTCCTAGGCGAAACCCCACACAAGACACGGCACAAACCTAGAAGAATTGCTGAGTTTTAATTCACCGGCCGTGAAAGCCAATATACCATCTTTTTGGAAGCCTTCATAGGGAGGTTAAGGCTGCTTGAACTTTTAGTTCTCGTAGTCAAGTGGTGCAGTTGCACCTTATATAAAGGGAGGTGGCGCGCAGTTCGTCACTCCTGTGGGGGTCCGGGCAGGGACACCAAGAGCCCGCCGATGAGCCTAGCTTGGTGTCCTAGGCGAAACCCCACACAAGACACGGCACAAACCTAGAAGAATTGCTGAGTTTTAATTCACCGGCCGTGAAAGCCAATATACCATCTTTTTGGAAGCCTTCATAGGGAGGTTAAGGCTGCTTGAACTTTTAGTTCTCGTAGTCAAGTGGTGCAGTTGCACCTTATATAAAGGGAGGTGGCGCGCAGTTCGTCACTCCTGTGGGGGTCCGGGCAGGGACACCAAGAGCCCGCCGATGAGCCTAGCTTGGTGTCCTAGGCGAAACCCCACACAAGACACGGCACAAACCTAGAAGAATTGCTGAGTTTTAATTCACCGGCCGTGAAAGCCAATATACCATCTTTTTGGAAGCCTTCATAGGGAGGTTAAGGCTGCTTGAACTTTTAGTTCTCGTAGTCAAGTGGTGCAGTTGCACCTTATATAAAGGGAGGTGGCGCGCAGTTCGTCACTCCTGTGGGGGTCCGGGCAGGGACACCAAGAGCCCGCCGATGAGCCTAGCTTGGTGTCCTAGGCGAAACCCCACACAAGACACGGCACAAACCTAGAAGAATTGCTGAGTTTTAATTCACCGGCCGTGAAAGCCAATATACCATCTTTTTGGAAGCCTTCATAGGGAGGTTAAGGCTGCTTGAACTTTTAGTTCTCGTAGTCAAGTGGTGCAGTTGCACCTTATATAAAGGGAGGTGGCGCGCAGTTCGTCACTCCTGTGGGGGTCCGGGCAGGGACACCAAGAGCCCGCCGATGAGCCTAGCTTGGTGTCCTAGGCGAAACCCCACACAAGACACGGCACAAACCTAGAAGAATTGCTGAGTTTTAATTCACCGGCCGTGAAAGCTAATATACCATCTTTTTGGAAGCCTTCATAGGGAGGTTAAGGCTGCTTGAACTTTTAGTTCTCGTAGTCAAGTGGTGCAGTTGCACCTTATATAAAGGGAGGTGGCGCGCAGTTCGTCACTCCTGTGGGGGTCCGGGCAGGGACACCAAGAGCCCGCCGATGAGCCTAGCTTGGTGTCCTAGGCGAAACCCCACACAAGACACGGCACAAACCTAGAAGAATTGCTGAGTTTTAATTCACCGGCCGTGAAAGCCAATATACCATCTTTTTGGAAGCCTTCATAGGGAGGTTAAGGCTGCTTGAACTTTTAGTTCTCGTAGTCAAGTGGTGCAGTTGCACCTTATATAAAGGGAGGTGGCGCGCAGTTCGTCACTCCTGTGGGGGTCCGGGCAGGGACACCAAGAGCCCGCCGATGAGCCTAGCTTGGTGTCCTAGGCGAAACCCCACACAAGACACGGCACAAACCTATAAGAATTGCTGAGTTTTAATTCACCGGCCGTGAAAGCCAATATACCATCTTAATAACAAAAGTTCATTAATTATTTATAACAATAATAAATTGTTTATAACAATGTCAAACGACAATTGAAAATTTTATACACGCCTCTATTAATCCCTTTCATTTCATATTATTCAACAAAGATATTTACAAAACTATTTACAATATGAAATATTGTTTATATTATTTATACAAGAAATACATTAAACCACACGTTTATCCGGTTGATAATTACTCAAATCGTGGTGATATAATCGACCAATGAAGGTTAGTTATATTTAAATGTCAAATACAGGTTTAATAAGGTTTAATAATAATTATAATATTTGTGACGGTAACCTCCATTCAAAATCTTCATCTCAAATTATTTAACACTCTTGTTAACTTTAACAGTATCTTCACATGAATAACTTTCAAAGAACCAGAACAATACATTCAGCGGAAAAATACTTCGCTCAAAACGCACAAAATTGCTCAACAATAGGCCCAGAATTCATCATATATCTTCATATATATGGCATCAAAATCTTCCAAATTACATACAAAAACCTCCACTCATAAATTCAACAACTTCATTTATTACTGTGGGAACCTCCTTCATTATTCAAGGGCATTACTCATCAGCGACTTTTACAGGTCCACTGAACTAACGATTATACATCCATTGTTCCTCTTCAAAAATTCTTATATTCATCAATTGTATTAATGTCTGTTATTATTTAACCTTCGTGGGTTTCATTCATGAATCGATATGAAGTAAAAATTTGCCAATCACAAATAAATTTAATAGCAAATACGATTAGACACTCCTCCCTGGTCTATCAAAATTGAGATTAATATCTTCAAAGTAACGCAGTATAAAAATACTATCTTCAATCAAAGTTCATCTAAACTGCATAAATAGTCGAATAGAATACAATTAGACTGTGGAATGCAAACATTATTGTTCCAATCTAGAATTGAGAAAAATTCCTATCAAATGTTCATTACTATAGTGTATTCAATAAATCGTAATCAAAGTTCATATTTCATAAAATTGTCTATAATGCCATGATAAATGTCTATGTTGCAATCATGTTCATAAGACGACTAGTATTTCAAAGATCGTCGATAACGTAATAGATTTTAACGCTCTAAAATCATTTAATCATTCTTCTTTCTTGAGGATGACAGAAAATTGGTCAAAGTAATTTACTGAAGAGAATTACTTTAATAAAGTTGACACGCTGTCTGAATTCAAATCTGCCATAGAAATCGTTAATTTTACAGTCAAATCGTGACTACAAAAATATGCAAATTACTGAAAGAATCTAAATTATCAGTCTCAACTGATCCAAAATTATTTAAGTATGCCAATGACATAACAATGTCTCAACAAATCGTAGAAAAAGGCATAGATCATCGAAGTGTACTGAGTACAGAAATGTCAATCAAGAAAATGGGGCAAAAGATAGGACAAAAAATATGGGAAAATGGTTGCTCAGATATCGCTACATGACTCAAATAATACAAGAAACGTTCACGACTACCTTATCTGTTGATTGAAGTTCTAGAGGAAAGTTTTCAAAGAAAACTGCTGTTGGTTCCATTTCACCAGCGTGAAGATGTGCTCCGTCCTCGAACCTGGAATCAGCGTCCTCGGAGAATCGAACTGCTTCCTTCTCCGGAAATTGCACTGCTCCATGTATACGAAAGACATCCTTCTGGCAAAACTCTTCTTTATGAGCCGGGTCCACCCTGGCCTCTCTTGAAAGTTCCCTGAAGTTCCAGTCGTAAATCGCCATGAAGTTTATTGCAGTTATTTCCGCAGAAATATTCATAATCGTGGAGTATGAAAATATTTCCACTGTCATTTGATATAATTCAGCGATGGATTCACGATGCATGAGTGTAGTTGGATGTTCACTACATGCTCGCTTTTGTAGAATGACGATTAACGAAGTTCCATGCTGTTACTTCACTCCATCGATATATGTCCCAATTGCATTAAAGCCTTAGCCTTCCATCTCAACTTCTGTTATAATCATTGAAAGCACTGCAAGATTATAATGTCACATAGTAGAATGTATCGTTGTATTACCAAACGTATTCTCCAATATCACGGTTGCAACACGTGTCAGCCGTAGTGTATACTGTGGAAATTTAAAAGTGCCTCTCAGGTGGCGAGAAAATCACTTTTGTCTGCAGCCTTAAAGTGTCAATATCTTTCAAAGTATAACTGTGAAATTGTTCAAATGTTCTACACACCTCAATGTTGTACTGCCCAATTGAATTATAATAAAGGCAGAAGTTAACTCTTTATATCTTATCTGGTAGAAACGTTAATGTGAGCGTTTCAACTTCACCTAGTTTCGAACAGCGTAAAATGGAACTGCTCCGTGTTCGTTCGATGCGCCGGGCTTTAACCACGCGCTAAAGACAACTTGCTTCACTTATTCACTCGACAATGACTATCTGACATCTGAAATATATATGCGGTATCAGCGGTATGAGAGATATGAGAGCTCCTCTCTCCTGTGCACGACCTTTTATCAACTTCTTAAGGGGCGTATCCATCCCTTCCATAGCCTGTTGCTCCGTCATTGCTAGAAGTTTTAACTTTGGCTATACTTGACGGATTCTCAAATTTCAAAAACTCAAAATTAATTTCTTCAAAATTCCAAATCAATGCCATAACTGAAAATAGATTTCCACAAATCTGCATGCCAAAAGCAATCAAATATCGTAGTTTCAGCAATCTCCGTCTTCCTTCCAAACTATCGTTCATTGGTTCGAGTCTCTCCTCCAATAGCGTAACTTCTTCCTCAGCACAATACCTTGTTTCCTGCGACTGCGTCGTAAATCTCAGATCTTTCTCGAACAAAATCATGACGTCACCAAGAATCTCAGCTCAACCAGCCTACTTGCATGAAGTCTACGTCATCCGTGCCTACGTCATGAATATACACGTCACAACTATGACATTCATAACTTTATTCATTTATGCCAATACAGCCATCGTGGTCTCAATATAATTCAATTTACGGGGGCATTCTCCCTTCACCACGTTTTAAAAACAGTTGCAAATTGTTTTTAAACTCTGTGTTATAAATATCTCAATTCACTTGAACACGAAATTGAATTATTATTGGCTTACTCTTGGATAATATTTCTTCAAGTTCCCAGCATTGAACTTGCCATAAACGACATTATTCTCATCATCGTATAGTTCATAACAGTTGTTTCCATAGGCATTCGTAATTCTGAACGGACCCATGAACACTATTCCAAACTTGGGATAGATTTTCTTACCCACGTCAGCCTTGACAGGTCTGCGTAATAATACCAGATTTCCAATTTCTAAGGGAGCACCAAAACGTTTTCCAGCTACTCTTTTCAGTCGTTTTTCTGCTGCTTTCTGGAGTTGTTCTTTCGCTCTGTCTATTCTCTGCTGCCTTACTAAGTCGGGATCTCTAGGAACGTGGTTAAAAAGATTGTCCCACGGCCTTTCTGGGTTTCTTCCTAGATGAAGTCTCATTGGCACCTCTCCTGTGCTCTCCTGCGCTGTAGAATTTAAACATTCCTCAATAAGGGGTACAAATCTCACCCAACCAGAATGATCATTCGGACAGAAAATTCGACAGAATTTCGAAAATTCAGCCATATATCTTTCTGAAGAATTCGATTCCGGATATCGCACGCTTGAAAATATGTGCTTAATACCAAGCCTTTCCATATCTGCAGCAAATTCTAAGGATGTAAACTGAGCTCCATGATCCGAAAGTAGATATTCTGGTTTACCGGCTTTTGGAAATACAGCATGTTCCAATCTGCTTACAACGTTCCTCGTGTTAGCTTTTTGCATGGGACTCATTGTTACAAATTTTGAGAAGACATCCACGGTAACCAACAGATACTGATTACCCTGATATCCCTTCGGACAAGGACCAAATATGTCTGTCGCCATGAGTTCATTTGGTTTAGAGGGAATCATAGCCTTAGGTTTTCCTTTCAATAGAGCGGAAGCATACTTTGCTCTTTGACATTTATCACATGAACGAATGACATTAGCAATGCTGGAACGCATGTTAGTCCAAATAAACCTCTCTTTAAGAGTATCAAGAGTTTTATCTAAACCCGCATGTCCAGTTGCGTGATGAGCTACCCACACTAAATTGACAACAAGTTTAGGTGGCACGACTATTCGAAGCTTTGTATGCGCAGAGTCAGCATACTTACATACGATGTCTCCACTCAAGACAAAGTGTCGTGAATCTCTCTGTGTAGCTGCATAGTCAACATCAGTATTGTCCATGTAACCCTTAAGGAACCTGTACATTTTCTTGATTGGAGCGTGTCTCTTCTGTGACACACCGATTCGGGCTAACCTCCTAACGGTCTCTTGATCTTGCTGCTCCAATTGTACATGGTGTATCTGCACATTTTTGATAGGGTTACGTGATAAAGCATCAGCCAGTAAGTTATCTTTCCCAGGCTGATGGACGATAGTGGCGTTAAACTGTTGGGTGAACAAAGCCCAACGTGTCAATCTATCGCTAGACATGTCAGTTTGCAGCATAAACTGAAGTGCTTTGTGATCTGTAATAATGATAACCTTATGTCCCAGCAACATTTTTTTCCAAGCTTGCAAAGCTGTAACAAAAGCTAACGCTTCTAGTTCTGTCGTAAAGTAGTTTTCCTCGTGTTTCTTTAACTTTCGACTAGTGAACGCAATGTAGTGCTTGTTGCCTGCCTCGTCTTTTTGGTATAAGACTGCACTAATGCCTATTCTTGATGCATCAGACTCAATATAGAACACCTTCTCAAAGTCTGGGTACTCCAGTTTAACGTTGTTTATGAGCATCTCCTTCGCTTTCTCAAAAACCTCGTCTGCTGCGGTACTCCATTTCCATCTATTATTCTTCTTGAGTAAATCATACAGAGAAGCCATAATTTCAGAGTATCTCGGACAGTGGCTGCTAATGAATTGGCATGCGCCTACAAATTCTCTGACTTGTTTCACCTTAGTTGGCTTTGGGAATCTTGTGATCGCATCTACTTTCTGCATGTTTGGATGATATCCATCCTTATCAATAGTATGCCCCAAGTAATTGATCTCCTTCTTCAAGAATTGACATTTTCCAAAATTGACCTTGATATTGGCCTCCCTTAAATTTTCAAACAGCTTTCTCAAATGCACTAAATGTTCTGCGGCATTGGGTGAAGATACAATTAAATCGTCAATGTAGCAGATTACATTCTCCTTTACCTCGTCAGTGAGCTTGCTATCAAGTGCTCGAATAAGTGCCGGTCCACTGTTGACCATTCCAAAAGGCATTCTCACAAAGACCCATGACGTCTGGTCAAATAGGAATCCAGTGTACTGCATACTTTCTTCTTCCAGTTGAACTTGGTAAAACGAAGATGTCAAGTCAAGAACACTGAAACATGCTCTCCCTTTGAACTTTCTAAGCAGATCTCTAATCTTAGGTGGTCGGTCATTTTCTGGAAGAATCTTCAAGTTGATGGTCCGAGCATCGAGACAAAGACGTATCTGACCATTACTTTTCTTGACTACAGTGATGGGGTTTATGTAAGACGACGCCTGTTTTTTAATAATCCCGTCTACCTCCATTTTTCTGATCAACCCTCGTACTTCTTGATAGTATTTCTCAGGTATGGGGTATATTCTCTTTTGGTAAGGGGTTTCATCGGTCAGCCTTATCTTATACTTATAGTCTTTAATCAATCCAGGCTTTTCATCAAAAATATCTTGGAATTCCTTTATCAAATCCTCAAATTCCCCCTGAATTTCTCCAAATCCTTCAGTTTTTCTACTGGGTATTTATGTTATATTCTCTACTTCATTGATAATGGTATTTAAAATTTCTTCCCTAAGGTCTATCTCCAGACTGTTTTTCACGTCCTGTTCTTCAATCTCTTCTGTGATCATGTACCCATTATTAAAGCTAATACTCCTATTCTTCATATCAATAATGGCTCCAACTTTCGATATAAAATCGATTCCTAGCACAATATCGAAATGGATCTTGTTAACCACAATAAAGATCTGTTCATAATTCCTTCCATTAATTTCAAAGTTCAACAGCACTTGGATCTTGCATTTCACTGCCTTGTCTTGGAAAATTCCTCTCACTTTGACGGTAGAAACAGGTAAAACTGTCATGTTTTCTCCTTTTAATAGACTTTGATAGCATTCATCAGAAATGATCGAAATAATTGCACCAGTATCCATAAGAGCTTTATACTGTTGGCCATCTATCAGTACAGAAATAATAGGTAAGGCACATGGTCTTTCCTCTTTGACGATTCCCCTCTCTTCTAATAAATCCTCATCAGTTACTTCGTAAATTTCATTAATGGTAATCATGTGTGGTGTGGCAATGTATTCATAGTTTCTCACTGTCGTTGAGAAATCGGCGTTTTTTTTTGTGTTACCAATCTCAAAGTTCCCCTGCTGACTTGTAGAAGGACCAGGATCGATCACTACATCCTGTCTTTTCTTTTGATTTTCAGCTTCCTTCTCTCGTAATTCCTTCAGATACTGCTGACTTTCTTTCTCTCTCTCTTGATACTTGTCGGGTGTCATAACCTGACCTTCAGAATTCTGATTCTGATACTGGTTATTTCGATTGTAGTTTCTATTATAACCATTGTTATAGTATCTACCTCTTCCGTTGTTATAATTCCCTCTATTATTATTCCAGCCTCGTCTTTGCTGATATGGACGGTAACCTTGGGATCTGTTGTTGCGGAAATAATTATTCCTGTGAGGACCTACATTTTCAGTTTTTTTTCATCAGGCTTATCAGTTTGCTGCACTTGATCCATGTAGACTGTATTAACGTCTTTGAATTCGTGCCTCTGACCTTTTTGTACCAAATTTGGCATTGGACTCGTGTAGTCAAGCCTTCTCAATAATTCGTCCATACTGGTCAAATCTCTGATATTTGACGATATGATCAGTCTTCTTACTTCCACAGGCAGCATACGTGAAATCGCATCTATCAACTGCTCTGTTGACAATGGGGGTTGCAAAAATCTCAAGCGTGATAACTGACTCGTGAAGAAATCAGCGTACCGTGTTGGAAGAGTACCTGAATACTTCCTCGAGTATACCTCAGCTCTTAATGAATTCTGAGCTTCTATTGACCAGAATCGTTTTATCAGTGCCTCTGCAAATTCGTCAAAATTGCTGAAAGTGTACCGAAATGCTCTAAACCACTCAAGGGGTCCTCCAGCTAGAAATCTTTCTACGATTCTCATCTCTCTCTCTCTAGGAATGTGGGCTTCTATGAAATAGTCTTTAAGATTCCTGATATATTCGATCGGTGTGAGACTATCAGTGTTGCTATATTTTTTAGGTTTGTCTTCAAAATTCCGGATGACTGTCACATTTCTCGGATATGAATCCATATAATGTTTCCCACTATCACGATACTTCCATTCAGGTTCAATATTCCTATCCTCTTCTTCTTCCCTGAATCTGGATATACGTTCCTCAGGACTAATATCTCTCTCTTCTGTAGCGAGGTTACATCTTCTTACGTAATTTCTATCCTCTTCACCAGTCAATCCTTCAATATCCTTGTCCGTGATTTCCGTGATGACTTTCCTAATCAACTCTTCCTTATAGGTTTCCATCATGCTAGCTTCTCCTAGTTTCAAATTCTGCAGTTTGCTCGTAGTTTCATTAACATCAGAGACAACCTTATGAATCTGTTCCTCTAACGCAGTTTTTAATGCTTGCACGTCCTGACCTATTTGAGTTCTATCCTCTACCTGCTTTTCGGATAGCGAATCCATCCTTACATTCAAGTCTTTCCTAATCTGAACTACTTCATTATTAATGTCTACTTGTGTACTGGCAAGTTTTCTTTCAATTCGCTCCTGAATCTGATCGACATGTTCCCAACTTGACCTGTTCCATTCATCTTTCCAAACCGTTACATTTGCAGTTAACATTTCCGCGATATCTACCTCAATGTCTTCCTTAAGTAAACGATTGTGATCTAATACTTGGGTTCTCATGACCTCTACATCGTATTTTAAACCAGCTAAAGAAGCTGTTGTCCTAACAGACTCGTCAACTAATCGAGTTGTTAATGCACTAATGTTACGAGTACAAAGCGTTTTTGAAGTTTCAATTTCTTCCCTAACTTTGTTAACATCAGTCTGAACTTTAGCAATGTCTACAAAAACAGTATTGACTTCTACTTGTATTTTATTGATATCGCTTTGCATATCATTAACATCTGAATGAATATTATTGATGTCAACTTGAACATTTGACACATCAGTTCGAGCATTTCTAACCTCTTTTTAACTTCCTCTACTTTGTCTTGTACAGTAGCAACATCATTCCTAACAAAAATTACTTCAGCTCTAGCACATGAAATATCACCCCGGACATTAGCAACATCAAGATTCAACATAGTAAGATCTTTCTGTACCTTAGACCCATCTATTTTAACATCAGACACATCTTTGTGAATGTCACTTACAGCATTCTCGATTCCCTGGGTACTGATCTGTAAACGCGACACATTATTTTCTAGGTTTGCAGAACTGGTCTGAAGAACTTTCAGATTTTCATCCAGCATCTGCTTTACACTTTCATTCATGCTAGCTTTCATCTCCCTCGCACTTTCATCTAGCCTAATAGACATATTACTAGAATTCTCCTCCATCATCTGCTTCATTCTGTTGGACATCTCCTCCAACATCATTCTCAGACTCTCATCTGCCATTTCAATAATGTTTCAATAATAAACTGCTTTAGGGACATACATCAAACAGAGAAAAATAACAACATCTGAGCAACATTTTTCACCATATATAAATTTGAGCAACTTTCTGTCTTAAATCTAACTTATAATTACCTTATAATTAACCTTCGTAGACACTTCATGTTGAAATAAACTCAAGCACATGTTCAAGTTTCTTTGGTTCATTTTAAAATATCCTAACACAAATAATTTACATTTACAAACCAAATAGTTTAATTTTATCTTTAATATGACTACACATGTCATAAGCCGGTCAAATAAAATAAGATTCCAGATCATAGGCGATTTTTCTAAGTTTCCAGCCTATTTAACCTCTCTCAAGTTGTATAAGATCTGATCTTTTCTGAGTGTAATTTTCCTAATACAACACAACATTTTATTCCTATATAATCACACTCTCAAATTCTACAATTGGCTAAGACATCTAACAAAGAATCAACCTCTTTATTTGAGTCTTCACAATCCCTTTGACATCGATAACTTGGTAATCCAATGTTATTCGAACACTCCACAAAAATTGCGGTGTCAATTCTACTGCAATAACTTGGTAATCCAATGTTTTGCTGATCGTGCCCCACCGAATTGCGGCGCCAATCCTACTGTCCCCGTTATCAGGATAGTAGGCTGTCAGATATCCGCCCCCTCAATCGGATTGCCAATAATCAATCGCACCGGCACAGCTACATCAATGAAAATGGCACTGACAGATACTATCGAGATTAGAGCACAATAGTTAACAAGAAATTATTGTGGAACACACCAAAATATCGGGGGTTCATACTTACCTTTTAAATTTATCTCGGGGACTGGGTTGTCAACTGGATCACTTAAAGTATGCCCTCACAATAACCTCCACCATGATATTTAAAATGAACCAAAACGAAGACGAGAAACTTTAAACTTCACAATAATTTATTTCACATAAAGAATGAATTTAACAAAAATAAAACAACAAAATCCACGTGGCAATCAGAAGCCATCGACCACATAACCATGTCCTCCTGTAGGACTTGTATACTCTACATACAATGTTTCAGCTTTCTCAAGCTCAAAATAACGTAATTATAATAATGCACTTGGAATGGAAACGGGATTTGGGACGAGACGTATATCAATTATTTTGCGTGTTTATAAACTTCACATTTTATTTATAGCCACAAGGCTATTATGGAGACGTCCTTGGCCTCTATCATACAGTTGTCCGGGCCAGCTGCAATGCACCTGTATCGTCAAAGTGGACTCACCCGTCCGTTCAACCCTAGCATAAGCGAGTTCCATCAGAGCTTAGCTCTCCTTTCAAAACACGTTAAATGTCCACATCTCAACTGAAATATTATCACGCAAATCTTTTAAATGCTCCATTCAAACACCAGTGGAATACTCCAATAATCCTAAATCATGTTTAATTGTTCAATCCACTTGTTTAATTAGCGTTGTTTAGAGTATAAAAACAAAACTCTTAATGTTAATAACAAAACTCAGCAATTCTTCTAGGTTTGTGCCGTGTCTTGTGTGGGGTTTCGCCTAGGACACCAAGCTAGGCTCATCGGCGGGCTCTTGGTGTCCCTGCCCGGACCCCCACAGGAGTGACGAACTGCGCGCCACCTCCCTTTATATAAGGTGCAACTGCACCACTTGACTACGAGAACTAAAAGTTCAAGCAGCCTTAACCTCCCTATGAAGGCTTCCAAAAAGATGGTATATTGGCTTTCACGGCCGGTGAATTAAAACTCAGCAATTCTTCTAGGTTTGTGCCGTGTCTTGTGTGGGGTTTCGCCTAGGACACCAAGCTAGGCTCATCGGCGGGCTCTTGGTGTCCCTGCCCGGACCCCCACAGGAGTGACGAACTGCGCGCCACCTCCCTTTATATAAGGTGCAACTGCACCACTTGACTACGAGAACTAAAAGTTCAAGCAGCCTTAACCTCCCTATGAAGGCTTCCAAAAAGATGGTATATTGGCTTTCACGGCCGGTGAATTAAAACTCAGCAATTCTTCTAGGTTTGTGCCGTGTCTTGTGTGGGGTTTCGCCTAGGACACCAAGCTAGGCTCATCGGCGGGCTCTTGGTGTCCCTGCCCGGACCCCCACAGGAGTGACGAACTGCGCGCCACGTCCCTTTATATAAGGTGCAACTGCACCACTTGACTACGAGAACTAAAAGTTCAAGCAGCCTTAACCTCCCTATGAAGGCTTCCAAAAAGATGGTATATTGGCTTTCACGGCCGGTGAATTAAAACTCAGCAATTCTTCTAGGTTTGTGCCGTGTCTTGTGTGGGGTTTCGCCTAGGACACCAAGCTAGGCTCATCGGCGGGCTCTTGGTGTCCCTGCCCGGACCCCCACAGGAGTGACGAACTGCGCGCCACCTCCCTTTATATAAGGTGCAACTGCACCACTTGACTACGAGAACTAAAAGTTCAAGCAGCCTTAACCTCCCTATGAAGGCTTCCAAAAAGATGGTATATTGGCTTTCACGGCCGGTGAATTAAAACTCAGCAATTCTTCTAGGTTTGTGCCGTGTCTTGTGTGGGGTTTCGCCTAGGACACCAAGCTAGGCTCATCGGCGGGCTCTTGGTGTCCCTGCCCGGACCCCCACAGGAGTGACGAACTGCGCGCCACCTCCCTTTATATAAGGTGCAACTGCACCACTTGACTACGAGAACTAAAAGTTCAAGCAGCCTTAACCTCCCTATGAAGGCTTCCAAAAAGATGGTATATTGGCTTTCACGGCCGGTGAATTAAAACTCAGCAATTCTTCTAGGTTTGTGCCGTGTCTTGTGTGGGGTTTCGCCTAGGACACCAAGCTAGGCTTATCGGCGGGCTCTTGGTGTCCCTGCCCGGACCCCCACAGGAGTGACGAACTGCGCGCCACCTCCCTTTATATAAGGTGCAACTGCACCACTTGACTACGAGAACTAAAAGTTCAAGCAGCCTTAACCTCCCTATGAAGGCTTCCAAAAAGATGGTATATTGGCTTTCACGGCCGGTGAATTAAAACTCAGCAATTCTTCTAGGTTTGTGCCGTGTCTTGTGTGGGGTTTCGCCTAGGACACCAAGCTAGGCTCATCGGCGGGCTCTTGGTGTCCCTGCCCGGACCCCCACAGGAGTGACGAACTGCGCGCCACCTCCCTTTATATAAGGTGCAACTGCACCACTTGACTACGAGAACTAAAAGTTCAAGCAGCCTTAACCTCCCTATGAAGGCTTCCAAAAAGCTGGTATATTGGCTTTCACGGCCGGTGAATTAAAACTCAGCAATTCTTCTAGGTTTGTGCCGTGTCTTGTGTGGGGTTTCGTCTAGGACACCAAGCTAGGCTCATCGGCGGGCTCTTGGTGTCCCTGCCCGGACCCCCACAGGAGTGACGAACTGCGCGCCACCTCCCTTTATATAAGGTGCAACTGCCCCACTTGACTACGAGAACTAAAAGTTCAAGCAGCCTTAACCTCTCTATGAAGGCTTCCAAAAAGATGGTATATTGGCTTTCACGGCCGGTGAATTAAAACTCAGCAATTCTTCTAGGTTTGTGCCGTGTCTTGTGTGGGGTTTCGCCTAGGACACCAAGCTAGGCTCATCGGCGGGCTCTTGGTGTCCCTGCCCGGACCCCCTCAGGAGTGACGAACTGCGCGCCACCTCCCTTTATATAAGGTGCAACTGCACCACTTGACTACGAGAACTAAAAGTTCAAGCAGCCTTAACCTCCCTATGAAGGCTTCCAAAAAGATGGTATATTGGCTCTCACGGCCGGTGAATTAAAACTCAGCAATTCTTCTAGGTTTGTGCCGTGTCTTGTGTGGGGTTTCGCCTAGGACACCAAGCTAGGCTCATCGGCGGGCTCTTGGTGTCCCTGCCCGGACCCCCACAGGAGTGACGAACTGCGCGCCACCTCCCTTTATATAAGGTGCAACTGCACCACTTGACTACGAGAACCAAAAGTTCAAGCAGCCTTAACCTCCCTATGAAGGCTTCCAAAAAGATGGTATATTGGCTTTCACGGCCGGTGAATTAAAACTCAGCAATTCTTCTAGGTTTGTGCCGTGTCTTGTGTGGGGTTTCGCCTAGGACACCAAGCTAGGCTCATCGGCGGGCTCTTGGTGTCCCTGCCCGGACCCCCACAGGAGTGACGAACTGCGCGCCACCTCCCTTTATATAAGGTGCAACTGCACCACTTGACTACGAGAACTAAAAGTTCAAGCAGCCTTAACCTCCCTATGAAGGCTTCCAAAAAGATGGTATATTGGCTTTCACGGCCGGTGAATTAAAACTCAGCAATTCTTCTAGGTTTGTGCCGTGTCTTGTGTGGGGTTTCGCCTAGGACACCAAGCTAGGCTCATCGGCGGGCTCTTGGTGTCCCTGCCCGGACCCCCACAGGAGTGACGAACTGCGCGCCACCTCCCTTTATATAAGGTGCAACTGCACCACTTGACTACGAGAACTAAAAGTTCAAGCAGCCTTAACCTCCCTATGAAGGCTTCCAAAAAGATGGTATATTGGCTTTCACGGCCGGTGAATTAAAACTCAGCAATTCTTCTAGGTTTGTGCCGTGTCTTGTGTGGGGTTTCGCCTAGGACACCAAGCTAGGCTCATCGGCGGGCTCTTGGTGTCCCTGCCCGGACCCCCACAGGAGTGACGAACTGCGCGCCACCTCCCTTTATATAAGGTGCAACTGCACCACTTGACTACGAGAACTAAAAGTTCAAGCAGCCTTAACCTCCCTATGAAGGCTTCCAAAAAGATGGTATATTGGCTTTCACGGCCGGTGAATTGAAACTCAGCAATTCTTCCAGGTTTGTGCCGTGTCTTGTGTGGGGTTTCGCCTAGGACACCAAGCTAGGCTCATCGGCGGGCTCTTGGTGTCCCTGCCCGGACCCCCACAGGAGTGACGAACTGCGCGCCACCTCCCTTTATATAAGGTGCAACTGCACCACTTGACTACGAGAACTAAAAGTTCAAGCAGCCTTAACCTCCCTATGAAGGCTTCCAAAAAGATGGTATATTGGCTTTCACGGCCGGTGAATTAAAACTCAGCAATTCTTCTAGGTTTGTGCCGTGTCTTGTGTGGGGTTTCGCCTAGGACACCAAGCTAGGCTCATCGGCGGGCTCTTGGTGTCCCTGCCCGGACCCCCACAGGAGTGACGAACTGCGCGCCACCTCCCTTTATATAAGGTGCAACTGCACCACTTGACTACGAGAACTAAAAGTTCAAGCAGCCTTAACCTCCCTATGAAGGCTTCCAAAAAGATGGTATATTGGCTTTCACGGCCGGTGAATTAAAACTCAGCAATTCTTCTAGGTTTGTGCCGTGTCTTGTGTGGGGTTTCGCCTAGGTCACCAAGCTAGGCTCATCGGCGGGCTCTTGGTGTCCCTGCCCGGACCCCCACAGGAGTGACGAACTGCGCGCCACCTCCCTTTATATAAGGTGCAACTGCACCACTTGACTACGAGAACTAAAAGTTCAAGCAGCCTTAACCTCCCTATGAAGGCTTCCAAAAAGATGGTATATTGGCTTTCACGGCCGGTGAATTAAAACTCAGCAATTCTTCTAGGTTTGTGCCGTGTCTTGTGTGGGGTTTCGCCTAGGACACCAAGCCTAGCTTGGCAATTCTTTATTCTTGTATGGGTACGGGACTGTGCATGTGTTAAACCAGACTTTATTCTTGTATGGTTACGGGACTGTGCATGTGTTCCACCAGACTTTATTCTTGTATGGGTACGGGACTGAGCATGTGTTTCACCAGACTTGATTCTTATATGGGTACGGGACTGTGCATGTGTTTCACCAGACTTTATTCTTGTATGGTAACGGGACTGTGCATGTGTTTCACCAGACTTTATTCTTGTAAGGGTACGGGACAGTGCATGTGTTCCACCAGACTTTATTCTTGGTGTCCTAGGCGAAACCCCACACAAGACACGGCACAAACCTAGAAGAATTGCTGAGTTTTAATTCACCGGCCGTGAAAGCCAATATACCATCTTTTTGGAAGCCTTCATAGGGAGGTTAAGGCTGCTTGAACTTTTAGTTCTCGTAGTCAAGTGGTGCAGTTGCACCTTATATAAAGGGAGGTGGCGCGCAGTTCGTCACTCCTGTGGGGGTCCGGGCAGGGACACCAAGAGCCCGCCGATGAGCCTAGCTTGGTGTCCTAGGCGAAACCCCACACAAGACACGGCACAAACCTAGAAGAATTGCTGAGTTTTAATTCACCGGCCGTGAAAGCCAATATACCATCTTTTTGGAAGCCTTCATAGGGAGGTTAAGGCTGCTTGAACTTTTAGTTCTCGTAGTCAAGTGGTGCAGTTGCACCTTATATAAAGGGAGGTGGCGCGCAGTTCGTCACTCCTGTGGGGGTCCGGGCAGGGACACCAAGAGCCCGCCGATGAGCCTAGCTTGGTGTCCTAGGCGAAACCCCACACAAGACACGGCACAAACCTAGAAGAATTGCTGAGTTTTAATTCACCGGCCGTGAAAGCCAATATACCATCTTTTTGGAAGCCTTCATAGGGAGGTTAAGGCTGCTTGAACTTTTAGTTCTCGTAGTCAAGTGGTGCAGTTGCACCTTATATAAAGGGAGGTGGCGCGCAGTTCGTCACTCCTGTGGGGGTCCGGGCAGGGACACCAAGAGCCCGCCGATGAGCCTAGCTTGGTGTCCTAGGCGAAACCCCACACAAGACACGGCACAAACCTAGAAGAATTGCTGAGTTTTAATTCACCGGCCGTGAAAGCCAATATACCATCTTTTTGGAAGCCTTCATAGGGAGGTTAAGGCTGCTTGAACTTTTAGTTCTCGTAGTCAAGTGGTGCAGTTGCACCTTATATAAAGGGAGGTGGCGCGCAGTTCGTCACTCCTGTGGGGGTCCGGGCAGGGACACCAAGAGCCCGCCGATGAGCCTAGCTTGGTGTCCTAGGCGAAACCCCACACAAGACACGGCACAAACCTAGAAGAATTGCTGAGTTTTAATTCACCGGCCGTGAAAGCCAATATACCATCTTTTTGGAAGCCTTCATAGGGAGGTTAAGGCTGCTTGAACTTTTAGTTCTCGTAGTCAAGTGGTGCAGTTGCACCTTATATAAAGGGAGGTGGCGCGCAGTTCGTCACTCCTGTGGGGGTCCGGGCAGGGACACCAAGAGCCCGCCGATGAGCCTAGCTTGGTGTCCTAGGCGAAACCCCACACAAGACACGGCACAAACCTAGAAGAATTGCTGAGTTTTAATTCACCGGCCGTGAAAGCTAATATACCTTCTTTTTGGAAGCCTTCATAGGGAGGTTAAGGCTGCTTGAACTTTTAGTTCTCGTAGTCAAGTGGTGCAGTTGCACCTTATATAAAGGGAGGTGGCGCGCAGTTCGTCACTCCTGTGGGGGTCCGGGCAGGGACACCAAGAGCCCGCCGATGAGCCTAGCTTGGTGTCCTAGGCGAAACCCCACACAAGACACGGCACAAACCTAGAAGAATTGCTGAGTTTTAATTCACCGGCCGTGAAAGCCAATATACCATCTTTTTGGAAGCCTTCATAGGGAGGTTAAGGCTGCTTGAACTTTTAGTTCTCGTAGTCAAGTGGTGCAGTTGCACCTTATATAAAGGGAGGTGGCGCGCAGTTCGTCACTCCTGTGGGGGTCCGGGCAGGGACACCAAGAGCCCGCCGATGAGCCTAGCTTGGTGTCCTAGGCGAAACCCCACACAAGACACGGCACAAACCTATAAGAATTGCTGAGTTTTAATTCACCGGCCGTGAAAGCCAATATACCATCTTAATAACAAAAGTTCATTAATTATTTATAACAATAATAAATTGTTTATAACAATGTCAAACGACAATTGAAAATTTTATACACGCCTCTATTAATCCCTTTCATTTCATATTATTCAACAAAGATATTTACAAAACTATTTACAATATGAAATATTGTTTATATTATTTATACAAGAAATACATTAAACCACACGTTTATCCGGTTGATAATTACTCAAATCGTGGTGATATAATCGACCAATGAAGGTTAGTTATATTTAAATGTCAAATACAGGTTTAATAAGGTTTAATAATAATTATAATATTTGTGACGGTAACCTCCATTCAAAATCTTCATCTCAAATTATTTAACACTCTTGTTAACTTTAACAGTATCTTCACATGAATAACTTTCAAAGAACCAGAACAATACATTCAGCGGAAAAATACTTCGCTCAAAACGCACAAAATTGCTCAACAATAGGCCCAGAATTCATCATATATCTTCATATATATGGCATCAAAATCTTCCAAATTACATACAAAAACCTCCACTCATAAATTCAACAACTTCATTTATTACTGTGGGAACCTCCTTCATTATTCAAGGGCATTACTCATCAGCGACTTTTACAGGTCCACTGAACTAACGATTATACATCCATTGTTCCTCTTCAAAAATTCTTATATTCATCAATTGTATTAATGTCTGTTATTATTTAACCTTCGTGGGTTTCATTCATGAATCGATATGAAGTAAAAATTTGCCAATCACAAATAAATTTAGTAGCAAATACGATTAGACACTCCTCCCTGGTCTATCAAAATTGAGATTAATATCTTCAAAGTAACGCAGTATAAAAATACTATCTTCAATCAAAGTTCATCTAAACTGCATAAATAGTCGAATAGAATACAATTAGACTGTGGAATGCAAACATTATTGTTCCAATCTAGAATTGAGAAAAATTCCTATCAAATGTTCATTACTATAGTGTATTCAATAAATCGTAATCAAAGTTCATATTTCATAAAATTGTCTATAATGCCATGATAAATGTCTATGTTGCAATCATGTTCATAAGACGACTAGTATTTCAAAGATCGTCGATAACGTAATAGATTTTAACGCTCTAAAATCATTTAATCATTCTTCTTTCTTGAGGATGACAGAAAATTGGTCAAAGTAATTTACTGAAGAGAATTACTTTAATAAAGTTGACACGCTGTCTGAATTCAAATCTGCCATAGAAATCGTTAATTTTACAGTCAAATCGTGACTACAAAAATATGCAAATTACTGAAAGAATCTAAATTATCAGTCTCAACTGATCCAAAATTATTTAAGTATGCCAATGACATAACAATGTCTCAACAAATCGTAGAAAAAGGCATAGATCATCGAAGTGTACTGAGTACAGAAATGTCAATCAAGAAAATGGGGCAAAAGATAGGACAAAAAATATGGGAAAATGGTTGCTCAGATATCGCTACATGACTCAAATAATACAAGAAACGTTCACGACTACCTTATCTGTTGATTGAAGTTCTAGAGGAAAGTTTTCAAAGAAAACTGCTGTTGGTTCCATTTCACCAGCGTGAAGATGTGCTCCGTCCTCGAACCTGGAATCAGCGTCCTCGGAGAATCGAACTGCTTCCTTCTCCGGAAATTGCACTGCTCCATGTATACGAAAGACATCCTTCTGGCAAAACTCTTCTTTATGAGCCGGGTCCACCCTGACCTCTCTTGAAAGTTCCCTGAAGTTCCAGTCGTAAATCGCCATGAAGTTTATTGCAGTTATTTCCGCAGAAATATTCATAATCGTGGAGTATGAAAATATTTCCACTGTCATTTGATATAATTCAGCGATGGATTCACGATGCATGAGTGTAGTTGGATGTTCATTACATGCTCGCTTTTGTAGAATGACGATTAACGAAGTTCCATGCTGTTACTTCACTCCATCGATATATGTCCCAATTGCATTAAAGCCTTAGCCTTCCATCTCAACTTCTGTTATAATCATTGAAAGCACTGCAAGATTATAATGTCACGTAGTAGAATGTATCGTTGTATTACCAAACGTATTCTCCAATATCACGGTTGCAACACGTGTCAGCCGTAGTGTATACTGTGGAAATTTAAAAGTGCCTCTCAGGTGGCGAGAAAATCACTTTTGTCTGCAGCCTTAAAGTGTCAATATCTTTCAAAGTATAACTGTGAAATTGTTCAAATGTTCTACACACCTCAATGTTGTACTGCCCAATTGAATTATAATAAAGGCAGAAGTTAACTCTTTATATCTTATCTGGTAGAAACGTTAATGTGAGCGTTTCAACTTCACCTAGTTTCGAATAGCGTAAAATGGAACTGCTCCGTGTTCGTTCGATGCGCCGGGCTTTAACCACACGCTAAAGACAACTTGCTTCACTTATTCACTCGACAATGACTATCTGACATCTGAAATATATATGCGGTATCAGCGGTATGAGAGATATGAGAGATATGAGAGCTCCTCTCTCCTGTGCACGACCTTTTATCAACTTCTTAAGGGGCGTATCCATCCCTTCCATAGCCTGTTGCTCCGTCATTGCTAGAAGTTTTAACTTTGGCTATACTTGACGGATTCTCAAATTTCAAAAACTCAAAATTAATTTCTTCAAAATTCCAAATCAATGCCATAACTGAAAATAGATTTCCACAAATCTGCATGCCAAAAGCAATCAAATATCGTAGTTTCAGCAATCTCCGTCTTCCTTCCAAACTATCGTTCATTGGTTCGAGTCTCTCCTCCAATAGCGTAACTTCTTCCTCAGCACAATACCTTGTTTCCTGCGACTGCGTCGTAAATCTCAGATCTTTCTCGAACAAAATCATGACGTCACCAAGAATCTCAGCTCAACCAGCCTACTTGCATGAAGTCTACGTCATCCGTGCCTACGTCATGAATATACACGTCACAACTATGACATTCATAACTTTATTCATTTATGCCAATACAGCCATCGTGGTCTCAATATAATTCAATTTACGGGGGCAGTACACTTTGAGTGTTTAAAGCAAGGGCAATTCCAATACCACGTTCACTAGACCTGGTTTGGTAACCAGTGACATTTGACTTGGGTTTAGACGAGCTAGACCCGGCTTTTTGGGTATTAGACGCAGCATATTCGCTTTTGGATTTAAGAGGCAAAGATTCAAATTTAGAACTAGGAGAAGAGGGTTCACTTTTGTTAGCTAAGGCAGTTAAGAGTTTGCATCTAGCATTTATGAAGGTGACTAAATGCTCGTAAGAGTAATCGTCGTCTTTGGAAAGTTCGATTTCCCAAGCTTTGAGGGTAGCAACATCGACTTTAGAAACCACTAAATGTATTAGAAAGGTGTCCCAGTGGTCAGTGGGTTGATCTAATTGGGATAAAGCTTTTACGTGAAGTTGTGTCGTATCGATGAGGATACGCAGGCTAGTAACGTCATTGTGCTGTGACGCAGGCAAATTGAATAGAGCCTTCATGTGGCATTGAATACGTAACCGTAAATTACCTATCTTTCCTTCAACAGGTTAAAGGCACTGGGGTAGTTTTCAGCACTTAAATGGAGTGCTTCAACAAACTGTAGGGCTTGACCGCGGAGAATAGAACGCAAATAATGAAACTTGTAGATTACTTGAATGTCTTCATTGTCATGAACAAGGGAACAAAAAAGTTCATAGAAAGAATCCCAAGTAGATTCGGCTCCAGAGAAGAGAGGTAAATTAATCTTAGGCAGAATTGGTTTGGGCTTGTGAGTGCCCTCACGAGAAGAGGTTTGTTGTTCGTGAAGGGAACCAAGAACAGGACCGTCCTTTTTTTGTTCTTCTTCGAGTTGACGTATTATTTTAAAGGCAGAGCCTATGCCTTCGTAGTATTGATTTTCAACTTCTACTCGATCATCTGTTTGATTGAGCATGCAAGTTTCGATTTCAGTTTGAATATTGCAATAATTCTCATAAGAACGTTCATAATCCTTTACGCGATGTTTTAACAAATCTAATTGAGCTTCTGAAGGATCTAGCTCTCTGATGTATTTTCTAAATCGGGTAATTTGCCCTTTATAAGATGCTCGTTTGGAAGTAAGTTTTTCATCCCTACCGTCTTTATCTTTATCTGTAGGAGCCATGGCGAAATGGGTAAATTAAAGTATAACTTACGAAACTGTGGAATTTTGGAAATGCTGTCTGACTGACGGTAGCAAATAAGTTGCAAGGGAGATACGCACCGAAGGAGACAGAAGCAACCTCCTTCCCCCTCACCAGCTTTGCACAGTGAAGGTATAGCTGAAAAAATCAAAGTAGATATTAATAATTTGCAATATATTGACAAATGGACTCTCCCGGGTTTCTGGGACCAAATTTTGGGTAGGTTTTGACGAGAGTCCAATACTAAGCAAACAGAATGAATTTGAATGAGTATTTAGTGACGAGTGTCACCGCAAAGCCCGTGAAGCACCTAAAGTGAGTATGGACTTGGACGCAGCTAACGGGAAATGCGGCTGGAGCTTGGGCTATTTGCAAGCAAGCAGCGATCGTAGCTTCCCTTCCAAGCCTACATTTGGCTATTATAGGGAAGGGTGGTAGTCTGGCAAGACAAAGAATGATAGATTTACTGTATATCCTTTCAAAGTAGTTAAGTTAGAACGAATGTTTTGAAAGCCACAAATAATTTGAATTTGCCGTGATAATTTCAGTTCTTGGAACTGTGGGATCTCCGACGACTGATCGAGTGCTCCCAGGAAAGGTAGTGGTGGAACAGTTATAGTGATTTTGGAAACAATTGTGTTGATTTCTTTGAAAATTTTGTTAAGAAAGATAATAGTTGCATTTAAGAATAGTTGAGCTTTTACCCAGCAAAGTGCCGACTAAAAGTTTAGACCGGAAGAAAAACTTAAATTTTGAAAACGAACCACGAGTTTTAGAGAAAATATCAACAAGCAGGAAGCTTGCGGAGCTAGCTTTACTTGCCTTACTGGCTCATTAGAATTAGCTATAGCAGCTAAAAGATGCTTTGAAAAAGATGATACTAGAAGTTTTCTTTCAAATGCAACAAGTAGCAAAACTTTTATAATTTTAGTACCGGTATGTGATTTGCTTAAAGATAGCATAAACCGATGGGAAGAGTCAGGGAAACCAGGGTCCTACCTAATCGTTATTCTGTTGAAATGTATAAAGCAAAAAGTTGAAATGTTGTTTATTTAACAATAAAAAAGAGTTGACGTAGCATACAATTAAAGTCTGAGACTTGATGCTAACAAATTGTAAATTTTTTGACAATGTTAAATAGGACCCAAGTTTAAAACTTGCTTCGAGCACAAAATCTGAATAAGATTTTAAAAGTTTTACTAAAAATTGAAAACTTTAAAGTTTATAACGAGAATTACAAATAATTAAAGCTTTAACAAGGAATCAGGTACAATGTAGGCACTTTAAGAATTCCTATTAGAGATCTTAAAGGCTATGAAAAAGCATTTAATATGAGATTATGACCAAAAAAAGAGAGGAAAATTAAGAAGAAGTTTCTATAACTTCTTATATTTAAACAGGGATCACGAGAAAAAATGGGGCCAATTGCCCTTTCGTGAAACCTGGAAAAGAAAAGTTAGAAAACTCACTTGTGAGTAGAAATGATTGAATTCCCTAATACACGAGGAAAACAATAGTTTAAAGAGTGTGCTAGGCACAGATTATACAGAAATTACGATGTTAAACAGCACAAAGATTCGAGGGCACTGCCATTGAGTGACACCTCATTGAAGGAAATCCAAATTTTATAATTTAATTATAATATGTTAGGAAGGTATTTGAGAGGAGGAAAATAGGAGGTTTAGGAAAATGTCTTGGCCATGTTTATTGCTCTCTTTCGAACGCGACACGGTTGGTAGTTTAACGGGCACTGTTTAACTATAGTCTATTGGTGTGTTTGGAAGGTTCACTATTGCAGCACAGAATGTTCACAAGAAGAAAAGTTATTGCAATTATGTAAATCACTAGTTGAATTTTAACTTGAGAGAGTTTATTTCTTTAGAAATCCGTAGGTTGCAGCTGAATGCAACGGAAAATCCCACGAAGGAAGACAAATTATATTGATTAGAGGTTTATACAATATAAATTTCTCAGTAAGGAAAATGTGTTCTCATATTTGAAGAAATGCTAGGCTATTTTACTTGTAGAAAGATAGTTCGATGTCGAAAGTTCTGGAGTTATGGTAACAGTTGAATTGGGCGATAGGACCCACGGAGAAAAAGCTAAATTTTATAGACAGTATTTCGTTTAATATGAATCCCGCGGTGCGAGAACTCAATCTCAGTTAATTTGTGCAAGAAGCACTAAATTTTTAAATGGAAAGTCAGCTTAGATAGTTAGAGCATGACTACAAAAATCCCTCGAAGGTAGTTGTTGCGTTACATTTAGCAAATTCAAACTGTCTATAAAACAAGAATTAAAAAGCATTTAGCTGTTTAAAACCAATTAACATGCGGTGAAAACCATTAGAGTTTGGTACCTAGCTTATTGCTGGCAGAGTAGATGATCCATGGCGACCGTTGGCTTAAATCCACAACATGGCGTAGATATTTAAAAAATGTCTCGGGTAGACAGGAGACAAGCCTGAGGTAGGCTCCAACTGTACGTTTTGACTACTGACACAGAAGTGACAGCCGCTCGACGAAGCACAGAGGTACCAAGGAAAAATAGGGGGGGGGGGAAGGACAAAGGAACATACATAAAATTCCAACCTAACAATGATACATTGCTTTCTTAGATATTAATTTTCTTGATGGAGTGATCTTCAAGGAGAAGCTAGCAGGCGATGATGACGACGTCTGGAGGATTGGAATGATGAAGAAGTCCTCTTGAGCATGGAGATGTTAGCTGGAGATAGCGACGACATCTTGTGGCTGGATTGGGAAGGAACTCCTCTTGAGAGTTGAGATATTGAGAAACTTCAGTAGTTAGCTGCTAGATGCCGCTAGGTTGATCATGGAAGATATATATCTATAACAGACTTACAAAGGAAGTAAGCAAGGTGCACAAATAAAAGAAAATGTAAGAAATCACTGATGGTGTTTGCGAAAAAGGAAGGAATGAATTAAGCAAAGAGCAGCAAAAGCTAACTCTGCCTTTCCGTGTATTCCAAAGAATGCACCAGAAGGATGTCGTTCGAGCCCGGGCGAATGTTGGTGAATTCCGGAGAGGGAACGTTTTTTCTATCTCTGAGGTCGCAGATCCGAGGTTCGAATGCAGATCCATCTCAGTATCTTGAACTGAGGAAACATCTAAAGTATTGTGTGAATACTTACTTAGATCTTCAAGTTTTCGTCCTAATAAGGTAGCTGTGTCTCTTATTTTAGTATAGAGCTTGATTAGTGACATCCTGAGCCAACGATCTTACTCCATATTTTCACATTTCATGTATTTCGGTGTTCTCATGTATTTTACACTTCAGATGTGTGCTAAGATTTTTATGCTTCAAGATTATTTAGGAGATGATTGCCTTTCATCTATTTTTCAATTTTATTCTACGGATCAGTTGTTGAACTGAGATTAAAAATTTTGTTTGAGGAATCAGATTGCCTCATAGAAGACTAGTCGTTTCGACTCTCGAATTTTTAATAATCTGACATTGTGTCATAGCTTCAAATTAAATTCTTTTTAAATTTAATTTGAGCACCTTAAAGTAACAACATCTAACTTCAAGATCAGAAGAAACATCGAATGATATTGTTATATCATTATTGTACATAAACATTCGACGATCTAGGAAATATTAGTCGTTTGATAAGACCGAAGTCTTAATCCCTATAAACATTCTTTGTGTAGAGTGGAAAAACATTGCGACAATGACAAACCTTTTTATTGTTTGTAAAGCAGAGAGCTTTGTTCATTTAATATGTTAGAGGAAATATCTTTTGATAGAAGATTATTCAAATCTTTGGCTAGGAATTCAAAGCTAGTTTATCCCGGTCAAGATTGAATTCTATTTGACACTATAAATAACATGTGTGTTATTTTACACTATTTGTGTAACATCACGTCATTATGTAGACCTGATATTACAACCAAATAGCTTATAAAGATAATAGCGGAAACTCCTCGCCAAAACAGGAGACAGCGCTCTCCAGCACTGCCTAGCGGTCCGAGTTGGCAACGTAAGACCAGCTGATCTACAACCGTGAGATCCAACCAAACAATTCTAAGAAATTATTGACCTGTGGATGATCTAATTATCCAATTGTAATGGTTGGTACTGGGAGTATTTGTGCCATATATGGCTGTAATAATTACAACAAAGTGACCCAAAATCTTTCTTCAGGTTCCCAAGAAATTATTGTAAACAAGTAGCCTACCATTACACTGATAGTTCGGTTTTCTTTTAATACAGAATGCTTTTACAATATAATTTAGCATATTTTAGCCTGTTCTTTATATATTTATAGGTGCACCTTGTGGGTTATTCGAAGCCGACGAGTTGACTTAGATGACGTATTGAAAAGAAATGGCCCAGATCATTTAAACAGAACTCATGTTGTATGCTCAGACCACTTTGTAGAGAAAGATTTCAGGAATAAAAACTTGTTAAGTCAAGGGTAAGATCTTTGTAGGTTGTTGATAGTAGGCCTAATGTTAATATTGAAATAACAGCCTTTATAAAACGTGGTGACTCTATGGTACAGTAGACCTAACATTTAACAACATGCTTCAATCTTTCCGATTGAAAGTGGACGTAGTTATTTATTGTTGTTATAAGGGGCGGAACAGAGAGCATCTGCCTCTAAAGTGTACGTATTGCACTATTAAAGCTAAGGAGGTTGGTGTAATCTAACAAGTTCAGAAACTCAAATTTTAAATATATTGCCTTTATTAGGAAATATATAAGAAGGTAAATGTTTTTTTAATGTAATTAAGCGCGTTCAACTCGTTTCTAAATACCAGTATGTCAAAAAGGATAGATTAAAACCAATGTGGTAATATTTCCTTGTAATTATCGGTATTTGGCCAGGTGCAGTGCCTTTAGTTCTACTGCCTATGGCAAAGCAAACCATATGCAGAAGCAGTCCAGTATTTTTTAGAATTCTATATAAATATTGTACAGAACCAATTATCTTTTGTTTCTTTTAACACTAATCTTTAAATTATTTGCTGCCTAAATATCAAGCCGAGGCATATGTTAACTTCACAATGCAATTTCGGTCGGAGCGCACTCAAAAATGCTAGCTGTGAGTGGCAAGGCGAGTAATGCTGTCAACTCGCACCAAGAGATGGCACTGTGATCGCTGTCTCCAAACGAGCGCATGCTTTTACGGTGGAGTTTCCGCTATTATCTTTATAAGCTATTTGTTACAACGATATACAATTTAAAGCTTGATAAGTGAAGTGAGACAGGAGTATTATTTTTATTACATGTATTTGCGACGGATGAGTTAACAATTAATTATCTTTTTGTGGAGTAAACTTTAGGAGGTCAATCACGACAGTCTAATATCGTTCATTACGATTGGAAGTTTCGTTTGAAGAACTTAAGTATGTATAATTGTAGATCAGTAGTCATGTGAAAAGATACTGAGGGTCATGCCTTTATTTGAGAAAAGTTCCTACAGAAGAAATGTTAATAACAATTAATCCATTTTGGTTATTGTTTAACATAGTGGATGATAATTGTTTATGCCATATGTATTGTTATATGAGGATTTGTAGAGCTATGGAGCGCTCATGCGAAGGAAGTTCCGCATTTTAACTGAAGTCAAAGTATTATTGTTCTTTGATAAGAAAGGCATGGATCATGATAAGAGACGTTGTATACAAGTAGTCCAGTTCATGTGAAGTAATGTTTTAGCTGTGTTGACAGAAGGGTTTTAGCGGAAATACAATTAGAGAACGATTGTCTACTCATGTCAATGATACCAATATTATATTTTATTAAACCCGAAGTTATGTTATTACGTACAGTTAACCTTTATCAGTCGATTGTATTAGACCGACAATGTAATGAAACCTATATAAGACGATGTGTGAGCAGTATATGGAAACTACGGAGTGTTAGAAAATGATTACGTGGAAAAACAGTGTAAATAATTAATTGAGAGTTGTATTGTAACCGAGAATCCAAAATCTCGAAAGTAACGTGTTAACAACGTTAAATAGTGTTTATTATTATGAACAAATTAGATGTAAATATTTTTCGGAAATGATTTAATTAGTAAAATGATTTTTGGTAGGATTTATTAATCGAATGTTTTGGAATGGCGTGTGTTTTGTGAGCGGATGTTTTTGTATGAATGACTGCCCACTGTTAAGAGTAATTGTTGAACCGAATTGGTCTAGAACAATTTCGGGGGGCGAATGAAAGTTTGTGTGAAGATTTCAGAATAATTGTTAAAGGAACATAGAAGTTATGAGCATTTTTGTAAGATCTGAATGATAATTTTATACGTGTATTTTAAACGCACACAAGGCAGTCTCAATGCAGGCCAGACAGAATGATTCACCGTTAGGAGTGGAGGACTTGGTGTGACATAATGTGAACAGTTGACGATTCACAGCCTTGTATAAAATGTAAATAGTTCCGAGCTCATCGCTGTGCTATCGTTAGTTCATGGAGCAAGCCAATGCACGTGCGTTTTCAGACGCGTGCCAATGAATGTAACCTGTTCCCAGGAATGCCACGAATGTAAGAGCGTCCCTTAAACGTTTTTTTTTTCACGTAGTGTAGGCCTATACCTGCCAAGGCTTTTATGCTGATATTTTTGCACAGCAATGTAGTAAGATGTGTAGTAGAAAGGAAGTGTGTATGATTGTATTGTTTTATTTTTTTGTTGTTAGGTTAGTTTATTGTTATTTTGTTTATATTAGGTTAGTTAACTATTGTTAATAAATTTGTTCAGTTCGTTAACTGTCGCTGTTGACGTGTCATTCATATTAAATATAAGGATTAGAGTATTGTGGATATATTGTAGGTGAAGCTGAGTTCCCAGTCCCCGAGAACGTAAGTAAAGGTAAGTGTTCCCCGTGTAGTTTGTAGTTGATCCACAATATTCTTGCATCTGCTGTATGTAAATCCCTAAAGACCATGTTGGAGCGATTTCTAATGTAGTAATTGGCCGGTGCTGTTAGAAATAGGCGATCCTGCTGGGGCAATGGATATTCCAACAGGCTACTTTCCGGATTTACGGGTACAGTACATTGTCATGCGTTTCAAAATCTAGTCGGATGTCAATATTGGAAGGCATGACAGACTCTTCGCCGGCCCCGTGGTGTTGGGGTAGAGCACCTGCCTCTCACCCGGAGGCCCCGGGTTCGATCCCCGGCTCCGTCAGGGATTTTAAAACTGACGTGAGGGTTGGAACGGGGTGCACTCAGCCTCGTGAGGACAATTGAGTAGCTGTCTGACAGTGAGACAGTGCCCCGGTCACGAAAACCAAGATTAACGGCCGAGGGGACCCGACGCGCTGACCACGCGTCACCCCCAAAATCTGCAGGCCAATTGGCTGGGCAGCGGCCGCTTGGTAGGCCTAGGCCCTTCAAGGGCTGTAGTGCCACGGGGTTAGGTTAGGTTAGTTTATGACAGACTCTTCCAGGTAAGAACAGTCAAAGACAATCAGTGGCGCTCTTGCCTTAAACGCTTGGGGTAGCAGCATGGGGCTGATCTCTTTTTGATAATGCGACCATCGAAATTTACAAAACAAGTCGTACAGGGGACCAAACTTATTTTTTGAAAAATCCAAATCCAGTCCTTCATAGGGAAACACAGCTCCGTTGAGGAAAATGCGTGCATTTGTCAATTAAAACTAACCCCGTGGCACTACAGCCCTTGAAGGGCCTAGGCCTACCAAGCGACCGCTGCCCAGCCAATTGGCCTGCAGATTTTGGGGTGACGCGTGGTCAGCGCGTCGGGTCCCCTCGGCCGTTAATCTTGGTTTTCGTGACCGGGGCACTGTCTCACTGTCAGACAGCTACTCAATTGTCCTCACGAGGCTGAGTGCACCCCGTTCCAACCCTCACGTCAGTTTTTAAAATCCCTGACGGAGCCGGGGATCGAACCCGGGGCCTCCGGGTGAGAGGCAGGTGCTCTACCCCAACACCACGGGGCCGGCCTGCATTTGTCAATTGCAGGTGATCAAATTGCGTGGCATCTTTGGTTTGTTGATACTTATGATTCGTTTGAAAACCCACGATCATGTAGAGAGGTCTCTCTGTATTGCGGGCTGTTTTTACAGACCAACTGTGTGTGCTGGTGGTGGGCAATAGCGGATACTCATGGAGCGCCCAGCTTCTAAATTCCATGGGTAGAGGCATATATGTTTTTACCATTTTGAGTATGTCCAGTTTTTTGTTATCGTCAAGGGTCACTTTCCATAGCAAGCGGTGTGGTTGAATTTTTGAATCTATGGGGGCATTGTCGGCTCCCTTGAGTGCATTATTATCACTCCTGTCTCTAACCAGATAAAGCACTTGCCTTGCGTTGACCACAATGCGCTGGTGATCTTCGGCAAAGCCCAAAATCAGATTAAGAGGTAAACATCCAGTAAAGGTCCCATCGGTGTGTACCATCCAGTCATTGGTCGAGTCAGGGCACCAACCCGCCATGCAAAGTGATTTACCTTCTTCCTCACTATAAGAGGGGTATAGTTTCATGACACTGGAAATACCTACATTTCGAGTGCTATCCACCACGATATCGTTAATGACATACCGCACCTCAGAAAACAGAAAGGCAAAAGCATGGTTGGCCAACTTGGATGTGGTGGGTGTAGAGCCATCGGCTTTGGTGAGTCTACCTTCAATCTGAATGACACTTTCATGTGGTAGGGTGTAAATATCTTGGTTGTTGATAACAAATTGAATTTCATCATTGTTATTGAGTCCAGGTGTTTGAGCTTGATAGGAATGGAGATCAATTCTTACCACTCCTGGTTGCTCCTCGATGTGGTTCGCTACCTCTAGGATAGAATTCATCATGGGGGTTGACGTGGTAATCTAAATGCTGTAAAATCTGCTTGTCTTGAGATGTTAATGCGTATTCACGTGACAAACAACTAACACCATTCCTAGACAGTGTTGTGGCTTTATACACAAACTTCATAGTGGCTTTAGCACCAACTTGTAAGTCACTGGTGAGGTAGAATCTAAATCAACGAGTTGTTGCTTTCTATTGATCAGTCTTAATGTTATATTACTAATACCATCGACAGCCACAGAATGAAAAAGCACCTCTGGAGGGTTTTCACGAATAACATAGCCATTGAGCGATGTCACAATAAAGTCATAAAGCGAATGCGATGGTTCTTGATTGGAGTACACTTGGGTAATAATATTACACGTCACCGACACATGATGGTCCTCAATGAATTTCACTTCATGGTCCGATTCATGTTTTTTGTTTGGCTCCAAAATGCGTGGTTTAAATCCTAGTAATGGACCAATGGAATCGGGGCGTGTTTTAAAGTCAATGTTGAATGTGGAGAAAATACTGCAGCGATGAGTGTTGGTATTTCCTACAAGTTCAAACTTGCGCGTTCCAACGAGAAATGACTTTAAACCATATTGCTTGATCAACACCACATAAATGTGTTCATAAATGTCATCGATCATGTATCCACCAGAGTTCAGGGTGAGCACAGAATCATCATAGTAAAACTTGTTGTTCACATTTTCACGTATGTTGTATATTCTATTGTACGTTTCAAGTGAAACAAGTCCACCCAATTCGATAGGTGGGTAAAAGTCTAGGCTGACTTCTGGTCCACGTCCATGCAGTGTAAACGTTTTACTTTCTGCCGACATACTGTGAACCTTTTTGCTTATGCTGTGTCTTATATAAGAAAATTAAACACAAACGTCCACACTGTTGGCTGTTAAACGTTTGCTCACGTTTCACATTATAATATATCTTGATCCTGTTTCCAAAATAGGTCACTAGCTCCACTGGCGGCGGCAAATTCTCAAAACTGTCAAAGTACCATACGGTGGATCCCTTTTTGACATACGCTATATAATGTGATCATCCAAATTGACAACAGCACATTCCTGTTTCCAGGGTCGTGGGGGTAATTGGTTTCGCATAAACACACCTCGAAAATGAGAAAGCTTTAGTTGTTTAGCATAGCTTTCCATTTGTTCATGCGTCAGGGCATGTCTTGCTATGGCTGAGATTTTTTTATATTTCGAAATGGCGAAATCCCAAATCCTTGTTGATCAAAGGCTGGCTTTAAATTGGCATTTCTAGCCCCCATAGCAATCGCTTCCATCGTTTCATTATGTCGCTGACTTTCTTTTAGTTGTTGCTTGCCCTGCTGTGTGGCTTTAATGGTATTCGCCCCTGCACTGGCACCGCCCAAAATTGAACCCAGAAGAGCCAGACCGGCAAATAATGCAGGTAAAAATCCAGCTCGTTTGGGGACGGGAATCACTCGCGCATGTTTTGAACCCTGTCGCTGACGTTTTGGAATAACACGTCTCTGTGCTGCTCGAAGGGCTTTTCTTATGGTCAACACATTATTTTTTATTTTTTGTCTTTCGCAAGGGTCTGTCCACGAATGCCCTAAGCCCAGGCTTTGACAAGGACAGAGTCTTATTTTTAGTCTTTTTAGTCTTTCTCACCACATATATTTGTTTCACCAAGATGATGATAGCCAACAACCTTTCACTAGAAAGTTTAAGGCACAACTAACGTCAGGTTGTTATTTCATGGCTGTATATTCCAATTCCACATAAAGTGAGAAATCGTTTATTGTTTTTCCCGCTTGCTTTTAATCACATGTCAACATAAGATGAAAGGATAATCCATCACCTGCATTGACCATTTCATGGTTATGGACCAACATCCTATGACCATTTATCTGTATTTGTAAATGGTTCTCATCAGGCATGGGTTGTTTGATGTGATTGGTACCATCATAGTGTAATCGATAGTGGTTTAAACCAGAAGCAAGCACACAGGTCAAGTGCTGGTCATGGACTAGCGGTAAATGGTTTCTGTCATTCACAGGTTTTTAATTTGTCAGATACACTAAATATACAGATGGGATAAATTTATAAAGCCTTTTTTCATTTCATTGGTCACGTAACGTTTGGTACAGACATCGTCTTCGTCTTGTGGGTCTTCCACGTGAATAATGCGGTGATGATTAGCGCTATAGCCATTCACCGTAAGCTGAGGCACTTTGTCATAAAACTCATACACTTTGCTATCCACATACTTTTTGTAGTAACGTCTGTAGACACTTGAGGATGTTTCACATGGGTTAACCGCTTTCCCTTAAAGTCATAATTTCCCTGTTTTGTGCGTGGCTCTACAGAACTATCCACATAGTGTTTATTAGCAGGATCTGTTTCTTGTTTAGGATCATGTATGGGGACAGACCTAGCTTTGGCCATCAACGCACGTCCAAAGACATCCATCGTCAACCTGTAGTACGAGTCTACTGTTTCTATGACAAGGCTCGGTTCTATGTATTTAGACAGCCTGCTAGCCTCTCTAATCCTTAGTTGAAATGAAGATTATTAAGCAGGAAGAGTCATTCCCCGTGGGGGACATGGTTTCCCATCTCTGTCCCACATCACGTGAACAACGACATCGTTCACTGATTCCATCTTCCATTCGCTGCATCATTGTGGGACCTTCCGGCTAAAGAAAGACCAATCTTTTGCCAACGCTCATTACAGCGCCCAATGGTCTGCGTTTTCAACATTTTTATATTTTTGCAAAATCTCTCTACCAACCCCTTTACGTGTTTCTGGATCAAGTCATGTCTGGATTACAAAATGACAATATGGGTTATTTTACATTTTCCATGCAAGAAAATGTTATTTCACCGAATGAGGTAAAGCCTGATTCACTCATGATTTTCGATGATGTATCCACTGAACATCAAGGCATCATTCAAAGCTATTTCAGCATGGGTCGTCACAAACATATCGATTGCTTCTATCTTGGACAAACGTATTCTAAAATGTCCAAACAGTTGATTCGTGACAATGCCAATGTCATTGTTTTATTTCGCCAAGACGAGAGGAATAGTCGCCACATTTATAATGAATATGTAAATCCAGATATGACCTTTCAAATGTTTACTGAATTATGTGCCAAGTGTTGGAACACTCAACGTCATGCCTGTTTGGTCATTGACAAACAAAGTGAACTCAAACAAGGACGGTGTCGCTTAGGGTTTGATCATTTTATCGCTATTAAGGCACTGTCTCATTCCCTCTCAAGTCATTTGTCAAGTCACCATGGCGTTAGCAGAGAGTCAATTGAAAAAGCATATTATTAGAGCAAAAATACTATTCGCCAAAAGTTTCGTCAATTGAAACGATCACGTGCGGATCATGCTTTGTTTATTCAACAACAATTAACACCTCCGCTAAAAGCCATGTTGAAACCCTCTTTCAAGCCATCTGAAACGCTACCCACCGTTTCACAAGCCACTCAGACGCTGCACGAGGACCCTGAAAAAGAGGAAGAGGAACAGGAACAGGAATATTTGACTAGTATTAGCGAAGTTGAGGAAGACGAGGAACAAGTGTTTACGCCTCAAAAAAAAAAGGCCTCGCCCCTTGCAGAGTTTTTAAGAAAAAAGAAATCCTTGGTCATGGTCGAAACATCTTGCCCTTCCAGATCGTCTCCGTTTTCACAACTCTTGGCGACCCCTCAACATAAAGCTCAACTCAAAAACATTTTAATAAAATATTATGGATCAACACTGGAACCCTATTTCACCGATCTATTTATTGGAAACACAGATACCACGTATGCTGTTCGCGATGAGGATGATAGTTTTAAAATTGGTGGTTCATCGATTAAATTTGCTCGTACTAAAACTGTCATTAAAAAGATCAACTTTAAATTAACAGCAGGACTGTTAAAGCTTCTATTCTCTCGGACTCCCTCTTCCCATGATTATACGCCAGAGGATCTTGGCAAATATAAATCCATTTTATTGGGCACCCATGCCCACAAAAGACAGTATGATCCCACTCAACAAGTGAATGCCATTATATCTCAAAAATATAAACCATCATTGCAAATATGTTTCCCACCAATCAAAGTACTCGTCGTAAAGCGTCCGCTTCGGGAGTGACATTTAAACCATTAAAACCCCTTGTGGATGTTACCTACTGGCACAATCCCAATAAGCTCGTCCAGCGACTACAGCTGTTGCATGCTTCACGTCAAGCCGGCCATACCGGTCACGATTGGGAAATTCAAGAAATTAACAAGAAATTCAAAATGTCAAAATTATTGTTTAAGCCCTCAACCATTAAAATGGGTATTGCTCACGAGTTTCATCGCCCAGCTAGGCGTCACTATCCACGACGCAAGGTGATTTCACGAGGTGTGGATGAAATTTGGCAAGCAGACTTGGTTGAAATGATACCCTATGCTAGTGTTAACAACGGTGTACGCTATATTTTGTCTGTCATTGATGTGTATTCCAAAATGGCCTTTGTTGAACCTGTGCGTCGCAAGTCTGGTCCACTAGTCACCAAGGCCTTTCAACATATTATTCAACAATCCAAACGTCAACCTCAGTTACTACAAACCGACCAGGGGAAAGAATTTTTCAATAAGGATTTCTCCAGTTTTCTCAAATCTAAGGATATTCACCATTACACCATGTACAGCAATCTCAAAGCCAGCGTGGTTGAGCGGTTTAACCGAACATTGAAAACCCATATGTGGAAAGCGTTTACCGCTCAGGGCACTTATCGCTGGTTGGACATGTTACCTGAGCTAGTGTCACGCTACAATGGCACCAAACATAGAACGATTGGGACCAAGCCACTGCTCGTGACCAAAAATATTCAGCGACTGGATAAACTGTTTAACCCCATAAAAACAGCATACCCTAAACGTCACCGACTGAAAATTGGGGATTTTGTTCGTGTGAGCAAATTTAAGACTGCCTTCAATAAGGGCTACACGCCTCAGTGGGGGACTGAACTATTTCGAATTCGTCAAGTCAACCTGGACAGCCCAGTCACCTATTTACTCGAGGACCTCAACCATCAGCCCATAAAAGGTAGATTTTATCTCCATGAACTTCAGAAAACAGCGTTTCCTAAACATTACCTTGTGGAAAAAGTGTTGAAACAAAAAGTAAATAAACTATATGTCAAATGGTTAGGATTTAACTGTTCAATTCTTGGATCAATTAATTACATTTTGTGTGAACCTGTGCACTTTTTTTTAATTTATTGAATTATGTTGCACAAGAGCCCTGTGTACAGCGCTCTGCGCTTCGTGCATGTCCATACATGTTTCTCTTTCTCTCTTCACACCTGTGTCTCACTCCTTCACTCCATGTTGACATACAACTCGTTCAGCTATTGGCTGTCATGGGTTCTCCACTCCTCCCTTCACCTCTCCCTGGTCCTCTGGCCCCTCCCCCTCGTGCCCCCGTCAGCTCGAGTCCAACGACAACTCATTTGTGAATCTCCGACCACGGGTTCGGGAGTTATCGGCTCGCATTGGGAGTAGTGGTGGGGAGTTAGAACTCCTAGCTCTCCCCTACTCCCTCTCCCTGGAATCCCGAGAATATTTCGATTCTTCATTGTCACACCAGTTTATTTCATAAATTGAAGTTACTGGTAGTTAACTGATTTAGATGTAGGGATAATTCATCAGTTTTTTTTAACTTAGTGATTTGGAATTATTTGAAAATATCTCCAGTTACTTAGAATATCGGTGATCTGGATTAACATAACCATTTTAATGAACAGCTTGATTTTTGTCAATACATAGTGATACATCTACGTTTTACCCGTTTTTAAGAAACGAACATTATGACGATGATTCACAAAGGCAAGCAAACTTCTACGGACAAAAACTATTCCTTCCATTCATGCCATAAAGATAATGTATCCAACGGTCTCAGAGCAGCCAAATAATGAATATCACAAAACAAGTAAGAAATGAAACGAAAATTGCGAGAGGGTACGTGTCATCATCATCACCTAGTGACAGGTAGGTAATGAAATGAGAAAAATATTACTTGTCCCCCCCTCCCTCCGGAATAATTCCTGCGGGCACCTATGATCAAGGACCAATTAATTACTGTGTGCTAGTTGCATTTAACGTCGGGTGATTGGATGCAACATCTTGTGGTCATCAGTGTGCGAAGTATGTTTATCCAGCTTACCACTCCTGCAGATAACTTCGATATTCCTCCCCATAAAATAACAGTTGGTTACTCCTGTAAGTGAACGAGTCTTGTTATAAATGTTCGTATCTAGTTGAATGAGGAATTCCATCTCAATCTCTACAAACTAGCTCCACATTCTACTTGTGACGGAGGAACGCATTTATGTCACCTCCATCTGATTTCCTTACTGTAAGATCATTTCAGTAGCTTAATATTACTACTTATACTCTTATTGCCCCAAGTAGCCTACGCAAGATGTATTAATGCTACTGTTTTGAAAATTGAGTGTTAGCTTTCATTGGTGTTTCCCTAAATCAGGGATGCCTACAGCCCCCAACCGTGACACTTCGTCCGGTTTATGAACAGCATACTCTTGAAGTAAAATCTACCCAGTGTATATCATCCCTAGAAAGCCGGAGTATCTTAAGTAACAAATTTGGTGACAATTCATATTAACGTAGCCAGACACCATTATTCTTGGAGGTAAAATGTTGTGGGCCTAATTGGCAAGCGTTTACCATTTGTGCTAATTATTACGAGAACATCGTTTCATCAATTTGTTGCACATGATTAGGGCCCGGATTTTGATGAAAAGTCATCTTTTTTCTGAGTACACCGAGACGATGCTTAGTGGTAATTAAGTGTATTCTACAATAAATATATTAGATATATGGGGTTTTTAAAAGTCTTCAAAATGCATTGTTCCTACATTTTGCAGAATAAAGTCATTTTCTAACATTTAGGGGCATTTTAGGTCATTTTTCATGTGTTATACGTTTATAGGTCATTATTTTTATTGAATATGGTTAAATGCTCATTTTAAAGTTATGTTTTAGTATCTGTATTTCTAAACATGTCAGTGTTAACATTCTTGGACTAACCCATATACTGTAGTTCTGCAGTGCTCATCTGTTTTCATTACCCGTTTCTTATCTACGCAGCTGATTTAATTCTTCTCGACGATGCATTTGTGTGTACGGATTGCGTCACTGATTTCTTCACGTGCACGTGAGTATTGCGTCAGTCTGAGAAAAGAAACGGGGTAATCCCCTCAGCGCCATGTGGTTTGTGTCGAGTTTATCTTAATTAGAAGTGTTGACAGCTCTGACGGCAGCTCTGGCCGGCTCTGACGTCTGATCGTTCACCCAGTTACCCGCCAACTATAGGACTTTGAAGGTGTGTTTGTGTTGTAAGTGTTTGGCGTTTTGTTGTGCAGTGCAATTGAAATGCCAAAACAAAAGCAGTCAACTGCAAGCCGTTTAAAACAGTATGTGTCAGATTTCGGTGAAAACACATTCTCAACTGATGGAACTATTTTGTTCTGTAAAGTGTGCGAAATCAAAGTCGCTGCAGATAAACGGTTCACCGTACAACAACACGTCTGGCGCGATAAACATTTGCGAGGTCTTGAAAATGTGGAAAAAAGGAAAGTGTCTCAATTACTGTTAAAAGAAACTGCTTCGACATTAAATAACAAGTCATCTTCCTTTTATAAAGAATTATGTGAAGTGTTTGTTAGTGCTAATATTCCACTAGGAAAACTAAGCAATCCTAAATTAAGTGATTTCCTCGAACGCCACACTGGTCATACTATTTCAGACGAATCAACATTGCGTAAAAACTACCTATCAAAATGTTACGAAGACACGTTAAACCGAATACGTGAACGTGTGAATGGAAAAAAAAACGTATCAATTGACGAGACTACAGATTCAGAGGGACGTTATGTAGGAAAGGGACCCTAGAAACAAACAGTCCCAGGCAAACCTTTCTGCTGACCTCAGAGGTTTTGGAAGCGGTTAATCACATATAGATATGCAAACTGTTCGATAAATCCATGTGTTTAATATGGCCTATGAAATGAAATGATCGTGTGGCCACCGGAGAGGCCTAGTGCAGGTCGTTCTAGTTGACGCCCGTGGGCGACCTGCGCGTCGTAATGAGGATGAAGTGATGATGAAGACGGCACATACACCCAGTCCCCGAGCCACAGGAATTAATCTCAGGAGATTAAAATCCCTGATGGCTCGGCCGGGAATCGAACCTGGGGCACTTTGGGCCAAAGCCTAGAGCGCTAACCATTTAGACACAGAGCCGGACAATATGGCTTATGGGAATACAACATGAGAATGTACTCCTCTTCCTAACAGATGCAGCACCTTACATGGTAAAGGCAGCAAAATCTATCAAAGCATTTTACTATACGATGGTGCATGTTACTTGTCTGGCCCATGCTTTTCATCGAATTGCAGAAGAGGTCCGATCAAAATTTTCAGAGGTAGATCGACTAGTTTTCTCAGTAAAGAAAGTCTTTTTCAAAGCACCATCCCACACTGAATATTTCAAAGACAAGGCCCCTGATGTAGCTTTGCCCCCCGCAGCAGTTTTAACACGCTGCGGTACCTGGTTGACTGCATGCATATACTATTGTGACAATTTTCAGGTAGTGAGAGAAGTAGTGAATGGCTTTGATACGACATATGCTAAGGCTATTGGGAGTGCACAGGACCTGTTTTCTGATCCTCAAATGGAAGGTAAATTGGCTTGCATAAAATAAAATTTTTCATTTTTGCCAGAAACCATAACCTGCCTAGAAGAAAGTGGCATGCTATTGGCCAAGTCAATAGAGTTAGTCAGGAATGCTGAAGGTTGTATAAAACATGTAAAAGGTGAGATTGGGGACTCAGTCAGACAGAAAATAAAATTTGTGTTGGACAAGAATAAAGGGTATCAGGCAGTGTGTCAAATAGCCAGTATTTTGTCGGGAGAAGACTTCAGAATTGACATTTTTGAAAAGGATTTACAGCCAGTGATATAGTGTTTCTTAAATATGCTCCTATTACATCAGTGGAAGTGGAGAGAAGTTTCTCGAAATATAAAACAGTATTAGCTGACAACCGCCTTTCCTTCATCTTTGATAACTTGAGAATGACGATGGTGGTGTATTGCAACGCTAACTAAGGTATGTTTATTTAGTAATATATTTTTTCACTTTGTAGTAGAAATGAAAATGACGTATTGTTAATCTATTGATTAATAGTTTACACTAATTATACTAAGAATGTTTGTTATTCGAACCATTATTTGTACAAGACAATCATGAAAGTGATCATTTTTAGGTAATTTTTTAATGATAATTTTTAGGTATTTTTTTTTTAAATGAGGTCATTCTAACAGAATTTTAAGGGCATTTTACAGGTCATTTTTGGATAATTTTAAGGTCATCAACATCCGGGCCCTACTCATGATACTCTCTACTTTCTGGCTACCAGAATTCAATATGACAGTCATTGCGGACATGGCATAGATCATACCAAGTGGACAGATTGTCACATGGCAACTCGGGAGTGATCTGTCGATCTTGTTTCATTCTGTGATCTATGTCTGTACACCAGTGACTTGTATCCCTAAACAAATAAGTAGAGATGTTAAGTCGAAGATATTCACAAGTCATACGATAGGTCCACTACGGCCGCACTAACAATTGATGAATGTCTCTTCTAAACACCCACACTACCGTGGTGGAGCACCATCGTACTGTGTTCAATAGACCAGCTTGTATATGCAAGTACAAACTCCTGCAACAAATTACATTGTGCATGCTGTCCCATTGTGGCCATTATGTTTATCGTGAATGCTAGCACTGCCAACTAGCTGTCCTGAGGCAAGATGGCGTCACAGTGAAAGTGTAGTGAAATAGCAGCTAGTGTAAATATTTGATAAAGGTGGTAAAATATTATAACAGAGGTTTAAAATCTATAAAGTTACTTTCCTTAGGTCAAGTGAAATATGGAATATTGATAGTATTTAGAAATTCTTATTGATAATTTAATAAACTTAAACTAAGTTGTGGGAACGTGTATCCAAAGATTCGGTGACTTCTTCAATCACTGGTTGAACCAAGTAGAGCAGTGGTGCTTTTACGAGATTTCACCCGATTGGAAGATATACGTATTTCACATTCTTCTTTATTGGTAGGTAATTAGATTAATTCATTTAAGTAGTAATAATTAAAATAAATTTAGTGTAATTTGGTATAAACATCTAGGCTAACTTAGATCTCTAGTATGTCGTCAGTTAAGAGTGTTAGTGTCTCGTCAGGTAGTGTAACCGTTACGGATTTATGCTCGTCGTGCAAAATAAACGTAAAAAATGCAAATAAAATAATCACAAGATTTCATGTAAAATTGAGTGAGGAGAAAAGTGAAACCGATTGTCGTAATGTAGGCCTACCGGTACCATCATGCGAAACGAACTGTCCTCAAATATGAAATTATAAAGCTGCTAAAGGAAGATATTGCTAAGTTAATGGAAGAGTTGAATAAATTAAAAGGAAACAGAGGGGAAAGCAAGGAAACTTGGTCGACAGTGGTTGCTGGTAGTGTAAGCTTAGGCCAGTACATGAAACTGAAATTCCCGTCTCAAATTCATTTGGAGCGCTCGTCGAAGAAAATGATGACTTTCTTCAAGAAGAAAAGAAGAAAGTGATAAAGAGAAAATCCAGGAAGATGCGGATATTTGCGGATAGTCGCAGGCGAGATGTAGCAGCAAGCGTATTGGAGAGAAGCGGAGAAATGGAGGTCACTTCGACAGTAAACCCAGGAGCTCCAATTGCAGCGGTCACGAACGGGATGGTAGGAGAGTGTGCGACCCTTTCTTCAAAGGACTATGCAGTAATCATCGCTGGAGCAAATGACGTCTATAGAAACGAGAGTAAAAAGGTAATCAAAGATTTGAAGGGTACATTGCCATCCATGCATAACACAAATGTCATTATTGTAAACATTCCGCAGATATACGATTTAATTCCCAAATCATGTCTAAATGTAGAAATAGAGGCTACAAATGGAAAAATTCGTAAAACTTTTAAAAGTTTTCCAAATGTGCAAATTATAGATGTAAGTAAATTAGACAGGAAGTTCCACACTAGACATGGCCTACACTTAAATAGGTTAGGAAAAGAGTATCATAGTGATGAAATATGCAAAATTGTAAATTCAAATGGTAAGAATAGTTCAACAGTAATATCTTTAGAGTGGAAGCAGGGAAACTGGTAAAAGAAGCCAAACGTGAGGTTTGGCATTCAGATCTATCGATGTCAAATTTAACTGAGTGCAACAATGGTATTTCGGATTTGTCTAGCAACAATAATAATAACAATTATGATAATAATGTAAATAAATCACCAACACAAGCTTGCAAAAGTAACAAATTTAAAATTTACCACCAGAATGTTCAGTCTCTCTATAATAAAATTGATTACATAAATCTAATGCTTAAAAATGAACTTAAAGACATCTCAGCACTATGTATTTCAGAACATTGGCTGAAAGAGGAACAACTCGAATTAATTCAATTCCCAGGGTTTATACGAGCTAGTAAATACTCTAGATCTACTATTAGCCGTGGTGGTACTCGTATCTTCTTAAGAAATAATTTAGATCATGAACAGTTAACAGCTTATGATTATCTAATTATGGAACAGAATTTTGAATTCTCTGCCGTAAAAATAAAGCAGTTTAAGTTAATAAATGTATGCGTATACCGTTCTCCGTCAGGAAAGTTTCGTTTATTTATAGATAAATTAGAATTGTTACTCAATAACATGAGCAAAGTACATTTCGATATAATACTTTGTGGGGATGTAAATGTGGATTTCTTAACATGTGATAGAAATTGTGAATTATTAACACAGTTACTAATTTCCTACGGACTGAAACCTACAGTAAATACCCCAACAAGAATAATAAAATTTAGTAAAACCACTCCTGATCAAATTTTTATAAATACAGATAAATATCACCATTCAATAGAAGTCTATTGTCCGGGTTTTAGTGACCACCATGGACAAATACTGAGTTTTGAAGTACCCGAAACAATCAATAATAATGATAATGGAATACAATCAAAGTGCAGGTTATTCACTGAAACAAATGTTACATATTTCAACGACTTATTAAATAAGGAAACATGGTCAGAAATTTATAAACTAGAAAATGTAAATGATAAATTTAATGCATTTAAAACACTATTTTGAAACGGCATTCCCCTTTAAACAAAGAACTATTCAAAATAACAAAACTAGCAATTGGAAAACAACAGGGATTATAAATTCATGTCAAAGAAAGAAATTTCTACACAAATTATATAAACAATACCACACAACACAAGAATTCAATTTATACTACAAAAATATACTAGCATATTAAGTAAGGTAATCTGTCTGTTAGGTAGTCAGCCCGAAGGCTGGTCGGATCCTCAAAAAGTACCGCCGTTAGGTTATGTGAGTAGATACCCACAAAAACCCAAGGCAGCACTATTTTGAGGCGTTCTAGGCAAGAAGAGGAGTGAGGTAGTTTGCCATTGCTTTCCTCACTGAGTCAGAACAGTAGTCCTAACCCTATGAGTTGAACCTTTCACAGCATTCACAGGCACTGACTGTGCCTCGAATGCCATTACTAAGCCCCACCGGAAAATCTGCGAAAATACAAAGGAACATTACACTGACCAGAAATAATAAAGTGATTAATAATCCAGAGGAAATAGCAAACACTTTTAATGACTATTTTCTGGAAATTCCACAAAAATTATTAAATAAATCACAGGTAAATAAACTAAATTCTAATATTAAATTAAATGTATGCAGAGATTCTTTATTTATAAATCATGTCACAAGTGAAGAGGTAAGAATAGTTATAAAAGAGCTAAACAATAAATTCTGTGCTGGTATTGATAGCATCTCTGATGCAATTTTAAAGAAATGTGCAGAAAATATAATAAATCCACTTACGCACTTAATAAACAGTTCAATTATCTCAGGAACTTGCCCGGATATTTTAAAGTTATCAAAAGTCATTCCAGTGCACAAAAACGGTTCAAAATATGAATTAGATAACTATCGTCCTATTACCTTACCAACTGGTATTGCAAAAATTGTGGAAAAATCATGTATAAGAGACTGAAAAGTTTTATAGAATAAAATAAAATACTCACAACATGGATTCAGAACGGAAAAATCTACACAGACAGCAATTTATGTATGTAGTAATAGTATACTGAAATCAATTGACAATAAGGAACATGTAACTGGCCTATTCTTGGATTTATCAAAAGCATTTGATGTTGTTGACCATAAAATCCTCCTTACAAAACTAAATCAATATGGTATTAGAGGTCTAGCTAATAAATGGATAGAGTCTTACTTAACAAGGCGTAAACAAATAGTAAGCTTGAGACACAAGGATGATGGAACCAAATTACCTAATGAAACATTGTCCAATGAGGGAATTATTGAATTTGGAGTACCCAAGGGATCGGTTTTGGGCCCACTACTCTTTCTTCTATATATCAATGATATAACACAGAACGTTCATTCACATAAGGAAATTTTGTTTGCGGATGATACAACACTCGTAATGAAAGGTGAAACTAAGCAGGTCTTACAGCAGTCTGCTGACTCCGTTACAGAAGAGTTAACCAAATGGTCACAAGATAATCACGTCATAATAAATTATAAAAAAGAACAGTATGTCTAAATTTCCACACTATACAGAATAGGAATCCGGCAAAGCCCAATATAACATTAAATGGTCATCAAATAGAAAATAAATCAGAAACAAAGTTTTTAGGACTATGGATACAACATGACTTGAAATGGAATAAACATATACAATATCTGAATACTAAACTGAACTCGATGTGCTTTGCGTTACGTATTTTGAAAACCTGCACTAGCATGCACACATTAAGAAATACTTATTTTGCTTATTTTCATTCATACTTAAGATATGGGGTCATATTTTGGGGTATGTCGCCAGATGTACTAAGCACGTTTAGGATACAAAAGAGGGCGATTAGAATTATGGCAAATGTAAACACTAGAGAATCATGTAGACCTCTGTTTAAAAATTTAAACATTCTCCCACTGCCCTGCATATATCTTTGAAAGTATTATGTTTTTTAAAACGAATTTAATGAATAAAGATGTTTTTCTTAAAACAAACTATGATGTGCATAGGCATAACACAAGACAAAATCAAAACATTCATATTTCACACACACACACACACACACACACACACACAAGCATATATCAAAATGGAACTTTTCACACAGGAGTTAAATTATACAATAAACTCCCCCAGTATATAAAACTAGCCCCAAAATAAAATACATTTGATAGAATGTTGAATGCTTATCTGTTGTGCCATTGTTTTTACTCTGTAGTTGAATATCTTAGCGTATAGGAGCGATGAAATCTATAATTATATGTTACTTTCTAATTTTAATTGTAATACCTAGCTGTAAGTTGTATTTATAGAATTAAGTTTTCATATTATGATAATAGAGTAATGTGTAAATAGTTGTCCAATAAGATTGTATCTCTTAAGATCTGTTATTATAATTAGTTAAAAATAGTGTTGTAGTATTAGTACTATATACCTGTTAGTTCTTTTATTTTATAAATCTAAATTCTGACGTGTCGTATATCAAAAATGTATTGTATACATGTAATTGATCAAATGGATTTAATAAAAATCTAATCTAATCTATGGAAACTTACATGTTACTCATGTTGCAACAAATTGCTAAGAGCGCATCAAATTTGAAAGAAAATTAATACTCTGAAAACTGCTGAGAATTATACTCTATGGCATCTTGGATCTAGTGGTTTACTTCTGACATGATGCACCCTTTGCCACCTTGTGGATGCGCCCCTAATTGACAGAGATTAGGTGACTGTTATTCAATATTAGGGAAATACGTGTATATTTTTGTGAAAATGTATTCTGACTATTGATTTTATTCTCGATTGAATCGCCCTGTACATAGGTATAACTAGTCACATCTCAAGCCTGGTACATCCGTTGATGTCATGGTTATCATTAGAAGTGCTGCACTATAGTGTAACTGCTTTATGCTTGGCTTGTGCATTCTCCATTCTCTTCATCTTGGTGCATACAGTATTAGTTTATAGAAGGGAGAGACCAGGGGATACATTAACAAAAATCTTCCCCTGAATCCTGCACTCGGTAGAACCACTACCACACTGGAGCACATACCGTACCTAATCATTTGGAATCTGCAGAGGCTTTTACCTTGTGGATGCATAATTTAACTTGTTACAATAGAGTATGTAAGTTGGTATTCCTGTTTCTTGTCCAATTACACACCGCAACTAAAGTTTTCAATTTTTTAGATTTTACTATATTGACTGCATATAACAACTCAGTGATGTACATTCTCTTATAAAGCGTAGTTTGGAGATATTCCGTACCGGTACTCTATTGAGCCGTATAGATGCAAAAGAGACATTGTATGTGTGTCTACCCCTTATTATTCCCGTTTTCCAACGGGGTCGGGGATGAGATGCGATGGAAGTCTTTGTGGCATGGTTTTTACGGCCGGATGCCCTTCCTGACGTCAACCTCATGAGAGGAGTGAATGAGAGATGAAATGAATGATGGTGAATGAAACTGGACAAGGATGTGGAAGGAAGCGGCCGTGACCTGTCAGAAGGTACCGTCCCAGCATTTGCCTGGTGTTGAAAATGGGAAACCACGGAAAACCATTTCAAGGACGGCCGACGGTGGGGCTCGAACCCACGCGTCTACCGAGTCAGCAGAGAGCTTGGCCCCATGACCTAATGCTGCGCTTTAGCCAACGTAGCCACTACTGTCGGTGAAAAAAGACATTACTTACTTACTTAATTCCTGCCGCTCCTTCCGGAGCATAGGGCCTTGGCGAAATTTCTCCACGCAGTACGGTTCCTGGCCATTCTCTTCACTTGACTCAAGTTCTTAACAACCTCTGCAATTTCATTTTCGATCGTCCTCTTCCAGGTCTTCTTAGGTCGACCTCGTTTCCTGGCGCCTTGAGGATTCCAGTCTAGCACCGCCCGCTAAACAGCTTCGTCCGGCTTCCTTAGTGTGTGACCAATCCAGCGCCATTTTCTCTCCTTGATCTGGATGCTAATCGGTTGTTGATTGGTGATGGTCCAAAGTTCTTCATTTGAGATTATGTCCGGCCACCTCACATTCATGATGCCACGCAGACATCTGTTAATGAACACCTGTAGCTGGTTATTGATCGGTTTTGGGACTTTCCATGTTTCACAGCCGTAGAGAAGTATCGACTTTACGTTGATATTGAAAAGGCGGAGCTTGGTCTTCCTGGAAATGTTTCTATTTCTCCAGATGGGGTAGAGCTGGACAAAGGCACCATTTGCCTTCCTGATACGGCTTCGAACATCTTCCTCTGCTCCCCCATCATTTGTGACTATACTTCCAAGGTAGAGGAAGGACTCAACTCGCTCAATGTCCTTTCCGTTGACTGTCAAACTAGTCGTGATGTCAGAATTTATCCTCATCTCTTTGGTCTTGTTGGTGTTGATCATCAGTCCTGCACGTTCTGCTTCTCTCTGCAACCTCCCCAGCTTATCTTCTATGTCTCGGTACCGTTGTGCCATAAGACAAATGTCGTCTGCGAAATCCAGATCTTCAAGCCTGTCATTTATACCCCATTGAATATCCCTTTTCCGTCCTCCCATTACCTTCTTCATCACACTATCCAGGACCAACAGGAACAGAGTGGGGGAAAGGACACACCCCTGTCTCACTCCGGAACTGACCTTTATCTTTTCTGTTAATTTGCCTTCGTGAAGAACCTGGCACTCATACCCTTCGTACATCTCTTCCATGATTCTGATGATCTTTGTTGGAATTTTATATTCCTCGAGGGTCTTCCACATGATTCTTTGATTTACGGAGTCGAAGGCTTTCTCGAAGTCAACAAATGTGAGGTAAAGGGTATTCCGCCACTCCACACTCTGCTCCAGAATGATTCGGAGGGTGTTGGTGAGATCCACACAGCTGCGATGTTGTCGAAATCCAGCCTGTTCCTTCCGAAGCCTTTTTTCTACGCAGTCTTTTATACGATTCAGGATGACTCTCGCCAGCACTTTGCTTGGAATGGACAGCAAGGTGATACCCCTCCAGTTGTTACAGTTTGTGGTGTCCCCTTTCTTCGTCAACTTGACTATCAACCCCTTCTTCCAGTCGGTTGGTATTTTCTCCTCCTTCCTTAACTTCTCCAACAGCGGGTGCAGCAGATCGATCGTAATATCCAGATCTGCTTTCAGTACTTCCGCTGGGATATTATCCAGACCTGGTGCCTTCCCGCATTTCATCTGCTTCAACGCTGTCCGTATTTCGCCCCGAGTTGGGGAGTCGAGTCTGATGCTTGGGTCACTTTCTGCTTCCTCTTCATCTTCTCCTCGCTGCTTACTTTCTGGTCCTCTATCTCTATTAAGAACCTCCGCAAAGTGTTCTCTCCATCTTGTCAGCTGCTGTTTACACGTCGTGAGGATCTCGCCCGTCTTGCTCTTCACAGGCCTAGTTTTATTAAAACCTCTCTTCGAAAGCATCTTTGTGATGCCATAGAGCTCCTTAACGTCCCCCTTTCTTGCCGCTTCTTCTTCTTTCTCCGCCTGCTCATCAATCCACCTCCTATGATCCTTCCGTACACTCCTCTTTACCTCCCTGTTTGCTGATGAATACTTTGCTTGTGTGAGAGCCTTCTGCTGCCTAGTCTTGCAGGTGTTGAGCTTGGCCTTAATCTCCTTCCTATAATTTATTTTGTCCCAGGTCTGATCGGATATCCATTCTTTCCGCAGGTAGTTCTTGTACCCGAGCTGCATCTCACTGGTTTCCACGAAGATATTCTTTACCTCGCTCCACACAGTCTCCACGTCCTTCTCTGTCTCGGAGTCCAACACCTGGAATTTATTTCTGAGCTCCAGTTTGAATTGGTCCAATCTCTGCTGGTTCTTAAGCTTGCCCACATCAAACTTGTTGTGCCGAGTGTTAAACTTTCGGCGGACTGCGACGATCTTCATGCGGAAGTTGGCAACCACAAGATGATGGTCACTACCAACGTCCGCTCCTCTCTTGTTCCTAACATCTTCCAAGCTTCTTCTGAACCTCCTGCTCACCGCGATGTGATCAATTTGATTTTCTGTGACTTGATCAGGAGACACCCAGGTGACCTTGTGGCACCGCCTATGAGGAAATACCGTGCCACCCATCACCAAATCCTGACTGGCGCAATATTCCGTACATTTCTCCCCATTGTCATTCATCTCACCAAGGCCATGTTTACCCATGATCTGCTCCAATCCCTCATTGTTTGAGCCCACCTTCGCGTTGAAGTCACCCATAACAATGAGAATGTCCTTCTTACTTGTTTGTCTTGTGACATCTCGCAGCATTTGGTAGAATTCTTCCTTCTTCTCTGGCTCCGATTGTTCTGTAGGCGCATAGCATTGGATGATGGTCACATTCTTGATCTTTGTCTTGAACCTAGCAAACACGAGCCTACTAGAAATTGGCTTCCACTTCATAAGGCTTCTCTTTGCATTTCTGTTGAGCAGCAACCCCACTCCATCCATGTGTTCTTCATCATCGCCCCCAGAATAGATAAATGTAATTCCATCTCTTGTCTGTATTTCACCAAATCCTGGCCACCTCACTTCACTCAATCCTAGGATATCTAGCCCATAGTTCTTCATCTCCCGTGTCACTTGTTTCAGTCTGGTTTTCTCCATCAAGGTCCTCACATTCCAGAAACCGATTTTCGTAGTCCTCTTCATGCCAAAAGTCGTCATCAGGTTATCCGTCCGGTTTTGTAATTTCGCTTCAGTTTCCGTAATCAGTTTATTTAAGAGGAGCGAGTGATTAACCCACTGCCTCCGAGTGCCTTGGAGGGGCTGCCACCTTAAGCCTGAGGCACCAGGCTGATTTTCTGTCAGGGTTTCTTCCCTTAGCCTTTGAAGAACCAACTCCAAACTACAAGGCAGCAGTTGTTTCACCAGAGCCCCGTTAGCCGTAATTTCTTCAGGGTTCCTGTAGGGCCTTCACAGGTACCGTAGTGGTCTTGAGGCACACAAAGTCCACACTGTACTTCACCCCTACAGGCAATCCCCTACTTAATTACGTTGCCCATCTCCCACGACGAGGACGAGGGGTTGGATTTGTGGGAGACGAAAAAAGACATTATCCACTTTAAAAATATCAGAAACATAGAAAAACTTGTAATTACTCATATAGTAGTGCAATTCTTGATTTTTCAATGCGCATTTCAAAAGAAAATGTTATTATTAAAATTACAAAATTTGCATTTTGAAACTGAATGCAGCATCTAACAGAAACTTCCTTGATGTTCCTCGCTTCCACTGTCCAGGTGTCGATCTTCCTCGCTTCCACTGTCCGGGTGTCCTTGGTTTTCCTCGCTTCCACTGTCCAGGTGTCCATGATTTTCCTCAATGCATCTCTCATCCTAAGTGCTGCAATGCTCTGATTTGTCAACCATGGTGCTAGGAACTAGTCGGAAATGAGGAAAAAGAAGCCGCATAGCATGCTACAATGTGAATGCATGCTGCTCGATTTGAAATTGACTATAAAACCTGTTTTTTCTAGGGTGAATTGAAAGCTAACATGCCACTTGGACAACACACCAGAGTTGTGACTTAGCTGCCTTTTTGGGTGTATGTTTGTCATGTCTAATAATTAAGTTATTCACTAGGTGTGAAAATACTCTCTATATAAAGCCCCCCAGGGGCTCACATATAGTGAGGCGTGAGTTGGCGACCACGGGATCCCAGCTGAGTCCGGCATTGCTTCCACTTACTTGTGCCGGGCTCCTCTCCGTCTTCTTTCCCGTCGACCTCCCTTGGTCAACTCTTGTTCTCTTCCGATCCCGACGGTATTAGGTTATCCGAGGCCTAGGGAGTCTTTCACTTTCCCGCCTTAATTGGCCCTTGTCTCATCTTTCCTGATATCCTCCTTCTGTGAGGGGTTAGCCTTCTTTATCTTTTCCTTTTACCTCCTGCCTTGTGCTCAATGCCCTTAAGGAGGCAGGGTGTCTGTAGCCCCACCACTTCTGGTGCACCGTCGATAATGCTACACCCTCAGGGGCTCACGGCTGGTGAGTTCGGGAGTTGGCGACCCCGAGGGATTCCTGAGCTGGGTCCGTTTTCCCCTTTTGTCCCTTCCCTTTGGGGCGGACCTTCTCCTCTCTCCTCTCCTCTCCTCTTTTCATTATATTTACTTTTCTCTTTAAGATTCCCGCACTGTTTTTGTTACTTGGTTCACCGTGTATCTAAATTCCCTTCTAGCGATTTTTATTTTTATTTTAAGGCATTTTTAATCTACGTTGCTTTTTGTATGTTTTTTCGATCAAAATTACATCTCGCGATTGTTTTCAACCTCAGCATTTTGTAAATATTGACAATCTAAATTGCTTTTTAGTAAGTCTTTCAATATGGAGGAGGGACCTTTGTGAGTATTTTGAATTTCAGTTGCATTTTGTAAGTATTTTCAACCAAAACCGCATTTCGCACGAATTTTGAATCTAAATTGCATTTTGTTTGGCGGGCCTTTTGCACATAGTTGGATTCTCAATTGCATTTTGTGGGTATTTTGAATCTAAATTACATTTTGTCAAGTATTTTCAATCTAAATTGCTTTTTGTAAGTATTGTCAATCCACATGAGTCCCTTGAATCCACCGTACATTTTGTAAGCATTTTCAATTTCAATTGCATTTTTTAAGTATTTTGAATTTCAATTGCACTTTGTGAATAATTTGGATTGGAACTGGGATAGGGCCTATTTCAATCTGAATTGCATTGTGTATTTTCAATTTCAATTGCATTTTGTAAGTATTTTGAACCTCAATTGCATTTTGCACGTATTTTCGATCTCATTTGCATTTTGTAATTATTTTGAATTTCAGTTGCATTTTGTAAGTATTTCGACGCTACATTGCATTTTGTACGTATTTTGAATCTAGCCTACGTTTTGTGGGTCTTTTTCAATCTATTCTTTTTGTGCAACTTTTCGTTCAAAATTCCCTTTTGTAAGACCATATTGTGACTTGTTTCCATCTGAGTTCCTTTTTGTACGTATTTTCCGTCTCAGATAATTTTGTTATGGTTTCTATTTCATTATCATCTTCGCTATCACCCAGATCATTAGGGGCCGATGACCTCGATGTTAGGCCCCTTAAAACAACAATTATCATCATCATCATCATCATCTATATTGAACCCTTGCAAAGAAGCATATGAGACTCAGATTCGGGGCGTAACAGGTCATATTCGTAAGTTGCTGTCAGGGCGCTTCATTAACTTGCAGGGTAACATATAACAAAATAACATGCAGGAAAGAGTGAAGCCAGGGTTAAAACAACTGAATTTAATAACAAATCACCATATTTACACATAAACAATTAACAACAAAAACTCCCAACTGACTCCCGCTTAATAAAATGCCAAAAACTTAGGCGATATCTCTGGAGAGATTAATTACCTGGACCAAGCGTCCTTAAATAAAAGATGCAAAAGTGACCATATAAGTGCGTACGCCGTTCTACATGCATCACGATGTGTACTTTGAATGCGTGATTCGTTATCATCCAGAATGACCCTTCAAACAACGAATCCGCATTTCCTAGAGCTAGACCGACACAAGGGAACACAACTACAATACTTAAATTAAACCGACACTTCCTAAATCTACTATAAACAAACACAAAATTTCCGTGTGAAATTGGACTTGAATTGCCGTAGCAACATTTACTGCCTAAAAACTTAGGACTTCTCATACAAATCAACACAAGTACATTAACACGTGACCAATAGAAAAATACTCAAATGACCGCTGTCAAAATTTACAAATACTCTACCACTACACCACACGGGTGTGACAAACAAAATTACATGAAATCGAGTCATCAACAAAGCAATAGGCAAACAGCCAACATTTACGTTAATCACAATATTCTTATCCATACAAGGTACAACAATCCGTTACACACATGGCGAACTCCCCAATTAATTATGGCTTAAAAATTAGCCATCACAATGAACAGGTTTGCTACATGAAAGCTTACAGGGTTCAGTCGGACAAATAAGACTGCCTATCAAAATAAGTCACAGGCAAACGGGCGGTTTGTGGAATTCTGCATGTCTGTCAACCCACGTGTCAATAACCTCGACCTCCCAGAACATGGGGTCGAACCTCGAAGAAATGTGCCCCAAAGCACAATAATACGTGTGTGTCAGAAAAACATATGGACAAGAATCAGCAGTCTCCCAAGAGCACTCTGTCTTTCCATCTAAAAATACAACAGCAGCAAAAATATATAAGGGCGGTAGGACAACTACCCCCTCCTCACGTAGAATCAACACACACAAGACACATCAACACACACTTAATCACACGTGTGGGTTGTGACAGACCCTGAAATAAAGACACAAATAATATCCACATGCTGGCGCCATCGTTCTATGCCGTGACTAGTCACCTGAAAAGGACTCAAGAAAAATCTGTCAAAATTAGAACGAAGGTGTTCTACAATTACTTTTAAGTTGGTGCACTCGGCTACCCTAACATGAATAATAACCTGTTCAGCAAAATGTTTTACAATCATTTCCTCCCATTCCTATTTCAAATATTAACGTTAATAAAGCACCATTTATCGAATGTAACGGGTTCCGCAATTGCAAGGATAAAAATCACGCACGCACGCCGCGTACATTACACATGACTCAAGAAAAAAATCAAAATATCAACAAACACTTTGGCCACGCGCCAACGGACATTTAAACATATAGTGTCGGTACAAGAAAAACAGCTATAAAACAAGAAAGAAAAACATGACTATTTACAAAGTTCCCCGGCCAAATCTAACTACATAATTGAAATAATCCAATTTTAGTACATCACCGCTTCTGCATGTAGGACTAAGGACATCCTCCTCAACCCATTGCCCTATGGACAATTTAGCACTCCATAGTAGTCGTCTGCGTTGATTTCTTGAAGCTCATCCCAACTTCAAACCACGTGCTGATCATCTTGGTCTCGACTCCTTGGCAGAAAAGTTCAATGTTAAATATTTGCCTATCTATAATCGCTTGCAGGCTACTCAGTTCACCCACAATTGTCCTACTGCGATTAATAGCGAAGACTGGCCCTAATTATATCGCACATACGCACTATAAAAACACATATACAATACACACAATTTATGCATAAAATATACATCTCGAGTCCGCGCCACTGGCTCGTTAACAAGTTCAAAATCCTGGCTGCACTCGCAGACGCTATCTCGTCCGGTATTTCCGTCCCGTCTTGTGGACTTCGGTTCTGGTAAGCGCTAATTAGGGTGATACGATACTTCCCCCTTAAAGTTGAACTCGTCGTCTTTAAAAGAATGTTACAGTTTATCACGCGCTGGCGTGAAATATTTAGATCACACAACTTAGTTGATTTTAGAACAAAATGTATAATAGCTTTTAAAATTCGATACTGCAAACGCTGCGACTTTAGCTTCCCAGAGCTCAGAAAATAAATTAGCTTCACTGATTTTAGAGCGTAAAAATCACATTTTTGAACTGGCGTGGAGTATACCTCTGAAGGCTCCACACAATAAGACTTAGATAAATTCGAGCGTCAAAATCACACTTCAAACTGGCGTGGAGTATGCCTCTGAAGGCTCCACACGTTAAGTACTTAGATTGGCGTCAAAAATCACACTTCAAACTGGCGTGGAGTATGCCTCTGAAGGCTCCACAAGAATTGTACTCCGATAAATTCGAGCGTCAAAAATCACACTTCAAACTGGCGTGGAGTATGCCTCTGAAGGCTCCACACGTTAATTGTTTAGATTGGCGTCAGGCCAGACTATTTATGAGAAACTGACAAGGGCGGAGGAGTGGGGCAGAGTCGGATAAAAACTTCCAGAGTTTTTGTCTCACAAAGATGGGGCTAGTGTCATTCTTCTCCAAATAAATCCAACGTCTCAAATTACTCGAGCGGAGATTAATCCGTTCGGCGGTTCCTTAGATATACACTTCCGCGCGCTTTTTACTACTGACGCCGTCCACCTCGTGGTCACGGCTTGGTCTCTTGCGATTGGCTGATTCAATCGTATGTTCGTTGAGAGGACCTCGTGATTCTTCCTTTATGTCTCCAATTTTGGTACAGTAGTTGCACAATTTGGCCTTGAACTCGACTAATTCTGGCCGTCCCCCAGGAATAGCTACCAACTCAGCTTCTGTTGCAATCATTACGAAATGCTGGCCTCCCTAATATCCAAGTCGACTTCCTTATGTGCTGCCTGGGCCGTAGTAATAATAATAATAAATATGAATACTTATTTATCGAAGATCAATAAGGGTTCATTTATCCTCAGCAAGGTTTTGAAATTCGAAACAATTTATTGGTTTGGATTTCAAAAACAAAATCCACTGTAGTAACAACACATCTCTTTAAATCTCACTCAGCTGCTCGAGTGTATGCCCCTCTGACTCAATTAGTGTGCTCCCTTCTCGCTGGAATGTCATTCATATTTTCACTAGGTCTCCCCCTTCTCCTCACGTAGTTGCCACTCCCGTCATCTCAGCTGCTCGTTGTTTACAAACAAAGTGCGTACTCACGCGCTCCCCGTGGATTTGAGTGTTTGCTTTCAAAAAAATATAAATTTTTGGCAATACAGATTCTGCACATATCATCTTTCCTAATCATCAAATGGTTCCCTTCTGTAGTACGGTTTCAAATTGGCGCTATTAAAAACAGATTTTGCACCAGTGCTCACTTCTTCTAATCTGTAGGCATTGTTACCCAGATTCTTAATTACCCGGAACGGGCCAATGAATTTTGGACAGAACTTGGCGAAGACTTTGTTCTTAGGGTCGGAGATTGGTGGTCTACGAACCAGCACTAATTCTTGTTCTTGTAACTCTCGGTGAAACTTCTTTCCTCGGTACCGTCTCAGCCTTCGGTCCGCTTGGTTCCTCATGTGCTCTCTCGTTCGCTGGATTCGCAAATCATGCGCTAATAATGGATCCCTTGGGCAAGGAATGATCTTGTCCCAAGTTCTTTCCGGCAATCTGTTGTGGTGTACAATCAGTGGGACTTGACCCGTCGACTCGTGCTTAGTATTGTTCATGCACATCTCAATTTCCCCTACTTTGTCTACCCATTTATTGTGTTCGTTAGGAATCATTACTCTGTAGTATTTAGCGACACAGCGAATTGTTCTTTCGCTCGGATTTCCACAAGGATGACGAATACTTGAAAATATGTGTTTTATTCCTAGGCTCTCCAAACCTTGCCTAAAAACATTGCTTGTGAAATAGGTACCGTGATCTGATAGAATGGATTCCGGCTTCCCAAGCATCGGAATGACTTGTTCTTAATTCGACTAAGGACTTGTCTTGATGTCGTCTTCTGAATAGGACATAGCACGACCATCTTCGAAAATACATCGACACATACCAAGAGGTGTCGGCATCCACGCTTTCCTTTTACTAAAGGACCAAAGCAATCAATCGCGAGCATCTCGCATGGTTTCTGCGGTAATAGTGGTCTTGGAGGTTGTTTCAGAATAAAGTTGTTCGGCTTTGTGCGCTGACAAGCGTCACACGTTCTAATTACTTCAACAATGGTGAATCTCATCTTGGGCCAAGTAAAGGTCTCCCCTATCATAGCTTCAGTCTTATCCGTGCCGATATGTGCTAGGCTCTCGTGAACATGCCAAGTTAATCCCCTCTGTAGTGATGCTGGAACTAAGATCCGCAGTTTAGTATGATGCTCATCCACGTACTTATGTAACAAGTTATTCAAGTAGTGAAATCTCGCTTGTTTAGCACTGGCTTCCCGGTACTCCGGTGAATTTGGTTGTAACTCCTTCCTATAGAATTTTATCATCATCATCATCCATGGGTCAGCTTCTTGCTCCTTCCGAATATCCTTCAATCTTGCCAAAAACTCACGAGCCTTAGGTGTCAAGGTAATATTGTGAACTTCCGCTGTTACTTCGTTTCCGTCCTCAGGGTTTCTACTCAAGGCATCTGGTATGACGTTCAATTTCCCAGGACAATGCTCTATTGTGATGTCAAACTGCTGTATGTAGATGGACCAGCGCGTAACTCTCTCACTTGCTATTGTTGTCTTAAATAAAAATGTCAGTGCATGGTGGTCGGTTCTAACAATGATGGAATAACCATAGATCATCTTGCGCCACTGTTGGAGAGAATATAGAATTGCTAGTAGCTCAAGTTCCGTAACTGTGTAGTTCCTCTCATGTTTCCGTAATTTACGACTCGTAAATGCCAAATAGGATTTCTTCTTGGGTTCTTCAGCGTCCTCTTGGTACAGCATAGCACCAATCCCAATTAACGAAGCATCTGCTTGAATGATAAATTGTTTCTCAAAATCCGGATATCCAAGTTTCACACAGTTTTCCAATAAATCCTTCGTTGCTTTAAAAGTCCTGTCGCACTCCTCGTTCCACGACCATCGATTCGCTTTCTTCAACATCTCCTGCATAGGCGCTACTGTTTCTGTGTAACCAGGGCAATTTTCTTTGAAGAAACCTGTCACTCCCAAAAATGCTCTAACATGTTTGACTTTGGTAGGTGTGGGAAATTTCTTAATAGCATCAATCTTGGCTGGATTAGGCCGCACGCCCTCGACATCAATTATATGTCCCAGATATAAAATTTCGCTCTGGCAAAAATGTGACTTTTTTAAGTTGATCTTGAAGTTCATGGTTCTCAGGTTGTCCAGCAGTTTATTTAAATTTACCAAGTGTTCTTCCATTGTCTCAGAAGCGATTAATATGTCATCAACATATCTCGTGGTGAAGTTCTTGACCTCCTCAGTCAGATTCCTATCGAGTGCTCTAATGAGTGCACATCCCGCAGTTTTCACGCCAAAGGGCATTCGACACCAGATATAACTTTGATTATCGAATAAAAATCCCGTCAACAGTTGGGATTTTTCTTCAAGTTCAAGATGGCGGAAACTATTCGTCAAATCAACACTTGAGTATATCTTCTTCCCGCGGAAGCCTTTCAAAACATCTTTGATCCTCGGTGCTTGGTCGTGCTCAACTAGCAGTTTGCTATTTAAAACTCGCGCGTCTAGGCATAGCCTAATTGATCCGTTTGGCTTGGTCACAGCCAATATTGCGTTCAGATAAGGAGTTGCAGCTTTCCTTATCATGCCAGAATCTAATAAGTTAGTAATAATGTCCTTCACCTGAGAAAAATGCTTCTCTGGGATCGGGTACAATTTACTTTTAAATGGGGTCCAATCTGTTACCTGCATCGCATATTGAAAATTTAAAACTTTCCCAGGTACGGTGTCAAAGGCTCCTTTATGTAATCTTAAAATTTCTTCCAATCTTCTTCTATCAGATTCCCCTACGATGGCTTCCTTAAGGCGCTCCTGAAGTAGAATTTCGAATTTGGTTCCGCCCATTTCTTCTTCCGCCAAATGCACCCAAAGTTCCTGCGAAATATCTCGGCTGTCAATTTCTAGCACTGCTGTCTGGTTAACTTGCTCTCCCCTCAATATCTTATCTCCGGCCTCATTAGTGCATTCCTCAACAACCCAAGTATTGGCCTCTCTCTCCAGCGGATTCTCTTCCATATTTAAACCCACATGATCCAATCCTTCTACTTGTTTGAAGCTTACAGTGTTGTTATGTAAATCAATTACAGCATGAAAATCGCAGATGAAGTTGGCTCCTAAAATTATATTGTAGTTCATCTTTGGAATAACAATGAATGTTTGTGAAAAAGTATGGTTCAATATTTCCAGATCTAGAAATGCTTGCTGTTTACAATTCATAGTTTTGTCAGGAATGACACCTCTGACTTTCATTAGCGGTACCGGCATAATAGGAACAGTCTGTTTTCTTGCTATTTCTTTTATCAAAATTTCAGTGACTAAGCTCACCTGGCTACCTGTATCAATCAAACATCTCACCCTCATACCTCCAATATGCGCGTAAATAATTGGTAGCTGTCTGATAACATTTTCACGGTTCTTCACCACTTCCTCCAGGCAGTCGTCTGGGAATGCTACCCACTCTTCTATATTGGCCACTATCATCTCTTCTTGCTCCCTGGCGATCTCCGTTTTTAGCCTGTCTCCTTTCAGTTCATTTGGGTTTTTTTTTATCCCGGGCCCCATTAGATGTGTTTCGCCGGTTATCATTCTGTCGCTCCTGTTGCCTCAGTAAACTCTCTGCCCCCTCTCCTTGATGGTTGTCTGGGCTCTGTCTGTTCGCCATGGCACGCCCCCACTTCTCCTTCTCCGCTTCTTCATTACTTAATTGATCCAAGTATTTACGGGATTCAATATATCGTTCGTCCCAGTTATTCCTATAATCTCCTCTGTTTTCTTGGCGATAGTCCCTGCCGTTACTCCATCTACCATCTCCATTTCTTTGGTAAGGTCTACCTTGTCTCTGGTTTCCCCTCCAATTCGTGTATTCCCGCTGGTACATCCACTGATTATTTTGATTTTGGTTATTCTGATGATATCTCCCGCGGTTATTCTGATAATTCTGATTGTTGTTATGGAACTGGTTTCGGCCGTCAAAATCTTGTCTTCTTGGCGTGAACTGTGTCCCTGTGGACTGTGTCTTACTTTGGTTCCCCTGGCCGTGGTTATTTTGGAGTCCCTGAACTACCTCTGCCGTGTTGACACATTCCATATTCCTTCTTCCTGTCTGTGGGCTTACCATACTCGTCTCATCTAAGTGTCTGAGTAATTCTTCGGCTTGGACTGCGGTCTGAATATTTCCTGCGACTAATAATTGTTGGATATGCATTGGGAGTTGTTTTCCGATGGTTAGGACCATATTCGGCTCGCTAGGCGGGTCATCAAAATCCCTGAATTTTACCAATTGCTGACTGAAGAATTCTGAAAAACGGGTTGGATGTGTACTGTGGTATTTGCGCGTGTACAGGTCCATTCTTAACCCCTGTTGTAACGAAGGACTCCAAAACTTCTTCAAAAACGCCTCGCGGAATTGATTCATGTCTGTAAACGTGTACTTGAAACTTAAAAACCAGGTCAGGCTAGGTCCTTCTAAAAATTTCTCCACCAGTCTTAATTGTTTCTCCGGGCCGATGTGTTGGTCATTAAAGTAGTCAGTTAATTGCCGTAGAAATGCTTTGGGAGTGGTTCCTGAATGTTCTTTAAACTTATCGGGCTTAAAATCATTACCCCGAATGACTTGGATGACTTGGGCTGGTGCCAAGTTCGGTTGCGGAGTTGAAGTCTCCCCCCTGTACTGCTGGAATGCATTAGTCGTTAGTCTGGGACTTTGACCCCGACTCGTGTCCTCAGCCAACTTCGAACCTGCCGGACTTCCAATACTTGTTTGCTTTTCCGGAATATTTTCGTTTGAAAATAATGTCGCATTCTCTAACGATCTAATCTCGTTTTTATGATTAATTCTGAGTGTTCCTGTAATTTCGACTTCATATTTTCCTCCAGTGCCTGCATTCGCTTTAAAACTGCCAGCCTGTCTTCCTTATTCGCATGAGCCTGCTGGTCCCAATCTCGCCGGATCCTACTTTTTAAGCTATTTATTTTCTCCTCGTTCCTCTCCTGATTTTTCTCTAGCTCTTCACGTATCCGTTCCTGCGTTTTCACTAGTTGTTCTTCCAAATTATCCTGAGTTTTGACGAGCTGCTCCCCTACTTCTTGTCTTATGACCTCTTGTGTGTTTATTAGCTGGCCTTCCATCTCTTTTCTTATGATCTCTTGTGTTCTGCCTAATTGCTCCTCTAAATTTTCCCGCAAGTGTATCCGCTCGGTTTCAGCCTTAACTTCGACTTTATCTATTTCCTTTATTAATTCCAGCACGTTGTTATCTACCGAATTAATTTGCTGCTGTAGTTTCTCTTGGGTTTTCTTCACTCCCGCGGTGTTACTGACACATGCTGCCTCTATCTGCTTGAGTTTATCTGCCACCATCTCGTCAAATTGTACTAATTTGTTATCAAATTTCGCCTCCAATTTCTTCATTTCGCCTAACTGTTTGATGTTGTTTTCCGCAACCTCGCCTGCCAGTTTCTCTACTTTTTGAACGCTCTGATTAATATCATTCGTGATTTTTCCTAACTGTTCGGTTTGTGTTACCGCCTGTTGTGACAATTTGTGGTTTAGTTCATTGAATTGTTTGTCAGTGTCTAATTTCTGGACTTCTAACTGGACCGAAATGTTACCGCTCATATCAAGTAATTGTTTTTCACTATGCTCACGCTGAGCTTCTAATTGTTCTTTTAATTGTTCTTCCGTCTTTACGGACATTTGGATCGACATCTGTTCTAATTGTTCTTCCGTTTTCGCGGACATTTGGATCGACATCTGTTCTAACAATGCCTTAATTTCATCAACGATCGCCATTTCACACACACAAATATATTCAGAGAAAAACAGGGTTATGGGCTAAGGTTTCAGCCCTATACGCACATACATGTCACACATTTAAATATTACTGGCTCTAATTTAATGAAAATTTCAGTAACAAAATTTACTGAATACAATGACATTTATTCCCAAACAACAAAATAACCCCGAGTGATCTGCTTTTAAATTCCTAACCAACAGAATTTACGAAACACCAATTAACCGAAGTCAATTAAATGTCAAATATAAGGCAACATCTTCCTGCTTTGACTGAGTTCATTAATAATGCAAATTTCTAATTTTAATGTGGGCGCCAGAACAAGTTTATAACAAATACCAAATCAAATTCTAACCTTGTTCAATATTTCTAACTTTAGGAACTCAGTGATTTTACTAATGCACATGGCGGTACAACATCGCCTCCATTTACTGAATTTACATGTCCGCTTGACCTGGCATCATTTCTCAACGAAATAAATATGAGATCAGCGAAGCAACAACAACAACAATCCCCACTTGGGCAGCCATTTTTGTTTTATGAACCCTTGCAAAGAAGCATATGAGACTCAGATTCGGGGCGTAACAGGTCATATTCGTAAGTTGCTGTCAGGGCGCTTCATTAACTTGCAGGGTAACATATAACAAAATAACATGCAGGAAAGAGTGAAGCCAGGGTTAAAACAACTGAATTTAATAACAAATCACCATATTTACACATAAACAATTAACAACAAAAACTCCCAACTGACTCCCGCTTAATAAAATGCCAAAAACTTAGGCGATATCTCTGGAGAGATTAATTACCTGGACCAAGCGTCCTTAAATAAAAGATGCAAAAGTGACCATATAAGTGCGTACGCCGTTCTACATGCATCACGATGTGTACTTTGAATGCGTGATTCGTTATCATCCAGAATGACCCTTCAAACAACGAATCCGCATTTCCTAGAGCTAGACCGACACAAGGGAACACAACTACAATACTTAAATTAAACCGACACTTCCTAAATCTACTATAAACAAACACAAAATTTCCGTGTGAAATTGGACTTGAATTGCCGTAGCAACATTTACTGCCTAAAAACTTAGGACTTCTCATACAAATCAACACAAGTACATTAACACGTGACCAATAGAAAAATACTCAAATGACCGCTGTCAAAATTTACAAATACTCTACCACTACACCACACGGGTGTGACAAACAAAATTACATGAAATCGAGTCATCAACAAAGCAATAGGCAAACAGCCAACATTTACGTTAATCACAATATTCTTATCCATACAAGGTACAACAATCCGTTACACACATGGCGAACTCCCCAATTAATTATGGCTTAAAAATTAGCCATCACAATGAACAGGTTTGCTACATGAAAGCTTACAGGGTTCAGTCGGACAAATAAGACTGCCTATCAAAATAAGTCACAGGCAAACGGGCGGTTTGTGGAACTCTGCATGTCTGTCAACCCACGTGTCAATAACCTCGACCTCCCAGAACATGGGGTCGAACCTCGAAGAAATGTGCCCCAAAGCACAATAATACGTGTGTGTCAGAAAAACATATGGACAAGAATCAGCAGTCTCCCAAGAGCACTCTGTCTTTCCATCTAAAAATACAACAGCAGCAAAAATATATAAGGGCGGTAGGACAACTACCCCCTCCTCACGTAGAATCAACACACACAAGACACATCAACACACACTTAATCACACGTGTGGGTTGTGACAGACCCTGAAATAAAGACACAAATAATATCCACATGCTGGCGCCATCGTTCTATGCCGTGACTAGTCACCTGAAAAGGACCCAAGAAAAATCTGTCAAAATTAGAACGAAGGTGTTCTACAATTACTTTTAAGTTGGTGCACTCGGCTACCCTAACATGAATAATAACCTGTTCAGCAAAATGTTTTACAATCATTTCCTCCCATTCCTATTTCAAATATTAACGTTAATAAAGCACCATTTATCGAATGTAACGGGTTCCGCAATTGCAAGGATAAAAATCACGCACGCACGCCGCGTACATTACACATGACTCAAGAAAAAAAATCAAAATATCAACAAACACTTTGGCCACGCGCCAACGGACATTTAAACATATAGTGTCGGTACAAGAAAAACAGCTATAAAACAAGAAAGAAAAACATGACTATTTACAAAGTTCCCCGGCCAAATCTAACTACATAATTGAAATAATCCAATTTTAGTACATCACCGCTTCTGCATGTAGGACTAAGGACATCCTCCTCAACCCATTGCCCTATGGACAATTTAGCACTCCATAGTAGTCGTCTGCGTTGATTTCTTGAAGCTCATCCCAACTTCAAACCACGTGCTGATCATCTTGGTCTCGACTCCTTGGCAGAAAAGTTCAATGTTAAATATTTGCCTATCTATAATCGCTTGCAGGCTACTCAGTTCACCCACAATTGTCCTACTGCGATTAATAGCGAAGACTGGCCCTAATTATATCGCACATACGCACTATAAAAACACATATACAATACACACAATTTATGCATAAAATATACATCTCGAGTCCGCGCCACTGGCTCGTTAACAAGTTCAAAATCCTGGCTGCACTCGCAGACGCTATCTCGTCCGGTATTTCCGTCCCGTCTTGTGGACTTCGGTTCTGGTAAGCGCTAATTAGGGTGATACGATACTTCCCCCTTAAAGTTGAACTCGTCGTCTTTAAAAGAATGTTACAGTTTATCACGCGCTGGCGTGAAATATTTAGATCACACAACTTAGTTGATTTTAGAACAAAATGTATAATAGCTTTTAAAATTCGATACTGCAAACGCTGCGACTTTAGCTTCCCAGAGCTCAGAAAATAAATTAGCTTCACTGATTTTAGAGCGTAAAAATCACATTTTTGAACTGGCGTGGAGTATACCTCTGAAGGCTCCACACAATAAGACTTAGATAAATTCGAGCGTCAAAATCACACTTCAAACTGGCGTGGAGTATGCCTCTGAAGGCTCCACACGTTAAGTACTTAGATTGGCGTCAAAAATCACACTTCAAACTGGCGTGGAGTATGCCTCTGAAGGCTCCACAAGAATTGTACTCCGATAAATTCGAGCGTCAAAAATCACACTTCAAACTGGCGTGGAGTATGCCTCTGAAGGCTCCACACGTTAATTGTTTAGATTGGCGTCAGGCCAGACTATTTATGAGAAACTGACAAGGGCGGAGGAGTGGGGCAGAGTCGGATAAAAACTTCCAGAGTTTTTGTCTCACAAAGATGGGGCTAGTGTCATTCTTCTCCAAATAAATCCAACGTCTCAAATTACTCGAGCGGAGATTAATCCGTTCGGCGGTTCCTTAGATATACACTTCCGCGCGCTTTTTACTACTGACGCCGTCCACCTCGTGGTCACGGCTTGGTCTCTTGCGATTGGCTGATTCAATCGTATGTTCGTTGAGAGGACCTCGTGATTCTTCCTTTATGTCTCCAATTTTGGTACAGTAGTTGCACAATTTGGCCTTGAACTCGACTAATTCTGGCCGTCCCCCAGGAATAGCTACCAACTCAGCTTCTGTTGCAATCATTACGAAATGCTGGCCTCCCTAATATCCAAGTCGACTTCCTTATGTGCTGCCTGGGCCGTAGTAATAATAATAATAAATATGAATACTTATTTATCGAAGATCAATAAGGGTTCAATATAAAGCAGGCTTAACGTGGGCACAGTGTTCACTGGTTCAGTGAAACTCACAGATGTATAGCAGTAGGAGACAAAAAATACAATAAAAGTACTAATTTTAAAATGTTATTTATGACGAGCTAGTACTCTTATTTCTTGCCATTACTTGTGTGCACAATGGAATCCATGGCTTGTGTAGCATAGTATCACACTTCACGCAGTCAATACGATGCAGATGTTATACCACAAGTCCTAGTTACCTTGTTTCGACGAGTTGGGAAACAACTTTTATCGCAGGTAAGCATACAGACTCGTAAAACTATGAAGTGTGTGGAATTGTCCACAAGTTGTTATTGCAGGTTTCTTAAATTGATTATTAAACTAGGAGGAATTCATACGATATGCTCTTGGTTTTGAAGCTGCACCAGAACATGGCGGTAAGTAATTATTCTCAAGCTAGTAGTTTTAACGTCGCCTTAAATGTTCTGATTGGTCAGGTATGTGATGCAGCCTATAAGGCCCCATGTCTACTACATGCAAGTTGCGAGAATGGATCCTGGCATGCAGGAGGCCTGTGTATGTGTACTGACATATTGCAGAACCCCACCAGGGGATAATTCTGGCACCCTGGGATCTCAAACCGTTGCAATTATAGAAGACGTTAAACCATTGCTATCAATTTTCACGTTTTTCAGCCACAGGATCTCCTTTTTATGTCGACTATGCAGCTAGAAAACTAAGCAATCATACAGCTCCCCTCCCACTAAAATTAGACATCTTATCGATTATTCTAAATTATGTAGCAGATTCTAGGCAGGTGGCTAAAAGATTTTATGACAGCTATTTTTCAATGAGCGTTATTGCGCTTCAAGGGATTTGTCATTTAAAACCAGAGGTAATTTCATTACTCTATCCTTTTTGATGAACTGTTGTCTTTGGTGTCGTTTCTGAAGATTTAAAATTTCTCTAACAGTATTGTTTAGCGTTAAAGGGGCTGAAACTGTGTACTAGGGGGCGTAGAGTGTCGGAATGTGTGGGGGACGGACTACGGGGAGTGTCGCCTACAAGGGTGCGGGAGAAGCGATTACTGGAATTAAAGATGACGCTGGGGGAGTTTCCTGATGCTCAGCATCACTAATAAACACGGGGGTAGGGATGTTCTCAAACAGTTAATGAGGGTCAGACCACCTGTCTGAGTGCGAACCTGTTCGTACAGTGTGAGGTGAGAGCGCGCAGTCGCTGTGTAGAGTAGAATTGCTGAGTGGCGGTTGCAATACAAGGCTAATTACGAATTGCTTACCAAGAGTCTAGAAGCATGCACTTAAATAATACCACTGACTTAGCTAGGTCAGGATTTGGGGGTAGAAGGTCAGCATGCAAATAAAGAAAACTATGAGACCAATGAGGCTAGGATTGAAGTAGTTTAATAACTACTATGTGTGTGAAGTGTCCTGACTTCACTGTTCAGCTTTAGTGCTTATGGCTTCCAATATTAGACAAAGGCGTTAACAAATAATAATTGGGGGTGAGTGTAGGAATCAGTGTAAGGAATAATTGTGAGCACACTATACCTGTGTACGGCGTCCGCTGAAGGCGATGACAGCTAGGGTTCCTGCAGGATGAGACAAAGGTGCCTGAGGCGTGTGGTAATTTATAGTCCCAGCCACTGGGGATAGGCATGTCGCTGCATACCTGACACACTTATGTGGATAGTGGCTGGTGTTGGGAAATATTGGTGAAGCAGTGGGTTCGTGTTGTTCTTGGTTCCCCTGGATAATTAGGGTGTTGTTTAGAAATGGGGGCTGAAGGGGGTGTAGATGGTGGTCAGATAGTGTAGGCATTTGTAGACAATTATAGGTGTATGTAGGTATACCTCTTAAGGGCACTAGGTGTCCTTAAGGGTATAACAGTATCCTTCCTTATTTTCAAAAGTAAAAGCAGGAATTCTCTCGAATGCTTAGGTGCATCATTTTATCGTAAAGAGCAAAGAAGGTCAGGTTGCAGAATGTTGATATTAAAATCAAGGTGATCTATGATTAGTTATTTATGTACTGGTCAGTGTCGTGGTGAGGTGTGCCATAGCAATTGATGAGCCCAATGGGGCACTAGAGTGAAAATTGTTATGATAGTCAACTAAAGTAATCCTTAGAGGTACAGAACTCATACTACATGCATTAAATTATGTTATTTGTTGTATAAATTGTTTTATTGATATGAGTCGTTAACGACCCGGCGGGCAGATACCATGAAATGAAGTAGACTTTTTCTATTTCTATTTTTTGGGGGGCATTTTTCAGTTGATACATACAATAATTGCTCATTTGACACTTTTCACTAATGTTTTATTATAAAATGTGATTGAGCCTAAATTTGGTGATCCAAATGCTCTATTATTGCATACCACATACCATTCATAATAACAAGTTGTGACAAGATGTTTGTTTTTCTTCAAAAATGTATCTTTGCAATGGTTGGATTCTGTGTGATTAGCAACTTTCCAGGAAGTTAAGGAATTCAATCTTAAGCCATATGGAATTAAAAAAAACACTTATCGTGGAGCGCAATGCCACACTTTACACAGGCCTTTGTTGTCTTATTTTGACAAATAGCACACTGCCGTCGTGGTTGCTTCATGACAATGAGGTGTTCTGCCTTTTCCTTTCGTACTGACGTAGGTATCATCCGAGGAGTAGGTAGGAGGCGATTAGGTCCTGGAAGCGATCTTGGTGAACCATATTTCCTTAGTAGTGACGTTGAAACTTCTCTCCGGAACTTCAACATGTCTGATGAATAATCCAATGCTTTTGACAGTTGAAAGACATTGTTCTGTGCTACGTCAAACATCCAGAAGATTATAGGAATATACCACTTCTTTCCTCTGATTGCCATCGGGTAAGCGAAAATATTGCCATCCATCTGTTCAACACCCCCATGTAGGTGTTGTACTTTTTATCTACATTTGGTTGATCTACATCTATCTTACTCTTAGTAGCAGCAGAATAGCGTCTCACAGTTCCTAAGGGATGCAGGCCAAATTCACTGGAGAGGAGGGTAACTACACTATCGCCATGCCAGCGTACAGCACAAATCTTGTTTGCGTCATCCACATTGCAGTCATAAGAACCTCGCTCCAATTTTTTCATGTCTTTTTCATTCATTAGAGGACACTTATTGACACAGTTTACTGGGGCAATGCCAGTGAACTTGACGTCCTTGGATTGCAGTAATGAAATCAGTTGTGGTGAACTGAAGAAGTTGTCACAAAAGACAGATACGGGGGCACTGGGATAATAGTTTTGTATACTGTCAATCAATTGCAAAACCACTCTCTCGCCAAGACCAAAACCAAGATTGTATTCAAGAAGCTTACCTCTGCCTTGATACAGATAAAACTGAATACAATAACCCTGCTTAGTGGCTGCAACTCATGATTTAAACCCGAAGCGAATGGGATTCCCCCTAATGAACTGTTTGCAGCCATGTCTACCGAAATATGGGATCATGGCTTCATCAATACTCACTTGTTTCTGTATTGGTGCATATTTCAGGAACACATCGTTCAAATGATCAATAAGGGGCCTAATCTTTGCCATTTTATCGGTCTTATCACCATGTTCATTGTCGACTATATGCAGAAAGCGAAAGATTTCTTCAAACCTGTTGCGTCATATGAAGTCTGATACCTGTTTATTATGACAATCATCGCTTAGCTCCCAATACATACGTCTCCTAGGTAGGGGTGCATAGCCGCTTAGAAGTAGAACACCAATAAAGCAATAAATATCTTCACTGGATAAAGTGAAATAGTGGGCATTCTTTGATCCAGCATACACAATACTGTTTTTAACAAACTGCTCTATAATACCAGCATTCATGAATAGTTCAAAAAAGTCCACAGCATCACTTTCCGCCGTTAGTGTATGAACTGTTCTCGGCAGAGGAGGAACCCATTCAGTAACAGGCACAATGAATGTCTCACTATGAGTCCACTCTGATGTCACTCTCACACGTTTTGGTCTCGGAACAGAACCGTTTGTAGAAGTAATACCTGATGTACTTGGTCCTAAGTCTAGCTGGTCTCTCGATATTGCCTCTACAACATCAAGGGGTGGCATATCCGGCTGGCTATCATCATCTTCACATCTATTTATCACGAGATGGGCACCCGCACGTAACTGTTGTCGACTCAACTTGTCCGGATTAGTACAGTCTTCATCTTCTGAGTCACCGTCTGTATCATTTCCTTCTTCATCAGGTGCCTCAATAAATCCATCAATAGAGCCCACTGCGTCATCATCAGCCAGAGTATCAAGTTGCTCGAGTACCGTATTTCAAAAGTAGTCAAACTTCGCGAAGCCCTGAAAAACCACACGCAACCATGTAATATACAGCATAAACGAAAACATTGAAAAGTAACGAAGTGCTATGACATTTGCCCACCGGGTCGTTAACGACCCAGTCAAATTTTACAATCAATAAACGAATGGTTATGACTCAACAGAGAACATTTTCTATATAGATACCTAATATGAATATACTTTTATCCAAACCAATCATTGAACTATATATATCATTCCATTTGTGAACGATTTTTCATCAGTACTGCGAATGAGAGCATGCATCTATAAACAAATAAACCACACACACACATTGTTGTCATGAATGGCACCAAGACTTCGATGTACTAACAACAATGCGCAAGGAAATACTGTGGAGCATTATTGTAATAATTCAGACATTGTACGGAACAGGAGTGGGAGATATACGCCCATGGCTCGTTAATGACCCGGCGGGCATATATGGGTTAATGAGAGGTCACAGTATTTCTTGGGGGTCATTTTAAATATTATTGATCACAGGGAAGGTTACATTAGACCATCTGTTTTGTAGGCGTAAGCTATTACAAGATGCCTTACATCAAACGGGAAGTATGTTTCCAACTAACATGCTATTGAGCAGCGAGAGGTAAAAGAAAATTAAGACTCATGGAAAATACGAGCTCTATATATTTTGTGTGCAAATCCCTTGTTGATTTACAGAAGTACACCACAGTATTACTTTGTATAACTTACCCTATTTTTGGTTTAAGAAGTCTAGGTGATAGTGAACTGTTTAAGAGTGTAGAAACTGGCCGTTGGTCACTAAACAATGTAAATTGATACAGTAGCAGCTGTCAATTGGATTGTCTATGTCCTGGGCATTAATATATCGAATGCATTATACAATCGGATGCTCTTACAGCACTGTTAGATAATGAACATATTCACAAAACTTAAAATAACACCAAATGTTGGGAATAGTTTCATACTTTGAATGCATATAAAACAGCGGAAAAATTATTTAAAGCTTGGCCCATGATGACATTTGCAAATTATCTTCTATGATCTTGCATTGGTTACGTAGAACTGGTGGGTAAGTTTTAAATAACCATTACGCTGCCTGTGTAGTGGAGGAACATACTTCTGTCGACCAATCTAGCAAAGCCATCACCAATTGAATGTAAGGTATTTTAGGTGGGGAGTCATAGGAGTTGCAAAGGAGACCATTCTCCGAGACAGAAAAAATAAAACGGTATTAATCTAATATTAAATTTTACGCCATTAACAATCGATTGAGCGCCATCTCATTCGACTAAATGGCAGTAAAATGCAAAAGAAATAAATGTAGGACTTATTCTCAAACAATACACCGCAGTAGTAGTTATCAGGGTAGAAATGCTACAAATTATATTATCCTTCATCAGACATGGAAGCCTTTACATGCCACGGCTACACATTAGCTCACTTTTCTCACATACTTAAGTTGCCAGAGCCAAATTCACGATGTACCCCTTCTTATTCGCGATAATCAGAACGCAACGAATGTAAACATGAGACGCTCAGCTGTTCTCGCCTCCAGCAATCATACTTCGCGCGACACGCCCAGGGAGAGCGAGTGTAGATATGTTCCTAAACAGGGAGTGTACGAGACCGAGTGTGGATAGAGTGATTGAGTGCATAAGTGTACATGAGATTGTGGAGTGCGAGTGCAGAGTGTTCACCATTTGGCAAACAGCCCGAGTAAACGAACCGGGTCTGCACCTTTGGAAATGTCGCTATGTACACTCGCAACCGGTTCGTACACTTGCACTCGATCGTATTTGGAACACCACTCGCTGACGTCACTTCCAAGTGAGAGCGTGCAAGAGTGTACACCAAGGAGAATGTATGGCGTGTACACTTTGGCTATTTCGCAAACAGCTATAGTTTCATTCCGGCCGGAATAGAATTAAATTGCATGAATCTAATTTCACTCCGGCCGGAAAAGAATTACATTGTATGAATTTAATTTCACTCCGGCCGGAATAGAATTAAATGCGCGTTCGAATGTAAGTGTATGGATTTGATTTCACTCCGGCTGGAATAGAATTGAATGTTCGTTCAGAGTTTCATTCCGAGCAGAATATAGTTAAATAGTATGAATTTAATTTCACTCCGACCGGAATAGAATTAAATTGTATGGATGTCATTTCACTCCGGCTGGAATAGAATTAAATGTTCGTTCGAATATAAGGGTAAGGATTTAATTTCACTCCGGCTGGAATAAAATTAAATATTTGTTCAGTTTAATTCCAACAGCAATACAATTAAATTGTATGAATTTAATTTCACTCCGGCCGGAGTAGAATTAAATGCTCGTCCGAATTAAATTGTACTGATTTAATTTCACTCCGGCCGGAATAGAATTAAATGTTCGTTCAGAGTTTCAATCCGAGCGGAATAGAATTAAATTGTATGGATTTAATTTAACTCCGGCCTGAATAGAATTAAATTGTATGGATGTAATTTCACTCCGACCGGAATAGAATTAAATATTCGTTGGAATTATATTCCATGGATTTAATTTTACTCCGGCAGGAAAAAATTAAATGTTCATCCATAGTTTCATTCCGATAAGAATATAATTGAATTGTATGGATTACATTTCACTCCGGCCGGAATAGATCGAAATACTTTGTTCAGTGTTTCATTTCGAGAGGAACTGAATTAAATGTTTTATTCACAATTTAATTCCGAGAGGAATAGAATTAAAGCGTATGGATTTAATTTTATTCCCACCGGAGTGGAACTCAATGTTTTCTTCAGGTTTAATTCCGAGGAGAATTAAATTAAATTCTTTGGATTTAATTTTATTCCCTTCGGAACAAAATCGAGTGTTTCATTCAACATTTCATTCCGAGAGGAATCAAATGCAATGCAATGGTTTTAATTTCACTCCCTAAAGAATTGCATTGAATTCCATTCCGAGATTTATCCTGAGAGGAATAGAATTCAATATTGTATTCCCAATTTAATTCCTTGTCGGAGTGAAATTATATGTTCTACGACGGAATAGTGTTGAATTGGCTGGTTGAATTTAATTCCACTCCTGCTCCGGAGTGAAATACAAAATTTCGTTCACTCTACCATCCCTGGTTAAAAAAACACAACTTCACTGTCTTGGAAATTGTCAATCAAACTATAACAGCTTTTGAAAGTAAGAACATGGTGTCTCTGGTTTTATGTGATCTGAGTTAAGCTTCTGACTGCATTAATCATGAGGTTCTGTTGGCAAAACTTCAGATTTATGGTGTAAATAACCCCACACTGGAAGTAATGAAGTCATACTTAAGTAAAAGAAGCCAATCTGTCAATTAGGAATAGACACTCTCTACACAGGAAGATGTCATGACCGGTGTACCGCAGGGTTCGGTCCTCGGACCTTTTATCTTTAACGTCGCAGTTAATGATTCACCACAAAATGTTATATCACAATCAGTTGTATCTTGCGCATACGACACAACATTACTTTACGTGCATAGGAACATATTAAGTCTGAATGCGATGTCACAAGAAGCCCTTAGAACTGCAGTAAATTGGTTTTCATCCAATAAATTACTTTGCAATAAGGATAAAACACAACACCTTCTGTTAGGATTGTCTAATAATATAGATATGCAGTCAGTATATTCTTAGGCATTTATATCGATTCCAAATTAAACTGGGAAGTGCACGTCAATCATGTCTGGAAAAAGGTATCACGGGTTTCTTATCTCATGTGGAAATTGAGGGAATTAGTGACAACAGACTATCTGAGAATTGCATATTTTACACTTTCAGTCCCACATTTCTTATGGGCTGTTATTATGGAGTCACTCACAGTATGTCCATAATGTGTTGCTGATACAGAAGAAGATTGTTCGTGTTATGTGTAAAGCTGATTCTAGGGAGCACTGTTATCCCCTTTTTATTAGACTTAAAATATTAACAATTACAAATCTATATATTTTCATCTTGTTACTGTATGCATGGTGTCGAGTGGTGACCCGTTCTTAAATTCCCGTATTTCCCGAACGAAAATCGACCAATTCCCGTATATTTTAGATCGCTCTGAGACTAGAGTTCGCATTCTAAATGGCTGAAAAATGAATCTTAAAGCGCAAATGAAGTTTCTCTTGCGTACGGTAAGTGTAACTGCATAGCGACAGTATGTTGTTTCATGATGATACGATCTTAAAGCGCGAATCAAGTTTCTCTAACGTACGGTAAGTGTAACTGCATAGCGACAGTATGTTGTTTCATGATAAGGCGTCTAAACACGTACTAGAGACAAATGAAGTCCATCTGAATTGGTCATTATCCAGATCCAAGACTATCCAGATTACGACAAAGTATAAGTTGCGATCATGAAAGTCATGGGAATTATGTCATACACGAACGGTGCTGATCACATCCAATTGCGTACTGTACTCACGGCTTCCCCAAAGTCAGACCGCGCTCCACCGTAAAGTCGCGACCACAGAGTAGAAACTGCGAGAATTAAGTCAACCCGCTTGCGAGTGGTGCCGATACCTACTCGCCATAGTCGATCATACTCGACTGCGAACTAGCCACCTTCCACTTGGCTAGGCCAACGGGAATCTCGTCAAACGGCCGAGAGCAGCGTCGATTGCGTAACATCGTGATATTTATCCATGCCCGACCGCGAGAATAACGGGAAACTCGTCAAACGGACGGTGAGCGGTATGGATTTCATAACATTTTAATATTTCAGTCTCGAGGAGGCCGCGAGGATAATGGGAATCTCATCAAATGACAGAGAGCGGCGTCGATTGCGTAATATCGTGATATTTATACGTGCCTGACTGCGAGAACAAGGGAAGTCTTGTCAAACGGACCGCGAACGGCGCCAATGCGCAATATTTCTCCGTGTTTGACAGCGAGAACAACGGGAATCTCATCAAACGGACCGCGAACGGCGCCATTGCGTAACATCGCAATATTTCTCTGTGTCTGACCGCGAGAACAACGGGAATCTTGTCAAACGGACCACGAACGGCTCAGATTGCGTAACATCGCAATATTTATCGATATTCGACCGCGAGGATCAAGTGAAACCTGTCAAATGGCCGAGAGCTGTGTTGATTGTGTAACATCGCAATACAGTACCTTCTCGCATTGTTCCCCAGTACCCAGCCTCGACCTCGAAGCCGTAGGAACAGCAGAAATCTCGTTAAAGAGACGGACGGCGAAGTAGTATAATGGTTCCTACTTCTGCTGAATATTCTTCCCCATCACATTGAGCTTTGCAATGTACCCATAGACATAACAATAACTGGTCTCCTTGGTGAATAACAATGCAGGCTGAGTCCTGTCCGTCATTGTCTAGCAACGAGCGCGGCGCGAGTAGCTCAGCGCGGAAGGGGTACGGCCAGTGGTCGGCCAGGCAAAGCAGTCGCAACCTACGCTGCCGCGTAGTGACGTTGGCTGGACTCTCACCCCGCTTAGCGTTATAAAAGTGGCGGTGCGCAAAATGCGGATGGCGGCGCGACACATACCGTTCCCACGATCGTTTCTTACTCTGGCTGATAATAATCCGTGTCTTGGCACAAAATTTCATACACGCCTCCAAATTGCCAATTGGGGAAGAGTTTGCGACCAGGAGTCCCAGAAGAGGATGGAATGAACTCGTCGGTGGTAGGAAGAAGCACATTTGTGATGTTCTGTACCTCGTCGTCAACGCTCCGGCACCCAAAATTAACAAAAATCGCTAGTTTTGTAAACAACGGCCATTTTTCCCGTTAAGTACCCAACGATTGGGGAACTCCACCGGTTTCTGCTTTAGAAGAGTAAAGACCAATCAGGAAATGGTCACTGTCACAGAGGTCATCATGTACATACTAACCGAACAGGGGAACCAGCGCATGGCTACACACACTACGGATTGATGTGTGAGTATGTGCCGTGTGCTAAGCGAAATTAGGCGTCTTCCCCCATATTTAATAAGGATAAATCCGTCCCTTGAATTAAGCCCTCCACATCCGTTCCTCAGGGGGATGAAGATGGAGATCCCCTTTGCGGGTGATAGGCGTTGAAATCACCCATGATAGGGAAAGGGGCTGGAAGTTGATCTGCAAGATTGAAGACATCGTAAATATTAAGGGGGGTGGTTCGGTGGAAGGTACACGTTACAAACTGTCGTCATAACAGGCAAAGACATGCGAACTGCAATAGCTTCCAGAGGAGTATTTGACGGAAACTCTTCACTATAGCAGTCAGAGCGGACCAAAGTGCAAATGCCCCGTAAAGTCCGGTCGGTGTCTGGTCGCTCAATAGAGTATAGCCTGAAACCCCTCATCGTCGTCCGATGGTCAGGCTTCAGATTTGTATCCTGTAGACAGACTATACTTGCTGCGTATTGGGCGATGAGCTGATGTTGCTCAGCCAAATGCCTGTCATAACTATAACCATTACAATTACAAACTGCAAGTGCCATTATGTAGACTTTAAAACTAGGTTAAAGCAGCAAGCTACAACTTACCCTAATGTCGGATATCACCTACCACATTGGCCTCAACCCCAATAGAGGCCGTAGATTGGGTCGACGCAGCAGAAGATCTCTGGGACGCATTCCGGCAACAGGGGGACCTCCGTGGGGAGCACGCAGACTTGGGGACCGGAACGGCCCCAGGCGCATATGCATCCGCAGCTGGTGGGGCGGATGGCTTCCCCTTAGTAGGAGTAAGAGTGATGCGCTCTCCCTTCTTCCTGGCCTCTCGCACAGGTTTACACGGGCCAGGAGTCGACCCTGGTCGACGATGGCGCTTCCGCAAGCAGCGGAGTTGCTGTTTTTGTGTTTAAATCTGGAGAACCTCCACTGTAATTGGTAGTGTGTAGCAAAATTTGTAGGTAAAATTTGGCTAGATAGAAACGCTCTATCAAGTTCCAACGTTCGCCGCTAGGTGTTAGTGACAGCATCTGGTAGCCAAAGTTGGAACTACTTAAAATTGAACTTTTTGGGAGCCCTCAGGCGTTCAATCAAAAATATCGAGCTATAGCCATTAGCTGCAATTCATATATATTGAGAACCCAATGGATATTTTGTATGGCCACCATGTTAGAATCTTTTATATGTAAGGCATGGAATTATATACCTGGAGTATAAGAGGAAAACTATAGAAAAATACTTGCAGGGTTCAAATCAATCTCTTCTCAGTTATTCTCATAAGGCTGGGTAAATTCTACTTCAGTCCTTAGATCAGATTTAAAGAAATGAATCAAGGACCTTTGAGATAAGAATCTCAATACATACTTCTAGATCATGCAAAGTGGCACTGGAAAACACATTGCGTCTCTTTGCTTCCAGTGTTACCCGCAGCTGCTGTAATAATTTCCTGCAACAGGTAGCACAGATCGACGGGGACCACTGCTCATTTGGTAGAAGTGATATTTCACATGGGAAGTCCCATCCCAGTTTATCTACCATGCAACCACCAAAGTTTTGGTCCCTTTAAGAAGGCCCACATAGCATGTGCAACAGGCAGGTATTGACTGTCAAAACAGACTGGGAAATAAAACCAAAGACATGTTCAGAAAAGATATAATTTAAGTGGAGTATCCTAATGCCTTGATCTATTAAACCAAACTTTGTTCACTAATTGTAATACTCTACTAGCTATTGAAGGGCATGAGTCAAAACTTTATACTGTCTCTACGATATACCACAAATGTGTTTTGTCTTGTTAATATAATGGCCTTGTTTTTTTTTAAGGAAAGTAGCCAGTTTAGTTCAATAACTTTTCGAACCACAGTTTAGATATAGTTACTTGTTTCATTAGACTGTGATGTGTGAGGGTGCATGTGAGTGTGCCTGGTGACAGGCTGTTTTAGTGGTAGTATTTTGTTGTTGGTGGATCTTTGGTATTTTTTCGTTGGTAGAATTTTGGTATTTAATTGTTAGTAGAAGGTTAGTATTTTTGTTAGTATAATTGCTCTATTACTTATTCTGAAAGGGAGTATGAGCCTTTCAGAATAAATCAATTCTTTACTTGTCTTATAGACGGTTAAGATATTGATAATATAAGCCAACTAATGGCTGCACTGCGTTCTGCTGCACGGCTGAAAGCAACGAGAAACTACTGCCGTAATGCTCTTCCCGAGGATATGCACCTCTCCATACATAATTACATGTGATGGCCTCCTCCCTTGTAAAATTCCAATCCGGAGGTAAACTAGTCCCCCGTTCGGATCTCCGGGAGGGGACTACTCGAGAGGGTGTCAACATCACAGAAGTGACAAAGAGGAAATCTGACATTCTACGGATCGGAGCGTGAAATGTTAGAAGTCTGCTGGGAAGTGGAAGGTTAGAAAACTTAGAAAGAGAAATGGATAGGTTGAGGTTGGGATTAGTGAAATGCGCTGGCAGGAAGAACAGGACTTTAGGTCAGGAGACTATAGGGTCATTAGCACTAAATCATACAATGGCCAAGCAGGGGTTGGTCTCATATTGAGTAGGAAACTTGGACAGCGGGTGGAATATTATGAGCAATATAGTGAATGGATTATTGTAGCTAAAATCAATACAAAACCTACGTGCACCACAGTGCTACACGTCTATATGCCTACCAGTCAAGCTGATGATGAAGATGTTGAAAAGGTCTACGAAGAAATAGATCAAATTCAGAGGTACATCAAGGGTGACGAAAATTTTATAGTAATGGGAGATTGGAATGCTGTGGTAGGAAAAGGAAGAGGAGGGAAGATAGAAGATTTCGGATTAGATGAAAGGAATGATCGAGGAAGCAGGCTGATGGAATTCTGCACAGAGCATGAGTTAGTCATAGCTAACACCTTATTCAATAACCACAATAGAAGAATATACACATGGATGAGACCAGGAGACACAGGGCATTACCAAATCGACTTCACTATGGTTTTGAAACCAGATTTTAGACTGTAAAACATATCCCGGTGCCGACATAAACTCTGACCACAATCTGGTTGTTATGAAATGCAGATTAAACTTGATGAAATTGAAGAAAAGTCAGAAGCCAAAAGGGTGAGCAATAGACAGACTGAAAGAGAAGGATGTAAACAATAGATTCAAGAAGAGTATAGAGGAAGGACTAATGAAAAATCCTAAACAAACTTCAATTGCAGACGAATGGGCACTTTTGAAGAATGAAATAACAAAAAAAAAAAAATCCACAGAAGAAAACATTGGTAGGAAAGAAAGAATAAGTAGAAAACCGTGGATCACTCAGGATATACTAGAATTGATGGATGAAAGGTGGAAGCACAAGCATGTAAGATATGAAAAGGGGTAAGCAGAATACAGATGTCTGAGAAATGAGGTTAACAAGAAGTGCAAGGAAGCAAAAGAAGAATGGTTGAAAGAGAAATGTTCAGGTATAGAAAATTGTCTGAAATTAGGAAAAGTTGACATAGCTTATCGAAGGATTAAGAATACTTTTGGGGAAAAGAAGACTAAGTGCTGTAATATTAAGGACACGAACGGAAAGCCTCTAACACACGGGTCGGCAACACGTCGATCTCGATCTTCCGGTAGATCGCGAGTGCTTATTTAGTAGATCGCGTGAGTACTGAGAGTGCAGGAGAAAAATTATTGAATAAAATGGACAATTGTTTTACTTAGCAGAGAAAATGCGTGTTTGTTCGAAACAAGTTTGTAGAACTAGTAGCAACATGTACCTTGAACCTCAGATTGTTTTTCTACGAGCGGCTAGGTACAGAGCTGATCCACTGTTTGATTGGCTAGGGGCTGCTGGGTTCTTATTGGTTGTTGGTGGAACATTTCTATATGCCTTGGATTTTAAGCTGCTTCTTGCTTTTTGTTCCGAAGCGGTGAAGCGCTCAACGGCGCTTTATGCAGCCAGCAACCAGTAAGAAAGGCGCCTTGGATTATTGGTCAAAATGGCGTCGCATTCGCTTGCTCTGAAGCTGCTGGCGTGCCGTTTAAAATTCTAGGAAGGCAGATTTTGAGTTTGTGGCTGTAGTTATATGTGTACATGTGATTTTATATTGATTGATAAAGTGATTACCTTTAGCCAGAACATTACATCTAGGAGATTTGTGTGTGAGAATGTTTTGGGGTGTTTTGATGAGGTTTTGGCATTACGTAGGTAGATTTTTACTCGACATTTTTAACTTCTTTTAGTTGGATATAATATGTAACACGCGGAAGTTGCCTTCATTTACAGAAGTAGTTGCTACCTTGTGCTATTGCATATTAAAATGCATAGTTCGTAATACCGTTGGGTATATGGAAATGTGCTACCGTACCTCGAGCGGCCTACTGCATGCTTTAGATACCGTAATTATCATGTGAAATTTCGCAGTAGAAACCTTCAAAAACGTACGTTGGTTTCTGTAGAAAATCATTCTTATTGGTCTAGGGCTCTCTCCTACAATATTAAAACACGTGGTATATCACAATTACTACGTTTACATGGCGAACTCAAATCGATTTGAATACGATCCTGTTTTCAGTACGCTGCCCGTTTACATGAGCAGTTTGTTCGTATTGAAATCTATTTCAATACGGTATATAATTTATGGTGGCCAACCTGCTGTTATGTTGGCTAACTCGTATTAAACAGCAAAATAAAAGACCCGTACCGTAGTTATCATATTTCTAGTGCATGAGACAGGACCCTGACTTTCACAGTTTCACTGGACGTGTTAGGCTGTAACCTTTGATCTGGACGCGTTAGCCTGTAACCATTGGATTGGACAAAACGAAGGTTAGAATTGTCGAGTGTAGGTGCAGCCTGTGGCCGCGGGAAGCTAACGGGGCGCTCACAGTTTCACTGGACGCGTTAGGCTGTAACAATTGTCAAAACCATTCATCTGGACACGTTGGGCTGTAATCATTGTCAAAAACCATTGGATTGGACAAAACGAAGGTCAGAATGGTCGGGTGTAGGTGCGTCTTATGGCCGCAAGAAGCTAGCGGGGCACTCACAGTTCCACTGGACGTGTTGGGCTGTAACCATTGTCAAAACCATTCATCTGGACGCGTTGGGCTGTAACCATTGCCAAAAACCATTGGCTTGGACAAAATGAAGGTCAGAATGGTGGGGGTGGGCATGATTGACAAAAAGAACATTGATCTGGTACTGGACGAAAGACCACATATACAATTAGTACCGTATGTGTGGGGTTGGCAATACTGTACTGTTGTAACGCCGATAATGGCAGACACAGCTAAGTCATAAGTCGTGTTATAATTTGGGATGGCGGGTGGGTTATAGACAGCTGAGGAGTGAACTACATCATTCCCAGATCAATTTTGAATCATTTGAAAAGATATTTGTTGCAAATTTCAGAAGTTTTTCCCCCCTGGGTTCGTGTCTCCTGCACTGTTACCATTGTCATCCGACGTTTCTTTGACGGGTTGTTTGTAAACATGAAAAATGGATGCGCCGAAGATTTTGAAGTTTGTTCTTACAAAGTTTATGGGTAACAGTCGTCCCTTATAATTACTGAAGCTTTTAGAGACGCCGGGCTGCCAGAATGTTGCCCCCAAATGCGATCTGTACCGTAACGTGCCAGTAAATCTACTGACACGGCTCCCTCGCATTTAGGCCTAAGCACCCTGACTTCGCCAGGATTCGATCCTGCTACCTTGGTAAAAGCAGGTGAGAAAGTTACTGCTGCGCCACTCGGCCAGTCTGTGTTCAATTTATTCAAATGGAAAAAGGAACGGATTAATCGGCAAAGAAAGACGGTGTATTTTCACTTTTTCTGTTGACCACATTTTACCTATGGATACACCAGACATTAAAAGTAAAACAGACAAAAATACATTAACGCTAAAAACGCGTGCAAACAAACTACGCTTATCAACCACGAAAAAAACAGACAGTAACGAAGAATATGGGCAGGAAGTAAAAGAAGAGATTCGAGTCAGGCGACAGACGAAAGTAGGCCTAAATTAGTTAATAATTGTAACTCAAGAGCACGCAGAATCGCTTTCAGTACGATCCGCGTTTACATGTTTACCTGTTTGGATACGATCCGATCCCACAATTTTACCGTATCAATCAATACGAACCGAGTCCCCTTTTACATGACTGTATTGAATACGGTAAGTGTACTCAAATCGATTTGAGTTCGCTATGTAAACTCGGTTAGTATCATGGTGTATAGAATAATATAAAATGTTCTCTGCGTTACAAGTAGCCTACCGGTAAATCTGACCAAAATGTGTTGTAGGCTAGGTAGAGCATTTCGCCGAGGGTGGGAGCTAAGGGAAATGCATTACTCAAAACGTTAGAGCAATACATCATGTTAGCAAGGCATGTTACGCATACCATAAGCTAGAGTGAAATCCAGCAAGTTTGCCTACACATTTGTTAAAGAATGAGGAAAATTGCCATAACCTTCCTGATTAATGCAGTTATCAAAATTCTTTTAGGAGGGCTATGGGCACTTAGATGTGATGTTCTGCTATTGGCAACTCAAACTAACACTTGGGGCGCTGCGGTCGGTCTGGATAAGTAGGGTAAAAATACTCAATAACATGCGTTTGATATGGAACACTTTTTTTTTCCGGTTATAATCAGTAAATGTTGTCTCTAAAATAATGACAGTGTTATTTTCAATTGTATATATGTATTAATGTGCGATACACGTGATCTAATTTGTATGTTCCACTGGATTTTATGTGTCAATTGCATATTATCAAGTATCGGTTGTCTGCTGGTATTTGTTTTTGTGCAGTTCGGGTCATGGCGCTGTTACGTTTAAAAGCTATATTTGAGTTTGCTCACTGTACCATAGACTCTAGAAATTATTTGTTGCTTGGTAGGGCGAAGGGATGAGTTTAACTTGTATTAAAATTCGGGTTAGACAGGAATTACTTGATTTGGATGGTAGGTATTAACCCTGCGGAGTCAAAATTAGGCCTATATGACTCGTAGTGGAATAGCTCGGATATCGCAGAGCGCGGTGATGGCGGTTGGTAGGGTTATTGGAAATGAACTAGGGAGCGGAGGATACCTGACTGATGAAGCTTGGCTGTCTTCCCTCGGCTGGTTTAGGCTTGGCTGTCTTGGTACGGCTTGGCTCGGCGAGACTGTGCTTGGCTGTCTAGGTGCGGCTTGGCTAGGCGTAAGTGAACAACCCGTCCTGTCGTCACTGAGTGTAGTGGTGAGTGGTCCAACCCGCTCTTGTTGCCCGTCGGCTATTGCTATTCGGACAGACCACTTCATTCCCTGCATGTGATGAAAACGTATATCAGCAGCCCTCTTATACATCGACTTACAGCCGTAAACTGAGCAATATACTTTCCTTTTACTCATTTTGCACTCTTATCAACGAGTAAAACTTATAACTTATGTATAAACACGAAGAATTTACCATGATCTGCTCACCAATACAAGAAACCATATACAAACAGTCACCACGTGACAAATGTACCCTACTTGGTAAGTTTCTCATTTTTACTGCTAGATGTCATATCAGATAGCTGGAGTTGCCAATATAATTGAGTACCCTAATCAAGTTCCATACTCATAATGCTCCTTGAGAATAAGGTTCATTGTAACCAAAATCTTTCCCCATGTCAAGACACAGAATCAAACTCTGTGGAGGGTTTGTTTGAGTTTCAGTGGTTTGAAATAGGGCAAATACCATCAATGTGATTCTTGTTCATATTGTTGGATATTAGAGTTTTGAAATTGAACAGCTCATGGTAAATAAATGGAATCACATGTCACTATTAATACAGTGCTGCAACAATTGTGTGTATATATAGATATTAATATATGATTTACAATGATAAAAAAAGGATGCCCCAATAAAGAAGAATTATGTTCCTAACATTGTCCAGATATCCTTCTGTTCCCTCTTTCCCGTTTTAAGCCGGTATAAATTACGTTCACAATGGAATATCCATCTCATATGGGTACAATCGTGTTGAAAGACTGAAAAGCATCAAACTATTGCATTAAGAAACTGCTGTACTCTGGGAGATTGGTATTGACATTCTGACTTTATTCTCTATTACATCAAATAACTACTAACATTTGCTATCCTAAAAGGGAGAAACAAAAAAATTACTTTTGGACTTTCCACTTTTGCACTAAACCACTCATATTAAAGCACAACTTTGCTGTGGGAACTAGAGCTCCCTAGGTTTTATCTAAAACCCAAATAAATTGTAAATACCATTTTAAAACATACATACATTTTCATTTGAGACTGTTTCGAAACATGTACCTGTAATGTAATAAAAACATGAAACGAAAGGTTTTGACTAGGCAGACTGTTAAGTTAAAACCCTCATGATAAATGAATAAGGACCATGGTGGTCGAGAGCGCTAACGCCCTACCTTGTGACTCGCTGGCATCGGGAGAGCGTAGGTTCAAATCCCACCTCAGCCGTCCTGAAAATAGTTTTCGTGGTTTCCCATTTTCACCACCAGGCAAATGGTGGGACGGTTCCTTTCGATAGGTCCCCGGCCTATTTCCTTCCAATATACCTTCCCTGACCCGTCCTGAAAAGAAAAGTTCATGGCCATTGGCTGCGTTAATAAAAAAATAATAAGGAAAAATAATGGCTTGTAGACTTAGAAAAGATTTTTGATAGTGTTGATTGGAGTAAATTGTACGACATTTTGAAAAGCATTGGCATAAAGTACAGGGATAGGAGGGTGATCTACAATCTATACAGAAACCAGACGGCAGCTATGCAAGTTGAAGGGCATGATGGAGTCAGTAATGTCAACCCAAGCGAATAAATTATTGTTAACGGTTATCACTGTTGAAAGCTGGCTAAACCTTTTACTAAATTCTGCGACTAGCATTTCAAGGCAGTATTCAGAAAGATGTAAGGTAAGGCTGCAATTTATCACCCATACTTTTCAATGAAGGAATTCAGAGAAAATTTTTAAGTAGGAGTAAAGATTCGAGGAGAAAATTTCAACTTTGAGATTTGCTGATGACATTGTCATGTTAGCCGATTCACCAGAGGATTTGAATGAGATTTTAAATGGAATGCACTCCATCTTGAGGAAAGAATTCATGATGAAAATCAACAAATGTGATATATGATACAAGAATAGCAGCCAATGACCATAAGCTGGGCATGTTTGATTGAACGTCCGAGAGCTCCCAACAAGTTCAATTTCAAGTAGTTCCAACTTTCGCTACCAGATGATACTGTCACTAACACTAGCGGCGAACGTTGGAACTTGATAGACCGTTTCCTAACCAGCCAAATATAGCCTACAAAGTTTGCTACACACCACTAATTGCAGTGATAGGTTCTTTCAGATGGCATGGGCCCGCCGGCTTTACTTCCCCTCCGAAGAAAGGCATAGTTCTAAAAGAACAATTTGTGTGTTCCTGGATTTAAGTAAGGCTTTTGACACCGTAGACCACAATATGCTCATTAGAAAACCTGAAAAGGAAGGTATTCGTGGTACTCCTCAAGAACTAATAAAAAGCTTTCTTTTTAACAGAATACAAAAGGTGCGAATCAAAGATACTCTAAGTAGACGTGCTGAAGTAAAAATTGGAATACACCAAGGAAGAGCTTTAGGTCCTATTCTTTTTCTGTTATATATTAACGATTTGTGTGAGCTGAACTGTAATGCGATGATTACCTCATATGCTGATGACACTGCCGTCACAGTCACAGGAACAACTTGGGAGGACACTTTTAATAGAATTCAAGAAACCCTTGCTACAGTCCAAAAATGGCTAAGAAACCACCTCCTTACCTTAAATGAAACCAAAACACAATACCTATGCTTCTCACACAACAAAACATTACAACCCACAGACAATTTAACACTAGAGATCCACACACCAATTAGTATTAATGGTGAAAGATGCACTGCTATACCCTACAGAAGTCAATGAATGCTACATATTGAGGGATTATTATAGATAGTCATTTAAAATGGAACATGCATGCATCAAAATTGGCCAATAAACTTCAAAAGTTAATTTACATATTTTACCGAATCAGAAATATCCTTTGAGCAAAAGTCTTGAGAACTGTATATTTTGCCTTAGTCCAGTCATAACTACAATATTGAATAAATGGTTGGGATGGAATACTTGATTCACATTTGGCTCAGAATCTCATTCTAAAAGTTATGTACAAAAAGTCACCAACTTTTCCAACATTTGAACTGTATCAACAAAGCATGGTGCTTAACATACGACAGTTATTTGTTCAGTCATCAATCATATCTATACATAAAAATATGAAGCTCTTCTCAAATGGACAGGAACTCAAAATGTGCACTAGACTTCAAGACAGAACTGGAATAAATAACCCTCGTCGAAACACACTACCTGTCCAAAGGAATAGAAGTTGTCTTAGCACTAGGATATACAATATATTGTCAGTAAATGTGACAAATAACACCCTTAATATACTGAAGAAAGGGCTTTTTACATGGCTCCTTAATAACTTTGATAAAGTAAATGAACTTATAAATTTTCACTAACATATTTAAACCAACTCAGTCACAAATAAGTGATGTATCATCTTCTTTTATTTTTAGTGTCCTCATAATAAACTTTTCTTACTATTATCAATCAAATACTATGTTGCAAATAAATTAAGATACTGTATTCATGAAACCCACGCACAAGTTTATCTTAAGTGGGATTCACGCTTTATTTTGATGCATCTGTATATGTACATGTTTTCTGTCAGTGAATAAAAATGTTTTCTCATAAAAAAAAAAAAAGAATTTAATGCCCTTAAATAATCCGACGACTGTAGGCCGGGTTTGAACCCGCCATCTTGGGTATAGCAATTCAGCATGCTACCGACTGTGCCACCAAAGCTACAAAATGTAAAACAAAAGTAATGGAATGCAGCCGTAAGAAATCAGAAACACCTATTGACATCAAATAAAGGCAGATGGAAAAGCTAAAGGAAGTAAGGAGCAAAATAAGCAGTGATGGACGAAGCAAAGAGTGTATAGAAAGTAGGCTGGCACAGGCAAGGGAAGAATTTCTGCAGAAAAGCAATGTGTTGACATCAAATATAGATATAGATATTTGAAATACATTTCTTAAAGCCTTTGTCTGGAGTGTGGCACTGTGTGGAAGTAAAACTTGGACTGTTGATGCAGGAGAACAGAAGCATTTCAAATGCGGTAGTGCAGGAAAATGATTAAACTCAAATGAGTAGATGGAGTAAGAAGACGAGCGGAAGAGCGCTAATAAAGATAAGAGATAGGTTGATAGGGCATATACAGTACAGTACTAAGACAACCAGGATTGACAATTCTTTTTTTATGGGAGGAAGGGTAGAGGTCAAGAATTGTAGAGGTAGACCAAGGTTACAATACAAATCATATTATTGCATCACATGTGGTACGGTAGCTATGTGTAGATGAAACGATTAGCTACATCAAACCAGTCTAAGCCTGAAGACTCGAGCAGTAACATGGAAATACTCACAGTACAGGCTTTCAAGATGGGAGTGCCCCTGCGCCAGCATTTGTTGGTCATAGCAGCAGGAGCCTTGCGGGATGAGGAGAGTAAAACAGCGATGATGGAGTATAATCTCCACATAAGTCAAGTAGCATTGAACATGCTGCTTGTGTTACTTAGAACTTATAATGTGATTTGTTAACAAAATGCAAAGCCAACTCCGTAGAGGCCATGGAGGCCCTGGGAGCAGTGGAAGGTAGAGGCTTCCACTCTTTGGGACATTGGCAGTAGATGGGATGTAGTTGTCAGCTCCATGCCCGGCCGTCTTTGCTCCCAGGAATTACCCTGGTACTTATTTCTGGTGTAGGCTCGCTTTAACAGCCAACAATAGACTTATTTAAATATTCATACAGCTACACCCCAATTACCAGCTTTTGAGGACCCCTACAGTAGTACAACACTAAAATACTTCCGACATGATTGGTTCTAGGGCCTTAAAAAGTGGTTTTCAGTTCCTTTTGTCTGTTATTTATACAAATTAACACTGTTTCACCAAACTGGACCAAAGTGTACATCCTGAGTTTTGTTTCTTGATTTATGAGGCTCAAAATGACCCTAGGTTGGTCCTTCTATGACAATTCAATATTTAGGGAATGGAGAGGGCTGTCCAAATTTCAAGTAGACACAGGTCCAAAAGGTAAGTACAAAAAATTATGTTTAGGTCATTGAAACGATGTGGACTTGTTCCAGAGGGGCTAAATCCAGGAAATGGAGGGAGATGTCCAAATTTCATGTTGACAGTGTTACCAGCAGAGTTCCAAAAGGTAAGTATGTAAAATTTGGTTCAGTTCGGTGAAACAGTTTAGACTTGTACCAAAGAGCCTAAACACAATGTGTATAGGTAGATATGAATGAAAATCCACAGCCTGCTTCCAGTCTCCGACCGGGTCAGGAATGGAATGAATGAAGCCCCCATCTAGCGGCGAGGATATGAATTGTGCCGGCTGCCGAGGCCTGACGCACTCCTCTGGGGCAATGATTGAATGAATGACAGATGAAATGATAGTGGAGAGCGTTGCTGGAATGAAATTTTGACAGGGAAAACCGGAGTACCCGGAGAAAAACCTGTCTGCCTCCGTTTTGTCCAGCACAAATCTCACATGGAGTGACCGGGATTTGAACCATGGACCCAGCGGTGAGAGGCCGGCGTGCTGCCGCCTAAGCCACGGAGGCATTGTATAGGTAGATATACAGTATATAATACACACACTCAAGTATATGGGGTTGAAATGACCATGATCTTCAAGCCCCTAATTGAAAGAACAACAATGTAGGATTTTTGCAGCCATGGGAGAACGTGAACTTCAGTACGAACGGATTGCTGCCATGGAAAATCCATCAGAAAATGAAAGGCTGGAGGACAAGAACTGTACAGATCGGTCAAGGTTTGATATGTTAAACAGCCTTTGATGTGGAATGTGGAGATAATACAAAACAAAAGTTTGGTGCTTTTCAGTCGGTCAACACGATTGTACCCAAAAAGAGCTGGGTTATGTCCTAATCCTGAAATAAATTACATCAGATTAATAAATACACTAGGATGACCAGTTTCGATCGTCAAGCGATCATCATCAGATCCAGTTGCATTAGCATACACTGACAGTTGCATTACCAATACTGCAACTAAATAATTGTACATATTGTAAATATTTTTCACCTGTATTCTCAAACATAGATGTTATAGCCTAAGTGTAATGGATCTGATGATGATCACTTGACGATCAAAACTGGTCATCCAAGTGTATTTATTAATCTCATGTAATTTATTTCAGGATTAGGGCATAACCCAGCTCTTTTTGGGTACATTCGTGTTGACCGATTGAAAAGCACCAAACTTTTGTTTACTTAGGCAACACTGAAAAATGGCTTCAAACCCCACTATAGAGATAATACTATAACATGCTTCTGGTGGAAAAATATTCTCCACAATCAAAAACTCCTTAATAATTTTGCCTATGTCACCTGCTCCAATAAAATATTTTCCACTCTTTGATTCCCAAAAAAAATTCCAACCCGGAGGTAAACTAGATCACCGGGTAGTGACAAAGAGGGAATCTAACATTCTATGGATGGGAATGTGGAACGTTCTAAGCCTGATGGACAATGGAAGGTTTCAAAGGGAAATAGAGAGATTGAGGTTGGAATAGGGAAATGTGCTGGCAAGAAGAACAGAACTTTTGTTCAGGAGACTATAGGATCATTAGCACTAAATCAAACTATGGTTATGCAGGGGTAGGTCTCATACTGACTAGGAAACTTGGTCAGTGGGTGGAATATTATGAGCAATACAGTGAATTGCTTATTGTAGCTAAAATCAATACATCTACTTGCCCCACAGTAGTGCAAGTCTATATGCCTACCAGTGAAGCAGATGATGAAAACGTTGAAAAGTTTTATGAAGAATCAGATGGAATTCTGAGGTATGTCAAGGTTGATGGAAATGTAATAATAATGGGAGATTGTAAGCTTCCGTGGCTTAGGCAACAGCACGCCAGGCCTCTCATCGCTGGGTCCGTGGTTCAAATCCTGGTCACTCCATGTGAGATTTGTGCTGGACAAAGCGGAGGCAGACAGGTTTTTCTCCGGGTACTCCGGTTTTCCCTGTCACAAATTTCATTCCAGCAACACTCTCCACTATCATTTCATTCATCTATCATTCATTTAATCATTGCCCCGGGGGAGTGCGACAGGCTTCGGCAGTCGGCACAGTTCATATCCTCGCCGCTAGATGGGAGCTTCATTCATTCCATTCCCTGACCCGGTCGGTCGACTGCAAGCAGGCTGTGGATTTTCATTTTCAATGGGAGATTGTAATGCTGTGGTAAAATAAAAATTTAAAAAAAGTTGAGAAGGGAAGATAGAAGGAGAATTCGGATTGGGTGAAAAGAACGATTGAGGGAGCAGGCTGATAGAATTCTGCAGTGAGCACAAGTTAGTTATAGCTATCACATTATTCAACAACCACAACTGGAGAATATACACATGGATGAGGGGAAATTAGGAGATATAAGACATTTCCAAATCGACTTCATGAAAAGTAAAAAACCATAAAGGTGGGCAGTAGACAAACAAAAAGAGGACGTGAACAAAAGACTCAGAGGGATTATTCGGGAAGGACTAATATGAAGAACCCTGAACAAACATCTAATGTAGAGGACTGGACACTTCAAATCAAAATCACTTTATTTGCAATGAGGTGTCAACCTCGGTGGAAAATGAGGTACGGTACATAATTTACAAACACTACTCAATATTAAAAGAATACAGTAACTTAATGTACTATTCACACATTGATTGAACTCCCCTAATACAACTGCTGCAGGAATTACATAGCACGTGTTTCTAGGAATACAGCACTAAGTGATATCACCAGGGAGGGAAGTGAGGCGGTATGCGCCGGTATAGAATACCGGCTCTGCTTTCAAAGGCCCAATGGCATACCGTCACTGCTTTCAATGTCAAATAGCATACCGCCACTGAAAACCAATGGATCTTAAATTTGTTTGCGCCGTAGGAATTAATATAATTACCTTACATGATCATTCATCCACTGGTACCAAGCTACCTTCAGCGATAAGCATTCGCCTGTAGACATCGCCAATATAGAACCGTGCGTTCCTTTTAAAAGCGAACCCGTAAAGCGCTTCAGCATCGCTGCAGTTAACTAGAGTGGAAAAAAAGAACGGCCATGGCCGTCCATGCAGCAAAACTCATAAAGCGAGATCTTATACGGATGCTAATTATATGTCAGTAACAAACAAACAAAAATTAATTTAGTTCCCCACTTCACTCATTTAATTGTATTTATCTATATAGCCTAAATAATAATTCACACATATATTCTTTAAGTGAAAATTAAATTTATTACTTAAGCATGATGCAATTTTGAGTGAATAGAACAATTTCCTGCATATCCCATTACGTTGTAAGGGAGGGGTATGCTTTTTTGATGTTGAGATATGACAGGGAATATATCTTTGGATAGCATACCGCCTCTGTTTTTTTCCCACTTCCTTCACTTGATATCACTTCTTTCTTTTACCTGATTTTGTCTACTCTGCTCTTGAATATCTGGACTGATTTTGGGAAGGGATCAAACACCGCCCTTGGTAAATTGTTCCATTTCTTCACACCCTTCCCAATGAATGAAAATTTACCCCAATCGCTTCTGCTAAAGTGCCATCCAATTTTGAATTTGTGGTCTGCCCTGCCAATATAATTTCTTTCCAATTGTAGCCTCTCACGGATTTCCCCCCATGCTTCCTCTCCTGTATACGCTCTATATAACCCTACAAGTCTGTTTTTCTCCCTTCTCTTACTTAATGTTTCCCACCCAAGCTTCTCTAACATATCTGATATGCTGCTTCTTCTCCTAAAATCCCCTATCACAAATCTTGCTGCTTTCCTTTGCACACACTCAATTTCTTTTATTAGGTATTCCTGGTGCGGATCCCATACACTGTGTGCATATTCCAATATTGGACGAACCAAACTTAGGTAACTTTTCTCTTTTATTTCTTTGTTGCATCCTTTAAGAAGTCTCATAATGACATGCAACGATCTGTTTGTTTTCCCAACAATGTCTCCAACATGACCCTTCCAGTGCAATTTACTATCAAATCTCACACCTAAGTATTTGCACTTGTCATCTTTTGGTACGATTACCCCATCCAATGTATATTGAAATTCAGTTTTTAATCTCTTGTTTGTGAATATCGTGACAGTTGATTTACCTCCGTTAACCTTCATGTGGTTCTCTTCAACCCAATGTTGGATATTATCGAGGTCCCTTTGTAATATTTTACAATCCTCTAAGTTATTTATTTCCCTATAGACGATAATGTCATCTGCATACAATCTTATTTTTGATGTTATATTGTTCCCTAAATCATTTGCGTATATTAGGAAAAGCAATGGACCAATTCCTGTGGAATTCCCTTCTTAACTTTCTCTTCCTGTGATACATAATTCCTTACTCTGACTCTCTGAACCCTTGAATTTAGGAATGTTCCTATCCAACGTACAACCCTTGAGTCCAATCCCATTCTCTCCAGTTTCTTTAATAATACTCCATGTTCCACTCTGTCAAAAGCTTTGTCAAGGTCTATAGCTATGCAGTCCAACTGTCCCCCTAGATCCAACCAATCTGATATGTCCTGCTGAAATCCCACCAGTTGTGCCTCACAAGAAAATTTCTTTCTAAATCCATACTGGCTTCTCAGGAACCAATTTTTATCTTCACATACCCCTCTAATATATTTTACTATTAAACTCTCCAAGATTTTACAAACTACACTGGTCAGACTTACTGGTCTGTAGTTCTCAAGTTTACTTCTATCTCTCTTTCCTTTATAAATTGGTATTATTATAGATTCCTTCCATTCCTTTGGTATTATACTATTGTTCATGATGTAGTCGAAAAGAAACTTGAAATAAGGAACCATGTACCACCCCATTGCCTTTATTAATTCCCCAGTAATTTGATCACACCCTACTGTTTTTCCTTGCTGAAGCAGTTTGATTTCTCTAAAAATATCCTCATTTGTAAAGGTGAAGCTACTTGTGTCCTTATGTGTTTCACCCTCTCCAGCCTCATTAACGGTTTCCGACTCCTGACAATCTTCCACTGAATCTATGAATTACCTACTAAATAGGTTTGCTTTCTCATTATCTGCAAATAAATGCTCACCCCCTTCTCCCTCCATTGTGGGAATGTGGATTCCGTTTCCCTTTTGATTTTTAATATATGAATACAGCTTTTTCCATTTCCCTATGTGGTCTTTACCCTCATGAAGTATGCCATTCATGTAATTTTCCTTTGCTTCCTTTTTCAACCTATTCCTTTATTAGCTGCTTTCTGGTTTCTCTGTTTCCCCTGCCCTCTTTGATTTGTCTGTTTACCATTCAACAGTTCCTTTTTAATTTTCGTACCATTTGCCCATTGTATAGTAAACAGGGTCTGAGGTTGTTTTTCCCTTCTTAACAGGTACAAATCTCTTCTCACCCTCCCAAATGATTTCCTTAAAATTTGCCCACAGTGTATCCACATTACTCCCTTCACTTATCCAAGAATTAAATTTTGATTTCAGGTAAGCTCCAAATTCATCGAATTTAGTTTTTCTGTATAATTTCTTGTCCTGTGTGACCCTCCTATTAAGCCATTTTGGTACCAGACCAACATCCATTATTGCAGCCTTATGGTCACCTATTCCTTCAATTATGTGGGTTTTTTCAACAAGTTCCCCTGGTTTTATCAGGAATACATCCAGCAAGTTGCTGAGCCTAATTGGTGCTTGCACTACTTGTGTAAATCCTCCCCCCCAAAGTAATTTATTTGCAAGTTTCTGTTCATGGGCTTCTGTTGCAGCTCCATTCCAATCAACTTCTGGCAAGTTTAAATCCCCCCCAATTATTACCATGTCATTATTGTTTTTATGAGTGTAATCTATTACTTTCTCAAATATTTCCATGTCTCTTTTATCTCTTCCAGGCCTATATATTCCTATAATTCCCACTTTTGAAGAAAGAAATAATGAAATCCACCATAAAAAGCATTGAAAGAAAGGAAAGAATAGGTAGAGAACCTTGAATCACTCAGGATATACAGTACGGTACCAAAATTAATGGATGAAATATGGAAGGACAAGAAGTGGAAGTGGAAGTGGTAAAGCAGAATACAGATGTCTGAAAAATGAAGTAAACAAGAGGTGCAAGGAAGTAAAAGAAGAGTGGTTGAATGAGAAATGTACAAGTATAGAAAATTGTTTGAAAATAGGAAAAGTAGATGCAGCTTTTCGAAGAATTAAGAGTACTTTTGGGGAAAGGAAGACTTGTGCTGTAATATTAAGGACTCAGATGAAAAACCTCATACACAGGCCTTCCAACCTTCTTGACACTGTTAGCACCATCCTCATGACATACCAAGAACCCAAGCACTTTTAAATCGAATATACCTTTGCCTATAAAAAAATTTCTCGAATTCTTCACAATAGAAATAAAGTACAACTTGAAAATGAATTAGGAGAATATCAAGGAGGTTTCAGACCCTGGAGAAGTTGCCCAGATCAAATCATGAGCCTAAAACTGATAATGGATTATAATAGAAAAAGGAATAGAGATATGGTGATGACATTTATCGACTTCAAAAAAGCATATGATTGTATTCATAGAGAATCTTTATTAAAAATTCTAAGACACAAGGGATTACACCCCAAATTGACAAATCTCATAAAACTAACTCTTACAGGCACCAAATCAAAAGTTAAATTCAGAGGTGAATTCTCCGACCCATTTGAGGTCACAACCGGTTTACGACAGGGTGATGGCTCATCACCATTACTATTTAATTGTGCATTGGAAATGGTAATGCGAGAATGGTCTAAGAAATTCCCTCCAAATATAAAAATAGGGAGAAAAGTTCAAACAAACTGTCTTTTTTTTGCAGACGACATGGCATTATTGGCGAAAGATTTAGAGGAAACCACAACACAGATATCAGAGCTTCAGACCATTGCAAATAAAATTGGCCTTAAGATATCATTTGAAAAAAACAGAAATCATGCCACAAAAACCATCACCATGAAAGGAAATACAAATTAATGATACAAAAATTAAAATTGTAACACGATTCAAATATCTAGGAGAGTTAATAACAAACAACTTAAATGAGAAAGCATCAATTCAAATAAGAACCAACAAGTTATCTAGGGCACAAAAATTAACATGGGACACTTAAAAAAGAAATGCTTATCAATTAATGCAAAAATTAAACATTACAATACAGTCATAAAACCGGAAGCCACATATGCAGCAGAAACATTATTCCATCTAAATGAACATTCTAAAACCGACAGATTACAGAAGATCGAAAGGCGAATTGGAAGAACTTGTATCAATAAAGGATATAAAAAAGATGGGCAATGGTGAATAATACCTAACAATATGGTCTATAACAACCTAGAACCCATTACTGATACCATGCGAAAGAAAAGACTAGAATTCTTTGGGCACATCATGAGAATGCCAGATTCACGTCTTCTAAAACAACTAATACAGTACAATCTTGCTTCAAAAAATTCAACAACTGGTTGCCGATGGTTAAATCAGAGAGGACTTAACAGAAATTGGCCTAACAACAGAAGATGCTGCAAATAAGAAAAGTTTAACTACAGCACTTTAAAATATGACATTTCATTTTCCACTCACTAAAAAGAAAATTCCTACAAGAATATTTTCCGCCCAAGGAAGGGCAAGACGATCAATATGCATGAAGAAGTACTGGGAGGACCGCAAGGCTCGTCCAGTTCCTACAAGTCGACGAACTAATGGTTGGTTAAAGTGATCCTATGTGGTCTCAAAAGGTGAGGAGAAGAAGAATAACAAAGATGCGCCTCTCTTTCCTTTTCCTGTCTCTACCTCCCTCAGAAGTTCTAAAATAGCTACAGATTCACCGTTTACCAGGCATGCTGCAACAGACTCATGCGGGTAAGATACATTTACATGTGGAATCAGCATCTTTCATATTACTCACAAAATAGGCATATCCAATTATTTATGTTATTTATATTTTACAAAACGACTGTGGAAACACTATTATTCTGGTTCGTCCAACAGAATTTGAATTGTAGAATAGATCACAGGAGAGCTTGTGCTCAAGAGCGCTTGCTGGCTCATATGACGAGAAAACCAGGTTGAGAAAGCCTGCTCTAACAGATACAGAAGAAAAGGTTGAGAGATGGAAAGCTTACCTAGAGCCTTCGTATAGGGGTAAGGACATTGAGAATCATGTTGTGGAGAGGGAAGAGGAAATTGATGAGGATCAGAAAGGAGATTTAATATTGAGATCAGAATTTGATAGAGGAGACATAGTAGGAAGAAAGCACCAGGCATAAAATGATTTACCAACTGAGTTGTAGCGTTGCATCGGGGGATGAAGGTCTGTTCAGGTTATTTCACTTAGTACTTAGGATTTATGAAACATGTGAGGTGCCCTCTGTTTCTAAGAAGAATTTTAGCAACTGTATATACTTCTTTTATTTTTAACATAAAATAATTGGTTTAGAGGAAAACCCCCCTGTCTGCCCACTATATGGCATCCTGCTCTCAATGATTCAAGATTTTTGAAGAAGCCAAAGTGGACCAGAGGTAAAGCCCTGCGCGGATACGGATATCCGCAACATTTTTTGCCATGCGGATATACTTTGCATGTCTTTGCGGATAGCGGATAAGCTGCAGATAATGTTTGGAGTAAATTTGCGGATAGTTTTTAGAATACAATCCGAACTTGTTGAATATCGTGGGGAAAGTTGGGTAATTGTGCGCAGCGGATAATCGTGCGTACCTATGTTTTTCGATTTGGTAGTACAACTAGCAACTCAGTTCACTGCTACCCTAAAGCTGTCATCGTACCAATCAGATAGGGACAGTCAGCATGATGCCAGTCGCTATGTGATAACCGGAGGCTTGGATGAAGAAACTTAACACGTTGCATGTTATTTTCTGTAGCAGCAAATAAGATGGTAAGCCTACAGTTGCGATTCAATTATTTAAAATTAATACAGTTTTAAATGCCAGTGTGTACAGTGGTTTTGCATGTATTTAGTTTTCAATATAATTGATTAGTTTACCGGGATTCAGTGAGTTATGTTTTAAAAGCAGAGTGGGGTATGGTGCGCAGATCATATATGATACAAGTACTACAAATACAACGCGACATTAATGGCAAAATATTTCGTGTTTGTTCTCCAGATGCCAAGAAATTATATGCGGAAAACGGAGAAAAACTCCTACCCAGCAGAAAATGTGCAGACATCTCGACGTGCAATTAGGGATGATGGGAGGAAAATAAGGGAAGAGGGGAGAAGTTTCAACATTCCCCAGTCAATCCTAAAAAAGCAGTTGCTGCAAAATTGTCTTGCTCCACCTCGTCTAGTCCGTAAAGCAGTTTTACCAACGAAATGGAGTCATAATTATCCGAATACCTTTTGATATTGGCAAAATTATTTTATGGCTTAACGCCCACAAAGCTTGTCAGACGGTTCGAGTTCAAGTTTGCAGAGGAGAATAAGATTCCCCATAATTTCCATAAAGTTCAAAGTCTAGCAGACAAATATTGGTTGTATGAGTTCTTGAAGAGAGATCCTGCATTAACGTTGAGACAACCTGAAAGAACAAGCCTAAATTGGATTGCCTCCTTTAATGCTGACGAAACGAAGATATTTTATTCTAATATCCAAAACTGCAATATTCTAATGTTAATGCACAGTGCAAGTTTCTGCCAATTCACATTGTATTATTATGGCTTTCCAACACTCGTCCCATGCGCATAATTTCCCAACACATGCGCATGATTACGCTGCAGGGTGGGTAATCGTGCGCAAATGCATATTTGCAAGATTTCGAATTATAGTCCACCACATTTATTTTTGAATTAAATTTGTTTCTGCACATCGAATATAGAGTTACTAAGGCTCCCTTATTCATAACTGCAGTTGTGTTATCAATAATTTCATCATCACAAGACCGATTCTTGCTTGAGTGCGCACAATTCCCCCACTCTCCCTTATTAGGGCCCGGATGTTTATGACATATCATATTTTTCCGTTATGGTTTTTCATGACAAATGTAAGATGATGATTCACGCTAATCCCATCCAAATTATGTCATTAAGCATAATCAACACTCCGAACTGAAAAGGGTTGCAATTCCGGCTGTGTAACATTCATTTTAGACATAGCACATAACATATTGTACAGTACATAGCCTAAGGGTTCGACTTGCTGCTCAAATGTCTAAAAGATAAAGTATAAAGCTACACATTGAAAATATTATTCTAATGCCAGTAGATTCGGATAACAAATGTGAGGGTAAAAGTCGCGTGGATGCGGGGCGGATGCGGATAACAGTCGTGCGGATAACGTTTTGTCTATCCGCGCAGGGCTCTAACCAGAGGTAGGGCATAGTAGGCTCCTTTTCTATGCAATAGCAATTTCCAACAGTACCATGACTTAACAACCGTTGCACTGTTGTACAGTTTGTTTCTTACCATACGTAATGTTTGATTGAAAACAACAAATCTGCCATTATGAAATATATGTGATGTACATTTCATTAGTTTTGTCTACCTGCTTTCCCTATTCCTTAATTCTGCCATAACCCAGTGGTGCTAAAAGGTTATTGGTGTATGTAACATGTATTCAATATTGACTTTTTTCCATAGCACGTACAGGGTTAGAACGAATGATTTAAGCCATTTCATGCACATGTATTATCGAAAGTGGTATATAGCTTACAGCATTGACGCATATACCAATTAAAAGTGAAACTCATCAAGTTTCTTGAGTCTGCTTGCTACAAATTCTCGATGTGCCCTCCTCGCATCACATGGAAAATATCGATACAGTGGTTCAACTCCGACTAAACATGCTGGAGCATGTCCTGGTCAATTTTAGCTACAGCCACATGGATCTGTTTCCTCAGATCAACATGATTAACTGGCATGAGTGGTACATAAACTTCATCTTTGATAAACCCCTATAAGAAGAAATCACACGGGATCAGATCAGGCGACCGGGAAGGCCAGTTTATAAGACACCAATCTGCATCTGTCACAAGATGACAATAATCAACACTATCAGTTTTGCCTAAAATTGATCAGGGCATGCTCCAGTGTGTGTAGTCTGAGTTGGACTACCATATCGATACTTGCCGTCTGGCGCAAGGAGGACACATTGAGAATTTGTAGCGAGCAGACTCAAAAAACTTGATGAGTTTCTCTTTTAATTGGTAGAGGCCTATGTGTCAATGCTGTAAGCTATATACTTTCAATAATGCATGTGCTTGACATTACTTAAATATTTTGTGCTAACCCTGTATAATTTAATAGACCAATTATGGATGTGATTATTCCTGGAGAATAGCACATATAACTTGTATTAGATATATAGACTCTTTTCTCATGTCATCTTAATGTTCACTCACTGTTCGAGTCATGAAGCACCTGCTTGGTTGACAGGTACAGTCATGCGAGTAGGATATGACTCACCAACCTCAAACATCATTTTACTCTCCGTGGTGACATGAGCTCCTGTTACACTTAGCTGTGCTGTTGCAAAATAGTTACAAACTAACCTTTTTTTTTTTTTAATTTTTATTTTCTGAACTTCTAACTGAAAGGGAGTGGGTTTGATCCCCATCCAGGTAGTGGATTTTAGAAACTTATCTACCACTTTCGGAAATGCAAATAGCCCTGGGGTTCACTCAGCCTACACCAGAAATGAGTACCAGGGTAATTCCTGGGAGCAAAGATGGCCGGGCGTGGAGCTGACAACTCCATCCCATCTAGTGCCGATGTCCCAAAGAGTGGAAGCCTCTACCTTCCACTGCTCCCAGGGCCTCCATGGCCTCTACGGAGTTGGCTTTGCTTTTTGTTAACAAATCACATTATAAGTTCTAAGTAACACAAGCAGCATGTTCAATGCTACTTGACTTATGTGGAGATTATACTCCATCATCGCTGTTTTACTCTCCTCACCCCGCAAGGCTCCTGCTGCTATGACCAACAAATGCTGGCGCAGGGGCACTCCCATCTTTAAAGCCTGTACTGTGAGTATTTCCATGTTACTGCTTGAGTCTTCAGGCTTAGACTGGTTTGATGCAGCTAATCGTTTCATCCCCACATAGCTACCGTACCACATGTGATGCAATAATATGATTAGTATTGTAACCTTGGTCTACCTCTACAATTCTTGTCCTCTACCCTTCCTTCCATAAAAAAAAATTGCCAATCCTGGTTGTCTTAGTACTGTATTGTATGTGCCCTATCAACCTATCACTTATCTTCATTAGCACTCTCCCGCTCGTCTTCTTACTCAATCTACCCATTTGAGTTTAATCATTTTCCTGCACTACCGCATTTGAAATGCTTCTGTTTTCCTGCATCAACAGTCCAAGTTTTACTTCCACACAGCGCCACACTCCAGACAAAGGCTTTAAAAAATGTATTTCAAATATCTAAATCTATATTTGATGTCAACACATTGCTTTTCTGCAGAAATTCTTCCCTTACCTGTGCCAGCCTACTTTCTATACACTCTTTGCTTCGTCCATCACTGCTTATTTTGCTCCTTACTTCCTTTAGCTTTTCATCTGCCTTTATTTGATGTCAATAGGAGTTTCTGATTTCTTACGGCTGCATTCCATTACTTTTGTTTTACATTTTGTGATTTTGTGGCTTTGGTGGCATAGTGGGTAGCATGCTGAACTGCTATGCCCAAGATGGCGGGTTCAAACCCGGCCTACAGTCGTCGGATTATTTAAGGGCATTAAAATCCTTTTTTTTTTGTTTTTTTTTTCCGAGAAAACATTTTTACTCACTGACAGAAAACATGTACATATACAGATGCATCAAAATACAGCGTGAATCCCACATAAGATAAACTTGTGTGTGGGCTTCATGAATACAGTTTCTTAATTTATTTGCAACATGGTATTTGACTGATGGAGCCTCCGTGGCTTAGGCGGCAGCACGCCAGCCTCTCACCGCTGAGTCCGTGGTTCAAATCCCGGTCACTCCATGTGAGATCTGTGCTGGACAGAACGGAGGCAGACAGGTTTTTCTCCGGGTACTCCGGTTTTCCCTGTCAAAATTTCATTCCAGCAACACTCTCCACTATCATTTCATTTCATCTGTCATTCATTTAATCATTGCCCCAGAGGAGTGCGTCAGGCCTCGGCAGCCGGCACAGTTCATATCCTCGCCGCTAGATAGGGGCTTCATTCATTCCATTCCTGACCCGGTCGGAGACTGGAAGCAGGCTGTGGATTTTCATTTTTTCATATTTGACTGATAATAGTAAGAAAAGTTTATAGTAAAAGCATTTGTTATAAGGACACTAAAAATAAAAAAGATGATACATTACTTATTTGTGACTGAGTTGGTTTAAATATCTTGGTGAAAATTTATAAGTTCATTTACTCTATCAAAGTTATTAAGGAGCCATATAAAAAGCCTTTTCTTCAGAATATTCAGGGTGTTATTTGTCACATTTACTGACAATATATTGTATATCCTAGTGCTAAGACAACTTAAATTCCTTTGGCCAAGTTTTATTTATCTATTTATCGTATGGCTTTCGGTGCCGGGAGTGTCCGAGGACATGATCGGCTCGCCCGAGTCTGTAGCTGGTTCCAGCGGACACCCTCATTAGGGTGAGCTACAAGTAACGTTCAATTTCAATTAGTTCCAACTTTCGCTACCAGATATCAATGATACCTAGTGGTGAACATTATAACTGTGATAGAGCGTTCTGACGAAATACAACCTAACAATTTAGCTTTACACAAGTTTAGTCTGGGAAAGGATCTTTTACATGCCATACATCTATGACATGGAACCTCTGGCTTTACTTCCCCTCCAAAGGAAGGCATACTGAAGGATTTTTAATGCTCTAAAAAAATCCGACGACTTCGGTTGGGTTTGTACCCGCTATCATGGGCACAGCAGTTCAGCATGCTACCAACTACACCACCAAAGCCGCTTTTGGCTAAGTAGTGTGTTTCGACGAGGGTTATTTATTCCAGTTCTGTCCTGAAGTCTAGTGCACATTTTAAGTTTCTGTCCATTTGAGAAGAGCTTCATATTTTTAAGTATAAATATGATTGATGACTGGACAAATAACTGTCATATGTTACGCACCATGCTTTGTTGATACAGTTCACATGTTGGAAAAGTTGGTGGCTTTTTGTACATAACTTTTAGAATGAGATTCTGTCAGGTTTTTACCTGAGCCAAATGTGAATCAAGTATTCCACCCCAACCATTTATTCAATATTGTACTTGTGACTGGACTAAGGCAAAATATACAGTTCTCAAGACTTTCGCTGACAAGATATTTCTGATTCTGTAAAATACGTAAATTAACTTTTGAAGTTTATTGGCCAATTTTGATGCATGCATATTCCATTTTAAATGACTATCTATAATAATCCCTAAATATGTAGCAATCATTGACTTCCGTAGGGTATAGCAGTTGCATCTTTTGCCATTGTTACAAATTGGTGCGTGGATCTTTAGTGTTAAATTGTCTGTGGGTTGTAATGTTTTGTTGTGTGAGAAGCATAGGTATTGTGTTTTGGTTTTATTTAAGGTAAGGAGGTGGTTTCTTAGCCATTTTTGGACTGTAGCAAGGGTTTCTTGAGTTCTATTAAAAGTGTCCTCCCAAGTTGTGACTGTGACGGCAGTGTCATCAGCATATGAGGTAATCATCGCATTACAGTTCAGCTCACACAAATCGTTAATATATAACAGAAAAAGAATAGGACCCAAAGCTCTTCCTTGGTGTATTCCAATTTTTACTTCAGCACTTCTACTTAGAGTATCTTTGATTCGCACCTTTTGTATTCTGTTAAAAAGAAAGCTTTTTATTAGTTCTTGAGGAGTACCACGAATACCTTCCTTTTCAAGTTTTCTAAGGAGTATATTGTGGTCTACGGTGTCAAAAGCCTTTCTTAAATCCTGGAACACACACATTGTTCTTTTAGAACTATGCCTTTCTTCGGAGGGGAAGTAAAGCCGGCGGGCCCATGCCATCTGAAAGAACCCATCACTGCAATTAGTGGTGTGTAGCAAACTTTGTAGGCTATATTTGGCTGGTTAGGAAACGGTCTATCAAGTTCCAACGTTCGCCGCTAGTGTTAGTGACAGTATCATCTGGTAGCAAAAGTTGGAACTACTTGAAATTGAACTTGTTGGGAGCTCTCGGGCGTTCAATCAAACATGCCCAACTTATGGCCATTGGCTGCTATTCTTGTATCATATATCACATTTGTTGATTTTCATCATGAATTCTTTCCTCAAGATGGAGAGCACTCCATTTAAAATCTCATTCAAATCCTCTGGTGAATCGGCTAACATGACAATGTCATCAGCAAATCTCAAAGTTGAAATTATTTCTCCTCGAATCTTTACTCCTACTTTAAATTTTTCTCTCAATTCCTTCATTGAAAAGTATGGGTGATAAGTTGCTGCCAAACCTTACATCTTTCTGAATACTGCCTTGAAATGCTAGTCGCAGAATTTAGTAAAAGGTTTAGCCAGCTTTCAACAGTGATAACCGTTAACAATAATTTATTCGCTTGGGTTGACATTACTGACTCTATCATGCTCTTCAACTTGCATAGCTGCCGTCTGGTTTCTGTATAGATTGTAGATCACCCTCCTATCCCTGTACTTTATTCCAACGCTTTTCAAAATGTCGTACAATTTACTCCAATCAACACTATCAAAAGTATTTTCTATGTCTACAAGCCATGAACAAGTTGTTATCTTTCCTTATTATTTCTTTATTAACGCAGCCAATGGCCATGAACTTTTCTTTTCAGGACGGGTCATGGAAGAGATATTGGAAGGAAATTGGCCGTGGACCTATCGAAAGGAAACGTCCCGGCATTTGCCTGGTGGTGAAAATGGCAAACCACGAAAGCCATTTTCAGGACGGCTGAGGTGGGATTTGAACCCACGCTCTCCCGATGCCAGCGAGGAATAAGGTAGGGCGTTAGTGCTTTCGACCACCGTGGTCCTTATTCATTTATCATGAAGGTTTTAACTTAACAGTCTGCCTAGTCAAAACCTTTTGTTTCATGTTTTTATTACATTACAGGTACATGTTTCAAAATTGTATTTACAATTTATTTGGTTTAGTGCAAAAGTGGAAAGTCCAAAAGTATTTTTTTTGTTTTTCCCTTATACATGGTGGCCACTCACATCCATCAACGGATTTTTCCAGACTTAAAATTAAGCGAGAGTCCGGGGGGGGGGGGCTTTGTCGGTTGCCTACTTCAAGACAAAAATAAGTGGTAATTGCGTTATTGATACACAAGCCTACACACAAATGGTTTATTTGTTGTTTTAAAAAAGCCTTTGTGACTTGATATATACGCTTAAAAAAAAAAGAAGAATGCCGCCTGCAATTTTAATGCGGTGAAGTTGCCTATACTCAATATTATGTTTTACAAAAATACTATCGTGTGTTCTCCCACACAGAAACAGGTAGCCTGAGGAAATTTGTTTCGTTAACGATGGAGTGCTCACCCAAAACCGCAGCGGGAGTATGATTTAAGATGGAAAGATTTTTATAATTAATTAACAAGGGCTATTTTCCAGGAGTTTTCAAATTTTTCATCATTTTCCAGACCTAATAAAAATCCAGGAGTTTTCCAGGATTTCCACAAGTAGTGGCCACCATGCTTTTAGGATAGCAAATAGTAGTAGTTATTTGGTGTAATAGAGAATAAAGTCAGAATTTCATTACCAATCCCCCAGAGTACAGCAGTTTCTTAATGCAATAGTTTGATGCTTTTCAGTCTGTCAACACGATTGTGCACAAATGAGATGGATATCCCATTGTGAACGTAATTTACACCGGCTTAAAACGGGAACAGAAGGATATCTGGACAATGTTAGGAACATAATTCTTCTTTATTGGGGCATCCTTTTTTTATCATTGTAAATCATATATTAATATCTATATATACACACAATTGTTGCAGCACTGTATTAATAGTGACATGTGATTCCATTTATTTACCATGAGCTGTTCAATTTCAAAACTCTAATATCCAACAATATGAACAAGAATCACATTGATGGTATTTGCCCTATTTCAAACCACTTAAACTCAAACAAACCCTCTACAGAGTTTGATTCTGTGTCTTGACATGGGGAAAGATTTTGGTTACAATGAACCTTATTCTCAAGGAACATTAGGAGTATGGAACTTGATTACGGTACTCAATTATATAGCAGAACATCACATCTAAGTGCCCATAGCCCTCCTAAAAGAATTTTGATAACTGCATTAATCAGGAAGGTTATGGCAATTTTCCTCATGCTTTAACAAATTTGTAGGCAAACTTTCTGGATTTCACTCTAGATTATGGTATGCGTAACATGCCTTGCTAACATGATGTATTGCTCGAACATTTTGAGTAATGCATTTCCCGCAGCCCCCACCCTCGGCGAAATACTCTACCTAGCCTACAACACATTTTGGTCAGATTTACCGGTAGGCTACTTGTAACGCAGAGAATATTTTATATTATTCTATACACCATGATATTAACTGAGTTTACATAGCGAACTCAAATCGATTTGAGTACACTTACCGTATTCAATACGGTCATGTAAACGGGACTCGGTTCGTAATGATTGATACGGTAAAATTGTGGGATTGTATCCAAACAGGTAAACATGTAAACGCGGATCGTACTGAAAGCGATTCTGCGCGCTCTTGAGTTACAATTATTAACTAATTTAGGCCTACTTTCATCTGTCGCCTGACTCGAATCGCTTCTTTTACTTCCTGCCCATATTCTTCGTTACTGTCAGTGTTCTTTTCGTGGTTGATAAGCGTAGTTTGGTTGCACGCGTTTTTAGCGTTAATGTATTTTTGTCTGTTTTACTTCTAATGCCTGGTGTATCCGTAGGTAAAATGTGGTCAACAGAAAAAGTGAAAATACACCGTCTTACTTTGCCGATTACTCCGTTCCTTTTTCCATTTGAATAAATTGAACACATACTGGCTGAGTGGCGCAGCGGTAACTTTCTCACCTGCTTTTACCAAGGTAGCAGGATCGAATCCTGGCGTAGTCAGGGTGCTTAGGCCTAAATGCGAGGGAGCCGTGTCAGCAGATGTACTGGCACGTTACAGATCCCATGCGGGGCAACATTTTGGCAGCCCGGAGTCTCTAAAACCTTCAGTAATTAAAAGGGATGACTGTTACCCATAAACTTCGTAAGAACAAACAACATCAAAATCTTCCGTGCATACATTTGTCATGTTTACAAACAACCCGTCAAACGCCGGATCGTAATGGTAACAGTGCAGGAGACATGAACCCAGGGGGGAAAAAAACTTCTGAAATTTGAAATAAATATCTTTTCAAATGATTCAAAATTGATCTGGGAATGATGTAGTTCACTCCTCGGCTGTCTATAACCCACCCGCCATCCCAAATTATAAAATGACTTAGCTGTGTCTGTCATTACCAGCATTACAACAGTATTGCCAACCCCGCGCATACAGTACTAATAGTATATGTGGTCTTTCGTCCAGTACCGGATCAATGTTCTTTTTGCCAACCATGCCCTGCTAGCTCCCCACACCTACCCCCACGATTCTAACCTTAGTTTTGTCCAATCCAATGCTTTTTGACAATGGTTACATCCTAAAGCGTCCCGATCAATGGTTACAGCCTAACGCGTCCAGAAGAATGGTTTTGACAAGGGTTACAGCCTAACACATCCATTGAAACGGTGAGTGCCCCACTAGGTCACCTACACCCGACCATTCTGACCTTCGTTTTGTCCGATCCAATGGTTTTTGACTATGGTTACAGCCCAACGCATCCAGATGAATGGTTTTGTCAATGGTCACAGCCTAACGCGTCCAGTGAAACTGTGAGTCAGGGTCCTGTCTCATGCACTAGTAATATGATAATTACGGTACAGGTCTTTTATTCAGCTGTTTAACACGAGTTAGCCAACATAACTGCAGGTTGGCCACCATATATTATATACCGTTTTGAAATAGATTTCAATACGAACTGAAACTGCTCATGTAGACGGGCAGCGTACTGAAAACAGGATCGTATTCAAATCGACAGAGTTCGCCATGTAAACGTAGTAATTGTGATATACCACGGTTTTAAAGGAGAGAGCATTATACCAATACGAATGATTTTCTACAGAAACCAACGTACGTTTTTGAAGTTTTCTACAGCGGAATTTTACATGATAATTACGGTATCTAAAGCATGCAGTAGGCCGCTAGAGGTACGGTAGCACATTTCCATATACCCAATGATATTACGAACTATGCATTTTAATATGCAATAGCATATGAAGGTAACTTCCGCGTGTTACATATTATATCTAACCGAACAAAGTTAAAAATGTCGAGTAAAAATCTACCCACGTTATGCCATAACCTCATCAAAACTTGCCAAAACATTCTCACACACAAATCTCCTTGATGTAATGTTCTGGCTAAAGGTAATCGATCAATATAAAATCACATGTACACATATAACTACAGCCACAAACTCAAAATCTGTCTCCTAGAAATTTACACGGCACGCCCGCAGCTTCAAAAGCTTCAAAGCAAGGGAACGCCACGCCATTTTGACCAATAATCCAAGGCGCCTTTCTTGCTGGTTGCTGGCTGCATAAAGCACTGTCGATCGCTGCATCGCTTCGGAACAAAAAGCAAGAAGCAGCCTAAAATGCAAGGAATATAGATATGTTCCTCCAACAACCAAGAAGAACCCAGCAGCTTCTAGCCAATCAAACAGTGGATCAGCTCTGTACCTAGCCGCTCGTGTTTTTCTCGCATTAGTTCAAACAGCCGCTACTTGTCTCAACACTGTTTCATTTATCTTTGTGCAATGTGTTGCATTGGTTCGGTACGTGTCTGGAGAAGGCGGTGTGTAATTTGAAAGAAAGCTTCTTCCAAATTAACAGGCGGGGAGTTTCGTGCCTCGTGCTGTTTATTGTGGTTACAATATTAACTTCTTTGGTGTCGTTCCTGTGAACTGCTAACTTTCGTGTTTTTATAGTGTGTGGACGAGATAGCTTGCGACTATATTCGAATGTGATCTTGTATCAAGAACGTAATTGCGTACGTAGTGCAACGCCACTTTACGCATAATGAGTAGCGTATTAAAATTCGTTAAGTTTATAATTTTCATTCCGAATGGGAACACGTATTTTTCGTAGCGGAAAGAAATGCCACATGTATTTGTTTGTTGTGTTAAGCTACAATTGCATTCGTGAAAAAGACAAACATCGAGAGACACTTCAAAACTATGCACCCATGTGTGAATGCAGAGTTTCCTTTAAGCAGTAAAATGAGGAAAGGAAAAATCAAGAAACTTAAAAATCAGTTAAGTGTTCAGCAAAATATGTTCACTAAACCAGTGGATAGAAGTGTTGCTACCACCCTTGCTTCGTATCGTGTTTCGAATGTATTGGCGAAACGGAGGAACCCCTTTGAAGACGGCGAATTCATAAAAGAAGCATTTCGAGAAGCTGCTGATGAGTTGTTTAATAATTTCAAGAACAAGTCTGAAGTAGTGGCTGCCATCGAATCATTTCAACTTTCGTCAAGAACGGTCACAGGAAGAGTTGAAACAATGTCTCGTGATGTTTTCTCTCAATTGAAAACAGACTTGGAGGAGTGTTGTTATTTTTCATTGCAGTTGGACGAATCCATTGATGCAACATGTACTGCACAGCTGGCAGTTTTTGTAAGGATGGTTTTTAATAACTTTACTGTCAAAGAAGAACTTTTGAAAGTAATTTCTTTGAAAGGCTATACAAGAGAAGATGTATTTTTTGCTGTGAAACAACTCATCTTGTCAGAGAAAATACCTATCCAAAAGCTTGTAAGCATTACCACAGATGGAGCCCCAGCTTTAAGAGGTTCTAAAAATGGTTTTCTTGCTCTGTGCCAAAGAGATGAAAGTTTTCCACAGTTTTTAACTTATCACTGTATTTTACACCGGCAGTCTCTGTATGGAAAGTTTTTAAATTTAAATGAAACCATGAAAACTGTTGTGAAGATAGTGAACAAAATTAGGTCTCATTCTCTTCAAAGAAGACTTTTCAAAGATTTGGCAGACGAATTGGAACTGCAATATGGAGATTTACTTCTCCATACTGAAGTACGCTGGCTCAGTTAGGGAAAAGTACTTGAACGTTTCCACAAGGTTTTACCAGCTGTCAAACTGTTTCTGCAGGAAATAGAAGAGAATAGCCTGTTAGCTTATATTGAAGATCCTCTCTGGCTTATACATTTTGCTTTTTTAGTTGACTTAACAGAAAAGCTTAACGAACTAAATTTGAAATTTCAGGGCAAGGATAAAGATATTGCTGAAATTATATCTGAAGTAAATTCTTTTACTGAAAAATTGTGTTTATGGGAGTCCTGCCTTAAGAGAGGTGAGTTAAGACACTTTCCAACTCTGAAGACACAAGTAGAAGAATGTGAGATACCCTATGATAGAGAATGTTATGTAAACATGACATTATCTCCACTTTGAGGGATGATTTCAACAATCGGTTTTCAGATTTTCAAAAGATTTCTGTGGTAACCCAGTTTGTATCTTTCCCTTGGGCTAACCTTGAACTATTGAATGTATCTTCTTCCATTGAAAATGTTTTTGACGAAGATGGGGCAGCTCTTGAACTTGAAATCATATCATTAAAAAAATGATTTGTATCTCAAAACTATTGTGGAACCTAAAAACTGTTGGTCTTTAAATCCTCTGGAGAAATATCCTGTGTTAGTTGATGTTGCACTTAAAATAAAGGCCTTGTTTGCTTCTACTTACCTGTGTGAATCATTGTTTTCAAATATGAATTTTATAAAAAAAACACAGAACAAGGTTGACTGACGAACACCTTGACTTGTGTATTCGACTAAGTGTAACAAGTTATACACCTATCAAAGACATTGTTAAACGAACATCTCCTCAAGTTTCACATTGAATGTAAATTTTTGAATTTTCAGCAAATAGTGAAGATGTAATAGTTTCATTGTTAAATATAGTTGTTTCACAGTATTAAAAATGTAGCAATTACTATATTTTTAAAAGAAATAGATCACTTTGATACGGTGGTATGAAACAGTAGATCGCGAAGGCTTTGTGGTTGCCTACCCCTGCTCTAACAGTTAGGGAAGAAAAGGCTGAGAGATGGAAAGCTTACAAAGAGTGTTTGTATAAGGGAAAGGAGATTGAGAATCATGTAATGGAAAGAAAGGAGGAAATTGATGAGGATGCAAATGGAGATTTAATATGAGAAAAGAATTTGACAGAGCATTGGAAGACTTAAGCAGGAACAAAGCACCAGGCATAGATGATATACCGATTGAGTTGCTACGCTGCATAGGAGATGAAGGTCTCATCAGGTTATATCACTTGGTGTTTAGGATTTATGAGCCAGGTGAGGTACCCTCTGATATCAAGAAGAATGTTATCATCCCTATTCCGAAGAAAGTGGGAGCTGACAGATGTGAAGATTACCATACAATCAGCTTGATTACTCATGCTTCAAAGATCCTGTCTAGAATAATTTACAAGAGGATGGAAAGCCAGATAGAAACGGAGTTGGGTGACGACCAGTTTGGTTTCAGGAGAAATGTAGGAACAAGGGAAGCTGTACTAAGTCTTAGGCTGATTTTGGAAGGTAGAATAAGGAAAGATAAGAGAACGTTCATGGCATTTGTAGACTTAGAAAAGGCTTTTGATAACGTTGATTGGACTAAATGGTTTGTCATTTTGAAAACTATTGGAATCAAGTACGGGGGTAGGAGGGTGATCTACAATTTATACAGAAACCAGACAGCAGTCATTCGAGCTGAAGGACATGAGAGAAGCTGGTATTCAGAAAGGTGTAAGGCAAGGCTGCAAATTGTTACCCATACTTTTCAATCTTTACATTGAACAAACAATGAAGGAAATTGGAAAAAAAATTAAAGTGGGAGTGAAGATTCAAGGAGAAATAATTTCAACTCAGAGATTTGCCGATGACATAGTCATCTTGGCCGACAAGCCTGAGGATTTGAATGAGTTTTTGAATGGTATGGACTCCGTCTTGAGGAAAGAATTCATGATGAAAATTAATAAATTTAAAACAAAAATATTGGAATGTAGTCGAAATAAATCAGAAACCTCTATGGACATCAAATTGGCAGGTGAAAAACTAAAGGAAGTAGGAGACTTCTGTTACTTAGGAAGCAAAATAACCAGTGATGGATGAAGCAAAGAGGATATACAAAGTAGGTTAGCTCAGGCAAGGAAAGCATTTCTACTGAAAAGGAATCTGTTGACATCAAATATAGATTTAGGTATTAGGAAGTCATTTTTGAAGGCCTTTGTCTGGAGTGTGGCACTCTATGGAAGTGAAACAATTGGTGTAGCAGAAAAGAGGAGAATTGAAGCGTTTGAAATGTGGTGTTACAGTCAGGGCTGGATTTACCAATAGGCCCCGGCCTAGGGGCGCACCATGTTGAGGGGCACAAAATTAATCCGGATTTTTTTTGTCAGAAAATTTCCATAAAATGTTATGGACTACAATACACGTCTACGTCCAACAAATGTTTTGCAACAGCAGATTTTTCGACTTCAGCTTTGGAGAAAATTTAAGTCTTGAATATTAATATCAGTTTAATTTGAATAATTCATTATGCATAGTATGATTGTAGGATGTAGTGTATACGTACGGTATATCTGAATATCGGTAAGTGTATAATGAGTCTTAAATGTTTTAAACTTATTTTAATATGATGTACTGTAGTGTATATGTACAGTATATCTGAATATCGGCAAGTGTATAATGAGTCTTACATGTTTTAAACTTTTATTTTAATATCTCGTTGGCCTATTTAATTATAGTTTATTTATATAAATTTAGAAACAGTTGATTCTCTCATTATTTTAATTTATTTAATTCATTTTACTCCACGATACATTAGAATAAAATAAACGTTACCTTCACAAAGACCTTTCTGAAGTCTAAATTCCCCCTCCTTCACGATAGTATGATAATAATAATAAATAATAATGTTATTGGTTTTACGTCCCTTTTAACTACTCTGGCTTTTAGAGACGCCGGTGTGCCGGAATTTTGCCCCGAAGGGGATCTTTTAACGTGCCAGTAAATCTACTGACACAGCTCCCTCGCATTTGCGCACCCTCAAATGCCAGCTGACTGCGCCAGGATACGAACCTGCAACCTTGGGCTCAGCAAGCGAGAACGTTACCGCTGAGCCACGCAGCCAGTATGAACAGGGCGGCAAAAACCCACGGGCCTAGGAGCGCATAAAATCGAAATCCGGCCCTGGTTACAGGAGAATGATGAAGATCAGATGGGTAGATAGGGTTACAAACGAAGAGGTATTAAGACTAGTGGAAGAGAAGAGATAGGTTGGTAGGACACATACTAAGGCACCCAGGAACAGCAAGCTTAGTTATGGAAGGAAGGGTCGAGGACAAGAACTGTAGGGGTAGACCAAGGTTAGAATATGTTAAACAGATAGCTACCACACTCTACATCCGAGGCTATGTAGAGATGAAATGATTAGCTCAGGACAGGGAGGAAAGGAGAGCTGCATCAAACCAGTGAAAAGACTTAAGACTCAAACAACAACAACCACAGTTTACATATTTTGTTTATAGATTTATTAATCATGTAACAATTACATGTATGTTTCAAATTCTCTTAAATTTTGAGTTTTAATTTACATCTTTGGATTAAAAATTTTTAATTGGATGGATTCTATATAAAAGGAACCAAGTGCCAATAAGTAAAAACTGACAAATGAGGAAAACCATTTGAAATTTATCTTTAATATGAACAAACAAGATGCTTCTATTTTCTTTCTTTTAAATATTAGGATGACATGATAGTGCATATTAAGCTGTTTACCACTGTAAATTCCATGATATATTCCTTTCTTCTTCATAATCATCTTGCATTCATCTTGCCCAGTTTCCAGCCACTGGCCGGGTCCGTTTATTCCTCTCTCCTTAAATCTTAGAATCGTTAATAATGACACTTGGTTCTATTTATATAAAAGCTGTCCCATTATACATCCAAAAAATAACATACTCCAGTTATATGACTGATAAATGGTATAGTATGATAATTCTTGTCACTAATGACATCCAGCTATTTCAGATGGTTTAAACTTCTATTTTCAGTCATATGCTAAGATAATATCTTGACTGCTCACAGATATAAAAAAATCAAATTTGGTCTGTCTTACATTTTTCATTCATTTCACTGTGAAATGCATTCAGGAGGTTTGATAGCTTATCACATTTTTCTAAACAAGTCTATTTACACAACAGATAATGTAATTAGGCTGCAAATTAATGAGTATGTTGTTTATGCATGCAGTTTAAAACAAAACAACAACAAAAAATGCAGGAGGTCCAACTTGGTTTTAAAAATATTCTAATGTTTTTGTTGATTGTTGTGATCCTGAATCTTTATCAGAATGGTCCTCACTGAAATTGATAACAATGTAACTATGTCAAACCTAATTTAGTTAAAACCATTTCTTCATCTACATAGCTATGCCAAACTTGATTTGTTTAGTATCATACTGTACATTCATCAAAACTGGAAGTTAAAACAACATATTCTTCAACACCACACTTGAAGAATATCCACCAAACATCGAAGGAAGACACTTGCAATCGAACAAGGATGGTTGGTCGAATGTCCCTAGAAGCAAAGGAAATAATCACTGTAGAAATTTTCCCTCTATGGTGCTGTGCGTTGATCAAACATTCAACATGATTATGATCACTAGAGCTTGAGATGGGTATATTAAGAAAATATGTCATGGCAAAAATGTAAAGTTTATTTTGCATATTTTACATGTCGACTACTGTGGTCTAAACGGCAAATATATTACGTTACATTTACAAAAAAATATTAACTTAAGTTATGTAGATTACATTTTTAAATATTGTTTATTATGTAAAGTTTTGTAATTTCTCAATGAACTATGAGAACATTCTCAATAAGGTATAATGTAAACAAATTTTAGGTAATGGGTAGCACCAAGACCAGTTTGTTAGTCTGCTGCCGACATCAGAAAGCCAAAGTGCTGGTGTAGAATTACAGTGAAAATCTTCTGAGTGGCTTTTCGGGTTGGCTCACAACATATTTTCGGTGAAATAACATCTCGTTTTAGCAAATTGATGGTGTAGCCATGGAAAGTCCTACGAGTCCAGTAGTTGCGAACTTTTATATGGAGAAACTTGAAACCCTTCAGAAAGCAGTAAAAAAGTCCTCTACTTGGTTCCCCTATGTAGACAATAAGTTTGCATTACGGGAAAGTGGCACACATGTACTGATAGAATTTCTTGGCTATCTCAACTCAACCCATCACAATATCCACTTCACCATAGTGTAACGTGTTTTTCGAGGGGTTTTTATGCCACTGGCATAAGTCAGTAGGAAGCCAGTCTATATTTATTTACGCGGCAAATTGTTCAGCCAAGAGAAGTTTTCATGTTAATTTATTAGTATTATTAATTTATTATAATTATTATTAAGGTATTTTCGGAGCATTTTATAAAAATTATAAGCATACAGATAGGTTTTCTATGTCTTAGAAAACGCTATCAAGCAAATTATTACGAACGACAATATCATAGAAAATTATGTGATTACGGAATTTTACGGCATTTCGTCAGTTAGGATATTATGAGAGACATGACTCACTGGAAATTCAGATACAGGCTGATTCTTGTCAAGAAGTATTACGCAAGCTTGGGTCGCAGTGTCAAGAAAAGGCGGATAGTTGGAACGGAAATCGACTTCATCATCCGCGCGCCGTGTGTAATGAGCCAGAGAAGGGGAAGTAGCACGTGGGGAGCAGCCAATCAGTGGAGACCACGTAAGCTGGAAGTCGGTACCGAGGTGGGGAGCCGACGTGTGCATATATCGTTCGGCGCGCCGTGGAACGAGGACAATCTGTGAAAGACTTGACTAGTTCGGTTGCAAGTGTGTGTCGCTCCGATGTTCCGTGGAGTGGAGAACAATCTGTGAAAGACTTGACTAGTTCGGTTGCAAGTGTGTGTCGCTCCGATGTTCCGTGGAGTGGAGAACTATCTGTTTAAAACTTAACCAGTGTGGTTGTACGAGGGTAGGGCTCCGAGGTTAGGACCATAAAGTCACCAAATCTACAAGTATATCATCAAATATCGACGGAGATGACGACGTCCAGGAGACTGTGGGAAGCACACAGCATCATCCAGTACGAGGGAAATGCTTTGGCAATTTCCAGTGGTAAGCGCAAATGACACAGAAGTGCGCAATCTCTCGTTTCTCTTTGATTTAAATTCAGTATTTCAGTAACTTCATAGCTTGGGAATAAGTGTAAAATCAATAATTTATCAGACTCCGTTTTCACGTAATTTTCTATCGGTAATATTAAAATCGCAACGCTCCAATTTAAATTTTAAAATTATTATTATTAATTTTGCAATACTTGTTTTATATAATAAATTCATTTCTTTTACAATGCAATCTTTGCTTTCAGTAGGTAGCATTAGATATAGACCAATTCCTTCTCCTGATACAATTGTTTGTTGGGTTAATGATCAAATCATACCACGATCTGAGTGAATAGATTCTTGAAGGTGTTCTACCAGAGCTAGACGTTGTTAAATACAAATTTAGATTTCAACATTGCGTTGAGGTCTTGGCGCCCATTAAAACAACATAGCTTAGGCAAAGGTAAACAGTTACATTTATCACCCAACAGTGAGGGTCAAACTGGTACATTTGTCGCTACCAACATGGGGCATTAATAAATGTTACAATAGAACTAGAATCTCAAAAAAGCCTACCATTCTTGGATATACTGGTGATCAGAAATTAAGATCCCAGTTTGTCACACAAGGTTAATCAAAAACCTACCCACACAGACAAATGTTTACACAAGGACTCCAACCACCACCCCAATCATAAGAGAGCTACCATCAAAACTCCTACAGCCCAAGCTAGGTGCCGATCTCAAAAACAGAACCTATGTTACATCCGCATTGTTTGGAATGGATACTCCCACTTCCAAGTGGCACGTCCACCTAGGAACAAACTGCCAGTGGAAGAACAGCAAACACAAGCGATTGACAATGCTTATCTACCTCCGCATCACCAGAATAGGAAGAATACACGCTCGCTACTCTTAGGTACCATTTATAGGCAGACATTTAAAAAAATCAAGTGAGAATATCAGTAGCCCCAAGAACCCCATTGATCCACTTGTCTTTGCAAGTGTATATAAAAATTCTGTGTAAATGTGGTCAAATGTACATTGGCATGATGAAGCGTAGTGTAAAAACAAGAATCGAAGAACATTCCAGTCACTGCAAACTCCAACAAACAGAAAAATCTGCCATTGTTGAACACACCTGAAAAGAAGTTCCAAGACACAAAAATGCTTTCTAGAACATCGAACTAACCATGCCATACTATACAGAGAAGCAACTGAAATTTATAACATCCACATAATTTCAATATATAGACTCAACACATGAATAGAATTTGGCGACTGGCAGTAAACCATACCCGGCAGTTGGATTTCTTGGAAATGAGGCCTGGGCCAGACGAGCCTGTAGTGGGCAAACTCGCAGAACAATAGCAATAACTTAGCCACGTACTAATAACACCAAGGAACAGTCTACCAGAAATATTAGAATTCCTTTATGTTTTGGCTTAATTCCTGAAAATTCGATTCTATCAAATGGATTTCTTCCAAAAGTGGCACATATATGGATCATAACATACTGATTTTGAGCAACTCATAATTATATGACTGTGTCACCAACACAATTCTATGTTTGCTGATAGGTTCAATGTTTAACTGCATGTAACGTCCATACTATCTATTGGACTTTAACCAAATTTTGTTAGTGCACCGTTTATCTTAACCCTTAGCTGACCAAGGATGTGCTAAACGATTTCTTCCATAGTTGGCTAATGAAAATTGGTAAGAAAGGAGGTACCTAAAGAGAATATAATACTTTTTTAAAATTAAGTTTTGAAAATCAGTGTTTTTGAGACATGGTACTTCAGAGTACCGTTGGTCCCTACGTAGGCCTATTCAACATTTGGACTTAGCTCTATTACATAATGAGAAACTTCCTCCCAGAAAATTATCAAATCTCATTTTGCATTTTGTAGAACACGTTTTCTGTAAAAATAGCCAAACTGCATCTGACTTACCTGAGAAATAATACTGATGAATAGTAACTCAAATATAATTAATTATGCTTGTAATTTATTTACGATAACAAACTGTAATGTATGGTTAAGCATGTCATAAAATATTGCTCTGTTTAGGAACTGATTTTCCTCTTCAAAAATATAATATTATAATAGAAAGCATGTAAAACATAATGCATTAATACATTCAGAAATAGAACAGGATATAACCTACTGCATTCCATACTGTCAGCACAGACACTCCAAAACTCACAGAACTTTGCTGCCCTGAAAGCTACTGGGACTAACACTGTTTCATGCCGCAAAGCATTTACATCGTGCTAGGCAGTGAAGCAGTTATTTCGTTCATTGCCGCATAAATGTACATTACAGTGACTACATTTACTGTAGGGACGAAGACTGAAAAATTCACATCCACCCCGTACATCTGTGAAGACAGGCCAGGACATCCCCAGCCTGACATCTTTACGGACAGAGAAGTTCTTCCCTCGTCTCTTGTTACTTATAAGTTTGCATTATTCTTAGGAGTTGTCTTCTTTGGTTCAGTGAAAGCCAATAATCCAAGAGCAACATCCTTGTGAAACTGTTTCAGTGAAAGTTTCTCAATCATTTCACAGAAAGCCACATATGAATTGATGAATGGTATTTCCAATAGCCCCCAAAAGAGCCTCTGCCACCAATTCTTACACCTTCGATCAAGTCCATACACTGTTCTAAGTCTGTCTGCCATATCAACACCTCCCATGTGTGAGTTGTAGTCAACAGCAATAACTGGACAAGTCACATCTTTCTTTGTGCCATCCTTTAGTCTCCTAGAAGGGAAGGCTTGTTCCGTGCCATGGTAGTTGGATGAAAAGTCTTCGTGTCTTTTCATTTGGAGAATTCTAGGCCAGTATTTGAAATCCCAAAATCACTATCTCCACGAGACAATTTTTTTTTGTCATTTGTCATATCCTGTGGAATACCTTTCCTGTTTTATTGTACCATATGCTAGAGTGTTTTCAGCCTTCAGCTTCTCTAACAGGTCAAGAGAAGTAAAATAATTGTCAAAATATATTATTCTTCCCATACCACATTCCTGGCTCATTTTCTCCTACTATCTGTCTAATTTTAGTATTTTCAGCATTAAAAACCAAATTGAAAATGTCAGGTGCCGGTTTATTAGCAAGTTGCAACAGATTCTGGTCAAATTCGTCATCATCTTCCTGAATATCAGTGTCACTGTGATTTTCCACTTCAATTTCTGTGTCTAGAAGTTCTAAAAGTTGGTAATCACTCAAAACATCTGCCACCCCAGGGGTTCACATCTAGTGGGTCGTGGGTTGGCGACCACGGGGCCCCAGCTGAGTCCGGCATTTCTTCCACTTACTTGCTCCTCCTCTCCGTCTTATTTCCTTTTGACCTCACTTGGTCAACTCTTGTTCTCTTCCGACCCCGACGGTATTAGGGTATCCGAGGCCTAGGGAGTCTCTTCCTCTCCCGCCTTAATTGGCCCTTGTCTCATCTTTTATGATACCCTCCTTCTGCGAGGGGTCAGCCTTCTTTTTCTTTTCATGTTATCTCCTGCCTTCTGCTCAAGGCCCTCAAGGAGGCAGGGTGTATGTAGCCCCACCACTTCTGGTGCACCCTAGATATTTCTACGCCCTCAGGGGCTCACGGCTGATGAGTTCGGGAGTTGGCGACCCCGAGGGATTCCAGAGCTGTGTCCGGTTTTCTCCTTTTATCCATTACCTCTGGGGTGGACCCTCTCTTCTTTTACTTTCTTATCTGACTTTCATGGCTCTCCTTCCTTCCAAGTCCCTCAATCCGCACTCTTCGAAGTTTGAGGGCATTTCTTTTCCTCCTGTCCTTTATTTGCCTTATTCTCCTTTTGATTTCCATTTCTTCTTCTAGTATATTAGTAAGTAGTTAGTTTTAGTTATAGTTTACATTTTATCATCACCTTCACGGTCGTCCAAATCTTTAGAGGCCGATAACCTAGATGTTAGGCCCCTTAAAACAACAATTATCATCATCATCATCATCATCATCGTAAAAACATTTGCCATACCTAAAGAAAACACTAAAAAATCCAATAAATTGTCTAGAGTTAGCAGGACAACACAGCTGACAGGAAGGTTATGTTGATATATACGGTAGGCCTTCTCGTACTCAGGAGTCCAGTTCCGTCAAAGTCCATCCTAACAAAAGTTAACCTCTCAATTCAGTTATAACGTATGTAAAACACAAGTAGAAAGGCCCACTTCTAGGCGAATCACTCATTCACAAAGTCTCGTGCAGTTGTAAGTCACATAAACATCAATAACAATATCACATTTTCAAAGCATGTTGTAACCATGGAAACGGAAGTTTATATCGCCTACCTTGTCAACGGCAGGTTAGCCAATGGCAAAAAAAATCACTTTTCTTTATGAAATTAGCATTCCTCTAATGTACTGAAGGTCTACAGAGGCGCTAGTCGTTAAAGATCAGGGGCTATGGGACAAAGAAATAGGTGGTACTTGTAAGTACCGTCGGTCAGCTAAGGGTTAATAGCTGAAATAAGGAATATATTAAGAGTCACCAAGGCTGCCAACTGTTGATAAATGCTCTATAATTTTGAACCTTAGTCTCAATGTATCAAAATGTGTGTAAGCCAACAGTTCTAATTTTTGCACACGTATGGAACATAAAATTTTAGATTAAATTTGAATAACCCATAATATGCTTGTTTAGTGTGATTATGTGACTGTTGTTAAAAGATCAGGTTAGAGTGGATTGTATACTTAGCTGCTCGAGTGCTATGCGGTCTGGATGTGAGCAGTTGACCTAGTCACTAACTGCACTGAACTGGGAGGAAATTCCTGTGTGTTGAGTATCTCTTATCTTCCTAGGCTTTCACCCCACCTGCATTCCTAACTGTCTGTTTTCATTGAATATGTAACGTGTGCTGCCACGTCTAGAGCCTCCTAATATGGTGTATGTTACTTTATACTGGACATTTTCAACTATTAAAGGCCAGTTTTCATTCTTGCCATGCGTAAGCTGATCAGCCCTATAAGTGCTGCCCGGTCTAACGAGAATGTCCCGGAACCTTTAATAGTGCCGTTGATGCTGGCCTTGGTTTATTGAAGATATGGTACAATGTACATCCTGATCCAAGAACATGTTTCCTTTTTTGATCCCTAATCTAGCTTGGCTAAAAAGTTATGTTGTTCCTTGTTTCCAGCAGGGGTGTTTTCTAGTAGTGTAAAGAGGGGTGAATTCTCCATGAATGTGTGTTCGTTTAAACGAAGCAAGCAAATTTGAAGGTCAATCACCACTTTCAGTATCTTAACAAAATATCACATATAACTAACAAATATTGACTAGTTGTGTTAGTTCAACTACTACTACAACTAAGTAAGTGTACATATTGTAAATACTATCACCCATACTTGTACAGATTTAATAGCCAAAGTGTAATGGATCTGAGCCGGCCGCGTGGTGTTGGGGTAGCGCGCCTGCCTCTCACCCGGAAGCCCTGGATTCGATTCCCGGCTCTGTTAGGGATTTTAGAAACTGACGTGAGGGCTGGAAGGGGTGCACTCAATCTCGTGAGGACAACTGAGTAGAGATCTGACAGTGAGGCAGCGCCCCAGTCACGTAAACCAAGATTAACGGCTGAGGGGACCCGATGTGCTGACCACGCTTCACCCCAATATCTGCAGGCCAAATGGCTGGCCAGCGGTCGCTTAGTAGGCCTCGGCCCTTCATGGGCTGTAGTGGTACCGGGGGGTAATGGATCTGATGATGATCGCTTGATGATTGAAACTGGTCATCCAAGTGTATTTATTAATCTCAAGTAAAGTTTCTTTCAGGATTAGGGAACCACCCATTACAATATTGGGTACAATCGTGTTGACCGTCTGAAAAACATTAAATTTTGATTACTAAGGCAACACTGAAAAATGACTTCAAACACCATAATATCTGTAACTATATGCTTATTTTTAATGCACAAGATAAATTGCTCTAAGCATACATCTGTATGAAATATACACACACACACACACACACACACACACAACTACCATATGCCAAGGCAGTTGAATATAATAAACTAATGTTGGTGAAAATAAAAACAGCAGGAAAGATACATGTGACTGAAATGAACTTTATACCACAGATTTGGTATATGATGATACACTCTATTACGATTACAGAACTGTATATGATCTCACCTTGAGAAGTCACCCCAAGTGCTGTAATCACAGCCTCCAAAAGTCTTGGCATGGAATCAAAGTAGGCCTAGATATGTTCCTGGGGAATCTCTGTCCACATGGTTTCTATGCAAGTTCACGAACATCAACAGTGGTTGCTAGAGGACCATGACAAACTAGCTGCCAACCAATCATATCCCAAATATGTTTGATAGGTAACACGACAGGCAAATGTACAGGTCAGGGAAGCAGTAGTACCCATCGTTCTGCGAAGATTTGCTCGTTTCTTACTTTGTGTGAGCAAGCATTGTCTAGCTGAAATATTGCATGTGAAGTTGTCTGAGGAAGGGCAATACCTCGGTCTCTGAAACCTTAATGTGGCAGCACCAGTTTAGATTACCCTCAATACATAGGATTTGAGATCACATGTTGTATCCAATGCCGCCCCAAATCATCACACTTGATGTTTGTCTACTATGCCACTAAACAATGCACGCTGCCAGATTGCTGGGCCTATGTGTTTGCCATCTCTCTGCAATCTTCATCACTTACTGTTCATACACTGTTCTACATACACATCCCCTGAGTTTGGATTATTTCTTGGTGATACAACTTACACAAACGTTAGTATTAGAGGGATAGGAGGTGTTATGGATTCAGTCATTTAATCCCCATAGAATTCACTGGCCATGAAACTGGAAACCCACCAAGCACATTGAAGGCAGAATTATTTAACTTCCATGGATGCCCATAAGCATTGAAAGATGAAATGTGGGAAGGAAGTATAAAGTTCCTTTGTCTCATGAACAGAAACTGTGAAGTGGCAGATTGATGCCCAGCTAGCCAAAGGAAACTGAGAATCAGAATTAACTACATAGGAGTCTTCCATAGATGCAACGATTTCACACAGACACAGCAATTTCCAGGGGAATAAAAGAAATGAGTTGTCAACAAGAAAGGGAATTAGAATACGAGGGTGGTGTGATTAACTACCACGAACCATTGGATTAACCAATTAAAGGTTTCCATTATCAGACAGAATTCTGAGTGTGTTCAGAATCGAACCAAGTTTGAGCATTAAGGGATATGAAGGGGATATTAGCATATGCAAAATAAGAAAAAGAGAGAGAGAGCATGCTGCTTTAACATATGTATATATTTGACAATGGTAAATGAATAACAAAAGTTTATAACTGAATGCTAAACAGGTTAGCACAACTAGAAACATTTTTTACACTAAGTAGGCTTTGCTCTGTTAATATAACAACTGACAAAGAAGAAATTATTTGACTAACTTCCAAACATATGGGACACTCTTGAATGTTTTAATCCAAAATTGGCTTTAACATAAGAAAGGAAAACGGTGAAACATCTTCCTATAAAGAAAACCTTTGTGAAAGTTACACAGATCATTTGGTATGAAAAAAAAGAATAGAAACATAGCCTATGGAAGAAGCTATGACGATCAGGGCCTCACTCCTGCCGAACCTTATTAAAGAGAGAAAGGAAAAACTGTAAAAGCAGTTACAAAGAAAAGGCATGGCCTATAGAAGGGGCCATGGCGGTCAGGGGCCTAATCCTGCCGAACCTTATGAAAGGGAAAAAGTCATATGAGTTGCCATGATGTACAGGAAGTAAGCCATGAAATATTTCCAAAAGGAAAATAGCAAAAGCCAGTAGATACGTAAGTTCAGGAGAGTGAACCATGACATTGTTCCTAAAAGGAAAATGGCAAAAGCAAGCCGTTACGTTAATTTTGCTTAGAAGTTAAGCGGAACAGAGTAACTATGATTAACAAAAGGTCACCAAAGTCAGTAGATTTAAGAAAACCATGATGTGAAAAAGGCACACTTGAATAGTACATAAATTACATTTCACAAAATACAAGGTTTGTATAAGTAACCAATTACTTATCTTAGTTGAGGTGTATGTAAGCAACCTTAGTAGAATTCCGAGTAGTTGAAGACATTAGGTATATGTCACACGTGGTACACAAGAGTACAAAGAAAGGTTAAATCACTTGTAGAATTATGTAGAATTCACAAAAAGAATAGCTTTAGAGTAAGCCATTGATGACGAAAACATAGGTAACAACCTATTCACGTTGTAGGAGCGTACAGAAATAGTTTTTTGTTGCACGAATGATGTGAAGTTTACACATGAAAAATGTTCATTTTTCAAACATGTCGTTTGAAACACAAAGATTGTGATCACGTTCAGATCACGAAGAACAGATGTCTTAAAGACATTGCGAAGGGTAGTCCTTATGCAGAATTTACGATAATACATGTCTGGATGAAGTTTTAATCTTACACTTTTTCCTGCCTTAGAAGAGTTAAGAACTATCTGCGAACTAGTAGGCTTATTTCCAAAATACGGTTAAACTCGCTTTCAGTACCTTGTATTGAGGCAAATACAACAAAAGTACTTTCATATGAGGACATTATTAACAAATCTCGTAAGAAAGCTATGTAAATTTAAACATCAAGATTACATGGGGTGAGTTGTTTAGAGAATTTTGTATATTTTTCAACAAATAAACTAGTAATTAACTACATTTTTTAAAATTTTATTTCACCGAGTCGGACAACTTAATTCAAATTGAACACAGTTCTTCAATTACTCAAAAGATAGTCATTAGCATTAAAATATAAAAGTATGTTTAAAATAGTGATCCCTGATCTAAAAGAACAAATTAATTAAGTTCGAAACCCATTTCATATTTTAACGAATCTTAACAGATTTCATTACCGTATAGAATGTATTATGTAGCCTAAACCATTAAAATTGTAGTTTTATCTAAACTAAATGAACTTGATAAAAAAAAAAGATGAAAATGCTAACGAACTCTAGCCTTTTGTTGTACAAAACAAACGAATTAAGAAAATATGAACTTTAGAGGGGGCGGCAAATGGAATTTAGCCTATAGACGGCATACTATTAAATCCGGCCCTGGACCTAACAGTATGCTAAAGCTCTTTCTTCCTCTTCGTTTCACGGACAAGAGTAATGACGAGATGTGTGTTTACCTGAGCCATATTGTTTACCCACATAATAAATAATCTCAGTATCATGCATATAAAACAAGACATGTAGCAATAGATAAATCTTAGGCATGACATCTAGAAGAATATTACCTTAAAGTACGTAACAGATGGCATGTTCCAACTTTCCTATCCAACCACTCTGGAAGGGAATACTTCTAACTTTTCATATAAGGATAGCTCCACTCTGTCTGTGGAACAAACGTCTCCTTAATAGATTGTGGCGAGGTGAATCTCAAGACATAATGTGGTCCGCCAGCTTTGTCATTTGTCCCTGCAAGGTAAAAAATAACCGATTAGTACAAGAGAATGTCAAATGCTATTACAAATAATTTAAAGTAGAAGTATATTTGGTCATTGGAATATTCCAAGCCCTTAGTTTCATTACATGGTCCACCACCTTTTGTAATCTTGTACTGCATATTGAAAGTTTTGGAGATGAGGCCAAGAAATTCAATTCTGGTCTGAAGGTTGGAATGAGGTACACTCAGCTTTTTGAGGGAAAACTGAGAAGAGGGTTTTGATTCACACCTCAGCTGTCCTAGAAGTGGACCACTTCTATTCTAGGCAAATGCCAGGATGGTTCCTGACTCAAAGCCATGGCTGCTCCTTCAAAATATTACAGAGACACTACTACATGATGATAATTGTAGTATTGAGGGGCCTAACATTTGGATTATTGCCCCTAACACACTACAACATGATGATGACAATTGTAGTATTAAGGGACCTAACATCTGGATTATTGGCCCCTAACACACTACAACATGATGATAATTGTTGTATTAAGGGGCCTAACATGTGGATTATTGGCCCCTAACATACTACTACATGATGATGACAATTGTAGTATTAAGGGACCTAACATCTGGATTATTGGATTGATAAAAGTGGTAAAATATTATAACAGAGGCTTAAAATCTATAAAGTTACTTTCCTTAGATCAAGTGTAATACGGAATATTGATAGTATTTAGAAATTCTTGTTAATAATTTAATAAACTTAAACTAAGTTGTGGGAACGTGTATCCAAAGATTCGGTGACTTCTTCAATCACTGTTTGAACCAAGTAGAGCAGTGGTGCTTTTACGAGACTTCACCCGATTGGAAGATATACGTATTTCACATTCTTCTTTATTGGTAGGTTATTAGATTAATTCTATTAGGTAGTAATAATTAAATTAAATTTAGTGTAATTTGGTGTAAACATCTAGGCTCACTTAGATCTCTAGTATGACGACAGTAAACAGTGTTAGTATCTCGTCAGGTTGTGTAACAGTAACGGATTTATGCTCGTCGTGCAAAATAAAAGTAAAAAATGCAAATAAAATCATCACAAGATCTCAGGTAAAATTGAATGAGGAGAAAAGTGAAACCGATTGTCGTAATGTAGGCCTACCGCTACCGTCATGCGAATGTCATAACCTGAGAAACGAACTGTCCTCAAAAGACGAAATTATAAAGCTGCTAAAGGAAGATATTGCTAAGTTAATGGAAGAGTTGAATACATTAAAAGGAAACAGAGAGGAAAGCAAGGAAACTTGGTCGACAGTGATTGCTGGTAAGGTAAGATTGAATAAGCCTAGGCCTATAAATGGAGTACATGTAACTGAAATTCCCGTCTCAAATTCATTTGGAGTGCTTGTCGAAGAAAATGATGACTTTCCTCAAGAAGAAAAGAAGAGAGTGATAAAGAGAAAATCCAGGAAGATGCGGATATTTGCGGATAGCCACGGGCGAGATGTAGCAGCAAGCGTTTTGGAGAGAAACCGAGAAATGGAGGTCACTTCGACAGTGAAGCCGGGAGCTCAGATTGCAGAAGTCACGAACGGGATGATAGGAGAGTGTGCGTCCCTTACTGCAAAGGACTACGCAGTGATCATCGCTGGAGCAAACGACGTCTATAGAAATGAGAGTAAAAAGGTAATCAAAGATTTAAAGGGTACATTGCCATCCATGCAAAAAACAAATGTCATTATTGTAAACATTCCGCAGAGACACGATTTAATTCCCAAGTCATGTGTAAATGTAGAAATAGAGGCTACAAATGGAAAAATTCATAAAATTTGTAAGAGTTTTCCAAATGTCCAAATTGTAGATGTAAGTAAATTAGACAGGAAGTTCCACACTCGGCATGGCCTACACTTAAATAGATTAGGAAAAGAGTATCTTAGTGATGAAATCTGCAAAATTGTAAATTCAAATGGTAAGAATAATTCAACAGTAATATCATTAGAGTGGAAGCAGGGAAACTGGTAGAAGAAGCCAAACGTGAGGTTTGGCATTCACATCTTTTAAAGTCAAATTTAACGGAGTGCAACAATGGTATTTCGGATTTGTCTAGCAACAATAATAATAACAATTATGATAATAATAATGTAAATAAATCACCAACACAAGCTTGCAAAAGTAACAAATTTAAAATTTACCACCAGAATGTCCAGTCTCTTTATAATAAAATTGATTACATAAATCTAATGCTTAAAAATGAACTTAAAGACATCTCAGCACTATGTATTTCAGAACATTGGCTGAAAGAGGAACAACTCGAATTAATTCAATTCCCAGGGTTTATACAAGCTAGTAAATACTCTAGATCTAATATTAGCCATGGTGGTACTTGCATCTTCTTAAGAAATAATTTAGATCATGAACAGATAACAGCTTATGATTATCTAATTATGGAACAGGATTTTGAATTCTCTGCCGTAAAAATTCAGCAGTTTAAGTTAATAATTGTATGCGTATACCGTTCTCCGTCAGGAAAGTTTCCTCTATTTATAGATAAACTAGAATTGTTACTCAATAACATGAGCAAAGTAAATTTCGATATAATAATTTGTGGGGATGTAAATGTGGATTTCTTAAAACTTGATAGAAATTGTGAATTATTAAACCAGTTACTAATTTCCTATGGACTGAAACCTACAGTAAATACACCAACAAGAATAACAAAATTTAGTAAAACCACTCCTGATCAAATTTTTATAAATACAGATAAATATCACCATTCAATAGAAGTCTATTGTCCGGGTTTTAGTGACCACCATGGACAAATACTGAGTTTTGAAGTATCCGAAGTAATCAATAATAATGATAATGGAGTAAAATCAAAGTGCAGGTCATTCACTGAATCAAATGTTACATATTTCAATGACTTATTAAATAAGGAAACATGGTCAGAAATTTATGAACTAGAAAATGTAAATGATAAATTTAATGCATTTAACAGTACCCTAAAACACTATTTTGAAATAGCATTCCCCTTTAAACGAAGAACTGTTCAAAATAACAAAACTAGCAATTGGATAACAACAGGGATTATAAATTCATGTCAAAGAAAGAAATTTCTACACAAATTATATAAACAATACCACACAACACCTGAATTCAATTTATACTACAAAAAATACACTAGCATATTAAATAAGGTAATAAGACTAGCAAAGAAAATGCATAATGATAATTTTATTTCCCAATCATCTAATAAAAACAGGGCGATGTGGTCCGTAATAAAGAAAGAAACTGGAAAATCTGCTAAAATACAAAGGAACATTACACTGACCAGAAATAATAAAGTGATTAATAATCCAGAGGAAATAGCAAACACTTTTAATGACTATTTTCTGGAAATTCCGCAAAAATTATTAAATAAATCACAGGTAAATACACTAAATTCTAATAATAAAATAAATATATGCAGTGATTCTTTATTTATAAATCATGTCACAAGTGAAGAGGTAAGAATAGTTATAAAAGAGCTAAAAAATAAATTCTGTGCTGGCATTGATGGAATCCCTGATGCAATTTTAAAGAAATGTGCAGAAAATATAATAAATCCACTTACGCACTTAATAAACAGTTCAATTCTCTCAGGAACTTACCCGGATATTTTGAAGTTATCAAAAGTAATTCCAGTGCACAAAAACGGTTCAAAAGATGAATTAGATAACTATCGTCCTATTACCTTACCAACTGGTATTGCAAAAATTGTGGAAAAAATTATGTATAAGAGACTGATAAGTTTCATAGAAAAAAATAAAATATTATCAAACTCACAACATGGATTTAGAACGGAAAAATCTACACAGACAGCAATTTACGAATGTAGTAATAGTATACTGAAATTAATTGACAATAAGGAACATGTAACTGGCCTATTCTTGGATTTATCGAAAGCATTTGATGTAGTTGACCATAAAATCCTCCTTACCAAACTAAATCAATACGGTGTTAGAGGTCTAGCTAATAAATGGATAGAGTCTTACTTAACAAGGCGTAAACAAATAGTAAGCTTGAGACACAAGGATGATGGAACCAAATTACTTAATGAAACATTGTCCAATGAGGGAATTATTGAATTTGGAGTACCCCAGGGATCGGTTTTGGGCCCACTACTCTTTCTTCTATATATAAATGATATAACACAGAACGTTCATTCACATAAGGAAATTTTGTTTGCGGACGATACAACACTCGTAATAAAAGGTGAAACTAAACAGGTCATACAGCAGTCTGCTGACTCCGTTACAGGAGAGTTAACCAAATGGTCACAAGATAATCGCCTCATAATAAACTATAAAAAGACAGTATGTCTAAATTTCCACACTATACAGAATAGGAATCCTGCGATGCCCAATATAACATTAAATGGTCATCAAATAGAAAATAAATCAGAAATAAAGTTTTTAGGACTATGGATACAACAAGACTTGAAATGGAATAAACATATACAATATCTGAATACTAAACTGAACTCGATGTGCTTTGCGTTACGTATTTTGAAAACCTGCACTAGCATGCACACATTAAGAAATACTTATTTTGCTTATTTCCATTCATACTTAAGATATGGGATCATATTTTGGGGTATGTCGCCAGATGTACTAAGCACGTTTCGGATACAAAAGAGAGCGATTAGAATTATGGCAAATGTAAACTCTAGAGAATCATGTAGACCTCTGTTTAAAGATTTAAACATTCTCCCACTGCCCTGCATATATATCTTTGAAAGTATTATGTTTTTTAAAAAGAATTTAATGAATAAAGATGTTTTTCTTAAAACAAACAATGATGTTCATAGGCATAACACAAGACAAAATCAAAACATTCATATTTCACACACACACACAAGCATATATCAAAAAGGAACTTTTCACACTGGAGTTAAATTATACAATAAACTACCCCAGTATATAAAACTGGCCCCAAAAATAAAAACCTTTGATAGAATGTTGAAAGCTTATCTGCAGTGCCATTGTTTTTACTCAGTAGTTGAATATTTTAGCGTATAGGAGTGATGGAATCTATAACTATATTTTACTTTTTTAATTTAATTTTAATACCTAGCTGTATGTTGTTGTATTTATAGAATTAAGTTTTCATATTATGATAATAGAGTGAGGTGTAAATAGTTGTGCAATAAGATTGTATCTATTAAGATTTGCTATTATAATAAGTTATAAATAGTTTTAATCTTAGTAATATATACCTGTTAGTTCTTTTATTTTATGCATGTAAATTCTGACGTGTCCTATATCAAAAATGTATTGAATGCATGTATTTGATCAAATGGAATTAATAAAAATCTATCTATCTATCTATCTATCTATAACACACTGCTACATGATGATGACAATTGTAGTATTAAGGGACCTAACATCTGGATTATTGGCCCCTAACATACTACTATATGATGATAATTGTAATATTAAGGGGCCTAACATCTGGATTATTGGCCCCTAACACACTACTACATGATGATAATTGTTGTATTAAGGGGCCTAACATCTGGATTATTGGCCCCTAACACACTACTATATGATGATAATTGTAGTATTAAGGGATCTAACATCTGGATTATTGGCCCCTAACACACTACAACATGATGATAATTGTAATATTAAGGGGCCTAACATCTGGATTATTGGCCCCTAACACACTACAACATGATGATAATTGTAATATTAAGGGATCTAACATCTGGATTATTGGCCCCTAACACACTACTATATGATGATAATTGTAGTATTAAGGGATCTAACATCTGGATTATTGGCCCCTAACACACTACTATATGATGATAATTGTAATATTAAGGGGCCTAACATCTGGATTATTGGCCCCTAACACACTACTATATGATGATAATTGTTGTATTAAGGGGCCTAACATCTGGATTATTGGCCCCTAACATGATGATAATTGCAATATTAAGGGATCTAACATCTGGATTATTGGCCCCTAACACACTACAACATGATGATAATTGTAATATTAAGGGGCCTAACATCTGGATTATTGGCCCCTAACACACTACTACATGATGATAATTGTAATATTAAGGGGCCTAACATCTGGATTATTGGCCCCTAACACACTACTACATGATAATTGTAGTATTAAGGGACCTAACATCTGGATTATTGGCCCCTAACACACTACTACATGATGATAATTGTTGTATTAAGGGGCCTAACATCTGGATTATTGGCCCCTAACACACTACTATATGATGATAATTGTAATATTAAGGGGCCTAACATCTGGATTATTGGCCCCTAACACACTACTACATGATGATAATTGTAATATTAAGGGGCCTAACATCTGGATTATTGGCCCCTAACACACTACTACATGATGATAATTGTAATATTAAGGGGCCTAACATCTGGATTATTGGCCCCTAACACACTACTACATGATGATAATTGTTGTATTAAGGGGCCTAACATCTGGATTATTGGCCCCTAACACACTACTATATGATGATAATTGTAGTATTAAGGGATCTAACATCTGGATTATTGGCCCCTAACACACTACAACATGATGATAATTGTAATATTAAGGGATCTAACATCTGGATTATTGGCCCCTAACACACTACTATATGATGATAATTGTAGTATTAAGGGATCTAACATCTGGATTATTGGCCCCTAACACACTACTATATGATGATAATTGTAATATTAAGGGGCCTAACATCTGGATTATTGGCCCCTAACACACTACTACATGATGATAATTGTAATATTAAGGGACCTAACATCTGGATTATTGGCCCCTAACACACTACAACATGATGATAATTGTTGTATTAAGGGGCCAAACATCTGGATTATTGGCCCCTAACACACTACTACATGATGATAATTGTAATATTAAGGGGCCTAACATCTGGATTATTGGCCCCTAACACACTACTACATGATGATAATTGTTGTATTAAGGGGCCTAACATCTGGATTATTGGCCCCTAACACACTACTATATGATGATAATTGTAATATTAAGGGGCCTAACATCTGGATTATTGGCCCCTAACACACTACTACATGATGATAATTGTAATATTAAGGGGCCTAACATCTGGATTATTGGCCCCTAACACACTACTACATGATGATAATTGTAGTATTAAGGGACCTAACATCTGGATTATTGGCCCCTAACACACTACTACATGATGATAATTGTAATATTAAGGGGCCTAACATCTGGATTATTGGCCCCTAACACACTACTATATGATGATAATTGTAATATTAAGGGGCCTAACATCTGGATTATTGGCCCCTAACACACTACTATATGATGATAATTGTTGTATTAAGGGGCCTAACATCTGGATTATTGGCCCCTAACACAATACTACATGATGATAATTGTTGTATAAAGGGGCCTAACATCTGGATTATTGGCCCCTAACACACTACTATATGATGATAATTGTAGTATTAAGGGATCTAACATCTGGATTATTGGCCCCTAACACACTACTACATGATGATAATTGTAATATTAAGGGGCCTAACATCTGGATTATTGGCCCCTAACACACTACAACATGATGATAATTGTAATATTAAGGGGCCTAACATCTGGATTATTGGCCCCTAACACACTACTACATGATGATAATTGTAATATTAAGGGGCCTAACATCTGGATTATTGGCCCCTAACACACTACTACATGATGATAATTGTAATATTAAGGGACCTAACATCTGGATTATTGGCCCCTAACACACTACTACATGATGATAATTGTAATATTAAGGGGCCTAACATCTGGATTATAGGCCCCTAACACACTACTATATGATGATAATTGTAATATTAAGGGGCCTAACATCTGGATTATTGGCCCCTAACACACTACTATATGATGATAATTGTTGTATTAAGGGGCCTAACATCTGGATTATTGGCCCCTAACATGATGATAATTGCAATATTAAGAGGGATCTAACATCTGGATTATTGGCCCCCTAACACACTACAACATGATGATAATTGTAATATTAAGGGGCCTAACATCTGGATTATTGGCCCCTAACACACTACTACATGATGATAATTGTAATATTAAGGGGCCTAACATCTGGATTATTGGCCCCTAACATACTACTACATGATGATAATTGTTGTATTAAGGGGCCAAACATCTGGATTATTTGGCCCCTAACACACTACTACATGATGATAATTGTTGTATTAAGGGGCCTAACATCTGGATTATTGGCCCCTAACACACTACTATATGATGATAATTGTAATATTAAGGGGCCTAACATCTGGATTATTGGCCCCTAACACACTACTACATGATGATAATTGTAATATTAAGGGGCCTAACATCTGGATTATTGGCCCCTAACACACTTACTACATGATGATAATTGTAATATTAAGGGGGACTAACATCTGGATTATTGGCCCCTAACACACTACTATATGATGATAATTGTAATATTAAGGGGCCTAACATCTGGATTATTGGCCCCTAACACACTACTATATGATGATAATTGTTGTATTAAGGGGCCTAACATCTGGATTATTGGCCCCTAACACAATACTACATGATGATAAATTGTTGTATTAAGGGGCCCTAACATCTGGATTATTGGCCCCTAACACACTACTATATGATGATAATTGTAGTATTAAGGGATCTAACATCTGGATTATTGGCCCCTAACACACTACAACATGATGATAATTGTAATATTAAGGGGGCCTAACATCTGGATTATTGGCCCCTAACACACTACTACATGATGATAATTGTAATATTAAGGGGCCTAACATCTGGATTTTTTTTTTTTTTATTTTTTTTTAGCGTATGGCTTTTTAGTGCCGGGAGTGTCCGAGGACATGTTCGGCTCGCCAGTTTTGTAGCTGCTTCGATACGGACACCCAATGGGTGAGCTACAAGTACCGTTGGGGAGGGAAGGAGGGAAGTTGGAATGTAAGGACGAGGAGTTGGAAGGTAGCGGCTGTGGCCTATAGTTAGGGACCAACCCCGGCATTTGCCCTGGAAGGAAGATGGGAAACCACAGAAGACCATCTTCAAGGTTGCCGGGCGGGGGGATTCGAACCTCCTCGCCTCCCGGATGTGAGTGACTGTCATCAGTCATGCCGTAACCACCACGGCTAACTCACCCGGTACATTCTGGATTATTGGCCCCTAACACACTGCTACATGATGATGACAATTGTAGTATTAAGGGACTTAACATCTGGATTATTGGCCCCTAACATACTACTACATGATGATGACAATTGTAGTATTAAGGGACCTAACATCTGGATTATTGGCCCCCTAACATACTACTATATGATGATAATTGTAATATTAAGGGGCCTAACATCTGGATTATTGGCCCCTAACACACTACTACATGATGATAATTGTAATATTAAGGGGCCTAACATCTGGATTATTGGCCCCTAACACACTACTATATGATGATAATTGTAATATTAAGGGGCCTAACATCTGGATTATTGGCCCCCTAACACAACTACTATATGATGATAATTGTTGTATTAAGGGGCCTAACATCTGGATTATTGGCCCCTAACACAATACTACATGATGATAATTGTTGTATTAAGGGGGCCTAACATCTGGATTATTGGCCCCTAACACACTACTATATGATGATAATTGTAGTATTAAGGGATCTAACATCTGGATTATTGGCCCCTAACACACTACTACATGATGATAATTGTAATATTAAGGGGGCCTAACATCTGGATTATTGGCCCCTAACACACTACTATATGATGATAATTGTAATATTAAGGGGCCTAACATCTGGATTATTGGCCCCTAACACACTACAACATGATGATAATTGTAGTATTAAGGGGGCCTAACATCTGGATTATTGGCCCCTAACACACTACTATATGATGATAATTGTAATATTAAGGGGCCTAACATCTGGATTATTGGCCCCTAACACACTACTATATGATGATAATTGTAGTATTAAGGGATCTAACATCTGGATTATTGGCCCCTAACACACTACAACATGATGATAATTGTAATATTAAGGGGCCTAACATCTGGATTATTGGCCCCTAACACACTACTACATGATGATAATTGTAATATTAAGGGGCCTAACATCTGGATTATTGGCCCCTAACACACTACTATATGATGATAATTGTAATATTAAGGGGCCTAACATCTGGATTATTGGCCCCTAACACGACTACTATATGATGATAATTGTTGTATTAAGGGGCCCTAACATCTGGATTATTGGCCCCTAACACAATACTACATGATGATAATTGTTGTATTAAGGGGCCTAACATCTGGATTATTGGCCCCTAACACACTACTATATGATGATAATTGTAGTATTAAGGGATCTAACATCTGGATTATTGGCCCCTAACACACTACAACATGATGATAATTGTAATATTAAGGGGCCCAACATCTGGATTATTGGCCCCTAACACACTACTACATGATGATAATTGTAATATTAAGGGGCCTAACATCTGGATTATTGGCCCCTAACACACTACTATATGATGATAATTGTAGTATTAAGGGATCTAACATCTGGATT